>OX422210.1:341251028-342621445 GCA_949130495.1 Sambucus nigra | reverse complement strand
TCCACATCAAGAAAGCGGCAACGACGCCATTTGATAAAAGCTTTTTGTATATGGTCGTTGTCTTCAAAAGCCACTCTTAAAATTTCCTTGAGTTCCTACAAAACTTGTCTAAAAATAACTCATATTGTGGTAAGTGCGGGTATCAATCCAAATTTCAAGGTGAAAGAATTAATTTGAATACTTGCAATTTCAATTTTTTTTATTAAAATATATTCTTTTAATTATTTTTTAAAACAATTTCAAGGGAAAAATTAACTAATTAAATGCTAAAATTACTAAATGACTAAATAAAAAATGTAACCGAGTGTGATAAATGCGAGAAGGTCAAGAGATGGGATTACACTGCATTTTTAATTATTTTAATTTCTTATTTTATTAATTTAAAATATTTCGAGATAATATTAAATCTATAATCTAACTCTCATTAAAATTATAAATTTAATAAAATCTTTTTCAAAAAATTAATTTTAAAATGTCATACAATGAAAAATTAAGAATCATACTATTTTCAGAAAATTACCCGCTAGGATTAATTTATCGAAAACAATATCAATCCTCAAATTTCAATGCCGAATTAATATTCAAATATCGAAAAAACTTATCTCTAGTTTGATTCCTAAATTCAAACATTAATTTGTTCAATTAATTTACGAACTCTCATTAGATAAATTGATCGGTGACAGTTAAAAAATAATTTTCCTAGAATTAAAGCATTAATAAAATAGATTAATTAAACTAACATCATTTGCAGTGCATCCCACCCCTTAAACGGGGTGTTTATGCAAACAGTCTCATGTGTGCATAAACAACAATAAATAATATGTCAAGAAGAAAATAAATTGAAAAGAGAATGTAGAAATACAATATGCAATTTTTTTTCACAAATTTGTCTTGAAATGCCCGTTGACATGCGTCCAACTTTTTCACAATTTTCAGCACTTGATTACGAAAAGAAGACTATAAACTAAACCTAAAAATTATTCTAAAGCTAAAATATTTTTTTTTGTATTTTTCTGATTTTTTTCATGACCCTAAACCGTTCATAATATACACACTTGCTCTCTCTCTCTCTCTCTCTATGCGTTTCCTCCTTTTTTGTATCTGAGAGTCCCCCTTTTTTTTGTTTTAGAGTCCTACTTTTTATATTCCACGATTTCGTTTGTTCCTTGAGAGATTTTGGGGGATTTAGAGATGGCCAAGTCTACCATTTTTGGTAAGGCATGTGAGTATTTGGATTTTGGTGATTGTTTGTCCCTAATTTATAGAAATAGCAATTGGTATTGTAGAGTTGGTTTTGATTGAAACGGGTCAAAGTCGGAGGTTTAAATCGGTCTTGGTCTTGTTGGGTTCGAATTGGTCTCGGGTATAAAGGTTTGGGGCTATGGAGGAAAGGGGGCGTGAACAGGTCTGGTGGGGAGGATCAGGTTAAACCCATTTGGGTCGCGGGTGGCTCCGCACGGGCTGAGTTCCAGGTTGTGGTTTTGCGAGGTGGGTTGCGATTCGGGTTTGACAGGTGGTGGAGAGGATGCTTTAGAGGTTTAGGGTTAAGTGAGTTTTCATGGTGGTTAAGGTGGAGAGAGAGATATGTTGGGTGTTGGGTTTGATGGAGGAGGAGAGAGAATATGGTTTGTTTTGGGAAGATGAAGATGGGAAGGGTTGTGTGTGGGGGTGTAGGAAATAATGGTGAGGGTGAGTGGTTTAGTTTAGGTGTATGAGTGTGTATGACATTTAGAGCGTGAGTGGGTTTAATGTGTGTGTTTAAGTTGTGACCCTAAAAATAACACAACTAAAAAAATATAAAACGAACAAAACTAAAATTCTAAAAATAAAACACTACTCTAAAAATAAAATAAATACTAAAAAAAAAAGAAACTAAAAAGAAATGAAAATAAAAATCTATTAAACTAGAAATTAAAATCCTAAAAATGTAAAATCAAAAATAAAATAAAATTAATAAATTAAATCCTAAAAACTAATCCTAATAAAATAAAAAAATAAAAATTATAAAGTAATAAAAATAAAATAAAAATAAAAATAAAAATAAAAATAAAAATAAAAATAAAAATAAAAATAAAAATAAAAATAAAAATAAAAATAAAAATAAAAATAAAAATAAAAATAAAAATAAAAATAAAAATAAAAATAAAAATAAAAATAAAAAAAAATAAAAAAAAAAGAAAAATAAAAAAAAAGAAAAATAAATAAAAATAAATAAAAAAAAAAAAAAAATAAAAATAAATAAAAAAATAAAAAAAAAATAAAAAATACACTAATAAAAATAAAATATAAAAGTATGCAAATAAATTCTAAAAATCCTAAATAATTCTAAAAATCCTAAAAATCCTAAATAAAAATATGGAGTCAGTATTTCATTTGGGCATATCACCCTAGTTCTCTCATTTATTTCAGTCAAATGATGTACTGAGTTTATTATTTCTAGTGGTTTATGTTTTCTAATTTGAATTTTGTAGCTGATGGCTTATTCGGAAAAGATTATATTTATTCATTTTTATGGTTGACTCAGTGATTGTGTGAATGGTTTAATTTATATTCATCCGCATGCTGTTTTTGTTGTTTGATAAAAAGATAAAATTTGATAACGTTTGTTTTTGAATACTAGGTGGTTAGTAAGTTTGTATTACATAGGGAGGTTCGACCGCTCATTTGTATTACATAGAGGAGGATACCTCTAAGGAGGTTGTGATTCCCTTAGATTCGATCCCTGTTGTCAGGGAGTATTCCGATTTTTTTCAGGAGATACCAGGCCTACCCCCCAGTCGAGAGATAGACTTTGTTATAGATTTATTGCCAGATACGAGACCTATAGCACGCGCACCATACCGTATGGCTCCGGCAGAGATGCGAGAGCTACGAGATCAGATAGAGCAGCTATTAGGTCAGGGCTTCATTCGTAGGAGTACCTCACCTTGGGGCGCTCCAGTCTTGTTTGTGAAGAAGAGAGATGGTTCACTGAGATTGTGCGTGGACTACCGGGAACTAAACAAGGTAACGATACGGAATAAGTATCCGTTGCCTCGAATCGATGATCTGTTCGACCAGTTGAGGGGAGCAACTTTCTTTTCGAAGATAGATCTGAGGTTGGGGTACCATCAGTTACGTATTAGAGAGCAGGATGTTTCAAAGACTGCCTTCTTGTCGAGATATAGGTCCTATGAGTTCAGGGTAATGCCGTTCGGACTCACAAATGCCCAGCCGTTTTCATGGACTTGATGAACCGAGTATTCAGAGAGTTCTTGGATCAGTTTGTCATCGTCTTCATAGATGACATCTTGATATATTCACACTCCGAGGAGGAGCATACCGAACACTTGAGGCAGGTTCTTCAGACTCTATGAGAGCATCAGTTGTATGCTAAGTACGAGAAGTGTGGATTCTGGTTGCGAGAGGTACAGTTCTTGGGCCATGTTGTTTCTGAGCAAGGGATAGCAGTTGACCCGAGTAAAGTGTCAGCGGTGAGGGAGTGGGGACAGCCCACGACACCGACGGAAGTGCGTAGTTTCTTGGGATTAGCCGGATACTACAGGAGATTCATTCGGGGATTCTCCAAAATAGCGGGTCCATTGACAAATCTGACTCGCAAAGGGGTACCATATGTTTGGGATGACGCTTGTCAATTGGCTTTCGACGAGCTGAAAGACAAGCTTACTTCAGCGCCAGTCCTTGCTTTACCGAAACCGGGTGTGGAGTACCTGGTTTACACCGATGCGTCTTTACGGGGACTTGGAGGAGTACTCCAGCAGGAGGAGAAGGCTATAGCTTTTGCTTCCCGCAAGCTTAAGCCGCATGAGAAGAATTACCCCACCCACGACCTGGAGTTAGCAGCGGTCGTCTTTGCATTGAGGATTTGGAGGCACTACTTATTGGGTGAGAAATTCCGTTTGTTCACAGACCACAAGTCACTGCAGTACCTGTTCACTCAGCGAGAGCTGAATATGCGTCAGCGCAGGTGGTTAGAGTTTGTGAAAGACTAGCAGTTCGAAATACAGTATCATCCGGGGAAGGCCAACGTAGTTGCTGATGCGTTGAGCCGTAGACCAGTAGACGATGTAGCGGATGTCTGGAAAGCAAAGTGGAAGGAGTTGGGCCACCAGGACGCAGTAGCCCATTCTTTCATATCCGTTATGTCAGTCACACCCGAGATTGTTACGAGGGTGATACAGGCACAGACCACAGACCCGTTTTGCCAGGAGCAGATTGTGCGACTTCTAGCCGAGGGTGCTGAGTCCTATTCTGTTAGTTCTGGTGGAGGTTTGCAGTTTAATGGGAGATTGGTGGTTCCAGAAGGAGCAGAGTTACGTCATGAAGTGATGACTCATTCTCATGGGTCCCGATTTGCAGTACATCCGGGAGGCGATAAGATGTACCAGGACATGAGACGACAATACTGGTGGAGTGGGATGAAGAAGGACATCGCCGAGTTTGTGTCCAAGTGTTCTACCTGCCAGCTGGTGAAGGTGGACCATCAGAAACCGTCAGGATTGCTTCAGCCATTGGAAGTACCCGCGTGGAAGTGGGAGAGTATTTCCATGGATTTCATTACAGGGTTACCTACATCACAACGGGGCCACGATTCTATCTGGGTGATTGTAGACCGTTTGACCAAGGTGGCTCATTTTTTGCCAGTGCGGACAGATTATACTACGAGTCAATATGCTCAGATGTTCATTGCTGAGATTGTCAGATTACACGGGGTGCCCCTGAATATTGTGTCAGATAGAGACAAGATTTTTGTATCACGTTTCTGGGAAAGCTTTCAGGAGGCTATGGGTACTGAGTTGAGGCTGAGTTCAGCTTATCACCCACAAACAGACGGACAGACAGAGCGTACTAATCAGATGTTAGAAGATATGCTACGCATGTGTGTTCTCGATTTTGGAGGAGGATGGGAGCCACATCTTCCACTGGTAGAGTTTGCTTATAATAACTCTTATCAGTTTACGATTGGCATGGCTCCATTTGAGGCTTTGTATGGCAGGCCTTGTCGTTCTCCAACCTGTTGGCTCGAGGTGGGGGATAACAAGTTGCTAGGACCAGAAGTGATTCAGGAGACCTCCTTGAGGATTGAGATAATCAGGAGTCGTATTCGGGTAGCCCAGGACAGGCAAAAGAGCTACGTCGATGCGAAATGGTTCTTCCGGGAGTTCAATGTGTGAGATCAAGTGTTATTGCGTGTATCTCCTATGAAGGGAGTGATGAGATTCGGGAAGAAGGGGAAGTTGCCTCCGAGGTACGTGGGACCATTTCCCATCATCGAGAGGATTGGGCCGGTAGCATACAGGTTGGGATTGCCAGAACATTTACATCGCATCCACGATGTATTCCACATCTCGTCGTTGAGACGATATCTTCGGGATGATATGGCCCATACTCACATTGCGATAGATGAGATCGACTTACAGCCTGATCGCTCTTACGAGGAGAGACCAGTGGCTATTCTAGACTATAGTGAGAGGAGATTGAGGTCGAAAATAGTTCCACTTGTGCGAGTCCAGTGGGAGCATCATAACGTGGAGGAATCCACTTGGGAACGTGAGGCAGATATGCGCGAGAGATATCCAGAGTTGTTTTTACCAGGTATGCCTTATTTTCCGAATTTCGGGACGAAATTCCGTTATTAGGGGGGAAGTATGTAATACCCCGTATTTTTATGCTATATTAATTTGGGGATTTATTAAATTTAATGTGAATGAGTATTTAATAAAAATCCGGAAATTAATTATGTTATAATTATTAACGTAACGAGAGTTAGTAATTATGGGAAACTTGTTGAATACTACTAATGAGCAAAGTAATATATTATATTGGTTATATTGAATGTCATGAGTGAATTAAATGACTATTTCGGAAATTCAAGTCGGGACGTGCCCGTGTCACGTCAGGACTAATTTTGTTAAATAAAAAGTGAATATTTTATAAGTTGTTCGTATGGTCGTTTTGAGTGCGCCAACGCATCCGGAAGGGTCGAGATAGTCAGAAAAGTGTACCCGGGGGTTTAGTTTGGGTCTCGGGGCGTTTTTAGGCCTAATTGGTACCCCGAGAGGGCAATTTAGTCATTTCACCTTTTTGGGTAATTAAACCCACGAAATTCAGCAACCTATATCAGCCATTTAGGTTAGCCTTTTAGGTTTAGAATATCCAGAAATCAAGTGACGGCCATTGGAGAAGAGAGGAGAGAGCTCCAAGGCAATTCTAGGCCAAAAAGTCACCGGTTTGCACCACCGCCACCACCACCGCGTAGATCGCGAGACGAGGAACGCAGCCATACCAAAATCAGCCGTGAATCAGAATACCAAAAATCCCAGGCAAGTATTTGACTTGCGTATTTTCGTTAATGCAATCTTCATATTAGTTTAGGATTGTTTGGAGATGAAAACTATGGAAGAAAACCCAATTTGTGTTAGGAAAATGCATGTAGTTTTGATTATATGGAAATTCTGGAACCCTTGCCATGTAGAGGAATATAACCCACGAAATTTTGATGATATATTAGAAGGAATTTCTGGTAAAAACAGATTAGAACCTTGATTAAGAAAAACTTTAGGGTTCTTGATGATTAGATGAGATTTTGGGTTAATTATCCATGTTTAATGTTAGATATACACATGCTTTACGTTATAAACATCTGGTATATTGTTATAATGATAGTAGTAGGATTTTTGGGACGATTAGAATGGAAAAACATGGTTTTGGATGAAGAAATTTAGTGAAACCCGTAACTGCATTCTGCAGAAATTTTTCACAGACCTGCTTGATCGATCGATCGAGCCTAGAGCTTCGATCGATCGAAGGATCGATCGATCGAGCCCCAAGCTTCGATCGATCGACCCCTCCTGGCAGACTCCTAATTCCCTCTTTAAATGAGTTAAATTCAAATTGTCGTGAAATAATTCGTGGGCATTCTTGATAAATTGACTTGGGAGACATTGAGGACCAGTAGGGCATATGGATAAATGTTGGGACCTTTAATCTTCAACGAGAATGGTATTTATGGGACATTTACTTTAGGGTTGGTAAATTTATAAATTTAAAGGGTGAGGTGCGTAATAGAGTTACGTTAGAATCCTAATAAAGATACTTACTGAATTTCAGATTTGTGAGGATATAGTCCACGAGTGTCAGGTAATAAGTGAGAAAACCCTTCGAGTTAAGGTTAGGAGTGAAACTTTATACGTAATTCTATAAATGTGAAATTAAGGATAAATGGTATAATTATGGGCGACGAGAAGAACCTATATTAATATGATAAAGTGGTATATTTATATGATTGTGTGTACATATATTATATACTTGTGAAAATCATGCCCACGCTACTTGCTATCCCTGAGGTTTCCGCGCTGGGACAAGTCTTATCTCGATGGGACCTTTATGGGGGATATTGACTTGTACCCTAGAAGATAGATATCCTTGGTACAGGCTATCGATGTGATAGTTCAGACGGTCCTAAGAGACGCAGGTATGTGCCATCCTCTTAGAGACTTGGAATCTATTCTTCGCCTCAATATTGTTTGTGTATTTATGTTAATACAATTCGAGAGTGATTCCGAATGTATTCCCCTTAATATGAGTGATATGGGGCTTTGGATAGTAGAGTATGCACGCACCATAGTTCTACGTGGGGTGCTGTTATTTTATATATATTATACGAGTAGTTAATATATATATGAGATTTGGAAATTTGAAACTGCCTACTGTGATTTGTTAAGTAGGACATGGTTGATGACTCAGATAGTAAAGACTTGTTTTGTGATAGTATAATATGTTACTGAGAAACTTTATAATTAATAAAAGCTAACACGAGAGTTGTGCTGTTAATCTGGAAATATTCTTTTTAAACAAAATATTGTTCGGTTTTGAAATCTTATGAGTAAGTTAAGATACGCTAAATTATTGGGAAGGTTAGCATGATAAAATTGATAAGAACAACCGTTGGAAAGGTTAGTGCGATAGGTTTGCACATTAGAAGAGAGGTAAGTATTTCTCAAGAGAGTGACGCACTAATATGTTGTTGCATTGGCCTGTATCAATTTAAATACTTGCTAAACGTATTTTAAAATCAAACACACTTTCGGGCTCTGACCCGTTTCTTTTTCTCTCTCTCTCTTGTATATATATGTATATATTTCAGGTGCCCAGCCACAGGGGCGTCTTGCTTAGGATCCCTTGAGAGGAACGTGCTGCAGCTTAGGTGGGAGTTGCAGGTCACTTGCGTAGACGGCTTCCTATATATTGACTCCACTTCTAGCATTCTCATTTATTGGGCATGTGTCGCCCTTTCCATTATCTCATTGTTATTGGGACATTTATATTTCAGTTACTTCCAGTATTGTTCTATGGGATTTATTCAGTATGGATTTGTGATTTTAGTTTTCATATGTTGACATTCGATTGACGGATGTATTATGTTATTTGGATTGTTGTGGTGTGATTCTTACTTGTAGAAATGTTGTTTTTAAATAATTAAATCTTTTTCTTTAATTAAAATTTGGAAAGTATGTATGAAAATGGTTTTGACACTTAGCTTAATTATTTAGGGTGTTAAATTGGAAAATTTATTTTTATCGACAGTGATGCTGAGAATGAACCAACTGTTCACCTTGATTTAATTTAATAAAGGAGTGATCGCCCGGTATTTAATTAGGCGGGGTGTCACAGAGTCACCATGATTATTTTTTGAATAATTGAAGTTGGAGTAACTACTGGGGCGTAGTAGTTTCCCCAAGAACCTTCATGAAGGACGATGGTGTAAAGTTAAAACCCCAAGTGTAGACGACAAGGGGTGATGGTTGGAGAAGATTTTTGTTTCAGAAGAACAACCCGCTAGAATCCGAGGAAGGTGCGAAAGGGTGATTTACCAATGGATGGAGAAAATTCAACTAAAATCACATGTGAGGGAGTGTAGTGACACTCAAGTCGAATTTCGGGTAAAGTTGTTTGCTCATAGGAGCAACGCAGGGTGATGGGAGTCAGTCACCATCGCCATGGAAAATTACCATTAATAATGACGAATTTAGGGTGCGGATTATTACAAATCCTCTCACTAGGGATTATATAGAGAGGCAATGAAGATTTCGGTAATTTTATAAAAAGGGCCCGATCATGTCCGTGTGTGAAGGAAAGTTGACGGAATTCGCAAACCTTATAACCGAGGAGAGGGATACGAAGAATAAAAAATGGTTTGTAGGTTGATAATATACCCGTGGGTAGAAAATACAGGCGCGAATAGGAAATCCGTCAAGGATATGACTGGTGTCATTGTCATCAAGGTCATAAATTTATAAATTATATCAATGCTCTCGTGAGAAGGGAGCTAAGAGAGTTATAAAGTCTAAACGAAGGGCAAGGCTGGGTTTTTCAGGGCTACAGAGGCACCAAGGGATGGGGTATCCAGTACAGGACCCAAATTAAAGATCGAGATTAATAGAATTTCTACCAAGTGACAGTGGGTTCTGTCAGGGTCGTCAAGGCCATCAATAAGTCCCATGGGACCAGTGAAGCCAATGGGACAATCAGGATAGAAATCAGGGTCAAGACTGTCAGGTCCGCGTGAAAGACAACCCCTACATGGCCGGTGGAGCCAGAGAAAAGGGAAGGGAACAACGAGGTGTCTTATAGTTAATGAGTAGAAACACATGTGTGGATCTTTTCAAGTCAAGGGAAAAGAGCGCGATGCCTCGCAGGGGAAGCATTTATAGAATTTTTGGTTCAGTTAAGACTAGAGTGTTGTGTCCCGGAACCATTTAAGCCATCAGTGTTATGGGCAACTAAAACTACGAGTTTTATTCCAAGATGATTGGGGTGTATTTTGTGTGATGCGAGAGAGTCACAGTAATGTATTAGTACTAGATTCGCATGAGAAATGGGTTTAGTAGAGGTATCATTAATATCACTAGTATGTGTATATTTACAATGGAATAGCGGGGCACTCTTTAGTTCCACCTGTAAGAGAGAGAGTGGGTACACTGAGAAGATATATATTTTATAAGGTTAGCTCATTTTGAGAGGTGATATTCGAGGTATGATTTTATCCTAGGTACGAACTGTTAATCGATGGTGGGAAGTTATCGGAAGACTATCGCGTTTGTTGTTCTAGGATAGGATGCATATTCTTTTTGTGATGTCTCACCTAAAAGAGGGTTGAACTCACGGTGATATTTTGTGAAGTAGACTTCAGAGAGTACAATTTTCTAGTTATATTGGATCCCACTGCATAGGTAATCTTACTAACGAGATTCAGGGTATGTCGGGTTGCCGTGGAGCGAAGAGATTTAGCTCGTTATTAATATTTAGCACTAAGGGCATAGTGATGGTGCGAGCGCATTAATATATGTAACTTCTTTAGAGATGCGGGAGTCCATGATTAAATGTGTGAGTATAGAGACAGAGGTTGAGTGTCCCGAGTGTATGATTTGGGTTTTACGAAAATTGAGGACTGACAATGCTGAGGAATAGTGCATTGGCCCTTTTGGGCTTTGTTGTGAGATGTTATACACATAAGCCTTAATAAATGTCGGAAGTGTGAAGACGTCATCGGATGCCAGGTCATCGAATTTAGTGATAATTAGTGATCATATAGAGAAAGTACATTGAACAGAGAGACACTAAGAAATAAGGCCGGTGGAGCCGGTAAGTGTTGCGAAAGAAACACTGGGAAGATTTGCACCACAGGTGAACATGTGGGCCAATATCGGGAATAATTGAATAGTAATTGGTATGGGGATGGAAAATACCAAAAAATTAGGCACACTGAGAATGCAGGGGTCTAACTTGAGATAAGTATGTTACGTAAGTGATGATCGGAGGTTTGTGCAAACATGCACGAGTTATAGGGTGTATGTGCACCCTAGGTGAACCAGAGTCTCACTTAGTCAGATGTCGAGCAGTTTTGTGAGCCAACACAAGGGCAATGATTTTAAGTATATTCCAGAAAAGGGGAGTAAGATGTCCCTCGTAATGTGAAACACTGAGCATGGGGATCGGTGGTGAGAAATACATAGTGGAGTTACCTCCAAGTTACATCATTTAGGGTTGGAAAAAGGTTGATCTGAGGTTGTTTCAACTAGGATTTTGTAATTTTTATATTACCAGTGATGGGATTGATAAACATGAGTGGTGGAATTCATATTTGGGGACATCTAAAATCGAGGAATGCATAATTTCAGATTTGTGGGTGATTGGGAGTATTAATTACCACTAGTAGAGTTATGTGTGATACCTCATGACTATGTATTATATACATAACACATACTAAGACATTATCAGGGAAATTTTTCCATCCACCATATGGTTGGGAATTGTGGGGGAATAACAAGCTTCTTGGACCCAAAGTGATTTATGGTCCATTGTCAAGAATGGAATAAATTGCATCTTTTTTTAGATAGATCAGAAACGTAAGGAGAGTTATGTCACCGTGAGTTAAGGAGTCGAAGTCTGACCTAAGTAGTCAGGAATTGTTTTGTTTATTTAACCTGAGGTGGTCATGAGTTGGCAATAAGAAATTGCACCCATATAAGGTCGGACCGTTTTCGTAGAGCCGACGGAGCATAGGCTTGTCTTTCGAGACACTACATGTTCGGAGACCATTGAGTTGGATCTTGATGACAAGGTGTTTATTAGAGTGTCTCCCATGAAATAGGTCATGAGGGTCGGTATGACAGGGAAGCTAACGTCGAGATTTGTGGAGGTCCATCCCTATCATTGAGAGAGTGGAACCTGTGGCTTATAGACTGTGTTTACCATAGCATCTACAATGGATACACGATGTGTTTCACGTGGCATTGATGAAGGATTATTGGAGGAGCATGAGATCTAGTGGAATGTTCCACTTGAGGAGTTTGATTTCTAACCAAATGTCTCACATGAGGACAGACCTGCAGCTATTCTGGATCGTAGTGAGTGCAAGTTGCGGTCTAAAGTGATACCACTTATTAGAGTTTAGTGGGGACACCACATCATTGACGAATCCATTTGGGAGAGGGAGGATGGCATGCGAGAGCAGCATCCATAGGTATTCGCCGTAGGCACAACCTAATTTCGGGGGCGAAATTCCTTATAAGGGGGAAGTATGTAACACCTCGTATTTTTGAGCATTTATTTTTTAACTAATTCGATTAATTTTAAATTACTCGTGTGTCATAATTTAATTGAATAAATTATTAGTTATATTTATTGAATATTAATCTGATGAGTAAACAATTAATATTTATGGGGATTTAAATTTACTAAGTGAACAGTAATAATTTAACTACGTCATAACGAGCAATAATGACATGGCATTTATTTATCCCAACCGGAAGTCGGGCATAGACTATATTGGGGTCGAGATAAGAACTTTTAGTAAAATAGTTCGGATGGAAATTCTGAGTGTACGGTTGAGTTCAGATGGGTCAAAATAGTCGGAAAAGAGTACCCAAGGGTAGTAAATGAGTCTCGATGCATGTTTAGACATAACTAAGCCCACAAGCCTAAAAACGGGACTGAGTTATCAAACCCTAAAAGTGAGAGGGTGCAACAGCAATAACACATTTTAGAAAACCCCAATTGAGAGAGAGAGAGAGAGAGGGAGAGAAGTGGGTGCAGTTGGAGAAACCATGAGAGCAATTCTTCATCAAATAATCATCTACACCAAAGGATTCAGAACCTACGAACCCTAAGGCAAGTGGTTAAACTTGCTTTTAAATTAATTGCAGACTTCATTTCACATTATAGTGGGTCTGATAAGATGATATGGTTTTTGGGTTAGTTGATATCTAAATTGGGTTTTGATGGATAGGATTGAATTGTAGAACAACTTCTTGAATTTGAAGAAGTCTATGGCATTGGGTAAATTAAACCATCATTTTAGAAAATATTTTTCGACGTTTTGGTTCGAAAAATGGCTATTATGTCCGTGTTGCCTCGTAGAAAATCCAGTTTTTTGCATTTCATTCTATGATAAGTTTTCTCCAAAAACAACTCCAAAATTCCTCAAAACGGAATTTTAAAAATCTGGGCAGATTTGTGGGTCAAATTTTAAGAAATGTTATTTTTAGTTATTATTACGTTGGAGGTTACCTAGATTGATTGATTGTGATGGTTGTTATAAAATAAGGACATTAGGCCTAAAGTGGAGATTAGGCTAACATAAAGTGAGACATGTAAGTATTGGGATAATTGAGAAAATAATCCATACGGGAATTAAGGTTGAAATTAAGTAAATTGAAAACCTTAGATTAATAAATGTGCAAAATTTATTAAGGATAATTTGAATATTAAATTCTAAATGTTGTATTTTCGGGCGAAGTGAGTGAGTCCAGATATATTGGTTGAGCGATGCCAGGGTAATAAATTAATTAATACTTAGTTAATTAAAGTTTAGAGTCGAGGAAATTGACTCGAATATTTTAGGGCTAGTGCTGCGAGTGCTTAGGCACGAATTTGGCCTAATTATATTATTATGGGGTTATATGATAAATTATGGAATATTCAAGATAAAAAGGGAATTAACCTTAATAAGTGAAATTTGAGTTATAAGTTCTACAAGATGAAATTTCGGGCCGAATGAGCGACTCTTGGTAATTTAGTTGGGTGACACAACTTGAGTGAACAAAATAAATAAATGTAGGATTTTTTTAAATTACAAGTCGGTACATAGACTTGGAAATATTAGGATAGTGTTACGGTAATTGTGCACGGAGTAGCCTGAATTTATATATATATATATATATATATATATATATATATATATATATATATATATATGCCGTGATTGTGAATTATATATATATTTGTGTGAATAATATTGATAGGAATACATACCCCTTTAGTGCTATTACGGGAGGTTGCGCGATGTAGGCGAATCCCCTGGCTTAAGGAGCAGGGTGAGTATAGTCCCCAACTCATAGAGTTTGTAATTTGGGATGGGATGTCTTGGGTATGATTCAGGCTCATTTTCAGAGGGAACTATGACCCCCTCCACTATGTTTATTTTATTTTATTGATTCAAAGAGCTAACTATGTTAGGGGTATGGGTGGTTGAGTATACCTAGCATTTTAGAGAACATCCCGTGAGTGCCTACTTGGGAGGATTGTTATATATATTTACTGCATGTGCGTAAATGTTGTAATTCGTTGATTCCTATATATATAGTGTGAATAAATATATACGGGTAAATACATGTTGTGAATTGTATTAATATTATATAACGTGTCCGAATGTTATATGGTTTCAAATGAGAAATGGTTAATCAAGTTAATGTGATAAATAACTTATAAATCATATATTAAACATACTCGAACTAGAGTAGAGTGACAGAAAGGATATTATCGAGAACTAGTTATGGGGTAGGTGATTAGGTGGGTTATATAGAAAACGTTAGGTGTGCACAATAGTTGAAGGATGAGTCGGTCCTCAAGGGAGTGCGACACTAGCTTAAATATGGAGAGCATTCATGCATTTTAATTTACAACAATTTAATTCAGTTGCTAAATATTTTCAAAATGTTTTGGGTTCTAACCCTTTCTATAAAATATTTTTGAAACCTTTTAGATTTCCAGCCACAAGGACGCCATATTTGTTCTATTCCAGGGTTACGCAGCTCCAATATATGTGGAAGTTGCAGGATTTTGACTTAGCCGCTTCAATCAATCAGTATTTCATTTGGTCATGTCACCTTAGTTCTTTCATTTGTTTCAGTCAGATGATGTACTTAGTTTATTATTTCTGGTGGTTTATGCTTTCTAATTTGGATTTGTAGCCAATGGTTTATTTACAAAGATTGTATTTGTTCATTTTTGTGGTTGACTCGGTGATTGTGTGAATGATTTAATTTATATTCATCCTCATGTTGTTGTTGTTGTTGTTGTTGTTTGATTAATAGATAAAATTTGGCACCGCTTCTTTTTTAATACTAGGTGGTTAGTTGGTTTAAAAAAAGTTTTCGACCATGATGCTTAGAATGAACCAAATGAGATTCCTATTTAATTTGATATAGGACTGATCACCCAGTATTTTATAAGGTGGGGTGTCACACACATGTCCTACCACATGGTACCATGGTAAAGATTAACCTAACAAAGTTAAACTTCCACCTCACTTTGCACCAATCCCTTCTCCCTCACCAACATTATAAAAGCCCTTCTTTACCACTGTAAAAATATACCCAGACATAGTGAAAAACACAAAGCAATTTTTGAGAATTTTCGTATCTCTATGATTTTATGTAGTATTTCGGTTTCTTTTAAAAAATTTTAAGTTTCTGGGCAATCCTAGAGCGAAAGTTGAATTTACATGTAAGTTTTAATATCAGGAACCTCCATTAAAACTTGAGATTTAATGGTTGAACCTGTACTCTTAACTTTGAACCAATTTCAAAGTGGGAGAACTCATTCTCTAGGTCTAAGGAACCTAGGTGAAAAGCTTAATTAAACCTAATTTGAGTTTTAATACCCCAATTCGAAGTTTGAAATTTACGAACCTGGGAATTTTAGAAAGAAAATTTAAGGGCTATGGCAAACTAAAATCTTTGAAACCAAACCAATTCAAATCCATTTTGATCATAGATAATAAAAATGACCATGTCATAGCTCGAATCATAGCCTAAACTCACGAATGTTAAAGTCAAATTTATGCCATTTTTATAGAAAACCAACAGCTCGAATAAGTTAACCTCAATGGTTTAAACCAATATGGTTTGGATTCTTTAAAAAAAGTTAGACAATTTACATTCAAGAATCAACCTAAGTGGTATTCTAGAACTATTCAAAATTATGATCAGAGTTTTCAAACCCCAAAGTTAACAAATTGAAGGTAGGAGAAGAAGTGTCTTACACGCACGAGAGTGGAGTTAAACATAGGCGCATCTTGGCTTTAACCCAAAGCGTAAGGGCGCGTCTCCAATCAGAACATTCTACTTTTTATCAAAAAGTTTATTTTTAAATTCTAATCAAATTGGTATATTACATCACCCTGTTTGGATTCCCAAAAAGGAAGCAGTTTCTCTAGAAAATAGTATTAAAGTTTAAAACTGAACTTTTAAATTTCATTTTAAACCCCTGAAATTTTCAACTATTTCAAAATAGTCCCAAATTTTACACATAAGTTCTTTCTTGTAAGTACATTAAAATTGTCTCTTGACACCAAGTATAAAAGTGAATGGAAATAAGGAAAATTATGAATGTCCTTAATTTTGCATAATTGTATATTAATACCCAACCTTAAATTTTACACTAAAATCGAAATTCTTTTTACCCTAATTGTTGCTAAGAAGTTAATTGCTCTTGCATATTTTAAATATTTATACTATACATGATTTCAAAATACCCAGTTTACTCTCGTGAAAAAGACGAGCAATTTCAAACAACCCGAAATTTAAAAAGTAGGTGATTTTACTTCACTATTATTTTTGAGCCTACACTTTGAATTACTGCATTTGTTTATATCATTATGTGAGAGCCCCTGAACTCTTGTTCTCATTTACGAAATTCACATACAGCTTGAATATTAATTCGATCCTTATTCGACTAAACCCTAACCCAATAATTTCATGCAACCTATGATTTCATTTAAATCTAGTAGCAAAGCATATAATTCAGGGACTAGACTTTCAGTATACCCATGAAAGCACTATTTAGTTTGTAAAACTCAGATGTTTGAGTGCCTAGTTTTTATTACTTCATACATATGAGTTCCACCTAGTTAGTGTGCCTAGCTGGTTATTTTCCCCAATGGGTTTTAGTCGATTATATCTCCAAAAGTTTTGGATTGAATTTATCCAAAGGTTTTGGATGTTATTATAAGTGTATTGCTACGCACTTGAAGCCTTTATAACCGACAATTATGGGTTATCCTATTATAGTCTCAACCTTATTATTATGACTCGATATAAATTTATCCAATCATAACCACCATATTGTTCTTAATAATATCAGCAAACACCATTTACACTGCTTCATTACTATTAACATCCTAATTATTTCCTTTACTATTAACTGTGACATAAGTTTTGACATTATAAATAGACTCACATATATAAAATTTATGATCATCATCATCCTTGCCTTAGTCCCATCACATAGGGTCGATCACATGGATTCTACTTTTCTATTCTAATCTATTATAAGCAACATTATCATTTAAGTTTAATGCCAACATGGATTCTCCTTACTATTACAAGCAACATTATCAACGATAGCATAGGGCGGTCCCTTTCTATTTTATCTTCTATTTCCAATAATCTTTCTCTTATTATAGGTGCATTTATTGGTCTATGCATCATGTGTCCATACCATCTAAGTCTACTTTTCCTTAATTTATCGTTATTGGAAGCTACTCCTAACGTTTCTCTCACATAATGGTTTTTACTCTAGTCCTATATAGTAATTCCTATCATCCATTGGAGCATCCTCATCTCACTAACATGGAGACTTTGTTCAAAGCCAAACACTACGATCTATATAGGGTCGCTGGCCTAATAAATATTTTATAAAATTTTCCTTTTAATTTATTAGTTATCCTCGCATAATATAGAAATAAAATTATATAACTGACAAAGTTTTTCTTTATTGTTTTCCTTCCAGATGGACAATGAACTCGAAGAAGGAGAAATACCCCCACACCTATGGATTTTTATTTAGTTTTATCAAGGAAAATATTTTAAGTTACATATGCGTGGGAGGTAACTAGCAAAGAAGTAAATACCATTTACATACTTTATCACAACGTACCAGCTTATGTGACCTGTTTAGTTCCCTTCTATTTCTATGCTATAAGGACTCTGAGAGACTATTTATTTTTCTATTTACGAAGACTACAAGTTATGTAATAATATTCTATGCATCCAGATAAATAAAGTTTTACTTTTATTCCTCATAAATTATTATTGTTACTATAATATCACCATATATACAATCGCGGGTGTGACAAAATGTTATCAGTGCGAGCGCCAATTTTTTACGTCTATACGATACCGAGAGAGAGAGATCTTATGCCTATATAATGCTTATAATAAGCATATTATTTATTTACACCTTCCTTATTAGATTTTGTAATGAATACTATCTTGCAGTCATGAACATATGGGATGAGATTTACTTACATACATGCGGCTCAACCCATGAGAAGTTTGAGCAAGCCATCAGAGTTGAAGCATACACCAAGCTATGCCAAACTATTTGACATATCGATCGAGACTGGGATATAGCCGCCCCTGATATTAAACACAACCTATTTATTGGTCTCCTAATGAAGAGGCATAAGTAGCAAGGCAAGCTAAGAGGTTTTTTGAAGACCCTGAGATGCTCTAACACACTATCCACCTAGCTTGGGACCTGATTCCACCTGAAGAACTCACCATCACGTTTCTAGATTCTCCCATCGATAATGGCCCAATTTTATCAAACACCAGTTATTTTACCTCCACTACCTCTGGCATTACCTCAAATGACTCTGACACTTCTAAACCTGGATCCGAGTTTAATAGCATCATACCTCAGCTTATTTGTAGAAGACTAAGGAAGAGAATATGGTAGTAAATAAATAAAGCCATAAGGGATCCAATATCTTTCGTTTAGCTTGTGTGTGAGAGACAAAGAGTAATCACCAGGTTCTTCATTAAGAATAGTAGACCTGACTAATCGTTTGTACCCCTAGGAGTTATAAAATAGTAGCCTATAAGTATGTACTTTTATTTCCACAAGTTTTGACTGTTTAGTATCCTTTTGTAACCTAATGTGAGTATATGACAAGTTTGTTTACTTATCTCCCTTGTTATTTTATCATTAGTGTGTTGATTTACATATAATGGTTAATACACACGCATCTACCAGTGGAGTCCAAGGGGAACAATAAAATATTCCACATGTACCAAATCCACCTACGACCAATGAAGGAATATTAAGTTGTTTACAAGGACTATTAACTTTGATCAAGATGCAATAAAATGTACTACCACTACACCTGATTAATAATGAGATTTCGGATGAGACTTAAAGAATGAATGTGCTTAAGGAATTTCTCCAGTAAAGACCACCAGTATTTTATGGGAAACCCACTGATACCAAAGCAGAAAAAAGGATACATCAGACACATAAAGTCCTAAATGGAGTATTTATAAGCCCTGAACTTAGGGTGAAATTACCCACATATCTGTTTAAAGGAGAAGCTAATTTTTTGTGGCAGTTTGGTCTTTGCCCCCGAGATGTTGATAACTTGACTTGGGCTCAAATTGAAG
Organism: Sambucus nigra; assembly: GCA_949130495.1. Lineage (NCBI taxonomy): Eukaryota > Viridiplantae > Streptophyta > Magnoliopsida > Dipsacales > Adoxaceae > Sambucus > Sambucus nigra. The sequence continues at coordinate 342,602,219 of OX422210.1, read as the reverse complement.
AGGTTTTCTTTAAAATGTAATTTTTGGAAGTAGTAAAAGATTAAATGATAGTGGAATTCCTAAGCCTGCAATAACAACAATTAACGGTAGCGTAATTAAGGCCAAGTTACAGAACTATCTCGGTATGCCTAAGAGTATGTGGATATTGAAGCCAAAATAAATAAACACTTTGAACATGGATTGCGAACAAACATTAATGCTTATATCATCCCATTACAACTTTGTGACTTTAACTAAATGATAGAGGTATCTTCCCTTATTGAAAGGAATCCAGCATTCGACGGAATTAACCGAATATCGACTCCACCCCATAGAAGCTCATATGATATTATGAACCAGTCCAGTCAACAAGACCTTCCTTATTTTAAACCAAATGACCATCGAGTATTTGTCCAAATCAATCATAGCAATTATGTATATACAATACGATGTGATAAATGTAATCAAGTAGGACACATGAGGCTACAATGCCCAAATTTTGCAACCGTAGTATTCCCAAAAAATTTCTTCTCCATAAACAACCAAACCCAGTAGTTTCATCAAACCACCATTTGTAACCCCAATTGGTAACTCTAGAACCACTTAATAAAAGGTCTTGTGATAAAAGGAAAGAACTAGTGACTAGAATTGGAGCTCGGAACTTTTCCATTCTCCCAGGCAAAAATCCAACCTAACACTATGTGGAAGGTAACATATTGTTTCATAACATCTTGGCACATATATTATTTAACTTTGGTTCAATAGATTGTGATACCCCGCCTAATTAAATACCGGGTGATGAGTCCTTTATTAAATTAAATCGAAGTGACCGGTTGGTTCATTCTTAACATCACTGTCGAAAAACAATTTTTCTTTATTAATCACCTAATAAATAATTAAGCAAAGTGTCAAAACATTTTCCCATTTAATTATACCCAAATAATCCGTTAATAAATTTTCATTATTAAAACCAAAAACTATTTGCATCCCACCAAAACAAAAAAAATACTGAACAAGAAACAATTACTAAATTAAATAAGACTTGATAAAACATTCCAGTTCAAAGTCTTAAACCAAAAGTGTAATACTACTCAATCCAACAAGAGAAGAAATTCTACTAAGAAAAGTACAATCTCCGAATAATTAAACTGGAAGCGGGTGACACATGCCCAAACTGAAATGTCTGAAGTTGAACTAAATAGAAAGATAAAAGCATTTAATCTCAATAACCAACAACTTCCACAATAGTTGCAGCTCGCCAAATGATACATGCATCTAAGTCTGGTGGCAACCCTGTGGCTGGGCACCTAATAATATATATATATATATATATATATATATATAGCAAAAGAGAGGAGAATAGCAAGAAACGGGTCAGAGCCCGAGTTGTAAAACTATTTATTTTAGCAAGTATTTAAAACTACAATGAAGCAAGTATTGTGTGCATGTTAGTTTCGAACTCTCACATGAGATTCTCACCTCTCCACTATTGTGCACGCCTAGTGTACAACTAACCCAACCAAATTATTTAGATCATTCCCAACTGGGCCATAACCTTATACTTCTAACTATATCTCAACGGAGTATCCCGTATCGTCCATACAATACATTATTAAAATAGTTTATCCCCCATAACTAAATTCCACTATATTCCCCATTCGAATGGGTAATCTTTTATTCGCTGATATCATTCTATTTCTCACAATTATTATATGCACTAATTTCACAAAGTAGAAATATCCACAAGCACACACACACACACACACACACACACACATATATATATATATATATATATATATATATATATATATATATATATATATATATATATATGAGTAAGGTTCACCTACATCATGATGTATACATCACACCATATATCACACCCAGTTCTAGGACCTATGAAACTTTTTTTTCAACTTTTTTATTTTTACCTAGAAATTAACCTTCGAATCAACCCATATTCAAAAAATTAGGTCAAAATACATTTGAAGCTATTTTTAAAAAATCCACAAAAAACTGCTGGCGCAGACCCTTATAAATAAGGTATTTAGAGCACTTTTTTGTGGATTTTTTAACAATAGCTACAAAATGGATTTTGAACTAATTTTTTGAACATGGGTTCATTGGAAGGTTAATTTCAAAAGAAAAATAAAAAATTTGAAAAAAAATGGTGTTTAGGACCTACAAGTCAGTGTGATGTATGGATGATGTATATAGCATGATATAGGTAAGCCTTCTCCTATATATATATGGTCATAACATCCATATATATATATATATATATATATATATATATATATATATATATATATATATATATATATATATATATATATATATATACACACACACACATACATTAATATTGCACCCTTAGGTTAACATATTTTGCGCAAATGCATACTCTGCTATCATGTCCTGGTGCATCGTTCACTGCATATGGACAACTGGCTCGGCGTCTCTCACAAACCATAAATGTCATAACACAAATATTGGAGGCGAGCTTACTCACCAGCCAAATAGGTCACGCACATACATACACTACCATTCAACCGTCTAAACAATCCTACGTAATTGATCGAACATATCCAAGTTCGTACGCTCTAGGTACAAGTTAAATATCCGCCCATTGGGTCACCCAGGATAAGACTGTCCACTACGCGAAACCTTTTCCCGATAGCAAGCAGCGTAGGTATGCTATACACACAAATACAATCATATAATAGGAATTCTCACATCCTATTACAATTTGTTAGGTATTCACCCAACCCATACATATATTTTCTATACGTAGTATTCTCTCATTACTACTTATAATATTATTATTTCGATTACTATCTCTCAAAATTTCCAAAGTTAACTTGCCGTTCCAATATTTAAAGTATTATTTCCCAAATACCTCCCAAAAATTCTGCACATGGCTAAATTCATCCAATAATAATCTTCCTCACTCAAATTAACTAGGAATTTCCAGATTTTTGAACCCGTCGTTCGAACAAAAAGCTATCTCGTTCGAACGAGATAACATGTTTTTGGAACGAAGATCCCATCTCATTCGAATAAATCTCAATCTCGTTCAAGCGAGATTGAACAGTTCTCTTCTTCACCAAGCCTGTAACGTTCTTCAACCTTAACAGTTTCGTTTTCCATCATTTTTAAGCCTAAAACCTTTAAAATACTCAGCCCACTAATCATTCAATTCCACTCAACTACCTAACATCTATATATGATATCCAACAATCTAACATCATTAATTCATAATTAATTATCAATTAAATTCGAAATCCCCAATTTAATTATTAAGAACCCTAGTGCTCAAATTATGTGCATAACTCTAAATTAAAACTCAGATTCGTTTCTCAATTTCAACATATAATCCTAGGATTTCTATTCTACATGCAAAGGGATTCAATTCTTCATCAAAATAACTCTCAATCCATGATTTAAGTTCTCTAAATTCACCCAAATCAATTCTACATCATGTATTGGATTCCTATACTAACATGAGCACAATTATTACAAATAGAAAGAAAACAGTAAACACTTGCCTTGATTTTGATGGTCTGATTCGCTGATGAAATTGGTATAGACTTGTTCCTCATCTTTCGATCTACGCAAAGGTGGTCACGGTGGAGGAAGACGATGGGTTTTTGGCCTACATCTCTTGGGGCTTCTTCTCTCTCACCCTATGTGGCTCTCCCTTGAAGTTTATGAACAATACCCTAACTTTTCCTTTACGTAACTTATATTAACCATCTCTAATTTTCGTCATTAATTAAACCCCAAAAATACAATTTACCAAAATGCCCTCCCGGGATGCCCATTAGGCCTAAAATTGTCCCAGGACCCAAACTAGACCCTCGGGTACACTATTCTGACTATCTTGACCCTTTTACACTCAATGGCTCACTTGAAATGGTCATACGAGTTACTTAAACATAATTTACTTCTTTAATTCATTTAATTTGTCCCGACACAACTCACACATGCATCTCGATATAATATACCAAACTATCACGTTTCACATTCATGACAAGTTGTAAAATTCTATAATTTCATATTACATAACCACACAGTAATATTCAACAATTTTCAACAATAAGTATTAACCCTTGGCACGCTAGTTACTAATTATTTTAATCCGGATTAATTAACTAAAAAATTAATTTCTCACCTTTTTAATTTAATTAATCTAACAATAATAATAAATGTCATAATTATTTAATATCATAAAATATGGGGTGTTACATACTTTTTCCCTTACAACGGAATTTCATCCCAAAATTCGAAAAAAGTATACCAGGTACAAATAACATTGTATATATATTGCGCATTGCATCGTTGCGCTCCCAAGTAAAATACTCCGTACCGCTCATATATTACGCTATTGAATACCTTTAATAATGGACACTTCACATATGTTCATTTTGAAATCCAGGTTAGCCTGTCACATAGGTTCTTGTCCAAGCCGTATCGTTTAAGTTTCCCTGCTTAAACTTTATTTTAGATATTAAGTATCTAGCCTTCTACTATTCGCACCTTAGTAGATTAATCATTCTTGAGATACATACGATCTTGTCTCGCGACGATCACACACAAGTAGGTTATATATGTAGTAAATATTTTACACACATGATATACTATGTACTAATTCATTTCTAATCTTTGCATTAGTACATGGTCCCCTATCTTTAACTAACAAGCAAGAGTACAACAAGTCTTACTGTGCCATACCTCAACTCGCACAATGACCAAAAGTGAGCTTATATGAGTTATTGTACACAAACTCCACTAGTGGAAGGGACTGCTCTCATCCTCCCTTGAGACTCAAGGGTACACATATAATTTATTCTCTAACTTTTGACTAGTCCGCTTGTTCTTCCCATTCGTTTGCGAATGATATGTCATACTCAATCATGACTTGGTACCCAAAGCCTCGTAAATTCTTTTCCAAATTCGAAAGACAAAGATCTTATCCCAATCGGACACGATTCAAATGGTACCCCATATAACCTCACTATCTCGTTTGATAAGATATGCTTATATTATCCCGTAGTATGACCAGTCCTAACTGGCGTAACATGAGCAACTTCGGTCAATCGATCCATTATCACCCATATTGGATCGTAACCCCCTTCTCAATAAAATCCTTGGGAATATTCTCCCATTATTACATCAGAATCCCTAACGGTTGAAGAAACCTCTACTGGTTTCGGATGGTCCACCCTTTTTCAATGCGATATGTGACCCATTGCAAAATGAATTTAGCAATTTTTCTCCTCCTGAAATCCCATCACCACTATCATTTTTAACATGATATATCCGATATTCTTCTCAAATGTACCTCTAACCTTGATCCATGTGACTTTGCCTCACCGCATGTCATACGTCCTTCCCTCGCACCAAAAATCAGCTTCTCATAAAACGTAAGCCTCTAAACAAATTTTACGGAATAAGCTTCAACTCCTCAGGCTAAATGTTGTCGAATTTACATAATAATCAAAATCTACTTCCTAATACAATACCATTCTCGTGAGCATACAATCAAGTTCTGATATCTCCCCTTTTATCTTTATTTACCATATCCCATATGTTCTGAACGAAAACAAAATCAAGATTCAATTACCTAGGGCGCCGATACACCCTATGCCTTGTGCATTTTTGAACAAATGAATTATATTATCACATTATAGTGGAATTATCCACTCTCAATTATACTCTCATAAATGTATAATTACTAGTGTACGAATACGATGTACTATCATCCAAACTTCTCTCCAACTCCCGACGTTCGTTAGTTTCATGCGTGGGATGTCCCGCAAAGAAAAATCCAAACAAGGAACCCTCGCAATACACTACTACCTAACATTATCGATCGTCGAGATCAGTAAGGCCCCTAGTCCATAACATGTACCTTCCCACAATCTTCGTATATTGACATATTAATCTACGTATGTTCGCAAAAATAATATGAAACATGACGTTCTCAGTATCCCAAGTTTTGGCGCTATATATAACAAGTTATCTCTCGCTGCTTGATAAAGAACACAATGTATCCTGAGTCACATCAATAAATAAATTCCTACACATAGGGGTCATATATAACTAGGCGACATACTCACTGGAGCCTACGATATCATGAAATTTTCATATACATACATATATATATATATATATATATATATATATATACCCATCCCTATTTCAAGTGGCACCACAAATAAGTAATTTTACTCACTCGGAGTATCCAACATGATAGTCTTATCATTCAATCTACTATCGCTCAAACATTCAGTAATTATCACTACACATTACCATAATAAGCTCTATTTTGCTAACTCAGTCAATAGTAAATTATAATAATAAAATATGCTTTTCGGGCCCACCCTACTCACTCACGGGCGATATCAGAAAGCCCCATTACCCATGATAAATATGTTTGTAACCAGACTGCTAAAATTAATGTACTCACTAAACTCGCCTCGCACGCGAACTTTAGTGTTAACAATTCACATATGTATTGTGATACACCCATGTCATTTGACCTAATCCTTTTCTCGCAAGGTTGAAACAAAATGTAACAACCCGCCTAATGGGATACCGGGCGATCACTCCTATATCAAATTATAACAGGAGTTACATATGGATCATTCTTAGCATCACTGTCGAAAATCCATTTAATTACTAATATCCTATTAGGCGAGCGTTAAAATTTTAACTTAACTACTCTTTTAATCAATTAAAATAAAACATCCACAATTTAGTGCGTAAATAAAACTGAAATGAAAATGAAATAAATTAAAATAACCGAACACTCGGTTCAAATTATACAACCATATCGAATATCGTGCAAAGAATAAATAAAATCAGTTAGACCATTGGCCCGAATGTTTGTACAATACCTCCTATCTAAAGTACAAGGAAAGAAGCGTCTACCGAGAACCCGCAAGCATCCACAGCTGCTGCAGCAGACGTCTGACTCGAAAGAATTTCTATCCAGGCGTCCCTATGTCTGGACACCTATATATATATATATATATATATAATATAAAACAAAAGGGGAAAAGTAGATAAACGGGTCAGAGCCCGAATTTTGAAAATATTTTGCAAGTGCATAAATGCTTTATTTTTTTAGAAAAATAGTTTTATCTCATATTTAAATTGGTATCGCACTCCCATGAGATACCCCTCACCTCTCCTCTAGTAGTGCACACCTAACGCATCCAAACAACACTTCCTAGTCAAGCTACCCCTTCTAACTAGTCTAATAACCTATCCACTATCTACCCTAGATAGTCCAAGTGCTAAGGGCTAAACTTCCCTCCATTCTCAACACTGCACTAAGTTCGTGCGTGGGGTGTCTCGGAAAGCGAAATCCAAACAAGGAACCCCCCGATACACTACTACTTGGAAGGGTTAATGGTAGAGATCCATTAGGCCCGTAGCACACACAAATGTATAAATATATATATGTGTACATTTACAATATACGTCCGGATAATATCTCCCGGACTGAGGTTTACCAATTCAATTATATCTTTATAATACACATCCGGATCTACCTCCCGGACTGAGGTGTATTCGATACACAAAGTATTTATCATTTTTATTTCAAAACTTTCCATTTCCCTTCTCATATCAAGGAAATGTATTTAAAAGCCAATTCATTAGCATGAATTGCTATACCAAAACATATATCTTTTTAAAAGCCAATTTTATTAATATAAAAATGCTTTTCCTTTTTCAATTATCCCATTTCCCTTTTTATACTCAGGAAATGTAATTAAAAGTCATTTTTATTATCATAAAAATGCTTTTACCATATCATATGCTTCCACATCCCTTCTTCCATCCGGGAGTGTTACCGAAGCTAAACATATAACCCATTTCCCTTCCTATATCCAGGAAATGTAATTAAAGCTAATCCATTATCATGAATTGCTTTAATATAACGCGTTCTAAGACCGCCCGTCCAGGTTTCCCCACTGTGCGCGCCCCTAAATGACTATCATCTTCCAGGGCCTATCATCAAGACAACCTGAGATCCTACATCGCAAGACGTCGGGAAGCGGCCATGTGCCTGCGGGATAGTCAAGACCACACCCGGAATCTCCTAACCAGCGCAGAAAAATATATATCGACAAACGCTCACATGGCCTATAGGACTATATCCACCCTGCATTCATTAGCCAGGGGGCTTCACCATATGTACGCAACTTCCCTTATGATAGCGATTTAGAGATGTGTGTAATCCATATTTTATCAATTATGAAAATCATTTATTTACCATTTTGAAAATATTCATTTTTATATTTTCAAAATCATTTCCATCATAACATATATATATACCTAAATCACACAGTATATACATATCCTATATATTCTTCCTAGAATATATATAAACGGCCATAGTGGCCTATAGCATCTAGCGATGACCAATAATCACAAGGATTCCCTCCAGGAATCATAATCATGCATTCATATTAGCATGATTCTAAATCCAAAGTATTTCCTTACTTCGACAAATAATAATTACCTTAATCATCTCTTAAGGATTTATTGGATATCTCCAACTATACTAATTCACTTTAAGTGAATATATATATATATATATATATATATGTTCCCAAATCCACGAGTCCCTTAGGACATAACCCTCTAATATACTTTAATTTAGAAGGCCCATAAACTTTAATCTCAAAGAGGAGAAATAATAATAATCTCCAAAATCTTGGGCTGAAAACAGGGCACCGTCGACCGGTCCTGGACCCCCGATTGACCGCGGGTTGCAAATAAGCCTACGAAACAAAGCAGTAGGCCCTTTCTTCTTGACGCGGTCGACCGGCCATAAGGGCGCGGTCGACCGGTCACACCAGGTTTCCCAAAATTAAATTCTTCAAATCCTTAATCCAACAACCCAAATTCATTTTTGGGGTTTCTAAACTACCCTAAAAATCATCCAAAACATCTACACGACTAATCCTAGCCTGTATTTTTCCAATTCCCGATTTGATTTCCGAGTTGATGATTTCAACCCGGAGCTGCCATCTTGTAAAAATCATATCAAATCGTAGAAAAATCAGAAAAATACGCGATTGGCGCCCACGCGATCGTATCAAAAATATCTACAACTTCCGTGCTTTGGCCAAGAGCTAAATCATTTATATTCTTAGCCGAAAATGACCCCAAAGTCTACGAGTTTACTATTCATTATCTTCCCAAAATCCCAAACTCCATTTTTGTTGTTTCTAACCTTATCCAACAACTCAACAAACATCTAATCTATCTTTTACAACTAACACATCAATTATTTTGGGGTATTGAATCATTTCTATTAGTTTTAAACCCTAAAACCATAAAAACCCCAACTTAACATTTAAACCCATTTTTATACTCCATTAACATGGTTTTAACACTAAAAATCATTAAGAGTTTATACTACATCAATATGTAAACTCATAATCAACTTTTACCCAATTTTATTTTAAGGGTTCTAACCTCAAAATCATATTTTTACCAACTATGATATGAGATTAATGCACAAAAGTAAATAAAGCAAGTAAACACTTACCTGGAGGATGAAATCCGACGACCTCGAGTCGAATCCGGCGGAGTTTGGCCCGAATCTCCCTTTTCTCCCCTCTTTTCTCCTTCCTCTCTCTCTTCTCTCTTTTCTTTCTTCTTTTTCTTCTCTTTTCTCCCCCTCTCCCTCTTTATAAAGAAAGAAAAAGGGTTTAAACCCTTAAAACCCAAAAACGACTCGTTTACCCAATTACGAGTTACTTTTATCTCTAAAATTACCCGAAACTTAATTTCGACAATCGGACACTCTTTTCCGACTATCTCGGACATTCCGAGACTCATGACGCAGTCAAAATTTCCATCCGAGGTACTTGATCGCAAATCACTATTCCAACCCAAAATAAATAAATGCGAGTTTTCTACTCAAAATCTTACCTCTTTTGTCGCTATACTCCACGGCGACATATAATTAAATTACTTCGACCTATATAGTCCCAAAATAATTTATAACACCCTTCGAAAATCATTAAATCCTCGAAAATCCCAAAATTACTATTTCGAGAAATGCTCCAAATTCCAAATTATACTTAATTATGGAATTTAATTGTCTCCAAAAGGGCGGGTTGTTACATACTCCCCCCCTTACAATGGAATTTCATCCTCGAAATTCAGATACAACTTACACCCTCTAACTAGGATTACTACAAATCCTAAAACCTCAAGGGAAAGATACTAACCTAATGGTTCCTAACCATACACTATGCGGCTACCGTAATCATAAAGTGACTCTAATACGTCACTTAATACCCATCCTCTAAAATGCCTCTTGGCATGAATTTCAACCTTATATACTACACCCATCCTACTTCGGGCGGTATATAAAACCATCTCACTAAGGTGCCCATACACCTTTCTAACTTGTGCATATCTGCACAAACATTATGAACGTCTGACACGTAACACTCTCTCCCAATAAGGGTCTCCTTTCCTCGGTGTAATACTCACCTATGGGTCCTTCCAACCCACGATTTTTCCTCCTAACCTCGGTGCCACTAACTCTATCAAACTTACATCCTAATAATACTAAGGTCGATGTGATGTCCTACCTACGCGAAACTAATATCATCCTAAGTATATCCCTAGTGCCCAAGGCCTCTCTCAACTCTCGACATTTGCTTAGTTTCGTGCGTGGGACGTCTCGGCAAGGCGAAATCCAAACAAGGAACCCTCTCGTTACACTACTCCCTCGCGTTGTCGGTCATCGAGATGTAACGGCCTAAGGCACACCAGCGGGACGTCCTAAATCCTGCCTATGCTAACCTACGAACGCATTTCTATTATCTTATCCTTCCGCCCATACAGAAGGAAACCTAACTAATCAAAGTGCCTACTCTCTGTAGGAACACTTCTTATATCACACCGATCACAGATTTCCTCCAAATTTTCCTTCTTATTAAGGCCTGGCTATCATCCTCAAATCAATTTCTCTAAGTCCTACTCCACCCAACTACTTGTGACGAGAGGACCACTTTAGTGCTTTTCCATAGCACAATATTTCCATAAGCGTACCATCATCACAGGGCACATAGTCTATAGTGGTTCATCCACACTATAAGACTAACCCACATCCTTGCATCCCATAACAGCTCTCCACTCCCGGCGCCGTTAAGAGTCATGTGTGGAGTGTCTCGCAAAGCGACATTCAAACAAGGAACCCCTCCACACATTAACACTTTACTTCGTCGGTCACGAAGTCCCGTTATTTCAGACATGCAACCGGGATAATCCTATCCCTTATCATCGAAAGGTGGTATGAACTCCTATCTCTAACTAAGAGTCACACCACCCAGCGCTCGCACTATTTCTAAGTCCTTGCACAAACCAGTACTGAGCTAAATCTTACAGCTCAAAAATGATCCTGTGGGCCTTAAATTATATCTATAAGGTTGCCACACATACCAACCAAAATAAGGAAGCCTCTACTCATCGAGGTTTCCATCAATCCATAATAACAAAGGTGTACTCAACCTGTATCTAGGTGAGACACCGCAACCACAATCTGTTCCCTCCAGGAACTTTGGACACGATAGACTTGCCATCATTAGCCCGCTATCGCTCCGATATACCATATACCTCATATGTATATATACAAAATATAATCACCCGCCTCTATGGCGAGTGAAGGAAAACAAAATTCCGCTATCGCGAAAAACACATAGGCCTACATTATTATGTTATCGAGACCGAATACAAAGCTCAAATTACACACACGAGTCTAGGGTTATCGAACACCACAACTTCATCTAGCCACACCTCTTACTAGAATTTCTTAACTCTAGGCCCCATATGGGCACCCTAACCTTGTCCTTTATTCCTACCGGGAAAAGACTATCCGTGTGGCTCCGCACTCCACAACACCATTTCCATCATTGGTCTTCCTGACCATCATGGAGTTGTCAACACCATCTGACTCTATAGCCTCGCTCCTTACAATCACCTTACTAATCCTCTTAACTCCTTCGTTAAAAGGAAATTCCACCACCGGTTCCAATAATCCTCCCTCATTAAATCTCCCCATGTGGATGTCCCCTCAGGGGCACCTGAACACACCCACATTCTCCGTAAGTGTTAACAACACTTCTCTAGTGAGCCTATCCTTCCTGGAAAGGACTCATTTTTCATTGTACCTTCCTCACCTCGGTACAAAGTTCACTTCTCCATAATGTTCTTTATTCACTGTCGGTCTTTGGCCGACCCTTATGTGAATAATTATGAAACGGAATTCTTCTCCTTCCTGTAGAATCATGGGGACTCACGATTAAAACTATCCATAAGATCGCTTTGGAACTCTTATCTCCACGGGGTAATTCAACTTGAGTACCATTTTCTACCACAGTAGTACTTGGTTGCTCATAACTACTATACTTTAGTAGCCGTTGCAACAATCCTTAGCAATTTTCCACAAGGAGAGTGGCATCTACTAAGGTCCTCGTCCCCATGTTTTACCAGCTTCCCCAACTAAGCCTTGCTAACTGCTGTCCTCCCCGAGGCCCTCCTTGGTCATCCTTTTTCGGTCGGCACACACGATCCTAGAACGAGCACGCAAAGGATTACTAAAATCTTCTAACATGGCAGGAGAACGAAATCTCACAGAGAAATCAACAACCCTAATCCTGGGGCTCTATAACAAATCGAGAGCAACGCTGAAAGCGTAGTACGTCCGCACAGATTCCTAAGGACACTAGAACCTAATGCTCTGATACCATCTGTAACAACCCGCCTAATGGGATACCGGGCGATCACTCCTATATCAAATTTTAACAAGGGTTACATATGGATCATTCTTAGCATCACTGTCAAAAATTCATTTAATTACTAATATCCTATTTGGCGAGCGTTAAAATTTTAACTTAACTACTCTTTTAATCAATTAAAATAAAACATCCACAATTTAGTGCGTAAATAAAACTGAAATGAAAATGAAATAAATTAAAATAACCGAACACTCGGTTCAAATTATACAACCATATCGAATATCGTGCAAAGAATAAATAAAATCAGTTGGACCATTGGCCCGAATGTTTGTACAATACCTCCTATCTAAAGTACAAGGAAAGAAGCGTCTACCGAGAACCCGCAAGCATCCACAGCTGCTGTAGCAGACGTCTGACTCGAAAGAATTTCCATCCAGGCGTCCCTGTGTCAGGACACCTATATATATATATATAATATACAACAAAAGGGGAAAAGTAGATAAACGGGTCAGAGCCCGGATTTTGAAAATATTTTGCAAGTGCATAAATGCTTTATGTTTTTAGAAAAATAGTTTTATCTCATATTTAAATTGGTATCGCACTCCCATGAGATACCCCTCACCTCTCCTCTAGTAGTGCACACCTAACGCATCCTAACAACACTTCCTAGTCAAGCTACCCCTTCTAACTAGTCTAATAACCTATCCACTATCTACCCTAGATAGTCCAAGTGCTAAGGGCTAAACTTCCCTCCATTCTCAACACTGCACTAAGTTCGTGCGTGGGGTGTCTCGCAAAGCGAAATCCAAACAAGGAACCCCCCCGATACACTACTACTTGGCAGGGTTAATGGTAGAGATCCATTAGGCCCGTAGCACACACAAATGTATAAATATATATATGTGTACATTTACAATATACGTCCGGATAATATCTCCCGGATTGAGGTTTACCAATTCAATTATATCTTTATAATACACATCCGGATCTACCTCCCGGACTAAGGTGTATTCGATACACAAAGTATTTATCATTTTTATTTCAAAACTTTCCATTTACCTTCTCATATCAAGGAAATGTATTTAAAAGCCAATTCATTAGCATGAATTGCTATACCAAAACATATATCTTTTTAAAAGCCAATTTTATTAATATAAAAATGCTTTTCCTTTTTCAATTATCCCATTTCCCTTTTTATACTCAGGAAATGTAATTAAAAGCCATTTTTATTATCATAAAAATGCTTTTACCATATCATATGCTTCCACATCCCTTCTTCCATCCGGGAGTGTTACCGAAGCTAAACATATAACCCATTTCCCTTCCAATATCCAGGAAATGTAATTAAAGCCAATCCATTGTCATGAATTGCTTTAATATAACGCGTTCTAAGACCGCCCGTCCGATTTTTCCCACTGTGCGCGCCCCTAAATGGCTATCATCTTCCAGGGCCTATCATCAAGACAACCTGGGATCCTACATCGCAAGACATCGGGAAGCGGCCATGTGCCTGCGGGATAGTCAAGACCACACCCGGAATCTCCTAACCAGCGCAAATAAATATATATCAACAAACGCTCACATGGCCTATAGGACTATATCCACCCTGCATTCATTAGCCAGGGGGCTTCACCATACGTACGCAACTTCCCTTATGATAGCGATTTAGAGAGGTGTGTAATCGATATTTTATCAATTATGAAAATCATTTATTTACCATTTTGAAAATATTCATTTTTATATTTTCAAAATCATTTCCATCATAACATATATATATACCTAAATCACACAGTATATACATATCCTATATATTCTTCCTAGAATATATATAAATGGCCATAGTGGCCTATAGCATCTAGCGATGACCAATAATCACAAGGATTCCCTCCAGGAATCATAATCATGCATTCATATTAGCATGATTCTAAATCCAAATTATTTCCTTACTTCGACAAATAATAATTACCTTAATCATCTCTTAAGGATTTATTGGATATCTCCAACTATACTAATTCACTTTAAGTGAATATTTATATATATATATATATATATATATGTTCCCAAATCCACGAGTCCCTTAGGACATAACCCTCTAATATACTTTAATTTAGAAGGCCCATAAACTTTAATCTCAAAGAGGAGAAATAATAATAATCTCCAAAATCTTGGGCTGAAAACAGGGCACCGGTCGACCGGTCCTGGACCCCCGGTCGACCGCGGGTTGCAAATAAGCCTACGAAACAAAGCAGTAGGCCCTTTCTTCTTGACGCGGTCGACCGGCCATAGGGGCGCGGTCGACCGGTCACACCAGGTCTACCAAAATTAAATTCCTCAAATCCTTAATCCTACAACCAAAAATTCATTTTCGGGGTTTCTAAACTACCCTAAAAATCATCCAAAACATCTACACGACTAATCCTAGCCTGTATTTTTCCAATTCCCTATTTGATTTCCGAGTTGATGATTTCAACCCGGAGCTTCCATCTTGTAAAAATCATATCAAATCATAGATACATCAGAAAAATACGCGGATGGTGCCCACACGATCGTATCGAAAATATCTACAACTTCCGTGCTTTGTCCAAGAGCTAAATCATTTATCTTCTTGGCCGAAAATGACCCCAAAGGCTACGGGTTTACTATTCATTATCTTCCCCAAATCCCAAACTCCATTTTTGTTGTTTCTAACCTTATCCAACAACTCAACAAACATCTAATCCATCTTTTACAACTAACACATCAATTATTTTGGGGTATTGAATCATTTCTCTTAGTTTTAAACCCTAAAACCATAAAAACCCCAACTTAACATTTAAACCCATTTTTATACTCCATTAACATGGTTTTAACACAAAAAATCATTAAGAGTTTACACTACATCAATATGTAAACTCATAATCAACTTTTACCCCATTTTATTTTAAGGGTTCTAACCCCAAAATCATATTTTTACCAACTATGATATGAGATTAATGCACAAAAGTAAATAAAGCAAGTAAACACTTGCCTGGAGGATGAAATCCGACGACCTCGAGTCGAATCCGGCGGAGTTTGGCCCGAATCTCCCTTTTCTCCCCTCTTTTCTCCTTCCTCTCTCTCTTCTCTCTTTTCTTTCTTCTTTTTCTTCTCTTTTCTCCCCCTCTCCCTCTTTATAAAGAAAGAAAAAGGGTTTAAACCCTTAAAACCCCAAAACGACTCGTTTACCCAATTACGGTTACTTTTACCTCTAAAATTATCCGAAACTTAATTTCGACAATCGGACACTCTTTTCCGACTATCTCGGACATTCCGAGACTCATGGCGCAGTCGAAATTTCCATCCGAGGTACTTGACCACAAATCACTATTCCAACCCAAAATAAATAAATGCGGATTTTCTACTCAAAATCTTACCTCTTTTGTCGCTATACTCCACGGTGACATATAATTAAATTACTTCGACCTATATAGTCCCAAAATAATTTATAACACCCTTCGAAAATCATTAAATCCTCAAAAATCCCAAAAATTACTATTTCGAGAAATGCTCCAAATCCCAAATTATACTTAATTATGGAATTTAATTGTCTCCAAAAGGGCGGGTTGTTACACAAAACTTCATCAAGCTCTCCTGATCGTAGGGTCCCAGCATGTAGCTATCAACATGACCCATGAGCATCTGCAATATTTATACATCTAGTATTTCACCCCATAGTTTCCCCCTCCTCGCTATGGGAAAAATATTTTAATCTTCGCCTTACACGCCCATCATTGAAACATTGGCTTAAATCTCAAGACCTCAATTATGGCCTTACTGGCCACCCTATTTCATCCTGGGCCCCATCGACCCTGAAATATGGTATACTACTGTTACCGAGGACTCTACTGGTCCTGCTTGAACCTACCACTCTCGGGTTATAACTTCTTGGGATCAATTCTCTTGACCCAATTCCTCCTCTTGCAGTCTCACTCCTCCAGTTGTTATGCCTAATTGACTTGGTTTACCATTCTCAAATATTATCGGTTGCACTTCTCAACGTGGACACATTCAACATTGATAGTCCTACTCTCTACACAGAGGGAACTTCCGGAGCCATTTCTTGTCACTGGTCCCACTGACCATTTTAGAATGTCCTTCCCTCAGACTGACAGTCTTAGCTCCCAATCATTCTCCCATTGTCCCTTTGGCTATGTGGACCTTTTGAAATTATTGTTGGCCCCTACAACCCTGATTGATTTCATCGTCATTTTATTGGAAATTGATCAATTAAAATTATCTAAATGAGCTCCCTATTGGCATACTCTCATGTGGTGTTTCACTATCACCGTTAGGTTTAGTTTTGATTTTCAGCCAAATTCTCTAACCCTCCTGGCTCACTTCTTCTAGACGTGCTGAAATAACTTGTAAACATATAACTTTGATGACATCAACATCAGTCTTTCTAGCAGGATTTCACATCCAACCTCGTATTCGACACATGGTCGTTTATAACTATAAACCCTTTTTATTCAATACACCTTTTCTATGTACGAAATTGGTTAGGCAATTCAACCTATCTCTCACGATCAGTATCTAGCCTACCCATTGTGCTAAGTTTGAAAATTCTACTTACCTCTTTGTCATAACATCGAATGGAAGACCTGGCAGTCAAATCGTACCCAAATTTCTCTTTTATATTTCAAACATACTTCTTTATATGTGCTGATTGACCTTAATCACTTTATGTCTCTCTTAAGAGCTATAAATTTGACTCCAATTTTAATTCGAAGTGTTGCTGCACTTAACTCTACACAATAGTCTTCGTATTTTCTACATCCACTGGCCAGTTCCACTTCCTCTCTTTCTCCTTCGCATCTTCACCGACGACTTTTCAAAAAATTCCCTCTGATTTCCCCTTTATTGACTACGCTAGACAATCCTGAAATCATTCAACCGTTATCTACGACTGTGTTTGGGGAACCCTTTTGTTCGTGAGTGATGACTCGATTATCACTTGCTTAAATAATACTCACGGTGACTTTTTTCATGACCCCCATTCCCAGAATACTCCATGTCTTCTATCGGCCTTCTTCTTCTGCAGTCCTTCTTACGTCCCTCACTAGTCGTCCTATAATGTTTGGTGCTCAAAGTAAAACTGATTTCGTATAATGAGTCACATCTATTATAATTCATATCAAGAGAATGTAAGTCGCATACGTGAGGGAAGACTACAATCCTATAATAAGGCTCTACAACATAGAACGCTACGCTAAAACGTGAAAAGCCGTACCGATCCTCAGGACACTAGAACCAGATCCTCTGATACCACCTGTGACACCCCGCCTAATTAAATACCATGTGATCAGTCTGATATTAAATTAAATCGAAGTGGCCGGTTGGTTCATTCTTAGCATCACTGTCAAAAAATATGTTTTCTTTATTAATCACCTAAAAAATAATTAAGCTAAATGTCAAAACATTTTCCCATTTAATTATACCCAAATAATCCGTTAATAAATTTTCATTATTAAAACCAAAAACTATCCGCATCCCACCGTAATAAAATAAATACTGAACAGGAAACAATTACTGAATTAAATAAGAGTGGATAAAACATTCCAGTTCAAAGTCTCAAACCAAAAGTGTAATATTACTCAATCCAATAAGAAAAGAAATGCTACTAAGAAAAGTACAATCTCTGAATAATTAAACTGGAAGCAGGCGACACATGACCTAATTGAAATGTGTGAACTAGAACTGAATAGAAAGATAGAAGCGTCTAATCTCAATAACCTACATCTTCCACAACAGTTGCAACTCTCTAAATTATCCATCCATCTAAGTCGGGTGGGAACCCTGTGGCTGGGCACCTGATAAATAATATATATACATATATACCAAAAGAGAGGAGAGTATCAAGAAACGGGTCAAAGCCCGAGTTGTAAAAATATTTGTTTTAGCAAGTATTTAAAACTGCAATGAAGTAAGTATTATGTGCATGTTAGTTTAGAACTCTCACATTAGATTCTCACCTCTCCAATATTGTGCACGCCTAACGTACATCTAACCCAACCTAAGTATTTATACTCCCAACTAGGCCATAACCTTATACTTCTAACTATATCTCAATGGAGTATCGCGTATCGCCCATACAATACGTTATGAAAATAGTTTATCCCCTATAATTAAATTCCACTATATTCCTATTTCGAATGGGTAAACTTTTATTCACTGAAATCATTTTATTTTTCATTATTATTTAGAAATACCCACAAGCACATATATACATATAGTCATAACATCCCTATACATATATACAATAATATTGCACCCTTAGGTTAAGACCACTTAGCGCAAATGCATACTTTGCTATCATGTCCTGGTGCATCGCTCGCTGTATATGGACAACTGGCTCGACGTCTCTCACGAACCATAAATCTCATAACACAAATATTGGAGGTGAGCATACTAACCAGACAAATGGGTCACGTACATACCTACGCTCCCATTCAACAGTCGAAACTATCCTACGTAACAGATAACACGTATCCAAGTTCATATGCTCTAGGTATAAGCCAAATATCCCCCATTGGGTCACCCAGGATAAGACTGTCCACTGTGCGAAACCTCCTCCCGATAACAAGCAGCGTAGGTATGCTATACACACAAATACAATCATATAATTGTCATTCTCACATGTTGTTACAATTTATTAGGTATTCACCCAACCCATACATATATTTTCCATATGTATTATTCTCTCATTACTACTTATAATACTATTATTTCGATTATTATCTCTCAAAATTTCCAAGGTTAACTTACTGTTCCAATATTTAAAGCATTATTTCCCAAATACCTCCCAAAAATTTTGCACATGCCAAAATTCATCAAATAACAATCTTCCTCACTCAAATTAATTGTGTAACTTAAATTGGATAAAACTAGGAATTTTCAGATTTTTTAACCTGTCATTTAAAACACAAGCTATCTCTTTCGAACGAGATAACATGTCATTAGAACGAAGATCCCATCTCGTTCGAACGAATCTCAATCTCGTTCGAACGAGATTGAACAGTTCTCTTCTTCACCATACCTATAACGTTCTTCAACATTAACAATTTTGTTTTCCACCATTTTTAAGCCTCAAACCTCTAAAATACTCAGCCCAAATACCAATCATTCATTTACAATCACTACCTAACATCAATATATGATTTCCAACATTATAACATCATTAATTCATCACTAATCATCAATTAAATTCGAAATCCCCAATTTAATTATTAAGAACCCTAGTTCTTAAATTATGTGCATAAATCTAAATTAAAACTCAGATTCGTTTCTCAATTTCAACATATAATTCTAGGATTTCTATTCTATATGAAAAGGGATTTAATTCTTCATCAAAATAACTCTCAATCTATGATTCAATTCTCTAAATTCACCTAAATCAATTCTACACCATGTGTTTGATTCCTATACTAACATGAGCACAATTATTGCTAATAGAAAGCAAGTAATAAACACTTTCCTCGATTTTGATGGTCTGATCCGTTGATGAAATTGGTATAAATTTGTTCCTTATCTTCCAATATATGCAAAGGTGGTCACGGTGGTGGAAGACGATTATTTTTTGGCTTAAATCTCTTGGGGTTTGTTCTCTCTCACCCTCTGTGGCTCTCCCTTAAAGTTCGTGCATAATACCCTAACTTTTCCCTTACGTAACTGATATTAACCATCTCTAATTTTTTTCATTAATTAAACCCCAAAAATTTAATTTACCAAAATGCCCTCCTGGGACGCCGGTTAGGCCTAAAATTGTTCCGGGACCCAAACTAAACCCTCGGGTACACTATTATGACTATCTCGACCCTTACGGACTCAATAGAACATTCAAAATTTTCATACGAGTTACTTAAAAATAATTTACTTCTTTAATCCATTAAATTCGTCCCGACACGACTCACACACCTGTCCCGACATAATATACCATAATGTCACGTTTCACATTCACGACAAGTTATAAAATTTTATGATTCCATATTACATAACCACACAGTAATATTCAACCATTTTCATGAATAAGTATTAACCCTTGGCACGCTAATGAACTAACAAATTAATTTCTCACCTTTTTAAATTTAACTAATCTAACAATAATAATAAATCTCATAATTATTTAATATCATAAAAATACAGTTTGTTCCATATATTCTTTATGTATCCATTCTTGCATGATTCGATTGCAATTATATATTAGTTCATTAGCATATCCATTGTCCATAGGAAGGCCAACTGGAAAAGTCACCATCACTAATAGGGTTTGTGAATAGCACACTCTACAGCTAGGGAAAGGAGTGTTAAAAGTAGATTTAATAGTGCTCGACTTAACGGAGTTTGACTTAATCCTAAGAGTGAATGTTTTGCCACCCAACTTTGCTCATATTAACTACTATGAAAATATGATAACATTAAGAAGACCACATCAAATTCCATTTTAGTTTCAAGGGAAAAGTCACATCAAAGCAATGCTTTCTCAATAATATGATAATAAATTTTCATCTCCTCCTATTATCTTAGATAAGTACGATGATGTATTTCCTGAAGAATGTCCTGAACTACGCCCACCCTGAGAACTTGAATTTTTTATCAAATTGTTACTTAACACCTCCCTCATTTCAGTACCTTTTTCCCGTATGGGCCCATTAGAACTATAAAAACTCAGTACCCAAATTGATGACTTGTTAAAGAATGGTTTTATATGACCAAGCACATCCCCTTGGGGGTTAATGGTTTTATTTATGAAAAATAAGCATAGTGCGTATCTATTATATATCAACTACCTAAAACTAAATAATGTAATCATTAAGAATAAATATCCTTTGCTTAGGATGGGAGACCTATTTGACCAATTGCAAGGGTCAAAGATATTTTGAAAATTTGACTTACGATCTGGATATCATCAACTCCATGTGAAAGAAGAAGATATAGCCAAAATTTCCTTTTGAACAAGATATGACCATTTTGAATTCTTGATTATGTCCTTCGGATTGGCCAATGCCCCCATACCCTTCATGGACCTAATGCATAAAGTATTTTGACCTTTCCTAGATCAATTCATCACGTAACAACCCGCCTAATTAAATGTCGGGTGATTAGTCCTTCATTTAATTAAATCATAATATCTAGTTGGTTCATTCTCAGCATCACTGTCGAAAATAAATTCTTTATTAATCACCTAATAGTTAATTAAGCTAAGTGTAAAAAACTTTTTCCATTTTTAATTTAATTAAAACCATTCCCCGAAACGTAATAATAATATGCAACAACACATCACAACTGAATTAACTATAATAAATGTGACTGGAATAACTCTCCAGTGAAATTATAACATTTACACTAAATAAAACTGATATCCACAATGCTTACACAAATAATTGCAACCTCTAGAATCCTGGGCGACAAGACCTTAATGAAGTAGACGTTATAGATGAGTGAATCAACAGAAAGGAAGCGTCTAAACAAAATCCGCATCTCTGCTAGTAGCTATAAACCATCGGAACATCCATAATCAATGCTGGGCATCTCTGCTGCTAGATAACAGATGTACAAGATATAGTAGAGAAGAGAATATGAAAGGAAAGGCCTAAGAGCTCGATTATAAAAGATTTTAAAAATAGCAAGTGCTTAATAATTACAATTAAGCATTTATTATGTACATTTTATCCCAAAATTGACGGTCAATCCGAAAACGTAATCTAAACCATTGAGGATATGTTATGAGGTTGTGATTTGGACTATTTTGGTATATGGAACGATCATCTCACTTTGATATAATTATCTTACAATAATAGCAATCAAACCATCTTACAAGCAACTCATTATGAAGCCTTTATGGTAGACCTTGTTGCTCACTTTTATGGTGGAATGAATCTAGAGAAAACCATATCCTTGTACCCTAAATTACAACTATAACCAGTAGAAAGATATGAATCATAGGTGAAATATTACATTTGTCCCAAACTCAAAAAAGGAGTTATGAGGATAACAAAAGGAAACCTTTGGAATTTTGAATAGGCAATCCGGTATACGTAAGAGTATCCTTGATAAAGGCTATTATTTGATTTGAAAAGAAAGGAAAGTTAGAAATCTCGTTATAGTGAGGCTTTTAAAATCTTCAAACATGTAGGACCAGTAGCCTATCATTTAGAAATAGCCCCCAAAACTATCCAACATACACGACTCTTTTCATGTCTCACAACAACGTATATACATGCTTGATCCCAACCACATTATTGCTTGGAAATGAATATCAGTAAGACCCTAGCATGACTTTGAGGATACCACGATCAAAATAATTGATTCATGAAATCAGGTCCGATGAAAAATTATTTCCACTAGTAAAGGTCCTTTGTCATTACCACGGTACAAAAAAAGCAACATGGGAAACAAAAGAATTTATGCGACTACACTATCCCGCACTTTGTGTAGGTAATTTCGAGGACGACTTTATTTTAGAAAGGTCGAATGTAACAACACAACCATATGTGATAAATGTCCTTCAAAGATAAAATAAATACCAAGGAGACCCTTAAACCTTCTAAATTACCAAAATACCCCTAAGAAAAGTTAATATCATTATCTACACCCTAACTTACCATTATGACCCAAACTTTAACATAAAGCTTCATCAAAGTTAATGTACTTTCCTTCAATTACACAATCGAACCCAACAAGTTTGAAAAATTACACATTACCACCTAAATATTCTAAAAATATAATAATTATCCCGAAATTCATTTAACATGTTACGCCCCTAATCAAATCAAAACTTAATTTCACTTTACCCTATGATCATTTTGGACCGTTGGCTCCCATATGGATAGTTGTACCACATGTTATACACAAGATACCCATGTCCTCCCACATAGTACAATGGTGAAACTTAACCTAACCAAGGTACACTTCCACCTCTCTTTCCACCAATCCCTTATTCCTCACCAACACTATAAAAGACCCTTTTTACGACTTAAAAATGTACCCAACCATAGTGAAAAATAGAAAGAAAATTTTGAGCATTTTGGTATCACTATGATTTTATGTAGTATTTTTGTGCTCTAAACTTTGAACCAGTTTCAAAATGGGGGAACTCAAGCTCTGTGTCTAAGGAACTTGGATGCAAAGCTTAATTGAAACCAAAATGAGTTTTGATACCCTAATTCGAAGTTTGAAATTTACGGACCAAGGAAATTTAGAAATGGAATTCAGGCGCTATGGTAAACCAAAATCTTTAAAACCAAATTAGTTCAGCTGCATTTTGATCACACTTCAACAAAATCAGCATGCCTTAGCTCAAATCATAACCTAAATCCACAAATGTTAAAGTGAAACTTATGCCATTTTTATATAAAAACTAGTATCTCAAACCAAATAACCTTAATGTTTGAAACCAATATGTTAGATTCCTCTAAAATAATTAGACAATTTTCATTCAGGAATCAATCTAAATGGTATTCTAAAACTACTCGTAATTAGGATAAAGGTTTTCAAACCTTAAAGTCAACAAATTAAAGGAAGGAGATGAAGTGTATTCCATGCACGAGAGTGGCGTCAAACCCTAGGATATCTGGGCTTTGACCCAATGCGTGAGGGCGTGTCTCTAATTAGAAAATTCTAATTTTTTTCTTAAGAACTTTATTTTTAAATTCTGATCAAATTGTTATATCGAATCACTCTATTTGGATTCCCAGAAAGAAGTTTCTTGAGAAAACCATTTTTACAAATTAAAACTCAAGTATAAAATTTCACTATAAACCCCTGAATTTTTCATCTATTTCAAAACTGTCCAAAATTTTACACATAAGTCCTTTCATGTAAATACATCCAAATTGTCTCTTGACCCCAAGTTCAAAAATGAATGGAAATAAGGAATATATTAAAAGTCTTAAATTTTTCATAATTGTATATTAAACCCCAACCTCAAATATTTACACTTAAACAAAAAAAATTTACCCAAATTGTTACTAAGAATTTCATTTCTCTTGAATACTTAAAACATTTATACCATCCATGTTTTCAGAATAGTCGGTTTACTCCCATGAAATAGACGAGCAGTTTCAAACAACCCGAAATTAAAAATGTCTGCGTTTTATTTCATTATTATTTTTCATGTACGCACCTTTAAATTATTGTATTTGTGTATATTACTATGTGATAGCCCTTGAACCCTTCTTCTCATTTATGAACTCTCTGGTGTAGTTTGTATATACTGTTAATATTGATTCAATCCTTATCCGACTAAACCACAACACAATAATTTCATGCAACCTATGATTTCATTTAAACCTTATAGCATAACTTATAATTCAGGGACTAGACTTTTAGTATACACACCAAAGCTCTATTTGGCCTGTAGGACTCAGATGTTTGAGTGCCTGCTTTTTATTGCTACATACGTATGAGTGCCACTCTATCTTGTGTGCCTAAGTTGTTACTTTCCCCAAAGTTTTTGTGTTGATTATATTTTCAAAGGTTTTGGATTAATTTTATCCAAAGGCTTTGGATGTTATTATTTCTACGGACTTGAAGCCTCTATAACCGATAATTATGGGTTATTCTATTCTAGTTTGAACATATTCTTATGACTCAATATAAACTTATGCAGAACATACTACCTTGCTTCATTACTGTTTATATCCCAGTTGTTTTATTTATTGTAAACGGTGACATAACATTTGACATTGTAAATATACTCACATATATACAATTTCTATAGAAATAAAATTATTTACTTGGCAAAGTATTGTTTATTTTTTTCCCTTCCAGATGGACAATGAACTCGAACAAGGACAAATACCCCCTTCACTTCTGTATTTTTCTTCATTTTTGTCAAGGAAAATATTTTGAGTTATATTCGTGTGGGTAGTAACAAGCATAGATGGTACTACCCATTAGAATACTTTTAACACAACATACTAGCTTATGTGACCCGTTTAGTTCCCCTGTTGTTTCTATGTCTTAAGGACTAAGAGAGGCTATTTATTTTTCTATTTACGAAGACTACAAGCTATGTAATAAGATGTTATGCATCCAGATAAATAAAGTTTTACTCTTGTTTTGCTTAAATTATTATTGTTACTGTAATATCACCAGATATAGAATCGTGTGTGTGATAAAATCGCCTCGAATGGACCCCCTCAGATGATGAGGAATACTAAGAAATGACATCGACCAACGACATCTGGTTGGGATTCTGAATGTCTATAGAACCTCGTGAAAGTCACTAGAGCAGATAGACGACCAAGTCCTATCCACGGAGGCAGAAATCTCTATCCCAATGCTAAAATCAGATATAGCTGTACAATGGATATATATCCCCATATCTGGAGCTCCTTTAGTAACCTGGGATGTAACTCCCACGATCCATAAACAGACTCCTCTCTTTGATTAGATCGAAGTCATGGCTCCAAAACCTACACCATCGGCCTCTATCTCTGCATCCTTAACATATATCATGCTCTGATAAGGAGGTCGATTTCCTCACCAGTTCAATTGACACTCCATTCCTCCATATCGTGCTGATAAAGAGGGAGGTCCTCCCTCCTCATAATAACCACCATATCCCTTCCTCAAGAAAATAATAAAATCTAGATGAAACTTCGGCGAACATTATGTAACATCACTATCTCGGAATTGCTATCCATCTCCTGGGAGCACCGTCTTGCTTTCTTGCACCTATTATCTCAGGATTCTATACCTACGGATGTTACTCCGACAGAAATGTCAGCCATCATCATCTCCATCACTATATAACATCACTTTATTTTCTCAGATGAAGGTCTTCCCATGCAAGGCTGCAACCACCCATTTACATTGCATGTTATACTAAGTCCCGTGGAGAGATTGTACCCTTAGTACTAGTAGACAACGAATCCACCATCAATGTATTCCCCCTCTGCACTATTACCAGTTTGGAATACACCACCTCAAAATTCACCCTGCCGTCCATATTTGATAGGGTCTATGATGACAACCGTCGAGAGGTTCTGGGGGCCATCATCCTTACTCTCATAATATGGCCTATTAACTGTGATGTTTAGTTCTATGTACTCGATCTCCCATTAAGCTTAAACCTCCTATTCAAAAGAGTCTGGAAACATCGTATGGGGGCATCGACCTCATTACTCCACATGAAAGTCAAGTTACCATTTGACAATGAGGTCATCACCATTTAGGGAGACATGGGTGGGGCCTTGATGGTGTAATACCCTGTATTTTATATCATTTATTTTAGTAGAAAATAATAAAGAAGAATTAATAATTACTCGGGATGTTGGGAAAATTTACAATGTGCATGATTATGTGATTTATTCCTCCCACATGCTTTGCATATTTGGATAATAATTTAGTTTACATGTCATATGAATTATTTGTACCGCATATTATATAATTAATAAGTGTAATTGATGAAATGGACTATAGGCGGTTAAAGCATAAAATAATTAAGTGTGTCATTTTATTTTACGCCGAGAGGTTTTACGTGCAATTTCAGGTATACCCATTTTTAGTGTGCTTCGGGGTGAAATGGAGGCCCATTTATGTATTTTAAACATTTTAAGTTGGGATCAAGGGATTGGTATACCCTTAGGGGGATTTTGGGATATTCTGGCTATCATTTTGGGATCTTTTAAGGGATCAAAATTAGCCTTGATTAAGAGGTGTAGGAATTGGAGTCAGAAAAGGGACTAAGATTATTTCATTTTGGTTATATTACAATGTAAACAATGCCTAGTATCCATAAACACTTGGGAAATTTTTTAGAAAGCTTGGAGAGGCGAAAAAATGGCGATTCAAGGGGGGATTCTTCAATCTTCAAACCTAAGGCAAGAATTTTCTTGCAACATCATTAAATAAAATGTACTTGATATAAAATCATGTTCTTCCCATGCCAATTTCATGTTTTGCATCATGTTTGGAGATATAATTCGTATTATTTGAACTATGTAATTGTTGGGACTAATTAGAATTAGTTATCAATTAATCTTAGGGTGAAATTTGATATTTTAGGCAACAAAACCTAAAATCGATATAGTATGATGATTGGAAATCATGTTAGAATCCATGTTCTAGATCCATTCACATTTCTAGATCGAATCCATGTATAAAATACATGGTTTATTCTGAACTTAAAAGAGAAATTGTAAACCATTGATGTTTTAGGCATAGAGGTTACCTTTATTGATTAATCCATGAAACACATGAATGAATTTATTTATGTTGATTAGAAATCAATAGAAACATCATGTTTAATGAAAATTATAGTATTGTTGATTTGAGGTTTAAGTGCTTTAGAACTCATTAATGGAGGTTTGAGAAGAAAACGATTCATTTTTAGGAAAATCCGGGCCCACTGCCCGAAGCGAATCGATTTGGCCCTAGGGATGAATCGATTTGGTCCCTGAGTCGGGTTGGGCAATTTGTCAAATCAGATTGTGAAATTATTACAAGTTTTTTGGAGTATATGAGATGCTATCCATATGAGAAATGGTTAATCCATATGAGGAATGATTGATATAATGCCTAAGTGGGAATTTGTAGCATGAACCTATAAACATAAATTATTATAATTAAAATAAAGAATTAATAATTAAGGATATTAAATTATGACACAATCCTATATTTTGGGAGTTAGGTTAGATTGGATAGACATGTGAGAGTTGCAATATCCTATGGGGTATTTACATATATTATTTGTTGTATATATGTGTATTCTATAATTAATGGAACAAAGCTTTACTCGTGATGAATCTATCAATAGAGGGTCATATTCGACATTGGGACCGTGTACCATGCACCAATTGAGATGTGCTAGAGGTAGCGGAGATCATTATTTTTATTTTGGTTGATTACATTTCAAAGTTTTATATGGGCATAATCTCAAATTTATTATGTAGTCAGTTTTTATTCTGAGTCATGAGATGCAGATATTTCATGTCTGTAGGATTGAGAGTTATTTATTTATGTGATTATGTCATTTCAATTCTATATCGCATGCATGGATGGTTTAGTTAAAGTTTTATTTTATTGTTTGATGTTGAGAATGATATAAACCCCATCTTTGGCATATTATCCTGGTTGACTGTTAAGTGGAAAATGGGGGTGATCGCACGTGGACAATACTAGCACTACCTCTCTTCTAGACACCCATCACAACAGTTGCGATATCCGCCTCAGCGAATTCCAAGTTATATCACTCACACACCTGATAGAAGACGAGTCGGTCATTCACAATGTAGCCTCTAGAATCATTCAAAATACGGGATACATACCCAGGTTCGATCTCGTAAGAAATTAACAAGGAAACTTCGAAGATGTCACCGCAACAGGACACAAGGGAAATCTGGGCCTAGTGCTTGAAGCGAATCAATTTGTGCATGGGAGCGAATCGATTCAGTCCCTGAGTTAGGTCGGGTCAAGTTGGATAATTGGATCAAGAAGTTATTATGAGTTGATTCGACTGTATGAGAGGTTATCCATTTGATAAATGATTAATATAATGCCTAAGTGGGAATTTGTAGCATGAACGTATAGATATAAATTATTATAATTAAAATAGAGAATTAATAATTAAGTATATAATTAATATAATTACATAATACAATCTTGTGGGAGTTTGATTAGATTGGATGGACGGGTGAGAAGTGTGATATCAATTTGTGTATTATATAATTTTGTGAACATACCTTTACTCGTGGTGAATCTATCGGTTGAGGGTTGAGTTCAACAACGGGACCATGCACCACGAAGTGGCTGAGATGTATAGACGTAGTAGAGGTCATTATTTTTTATCATTTGGTTAGTGGTCATCCATTCATGATGACATAAGCATGATGACTTGATCCGTCGACATGGTCTGGGTACGGGTCGTAAGTGGTGTTACTGCGTAGGGATCGCCCTAATGTTTATTTGTGTGTTTTTTCTTAACCCCATTAGGTGATGAAATGAGACGAACTTACGGATAGAGGCACGAGATAAACACCGAGGGTAGTGGACTTCATGTGAAGTGATAACTATTGAGTAAGAACTAATATTACATAAAATACATGATGTGATTTTCTTGAATCGTTTTGGGTAACATCATGGGGTTAGGATTTAGGGTTGTCTACACTCCTAGGTAATGACATCCATGTTATGTGATAGTCAGTGGTAATTAAGTCTTTATGATAGTATAAAAACTAGTTATCACAATATGACTTGGGGGTAATGCATGTAGTATTTCACTAATATGAGGGGTGAGATACATATTTCATGTGAGATATGATGGGTGGCACGTATTGTAAATCAATCGTATGATTATTTATGTATTTTGAAGATAATTCTTGCAACTTTAGGTCTTTAACCCAAAATTATATAAAATATTTTCCAGGTTTACTTAGTCAGGATCAGTAGGGTTTAGGAAGGATCAAACTTGCAACTCAACTTTGCGTAGCAAATTTTTGTCTTTTGATTCTACCATAGGTTGTTATTTATTTCCATTTCGGTTGATTCCATTTCTGAGTTTTGTATGGGCATAAGCCCAGATTTATTTTTCAGATAATTTTTATTCTGAGTTGTGAGGTGTACATATTTCATATATCAGTGGTATTAAGACTTATTTATTTATGAAATTATGTTATTTCAATTCTATATTGCATGCGTGGATGGTTAAATTCAATTTTTATTTTATGGTTTGATCCTGAGAATGATATAAATTATTCGATAAGCCCCATCTTTAGTGTGTTAGCCTAGTCAACTCTTACGTGAAAAATGGGGGTTATCACAGTTGGTATCAGATCATTCAGATTCTAGTGTCCTTAGGATCTGTATTGCGCTCGTTACGTTCTTTAATATGTAGAGACATACATTTAGGAATAATTGTACTCTTTGTGAGTAGTTACTAATACGAACATTATTTTCTTTCAAATGGCAAACACTCGGCGTGGTAGACCAGGATTTGATACCAATAAGGTTGTAGAGGGTAGGGTCAATAAGCATTACATCTGCAACCACTACTGCCACCCATAGCTATTATAAAAGACACCACTACAGTAGGCATTTCAATATGATTAGGAAATCTCTACAGACATGAGTGCCATGTTATAGCACTTCCATCCACAGTCGTCGTTGCCGCCACCACTATAGTAGTTGTTGTTACCATTTCAACTACAAACTTCTGATGGTGGGAGAGCAAGGGAGGCCTTCGCCAAGGGCCATCCACCAGATTTTTGTGGAAGTACCAATATTACCTTAGCATGCTGATGGAATAAAGATATTCAGAGTCATTTGAGGATGGTAAAGTGAAAAGAAGTGAACAAACATAAATTGGTTCACTCATATTGGTAGGATCAACCCTATAGTAGTGGGAGTCAATATCCACACTAGAGGAGCAGGACAGGATGACTATTGTTGAGTTATTGATAAAGTCTTATAGTAAGTACTTTCCACCCGTAGTGAGGACAAAAACAAGGAGGTGATTTATGGATCTTAAGATGGATAACCTTATCGTAATATAAAGTGTATTTTACCGAACTATAATTATTTTCCTTGGATGAGGTAAAAACTGAGGAAAAGAAAATGGAGAGATTTGCGATGGGGTCAACCTGGAACATCAAGAAGTCCTTCTTGGGGAACTTGGATGTTACCATTCATATGCATATGGTGAATGCCTCCTTATTACATTATCATGATTATAGGTCGTTTTAGAAGAGTAAGGGCAAGAAGAGGTCCAATATAGACACCTCGAGTCATCTGGGCAAGTAAATGGGAGTAGTACTCGGGGGGTCTAACAATTTAAGGGGCCCCAATTAGGAGATCATTTTAAAAGGCATAGGAATTTCAATGATAGAAATAAGAAGGGACATCACAACCAAGGTCAGCACTTCTAGCATGGCCATCAAGATTTGGGACATCTAATGAGAGGCCATCTGGGCCAGTAGTAGTAAGGTCGTGACCAGCAAGGCTAATACAGGAAGTCGAAAGGTAAGCACTAGTTTCATGGTAATTGTTATACCTGAGGAGAAGCAGTATAATGTAACAACCCCTAATTTTATCCGGTAATAAATTAAATTAATTCGGAATTCGAAAAGCTAGCTTAAAAGACTCATAATATGAGTATATATAAGTCTTGGGTTGTTTATAAGAGCCCTCATAACATTAAACTCTCTAGGCTTAAAAAATAGGGATAAAATAAAAATCCCGCTTCAGATAATAGGTCACGGCATTAAAGCGTGACTAACTATTTGTCACAGTTCTGGAGCGTGACTAACAGGCGAACTGTTTTAGTTTTAATAGGATTCTAATGCCACTTAAATTCTCTAATCATTTTCCACTTAAATTAATACGGGTTAGGACTTTTCAAACATATTTTCACAACCTCTAAGAGCAGTAAACCCTTATAATTTTTATCTTCTTCCTCCTACAAACCCTAGCCCCAAAGTTATCAAGTTTTAACTCAAGATTTGAAGGCTCACTTGGTGTTTTCTCAAGTTGGTGAGTCAATTTTTGTTAACTTTTTAAGAGGATTCCAGCCATCTAATCATGTTTCTTAACCGACTAATCTCAGGCATGAATATCTCTATTCTCTCCCTTATTATCTTGCGTCTTAGATGATGCCTAAATCTTAATTCACGTGCTCTTCTTAAAATAAATTTGTAACTTAATTAGGAAAAGTGAAAGTTTATAATGGGTATGTCTTTAGAAAAATTATTAATCAGATTTTCATACTTGTAACCCTTATGTGATTAGGGTGGAAGTTGGATTTTGGGTATGTGGGTATAGGTTTGCATGTAGAAACCATTTAAAGTCGATTTATTTGAAAACTTGACGCATATAACCATGAAAAATTATGTAGACTTGGTTAAAATAAATTATCATTGTGTGTTGAATATTTGCATGATGTTACAACCATAATTATTGAATAAAAATATTGGTGTTGGTTACGACTACGAATTGAATAAATTTAAATTGAGATTTAGTGTGCCTTTATGAGAAATTGTGCGTTTGTCAATAAATTATAGTTGTGCGATTTATTGTGTTGATTAAATTAATCGTTGTGGGGATGCCGGGATTTGGGTAATGCTCTCACCTTAAACTTAGGAATACTTTTTAGGTATGGGACTAGTGGGTACGCTTAGTCACGATTAACGTATGCTAGGTATGGGACTAGTTAATGTAAAATTGTACGGATTAGTGATTCCGGGGTGGGGCTGATTTTTTATGTCATTCCGTTGTTTTGGTTAATCTACGTGTGAGATTAGGAAGAGATTAATTATGAAAATTCATCCTGTGAAAAAGGATAGGATGCGTTGTAATTTTGGAGACCTTTAGGTATGGGACTAGAGGTAGATGTGGTAATTATGCTCTATGATAGGGTGGGGATAAAACAAATAATAGGAATCTGAGATGATGAGAAAATACTAAATTGATAATTAATGCCTAAGATAATAAATGGGTATTAAAATAAAGTGGCATCCTTAATAAGTGCACGACTGACAATTCAACAGGTTGGCTGGCTATTGCGACGTGTGGGTGTGTGACGGTGTAATAAATGCAGGGCTAATAATTAAACGGGCTAGTTGGATATTATGACGTGTCGTGCGTGGGACCTTAAAAATAAATGCAGGGCTGATAGAATACGGGCTGACTGGATATTACGGGGGGAATGTGTGTGGTGTAAAACTTGAGACGGGCCCGAATAAGTGCAGGGTGTACAGTAGGGTCGGCTGGTATGATGGCACCGTAATAATAATAGTGTGATAAATCAATTTAAATAATGAAACTTTATACAAGATTCCCGCGACTGATATTAATTTTGGATAAGAATAATAATCGGTCTAATTGAATTAAACTAGATGGATATCTTTTGATAAAGTCAAATAATTGGAAACTAAACTTGGGGTAGCGTAATTACGTGATTAGGTGTTCACAGTTATTTTACTCCCACTTTATTAATTATCTCCTTTAATTTAAAATATTCTATTTTGAAATTTATTATGTATGAGGCTATTGTCTGGGTTTACGGACCCTATTTGGGGTGAGTGGTTAGTATTCATGCAATGGGCTCTGACCCAATGCGTTAACTAAGATTTCAGGTTATCGTTGGAGTAGCTGCACAAGATTTATTTAGAGACTCTTTTGGAGGTGCAATTGGAGTTTATTTATTAGTTGCTTAGTAGTTTAGATTTGTTTCCTTTTCGCTGCATTTTTATTATGAGACGTTACTTATGGATTTGGTGGGCCATTCGGTTCCATGATTGTTTACGATTATTCAGATTTATTTTCGTTGGATCATTTAATTCAGTTTTATCTTATTGGAGATTGGATCATTTGGAGTTTAGCATGGTGATAAATTTTCTTTATTGAATGGATGTTTATTATTATTGGATCGGTTTTAAATTATTATCCCGTGGAATTAAATTTATATGTCTCATATCTGCCACATTCTAAGAATGATTACTTATTTAGTTAACACCATGCATGGTTTGGCGGTGGCTCCTGGCCACTTCATCCGTCTGATTGCATGAGGTGTTATAAATACATAGTGAACATGTGCCCTCAGGGAAATCATGGGAAAAAGGAGCAAGGCGTAAGAGTGGGTATCAAGCACTCCATAGGAAACATTAGCAGTTAACAAGCTTCCAATTCTAGCAGTGCCAGCACTACCAGAACCACCTGCCACAGCTCAAGGCTAGTAGTAACAGTTCTAGTATGGGCGTGTATATCACGTCACACCTAGAGAGGCACCACCGCCAATGCATGATATAAAAGGGTATGTTTCCTATCTTTGGGCATGTGGGATGCATTTCATTCGATATTGGTTCAGCACATTCATTTATTAATAATAACTTTGCTCGGTCAATGGTAATGGTAGACTTAGCATTAGATATAGTACTTCACATAGACACACCAATGGGTATATGGGAACCCATCCGTTCCGTGTGTAGGGGTGTAGGGTAGACATTGGGAGACTTAGGTTTGCAGCCAACCTACCTTTTTTGGACATGGAAGAGCATGAAGTTATCCTAGGGATGGATTGGTTAGATACTTATAGAGCTTCTGTGGATTGTTTTCAAGGTCCATCAACTTTTCTATTCCGGATCAAGTGATGTACTTAGTTGTGATGCCTCACCTAGAGGGAGAGTTAAGAATCAATATATACTATATTAAGGAGGAGACTTCTGAGGAAGTCTTCATTTTATTAGACTCTATTTCAATTATTAGGGATTTCTCAGATGTGTTTTAATATTCCCATGGTTACCATCGAGGAGAGAGATCGAGTTTGTAATTGATTTGGATCAAAGTACGAGATCAATTACTTATGCACCATATAACATGGCTCCTTTGGAGATGACATATCTTAGGGATTAGATTCAGTAGCTATTGAGTCAAGGATTTATTCATACGAGCACCACGCCTTGGGGTGCTCCAAAACTATTCGCGAAGAAAAATGATGAATTATTGAGGTTGTGTATTGATTATCGAGAGTTGAACAAGTTCACCATATAGAACAAGTACCCATTGCCCCGTATCGATGACATATTCGACCAATTGAGGTGTGCTTCATACTTTTTGAAGATTTATTTTAGATTGGGGTACCATTAGTTGAGGATTTGGGATCAGGATGTTTCGAAGATAGCATTTTTAACGAAATATGGGTCTTACAAGTTCATGGTTATGCCTTTCAATCAAACCAACATGCCAGCAGTATTTATGGACCTAATGAATAGGGAGTTCAAGAAGTTCTTGGATTAGTAGATGACATATTGATTTACTCTCGGACCTATACAAGCACACTCAACACTTGCGGATGGGATTATAAACACTAAGAGACTATCAGTTATATGCGAAGTTTGAAAAATGAGGATTTTGGTTGAGGAAGGTTTAGTTCTTAGGCTATGTCGCATCCGAGAAGGGGATATCAGTAGATCCAGTGAAGGTTTCAACAGTGATGGATTGATGACAATCCTTGACTCCTGTAGAGGTGCGTAGTTTTCTGTGTTTGTTCGAGTACTACTTCTAGTTCATTCAAGGGTTCTCGAAGATAGTCGGGCCTCTAAAGAATTTAATGTGGAAGGGTGTACCATTTATCTCAGACGATTGTTATCATTAGGGTTTTAGCGAGTTGAAGGTCAAGTTGACTTCAGATCTGGTTCTCACTTTACCTCTTGGGGGGATAAACTATAAAGTTTTTTTCGATGCGTCCTTATGGGGACTTGGGGGTGTACTTATGCAGGAGGATAGGTCAATAGCTTATGCTTCCCAAAATCTTATGCCTCACAAATGTAATTAACACAACCATAATCTGGAATTGGCAACCGTAGTGTTTGTACTATGTATGTGGAGACATTATCTTTTAGGAGAGAAATCCATTTGTTTACGGACCATAAGAGTTTGCAATTTTTGATCGTGCAGAGGGATATAAACATGAGGCGACATAAATGGCTTGAGGTCGCGATGGATTTTCAGTTTGATATTTAGTATCATAAGAGCAAGGTGAATATAGTGGTAGACACCTTGAGTCGTAAACTAGTTAAGCTAGTAGTTGCATTGAAGGTGAAGTGGAGTTCTCTTTGCATAAACGATGAGTTATCATGCGCATTTATGATAGTTCTTACCATCACACCTGAGATTATCATTTGGGTCATGAAGGAATAAATAATTATTAACTAAGGGAATGGAGTATGATTGGATTGGTTTTTAGGGAGGCTTACAATTCCATAGTAGGTTAGCCGTTCATGTGGATGAGGAGTTACCATAGACAATTATGACTGAAGCACATGGGTTGTATTTTTTGGTACATCTCGTAGTGGCTTAAGATGTATTCGGATATGAGGCACCAGTATTAGCGGGAATTCATGAAGAAGGACATTTCTATTTTTGTGTCCAAGTGTGCCACCTGCCAAATGTTAAAGGTAGACGATCATAGACTAATTGGTGTTCTACAACCTCTCGAGATTTCGGTATTGGAGAGTATTTCCATGGACTTTGTCACGGGGTGACCTATGTCATAGCGAGGACATGATGCCATATGGGTGAACGTATACCTTTTAACAAAGGTGGTTCAATTTTATCATGTGCGGATGGATTACACTTCGGAGCAGTACACTAAGCTCTTTCTTGAAAAATTTGTGAATTTTTAAGGTGCTCTACTTAATTATGTATGAGGTAAGGACAAGATGTTTGTGTCACACTTTTGGAGGAGATTTCAGCAAATATTACAGGCAGAGTTGAGGTTGAGTAACTCGTGTCACCCACATATGGATGGTCAGATGGAGCGAGTGAATCAAATATTGGAGGACATGTTACAAATGTGTATCTTCGACATCAAGGGTAGTTTGGAGCAGTACTTACCATTGGTGGAGCTCGCTTGCAACAATAATTACTAGTTCACTATTGGCATGGAGTCATTCAATGCATTGTATGTGAGACCTTATCGTTCTCCCTCTTATTGGTTCGAGGTGGGGAATGACAAGCTTCTCAAATTGGAGTTCATTCAAGTTACCTCAAAAAAGGTAAAAATGATCAGGAATAGGATTCAAATTGCCTAGGATCAACAGAAGAGTTACGCGGATGCGTAGAGGAGGCACTTATATTTTGAGGTTGGTAATTAAGGCTTACTCTGGGTGTCTCTCATAAAGGAAGTGATGTTATTTGGGAAGAAAGGAAGTTGGCTTCTTGGTATGTGGGACTATTCCCTATTATTGAGAGGATCGGACCTGTAGCATATCATTTAGCCTTTCTAGATCATTTGAAAAGGATCCATGATGTTTTCCCTATTTCTACATTAAAAATATTCCTTAGAGATGAGGTAGCTTATGAACGCATGTATATTGATGAGATAGAGCTTCAGCCTGGTGTGAGTTACGAGGAGAAGCCTTTCGCTATTTCGGATCACAGGAAGCATAAACTTGATCCCAAGGTAGTTTCTTTAGTACATGTATAGTGGGGGTACCACAATGGGGATGAGTCGATGTGGAAGAGGGAGGATGACATGCGAGAGAAGTATCCAAAAATCTTCTAGTCAACTACATGTTGAACTTCGAGCATGAAATTCCTTTATTTGTGGGAATAGTGAACTACGGCACTACACGATGTCCCTCACTATACGGCTCATCTCCACGATAGATCTCTTAAAATATCTCTTTAAAAACTCATTTTCTCTATGCGAATGGATAGATGGCTATCGATATTATTCAAATTTAAAATCACACTTGTCATGTAGAAATCCACTAAAGGGAGACCTATCTCCGACCACCTTATAGGACATCCCCTATTAGATGAGGAGGACCAAATTGAGCGAGAATTTCCTAACGAGAATTTATTTTCCCTAAATGATAGAGAAACTTGGTAACTTTACTTTGACAGGGCATCCAAAAAAAAAAGGATTCAACATAGGTGACTCCCCACTGCTATGAAGATCACATATATGAATGAACCGATAACATGGCCGAGTACAAGGCTTGCATCACGGGTCTCGAAATCGGTTTAGAAATGGAAATCACCAACCCGAGGGCCTATGGGGATTCCAACCTAGTCATCAGTTAAATACTGGTTAAATAGAAGATTCGAGATGATAAAATACAACGATACCATGCCTAATTAGAGGAGGTAGCTTTGTTATTTGAGCATCTCGAATTCAAATTCCACCCGAGAGCTAAAAATAACTTCGCAGATGCACTTAACACCTTGGAATCCATGATTGAAATTACGGAGGGCACCATTGATATTATGTTCACCATAAATATCCTGAACACCCTCTCATTTTATTTTAAGGTCAATACCATCAAAGAAACAACAGTAGAACCCACAGTCTGGTACTACGACATATGCAACTTGCTCAATCGAAATCACTACCCATCAGATCCCTCCGCTAATGACTGACTTACCCTATGACAATTGGCCTCCCAATTCATCATCTATGGGTACCAACTCTTACAAAAGAGGATTTGATGTTATACATTTACGATTTGTAATAAGGGATGAAACCCTCAAATTTATGGAAATATTCCATAGCAACGAATGTGGTCCGCACATGAGTTGGCACACCGTCTCCAAAACTTCTTCGAAAGTCATCCTACTAGACCACCATGAAAAAGAACTTCACTGTGTACGTTAAGAGGTGCCTTAAATGTCACTTATATTCCCCTCAATAACATCTACATCCTTAAGAGCTATATTACATGACTCTACCACGGCCATTCTCCACCTGGGGGATCAACATCATAGGGATAGTCACTCCCAAGGCCTCCACATGGCATGAGTTCATCTTATTTTCCATCTACTACTTCACCAAATGGATCGACGCCAAATACTCGTAGTTCTAAACATTAAGAAAGTGGAAAATTCATACGGAGAAACATCATTTGCCGCTTAGGTGTACCTCACGAGTTGGTATCAGATAATTGATCTCACTGAAAAAGGTTGTTCTCTAACCTATTACATGAGTACGGGATCACTAGGCATAAGTCATCCCCCTATGTACCTTAAACGAACGGAGTGATCAAAGATACTAACAAGAATGTCCAAAACATTATTAGAAAGATGCCCAAAGATGACAATGATTAGTCAGACAAGCTTTCATACACCCTATGTGGCTACTATACAACATAATGAAACTCTATTGGGGCCACCCCTACTCAATAGTTTATGAAATGGCGGCATTCCTACCAATATAACTAGGTTATCTTGCTTAGAGTCATGCTCATAAGTTAAGTAGATGTAACTGATTGGGTCCAAGCCTATTATGATGAACTAGCCCTCCTTGATAAGAGGTGGATAAAAGCCACTTACCATAACCGGGGATACTAATAGCGTATCGCCCGATCATTCAATAAATGAGTCAAGAAGATAAACATCCAAGAAGGCATCCATGTCCTGAAAGATAATCTTAAACATCTCGGACTCCCTGATGTATATTTGCACCCAATTGGGGATGATCTTATCTAGCACCAAAATGAACTTTGGTGGGGCGGCTACCTTAGCTTATCTCGATGGAGGCATGTTTTCCCAACCCTTAAGTCTTAACCGATTAAAGAAATTTTTTCTTTAAGCCTGCTTATAGTGAAAAGGGAAAGTACCGAATAACCAATCATCAAGGAAGGGAAGCCTATAAAAGACCACACACATACCCAACCTTATATAAAAAAGCCCACATAGTTCGAATATAATACAATGTGGGGTTTAACCCATAAATTCAATCAGGGACTTTATTAGATGTGTGTGTGTAGAAAAGGGTATTTTAGTGTGCGAAAGTGTGATGAGAAATTCTTGTTTGGAATTTACAAGCGAACCCTCCTTTTCTTACTTTTGGGTCTACCTATGAAAATAAAGTATCTGTGAATACTAATAATAAAAAAGTTTAGAATTAAGATATGTGATGTTATGAAGTAAAGTACTAAAAAAAATGAAGTAACTAATACAAAATTTAGAGAATTTAAAAACAGGGGAATAAATGGACTTCTTTATAAAGAATTGAAGTAGATCTTGCTTGTAAGTGTGCAGATCTTAAGATGAAGTGATGGTGGTTTGAGGAGGTGGGTGGGAATTTACTTAAAAGAGTATTAAATTGATGGAAAGAATGTGGGAAATGGGCTTTTTAGAAAAGAACACCTTTAAATTCGAGGGAATTCTCTCTGAATTACTGAGAGGGGTGTTCAGGAGTGTTAAGGCGTGTCCTTTAAAGTGAGGTCATGGCCTATATTTTTAGGGCCAAGGGGGGTGCCGATCAACATGATCCTATAGATTCCTATCGGCATAGAACCCTAAACACACAGCGGATAGGTAGGGTCCTAGGGTTGCCAAATGGCAGTTTGAGGTATATTTTTCATAAAAATGACCATAAAATGCTAACCGTAAATCAGAATTGTGCGTAGGGTGCATCGTTGG
The DNA here is from genome assembly GCA_949130495.1 of Sambucus nigra. Lineage (NCBI taxonomy): Eukaryota > Viridiplantae > Streptophyta > Magnoliopsida > Dipsacales > Adoxaceae > Sambucus > Sambucus nigra. The sequence continues at coordinate 342,561,579 of OX422210.1, read as the reverse complement.
AAAGGATATTTAGAGCCCTTTAAGAATCCATTGAGAAACTCCTGAGTTTAGGAGTTAACAGAGCTTAAATAAGTCCCAGAAGCGGTCATTAGTCATTAGAGAGGAAATTATTGGAGAAAAATGGATCATTTGTTCAAACCGTAAGGCCGATTTATGCACGAGATAGACCGTTTGAAAAGGTATTCAGTGCCCTTCAAGATCTCATTCAGCTTTATTCAGTTTGGGGAGTACACCTTGGTTAAATGGGGCCTAAAAATGCCTAGTGACCCTTCGGAGTAAAATAGGTCGTTAGTCCGTACTATATGGATGATTCGTGTACGGGTTAAACTGTTAGAAAGGTTAATCTAACCCCTTCAAATATTCATTCAGTGTGAATTAAGATGAAGAGTTAACAGGAGTCAAACGGAGCCCGTAAGCTCTCGGTGGTCTCTGCATCAATTATAGGGTAAACTAGATCATTCGTTCGAACTGTAAGTCTGATTTGCGAATTGGATAGACCGTTAGAAAGGGGATTCATAGAGATTTTAAGATTCATTGATCTTTATCTCGAGCGAGGAAGTTAATTAATATCAAAATGGGGCCCAAGGGGGCCTAATGGCTTTAAGATCAGTTTTCAAGGTAAAATGAACCGTTCGTCTAAATCTTATGGCTAATTCATGCACGGGGCGGACCATTAGAAAGGGGATTCAGAGACCTTTAAGGGTTCATTATGCTTTCTCTTTGGTGAGAAAGTTGATCGGAGTCAAACGACGCCCGGGAGTACCTAATGGCGTCTAAATTGATACTTGGGGTATGACCTAGGGGTTGTAGTGGATGAGTGAGTGTTTGGGACCTTAAAAAGTGTGTAGGAGGGTCCTATGATGGGGTGTCTATAGAGAGGCCCTTGATATATGAGTTTAAAACAAGTGAAGGCCGTCGAATGATAGACACCACATCGACATTAGGAAATAGGTTTTGTAAGTCCATTCAATGGAGCAATAGGATGAGATTGACCATTTTCATAGGTCGAGGTCAATTCTGAGGACCTAAAGAGATGAGGATGATTAATTAAGCAGATCGAGGTCAGTTCCGAGGACCTAAGGAGATGAGGACGACATATTTAGTGGGTCAAAGATATGTTAAGTTTGGGTTTGGGGGGCTAGTGAGACCAATTTGGCGGGTCGAGGTTAATTCTAAAGTTATGTTGGGTATGACCAATTCTGAGGGTCAAGGTCGATTCTATGGACATAAAGCTTGTAGCGACCAATTCTGAGGGATGAGGTCAATTTTGAGGACCTAAAGTTATAGCGGCCAATTCGGAGATCCGAGGTCAATTCCGAGGACCTAAAGTTATAGCGATCAATTGAAGGGCCTAAAGTGGTTGACGACCAAGTCTGAGGGTCGAGGTCAATTCTGAGGACCTAAAGTTATAGCTACCAATTCTGAGGGTCGGGATAAATTCTAAGGACCTAAAGTGGTAACGATCGATTCTGAGGGTCGTGGTTAATTTTGAGGACCTAGGGTTATAGTGACTAATTCTGGGGGATGAGGTCAATTTTAAGGACCTAAAGTTGTAGCGATCAATTTTGAGGGCCGAGGTCAATTCCGAGGACCTAAAGTTGTAGCGACCAATTCTGAAGGCCGAGGTGAATTATGAGGACCTAAAGTTGTGACGACCGATTCTGAGGGTCGAGGTTTATTCTGAGGACCTTAAGTTGTAGCGACCAATTCTGAGAGACGAGGTCAATTATGAGGACCTTAAGTTATAGAGACCAATTCTGAGGGACGAGGTCAATTCCGAGGACCTAAAGTTATAATGCATGGAGTTGCTCTCTTTGGGAATTTTAAATTATCTTGGAGGTGCATATGCTCCTGTGGTTTTGCTGGGGATTTTGTTGTTTTGGAACTTCACCGGGGAAGGATTTATCTTTTAGATATCTAGCTGTGGATTATGTTGTCTTGAGACTCCACTGGGGGTGTTTAAGATGAGGAATTGTAGTAGACTTGGATGCAGGCGCATCATTGGTTCTGCTTGTGGAATATGTTGAGGATAGTTGTATAAGATGAATACAACTGGGGATTTTGCTGGAGATAAGTGCATAAGATTAATCCTGTTGGGAATTTTGGGAGTTTTGTAAGGGGCTGTAATGTTCCAAAAGTGATTTTCTTGAGGAAAATGAGGTTCCATAATTTTCTATGATTTTTGGAAAATTTTCGGGCAATTTTTTGATTTTTTTTAGTTTTAAAACATTTTTGGTACAAAATTTAGAGGGGGTGCTGATAGGTAGTGCTGGCGGTAACAATTGGCAAGGGCACGGACTCCTAGGCTTCCTTGGGAAAGGGAAAAGATGAGCATCATTATCAAGGGCTTGAGAACTTTTTTTATGTGTGAATTGCTGAATCTTTATTGGGGATAGAGGTGATCGTCTACCCTTGGCGTCTTCCTTCGGGGACAACAGGGGCTACATGCATGCATGTATAGATAAAAGGTCGCTGGAGCGTAAGGTGGTGTCTAGGTTGACGGGGTATATGGATGCAGCTATGTTGTTGTGACTAGAGGAGATTGGCATTGACCATGTTGTATGCTTGATGTATTGGCTTTGTACCTGAAAAGAGAGACTCGAGAAGGCAAGAATGATGCATCTTATTTTATTTTATTATCTTGATTTAGTGGCTTACTCTACATGGACTTTAATTTGATGCTGAGATTTTGTTTTGATATAAAGTGTTTTTTGGAATTTTTTGAGTAGAGGAAAGCCTTCGAGTATTGGTTGTGAAAAGCTTCCCTTTTTGAAGGAATTTTTGGATAGAGGAAGGCCTTGGAGGCTTGGTTGGTATATGGATGAGGATATAAAAAGTTTGATGTAAAGTGGAGCGTGTCGCCTTTGTTGGGTTGTGCCGAATCTAGTGTGTCGGGGAGACAGTATTAGTGATGGCTTCACCATAGCTATAGACTGAGGCCTTACTGCGAGTCTAGTGGTTGTGTCTGGGGACTTGACTGTGGATCCCTAGGTTATTACGATAACAGTTTGGATGCCTAACTGCTATAATCCTGCGGTGGTGGTGCTGGATGTGACCCTAAATGGCTTGGATGCTTTGAAAGTGGGTCGTTTTGACATCTGAGGGGGAGCCCCATTATGGTATTTATGTGGCTTGTAGAGAGGTATTATATTGCGGCCCTTCCTGGGCATACTTTGGCTGTTGTGCCTAATTTATTTGTTCGGCCTTTTTTCATCTTTGACCCATCTTTGGAGAGTTTGGTGAATTGTAAAGCATGGGGACTGGTGTCTTCGCTAGTCAGGGCCATGGTGGGGGGACTTACTCCCTGTCTTGTAGCTTAGATATTACTGGTATGTGCAGCTAGTGGGCCTTCGACAAACTCCTTTCTATTTCCCCTAGTGGTTCATGTGCCATGTCGGGTGGGAACATATCGTGCCCCCTCGTATAAAAAAATTCTTCCCACTGGAGGATTTGACTAAATCGCTGAGGGTGATGCTAGGCACTTTGTGGCAGTGTCGTCAACCATCTATCCGTCCATCACAATTCTTGGGAGTAAAAAATAATAATTGGGTTGTGCCATATATATGAAAGAGTATCTAATAATCAAGCATTCTGATTAGTTGATAATATTATTATTAGTTGATTAGTTGGGAATTTTGTGAAATATTCCTGTGAAAGCGAGTAGTGGAGAAGGTCATGGTGAAAGAGACCGGTCAGAGGTGGTTTATGGCTTTCGACACCATGGAAGATGGTGTTATGGTTCTATCCAAGTTTTTCAGGGTGTACCTCTCCATGGAGCGTAGACGGAATGCCAATCAGGAGTGAGAAACTTGGGGACCTCCAGGGGTTGGTAATGATGATGAAGTAAGTTCATTCGATAGTTGAAGGCAGCGTCTTATGAAGCTTTTAGTGATTTTTGTAAAACTATGGTGATCTAGGTATTTTTGTGTAGTTTGTTTTAGGGTTGGATTTGTTTAAGAATAGTTTGGTCAGCAGAGAGGGGGTTGGTTTGACTTCCCTCGTTGATACTTCAACTAATAGCGCTATTATCATTAATTAGAAATAAAAGTTGATTTGAACATATTTTGTTGTGCCTCTTAATGAGTTTTACTTTTGAATTATCTATACTAATCGTTAAGGCATACATAATCTTTTTGTTCATGTAAATGATAAAATGAACCATCGTTCTAAGGGCCACTCTAGTTCTGTTTGAATTTCCATCTGGGGGTTATATGATCTCTTTGAGGGTGAGGTCTCCATCCTCAACACCACGGTCCTTGTCTTTTCGGCGATGGTACCCCTGTATATGCTATAGATCCTTTAGTCTCTTTTCACCCAAGAGTAATAGTTCGGCTTTGGTGCCATTATTCTTTGCCCACTTTGCTCTCGAGTAAGACGTGGATGGAAGGTATTTGTAGCTCGACGGGTAGGACTGCTTCCATGTTCTATACTAGAGAATAAAGGGTATCCCAAGTAGGAATTCGTATGAAATCTAAGTATCCCCAGAGGGCATAAGGGATTCAGTCGGCCTAATCTCTACAACTCTTAGTCATCTTGTTGATTATGGTCTTGAAACTTTTATTGGTGGCTTTGATGGCACCATCGGTTTGGGGTCGATAGGGAGATGATTTGTATATTTGAATCCCATACTCGTCGACTAGTTTTGTAACCTCAGGTTCAAAATGGAGGACATTATCTGACACTAACTAGTGGGGAACTCTGTATCGATGGATGATGTCCTTTTAAAAAAAATTGGCCACTTTCTTGGTGTTAAGAACCGTGTATGACTCGGCTTCAACCCATTTGGTAAAGTAATCAATGGAGGCCAGGATGAATTCGTGATCGTTAAAATCTTTGGGAGTAACTTTTTCTACAATGTCGATACCCCAAGTGGAGAAGGGCCTAGGAGAGGTCATGTTGTATTGCTTACGAGGAAGCAAGTGTTGGATATTAGCGAACTATTGGCTTTTGAGGCATCTCCGGACATAGAAAGTGCAATATTGAACCATGGCGGTCCAATAGTACCCTTTACATATGATGTTTTTGCTATGCATGTGACCATTCATGTGGGGTTGCATTCTCCATTGTGGATCTTCTGCATTATTTTTTCAAAATCAGCCCCTGCAATGAAGTCAAATGGGTTCCATCAAAGTTTCTCTTGAACAATGCTTTATCATAGATAATATACTGGGTAGCCAGTTTGCGAAGGGTCGCATGGTCTTTCTTATCAGTGCGTTGGGGATACCTACCATGCTTCAGGAGGTGAAAAATGTCATAGTACTATAACTCAACCATATCGTAATCTTCCTTAGGAAAGAGTTCAATATGGTAGTAGTGAGTAGGCTTAGCTTATTTCTGAACCAGAAAAATGGCCATTGTTATTCCCTCGGACATGTCGACCATAGAGGCCAGGTTGGAAAGGGCATCAACCAGGCTGTTATTTGCACGAGCAAAGTAGTGGAAGGTGACATCATTAAACTGGGAGGCCAGTTCTTTTAGGTGGGTATGGAAGCGCAGGAGTTTTTCATCTTTAACTTTCCATTTTTTGAGGATTTGGGTGACGATAAGGGTCAAATCTTCGTAGACGTCTAGATGCAGAATTTCTTTTTGGAGAGAGATTTTGAGGCCTCCAATGCATGCCTTATACTCAGTCATGTTATTAGATCTAGGGAAGTTTAGTTTGGTGGAAGTTGGGGTGTGATATTCATCAGGTCTGATTAGGAGTGTTCCAACGCCGTATCCTTTCTTGTTGGTAGCCCCGTCAAAGAACATATGCCATCTGAGGTCCTCTTGAGAGGTGTAAGGAATATCTTCATCTGGGAATTCAGAGATCCAAATATCTTTTTCTTCCATGGGGTAATCAACAAGGTAATTAGATATGCCTCTCCCTTTCATAGCTTTTTGCATAACATACACAATATGGAACTCGACTAATAATGTCAATCATCGAGACATTCGACTGGACAGAGACGGATTTTCTAGAAATTACTTAATTGAATACATATGGGATACAACTCTGATAGGTAAGGCAAGCGTGTAATGTCATAACTTCGACACGACCCAGAACAGGGTAACACATGTTTTCTCCAAGGCAGTGTAGTTGATTTCATACCCAACTAATTTATAACTAGCGTAATAAATGGATTTTTCCCTACGAAATTCTTTTATGTATTGGGATAGCAAAGCCCTTGCTACATTATTTGTCACTTTTAAGTACAGGAGAAGGGAGAGACATGGCTATGGAGGCATAAGCATCAGAGGTCGAGTAAGGTATCGCTTGATTCTATCAAAGGCTTCTTAGAAGTATTCATTCAAGACTTTGGTATAATCCTTTCGTAGAAGCTTAAAAATGGGTTCGCAGATAAAATTCAACTGGTTAATGAACCGGCTGATGTACTATAGTTTTTTCAAGAATCCTCGAACTTCCTTCTTCGTCTGTAGCGGGTACATCTCAAGTATGGCTTTCAGTTTGGCAGGGTCTACTTCGATTCCCTTTTCACTGGCCATGAAACCCAAGAGTTTTCCTTTTATGACGCAAAAAATGCATTTATGTGGGTTCAGTTGCATTTGGTATTGGCATAGTCGTTTAAAAACTTTTGGAGGGCGAGAATATAACCTTCCCGAGTCTTAGATTTGATGATCATATTGTCCACATAAACTTTGACTTCTTTGTAAATAAAGTCATGCATGATGGTTGTGGTAGCCCTCTGGTAGGCAGCCCCGACATTCTTGAGTTTAAATGGCATGATAATGTTACAGAAGGTTTTACATGGGGTGATGAAGGTGATTTTCTACTGATGGTTAGGGTTCATCTTGATCTGATTGTATCCAATAAATCCATTGATAAATGACTTGAGGGAGAGGCTAGTCATGTTGTCCAGGATCATGTCAATGTCGGGTAATGGGTAATCTTCCTTCGAGGATTCTTTATTCAAATCCCAGTAATTAACGCATATGCGGACTTTTCCTCATAACTTCGGTACAAGGACAATGTCGACGAGCCCTTCGACCACGCATATGAAACCCATGTTCAATTACTTGACCCCTTCTTCTTTGACTTTGAGTGATCACTCGATATAGAGCTTTCGTAGCTTCTGTTTGATCAGTCTGCATTATGGGAATGTTAGAATCTCGTGATGAGCTATTTTCAGGCCAATGATAGGCATGTCATCATAGGACATTGTAAAGATGTCCATGAATTCCTTCATTAGTTCCTTGAATTGTGCACGCTCATGCTCGTTAAGGGTAGGCCATATCATAATATCGTGCTGATGGCTATTAGAAGAGAGATTAATAACAACAGTTTCATCATCATTAATTTTATCGTGGTTATGTTATTTGTTATTCTCCTTATTAACATCAGTTAAGAATTTTTCATTTGAAAATAATTATCATCAAGAGTTTGATCAGAAGCAAGATAATTAATGTATGGTATAGCAAGATACTCGAAATCTTGGTTTAGTGCATTTTTGGGAAAAATAACATTGAGAACCTTGTTAAAAGAGGCCTCAATTACATTGATATCAGAAAAAAGGAATAACAACATCAAATGATAAAATTTGGATAGGGTAGACAACAGGGCCTAGTTAAGTCTTAGACAGGCACGACATTCCAATTGAGGAGATACATGTAAACAACTCTGATCTAAGTAGATGGGTTCAACAGCGTAGTATCTGAACAGATCATGAAGAGACTCAGTCATAGTTTCTACAAATTAAATGAGTCATCGGAATCACTTTCCATAAAATCCTCGATAACTTTCATGGGTTTCTCAATGAGAGGTTGAACTTCATGCTGGCAGTCTGCGGCCCTTGCTATCTTGAAATAATATTTCCAGCCTCGGTTTAATCTTCTTATCAACGTGTTTATACCATGGTTCAAGGAAGCCATGGAAAGGGAAGTCTTCACCTTCCTTAATAAACCTTCCATTCAAAGAGTCTCTCAAAATAGTCCCTTCTTATTTTCGATCGTGGCTGTCGAAGGCCTTGGAGTTCTTCTGGTGAGGGTTGGTAGCCCAGGATACGTGGGGGAAAGGCCTCCTACAGGACTATAGGCTCAAGGATCCCTTACTGGCATTACCCTAGCCCCATTCTAGGAACAAAGTGCGTGTTCTTGAACATTTAAATCACATTGACGTTGTCATGAGGGTATTGTTCCAAATAGACCTGGTCTTTGAAATATCTCCTACTGGAAGGGGAAATGGGTTAACTCTGAAGCCAAAGAGAAACAAGTCATTTGTCCCATGTTAGATCTCTAATATAGGATCACTAGTACTGGCAGTGTCTGAATTATCATCATCCCCCAAGATGGGGATAACCTAGCTGTTGGTGAAAAATTTTGGAATCTGATAAAGAGAAGAGAGTACCCCTCGGATATTGTAGAGCTATGGACGACCTAGAAGAAGGTTGAAACATGAAATTATGTCAATAACTTGGAACTCGGTAACAGGATTGATAGGGACAGCCCTTATTGTGAGTTTTATGGACCCCATTACCTGTTGGCGGGTATTGTCATAAGCATGTACAATGACGAAAGTGGGAGTGAGATCAAGAAGTTTTAAACCAAAGTAATTGAAGGTTCTGAGAGGGCAAAAATTAAGGGGAGATCCGTTATCAACAAGCGAGAGTGACACTGTCTTTCCCAATACTTCAACGAAGATAATCAAGTCATAATTATGGTCAAGACCGATCTTTGGTATCTCGGCTTTAGAAAAGGAGAGGAGTCTAAAAGAGTTCAAGGACCCGACCATATTTACGACTTCTTCGGGAGTAATGGAAGGAGAGACTATAGGCCTGATGAGGAGTTTTATTAGAGAATTTCATTGTAACTGGGAGGACATCAAAATCCCCCATAAGGTTATGTTGGCTTAGGTTTTCTTAAGCTAGTCAAGGACTTTACTTTCTCCGTTAGCCATTCTAGCATGGGAAGTTCTTTGACAACTCCTTTTCCCTTATCTGTCTCGGTCACATGAGGAATTGAATATTTATAGTGTCTCCCTGATCTGGTTATATGATTTACTGAGGTGAGGAAGAACAAAAACCCCATGTCTTCATCTATTTCTCGCTAAATGGATACCTTATTGATTTCCCCAATAGATCTTTGAAGGATATCATTTTCCCTAAACTGGCTACTAGACTGGTGTCTTCTTGACTGGGCTCGTTATATGATCTATCAAAGTCACCTCCCTATCCGATGACGATTATATCCTCTTTCCAAGAGAAATTAATGAATTTAACAACCTCGAAGGCTTCATCGTACAGATCTTACCACTCAAGGGGAATGTGCAGGAGTGAAGGGACCAACCGTCCCTGAAGTTTTAAAGCGATGAGTTGCTTATCAATATTGAAAAATTCACATGTCTATCGAAACGCATCAGCCATAATCTATACTACATCATCTAGACTAACTTCATCAATGATTTCCACCCAATCATTTGACTCTAGAGCCTATTTCCAGTCTTCCATGAATAAGACACTGAATTTGTGACAATCGACTATCATCTCTATAGGAAATTTTAACTCATACTCCAGGAGTTGGTTCAATACAACAGGTAACTCCATATCTTTCCCTTTAGACCGGGTACGAACGACAATACAAGCCCTCATAATGAGTGACAGAGTTTGTTCGATGAAGCAGGTAGGGTATAGGAGAATATACGGTCAAACTTTAAGTGATTTGGGAAAGATTATGGGTATGATGAGTTCTTTACTGGGTATAATTTGAGAAGAATCAAATTCTTGATCACTCTCTAGAAAGATGGCATTTGTATGGGTTAGAAGTGTGTTATGAGTGGTGTTGGGTTGAGGATTAGCTGGTGGGGCGATGATACCCCGATCAATTAAACCTTGGATCACGTTTTGAAGGTGGAAGCATTGGTTGGTAGTAGAGCCAGCAAACTGTTTGAAACCACAAAGGGCATCAGCTTTGAAGTTTTTAGGGAGTGGATTTGGTAGTGGACAAGGGTCTAAGGGTTTAATGAGATTTTGGCTTAGCAGGGCCTGGTAGGCTTTTGACAAGGGAGCATGGATCTCAGTAAACACTTTCTTGGTAGGGTTAGGGAAAATTTCTAGTGCCCAAGAAGTAGTAGGTTGATAAATTTTATTGATGGTTGAGACTATAACACTAGCGGACTTCTCTTATTTTCAGCAAGTGAATTCTCCGATCATTTTCTTCGGCTCAAATTCGACTTTGGAAACACCTTCCTTAATTTTTACACCAGCCTCTTGAAGGGCTCAAAAGTTTGGGTAAGACTTTCCTCCCATGGATGCTTGGATATGCGGCAATAAGTTCTTCTTCACGATACTGACTTGTTCCTCCATGGAAGGTCTATTCGTCATGATAACAACTTTCTCTCTCCACCTTCCTATGAATCTACTAACTGTTTAAGAAGATCTAGATCTCTACACTTAACCTCTATCTACCCATTGTACTTTTACTATGACATGAATTCTCACGCGATATCCTCCTAATTACGAATTTGGATTCTTAGAGGGATAGAAACCAATGAAGGGTTCTTTAGTTCAATCTCTGTTGGAACATCTAAGACATTATCTCTTCAAAGGCATCAACGCTAGTAATGGCTCAGTGATAGCTTCGAAGGCGAATAATTGGGGGTTAACTTCCCCTCAACTTCTCGATGTTTGGCATCTTGAACTTCTCTGGCAGTTTGGCTTTGGGATAGGGATACATATGGGTGTAGCCCATGTAGTTCCCTAATATCTTGAATTGGTAAAACTTCTTCGATAACAACTTGATGTCTTCCTTGGCCTTGTTCAGTTCCTCTTACTTAGGATTTGTGGGTACTGGCAGGTGAGCCCCTGGTTGGGCAAGGTTCAGGATAGGGAGCTGAGCTGGTGATAGCCCATTGGCAGGCGGGGCATGCTAGTACTCTTTTAGACCCAAACAAGATTGAGAGTGGGTGGATCCATGGAATGAGGAAAGATAACCTCGGATTCTTTAAGAATATAGGCCCGGTGACACTGTATCTCATGGACCTCATTTTGAAGGTTTTCAATCTTAGCACTGTGCTGGGCCAAGATAGTCATCAGATTGGGCTGCACATTCGGTGCTTTGCTCATGTTCTCCATGAAGATCTTGTGAAGTTAAATCCTATATTTGGATGAGGTAGCAGAGGAACTGACAGTGCTTTGGGGCGATTTGACGGAAGATCGAAGCCAATAGGGAGCCAGACCAAAGTTGGGTCTGCGATCGATCTGAGAGGGAAAATAGTTTGGATTTATTTTTTAACGAGGGAGGGAGAAAATTTTGGTTATTTCGGAAGGAGGAGAAAAATGTTTTTGGTTTTTTTTGGAAAAGGAGACGAATCTCAGCATTACTATTATTAATGTTATTATTAGGCTCTCACTTAATTGAAAATATATGTAAAACATAGTTGGACTTGTTTTCAGGCTCACGGACGGGCCTATTTTGTAAAAAAGGCGAAGTTGCGAAAAAATTCGAGCGGTATGCTAACTTGAAATTTCGGCAGAGTTTCGCATGGTAACCGGCAAACTAAATATGAGTGTCCTGGGATTGAGACCTATATGAGGTTTATGAAATTATTGGGTTAATGGAAGGGTTCCCCCCAGGCATGACTTCCATAATATATGTCTTGCCTATAAGGGAAATCATTCATTGGTACGTGTAGACATGCCATTTGATATACCTTAGTGTACGCTAATTGCCTTATTATATACCTCATGGGGACAATACTTGTGAGAGATAATTTGACATCCCATCGTGATTTTGGCCAAGTGGTGTGATGTGGGGGAATCGTTCGATATATGTCAAATGTACGAGGCCAATAAAAGGTGAGAGTCATATTTCTTAGGCTAACTGCAACCCGCAGATCCAGTGCCCGTCACAAATTGACCCCCTAATAGAGGATAATTTTTTTGTCACTAGACATGCTCTTGGTGATCTAGTGTGCAAAAATTCATGCGTCTTAGTTAACATATTATGGAAAGAGAGTATTGTTTTATAAATTGTTATCTACATGATGAGTAAAACGAATACTACACTATATGGGGAGCATATACATGTATATCAAGCATGAAAAATATACTACGGATACATGTGAGTGAGTATGTGACATGGGAGTATCTACAAGTGAGTGTGTGTGGTAGTCAACCTATACATGGATCAACTACAAGTGGTGTGTGACATGTGTAAGTGAGCATATATACAAGTGTAGGAAGTGTGGTTGTGTTCTATTGAAGGCTAATCATAGATATTCTAAGTGGTGTGTGAAGCATATCGATGTAAAGTGAAGATAAGTGTAAGTGTGTAAAGTGTACATGAAGAGTATATACAAGTGTGTGAAGTGTAAAAGTGGTTAGAAAGTGATATATACATGAGAGAGATATATAAAAAGGTAAAGAGAGGGGAAAGGGGAACATACAGGTAGGTGCATATGCACACATGCAGAAAAGAATAACGCCCATGCAAAAATAAAGTCTAGTCCTCTTATAATGGCCCCCAGTAGAGTCGCCACTGTGGCCATCTCGACTTGGGGGGGGGGGGTCGGGGTTTTCGGTGGTGGATCCCTCCTTCCTTCACCCTTTTTTATGTGTGCACGTGGGATTGTATCCTTTATCGGGGTGATCGACCGTCATCGATGTGGGGTGATATTAGAGATAGATTCGCTAGCCTATTTTGCACAAAATAGGCAAAATAAATGTTACCGCCCCAAGAGAATGGCATCAAGGACAATACCGATGCCTGTGAAACCAACAAGTTCAAAGGTCAAGAGACTAAGTTACGGAATGGGAAGGTGTTAGGAACCCAATCCACCCTTTCGGTCTCTAATGGGCATGTGTTAATATTCTCTTGTAGAACTTCATGATGTGTGTGCTTATGTGCATAATATAAATGGAGAACGTAATCGCTCAACTCGCGTCATGGATAAAGGTGGAGTGAGGTCATCCTTCAGAGTGTTCCCAATATAGAAATTAAAAATATAATGTAAGTGTTTGCCAATTCACAAATCATTACGGAGGAACAATTGTGTATATCAGAAAAGACACAAGCCAAAAGGCATGTATATATTATGAATATATGATGCGAATAAAATAGTAACGATATGAGGGAGGACTCGAGTCGAGGGATAACCCAAGACGCCTACATAGCCCGAGGGCCTCGAAGTCTACATAGTTCAAAGACAATACGAGGTGGGGTTTAACCCATAAAAATCCAATTGGTAACCTTATTATATGTGTGTGTGTGTATAAAAAGGTGTTTTAGTATGAGAAAGTGCGATGAGAAATCCCCATTTGGAATTTACAAGCAAACCCTCTTTTTTTGTTTTTGGGTTTTCTAATGAAAATAAAGTATGTGCGAATACTAATAATAAAAAGTTTAGAATTAAGATATGTGATGTAATGAAGTAAAGTACTGAAGAGAAAATGAAGCAAATAATGCAAAATTAAGAGAATTTAAAGATAAGAGGAAGAAATGGACCTCCTTATGAAGACTTGAAGTTGTAGAGGGGGATTGAAGGTAATTTTGAGATTAGAGGTAATTCCACATTAGCAACAGTGTTTTGGGGATTAAGGCACCGTGGCAGCTCAACGTGACAACTTGTACTTTAGCTTGTTGTATTAGTCATATTGTATCTTTGTTTATATTGACTGTAAGCTACAACGGTTGTAATTATGTAATGAGAATAATAATAAGTTTTAGTGTGAGGTCAAATGGTACTCGCGAGAAACCAGGCTCGGCAGGGCCTGGGAGAGCTTTCATGCTCTATCGAATGACCTCACCGTGGGAACTTTAGAGGGATTTGGTTTGGAGGATTGAGAAATGAGGCACCGTTAGGGCTCGTCCCAACCATCTTAGATACACCTAGTAAAACACTGAAGAACCATAAGAGTGGAACCTCGGGCGGAGTAGCTTGGACTTCCATCGGGCGTTGAGTTATTAACCAAACAACCCTCTACTTAATGTCACATCTACTGTAGGTGATGTCACTATCCAGCTAAACAATGTCAGACCTGCACTTGAGTAAACCACCGTGGTATTTGGGGTTGTCAGGCAGTTAGTGAGCCAACTCTGCGACAACAGCCCCCTGACACACAGTGGTTAGGAAAAATGCAAGTCTTGGCATTTAATGTTTGTGACGTGGAGACAATTAGTGCATCAGGCATTTAATGTTGTGACATAAAGTATGAAGGATGTCTTTCATAGTCTTTAATGACTGATTTGCCTCGGGGATGGTGTGGGGGGCAATTTAAGGACCCCAACCACCCCCGAGGAGATAAATGATCTTTTTGAGAGTTCAGAAGAGATCTTTTTGAGAGTTCAAAAGTTATTACTAGAGAGCTATTGCAAACCAGAGAGTTGGATAATCCACCATTGTCATTTATTAGGAAGCTTTAATACTTGATAGAGATTCTTGAGGGTGGTTGGTGTGTTTGGCGGCCTGCCAAGGCGTATCTAGGGTGCTTACTTATCTCTCCCTCTAGCTAAGTTACTTCTAAGTTCTCTACTACCTTCTGAGTTATAAACGAGAGATTTGTGAGTTTAAACTGAGTCTTATCTTCATTGAATTTGTGTTTGCATGTCCTATCACTAATCCAAGGCTTTGGTTAATTAACTTATCATTACCGTACTCAAAAGGGGTTACGCCTCCATCTTTTCTAAACTACCCTCTTACAAAAGTAAATCTTGCTTATAGGTGTGATGATCTCAAGATGAAGTGATTGGTTTGAGGAAGTGGATGGTAATTTACTCAAAAGACTATGAAATTGATTGAAGGAATGTAAGATATGGACTTTTTAGGAAAGAAAAACTTTGAATTTGAGGGAATTCTCTCTGAATTGCTGAGAAGGGTGTTTAGGGGTGTTGAGGTGTGTCTTTCAAAGTGAGGTTATGACCTTTATTTATATGTCGAAGGAGGTGCCGATCCGCATGGTCCTAGACATGCCTATCAGTATAGAACCCTAACAGGGCCTTGGGGTTACAAATTGGGAGATCGAGGCAAGTTTTTTGGGAAAATGGTCATAAAACGTGAACCGTAAATTAGAATCATGCACAAGATGGACCCTTGAAAAGGATATTCAAATCCATTTAAGAATACAATTATCCACTCCCAAGTTTGGGAGTTGACCGAGGTCAAATGTGGCTCGAAAGTGCCCGTTGATCACTAGACAAGGAATTTTCAAAGGAAAATAGATCATTCATCCGAACCATTAGGACGATTCACGCACGGGATTGATCGTTAGAAAGGGTATTCAGTGACTTTGAGATTGCATTTATCTTCATTCTCTTTGTAGAGTTAACCTTGGTCAAACGGGGCCCTGAAGCTCCCAGTGACCTTTCAGAGTAAAATGGGTTGTTCGTCCGTACCATAAGGCTGATTCGCGCACAGGTCTTAGGAGAGGAAGTTGATTGGGCTAAAAGGGATCCTGGGGGATTCCAAATTAGATTTTGAGGTAATACAGACCATTCGTCCAAATCGTAAGGACAATTCGCGTGCGGGGAGGGCCGTTGGAAAAGGGATTCAGATCCCTTTGAAGATTCATTGAGATTTATCTCAGGTGAGAAAGTTTACTAGAGTCAAAAGGGGATTGAGAGCACCCGGTGGCCTCTAAATTAGTACTCAAGGTATGACCTAGGGTTTGCGATGGATAAGTGAGTGTTAGGGACCTAAGGAGGTGCTTAGGAGGGTCTTCGGATGGGGTGTTTACAAGATACGTATGAAATTCAAGATATCACATAGGGCCCTGTCTAAATAAACACAAAAAAATCTCATGTTATGGGAAAACCCTGTCTATGGTTATTATGTTGTTACTCCCAAAGAATCGTCATGATCTAAAAGGCTAAGCTCCAAGTAATAAAACATTGATACAAGGCGTTTTAAAAGATCCTCATAGTCATCCTTATTTAAACTATACATAAAGGCTAATAATACGAAAGACAAAAAAGAAACCAAAAAGGGAAAATACAATACTCTTATACATTTATCCCCAGGAAAAGAAATACCAAACCCCTCTCTAAGAAAATCCTCGTTTAGGGACAAAGATCATTGACAGACACACTCATTAAGGACTCTCCACAAAACGACACCTTATCAGGACAACACTCCAATTCCCAAGACATGTCAAATGGTTCTCACCAGTTCATAAGCAAAGAAAGGGGATCTCCATTCTTTCATGCTCCAACGTTAGGATAGACAAGAGGCTCGCCATCAAGCAATTAAATTTGTCTTTCTTGTAATAGAAAAATCCAAAAAAGACAGGGCACCCTTGTTTTCATACCCTTTCCCTCATATATTATTATTATTATTATTATTATTATTATTATTATTATTATTATTATTATTGTTATTATTGTTATTATTATTATTATTATTATTATTATTATTATTATTATTATTATTATTATTATTACTACTACTACTACTACTACTATTGCCATTTTGAAGAGGGTTTAGCCCGATTATGTCTGTGCTTTTTCCATTTGTGCATAAGATAAAAGTCAGACAAAACATATGCTAAAACAGCCCCTCAAAATGGGGAATATAATTATTTATATGCATCGACATAAGAAACGAGGATCCCCATATAACTCACAAATGCATTCGGGATTCTTCATGTTCCTCATAAAGGAAGATACAACCTATATATACAACATCCAAAAAAAATTAGAAAACTATAAAAAATAATGTCATTTTAGGAGGTTACATTAAAACCCACCTAAAAGACCAACCCCAAAACGTCATCACCACCATACTATACATCACAAGGCCTCTTCCTAAAATGACCACCAGCATGACCCTCAGCCACAACTCCCAAACTCGGCATCTTGGCCCTCACACCTAGTATGAACACTCCGTTTGGGTAAGACAAACTTCTCGAATCCAAGACCATTCCCATTGATAGCTGAAGATAGTTTAATTCAACATCCCTGACTACCTTTAGAGTAAATTAGCGTAAAGCCAAATGAGTCGATGATAATGCATCAGCATCTTCCACAACTGAGACGCATCAACCAGAGCATGTTGAAGGTTAACAAAAACATAAAAGTCATTTAAAGCATTAGCAAGCACAGGTGAATAAAAATTTATAAGGGAAGCCACTATTTAAAAAACGCACGTTATTCACATAAAGGGTGAGGTCTAAAGATGTCGCCAACTTCCCAAAATTCGAGCCATATTAGTGAATGGGTACCACTTGGTCTTCCCCGTGAAGAACTAAAATGAAAGAAAATGGTAGAACCAGGAGCATACAATGAAGTAATATCTTGGGCCACTATTAGTATGATCGGCACCGAAGAAGATGTCCTCATCCCCACTAGGAGGCTAGCCAAAAATGACAACAATGGCGAGGTTTTTGGTATCCCAAAACTAGAGCCACTTACTATATCCATATAGAATAGGACCATATGAATAGATATATGTAATGGGTATCCGAAGGAAGTAATAAAATCGGATCAAGCAGGAGAAATACCAAGGCAGATAAGGGAAACTTACCATAAATGGAAACCTGAATCTGCATTAAATGCATTTAGGAATATGAATCCTTCTGTCGTTTGATTAACACACCCTTTATCCAAATATAATACGAATAAATTCCCTGGACTAACACAGGTAACCTTGTACCCTACAGTTAAAACCCTTACCGAATTTTCAAAAATCCAAATTTCAAACTTAGAGTTTTTCATTATCCCCATTAGGCACCCTATACTTGCCCTAAGATGGTTAACCCATTTTAGGCCTTTCAATTTTGATAAAGAGTCTCTTAGTCAATCGTCGTTGTGGACATCCTGATCGGTAATCGCAGTGTGGCTCATTCTGTTCCACATTGTAAAATGCTCTAAAACCAACCTCGCCCGAGTTATGGAGTTTAAAAATGCCCCTAAGTTCCTTAAACCCCACCTCTCCTGTATCCCGGACCCTCAACCCATCCCCACATATGTCTCGAGGAAAAACCAACCCAAATAGATACCAAAAAGACAAAAAACATGAAATACAAAAACTATTAGGGTCAAAATTAAAAATAAAAGTAATCTTAAAAAGGACCAAAACCTTTACTGGGATCCTTTATCCGAACAACAAAGCCCCTAAAGCCCCTTTAACTGAACGACAAAAGCAGTGTTAGAGAGAATCATCTCGGCTGCCCACGTGGTGACATTATTTAAAAATAACGATCACCATCCTTATACAGAACAACAAATCCCTAAAAATCCTTTAACCGAATGGTAGAAGAAGTGTTAGAGAGCATTATAAAAAAAATGATGAATATCATCCTTCAGTTGAACGGTAGATGGACTCACCCAGTTATTTATAAATAAATCCACCACATCTTATTTTAAACACTTCCAAAATCACCGACAACACTTCAAAAATCATGGAGAGGACTTTGAAAATCACCGAGAGCACTTAGAAAATCATGGAGAGCACTTCAAAATCATCGAGAACACCAAAAATCATGGATCAGACTACAAAAATCACGGAGAGGACTTCAGAAATCATCGAGAGTACTTCGAAAATCACAGAGAGCATTTCAAAGATATCGAGAGCCCAAAAACTCGACAACAATCTAGTTATATAACTTTCTTCTCGCACAGGGGTCCGAGAAACGCGAGTTCATTCTAAAAGTACCGAGGAAGCTCGTACTTTCAAAAGGTCACTTTCTCCTTAAAAGGAAAGTTTATACTTCCGCGAAGTCTCTTTTGAGTCCCGAATAGTTTCAAACCTCTATAGAAATGATAAAAAATAAAACACTTCTAGACGAATCTCTAACCAATTAGAACAAAAAAAATGCAAAACTCAACACTCTTAGAGGAAGCTCTGCCCAAGTAAAGAACAAAAAAAAAGGGATACTTCCCCACAAAAATTCAAATTTTATTCCGAGGGTAAATCAACTCTGCCCAAATTATGAAGCAATACCACATCCTATATATATATATATATATATATATATATATATATATATATATATATATAAGGTGGAGTCTCACCCAACTGACGATTGAAATTAAATTTAATGAGTTTGGTCCTTATCAACTAACTGTTTAGATTAAATCTAGTGGGATTTGATCTTCCCCCAACTTACGGTTGGGATGAAATCTCACGACCAACACCAATTGTGCCACTCTGAGTCTCTAACCATTTGTAACCACTTAAAGCACAAGGTTGAGGCAATGATCTCTCTCATTATGACTGGTTAACAGTTACCTCAGAGCATCCACAATGGGGATGCTCTATGCCAAGTAAATTTGTTTGTTTACACATTCGGAAGTCTACACTGGTGGGTATAAATGGAAAAATTCTCTACCTAAATTTGGAGTGATTCTCCAAAGATACAAACTGGATGGAGAATTTGTAAAGGGTTCCTACGAACTTCTGAAGTTCGTAGGAATTCTTACGAATAACTAAAGTTCGTAGGAAGTATAAGTAATTATTTTTATCATATATTTGAGTTCTTACAAACAAAAGTAGTTCGTGTAACTTCCTACGAACTAATGTTATTCGTAATAAATATTTTTTATATTTCCTACAAACAACATTAGTTCATAGAAAATTATTATACAAACTCTACCTGATCACCACCGCAAAGAATAGCCATCATAAAAGGTAAAACCACCTTTTTCATTTTGTAAGTTAGCTTTCGTGAGATAGCACCAGTACATATGCTCTCACGCTTCACCCACATCCACACTAAAATTTTCAAATAGCTTGCGAGGTACTCCCTCTCTCTCTCTCAAAATGGTCATCTGGGCTTTAGCAAACACATAGTCTTTCTCTTCCTGTTTTTTCTATTGTTTTTTGGGGAATAGAGTTTTTTTCAGATCTCTGAGGATGAGTTTTTTTCTAGATCTCTGGGGATTAGTTAGAAACCCATATTGACTGCCTTTTTTATGTCCAGTGATGATTCAAAACCCATCTTGCACAAACGTGAACAAGCGTTTTTGTTTAACACAAACACCTCACCCCTTTGTTGAAACTTTTGATTTTATTTTGTGGTGGTTAGGGGTTAAGGTTTGTAGCTCATCCATTTTGGGGTTCGGGTTGAAGGTTTTTGTGAAGTGATGAAGTAGCAAAAACGTATCTCTTGTTACTTTTGTGTTTAATCTAATGCATATTTATAATTGGTGTTTAATTTGTACAATTTTGATGCATAAATTGAATTTTTTTTGTTTTCGTTTTACCCTATGGATAGAGAATGGACATCCAGAGAGTTGATATGTGTAGGGTTGGTGATATAAGAGTGAGAGAGAAGATTCAAAGTCCGGTAACATCTAGATTTGGTTTGTTTTTTCCAGCACGGTTATCACAAAGTTGTATTAGATGGGTTTATTCGCTCTATTGAATTAGTTTTATTTTTCTAATATGTAAGTATGTTGTAGTTTGTTTCTTTGGGTATTTTTTAGGATAAGACCGAAAGATACCCCACTTCTCTGTTAATGTAAATGTTGAAATCAGTTACTCAGTCCAGACTCTATATTGATGAGGAAAAAAATTCTTGTTTTTATTCTTTGCTAGGTCATGTTTAAAAACAAACATTAGAGCATCCACAATAGTGGATGCTCCGAAGGCTAAGTTTGCAAATCTGAAAAGGTGAGTTTGCCTTTCATGGAAGAAGGTTTCCATAGTGGTGATTGGTAAAAGTGTAAATCTGATTTTGTCTTAATAGTTCCTACGAACTAGATTAGTTCGTAGGAACTTCTTACGCTCTAATGTAGTTCGTAGGAACCCAAATGTGTATTAAAAGTGATTATTTATAGTTGCTACGAACTTCATTTGTTCGTATCAATTGTTACGGACAAATGAAGTTCGTAAGAACCCTTACAAAATTTGTAACCATTCCGTAAACTTGGAGAACGCTTACAAATTCTTATACAGAATTTGTTCATTTTCACCCACCATTGTAAGCGTCATATTCCGTAAACTTACCAAATCTCTTGTTTTCTTCCCCTCCACTGTGGATGCTCTTAGGATTACAGAAAGTCACCACCTAGATTTTTTGAAATGGATTTACAGTCACAATTATCATATACTAGTTGAAAACCCGCGCGATGCGCAGGCTATACGGCAAAGACGGACTGAAACCTGTTAAATTGCCAAAAATATAAAACATTCAACATTAATATATGAATTTGATTAAAAAAAACTCAGATTATTTGTGACATGAAAACATCTAAAAAAAATATAATGACACAACGGAACCTTATTGAACCTACAAAGGAAAGAATACGACCATTAATATGAAGCAATACCATTGAAAACAAACATTATAAATACTTTTATAGATTAAGTTGTACAATAAGCAAAGCAATGTGAACTAAAGAAAGTAACTAAAAACATAATGAAAATGGAGTTGACATTATGAATCACATCATATTACAATAAATTCCCTCACGATATAATTGGTCTAAACTCGCATCTATCTGGATGTCATTATCTATTTCTTTTGAATATAAAAGTGGAAATGTTGGAATTAATATTTGACCTCACCTTAAATTATGTTCGCTATACAAACCATAAAATGAACCCATTAAAAATATGAGTGTTGTTTCCTTTAAATGGCATTCCCTCAAACAATTGGTATGCCACCATATGTGACAACCACAACCAGTTGTGTCTATATATAAGAAAACAAAAAATAAATCAAAAAATAGTATATATGGATTTGTCAATAATACACCCGAGAAAATAAAATATTTAGAGCCATAAATCAAATGATTTCAGGTTATTGTTCAATAATTTTCTTTTATTTGAAATATACATATATTTTTATATAAACCAAACATTCAAAGAAAAACTAAAAGAACACACAAATGCAAGCATAGAAATTAAATATATTAAAATTCATACCATAAAACTCTTGATTAACCCATTCCAAACCAATTTAAATAGTGGTTATATGCCCAACTCCCAAGTGAATTTTGTAGTCACACTGATGGGGCTCAACCTCCATCAACACTGATATTATGGCCATTTTCTTATGGTCGGTGAAATAAAAAAGGGGCATATACCAAATAGTCCTTTGAACTTCTTTTAATACATGTATAGTCTAAGCGTTTTTATCTTGCACCTTTAAAAATAGAAGAATAATGGGCTTTTTGGTACAAAATAAAAAGTTGGATTAAATGTGTATTAAAAAATGTCTTAGGGACTTTTTGGTATTTGATCCAATAAAAAAATAAAAAAAAATTAATGGGCATGATATTTATATTTAATGAATTACACATTAGATATGATATAGGAAATCCTATAAGGAATAAAAATAATGGCTTTCTAAATTTTGGATCTATTGTAATATGTATTCTGAAAATTGGACAACAAACACGTCATTTAAAATTTTAATCCCTATTTTTTAATAAAGCCGTTGGCGCAAACCCACATTCATAAAATGTCAATCAATCACAGCATTCCACGTCAATCGATAATTTGAAAATAGGGACTAAAAATGAAAATCAAACGTTTGTTGTCCTATATTCATAATTGATATTATTTTACGCCCTTAAAATATATAAACTAATAAAAATATTGAATTAGCAAGTGACTCGTTCAAAAGTAAAATATTAAACGTGTTTCCCAATATAACATACTACTATGTGTAAACTCACGCGATGCGCCAGCAAGACAATTGTGATTGTCATTTCGCCAGGTAAGTTGTTTACTTTGTGTCATTTAAAGTAACTTGTAGCGATATAAAATAGTGGAATTACCCAATAGTGTCACATTGAAAACCAATTACCCGTAACCCTATTTTTAAAATAGATTATGCACTTTTCGGACTTAAAAATAATATTGGTTATGGATATAGGACAACAAATATTTTGTTTCCATTTTTAGTCCCTATATTTAGATTATCGACTGACATGGCATACTGTGATTGGTTGACGCTTTATGGATATGGTTCCGCGCCAGCGACTTTATTAAAAAATAGGGACTAAAAATAAAAACAAAATGTTTGGTGTCCAATTTTCGGTCCTAAATTTACAAACCCCTTCTTAAAGTAAAAAAAAACACACACTAAAAAACAAAAATAGAAAACAAACCGGCCAACAGGTAATCCAAATCTCTCTCTCTCTCTCTCTCTCTCTCCTAACGTCCTCTGTCATCCCCCTCTACCACTGCCGCCACCACCCAACCCCCTTCTTCCTTCCACCACTACCCAACTCCAAGACTCCAAAAACATGCGCACACACACACGACTATCAAACACCCAACACCGTCGGTAATCAAACTGGTCACCAGCACCACCTGACAAAACCAGCTCCCTAACCTCCACGAAAAACAAACCCACAAACCCTCCATGACCCAAACCCACAAACTCGAACGACTTAAACCCACAACCCAACAACATACTGTTACTTTGATAATTATAAAATAGATACTGACAATCAAATCACCACCATCACCAGGCAAACTTAACACCCTGAAAAAGTAAAAGAAAACAAAACTACAAATATGGAGAAAATAGATTCAAGAAACAGTCGTACTTTTGGCAGAATTAGATTTAAAAAAAAATTACCGAAGACGATGGAAGGGAGATGACTGAAACTGAGCAGACCCCACATCTACACTCAACAACAACAATCAATGGCTGGCTCGAATCTAAAAGTTAGAGAATGGAGTGTGGAGGGGTGGGGGTGAATGGGGGAGAGATGGAGGAAAAGTGAGGCGGGTTGGATAGGGTGATGGGAAATAAAGAGCCATGTGTCGCCTTTGGGTTTTCTTATGGGTTAGGAGAGAATGGAGATGCGGCCAAAAGAACAGCTGGTGGTGAAGTATTTGGCACAGAAATCGGCTCAGTTCTATTTTTCATTATGAAGAGCGTTCAAAATAGGGAGAGAGAAAGACATTGGAAATGGAGGGTCGTGACTTTTGATGAACCGAGATATAGATATAAATTATAGAGATAGAGATTAAATGCTTGGCCTACATGGATAGGCTGGTTGGAGAGGAGTCTTAATGCCTTGTTTTGCATTTTATAGTAGTAAGAGATGTGTTCGAACATTTCGATGTTAGATTTGGGGAATTTATAGCAAGGTGCAAAGACATGACCCTCCACCACGACTTTCATTATGGAATTTGATTAAGGTAAGAATGCAACATGTATTGTAGAATTAGAGTTCCCATGTATTAGTAGTATTCAAGATAGAAGACGCAGTGGTTGAGATGAAAAGTTTGAAAAGATAAAAATTCTTTTGGTATTTGTTAAATGTAAATCAACCCATGATGTTCAAACACAAAAATGCACACTGTGCTGTTATAATCCCATTTTTAGCTTTCCTTTTATTGAATTGCTTTTATTTATTTTTTATTGATGTACATATTCAAGACCTTTAATTATATTAATTATATACAAAAGAGGGGGACTACAATATTTTTTCAATACATATGTTATGATTATATAACCTTTACAATGAAATAGCATAAAAAGTTCATTGAATAATATTTTTATTTTGGTTATTGTTTCATAATTTTTTATCTTCTATTGTTTTCCTCAATAGCATTTTCTGAATTTTGCAGTCCATATACAAATCAATATCTTAAATGTACTTATCCACCAATTTTTAAGTGCATATTTTGGGTAAGAATTTCACCTCAGTTTAGGCAATGTAGGGTCACAATCACATGTATAGATCTGGATGCACATGTTTGATTTGACAAGAAAAAAATAAAATTTTGGAAGAGTAAAAGAGATGTATTAACTAAAAGAATAAAGAAAATTTTGTCTTGATTTCACTTCCAGAATTTTTGCAAACATTGGATAAGGGTTCGAAACGGGTTTAGGTAGTTGTCCGAGTCTGGGTTCGGGTTAGTATGTGTGGGTTTCATAGAGGAAGAGGTAGTTGTTCAAAATATGTGTGTTGCCATATTACACAGGTTTCACACATATATTTCATAGTCTCAAATATATGTGTTCCAAATAAATTTCACACATATGTTTTAATTGGGTCTATGTTTATATTATAAATTTATAAAGAAATATGGCCAAAAAAATTTACAATATTTTACGATTTCATATTCAATTTAACACTTTATATTCTAAATTGAATTGAATTGTTCTATTTTATACGGGTGTTTTACATATTTGTATATAAAAAAATTTAGTATGTTACATATTTTTATTTTATAAGAGTGTTTTTCTTAATTTTTATTAAAAAAAATTAGTGTGTCGTGGAATATCATGTCGCGATTTAATTGGGGTTTGTCATATCAAGTTATATTTGGATCGTGTATTGGGTGGTTTATATGTGTATCGTGTTTTATTTGTGGTGTGTTCATGTTTTGTAAATAATTGTTTCTTCTTATTTGGGGTGTGTTCATGTTTTTTTGGGTGTGTCATAAAAAAACGTTTAATCTGCAAAGAACTATACAAGTCCCAATATTTTTCTTATTCACTAAACTTGGTGAATCTTATTGTTTATTAACGACTAAGACGGTCAACAAAAATCTTACCCGTTAACTATCGTATTTTATTGATTTGGTGCTGATATGATATGAAAGTATTAGGGGTTCATAAATAAAGTTATAACATCATGTGAATTCGTACCATGTTATTGTGTGTATCTTATTTTTCTTAATCACTATTAGGAAATATTTGGAACATTTTAACAACCATGCCATCGGCACGGGTACACCCTACAGTATATATATAAATATATATATATAATAAATTGTACATACCTGTTCACCTCTTTTAACTCGACGCCTATTTATGGGCCCATGTATGCAATTTACAGCGTTTATATTTTAAAATTCTGGTTTCGAATCCAACACCTAATTGACTTGACATGGTGGCTCTATATATCAAACTAAACTCGTGAAGCCCACACCTTATAATATGTCTCTCGAGATATTTTTTTCGGGATGCATCCATCCCTAATGCACCCCCCTATATATAATTCAAACACCCCTATATATTCTTAACCCGTGTTGTTGGAACTTCTTTGACATTGATCCCGAGTATCCTTGGGTGTGTAGGTGCTATATCGAGATAATCTCTTAAAGCCCAAGCCTAATAATACGTCCCACGGCGTATTATCTACTAGGGATACATCCTTCCCTAGTCCATCTCCCCGACTTCTCTTGGGCCACCCCAATACCAAGGTGTAGTGTTTTGATACGCTTATCAGCAAAAGAATATTACATCCTTGATGTAACCTTCCCGTTTCTTCGCCCAACTCCTCCCAATTTTACACCCCTAAACACGTCTAAACGACTTTAATACCAGTCTTCCTCATTGACTTTGCTTTCAAGCATGACGCGTAGTGAAGGAAATTCTAGATCAACGGGTAGGACTGCTTCCATACCGTATACCAGAGAGTAAGGGTCCCAAGTAGATGCTCGAACTAAAGTGCGGTAGCCCCAGAAGGCATACGATATTCGATCAGCCCAATCTCGACAACTCTTGATCATTTTACTATTGATGGCTTTGAGTTTTTTATTAGTGGCTTTAGCTGCACCTTTAGTTTGAGGTCGGTAGGGAGAATATTTATGTTTTTGGATCCCATACTCTTTAACCACTTCTGTGGCTTTTTCCTCGAAATGTAACCCGTTGTCCAACACAAGATCATGCGGGACCACATATCAAAAGATGATATATTTTTCTCATGAACTTAGCCACCTTTTTGGCATTCAAAACTGCATATGACTCGGCTTCAACCCATTTGGTGAAGTAATCAATGGCAACCAAGACAAATTCATGTCTGTTGGAGGCCTTGGCTGTAACATTCCCTATGATGTCGATGCCCCATATGGAGAATGACCAAGGAAAAATCGTGTTATACAATTCCCGTGGGTGCAAGTGTTGGAGGATGAAAAATTGTTGGCATTTAAGACATCTTCGAATATAGGCGGTGAATTCCTGAACCATAGTAGTCCAATAATAACCCCATCGAATGATTTTATTAGCAAGAATATGCCCATTCATATGGGGTCAGCACTCCCCTCTGTGGATTTTTTGCATCATCTCTTCAATGTCAGCCCCCGCGATGCAGTGTAAATGGGTTCCATCAAAGTTTCTCTTGAGTAGTGTTTTATCGCAGATGATGTACAGGGCAACTAATTTACGGAGGGTTCCTTGGTCTTTCTTGTTATAATCTTGGGGATACCTACCATTCTTGAGGAGGCACTAAATATCATATTACCAGTAATCAACTATATCAGGATCTTATTCTGTGATGATCTCAATGTGGTAGAAGTGGGTTGATTTATCTTGCTTTTGGACTAGGAAGGAGGCCATTGTTATTCCATCAGGTATGTCGACCATAAAGGCTAAGGTAGAAAGGGCATCGGCTAAATCATTATTTGCTTGGGGTAGGTGATGGAAGTTGATATCTTGGAATTAAGAGGCCAACTTTTCTAGGTGGGAATAGAAGGGTAAGAGTTTCTCGTCTTTGACTTTCCATTTTTTGATCACTTGACTGATGATGAGGGTTGAATCCGTAGACATTTATGTATCAAATTCATTTGTTGAGAGCAATTTTGAGTCCTATCGTGCATGCCTCGTATTCGGTCATGTTATTGGTTCAAGAAAATTCTAGCTTGATGGCAATGGGAGTGTGAGAGTTATCAAGGGAGATTAGGAGTATCCCAATGCCATATCCTTTCTTTTTGGAGGAACTGTCAAAGAACATTTGCCATTGGAGGTCTTCCTGGGAGGTACAAAATATATTTTCATTCGGGAGTTCAGAGATCCAAACATCAGCTTCTTTCGTAGGGTAGTTATCAAGGTAGTTAGAGATGACTCTCCCTTTCATGGCTTTCTGTGTGACATATACAATATCAAATTTGGTAGCATCAACCATCAAGCCATTCATCTAGACAGGGAAGGTTTTTCGAGAAGGTATTTAATAGGATCCATTCGTGATACAATTTTGATGGGAAAGGCAAGCATACAATGCCGTAATTTTTGGGTGACCCAGACAAGGGTGACACATGCTTTATCCAATGGAGTGTAGTTAACTTTGTATCCATCCAACTTACGACTGACGTAATATATGTCTCTCTCTTTAAAAGACTCTTCAAGGTATTGGGCCAACAAAGCTCGAGTTGTGGTGTCTGTTATAGTCAAGTTTAAGAGTGGGGGCAGGCCAAGTTATGGCGGCATGAGTGCCGGCGGTTGGGTTAGATAATGCTTAATTCGATCAAAGGCTTACTCACAAGCTTCATTCCAAACCTTAGTGGAATCTTTTTGGAGGGGTTTGAAGATGGGTTCACAGATAGAATTCAACTGGCTAATGAACCGACTGATATACTATAATTTTCCAAGTAATTCCCGGACTTCCTTCTACATTCGAAGTGGTGGAAAATCTAATATGGACTTTAATTTTGCAGGATTAACTTTTATCCCTTTATCCCTAGCCATAAATCGCAAGAGCTTTCCTTTGGTAAATCCAAAAACACATTTTTGTGGGTTAAGTCGCATCTGGTATTGTCGTAGTTGCTCAAATAACTTTCGGAGAGCTACAACATGACCTTCCTCAGTTTTAGATGTGATAATTATATCATCCATATATACCTTAACTTCTTGGTGTATCAGATCATCCAAGATAGTTATGGAAGCCCTTTGGTAAGTAGCCCCTGCATTTTTGAAACCAAACGGCATAACGGTGTAATAGAAGGTTACCCAAGGGGTTATGAATGATATTTTCTCTTGATGATCTGGGTGAATCTTAATCTGGTTATATACGACAAAACCATCAATAACTAACTTGAGAGCGTGATTGGCCATATTATCCACAATCATGTCGATATTGGGTAGCGAGTAATCATCCTTTGGAGGGACTTTGTTTAAATCTCGATAATCAATGCACATGCGAACCTTTCTTCTAGATTTTGGCATGGGTACGTTGTTAGCTATCCATATGGGATATTCAATCACATATATGAAACCCACTTTTAACTGTTTAACCACCTCCTACTTAACCTTGAGCGACCATTCGGTGCAGAGCTTTTGTAGTTTCTATTTGATCGATTTTCATTCTGAAAGCATTAAAATCTCGTGTTGAGCTATCTCGAGATCAATATTGATCATTTAATCATAGGAACATATGAATACATCCACAAATTCCTTTAATAATTCTTTAAGTTGCACGCTCTCATGCTTGTCGAGGGTAGACCATATCCTGATCTCGTGCAGTTGGCTACTAGAACCGAGATTAATAACAACAATTTCATCTTTATTAACTTGAATGTGGTTATGTTGTTTCTCATTAACGTTATTAAGATCAGTTAAGAATTGTTCTTTTGCAAAATCATCATCATCAAGAGTTTGATTAGAATCAAGACAATTAATGTAAGGCACAGTAAGATACTTAAAATCTTTGTTTAATTCATTATTAGGAAAAACACCATTGAGAACCTCATCGAATGAGGTCTAGATTACATCAGAATAAGGAGGAACAATAAAAGGACAGAAAATTGGATAAACATTAGGGTTGGGTTTCATTTCAGTAAGTGGAACCGATACAACATTCCGGTTGAGGAGAGGCACATCAGCAGCTTTGATCAGGCGGGATAGATCCAATGATGTAGCGCTTGAGTGGATCATGCAGAGTATCAACCCCAAAGTTTGCAAGTTGAATGAATCATCGGAGTCACTTCCCTCTGAATTTCTTGTAGCAACTATGGTTTTGACAATGAACTGTTGCACATGATGCTAGGAACTTTTGGCCCATGAGTAGATGTCTTGGAAAAAGATCTCCATTACTGGTTTCATCTTCTTGTCCATATAATCATACCCTAGTTTAGGAAAGTCATAAAAGGGTAAATGTTCACCCTCTCTAATGAATCTTTCATTCAAGGAATCTTCTGAGATAGTCTTGTAACTGTCTAGCCTTCTCTTTATTCGAGGTTGGTAGAGTATTCTGAGTTCCTCTGTTGATGGTTGATAACCCAAGCCACAAGGAGGAAAGGCCTTCTTCAACACTATGGGTTCAAGTATTCCCTATTATCGTCCTATCCCCAGTCCGAGTATGAAGTGCATTTTCTTGAACATCTTTATCACATTGATGTTTCCATGAAGGCTGTGTTCTAGACAAACTCTAACTCTGAAATCATCCCTTATTGGAAGCAAAAGCGGTTTGACTCAAAAACCTAATAGAAGAATATCATTTGCCCCTTATTGTATCTCTAGTACTGGATTCTTGATGCTTGCATTCTAAGTATTATTATCATCTCCCAAGATGGTGATGACCTTCCCATTAGAGAATAACTTTATTTTTTTATGGAGAGTGGAAGGCATACCCGTGATATTTTAGAGCCATGGTTGTCAGAGCATTAGTTTAAAATAAGTTGGGATGCCGATGACCTGGAATTTAGTAATCGGATTTATAGGGCCAACCCCTATTGTAAGCTTTATTGATCCCATATCCTCACGATGAGTATTATCATAAGCATGCACTGCGATAGACGTTGAAGCGAGGTGGCTCACTTTCAGTCCCAAATAGTTAAGGGTTTTTAATGGGCTAACATGAAGTGTTCACCCATTATCGACAAGAGAAAGTGGGATGGTCTTCCCCATGACTTAAACAGAGACATTGAGAGCATAGTTGTGATTTGAACCAAACTTAGGGTATTCTTCTTCGGAGAAGGAAAGAATTTTAGTATAAGTTAGAGATCCAAACAGATTCACTGCTTCCTCTGGCATGGTGGAAGGAGGGACTGTGAGCCCAATAAGTAGTTTAATTAAGGAATTTTGGTGCAGCTGGGAAGAAATAAATAGTCCCTACAGAGTGATGTTAGCATGAGTTTTCTTTAACTAATTGAGGATTTTGCCTTCCTTGGGGGTTATTTTCGGCATAGGAAGTTTCTCAACACTCTTTCCATTATCGATTGTTGATGATTACGGGTTTAAAACCTCGCAATGCCTCCCTGATCTAGTCATATAGTTCACAGAAGAGGGGAAAAATAGAAACCATGTTTCCTCATCAATCTCAGGTTGTTCATCCACCTTATTAATCTCTCCTAGTAGCTCCTCAAACGATATCATTCCACATATGCTGACTATTGGGCTAGTCATGTCTGTGCTTTGCTCTTCATATGAACTATATAATTTGTCCTCCCATCCGGTGGCAACGACATCATCTTTCCATGAAAAGTTAATACACTCCACAACCTCAACGACCTCTTCATATAGATCCTCCCATTCGATGGGGAGATATAGAAGTGAAAGGACCAGGCACCTTGTAGTTTTAAAGCATCAGGTAGTTCGAACATACTGCAAATTTCACTTATCTGTTGAAATAATTTTGCCATGATCTGGACGACATCATCTAAGCTAACTTCATTGATAGGTACTACCCAATTATCTGACTCTCAAGCCCATTTTTGAGCTTTCAAGAATAGCGTACTGAATTTTTGGCAATCTATGGTCATCTCTGAGGGAAATTTTAGCCCGAACTCTAGAAGTTGGTTCAACATTACTGATAATTCTATATCTTACTCTTCGGAGAGGTTACAAATAGAAATGTATGCTCTTATAAGAAATGACAAAGCCTGGTCGGCAAAACAGGTAGGATGTATGAGAAAATATAGGCAAACTGAGAGGGGTTTAGGGGAATATATGGGTATGATGGGCGATTTACTGGGTACAATCTAGGTAGATGGATTAAATTTTGAGTCTTCTTCTAGGAGTATAAAATTGTCATGATTCGAGAGTGGATTGTGAGTAGTGTTTGGCTTAGGATTAACTGGTGGGGCGATGATACCCCGATCCATTAGACCTTGGATTATATTTCAAAGGTGGAAACACTTATCAGTGTTATGGTCAGGACTTTAGTGAAAATCTCTATAGGCATCTAGTTTGAAATTTTTGGGAAGTGGGTTTGGTAATGGACGAAGGTCCAATGTCTTGTTAAGATTTCGGCTTAAAATGGCCTGGTAAACTTTGAAGAAGGGCGGGTGAAGCTCGGTGTATTCCTTTTTGAATGGGTTAGGGCAGCTTTCTAGTGCCCATGAAGTGACAGGCTGAGAGATGTTATTGATGGTTGAAAGTATGGTATTGTCAAGCTTTTCGTATTTTCTGGGAGTGAACTGTCCGGATACTTTCTTCGGGTCAACTTTTTTCTTGGCAAGACTTTCTTTAACCTCCACTCCTGCTTCCCGAAGGGCTCAAAAATGGGGGTAATACTATCCTCCCATCGTTTATCGAACATGGGGCAATAAATTCTTCTTCACAATACTGATTTGCTCCTCTTTGGAAGGTCAGTTGGTCATGGTGGCTGCCTTTTCTCGCCACCTTATTATGAAGTTACTGACCAATTCCCCGAGATTCTATTTAAGAAGCTATAAATCATAACGGGTAACCTCCAACTCTTCGTTATACTTATACTGTGGTATGAATTCACGGGCAACATCTTCCCAACTTTGAATCTTTGACTCCTCGAGAGATAAGAACCAACGAAGAGAGATGTCCTTCAAAGTCCGTTGGAACATTAGGGCCATTATTTCCTCGGAGGCACTTAGGAGAGTCATGGCTCGGTGGACTTTTCAAAGATGCATAATTGGGAACACGTTACCCCCAAACTTCTCAATGTTGGGCATTAGAACTTTTTTGATAGCATTGCTTTAGGATTGGGATACATATGGGTATAATCCATGTAGTTCCTGGAGATTCTAACTTGGTCAACATTTTAAGGTCTTCCTAGACCCTGTTCAACTCTTCTTCCTTCGGATCAATGGTCACAAGTATATTAGCCCTGGCTGGGTAAGATTTGGCATAAGGAGCTGAGCTGGCGATGGTCCATTAGAAAGAGGGGAATATAGAGGGTGCTGATATTATTTCGGGACCCAAGTAGGCCCAGGTGTGGGCGAAACTATAGCTCTAGAGAAGAGGACCTCGGGCTCTTCGAGAATAGGGACCTGATTTTGTTAGATCTCATGAACCTCGATTTGAAGATTGTTAATCTTAGTATTGAGTTGGGCTAGGACCGTCATCAAATCTAGCTGCACATTCGATAGTCGATCGATGTTCTCCATAAAAAGTGGATAAAGGTGAATTCCAGACTCGGAGGAAGTAGCGAGGGAACTGATGGATCCTCGTGGTGATTCGATGGAAGACTGGAGCCAATAGGGAGCGAGGCCAAGGGTCGGGTATGTGATTGACCTGAGAAGGAGAAAATTCGAATTTATTTTTGAAAGAGAAGGGGAGAAACTGTTACTATTGAAAAGGAAGGAGAATATTTTTGAGAATTTTTTTTTGGAAAAGATGAGGACAAAATGTTTTTGGGTAAAAAGGTGAAAAATATTCATGGTAGAAGGAAGAAAAATGCTTTTGGTATTTTAATAAAAGAGAAAAAAAGGTTTTTGACACTTTTGGTAAAGAAAGAGGAAAAACGAGGAAAGGGTCTCAACATTATTATTATTATTATTATTATTATTATTATTATTATTATTATTATTATTATTATTATTATTATTATTATTATTATTATTATTATTATTATTATTATTATTATTATTATTATTATTATTATTACGTTTATTATGTTTATTATGTTCTTACTTGTATTAGGTTTACCTAAATGCAAAAAGAAATGTGGGAAGGGACCCAAGTGTGACACCCCGACTAATTAAACACCGGGTAGCTACTCCTTTATAAAATTAATTCAAAATGACAAGTTGGCTCAGTTAATAGCATCACTGTCGAAAACATTTTATTATTACTAACCACCTAGTATTTGAAAAGTAAGTGCCAAATTTTATTAAATCTGATTAACATGCAACAAAAGTAATGAAGAAATAAATAACACCATTCACCATACTGAAGTGAAATGAATAACCATCACAAAATGTAAATAAAACCTGGAGGAAAAACTCCTCAATACAAATCCCACAACTGATAAGTAAACTGAAATAAATAACTAAAACTGAATACTGAGCAATACATGCTAGAGTCTGAAAACTGAAATGTAAAAATGATGTCTCTAAATAGAAATGGGCAACATGCCCTACAACGGATAGATGGTGACTCTGGAATCCAAAAGATAGAAGCGTCTACATGCAAATCCCTGTAGCTTCCACAAGCAGCTACAGCTCGTCACCTGAATGAGTATCCTATGCTTGGTGTCCCTGTGGCTGGGCACCTAAAATGGTTTTACAAGAAAATATATTTGAAAGCAAATGGGTCAGAGCCCGAAAGTGGAAATCATTTTAAAAACCTGCAAGTGCTTTAAAAACATTTAAAACATTAAATGCAAAGTACATGTTAGGACGTGCACTCACATTAAATTCTCACCTCTCGACTAACTGTGCACTCCTAACGTAAGTACCCATCTATAACTACCCTTTTCCACTAGCTGAGTGACAACGAAACTAGCTAGACTACCAAAGGTTCTACCCATTTTACTCGGTTCCAATTAACATAACAACGCTCGTAATTAAATAGAGGTTTAACGTAAACTCAGTTACTAATTATGCCATTGATATAATTATCAGTTAACTCGTTATATTCTCAAAACAATACCGTAATATTTTACAACATTAACATGATGATTTCTATAAATTTAATGTATATTATTCACATCATAAATATACGATACAAGCACCCCGCAATCTAAGCTATGGTGCACACATACTCTGCTATCCATCCCGGTACATCACGTACATAAGGATCACATATTCCGAATCTCTCAGGAATAGTTCAGATAACACAAATCACAAATAGTGGAGGCGAACACAGTCACCATCACATGGGTCACGCACATACCTACGCTCCCATGATCATGCAGACTTATTAATATCACAATAAGTCCTTATATGACCTATGTTCATCAAGGTACCAGTCTATATCCCCCCCGTAGGCACACAAGGATTAGAGAGTCCTAAGCGAACGAAACCTCCCGTGATAGCAAGTATGGTAGGTATGTCATACAAACAATCCATATACTAATACTAAGTAAACACACATCTTAGTAGTACCGTATTTTAATCGTAGTACATATCGTATTCTCGTACTAAGTATAATCAACACCATTCGTACTATTCCGGTTTGTAAGTATACGCGCCATAATTCATCCTCACATCGTAGTAGACACTCACGTCTCAACCCAAATGGTCCAATGAATATAATTCTAGTATATGATTTACTCATCTCAATAACCCAAAAGTCCCAAATAAATCACTATATCATCAAAGGAATGATAACTCTACCCTTGAACCAGTTCCCGGAACTCCAAAAGTCAAAACAGTCCAAAAGGGGTCAAACTGTCAACTCGTTAGAAGTCTCGTTCGAACGAGGCTTCGAACGAGTTTGGACTGCCAGGTCGTTAGAAGTCTCGTTCGAACGAGGCTGTTCGAACGAGATCCCAGTTCGTTCGAACGAACTGTTACTTCTAACGATATCTCGTTCGAACGAGATATCGAACGAAATACCTTCTCGTTAGTAACGACTGGTCAACTCGTTAGAAGCTCGTTCGAACGAGTTCGTTCGAACGACCTGGGGTCTGCTTCTAACGAACGACCAGTTCAAGCCCAGATTTTTCCCTCAATCCGTTTTTCACCATTTTTACTCCTCAAGTCTTCTCCAAAGTCCGTTCTAACATCGATTTAAGTCCTCTAATCATACTAAATCATGCTAAGGTCATAAACTAACATCTTTTAAGGTATCAATGCAACCTAAACATCATTAAATCACAAGATTTTATACCATTTCCCAATTTTCTTCAAGAACATAAACCCTAACTCTTTCTCATCATAAATTCCCAGATTTTAATTCGTTTATGCATCACCTAGATATGAAATCTCCGAAATTAAATCTCCCAACAATATTTCTACATGCAAACCTATCCCAACATTCAATAATAACTTCAAATTTCATGGGTTTTCTTTTAATCTTCCAAGAACAATTTGTAAAACATCAATTTTCTAACATGGAAAGAACATCCTTTGAAATTAAACATAGTTAAACCACTTGCCTTGTTTGTTTCTGAATTTGGTGTGGATTTGGTGTAGAATTTCTGCAGGATTCCTCTCCCTCTCTCCTTCTCCAAGCTTTCTTCTCCAAAAGGCTATGGTGGCTAGGGTTTGCTTTGGGGAAAACTTATGAAAACCTAATTTAATAAACCTCCGTAGCTTGTTGGGTTAATAAGGGTTGGTTGGGGTCAATCCTTATCAGATTACAACTCTCAATTTTTCGTCACTTTTAATTACCCAAAAATACCAAATTACTAAAATACCCTTTATAGTGCCGGGGTGGCCTAAAAATACCCCGGGACCCAAACTATACCCCCGGCTAGTGTTTTCTGACTATCTCGACCCTTCTGGACGCGTTGGCGCACTCAAAATGACCATACGGATTATAGATTTTAAATTCACTTTTAATATCAAAATATTATACCGTGACGCGGCGGTCCCACGCGTCTCAACAAAATTTCCACATTGCCGTATATGAATCCCACGACAAATTTCATAATACCAAATACATATATAATCTTATATGTACATCAACAAATACCAAATCGCATCATATTAGTATTTATAACCCGGATTAATTTCCAATTAATACGCATTTAATTAATTAATCCCAAAAATAAATATAGCCAAAAGTACGAGGTATTACATACTTCCCCCCTAATAACTGAATTTCGTCCCGAAATTCGAAACTAGAAAGTACCTTCTAAAAACAGCTCTGGATAACGCTCGCGCATCTCATCCTCGCGCTCCCATGTGGACTCTTCGACATTGTGATGTCGCCACTGAACACGCACTAACGGGACTATCTTTGACCGCAGTTTCCTCTCGCTTCGGTCCAAAATCGCAATCGGCCCCTCCTCATAAGAGCTATCCGGCTGGAGATCGATGTCCTCCACAGCAATGTGAGAATGAGCCAAATTATCTCTAAGGTATTTCCTCAGCGAGGAAATATGGAACACGTCGTGAATCCGATGCAAATGCTCCGGTAACCCGAGTCTATATGCAACCGGTCCGATCCGCTCAATAATGGGAAACGGCCCCACATACCTCGGTGCCAACTTCCCCTTCTTCCCGAATCGCATAATCCCCTTCATCGGAGAAACCCTGAGCAAAACCTGGTCCCCCACTTGGAACTCCCTGAAAAACCTCTTCGCATCAGCGTAACTCTTCTGCCGGTCTTGAGCTACCCGAATGCGACTCCGAATCAACTCAATCCTTGCCGAAGTATCCTGAATCACTTCCGGCCCAAGTAGTTTGTTGTCCCCCACCTCCAACCAACATGATGGGGAACGACAAGGCCTACCGTACAATGCCTCAAACGGAGCCATGCCAATCGTGAACTGATAGGAGTTGTTGTAAGCAAACTCCACCAGTGGAAGGTACTGCTCCCATCCACCCCCGAAGTCAATAATGCACATGCGTAGCATGTCTTCCAACATCTGATTGGTGCGCTCTGTCTGCCCATCAGTCTGCGGATGATAAGCCGTACTCAACCGCAATTCCGTGCCCATGGCCTCCTGGAAACTCTCCCAAAACCTCGAAACAAATATCTTGTCTCTGTCAGACACGATATTTAGGGGCACACCGTGAAGTCTCACAATCTCTGAAATGAAGAACTGGGCATACTGACCCGCAGTGAAATCAGTCCTAACGGGTAAAAAGTGAGCGACCTTGGACAATCTGTCCACAATTACCCAAACGGAGTCGTGACCCCTCTGCGACGTAGGCAACCCCGTGATAAAGTCCATGGATATGCTCTCCCACATCCACACCGGAACCTCCAATGGCTGTAGCAATCCTGTTGGTCTCTGATGATCCACTTTTACAAGCTGACAAGTGGCGCATTTCGAGACAAACTCAGCGATATCTCTCTTCATACCGCTCCACCAATACTGCCGTCTCATGTCTTGGTACATTTTGTCCCCTCCGGGATGTACGGCGAACCGTGAACCGTGCGACTCAGCCATAACATCGTGTCGCAATTCTTCCCCTTCCGGAACTACCAATCTCCCATTGAAGCGTAATCCCCCGTCTGAGCTAACGGTATAGGATTCAGCTCCCTCAGCGAGTAATCGAACTATCTGCTCCTGACAGAACGAATCATTTGCCTGTGCCTGTACAACCTTCGTGACAATCTGCGGTGTAACGGTCATCACAGACATGAAAGATCGGGCCACTGCATCCTGGTGTCCCAATTCCTTCCACTTCGCTTTCCACACCTCTGCCATTTCATCTGCTGGCCTGCGGCTCAACGCGTCTGCTACCACGTTAGCCTTACCCGGGTGGTACTGAATGTCGAACTGGTAGTCTTTCACAAATTCAAGCCACCTACGCTGCCGCATATTCAGTTCCTTCTGTGTGAACAGATACTGTAGTGACTTGTGATCCGTGAACAGCTGAAATTTCTCCCCCAAAAGATAGTGCCTCCAAATCCGTAAGGCAAATACCACTGCCGCCAACTCCAAATCATGCGTGGGGTAATTCTTCTCATGAGGCTTAAGCTTACGGGAAGCATAAGCTATGGCCTGTCTCTCCTGCTGCAAAACACCTCCAAGCCCTTGCAAGGACGCATCGGTGTAAACCAAATACTCAACTCCCGGTCTCGGCAATGCTAACACAGGTGCTGAGGTCAATTTGTCCTTCAACTCATCGAATGCCAACTGACAGGCATCACTCCAGATATATGGCACACCCTTACGAGTAAGATGTGTCAAAGGACCTGCTATCTCTGAGAAACCCCGATTAAACCTCTTGTAGTATCCTGCTAAACCCAAGAAACTACGAATCTCCGTGGGTGTCGTGGGCTGTCCCCACTCCCTCACCGCTGACACCTTCCCCGGATCGACAGATATTCCCTGGTCGGAAATAATGTGACCCAAGAAATGGACTTCCTTCAGCCAAAACCTGCACTTTTCATATTTTGCATACAGCTCGTTCTGACGAAGTGTCTGCAAAACCTGCCTCAAATGCTCGGCGTGCTCCTCCTCTGTCTGAGAGTAGACCAGAATGTCATCAATGAAGACAATGACAAACTGATCGAGAAAATCTCTGAACACCCTGTTCATCAAGTCCATAAACACTGCTGGAGCGTTGGTCAAGCCGAAAGGCATAACCCGAAACTCATAAGAACCATATCTCGACAAGAACGCAGTCTTCGAGACATCCTCCTCCCTGATACGCAACTGATGGTATCCCGACCTCAAGTCAATCTTCGAGAAGAAAGAAGCTCCTCTCAACTGGTCGAATAAGTCATCGATTCGAGGCAACGGATACTT
Organism: Sambucus nigra; assembly: GCA_949130495.1. Taxonomy (NCBI): domain Eukaryota; kingdom Viridiplantae; phylum Streptophyta; class Magnoliopsida; order Dipsacales; family Adoxaceae; genus Sambucus; species Sambucus nigra. The sequence continues at coordinate 342,522,450 of OX422210.1, read as the reverse complement.
ATTCCGTATCGTGACCTTATTCAACTCTCGGTAGTCCACACACAATCTCAGTGAACCGTCCCTCTTCTTAACAAACAAAACTGGAGCGCCCCAAGGTGAGGTACTCCTACGAATAAAGCCCTGCCCTAACAGCTGCTCTATCTGATCCCGTAACTCTCGCATCTCAGCTGGAGCCATACGGTACGGTGCACGTGCTATAGGTCTCGTACCCGGTAGCAAATCAATAACGAAGTCTATCTCTCGACTGGGTGGTAAGCCTGGTATCTCCTGAAACACATCCGAATACTCCCTGACAACCGGGATCGAATCTAAAGGAATAACAACCTACTTAGAGGTATCCTCCTCTAGGTAATACAGATGAGCGGTCGATCCTCCCTCTGGGCGAGGCATCGCCACTATAAACATCTCTTGCCCCGGAATGGCAAAAACAATGCTCCCGCTGAAGCAATCAATCATGGCCCTATATGATACGAGCCAATCCATACCGATGATCACATCGTGAACATGCATATCTAACACTAACATGTCTGCAGGCAATACCAAACCACCAATCTCTACCCCCACTCCCCGGCATATAAAGAAAATAAGTGACCCATTCCCTAATGGTGAGTTGACACACGTCACTGTGCTCTCTGCCGTAGCTAACAATCCTAAAGCTTTCGCGAAGTGTGTAGCAATAAAACAGTGTGTAGCACCCGTATCAAATAACACCCGACCCATAGTGCCATGGATAGGAAACGTACCCTCGATCGCGGGCGGTGCCTGTGGAACTGCAGCCTGGTGAACGTTGTAGACACGTCCATACTGTAGCTGCCCCTGCTGAGCTGGGACTGCTGGAATGGGTGGCAATGCTGCCATCTGTGGCGGTGCAGGAAGAGCGGCGGGAAACATAGGTCTCTGTGGCTCCTGGCGAGCACCCTGCTGCTGCTGCTGTGGGGCCCTGCCCCTATCAGGACAATCCTGCTTCTTATGGCCAGTCTTGCCACAAGTAAAGCACTTCCCTGGGAAGTTCCCTCCCCTCTGCCCCTGCTGTCCCCGGCCTTGGTGGCCGTTACCATTTCTCCCTTGGCCCTGCTGGCCCTGATGAAACTGCTGCCCATTCTGTCCCTGTTGGCCCTGATGGCCGTTTGGACCCTGCTGGCCCTAACGGAAACCTCCCTGTCCCTGCCTATAGTTCCCTGACCGGAACCTTTTATTGTCCCCCTGCTGGGTACCCTGCTCAATCTGTCTCTGCCCCTGACCCGATTGTGCCCCGCTGGCACTATGTCCTCCAGTCCTGCCCTGATGGCTAGACTCCCCTGACCGCTTGCCCTCGGCCATATGAAAACGGTGATCCTGGCAGTGCAATAATGCAGCGTTAACCACATCAGAATACGTGGCCAACGATAGGTTCCCTAGCAGATGCTGACGGATCCTCCAATTCAACCCATCAGTGAACTTCTCTATCTTCTTCTTCTCTGTTGGAATCTCGTCTGGAACGATATTCAACAGGTTAGTGAACTCGGCCTCATACTCGGCCACTGTCTTGCCCTCTTGCCTCAAACTCATCAGCTTCCTCCTCATCTCTGTATGAACTGCGGACGGAAAGTACTTGCGGTCGAACCACACCCAGAACTCCTGAATCGTGAGGGTATCCCTCTCCTCCGCGGTGGTAATGGACTCCCACCACTGCAGTGCAGATCCCACTAGCTTGAAAGTAGCTAGCACCTGTTTCTGGACGTCAGTGCACTCATGCATCCTCAAATGCCTCTGTATGTCCTTCCTCCATTGGCTCGAGACTACTACATCTGAGCTACCAGCAAACTCTGGCGGATGCGCTTTCTGAAAAGCGTCACGTACACGCTCCCAAGCAGACGGGAATGCATTAACCTGTACTGGCGCGGCAACCGGCGCCTGAGGTGGTGCCTGCTGAATTACGGCAATCGCGGCATTTACCGCTTGGGCTACTATAGCAGCAACCTCAGCGGCGTTCAACAAGCCCTGAACTGGAGCGGGCTATGGTTCGGGCGTAGCATTCCTGGGAACTCGTCGTGCACGTCGTGGAGGCATCTGAAATAAGAACAAAGTTTATAAGTTCACGGTTTATAAACTTAACATAGCTGAAGAACGAAGCATACACAAAAGAATACAACAGTCCTAAAATATAGGGCTCTATATCAAAGAAACGTAGCGGAAACATAATAGCCGTACAGATCCTAAAGGACACTAGAACCTGATGCTCTGATACCACCTGTGACACCCCGACTAATTAAACACCGGGTAGCTACTCCTTTATAAAATTAATTCAAAATGCCAAGTTGGCTCAGTTAATAGCATCACTGTCGAAAACATTTTATTATTACTAACCACCTAGTATTTAAAAAGTAAGTGCCAAATTTTATTAAATCTGATTAACATGCAACAAAAGTAATGAAGAAATAAATAACACCATTCACCATACTGAAGTGAAATGAATAACCATCACAAAATGTAAATAAAACCTGGAGAAAAAACTCCTCAATACAAATCCCACAACTGATAAGTAAACTGAAATAAATAACTAAAACTGAATACTGAGCAATACATGCTAGAGTCTGAAAACTGAAATGTAAAAATGATGTCTCTAAATAGAAATGGGCAACATGCCCTACAACGGATAGATGGTGACTCTGGAATCCAAAAGATAGAAGCGTCTACATGCAAATCCCTGTAGCTTCCACAAGCAGCTACAGCTCGTCACCTGAATGAGTATCCTATGCTTGGTGTCCCTGTGGCTGGGCACCTAAAATGGTTTTACAAGAAAATATATTTGAAAGCAAATGGGTCAGAGCCCGAAAGTGGAAATCATTTTAAAAACCTGCAAGTGCTTTAAAAACATTTAAAACATTAAATGCAAAGTACATGTTAGGACGTGCACTCACATTAAATTCTCACCTCTCGACTAACTGTGCAATCCTAACGTAAGTACCCATCTATAACTACCCTTTTCCACTAGCTGAGTGACAACGAAACTAGCTAGACTACCAAAGGTTCTACCCATTTTACTCGGTTCCAATTAACATAACAACGCTCGTAATTAAATAGAGGTTTAACGTAAACTCAGTTACTAATTATGCCATTGATATAATTATCAGTTAACTCGTTATATTCTCAAAACAATACCGTAATATTTTACAACATTAACATGAGGATTTCTATAAATTTAATGTATATTATTCACATCATAAATATACGATACAAGCACCCCGCAATCTAAGCTATGGTGCACACATACTCTGCTATCCATCCCGGTACATCACGTACATAAGGATCACATATTCCGAATCTCTCAGGAATAGTTCAGATAACACAAATCACAAATAGTGGAGGCGAACACAGTCACCATCACATGGGTCACGCACATACCTACGCTCCCATGATCATGCAGACTTATTAATATCACAATAAGTCCTTCTATGACCTATGTTCATCAAGGTACCAGTCTATATCCCCCCCGTAGGCACACAAGGATTAGAGGGTCCTAAGCGAACGAAACCTCCCGTGATAGCAAGTATGGGAGGTATGTCATACAAACAATCCATATACTAATACTAAGTAAACACACATCTTAGTAGTACCGTATTTTAATCGTAGTACATATCGTATTCTCGTACTAAGTATAATCAACACCATTCGTACTATTCCGGTTTGTAAGTATACGCGCCATAATTCATCCTCACATCGTAGTAGACACTCACGTCTCAACCCAAATGGTTCAATGAATATAATTCTAGTATATGATTTACTCATCTCAATAACCCAAAAGTCCCAAATAAATCACTTTATCATCAAAGGAATGCTAACTCTACCCTTGAACCAGTTCCCGGAACTCCAAAAGTCAAAACAGTCCAAAAGGGGTCAAACTGTCAACTCGTTAGAAGTCTCGTTCGAACGAGGCTTCGAACGAGTTTGGACTGCCAGGTCGTTAGAAGTCTCGTTCGAACGAGGCTGTTCGAACGAGATCCCAGTTCGTTCGAACGAACTGTTACTTCTAACGATATCTCGTTCGAACGAGATATCGAACGAAATACCTTCTCGTTAGTAACGACTGGTCAACTCGTTAGAAGCTCGTTCGAACGAGTTCGTTCGAACGACCTGGGGTCTGCTTCTAACGAACGACCAGTTCAAGCCCAGATTTTTCCCTCAATCCGTTTTTCACCATTTTTACTCCTCAAGTCTTCTCCAAAGTCCGTTCTAACATCGATTTAAGTCCTCTAATCATACTAAATCATGCTAAGGTCATAAACTAACATCTTTTAAGGTATCAATGCAACCTAAACATCATTAAATCACAAGATTTTATACCATTTCCCAATTTTCTTCAAGAACATAAACCCTAACTCTTTCTCATCATAAATTCCCAGATTTTAATTCGTTTATGCATCACCTAGATATGAAATCTCAGAAATTAAATCTCCCAACAATATTTCTACATGCAAACCTATCCCAACATTCAATAATAACTTCAAATTTCATGGGTTTTCTTTTAATCTTCCAAGAACAATTTGTAAAACATCAATTTTCTAACATGGAAAGAACATCCTTTGAAATTAAACATAGTTAAACCACTTGCCTTGTTTGTTTCTGAATTTGGTGTGGATTTGGTGTAGAATTTCTGCAGGATTCCTCTCCCTCTCTCCTTCTCCAAGCTTTCTTCTCCAAAAGGCTATGGTGGCTAGGGTTTGCTTTGGGGAAAACTTATGAAAACCTAATTTAATAAACCTCCGTAGCTTGTTGGGTTAATAAGGGTTGGTTGGGGTCAATCCTTATCAGATTACAACTCTCAATTTTTCGTCACTTTTAATTACCCAAAAATACCAAATTACTAAAATACCCTTTATAGTGCCGGGGTGGCCTAAAAATACCCCGGGACCCAAACTATACCCCCGGCTAGTGTTTTCTGACTATCTCGACCCTTCCGGACGCGTTGGCGCACTCAAAACGACCATACGGATTATAGATTTTAAATTCACTTTTAATATCAAAATATTATACCGTGACGCGGCGGTCCCACGCGTCTCAACAAAATTTCCACATTGCCGTATATGAATCCCACGACAAATTTCATAATACCAAATACATATATAATCTTATATGTACATCAACAAATACCAAATCGCATCATATTAGTATTTATAACTCGGATTAATTTCCAATTAATACGCATTTAATTAATTAATCCCAAAAATAAATATAGCCAAAAGTACGAGGTATTACACCAAGCCTGGAAAAATTAGATTTGAAAAATATGTAAAACATAATTGGACTTGTTACTAATCTCATGGACAGGGTCCCATTTTAAAAAAGACAAAATTGTGTGAAAATTTGGGCAGCATGTCAACCCATCATTTCGTTAGAGTTTTGGGAAGTAACCAACAAACTATGTATGAGTGCCCTAGGTTTGACGCCTATATAAGGGTATGCAGTTGTTGGGTTAATTGGAAGGATTCCCCCTTTGGCATGACTTCCACGATATACGTCTTGCTTTTAAGGGCAATCGATACATGTGGACAAGACATTTCATATGCGTGAGTGAATGTGAATTGCCTCACTATATACCTCGTGGGGATAGTATGCGTAAGAGAGAATTCGATATGCTCAATGTATGTGAATAGGTTCCCATCTATATACCTCCCGTCATGACTTCAGTCAAGCAGAACGATGAAGGAGGAACCGTTCGATATACGTCGAATGTACTTGAGTAATGGAAGGTGAGACTCATATCGCTTAAGATAACTGTGACCTCTCGGACCAGCATTCATCATGAAGTGACCCCCCAGTTACAGGACAAAATTTAGTCAATAGGCCATGCTCTTTGGTGATGTAGCGTGGAAAAATACATGATTATTGATTAGCATATTATGGAGAGAGTATTTTATTTAGCATGATGATCACTATACTAATAGGGAAGTATGTACAAGCAAATCTAGCATGGAGCATGAAGATTATACTAAGCATGGATATGTGAGAGTGAGTGATGTGTGAATATCTACAAGTGAGTTTGTGGTAGTGAACCTAAGCATGGATCAACTACAAGTGGTGTGTGACAAGTGTGAGTGAGTATGGATATACATAAGTGCAATAAGTGGAGGTGTGTATTAGTGACACCTAAGCATGGATATTCTAAGTGCAACATGTGGATATAAGTGATCCTATATGTAAGTGATGATATGAGAAATTGTCCACTAGTCGTTCTCGTACCAGTAAATCAAGTGTAAATTATAATAAACGGATAGAATTAGTAAAAAGAGAGAGAAGACAAGATATAGAGTGGTTGAACCTCAAAAATAGGCCTACGTCCACTGTGTTGCTTCATTCTCATTATATGCGTTGCATTGTACAATATAATTGATCTTAAAGGGGCGTACAAGTATGAGAATAAAGGAGAGTACATGGCCAAAGTTGTTTCGGTAGTGCCGAAGGTGTGGCTATGATGGAGGTGAGTAGCCCCCAAGCTGTATGTTGAGGTTGTGTAGAGAGAGTTTGACAAGGCTTCGCCAGGTATCGCCCCCCTAATATCGAGGCACGGACCTTTATTTATAGGAGGTATGTGAGATGTGTCACGTGCCCTAAGCACATAACATATATCAAGTCTGGAGCAGCTGTAAATGATGAGGATGTTACCTGTAAGGCAGGCATATTGAGTGCCGCATCCTACATAGTATAAGGCTGCATCCAGCGTCCTGCATGAGTCTAAAGTTATGGGTGCCGCACCCTATAGCATAAGGCTGTGGCCTGTATGTAAGGGAAAGTGGTATGTGCTGCACCCTGTACTAGAGCTGAGTGGAGTCGTAACCTATAAGCTTGTGTATGCCTGAGTAACGTCTGTGGCAGGTGATGCAATATCTGTACTATCAGTAAGTAGTGTGAAGTGTACATGAGAAGATATACAAGTGTGTGAGTGAGTATTGATATAAGCATGAGGTATATATGTGCAAGAAATAATAGAGGAGAAAAAAGGGTACATATAGGTAGGAGCATACGCACACAAGAAGAAAACAATAACACCCATGCAAACATAGTCTAGCCCTCATATGAAAAAAAGTCCCAAGCGGAGTCGCCACTGTGGCCATCTCAGGATTTCCTCTCTCCCTTGTGGGGGGAAAGAGGGGGAGAAAAAAGGTCTCGCGACCGCTTTCTATAAGAGCACTTCGGCCGTTGTGGGTGTGGAGTGAATGTAAAGATATAGAGTCACCACCCTATTTTGCACAAAATAGGCAAAAAAAAATTCTCTGCCTCGAGAAAGCGGCATCAAAGACAAACTGATTCTTACGAAATCAATAGTTCGAAGGTTCAGAGGCTACGTTACGAAATTGGAAGGTGTTAGGAACCTATCCCGCCCTTTCGATCTCTCATGGGTTTGTGTTACTATTTTCCTTTTTTTCTCCGTGAAGTGTGTATGTGTGTGTGTACATTTAAATGGACATCAAAATTGTGCAATTTACTTCATGGAAAAGATGAAGTGAAGTCATCCATAGGAATGTTCCCAAAATAATATTTAGAAAATACGACCCATGCGTTTATCGAGATATTGATCGTTATCATAAAATGATAATATATGTTGATAAAAAAAACAAGGATCACATATAAAATATATATTAAAATAATGTATAAATGAAAATGTGACAAATGTAAAAATGGAGAAATTTGAGAATTGAGAAATTGGACTCGAGGCTCGGGTTTTAGCCCGAAATGCCTACGTAGCCTATAAAGGCTTCAAAGTCCACGTAGTTTGCATGCGGCATAAGGGTGGGGTCTATCCCATAGATTCTAACGGGAATTTATTATATGTGTGTGTGTAGAAAGTGTATTTTAGTTTTCAGAAATTGTGATAGATAATCCCGTTGGAATTTATAGATGTAACCCTCTTTCTGTTTGTTTTGTTTTTTTTTATATAAAATAAAGTATGTGGAATATAACTAATAAAAAAGTTGAGATATTAATGTGTAAGAGCTAAAGCAAAATCCAGATTAAGAATTTATGTAACTAATGCAAAAAGAAATTAAAGAGAGAGAGAAGGATTTTGGACCTTCTTTGGAGAATTAAAGATTGATCTTGATCCTTGATGAACTCCCCTAGATGTTGAGATGAATGTTGGATTAGATAGAATGTAGTTTTGCTAAATTGGGTATGAAAAGTATGGAAATTAAATATTGAAAGGAAATTCACATAAGGACACTTCGCTGATTGCAAGAGAATGTTGCTGAGATCACTGATATTGATGGATCTAAGATGTGTCTTGGGAGTGAGGCCATGTACTCTATTTATAAGGTAAGGGGGTTCCAATCTTCATATCCCTAGCCCTGCAAATCGGTAGGTAACCCTAGGCACATTGCCAATAGGCAGGGAAATGGACTTGCCAATCGGTAGTCTTGTTTGTCATTTTTTTGCAAAAATGATCGTAGAACACAATCCGTTGATCCAAATTGCGCATGGGGAATACCTTAGAAAGGTAATTTAGATACCTTCAAGACTATTTGGTCCACTCCTCGGTTCGAGAGTTTACTTTGGGTCAAATGGGGCTCGAAAGTGCTCATCGGTCCTTTGGAAAGGAGATCGTTGGACGGAAACGGATCGTTTGTCCTATCGGTATGTTAGAATCGCGCCTAGGGTGGACCGTTGGAAATTTTATGCGAGTTACTTTGACATTACAAAGAACTTTGCATTGTTTGAAAAGTTGAATTTGGTCAAGTGGAGCCCAGAAGTGCTCGGTGATCTTTCGGAGTAAAACAGGTCGTTCGTCCGTACCGTAAGGCTGATTCGTGCACGGGGTTGACCGTTGGAAAGGGAATTCAGTGCCCTTTAAATATTCATTCAATGTCGTTCGATATGAAGGGTTGATCTTGGTCAAACAGAGCTCGGGAATACCGATGGCCTCCAAATCAGTTTTGAGAGGAAAACGGATCGTTCGTCCGAATGGTTATGCCATTTCGTGCATGGGGCAGACCGTTGTATAGGGTATTAAGTGAAATTTGAAGATTTAAAGATATTTCTCTCTAAAGATGAAGTTGACTGGGGTCAAATTCGGTCCAGGGAGCTCCCAGTGGCCTCTAGATCGATTCTCGATGGTAAAATGATATGTTGGTCCGAACTGTTATGCAAATTAATACATGGGATAGATCATTGGAAAGGGGATTCAGAGCCTTAGAAGATTCATTGAGATTTCTCTTTCACGATAATGATAACAAGAGTCAAACGGGCTCAGGAGTGCCAGATAGCCTCTAGATTGGCACTCAGAGTATGACCTAGGGTTTGTAGTGAAATGGGGGAGGTGTTAGGGACCTAAGGAGAGACTTGGGGGGCCTAGAATGTGGTGTCTACACTTGGGCCTTCAAGTTATTCAAAAGTCGGATCATATTTTTATTTGGCCTTCAAGTTGTTCAAACGTCGGATCATATTTTTATTTGCCAAACCAAATATGTCTCGGATTTAATTAAAAGATTTGGTTTGTCTAATGCAAAAACTGCTAGAATGCCCAAGACTTTGACCACTAAACTCTTTAAAGACTTATCCAGGAAAAATATAAATGTGACGTTATATCGTGGTATGATTGGGAGTCTTATTTATTTAACTTTCAATAGACAAGATATAATGCGTAATGTGTGTGTGTGTGTCTATGTGTGTGTGTTAGATACCAATCAGATCCCAAAGAGTCTCATTTACTTGCTGTTAAATGCATTTTGAAGTATGTAAATGGAACAATTAATTATGGTATTCTACACACTTTTGACACAAATTATAAAATTATTAGGTATACGGATGGAGATTGGGCAGTATGTTCTGATGATAGTAAAAGTACCTCCGGTGGCTACTTTTATTGAGGACGTAACCTTGTTTCTTGGTCCTCCAAAAAATAAAATTGTGTCTTTCTTTCATCTGCCGAAGTCGAGTACATAGCTGCGGGTAGTTGTTGTACTCAACTTCTTTGGATGAAACAAATTCTAAGTGATTATAGTTTAAATGAAACCGCTACCCTAATTCTTTGTGATAATCAAAGTGCTATTAGCATATCCAAAAATCTAGTTTTTCATTCACGAATGAAACATATAAAAATAATAGAGCATTTTTTTCGTGAATTAGTTGAGAAAAAGGAAATAACTATTGAATATATTAATATTAAAGATCGATGAGTTGATTTATTTAAAATAACCTTTAGACAATCACATATTTAAAACACTTCGCATGTCTATTGGTGTTTGTGCCTTTTCAAGATAATCACTTGTTCGACTTATTATTAGTACTTTTATGCGCATTTCTTTTTGTACTATCTTTATTTGTAGGTTTATTACCTACATTTTGTCCATTTGAGATAAACATGGGGAGAATTGAGACACTTTTTCTTCATCTTTAAGTCATTTTGTAATTCTATTGTTAGTTGAGTTATGTAATTTTATCTTAGAACTCTCGTGTATAGTTGAGTTATGTAGTTTAGTTTTTCTGTTATCTTTTTGAGTCTCAGCTTCGTTTGTCTCAAAATTGGCCAAAGGGGGAGATTGAAAATGACCCATTTATTTTTATTGGCTCAATTTTGAGACAAGTATTTTTTTAATCCCCATTTGTTATATTCTTTATTTCCAACCTAAACTAGTTTTTTTAAATTAAATCCTAAATCCTAAATTGTTTAATTTGATTTAATATTCAATATAATTTTTTTCATTCATATATTTTATGGAATTTTATCTTAAATATTTTAACTATTCTTCAAATTATGTGTTTTTATTTTTTCAGAACTATAATTATTTTTTCATGATTTTTAAATATTTTTCTGACTTTTAAAATGATAAAATTCCATTTGATTAAATATCTTTAATTATTTAATTAAACAATTTTATCAAAAATCAAAACGGTAGAGTTTTCTTTTTGTGTTGGTGTCATTTTGGTGCGGAATCGAGGCATCTTATTTGGGATGTTGTGATTAGTGCGTGTTTTCACATTCGAGCACATCACCCGTGTGTTTGTGAGGTGTCTGCCAGCCGTCAAATTTGTTTGTTGTCTTTTGACAATTTTTCCCCTCAATGGTCAAAGAATTTTGACGCATATACCCTTGAAATGTGTTTTTATTTGTTGCCCTTAGATGCTTGGGGTGGTTTACGATTTTACCCTTAATGTTTGAGGATTTACATTTATACCGAGAGACTTTCCTCCATGCCTAGATATATGAGGTGTTGGGCTCTTTTAAAATTATCCGAGATAGTTGAAAAGAGTGGTTCTACATGAAGTGCTTAGGAACCGCATAGGGACCACATTTTTGTCCTTTTGCAAGCCTTTTTTTTTTTTTTAAGTTTTCTATTCTTTTGTTTTTAATAGTTTTCAATATATATATAAAACAGTTTTTTTATTAAAATTAAAAAAACAGTCTTTTATAAAATAAAATAAAAAAATAGTTTTTATATATATAAAAAAAGCAGTTTTTCTATTAATATTAAAAAAAATTATTAAAATTAAACAACTTTTAATTAAAATTATTTTTTTCATAAATAAAGAAAACAATGTTTATTAATAAAAAAATCTATACAACAGTTTTTTTTTCAATAAAAAATATCGCGATTAATTAGTGTCACTGGCGCGGACTCACATTCAATAAATGATGTGGGTCCGGGAACGTGGTTCCGTGCCAGTGGCACTAATTAATCGTGTTATTTTCATCAATAAAATATCGCGATTAATAAGTGCCACTGCCCGGACCCACGTTCAACAAATGGTGTGGGTACGGGAATGTGGGTCCCCATCAGCGGCACTAATTAGTCGCGATATTTTTTTATTGAAAAAATATCGCGATTAATTAGTGCCGCTGACGCGGACCTATATTCAACAAATGATGTGGGGCCAGGAATGTGGGTCCGCGTCAGCGGCACTAATTAATCGTGATATTTTTTCTATAATTAAAAAAACTGTTTTATAGATTTTTTTATTAATAAACATAATTTTTTTATTTGTAAAAAAATATATTTTTAAATTTTAATTAAAAGTTGTTTAACTGTTTTTTTTATAAAAAAACTATTTTGTTTTAATATAAAAAACTTTTTTTTTAATATAAAAAACTGTTTTTATATCAACAAAAGAATGAAAACTTTTTAAAAAAAGCTAAATATATTTTTTTAATGTTAATTAAAAGTTGTTTAACTGTTTTTTTTATATTTATAAAAAATAATTTTTATATCAACAAAAGAATAAAAAAAAAAGCTAAATTCGGTTGCCAGGCGGGCTCTAAAGGCCGTACATGTAAACTTTCTCAATTGAAAAATCCTCCCAAACTCTGGCAATTTTTTTTTCACTTTTTCTCTCTACTTTCCATATCTGAAAGGTTAAATACAGTGTGTTTTCTTTTTCTCCCTAATTTCCAAAACATCCTACGAGATTATGAGTGTATTAGAGTTGTTCTTGAGAATATTTTTGAACCGATTGACAACCTTTGCGTTGTGGAGTCTCTTACTCTTGAAAGATTTCTATCCATAAGTTTTATAGGTTAAGAAAGGGGTTTACCTGTTGTTGTTCTGGAACGAGTGAATGTGTTGGAGCTCAGAACTTAACTTCTACCTTCTGGACTTATTTTTGGAAGGATCTTTTGTTGGTAACATCTGAAAATGTCTCTTATACTATATATATATATATATATATATATATATATATATATATATATATATATATATATATATATAGCGGAATGCCCGTGCCTAAAGGCACTGTGAAAATTTCCAAAGTACGTAATGCAAAACGACAAAAATTCCATTCCCGAACAAAACGAAGTGTAATTTTATGGTCTTACCGCTCTTATTTGTCTTCTTTTCAATGAAGTTCTGGTTGACACAAATAGAGGCATGTAGCAACAGTTTTACTTATAACATTAATCAAATATACACATCAAAGTAAAAAACATTAACATAAATCCCTTTCAATAGATATTCTTTACAAAAATATTATATCAACATCTACTCCAATAATAATAAGGTATATTCTCAATACTACTAATTTATTGTATTATACAACATTAGCTTCCTAGTCTCCAATGAAGTTTTCAATGAGATACCGTATGTATTATTGCAAGTCCAACAAAAATAACATGTAATTGGATATTAAGAGGAAACTCGGTTTTAACATACCAAGTATACAAATCTCCCATTTAATGATATCATCAATGACAATAACATTAGTGATGACATATCATTCCATAAATTAATATGCAATTGTTTGCCCTTGCATGCATTGTATAAAAAACTTTTAGTTATAATACCACATAATACAGTGTAGCAAATACTCCCACCCAAAGTCAAAACTTCTCGTGGATTAACCTGCATTAGCAACATACATAGTTAAGGCTCTAAAAATATTTTAGAAAAATTAAATCAATATATAAAATCAAATTGATACTACATATTCCAACATAATCACAATAAATAAACCATAAAAATTAGTGGAATAATTTCAAAAAATAATAAACACAGTTAGCTTCCACCAAATTTAGACGCCATCCATTAGAAATATGGGGTCTTGCTTTTATACTCTCAAAGTAACTTACAACCACACTATTCACAACCTAAAAGGAGTCATTTAACTTAAAAACCTATTTAAGTACAGGTGGTGTAACCTGCGCATGAATTTTTTGAGATTCAACATCTATCCAACCTTGAACTTAAATTTACTAAGTGATTTTTTATTTCCTTGGAATCTCCTTCAACGGGTTTTTGTTTTGAGTTGCCAGAATCTCCTTCAGTTTTAGTGGGCCCAGATTCCCGAGGCAGAGGCTTGGATTGGTCCTTCTTAATGGGATTCTTTGAAGCAGTTATATCCTTGTCATGATTTGTACAGCTGCTAAGACATGACCCTCCACCCTCGGAGAAGTTTTTTAATGCAACAATGCAACTTTTGTTCCTTCCAAACAAGGAGCTATCGGGTGAGTGGTTGGAATATTCTTCAGTTCAACTTTTGGAGGGGGTTCCTCATAGAAACTTAGCATAATGTAGCTTTAAATGTCAAGCTCTTCCTTAGTAGCTTTATCTATGCAAGGTACTATTTTCCTTTGATTTTACCTGAAAGGTACTATTTTCCACTTCCTTTGCTTGTATCTTCTCTTCTATCTTTGAAAAGAACTCTCGTCTCTTTGCAGGCGCATTAACCGACTTTGAAATGGGATCAGAAAGCAACCAGTCCTGGAGAAAATACTGTGGATATAGCAACTGTACCAATCAAGAAAAGGGACTAAAAAGTAAGTACAAATAAAAAAAGGCAAGGGGAACGTTCTGCTACTCGAATAAATAGTGTTAAAACATAATATTATAAGCTATAAAGACATAACCCAAAGACAAAGCATGTTTATGAACTACACGCCAAACAGGCCTCATTTTGATGAACGTGGAAACATACCTCATTTTGATGAACTACACACCAAACATGCCTCATTTTGATACAAAGCATGTTTACGAACTCAACAAGCATTCATTGTCCATGAAATATTTGTTCAACATTTGTTTATTGTCCAAGCATTCATTGTCCATTCATTCAACATTTGTTCATTGTCCATGCAACTTTCTTACCAGTGGTGTCTTGGCTTGCTATACCATTTATTTCCCCATCAAGCGTCTCATTCTTCAAAATTACAGTATATCTGCTTCTTGGAAAAATTCTGGGAAATAAACTGCAACAAATAAAGAAAAACACTGCCCAGATTCAATGTCCTAATGCTCTTTAACATGATGTGTATGGTGAAAAAGCAGGGCAGCTTCAAAGTAGTACATACGTGTTATGAAAATGTTAGATTTAACTTTAAACTTATATTAGAAATGATAATTAAAATAGCATAATAAGAAAGATTAACGGGCATACATTCAGTGAGTATTGACCAACCCCATAGCATCAGGAGGAAGTGCAACACGATGTTCCATTAAACTGTTCTAAAAACAGTCTGCATAACAATAAACCAAGAAAATGCTTAGATGGAAGCCTCACAAATTGAAATCGTCAGATTATTGGAGCAACAAAATGTTATAGAAAGAATTCCAAGTTCCAAGAACTATATTTGTTCTATTTAACTTACGACATATAAATTTCCACCTGTTAAAAGATTTCCCTCGTCTGTCACTAAAAGATAAAATTAACATTTAAAAGCAAAAACCTATTAATGAGAAAAGGAAACGAAAAGGGAGAAGGAAAGTCAAAAGACTTATTATGGGTGAAATAAAATAATGGGTGAGGGACATGAAACGCTGGAGAGTGAGGTGAACGGACATCACATCTCTTAAAGATAGGAGAGTGTTAGAAATAAGGGGACACATAGGAAAAAGAAGAGACCAGAAACAGAAGAGAACAATAGAACTGTAGAGAATTATCATTCATTTGCAAGCTGGATGTTATATACCACTTCTTAACTACACTCGAAAATTGGGTCATAAAATGGTGAGCAAATGAACATTGGAACATCGAACTGAATTCAACAAAAACTATATGCTGAAACACTTTATCTTCACACCCATATATACATGAGGCTTCAAATATAAAAACTTAATGAAGTTCAAAGTTTGAAAATAAAGAAATTTGATGTCACTGCTTCAAAACCAACAGGCCGAAATAAATTATAATCCTTGCTTGGTTGTGTGGGAAATGTAAGAATGAAAAAAAGTTAAAAACTGACATATGTTTTTACAACAGCATTCACCTACCAAATATGGCAATGTGTTAAGTTTTACATTACATAAACTCTACAAAAATCTATCATAAAACAGGGAAAAATATCATGGACGCAAAAGCACACACTAAGCATGATTTCCTCTTTGGAACAAATTAGGAGACATAATCAAACTAACAATGTATAAAACATAATCGAACTAAGAATTCAAAATAAGGATTTTAAAGTGATTTCATGTACAAAGCGAACTCGAGATAGCGTGGAAAAAATAATAAATAAAATCCCTAATATTGAAGGGTATGCCATGGAAAAATATACAAAGCTAAAACAAAATTGTGGAGTACCAGGTCTATATCTAAGCAGGAGTAGCAGCTCTAGATCAAGTGTATGCGATAAAGTAGTCAACTGAGCAGAAAGTGGGGTCATGAAAAAATAAGGCAGCACGAGTGTTTGGAGTGACCAAATTCTTTCAATAGAACCCTTTGGAGGTAGGACAATGCAAAACAGAGTGCGTAAATGGGTAAATCAAACACCTTTTTATTCACAGCATTCTTCACCTTTTTATTCACATGGCCTCAGCGATCTCCCGCGTTTTCATAAGAACCATATCATGATATACCGTGTTGGTAGGGTTCATCTTTGCCTGGCCCTCAGTTCCATCGCTAATGTGTTGTTTTGTGTCGATGAAAGATCCATAAGATGGGGTTATACTGTTTCCCTGATCGTTGGTGATTATTTCAACATGGTTCTTATTCCACACCCGATGCATGAGTTGGTCATCCCGAGATCTATTCTGATTGCCCAACCTTCGCTTTTTCTTCCCATTCTCAGTACTCTATAAAATAAAGTTTATGAATAGTTCGCACTATTAGGATAAAGTGAGAATGCATAATCAAAGGCATCATTATCCGAAATTGATTATTCGGTGTAAAATGCACTTACGTGAATCTATTATTTGACATTTTAAAAGAGAGTTACACTAAATTGGAATGTAAATCTTGTATGGATCCAAGACTGGATCAGTGGTAAAATCTTATATTGTTACTACTATCACATTATCATTCAGGTTTATTTACACTACAAAACAACTAATGGTGTGATTTAATGACATTATGTCTCAACAATTCATGTGAAATTATAAAACATAGTATCCAGAAACATCAACACGCATGTAAGATAACAATTCAAGCTTTTGCCCTTTATGTTTTTTAGTGATGCTTTTTGTAAGGTAACAATTCACACATTCTCTTTGTTTTCCTGGGCTCCAAGTCCACTTCTGTTGATGATTCCTCTTTTATAAGGGATTATCTACATAACAACACTTCTTTGACTAATGTAGAACCTGTGAGGTTTTGTTACTTTGTGTAGGGGACCAATATTTTGCATCCTCATATGCCAATAATACCATAAGTTTCTTCCAATCTGAAACATACTTTTATCATACATTTATCCCCCAACTGATTCATCTTACCAGCTGATATCAGTGTCATTGTAGCCGATGGAGAAAATGAGTCCCACATAATCTTTCATATCCACAGTCAAATGGATCGTCTACTTGTGTTACAAATAAAGATTATATTAAGTCCATGACTATAGAATCTTCTGTGAGATGATAAATAGAGAACTACAACAAAAATGAAAATAAATAAAAAAAGGTAATTTCAAATGATCAAATAGTTAAAAGTAAATGTCAAAATACCAACACATATACAAAGTGTAAGGGTAAGAAAAGCTCAGAGTTCAGAGTGGGGTTTAATCTGTAGAACTAAAAACGATATTATAGAGATAGGCACGGAGAACTAAAATCATAATACCTACAAAACAAAAATAAACTTCGAATTAGTACATATTAAACACAAATTATAAACACCGATGATCCAAGATATAAAAGTAAATACAAAAGTAATCCAATTTCTTTTATCTATACGAGTTAGCAACCATTTAAATCACCCAAAAGTAAACACTTTGTTTGTTCAACGCACAAAGACAGTTTTTTGCTTCTTATATCTTCTCAACAATCTAATGGACCCATGGGATTCACTAATTAGAGTTTAATTTTTTTAAACATCAAACGATCAATCAAATAACTACAAAAATTGGGTTAGTCTAATGCAAAATAAAGAAAATACAGTGAGCCGCTTGAAAGCGTTCCCATATACTTGAACTCCACAAATTTGTTCATGTGATATTCACTAAATTTAATGCAAAAGAAAAAATATATATATAAATACCAAGGGATAGATCTATTAAGATATGAGAGGAAAACAATCAATGATCTGGGCATACTAACAAACACCTTTAAAGCTACCATCACAAAAAAAAATCCAAATCCCCCGAGACGCACTCCAAATCCCCCGAGATGTACATGTGGAAGAAACGAAATAAAAAGAGTACATGTGAAGAAAAAATAATGCATCAAAGATTTAAACGAAACTTTGTTTCTCTGTAGTGAAAGAAATAAATAGAAATAAAAATAAAAATCTTCCAATTTTAACAAAAGTAAGCATAAAGATAGACCAAAACCACAATAAGTAATAAGTGTATAATTAACATTTGAAAATAAAATAATGTTAAATCATTTTGTGGAAAATAATTATAAGTACTTTTTCAATTTCTTGAGCTTAAAAAAAATATTAGTAGTGGTGACAACAATATTCAATGGTACTCTAAATGGTCAAATGCTTCATAACATACATAGTGATATAATAGATACTGAAAATATTCTATATGGTCAACAATTGATTGTTAACCAATACTATATAGAATGAACACTAAAAACAGATACAGTGACTTGTACTCAGGGTGCCTTTGCCTTGATTCATGCAAATTTCATAGCTATGAATGATATCCCAAATTCAAATTTGCAGATCCATCAAAGAACAAAAAGGCAGTTCATGTGTGTGTGTGTGTGCGCGTGATGGACAGGATTAATATTTTATTCAAATAATCAGTAGTGTAAGCTTTGTAAAACTATCATAATAGTAAAATCAAACCCAAAATCAAAAAGCAACATCTATGAAATCCAACCAAACATCAATAAAACCCACAATAAAAAAAAAGTGGAAATAAAAAATATCGAGCCTACTTTTACAACCCCTCTAAACTAAAATCTATAAATAGACCCAAAATAAAATTGAAAAAGAGTATACCTGTTTAAGGTTTTGAAATATAATCATGTCTTGATTTGCAAAAGAAAAAAAAATAAAAAATAAATAAACAATTAGATCCCAAATATAAACATAAAGAGATCTTAGACAAAACCAAAATAGATCCACAAATTCCACAAATCAAACCAGTGTGTGTGCATTTTCATGCGTATGAGCTTCAGTAGCTGAAAGAGCCAGACGTGTAAGGAGGCGAAGGTATAGGGGCAAATTCGTGTGAGGGAGAGAATGAGGGAGAGTTTGTGTTGAAAATGATAGATGGAGATAATGAGGACGGCGGCTGGGGTTTGGGTGTAAGGGAAAGAATAAGGATATTAATCTCAGCCCTTCATTTTTGAGTGAGGCGGCTTCATCTCAACCCCTAATTAAGTTATCTTCTTATTGAATAGTAAAAACCTCCTACTCCTTATATATATATATATATATATATATATATATATATATATATATATATATATATAGTGTGTGTGTGTGTGTGTGTTCTTATGATTTTTTTTGCATGTGCTAATCCAAAAATAGATAATTTAAATATGAAATTAATTTTTGTGGATATGCTTCGGTTACACCTGTTTTTTATTTTTTTACCAAGTTCGGCAGTTAAGATGTTTTGAGATGTTGGGTTTAGTGGAATATTTCAATGCTATAATTTGCCCTATTCCATTTTTTAATTAAATATAATTTGAAATTTTAGAGTGGAATTTATTTTACCGAAAATTGAATTTATACAATTTTGTGAGGTTTGATCTGTTATACTCTGAGGTCACTTGGTCACTATATACTTGATTAAATCGACTAATATTTAAAACTAGTTTAAGGTCCATTTTATTCAATTGTATAAACCTATTTCTAAGATTTAGTCACTCATGATCAGTGTGTAGGTTGAGTACTTAACTAATTTTATTTGAGGTTTTTACATTACCGTTGATAATAACTTTCTAAAGAAGGCCTTGCATGTGTCTTGTAACTTACAGGTTATAATCGTTTTATGTTTAAACCAAACTCATTCTCTTATTATTCTATTTTTGGGCAACTTCACTAGTACTCTAGTGTTAGATGTGTAGTTGTGTGTGTGTGTGTTACTAAGTTGCCACTACCTTGGTTGTTTAGTCAAAATCAGTTATTGTGGGGTTGTTTAGTTTGTGCCTTGGTGTACTTGTTTATATTGGCCAAACTATTTCATTTACACTTGTATTTTCTATAATTTGTGCTTAAACATTGGTATTAGTGGACTTGAATGTGTGAGTGGTCCTGGAAATAAGGGACCTGGGGTTTTCCACTTAGTTGGTTTCTTCGTGATTAAATACTGCATATTTTTCGCTTCAGCTCATCCCATTCTATTTTCCTTCTTGTTAACTAAAAGGACATCACATCAACCAATTAATATGTGTGTGTGTGTGTGTATTTCTCAACCAACCATTGAAATTTATAAAATGTTTTTATCATAGTGTTTTATAATATCTTATTACTTTTGTATACTAGATTATTTCAATCACATAAATCTTGCATGATGTCAGAGCATGGTGTGTAAAGCTCAAGGGTGTGGTTTTGAATCCCTAGAGTTGAGTGTATAAACCCTAGTGTATGCAAGTGTTTTTTTAAATGAGAAGAGTTAATACCATTCATAGCTCTCACGGATCCAACTTCAGAAAAAAAAAATTATGACCCGTTTTTTAATCACAAGTTTTGGATCATGATATTTCAACCCGATCTACACAAATCCGTATGTTTTCCCTTAGATTGTTGTTGTTCTCGCATTGTTCAGGTAAGGTCTACTTCATTGCTAGTTAAAAGTTTTTATCTGCCTCTTTGTTCTTTTTGGGTCATTAATCTGATGCTTGGATACCCATCATAGTAATTATTTTGTGTTAGTCGTTCTTGTGTGTGTGCTAGAGAGGTTGTTATATGCACAATTGGAATTTGCCATTTTTAAAAGGTATGTGCCTAGACACTATTTGTAAAAATTTGCACCTTAAAATATAAATCAGGAGACAACTAGTTCTTTTACCACTGTGACTCCCGCGATGGGTAACAATAGTGATCATTATCTAGGCCTATGTATTATGACTGGATGAAACAAATTATATGCAGTGGGCTTAATCTGATAGTATGTACATTGATCATATGTACATTATTGTCCATAGAATAATTTTCCATGTCGACAGAACTATACCTTATGCCCCCACAAACGATCCTAAATATAGTGACTGGGGGATGCGAATGCCTTAGTTATGATGTGGTTGTTGCACTCAATGCAACACAAAATTAGCTAGGGATTTTTATTTTTGAAATTATAAAGAGAGTTATGGACTGCCATAGAAGAAATATATCCTTCCATTAGAGTTTTGACAAGTTGTATGAACATGAGAAAATTATTACAAAAATTAGACGCGAAGACCAATCTCTTGCTACACATTATCACTCTTTATGAGGCAAGTAGGAAGAGTATGACCACTTCCAAGACTACGTGTCTTTTTGTGCAGTAGATATTAAGGAGTACTTGGTTATGGTATAATGGGGCCATATTTTTTTGTTTATGGGTGGTATACAACCACAATATGAGCATGCAAGGGTGCAAGTGTTTGGTAGGCACCCAGCCCCTACTTATGTTCATAAGGTATTTTCATGTATATGTGCTAAGGAAAGTAAGAATAAGACTATGTTTCATAAGGATGAATCATAAGTACCTCTATTTGTGAGGTATGCTCTTGCCGTCCAGCAATAGAACATAAACTTTTCCTCCTAGGGAGGAAAATAATATGACAAGAGCCACCTGAAGTGTGACCACTATACTTGTACCGGTCACATAGGAAAAACTTTCTAGGATCTTTATAGAAGACCGACCTCAACCCCTACTAGATAGAGAAACCCTCCAGTTAGGGGCCCACCAGTGTCAGCTGTTACATTCAGGAGACTTCCTTTGTTATGAAATGTAGTGAATGAGCCTGCCACTACTGGTCATACCTCTACCAAACTATCAAATAATATGTTTATACAATATGTTGATCATCTCATATAGGATAATGCTTATCTTCAACAAAGTCTAGCTTGACTTGATCTCTAATCCATTTATGATGCTACCTTGACCTCTAATTTTTCTCAAATAGGTATTTCTTATTCAGCACATCATGTTTTCGCATCATTTGGTGTGCTCCCTTGGATCATTAACTCTGGATCCACTAATTTTGTGATCGGTGTGGCATCTTATTTTTCTTCATACAATATATGTGTTCGTTGGGTTAAGATTAGAATGGTGATGGGTCATTAACTCCCATTTAAGGGAAGGTCACGATTCTAGCCTCTCCAAATATCACCATCTCCTTTATTTTTCATTTTAGAAAACTTACCAATAATCTTCTTCCTATTAGTCACATTATCAAAAGTTTGAATTTTAGTGTTACATTCTTTTCAACTCGTTATGTTTTTCAGGACTAGGTTACAAGGAAGACGATTGTAATTACGTATGAGGATAATTTCTTATACTTATTGGATGTCGGGGCAATTTCTTATTATGTTAAAAATTAGGTTAGTTTATGGCCAGTAGTGTGAATAAAAATCTATTAATGTGGTGGAAAAATATTCTATAGTGTTTTCGTATCGTCTCGGATTATTTCCAACCAATCTCCCTTCTCTATTTTACAACGTAACTATCCCTTGTTTAGTGTTCCTTTAATATTCTTTGGGTGTGATTGTTATGTTCACCTTCATCATAGAACAGATAAAATGGATCCTAAATCAGTCTAGTGTGTGTTCTTAGGATATTCCCCCAATCAAAAGGGGTATCGTTTCTTCGACATATTGTCATTCTTTTAATCGATACCCTTTTTCCTTCCAACTATAAAGAACTTTCCTTGAACTCAACCTGAATGTCGTCATCCATCGTCTGTTCCTATTCAGGCAGACTTTCAGTCGATATCTACTGATACTAGAACTAATGATTTGTAGTAGGGAAATAAACTACTTGTTTATACAAGAAGAATAAAACAAACCATTGCCTCACCCCTGGATAATAAAGTCTCCTTTAATCCAGGTAATCCTTGATGTCCTTATTACCCTTTGTAAGGGTATTCGTGATTTTACAAAACACCCTATTTCTCACTTTGTCTCTTATAATGTTTTATCTTAAACGTATCATGCCTTCACTTCCTCTATGTCTTCTACTTTTGTTCCTACTAACGTTTCAGATTCCCTCCGTAAAATCAATGGAAGAGAGCTATGATTAAGGCAATGGAGACTCTTGAGAAAATTGGTACAATGGATATTTTTAATTTTCCTAGAGGAAAATGGGCGATAGGTTGTAAATGGGTCTACATAATAAAATATCAAGATGATGAAAAAATCGAGAGGTACATAGCCCGACCAATTTCAATGGGCTTCACTCAGACTTATAAAATTCATTACCAGGAGACATTTTTTCCATTTGCCGACATAAACTCTATACGTGTCCTTATTTTTTTTGCAGCAAATTTATCTTGGCGACCTCACCAGTTGGATGTAAAGTATACGTTCCTTCATGGTGATTTGGAGGAAGAAGTGTATATGATGATGCTTCCAAGATTCAAACTTGTTGATGGTAGTGATTTAGTCTGAAAATTAAATGAGCATTTATATGGGATGAAATATTCTCCACAATCTAGGTTTGAGAGGTTTAGCACAACATCGAAGAGGTAGGGGTACACACAGAGTTAAAAATATCATACTTTTTTCATAAAACGTATCAAGGTTGCAACAATGACCTTATTATATATGTGGATGATATTGTTATCACAAGAGATAATCCTAAAGAGATATAGTGCATGAAGTCTTTTTTGGGAACAAATGTTGAGGTTAAAGACCTTGGATTACTAGATACTTTATTCTAATCGAAGTGTATACATTTAAGAAAGGAGTGTTGAGATTATTTCTTGGCAAACTTAAGGATATTGTAAACTTAACGATATTGCAAACTTAAGGATATTGCACATTTGTTGGTGGTAATATTATTTCTTGGCAAAGTAATAAATACCCTGTAGTATCTAAATCTAGTGCAAAGGATGAGTTTAGATCCATGGCACATGGAATTTATGAGTTGTTATGGTTATGAACAATGTTAAATGAGCTAGGATATCCACTATGGGAACCCATGAACTTGTATTCTGATAATATGACTGCCATTAGTATTGCCTAAAATCTACTTCAACATGATAGGACAATCCATTAAAAAGGAATTTCATCAAGGAAAAATTAGTCTTGAGATCTGATGTGTTGATTAAGGGTGTAAGTAAAGCTGCCTTGCGCAAAAAATGTTAGTCAGGATGGGTATGATATATCTTTGCACCAACTTGAAGGATATTGTTGTGAGGAACTTATTTATAATAGTTTAATTATGTCATTTAATTCTCTATGAACCCATGTATAAATATAGAAACTTTATGTTATAAATAGAATGTGATGGGAGATGTATGAACTAATTCATTCATTCATTCATTCATTCATTCATTCATTCATTCCTCTTTGATGATTTATCTGTTCTTCTTCTTCTTCTTCTTCTTCTTCTTCTTCTTCTTCTTCTTCTTCTTCTTCTTCTTCTTCTTCTTCTTCTTCTTCTTCTTCTTCTATTATTAAATTTATTGTCTCATAAATCTGACATGAAGATTTTTGATAGCCAAAGGTTGGTGTTAGTTCTTTACGGGTAAGTCTCAGATACAATGGTTTGGGTTAAGGAAGGTTCATATTTCTTAGTAGTATTGAAATAGCCAAAATGCATATATTTTCAATATAAGTAATAAAAACTTTATAACAACCGTGTTTGGTTATTCTTAGCTTTGTAAGGAAAAAGACAAGGCAATGGTTTATTTTTTTTTTAAAGTAAATGCATGATTTTTGGTCCAATCTACGATAACCAGGTATGTAGACTAGGGAACCACAAATCAAGATTGCTACTCGTTAGAAAGGTTATTGGTAATCGGGAACTATGAAGAGATATGCTCCCAAGTTATGGGCAATTAGAGTAACATAATTATATTAGTGGTGAAATAATCTTATGAATATTAATGTTGACCTAAGGTTAATATAGATAAATTATTTAATGTATCTAGTTTTAGAAATGTTGGCTTTAATTTTCTAAATTAGTTTTGAACAAGTATTCGATTGATTTTATAAATTGTTTTATCAAAATTGGGATATCTTTTAGTTATTTTTGTAGGTTGGAAATATATTATACATTATAATATTTGTCTCACCAATACTTCTAAATACTTAATTGAATAATTTTATAGACAACGATAATTAAAAAGAAAGGTTCCTTCTATAACCAAACACAATTTTGGAACTTACACCTAGGTGGTTTATTCTGAAAAGAAATTTAATGGCTAGATTAAAATGGACAATTTAATTCATTAGAAGTGGAGGCACTTCTAGTATTGAATCCCATTTATAAGGTAAAATCACCAAGGAGTCCTCATGTCCAAGAGCTAAAGAGCCTAACATGTGTTGAAAGTGGTTCATTACTCTTAGTGTTGTTTGGTGACTATCCGAACAAAAGGTGGTTTTGAGTTTTTCATTGATTTCATTAATGATCACTCAAAGTTATGGATATGTTTACCTAATGCACCACAAGTCTGAGACCTTTGATTAGTTCAAAATGTGCAAGGCTAAGGTGGATAGTGGGTGAGGTAAACAAATCTAAGTTCTACATAATGATCATAGATGTGTTTACCTCTTGGGATAGTTAAGGGATCATTGATTAGAGGTGTAGGACTTTATCCCAACAGTCTACACCCGATGTTATTATAAAAAATGGATCTATTAGGATAAACCTTATCGTCGAAGATACTCCCAACAGTCAAAGTATAGATTATAGAATAAAATAGAGATAAAGAGTAATAACACAAGATTTAGAGTGGTTCGGCTTTAAAAATGAGCGTACGTATACTTTGTGGCCTAAATCTCAGTATATACATGTAGTTATATAAGATTGGGGACCTTAGAGTCATACAAAATAGTGAAGATATGATAAGTATATTAATATAGATGTTATGTGTAGAAGGGGATGCTACCTTGTAACGCATACTGAGGAGATGTCGCTAGCTTGTGTGGTTTTGTTAATCAGATTTGGTGACCTGAGTGTGCTCTCAGATCTAGAGAGAATGAGACAATTGGGCAGATCTTCGCTGCCTAAAAATTCCTTCAAAATGATAAGGTGAGTGTATATATTTATAGTAGTTGGTGAGAGTGTCACGTGAATGTTGCGCGTGGTTTATCGATAAGTGTTGCTAAGATGTAATCTTTTGAGAAGGTGGATAACTGACGAATAATTGTTTACATGTCTAGGTTCGCGATAGATACAAAAAATTTAATGAGGTTGTGTAACCGTAGATTTTCACTAGTATGGTCATGGCCTATTTTGATTCTTGGCCTTTTACAGGCTCCGTGACCTATCTGGATGCTAGGTTGTAGTCATGGATGAATAGGCCTAAGCTTTTTATGACTGAGTTATTTATTATGCTTGTGTAGGATTCATTCCACATGTCATGTTCTTATAGGTAGATATATTTTGAGTATAAAACCAGGTATTCACCTTCAGAATGGTGTAAAGGATATAATGGAATAAGTCTATTTTGGAAATGATAAGGTCCATGGTTAGTTATTTAAGACTATAAGATTTTTATTAGGATTTTATTTAAGAGACAGGTATATACACTCTGAATTAGTTTTTTCTTAATCGGTCTCTTTAACTCTCATTGAACATTGGACTGGGTGCAAGCTAATTATAGGGTATGTTTGAATAATGGGGTGCTCGACACTCGTGATATAGAGGGAACTTAGAAATTGAAAATAAGGATAAAAGTATGCCTCTTCATTTGTTATCCCAAAGGTAATAACTCACTTTTTCTAAGTATAAGAAGGTCATTGACTGTATCAATGCCTGGTTCTTAAAAAGTATTATGTAATAAACTACGGGCCCAAGTATAAATTAATATTATAAAATATGATAGACTAACAAATTACCAATGTTTCTACGCCACCCGTACATGATGAAATACAACCTAATATCGATAATACACTACCTTGTCATGCTGGGAGCATTAGTGATGATTAGGGTACACGTGTCACTTATAATGGATAAGAAGTGGTTCCACATTATAGTTGGAGCATCACGTGTCATCCTGAATGTTTAGTGTTTTCGATATGATCCCAAGAAAACATGAATTGGCTCTCAGTAACTACAACGAGGCATTCCAAGACAAGGACTTTTGCTTTAATTTATGAATAAGGATACCAAAAAGGATTCGATATCAAGTTTTGGGACTTGTATACTTGTTAATGGGTAAAACCCAACGGACACAACTGTATCTACAAGAAGTTATGGGTGAAAAGGTTCTAACCTTCAAGGAAAGTCTTACGCAAAGGGTTTACTCAAAAAGATTAGGATTGACTATGAGCAAACCTTCTCATGATAGGCGTCTTCAATCTAATGGGACTCTTTTAATGTCAAGGTTGTGTTCTCAAGCAATGTCTTGGAAAGAACATAGTAAGAAGTAAGGAAAATAAATTGATGTAAGCTTGTAAGATCCATTTATGGATTTAAGCTAACATCAAGGTATGGGGTCATTTGGCTTGATCAAGTAATCTAGTTTTGGTTCTGATAAAATCTCGAGAGTACTTTCTTATATGAGAAGCAAGATGGAAATGTAGTGGTATATCTAGTACAATTTGTGGATAGTGCTTGCCTAATCGGTAATGACATGGGAGTATCGTCTTACATAGGAGTGAGGTTGTTCGGATATTCTATATAAAATACTTAGGACAATCAAGGCACATCCTAATGATCAATGTTTTCCTAGATTGGTTGCAAATGATGTTAAGCTTATCCTAACTCGATTATATTAATATTTTATACTCATGATTAGTATCGAGATTCCATGAAAAGTGTTTTTTCAGTATGGGTTCATTATGTCTAGGATATAAGGAACGAGGAATATGCCTAATGCTTCGGCAATGGGAAGCATCATGCATGCTATACTGTGTACTTGACCAAAATTTGTTATGCCTTCTTTATGGTTAACATATTCTAGCCTAATAATCTCACACATTTTAGGAACAAAGACTAAGTTTTTCGGTCGGATAAGAATTCAAAAAAAAATTCTATATCGAAATATATATTTACCCATGGAGATTGAGCAATAAGTTAGAGTGTGAAGCAATCTTGGATTGTTGACTCCACCAAGGAAGCCGAAGTTAATGCCACTTCGAAGGCAAATAAAGAGGTAATATTGCTTGATTACTTTATAAGTTACTTGAATGAGGTTCCTTAAAGTGAAATCAACGATTATACTTTTAGTGCTCATAGCGATGTGATTACAAGTTCGAGAGACCCCGTAACCTTTAAAAGGGTTAAGTACATTGAGTGTAGGTTCCCCCTAATTCGAGAAATTGAGCAAGAAGATGATAAGTTTATGATCAAGGTTGCATCAAATATCACCCGATTAGTCCTTCTATAAATACGCAATAAACTACCATGTAGATGGGTTGGGAGTTAGATACATGGCTTTAAGACTAAGTGGGAGATTATTGGGGTTTTATTCTTAAAATCGTGAATGATGGTCAGCTTTCGATAAAGGTGTGTCAGCTCATTTTGAAATAAGAATCATGGTCACAAGAATGACTTATATTTGGTTTAATATATTGTAGACATGTCGTCAATAGAGCTAAGTAAGAAATTCGGTGAGTCATTTTCAGGTTGAACACTAGGAGATCAAAATTCCGATTCTAGTACTGTTGAAAATTTTACATCCTAAATAGGGCGTTAACACCCTATCAAAACTATTGGGATCCCATACTAGTACTTTATCTCATAATATGGTAACCTGTGTGAATATACAAGAACTTGTATAGTAGTTCAATGAGGATTATGAATAGTACATCCCACGAATATGTTAAATAGGGCCACTGGTGAGATTGGAGTCAAAGGGATGTTTCAAATAGAATCATACAATCTCACACGAATTTCAAAGGATGCATAGATTCTTAATTCGTAGAATTATGAGGATTGAAATGTTATGTAGTTGTCTATTTAATTACTATGGGTGCGATTCAATTTTAGATTGAATCAAATCATCCCCGCATATGGGGAGGCAGTTATATGAGTTGGTCTGAGATCATAACTCATAAGAATCCACATCCGAGGATACCTTGGATTGTGATACCAAAATGATAGAATTAAATATTTTGTTTCCACCAAATAAAACCTGTCCAGTGTCTTATTTTAGTATCTTGGTGGAGTAGCAATTAAGTTAAGTAAGAGAATCAAGGAAATTCATTAGATGTTCGTAAAAGTCAATTAACAGCAAATTTATTTTACAAAGCGGGTATCAGAAGCTTATCGCGGGGAATCATATTACGTACCATAACTAAATTTGAAAATAAGTCCTCATTATATCCGAGTGATTTATGATATAAAAAATTTGAGCTCGGTCATAATTATTTAGTGGAATTAACTATGATAAAATAAAAAAGGAAGTAATTCGGATACCTTGGAGGGAAGGAAGGATTACGTCATCATCTACTTTTGTCTGCTCATATGAATCTTAAAAAGATTCACAAAGTAATTATTTTTTGAAACCCTGGGTTTAATTTTTAAACCTATCTCTTCTTTTACTTTTAAATTCATGATTAGTCAAACATCCATAGGGATGATTTTTTTTGCATTTTGAATGTCAATCCCAAGTTTTTTCTCAACAAAGGAAACTAGGATAACTGCTTGGGTTCCTCGGGGATCGGGGTAGTACGAACACAATTGGTATTTTTCTCTTACACCCATTTCACATACTTTCACTTCTTAATTGACTTTTATGTTAACTTGTATTAATCTTTCTATAGTGGAAGTTTCTCCCAAGATCTCTACCGTTGAGAAAACATTAGTAGAAAATTTTTGTTGACTCGACCCTCTATCCTTTGCAAATATATTTTCCTTCAACGACATTGCATATTTTGATTACTATCAAGTCAAAGTTTGAACCAAAACTAATGTGAAGGCTAATGCTAAGAGGGTATTTGAGGAAGGTATGTGAAATTTTGCAAGTGTAAGTTCATCAAATTTCTAGTTCACATCCTTACAAATTCTTACATGTTTCTTGTATGGCATCTGCCACTTCTTTATTGGATTTTCAGACTCACTCCACTTGGGATATGAAACCAACATAAATTAATCTTTCGCAGCAGGCGGAGGCTGGCAAGAAGAAGACCGTGGAGTATCTGGTTGATTTGAGGAATGGTGACTATGAGCCTTCTGCTTTTCAGCCTGATCCTAAGAAGGAAAAAGCATTCGTTTAACATTATAGGATTGAAAAGATATCGATGATAATTGATGGGGTCAAGATGGGCGCTCGACCAAATAGGTTTCGATTGGGTTCGACTTTACCCGAATCCTGAGGTGGTCGTCTATACCAAGGACCCTAATGTTTCCATTACAAATGAGATGCTATAGAAGGATAAGAAATCCATCCTAGATCACATGATGAACAATTTGGAGCTGCTTGTCTATCATGGTCATAACCCCGAAATAATGTTATCAAACTACTCTTTTAAGAATAATATTTATTTTTATGGTATTCTCTCTATACTAGCCCTTCTCACACTTCAGCTTTCTTTTTGCATCAAGCCACAACGATTACAATACTCCATGAGCATGCTTTAGTGTTTGAGGAGTGAGCTTCCACTTTTGATAATGGGAAGAATATGAATAAGGAGCATTAATATAAGGTTACTAGATTGGGTAAAGAGTTGATTGCTTCTCAGTCCAAGGATATTAAGGACAAAGATGACCTGAAGGAGAAGATAAAAAAGCTTATTGAGGTTGGAGGGAAACTCAAGAAAGCTGAGGAGGACACACAGCTTGATGTAATTACAATCTAGAGTTTACGAGATGATATGTCTAAGGCTTGTGAGTTCATTGTTGTAGAGTATAAAGCCTCTTAGGAGTTCAGTCTGTATACGATGTCCTACTTTGCCAAGAGTATGCTGAACTTAAGAAAAGAGTCATGAAGCATCACCTGATATTTACTGAGGTCATCAATGCCTAGACGGTTGATGAAAAGGATGTGATAGACTTGGATAATGATCATGAAATGGATATGGACCCTCCATATGAATAGACCAACACTGACAAGTCGGCTGAGCTAACACTGAAAGAGGCCAACCCTTTCCTTGGACCTGAAGCTATGACTCAAGAAGTTGGTTAGGATCTTATGGCAGCTTGTCCATCTATTGTTATCCCTTCGTCATTCCCTCAAACAACTTAATTATTGTGGAGACTTTGTATTTCATTTCTCATTTCCACATGTTGTCAGCAAGTAACTTAACCGACTTTGCTTTGGTTTGGTGAATGAATATTTCTTATTGATATTCATTCTTGATGTTTGTGTTCATTCCTATTTCTTAATTCAGTTTATTTTATTGCCCAAGTAATCATTTTTCCTTGCATAATTTATGCTTCGTAGTTTACTTGATTTGCAAACGGATTTGTCAAAATAAGACCTATATTTGCTTTAAGTTTTATGACCCTCAAAGCATTGTTATGGACTTTCTTTTTAAGAAATGTTAGTATACTTTTGATTTATTGGTCATGGTTTTGGCTATATGTTGGCTTGACTTGTTGACTACTAATTACCAATGAAGGAACTAACCTCAAGCTCTATTCATCAAATGGACTAGATTGATCATGGGATATTTTCCTTAATAAGGTTGTTTTAAGTGAAAATTTATCTTACTGATCCATTATAATTATTTTTTAGGTAGTCTTTGGTCAAGGACGATGACGTGCTCGTATGATATTGCGATTTACCAATACTTTATTCAAGTTAGGCTATGTTTGTTTGATGAGAAAGTTAAGCAGAAAAATTATTTTCGAAAAAAGTTAGGTGAAGTGAATTAAAGGAAAAGGAATATCACTTTCCTGTGTGTGTTTGGTTGACAAAGGTTTCTTGCAGGAAAATTAAAGAATTATCTATTTGGTTGTTAGGATAGTCACAGGAATGTTGTATGTTTTCATATAAATAAATAATATTCAACGCACCCCAAATAATTCGCAAAATAATAAATTATTGAACTACGTTAAACATATTAAAATCTAGATTCAAATCCATTTGACAAATTATTCAAAAGGAAAGAATAAACATCCCAATGTTATTAAATTGAAAAACTCGACATTTTTCTAATCAAACATTCAATAGACATTTTTCACAAATATGAAAATATTATATATGATTGTATGATACAAACATCTAACCCAAGGAACAAAAATAATATAATATCATCTTAAATTTGAAAAGAATAACACTTATCGAAAATATGTCATTGTCTTGTGATAAAATGATGTTGGTAAAATCAATTGGGTAAGGGTGGGAGGTGAATCCACTTTGACCTTTTTTACTTCCATTATCTTTATTTACCCAAAACAACAAAAGATAGTAGATGGTATCTGTATTTTAAACTAAAAATTATCATATCCTCTATTAAATACATTATAAGAAAAACAACTTAAACAAAATATTAACATCACCAAAATCTATTTACACAAAAGGCGACCACTTGTTGTCAAATTTTTAGCTCAACATAAAGATACATAAAACACATACATACTTAAGACCTTACTTCATTTTTTTGGTACAAAACTTTATTGAAAGAGGAGCTCATAAACGTATGCGTTCATTATTTTTTTTCCTAGAGATTTTGATTTTAAACTAATACACTGTTGAAAGGGGGGCTCGGATTTGCGCTGATTTTTGTTGATATTCTTAGCTATTTGTGATTTTTGTCAAATTCTCTAACTATCTTTCAGATTTGATGGGATGATCGATTATTGTTAAAAGAGGTTTTGTTTGGAATATATATAGATTCAGTCACAATTGAAGAATTCTTTTGCCAGATTTAATGGAAGATTTTACGTAGTCCACACAGAATTGAAAGTGATGAGTTCGATTTTCGCCAAACGTTTTCTCATTTTTTCTTGTGACGCAAAATACGAGCCTTTTGGTTGGACGATTTTTGCAAGAAAGTTATTTTCCTGTGGGTATTACTATTTTCTCGCAATCCAAATGACAAAACATCAGTGGGAAACCTATTTTCTCATCCTTTACTTTCCTTATGAGGCTAAGAAATCGGAGACTTATTGATTTATTAGGTTGGATCATAGCGAGCCAAACCTAGTGACAAAATTAGTAATCTAACATTGACTAATTATCTGATCCGACCTATCCAAAGGAATAATGCACTCATGAAATATGATTCAGCTGTACTTGGGTGGTCTGCTCATCTTTTATGAGATTCCTTTGGCTGAGCCCTTTTGCTCATCTCTAGATATAGAGAACTTCTCAATTTATGATAGATAATATAGGAATTGAATAATATAACTTTTCTGATAAAAGTTAAATTATCATTGCATTCTTGCCTTCCCTATATCTGCTCATCTTAATGGAAATATTTATGAAGGTTCTCGACGAAAAGCTCCCCATTTTTTGTCTCGATTATGTACATCCCATGTTGCACCACTGAGGTGACTCGATAAGAGCCATGCCAATTTGCCTCCACTTTGTTTATTTTTTATCACTTTCTTCAATACCCCCAAACTAGTCTAAAGGACAACACCTTCTGGCTAGTAAACACCCATCTATTATAAGGTTACATGCCAATATCAGGCATATTAGAATTTAATCCCATTATGATATTCCATACATTATCCCTCCCCTCCCATGCCAAGTCCTATACGTGTTCACACACCACTTTGGAGCCCGTGAACAACAGAACTACGTAGGCTTTGATCTCGTGGACACACAAGTACATAAGCATCATACGGAGTCTTTCTCGTGATCTCAAGCCTCAATAATGTGTCTCTTAATATATTGTCTCCACCGAGATACACCCATGTCTTAACTCTAATACCTTACATAGACAAAACTAAAATGAGATATCAAACTATCTTAAGGCAGGACTCCTAAAGATATCCCTACCTAAAAATGGTAAAACGCATACATATGTAAAAACATGTATACACTAATCATAATAGAATTTCAATTGTCTCTCACCTTTTTATCTCTCCTCAAACCTTGAAAGAGATATCAAATATCTCAAAGTCCAGTTCTCTCACACACTTACATAAATACTAACGGCCACCCGTTATACAAGTACGGAGTCAAACACAAGCACCCTTATGTACCTGTACCTATCACTACACCAAATCTGCCCATTTGTCAAGGTCATTGACCTTGACAAATTCACCTTGTCAAGGTCAATGACTGTGACATTTCGAGGCGAGACAACTTTTTTTGTCACGGTCGTGTCACGGTCATTGACCTTGACACAAAACTCGCGTTTTGTGTCACGGTCGTGTCAAGGTCAATGACCGTGACACGTTTGTCACGGTTTATAACCGTGACAAAGTCGTGACCCTTTTTTAAAAAAATTGCCACGGTTATTGACCGTGACAAGTCCGTGTCAAATGTTGTCACGGACTTGTCACGGTCAATGACCGTGACAATTCTGGGCAGAATTTAAAAAAAATCTGCTGGGCAGTATGGCCACTGCCACTGCCCAGCAGTATATTTGTACCTGTTATAGCAACGTTGTACCTGTTCCAAACATCATATATCCAACACAAACTAAAGATAATGCAAATATATATTCATGACAGTATAATCCAAATATTCAAAGTAAAAATAATATAAATGACGATATAATCCAAATATAATTCTCATGGGCAGCTTATCTCTAATTGGATTTCCTTTTCCAACTGGATTTTATTCCAAAGATGTGATCTTAGAGCTCGCTTACACTAAGTATACCATCAGTGGGAACTTTGCTTTCTGGTTGGGAAGTGTCTCTGTCCTTTTCACTTCTTATTACTCTTTTCGTTCACTTTTTCTAACATTTCTAGTACCAACTAATTCATTCGGGCGAGACATCTTACGATGTCATGATGCGCCCATTCCTATGGCCATTCCTTTAATACTTCTGGCTCTCGGGAGTCTCTTTGTAGGATACTTGGCCAAAGTGTGACCCGTTAGCCCATAAGTCAGTACTGTGACGAAGCGGCTGTTGCTCACCCGACACGATCGTACGAGGTCACAATTCACCCAACACGATCATCCGGGGTGAACAATAATTGGGGATCGGATGCGGGCGAAATTCCCGCCAATGGCTGAGATGTTCAGTCGACTCCCTCCCCCTTTGTGGGGGTCCGGACCCCTACAATGGACAAACTTAAAAATAATGTTGCTACATGTCTTGGATAAAACTGAGGAGGTGAGTAGGCCACACGACATACGAAATGACACACCCATTAATATACGTCGTGCCGCATTGTTCACGCAACCACAATAGGGAGTTCTCCTTCCCGGGTATGACATGCGTGACGAGCACCCTGGACTCCATCTCTTGAAGCACACGTCCATGGACTATTCCACCCTCGATGATATCCGGGTCCCTCAACCCCCGCCCTATCCGCTGGCCATCAAATATGTCCAATATGAACATGCTCGGCCAACCAATTGTCGATAATGGTCTGTTGGAGGGCGTCAAATAGGGAAGTGGATCGTCGAAGTACGAACGTGTCGGTGATGAAGCAGCGAGGTCCACATCCTCGTCAACCTGCGCCTCGTCCTCCCGCACCTCCTCGTCCTCCCGCACCTCCTCCTCCACCGCCTTCTCCTTCCCTTTCCCTTTACCTTTCTCTTTACGGTCTCCACCCAACGTACGCTTCATGAATGCGTACATATCTTGGACCGTCGCCTCCAAACGGGACAGCTTCGCGTCGTGTGAATCCACCGTTCGAGCCAACCCGGTGTCGCTCGTCTCCAATCCGATGATCCTAGATTTGGCCACCCGCGAGCTCACTTCCCTTTTCCTCCCCTTGCGATCAGAGCCAAGCACTTGGCTGAGTGCGTCTGTGGACAAAGATGCCTTGTCGGCATCAGACTGCGACTCATGCACTTCCTTAAGCTTTGCCTGAAACGACAAAAAGCACATGATTAGTAAAATAAGTAAACTAAAAAATTATAACGTAATTAACAATAATTAAACTGTCGGATTACTTACAATCGTGGCCGCGACGCTCGGGGACACCTCCTTGTCCTTCCCCTTCTTCGTCCGAAGAGCCACATAAGTATCGAGCCTATGTGGCTTACCCCCTGGCCCACTCCCTACCCCCTGAAATAAAATAAAGTAAAGTAAAATTAGTATCATCCCCGCAAAGTAAAATAATATCCAATAATATATTCCTGTAGTTATAGATAAATTAAATATTACCTTCATCCTATGCTCCACCTCAGCGTAAGAGGTCCGGCCGGAGTAGTGCACGTCCGTCTTTTTAGCCCGATTTTCCCTCCCCGATTGGCGAGATGTCAATTGTCGATCCTCGATCTCATTGTCAATGAACTTTTGCCATTGTGCCAATGAGATCGGCTCCTTGGGCGGGACGGATCCGCGCCATTGTAAAATGGTCTCTCGTGTTTTTCCAAAGTACCGTGTCCGCATATTTTTTTTCCACGTCTTGTGTTGCTCCCTCAACTGCTCCAAGACGGAATCGCGTAGCTTTGGATCCAAGTTGAATTGTTCCTGTCCAACAAATACAATGTTAGTTGCGAATAAATATAAATATAAATATAAATATAAATATAAATATAAATATAAATATAAATATAAATATAAATATAAATATAAATATAAATATAAATATAAATATAAATATAAATATAAATATAAATATAAATATAAATATAAATTGAAATTGAAATTGAAATTGAAATTGAAATATTCATATAAATATTACCTGTAGTGCCGCCCAAACAGCTAACTTGAGCTCATACGGCACCTCCTTCCAACTCATAAACCCCGGGCCGATGACCGTTTTTAGCAGCTCGAGGGATCTCGCTAAAAGCTCCGACTTGTTTTCGACGGTAATCCCAAATTTTCCATATTTGGGGAGCCTAGGGGCGGAGGAGCCCTCGTCGCCTCCGCTACCACCGAACCCAGACGACGACATCATCATAAACAGCATCATCATCTTCGCCCTAACATCTGAAGGAGACATTTTTGCTGTAAAAAAAATGTTATTAGTACAGATAAAAAAAATATTATTAGTACAGATAAAAAAATGTTCCGTCTATATTATAACGTATGTGTAAGTTCCGTCAATACCATTTCGTTTCAATTTTGTAATATTATGTTTTTTCCAAATATTTAAAGAGTTATTAAATGGGTGCCCCACCCCCGCCCCCACCCCCTGCCCCCGCCACACACACACGCACACCTACGCAAACGCACACACGCACACACACACACACACACACACCACCCCTACCCACCCCACCCCCACCCCCTCCCCCCACCACGACCGTGACAACTACATAAAATTATGACATGAGATAATTGTAGCATAAATTTCATTATCATGGGTTTTACCTAATTGAATTAATTTCATGAATAAAATTATTATCAATTTAAATGAAAATATCAATTATTATCCAATATTTTTGAATGAAATATTTATTTTGAATGAAAATATCAATTATTTATAAAATTGATGTCTACTTTTAGTGTTGTGTATATATGTTAGTCTACTTTTGCTTTTTTTTTTTAAATAATCAATTAACCAAATTTCATGATAGTGAATAAGGGTTAATCATAGCCATTGATTAAGTGTATTATTAGTAAGTACAAAAATTAAATATGGACTCTTAATCTAGGATATAAGGAGTATTTGTTAGTGAAATAATAATTTAGTTATAAAAACACACTCGAACACTACCAAGTTTTGACGACACGGGTTTCTAGAAAGAAAAACAAGCATTTCCAAATTAATATGTCCTCTTTCTTGTTTAGTGTCTCGTGAATTGATAGTATGATTTTAAAAATAGTATACAAAACTAGGTGAGATTTTAGAATTACACGTCGAAATAATACATGTTGTATAATAATAATACAAGTGCATGCTTTGCAATCAAAGGTATTTATCTTTATAAGGAAAAAATTATCTTAAAATGATTGGTAGGGAATGTCTATGAGGTGGATGATAATTTATTTGATATTTTATTTTATTTCTTTTGGTTAGGTTATTAAGACTTTATTTGAATTGATATCTTAGTAATTATTATTTAATATTTATTTTGAGCAATTATCTTATAGTAGGATTATTATCCTAGAAACAATTCTAACATTCCATGAAGGAAAACTTTTATTGGATGGTTGAAAAGACAATAGTTCCAATTCATTTTCATTTATTCCCTTAGTGCTACAACAATAATTTGAATTCATTTCATATGATTTCCCACCCTACCCCACCCCTTCACCACCCCCTCCACCACCACACACCACCACACACACACACACCCCACCCCACCCCCTGCCCCCCTCCACCACCACACACCACCACACACACACACACACACACCCCACCCCACCCCACCCCCTCCCCCACCACACACCACCACACACACACACACACCCCACCCCACCCCCTGCCCCACCCCTCCACCACACCCTCCCCCACCACACACCACCACACACACACACACACACCCCACCCCACCCCACCCCCTCCCCCACCACACACCACCACACACACACACACACACACACACCCCACCCCACCCCACCCCCTGCCCCCCTCCACCACCACACACCACCACACACACACACACACACCCCACCCCACCCCACCCCCTCCCCCACCACACACCACCACACACACACACACACACCCCACCCCACCGCACCCCCTCCCCCACCACACACCACACACACACACACACACCCCACCCCACCCCCTGTCCCACCCCTCCCCCACCCCCTCCCCCTCCACACACCACCACACACACACACACCCACCCCACCCCACCCCACCCCCTTGTGACACCCCGCCTAATTTAAACATCGGGTGATCAGGACTTTATTAAATTAAAACAAGTTTCTCAAATGGTTCATTCTTAGCATCACTGTCGAAAACTTTTTAATTACTAATACCCTAAGTAAAATTAGACCGGTGCCAAATTTTATCTTTCTTAAAACAGATAAATCAACCATGCGGAACAAAGTACAAATAATCATGTACTAAATCAAACAACAAGTAAAAGTACAACAGAACAAAAGTATTACCGATTAAACCATCGGCTAAAGAAAAACCCAAACAACAATAGAGTAACCACCAGTCTGAAATCAATAACTGAGACTAAAGCCGGACAACAAGTCCATACATAGAATAGTGTGAGATCCTGTACTAGATCTGAATGAGAGATATCGCCTAGTCAAAATCCTGTAAGCATCCACTGTGCTACAACTCCGAGTCTCTGGAATGGAATCATCATACATGGCATCCCTGTGGCTGGACACCTAAAAGGTTTTGAAAATATTT
Organism: Sambucus nigra; assembly: GCA_949130495.1. NCBI lineage: Eukaryota > Viridiplantae > Streptophyta > Magnoliopsida > Dipsacales > Adoxaceae > Sambucus > Sambucus nigra. The sequence goes on along the minus strand of OX422210.1, from coordinate 342,483,269 downwards.
TATAGCAAGAGTTAGTACTCAAAACATTTTGAAAATATTTTGCAAGCGTTTATCACAATATAAAATGCGGTTATTGATTACACATGTTAGGTTCTCGTACACTCTCTTGAGTTAACTCACCTCTCATCTTTTGTGCACACCTAACGTTCTACACTTAGTTTACCTAGCCGTACTTCTCAAGCTAACTAAACCAAAGTAGTAAACTGAACTTATCTGTACCCAAGTTCCAGTACCGCCCATACAGTACAACCGTTTTACTAACATCACGCGTATGTTAAATAATTCTCAAGTCATTTCATCTATGTTATTTTCCAAGACTTCCCATTTAGTTTCACTACTAAAATTACTTCAATTCTCACAATTGTTAACTTTCCCACTTAAGTAATTAAGTTTCGCCACTTGAATTACTAAATAGATTTTCTCTATCTAAAGGTTTATTTCGTAATTAAGTTTCACTACTTAACTTACTAATTCAGTATGTATCTTCAATTACATAAAATATATCAATCTACTAACGCACAGAAGTAGATTATCATCAAGTATATATATTATACACACAATATATACTAAATATCAGTCATCGCTATTTTGCCCTTTTTTATACACGTAAAGGACTCCTGGTTCGGAATGATTCATCGACCCCAAGTAAGAATTGGTTCGGAATGGCACATCGACTCCAATTATTTTTTAAAATACATATATACACATATTATGGTTCGGGACTCTCTCACCGCGACACCAGTTCAAGGTTTGGTTCGGCATTTCTCATCGACCCCAAACATATAATAGCATTATGTTAGTTCGGAATGTCTCATCGACCCTAACATAATTAATTTAGGCATAATCTCTCTACCTAAAAGATCACATAATTCAGTAGGTACACGCCCGACCTATTAATCATACACGTACGTAATATTTTATCTCATATATTTATCGTACAATAATAGCCTCACGATTTATCTCAATAATCGCACTTATTTGAGTATTCACACAACTCTAAGGGTCCTAGTTACCCCTTACATATATTTTCAGTAGTTATTTCTTACCCTACTGGTCTATTACTTAAATTGAATTTACTTCGCCCCTAAACTCAATTTCCGAAATCCCCGATACTCTACTAAATCGGATTATTTTCCTCGGTCCGTAATCCAAGCCCTACACCCAATGGCCCTATCGGACCTCAACAATATACCTACTGGTCTTATTCTCACTCCCATATAAGTATAATGTAAATCCTAGAATACTCATTCATTCCCGAACTCCACGAAGAATTAAACACAAAATTTTCGGGAAACAGCTTGCGTCGATCGATCGACGTCTGGGTTCGATCGATCGACTAAGTCGATCGATCGATAGTTTGAGTTCGATCGATCGAACGAACAGGGACAGACGCAGTCTGTCTTCTTCGTTGGACCTCTCCTCCATTAACAAATTTCCAAACTCCATTATTGACCACCAAACTTCGACCCAATGATCCTAACATGTTTCCACCTACACTAGGACAGTTTCTAACGTATCAAATACATTAAAACTCCAATTCCTTCAAAGAAATAATGAATTAAACCCCAAAATTTCTTAGAACCCTAGTTATGGTGTTCTTCCCATATTTTCATTCAAAACCCAGATTTTAATCCGAAAAATCGTCAAGTATAATCTGAATATTAATCTTCTACATAGGTTAAATCATTCTACATGCGATTCCTATCCCAACATGCATAATTATCATCTTTCTCCAACCCAAAATAATGATTTAAACAAAACTATTCAAAAACCCTACACATGGGTATTATAACTTTAAGATTTTTGCAATAAACAACTTGCCTCAAGATTTGTAGGGTCTGATTTCGTGGTTGTTGATGATGATTGGTGATCTTCATCCATCAATCCTTCTCCCCCAACAAGTTGATGGTAGAAATCCCTTTTAATCTCTCCCAAATCCTCTTTTGCCTTAGAAAGTTACCTCTCTCTCTCTTCTCCAATGTCTATGGTGTAACTCCAATTGCCTAACCCTAGCCACCACCCTTATAATCAGATTTAGGGTTACAAAATTCGTAGGTCTTCCTTCCCATAATTGTAAAGAGACCAAAATGCCCCCGAATGGTCCCGGTTTAGCCCGAAAATGACCCGGCACTCAACTAGTACCCCCGGGTACACTATTTTGACTAATTCGACCCTTTCGGAAACAACCGTGGACTCTAAATTATCATTTGAGTCACTTAAAAAATATAACTCGTTCTCACCCCAACACGGTCTACACGCGTTAAGTAACTATTTACCACTCGCACTAAATAAATAAACTGAGGCAATATTTATCGGTATCTATCTCTCGATTAATATACCAAAATTAAAATTTAAATAAAACTCTTTAAATTACTACTCTTTCGTAATTTAAATTAAGCCGACATTTTCTCATTTAATTCTCCAATCTAATTAAATGGAATATTCAGAAATACGGGGTGTTACATACTTCCCCCCTTGAAAAAGGAATTTCGTCCTCGAAATTAGGATAAGGCTTGTATTAAGACTAAGGACCTTAAACATCACTGCATCCTCTAATACCAAAAATCGAATCATATAATCCTAGCTGTTGCGCTAAGGGTATGCCTTACTTCATTATAAACTCTTACCGCACGTTACCCATGTCGCATATATTATAATTAAGTCTCACTACTTAATTTCTCATAGATTTCCCAATCCAACTTTAATTCTTGAAATTAAGTTTCTCCCTACTTAATTTACCCATTCTATGTATATCTTTATATAACATCTAAGTGCCTACTATCACTCATAAGTAGAATATTATAGGGTATATATATCACACACAATATATACTTTAAGGAAAATTGGTCCGGCAAAATCATCGGCCCCAATAATCCTATCATTTACATTGGTCCGGGAATCCACCGACCTTAAGGTAAATGTAATGCACCTGTTGGTTCAGACCTTTCGTCGATACCAATTTTCTTTATAATCGATTTGGTTCGGAAAATCATCGACCCCAAATCGATTCCTCAGGTATTGGTCCGCAACATCATTGACCCCAATACAAAGATTAAGCACACTTATCATCGCACATAAGTAGGAAAAATCAATAGGTATATATATCGTACACTTAACATATACTATTAACACTTGTTTTTATAATCACCCCCCCCCCTTCTATAACACTTTCGGGGTTATTGGCTCGGAATTCCCCTCGATCACCAATAGTGAATAATTACTTGTCTCGAAATCACATCTCGAGCACCAATATATGTATATATATCTCATCACACATATGTAGACAACTTATGAGCCATATACTACACATTTCATATACCTTAAATGTCATACTCCAATAGAATGTCCTCATATCACACTTTAAGGACTAAAAGTTCGAGATGTCTCCTCGAACCACACCCAAAGTACATGTATTGTTCGTAATCGGTATCCACGAACCTAATCCTCATGTACAGTCCTTATAGGCACTCACCCTACCTATAAATATGCTCATATAGGCATACATTCAACCTATGAATAGATCAGTGGGCTTCTCTAAAATTCCACTATCATAAGGGTGTAACATCATTCTTTCTCACTAATTTTGAGTCGTAGGTAACACAACATACTCAAAATAAAACTTTAACGCTATTCCTTCCTGACCATTTCTCACAGGGTGGAATTTTAGGATTTCACCCTGATTCACTATTATGTGGAGCGGCTTCATGCACTTGCGCACTCCCCCTTTTTCAACTACACACTAATCCATCCCGGTCACCCTATTTCGCTACCCCCAACGAAATGTTGGCTAAATTATGATGTTCACAACCCATCAAAATTTTTAAGTTTGTCTCCTCATTCCATCATTGGAAATGTAGGTTCACTACTACATTCCGGTTGCTCATTACGAGTCTAACTCACTCTATAACTAGAGGTGTATCTGGAGACAATCTCACTATGTCTCCTCTCAATATCGCTTCCCACTTACATCATCTTTCCTCAAGTGGTACTCTATTCCCCTTTCTCTCCGGGTTTATTATACTTTACAATCCGTGCACTCTTCGCAATTGGCGCACTTTGTGAGGTTGGTTACTTTATAAGAATCAACATTTTAGTAACATAAAGTCACCCTCAACACTCAGTCAAGTAGCACCTTGCGCTACTTCTTCACCACAGTTAGGTCTCCCATATCAAGAGATAACCTTTGAACGGTTTCCCACCGATTTTCATCCCATAAGGTGTGCTGGATCTCTCAGCACATATAATCTTGGATCATCGTCTATCTCCCATGACGTTCAACCCATTTCATCGATACGACTTGTTTCCTAATTTCCCCACCGTCGTACCAAAAATATTCCGCATCCCTCTATTTCGGATGTCTAAGGAATTCAATTGACTAGGGCGCCCATACACCCTTTTCTCCGGGTACATTTGCAAAAACATTACAAATGTCGCACCCGTAACATGCTTTTCTTCAACTCCAGCCTAGTCTACACGACGTGACTATAATCTTGTGGGTGTTCTCAATACCCTAGAGACAAAAATCAAATCTTTGCCCACAAAGTCCCACTTATCCCTTCATGGTGAGGTAAGCCTTTCAGTGTTTCTCCACAACACTACCGGCTCCACTGATGTCCTAGCATCTAACAATGTCTCTTCTCCTGACGTGCATAAAAATTCAGTCGTATTCCCTTCCGCAACCGAACTTAAACAAGGGGCTTCTCCCCATGTATTCTTACTGATCATTATCGGAACAACACATAGTCGATATGCTCAAATTCGATTCCTCGACAACATGTGCAACCATACTCCAGTATTTCTAAAGGAGTCAAGTGGCACCGCGCTTATACTATCACTAAGTCTTTAGCACTAATTACAACGACGAGCTCGATCTCTCCGCTCAGCGGTCATATTACATACCTTGACTCACATCATTTAGGTTTCCACACACCGAAATCAATTACTATAAGATGTTCATAATCTCCGAAGTCTCTCACATATTGAAGAATAATGACAACTCGACCCTTTTCAGGTGAGGATTCGTCCTATACCCCATTCACTCGAGGCTAAAACCCATATACTTCCTTAACCATCGCTCTGGTGGTTTAGATGGTTTTCCGGACTTAACACGCTTGTCCTCTCCGGAATGCAAAACTTATTGGAGTTATTATTTCTTCAAATAACTTTAAGCTAAATTAGAATGCGTGGCTCTACCAACCACACTAGACATCATTACAAAAATCCCCTTACTCCTATCATCCTGGTTCCCTTAGTTTTGCGACTAAGAGGAACGTACTATGTGGTTTAACAGTCTCGACTTAGGATCTAGTCATCAAATCCTCTAGTGGGTTTCCACTTATGGCTTGTACCAGCCCATTACATTCAGTCTTACTCTTTGACTAAATCTTTAAACTCTCTTGACTTCGCCCCCTAGGAGCATTTACCCCAACCTTGTAAGAAGTATCATACTGCCTTCATATACATAAGTCGTCCAAGAAGAGTTTTACCAAGATTGCGAATCATAACTCGAGAGTTCATTCTCTCAAGGGCTCTTTTCCCTCGTACCCATCTCATCGATACAAGTTCTCTTCAACGGATAATCTCTTTCTCACGATTGGCCTCTACTAGGCTTTCACGTGGGGGTTCCGGTATTTCCATTCTCTTTGCTTCTAAATCAACAATAGGGAACTTTGTGGTTATACTATACGTAAGGTCTCTCTATTTCTATACGGACCCTCGGTCCGGATGCGGTGATTTGCATCTCCGCCACGTTGTCTCTAAAAATTTACTCAAATTTTTCACTTCTGAGTATTTCTACTCTATCCTCAACGCTAAAACCACTGGACATACTACTTCTCTTGGTTACCAAGTACAGTTGCCGTTTTATCACATTTTACGGCTCGTCCTCATCAAAAATTTGCAGACTCCCTCCCACTATCACTACGTTGGGCGGGTCTAAGTTAGCATCCCACTTTGCTGTCGCGATACTTGAAAAAAAAAATTGTCTGCTATGCCTCAACAACCCTTGCAGCATTTTACTTCCATTACACGCTAGGAGTGACCTCGACAACGGTCATCTCTCCTATGATTGCCATCTTCGAACACCCTATGCTTTGCCTAGCTCCTCCCTCATGTCGTCCTTCCAACGCTAATGCTGGTCCTATCACCATATTCGACGTACCGTGCACAATCGAACTCGTATATATAACACTACGTCTACTAAACAGCAGGGGAACGTGAACTACGTACGTAGAGGAGTACAATCATCCTAAGATAGGGCTCTATATCAATCAAACGATACGCTGAAAACGTAGTAAGCCGTACAGATCCTATGGACACTAGAACCTGATGCTCTGATACCATCTGTGACACCCCGCCTAATTTAAACATCGGGTGATCAGGCCTTTATTAAATTAAAACAAGTTTCTCAAATGGTTCATTCTTAGCATCACTGTCGAAAACTTTTTAATTACTAATACCCTAAGTAAAATTAGACCGGTGCCAAATTTTATCTTTCTTAAAATAGATAAATCAACCATGCGGAACAAAGTACAAATAATCATGTACTAAATCAAACAACAAGTAAAAGTACAACAGAACAAAAGTATTACCGATTAAACCATCGGCTAAAGAAAAACCCAAACAACAATAGAGTAACCAAAAGTCTGAAATCAATAACTGAGACTAAAACCGGACAACAAGTCCATACATAGCATAGTGTGAGATCCTGTACTAGATCTGAATGAGAGATATCGCCTAGTCAAAATCCTGTAAGCATCCACTGTGCTACAGCTCCGAGTCTCTGGAATGGAATCATCATACATGGCATCCCTGTGGCTGGACACCTAAAAGGTTTTGAAAATATTTTATAGCAAGAGTTAGTACTCAAAACATTTTGAAAATATTTTGCAAGCGTTTATCACAATATAAAATGCGGTTATTGATTACACATGTTAGGTTCCCGTACACTCTGTTGAGTTAACTCACCTCTCATCTTTTGTGCCCACCTAACGTTCTACACTTAGTTTACCTAGCCGTACTTCTCAAGCTAACTAAACCAAAGTAGTAAACTGAACTTATCTGTACCCAAGTTCCAGTACCGCCCATACAGTACAACCGTTTTACTAACATCACGCGTATGTTAAATAATTCTCAAGTCATTTCATCTATGTTATTTTCCAAGACTTCCCATTTAGTTTCACTACTAAAATTACTTCAATTCTCACAATTGTTAACTTTCCCACTTAAGTAATTAAGTTTCGCCACTTGAATTACTAAATAGATTTTCTCTATCTAAAGGTTTATTTCGTAATTCAGTTTCACTACTTAACTTACTAATTCAGTATGTATCTTCAATTACATAAAATATATCAATCTACTAACGCACAGAAGTATATTATCATCAAGTATATATATTATACACACAATATATACTAAATATCAGTCATCGCTATTTTGCCCTTTTTTATACACGTAAAGGACTCTTGGTTCGGAATGATTCATCGACCCCAAGTAAGAATTGGTTCGGAATGGCACATCGACCCCAATTATTTTTTAAAATACATATATACACATATTCTGGTTCGGTACTCTCTCACCGCGACACCAGTTCAAGGTTTGGTTCGGCATTTCTCATCGACCCCAAACATATAATAGCATTATGTTAGTTCGGAATGTCTCATCGACCCTAACATAATTAATTTAGGCATAATCTCTCTACCTAAAAGATCACATAATTCAGTAGGTACACGCCCGACCTATTAATCATACACGTACGTAATATTTTATCTCATATATTTATCGTACAATAATAGCCTCACGATTTATCTCAATAATCGCACTTATTTGAGTATTCACACAACTCTAAGGGTCCTAGTTACCCCTTACATATATTTTCAGTAGTTATTTCTTACCCTACTGGTCTATTACTTAAATTGAATTTACTTCGCCCCTAAACTCAATTTCCGAAATCCCCGATACTCTACTAAATCGGATTATTCTTCTCGGTCCGTAATCCAAGCCCTACACCCAATGGCCCTATCGGACCTCAACAATATACCTACTGGTCTTATTCTCACTCCCATATAAGTATAATGTAAATCCTAGAATACTCATTCATTCCCGAACTCCACGAAGAATTAAACACAAAATTTTCGGGAAACAGCTTGCGTCGATCGATCGACGTCTGGGTTCGATCGATCGACTAAGTCGATCGATCGATAGTTTGAGTTCGATCGATCGAACGAACAGGGACAGACGCAGTCTGTCTTCTTCGTTGGACCTCTCCTCCATTAACAAATTTCCAAACTCCATTATTGACCACCAAACTTCGACCCAATGATCCTAACATGTTTCCACCTACACTAGGACAGTTTCTAACGTATCAAATACATTAAAACTCCAATTCCTTCAAAGAAATAATGAATTAAACCCCAAAATTTCTTAGAACCCTAGTTATGGTGTTCTTCCCATATTTTCATTCAAAACCCAGATTTTAATCCGAAAAATCATCAAGTATAATCTGAATATTAATCTTCTACATAGGTTAAATCATTCTACATGCGATTCCTATCCCAACATGCATAATTATCATCTTTCTCCAACCCAAAATAATGATTTAAACAAAACTATTCAAAAACCCTACACATGGGTATTATAACTTTAAGATTTTTGCAATAAACAACTTGCCTCAAGATTTGTAGGGTCTAATTTCGTGGTTGTTGATGATGATTGGTGATCTTCATCCATCAATCCTTCTCTCCCAACAAGTTGATGGTAGAAATCCCTTTTAATCTCTCCCAAATCCTCTTTTGCCTTAGAAAGCTACCTCTCTCTCTCTTCTCCAATGGCTATGGTGTAACTCCAATTGCCTAACCCTAGCCACCACCCTTATAATCAGATTTAGGGTTACAAAATTCGTAGGTCTTCCTTCCCATAATTGTAAAGAGACCAAAATGCCCCCGAATGGTCCCGGTTTAGCCCGAAAATGACCCGGCACTCAACTAGTACCCCCGGGTACACTATTTTGACTAATTCGACCCTTTCGGAAACAACCGTGGACTCTAAATTATCATTTGAGTCACTTAAAAAATATAACTCGTTCTCACCCCAACACGGTCTACACGCGTTAAGTAACTATTTACCACTCGCACTAAATAAATAAACTGAGGCAATATTTATCGGTATCTATCTCTCGATTAATATACCAAAATTAAAATTTAAATAAAACTCTTTAAATTACTACTCTTTCGTAATTTAAATTAAGCCGACATTTTCTCATTTAATTCTCCAATCTAATTAAATGGAATATTCAGAAATACGGGGTGTTACACCCCTCCCCCACCACACACCACCACACACACACACACACACACACACACACACACACCCCACCCTCCACCACCCCCTCCCCCACCCTGCCCCACCCCGCCCCACCCTGCCCCACCCCCTGCCCCCCTCCACGCACAGACATACACACATATATATATACACATACACACATAAATATACACACAAATATATATATAAATGAAAGAGAGAGAGAGAGAGAAAATGGACCTGAAAGTAGAGAGAGAGAGAGAGAGCAGCGTCGAGAGAGAGAGAGAGAGAGATGGAGGGAAGGGCGCGGGAGGGAAAAAAGAAGGGGGATAGGGTTTATGCTGCGAACATTGTCACGGTCGTGTCAAGGTCTTTGACCGTGACACGAATTGTCACGGTCATTGACCGTGACAAGTCCGTGACAAATCGACTTGTCACGGACTTGTCACGGTCAATGACCGTGACAATTCGTTGTCACGGTCGTGTCAAGGTCAATGACCGTGACATAAAACGCGTGTTTTTTTGTCACGGTCAATGACCTTGACAAGGCTGGCCGGCTGAAAGGTGATAATTTGCCCATTTTGGTGTAGTGTATTAAAGTGATGTTCATACAACTTTCACTGATACTATTTTCTTACCTAAGCACCCATCTACGTTTAAGGGATTCTCACACTAAGGTCTCTAAACTAGTTTTAAAAATAACTAAAAAGTAATCAATTAATGTTAGGAGAAATAATAATAATATAACTAAGGAAACATACATAACAAGTGGGATGCCTAATACCTTCCCCACTCGTAACCCAATTCCCCAGCCTACTCTATAAGAATATCTGAACGAATCGCAGACTTAAAAATATCCCTAGGATTAGCCCAAAAAGTCTAGCCCATATCTTTTGCTTATTTTTGTATAAAAAAAATTGGCAACTATGAACAAACCAAACGATCCCCTTATCATAGAAAACACATTCAGGCATAAGCTTAAGAACGAGAGGTGTGCGACTCAAACTCGACATGACATAAAACATCTTCTAGAGGAAAGTCAACGAGCCCAACATCAGGCCGATAACACGACCTTCAAGGAAGGTGACAGACCGAGAGACAAGCATTTGCGCCCGCATCGTCGCATCAAAATGTTTCCCTTCTCCCCCCAACGCCCTTCATTCGCAACACCTTAGGTGTATTATTTTATAATCCCGGTAGTATAAATTAAGTCTTAAAATCAAGAAAATCCAAGTGGGTATCGAAAGCTTAAAATAGGAATCATATTATGTACCATAATCAACTTTGCAAAGTAGTATATCCACTTGAGTCTTTAGATAAATAAATTGGAGTGCAGTCATAATTATTTATCTTGGATCCTAATTATTTGTCTTGTGTCCGTAATGTAGTCCACATACCCAAGTAGTTAGGACCAAATTATTAAGAAACCCAATTTGGCCAAAGCCCACCCTTTGTACTTGAATATAAAGGTGTGGGATGGGGTTTTAATGATTATTATTGATCATTTGAGTCTGATAAGGGTGGGAGAAAATAGTATACACGTTTTTTGTGAAGAGGCCTAGAGAGAGACCACCATGTCTCACCCATATACAAGTGTTTGCATCTCAAAAGGTGTCCACCCACCTTCCTGACTTTGGGGAGGATCATACACTAGAAGATCCTAGCATATAGAAGGTTTAATAAAGGAATTTCGAATACCTTGGAGGGAAACAATGATTTTTTAATCATCCACCTTTGTCTCCTTATACGAATCATAACAAGATTCGCAAGGGTATTGTTTCTTAAAATACTAGGTTTAATTCTTAAACCTAATTCATGTTTTTCTCTTCAATGCATGGTTAATCAATGATGTAAAAGGATGAAATTTTTTCACATTTTAAATGTCAATGCCAAGTTATGTTTCCCAATAATTGGTATCAAAGCCTCGGTTGAGATTGATCATGTATTGAAAAGGTCCATGTTGTCCACTAAGAAACCCTAGTTTTGGCATGTTGTATAATGTACAATCTTGTGTATGGTATCGTAATAACATGGCTTTGTAGATTTCTATGTTTGTCCCTTCCATCATGGTCATATATGTTTATTTGGTATGATTGGATCTTACGCTAGACTATCTAAAGTTATTTTTAGTTCATACTTCAACATGGAAGTAATAATTAGTTTTTTTATAATTATTTCAGTATCGATGCAATTGGAGGTGTTAGAAGAGGTTTGCAATGTCTCTTTGATGTTAGAATCGTGTATATTTTTAGGTTTAAGTATCGGGGAAAGTTTCATTTAGGTTTGAATGGGCTATGGACATTCTTGCATGACAAAAATGAGAGGAATAAGAAGTTGTCCCTTACAGGTCGACCTAATTGGTCCGACCAAGAGCCTAAAGGAATGTTTTTTAATCCCTTTGGGGGTTTTTTCGATGGTTTTATGTGGTGGTTCTTCCCTAGAATGCTTTTAGAACATGAAGGATCAGTTTCTAGTGTTCAAGACCCTCAAGAACTCTTAGTTTTAAGGACTAAAATATAATTGAACGTTAATCTAACTTGGGGGATAATAAATTGTCTTAACCCACAATTTTTCCCATTAATATTTTAAAATAATGATGTGATTAACTCCTCCCATTATCTAATCTAACCCCACAACAAACGGTTTTAATTATGGTATTTTAAAATACATGGTAATTCTTTTAACTTAACCAATACATGTGTTTGATCCCCTAACATGACATTCTATATGTGCACTTTTGATTTTAAAGAATTGATCGATGGAAATTTGTAGACATAGTTGATGAAACTCAAGTGAGAATCATCTTCTTAGAATAATTTTATCATTGGTTGATCAAAGGACTCTTTGGATTAAACCTGGTTAGGAAACCCGGTACCATTTCGTAATCAGGAAGTGAAGAATTATTAGGGGCTTATTTGTAATAGTTTAACTATGTCATTTAATTCAATAGGGACCTACGTGTAAATATTGAAACTTTATGTTATAAATAGAATGTGATGGGAGATGTATAACCAAATTCATTCATTCATGGTTGTTGATTTCTCTCTTCGTTCTCTTCCTCTCATTCTTCTCATATTATCTTCTTTTCTTTTTATTATGTAAAACTGGTTATCTGTGAAAATACCCCCATTTATTTTTATTTTCTCACATTTGAGACAATTTTTTTTAATCCCCATTTGTTCTGTTCTTTATTTCCTTGCTAAACTAGTTTTTTTTTATAAATAAAATCCGAAATGAAAAATGGTTTAATTTGATTTTAATTCACATACTTTATGGATTTTTATCTTAAATATTTTCATTATTCTTCAAATTATGTGTTTTTTATCTTTTCAAAACTTAAATTATTTTTTCATGATTTTGAAATATTTTCTGATTTTTAAAAATGATAAAATTACATTTGATTCAACATGTTTAATTTTTTAATTAAACAATTTTATCAAAATCAAAACGACAGAGTTTTGTTTGTGTTGGTGTCATTTTGGTGTGGAATCGAGGCATCTTATTTGAGTTGTTGTGGTTGGTGCGGGTTGACACACATGAGCTCATCCCGCGTGTTTCTGTCAGGTGTCTGCCTGTTGTCGAATTTGTCTTCTGGCTTTTGACGATTTTCTCCTCAATGGTCAATTGATTTTGACACATGAACCCTTGAAATGTGTTTTCCTTTGTTGCCCTTAGATGCTTGTGTTGGTTTAAGATTTTGCCCTTAATGTTTGAGGATTTAGATTTATACTAAGAGCCTTTCCTCTCTGCTTATAAATATGAGGTTTTGGGATCTATTAAAATTAACCGAGATAATGGAAAAATCCTCCTAAACTCTGCCAAAAAAAATTCACACTTTTCTCTCTCTACATTCCTCATCTGAGAGATTAAGTTCAGTGTGTTTTCTTTCTCTCCCTAATATGTAAAATGTCCTATGGGATTGTGAGTGTAGTATAGTTATTCTTCAGTATTTTCTAACTGATTGATGACCTTTGTTGCTCTCAGGTCATGTATGTTCTAATTTGTTGATTTTTGTGTTATGGAGTCTCTTATTCTTGAAAGATTTCTATCCTTAAGTTTTCTAGGTTAAGAAAGGGTTTACATGTTGCTGTTTTGGAATGAGTGAACATGTTGGAACTCATATCTTGACTTCTACCTTCTGGACTTATTTTTCGAAGGATCTTTTGTTGGTAACATCTGAAAACATCTTTTATACTATATATAACAAATACATATATATACATATATAATGCGGTCTTATGATTTTTTTTTTGCATGTGTTAATCCACAAATAGATAATTTTAATATGAAATTATTTTTTGTGGACCTGCTTCGGTTACACCTGTTTTCTATTTTTTTTACCAAGTTAAGCAGTTGAGATTTTTTGAGATATTGGTTTAGTGGAACATTTGAATGTTATAACCTGCCTTACTCCATTTTTTTAATTAAATGGAATTTGAAATTTATTTTACTTTAAATTAAATTTAAACAATTTTGTGAGGTGTGATCTTTTATACTCTCAGGTCACTTTACTAAAACTGTTTTTTGGTCACCAAAGACTTGATTAAGTCAATTGATATTTAAAACTGGTTTAAGGTCCATTTTATTCAGTTGTGTTAAACCTAATTCTGAGATTTAATCAATCATGTTTAGTGTGTAGGCTGTATACTTAACTAATTTTATTTTAGATTTAAACATTACTATTGATAATAACCTTCTAAGAAGACCTTGTATGTGTCTTGTAAATTAGATGTTATAATCTTTTTATGTTTGAATTAAACCAAACTTATTCTCTTATTATTAGGTTTTTATGCAACTTCATTGGTACTCTAGTTTTGGGTGTGTAGTTGTGTGTGTTTTCCGATGTTGTCACTACCTTGGATGTTTACTCAGAATCATCTATTGTGTGGTAGTTTAGTATGTGCCTTGGTGTACTTGTTTGTATCGGGAAAACTATTCCATTTACACTCGTATATCTATAATCTGTACTTAAACATTGGTATTAGTGGACTTGGGTGTGTGAGTGTTCCCGGAACTAAGGGACCTGGGGTTTTCCACTTAGTTGGCTTCCACGTGATCAAATACGGTGTATATTCTGCTTCACACTACACCAAAACAGGTAATTTGTAAGTGTTTTAAACACTTACAAATACCATTTGTAAGTGTTTTAAACACTTATAAATCGGTGCGTTGCAAAATAATTATAAGTGTTCAAAACCGTTGCAAATGTCATTTGTTGGTGTTCATTGGGACCAGATGTCTGTTTTGGAAAACCGTTACAAAAAAAATTGCAAGTGTTATGAACACTTGCATATTAAACTTTTGCAAGTGTTTTAAACACTTGCAGAATTTTCATTTGCAAGTGTTCAGAACACTTGCAAAACTCAACAAGCTTTTTTAATTTACAAAGGTTATAAACACTTACAAATGATTTTTTTATTTTTTTTTGTAACAGTTCAAAACACTTACAAATAGTAATAAATGTTCTTTTTGTTAGTGTTTTGAACCGTTACATAAATTAAAATATTAAAAAAAATAAAAATTATCCATCAAATGTCACCACCCTCCATTGATAAAAAGAAGCATTCTTTGCAAAAATCAAAACTTTGCATTTCTACTACAAATTCATCAATGTAATAATAATCATTATTACTAAATCGTTACAAAATGCATTAACACAGTCAAAACTTAATAACGTTACATTAAATTAAAAATACAAACCAAAACAAAAACCCGCAATCTCAGTAACATCACCATTGCCCAATGCCATAGTCTCCAATGTCATCTCTATTAATGCTAGCACCACCGTCTCTCTCCTTAAGTTGTATTCATTCCATCGGTCTCCTTGTACCACCCAATCGACCTTTGTAGAACCACCCACCACTCCTCATGACAACTACAAAAAAGGCATTAAAATAAAATCAGCAAATCAAAACTAGTACAACAAATAACTGGTTAGTTTATGTTAATAACAACAAACTAGTATAGCAAACTAAAACTACAATTATGTACAATGATAACTACACATTGGTTTTTCGAAAGGAACAAAAGAATGTTAAACTAATGCCAAGAATAAATATTAAGTTAGTTCACATATAAAATAGAACAACAGTTGAAATGTTTGCACTATTACTTCATGTCACGAATGTATTCACAGGATGCTTAGTTTCATGATTACAAGATTTTGAAATCAAGTTATGGATTGCTACAAAAATAACAGTTGGTGAATATTCACACAATGCATATACCTTTTTTTGTGCAAGTTAATAGCTGAACCGAATCACTGTGATTTGAAATATTTGGCTGGTAACACTGGAACCTGAGCCACAATAGATAAATTAGTTCAGCTCCTATTTTAAATTGAAAATAAATAAATTAGTTCAGTTCGTATTTTAAAAAATTGACAGATTTACCATTACAAATTATTCATCCAGCACTAAGTTTTATTTGACTAAATGAATCTTCGTATCCAGACCATATAGAAATGATCTTATAGCATTTATCTTCACAAAGAGGACCAAATCTAGCTTTCAAGAAATCATCCCAAATGGAACATTTAGTGCAGGCATCCCAAAAGCTTGTTTTAAAATACATGCTTTGTTTAGAGAAATCAAACTTCCCAAATTTAAACCACCTTCATCAAAAGGAGCACAAACATCTTTCCATTTGACCACCACGGCCTTGTTTTTGCTAATTGAACCAATCCATAAGAAGCCTATAATCCAGGTTTGGACTTTTTTTTGAAGAACTCAAGGCCACTTATACACCATAAAACTATAGAGGATCAAAGATTGAACTACAGACTTATATCAATTGAAGTCTTCCAGCCATAGACAAAAATCTACCATGTCAACCCTTTAATTTACATTTATCTCTATTTGTCAGCTTTTGTAGGTATCTTCTTTTTGGTTTTCCTCTAAAGACAGGAACTCTTAAATAAACAAAAGGAGCATGGCCTTATTTAATGTTCAATTTAGAGCAAATTCCATCATCTCTCTCCATCCTTTGTAGGTATCTAAGTAGTTCACCAGGTTGATAAGTAAGAAAAAGTCTTCATCCTTTGATATCTCTCCTAAGATAAACTCTTTATTCCTTTCCCACACCACAAATTATCAAAATACCCTAATTTATCACGATAAAGCAACTCGACCTAATCTTTGTCATCTGTTTTCATTACTGAAAACAGAAAAACTCTTCTTATCCATTATTCAATGACAGATGGGAAGAACAAAGATGTTGGGCTAGTGGTTAGATAAAAACAAGGGAAGGGGAAAGTTTGATTAATTTAGATTTTTAATTACTTTTAGTTATTATCTCTTTATGAACTCTTAGTAGGATAAATATGTGTTAGTTTTATATTAATCTGGTACTTTATTGTTCATGATTGTCCAGGACTCTTTAGGAGCATAGAAATAAAGGCCTCCTCTCTTGTATTTGGTAACAACTAATAATAACATTTTTGGATATTCGATATTGTGCAAGTGTTTTCAATACTCAGAAAAGAGTTCGCTTCTGTTAGTAATTGTTACTAAGTGCCAAGATTTTTCGAAGGAGCAGAATGACGTAAGAAGGAAGACGAGATAGGGTTGAGCCAGTGGTTAGATAAAGATAAGGGAGGGGGAAAGTAAGTTTAGGTTTTTAATTGGTTTGAATTATAATGTCTTAGTAGGATAAATAGATCTTAGATTTATTTTAATCTCTTATTTTCTAGTTATGATTATCCAAGACTCTCTTAGGAGCCTATAAAAAAATGTCTTATCCCTTCTATTTTGGAGTTCACAATTAATACTATCTTTGGACTTCTATAATTGTGTGTCTGTTCAACGCTTTCGCTTCTCTTACAGCATGTCTCCCTATCTAGGAATTTGTAACTCAAAAGTTGACTTCTAATTTTGACACTCCAATTGGTAAACTAATAAATAATCGGAGTGTGGAGAGGGAAGTTCTGTGCTTTAACTGTATGGAAAAAAGATATATAGCGGTAGAAAAAAAACTGGAAAGTATACAAAGAAGTGCCCTAGGGTCCTATCATATTTTTTGAAGCACTCCTGTAGCTACGCCCAAAAAATGGGGGCCAATTTTCCAAGTCAACACTAACTAACATGATCGCGTGACTATTTCAGCGTCGCACTAGCACTCGAGGTAATTTTTCTTATATCATTATCAGAACATTTATTTTTTTGTGAATTAGGGTGAGGAAAGTATTTACTTTCAAATAACTATCCAAAGAAATTTATACAAACTAAGAATTATAACCTATAAACCAAAATCTACATGAGAGATCCACATATCCTACACTGACAGACTAGTAACCACATCCTAACTGGACTATTTTTTTTTCTTTGTTATGTTGACTACCCTAACTTTTACTGCATAAAACTTACCAACTTCAAGGAGAGGAGCGGGTGGGTAGCTTAGATAATGAGATATTGATAAATTAGAATAAGTACGAAAACATCGACACTAAAATGCCACAAACATTTTGTAATAGTACCTGGCATATTTGATACAAATCCACCTCTATTTTCGATGTTTCCCCGCTCAGTGTTGGGCTCATGATCGATACTCATCTGTATAGCATGTCCCCTCCTTGAAAGAATTTCTCGTGAATCTCAAACATTGGCTACCCATAGATTTCGACCATATATTAGAATTATAGTGATAGCAGTGGACCCACCTCTTCCTAAGTCTGGATTATGCAAAAGAATAGCCTAGTCTTTTCTTTCATAAGCTTTAAAAATTAAACTATTTGGATCAGTCCAAAACTCCTCCTGAAATGATTCAATAACATGTCATAAGATAAGAGTATATCCTCTCCAATTTCTTTTTACTTTTTATGGGATTGAAAAGAAAATTTTTCCATTCTGAAGTTATTTAAAAGAATTAGAAAAAGAAAAGAAAAGAAAGACTAATGGAGCCACATAGTCTTACTACCCATCTTCCATAGAGATTGACAATGTTTAGACTCTGCACATGGTGTCCTATGGGAGGTGACCCTAATACGATTTGAACTCTTGGCCTCCATCTTGTGAGGTAAGAGTTCATGTCATTAGGCTATCCCCTTAAAGATGTGTATCCCATCTTCAATCTTTAATTAATAAACAATTCACTTTAGTTGGTAATTATTTCTCAACTAGACTGTCTTTTCAAATGAAAAAGGTTGTATAAAAAATTCATCCTTATAAAGTTACAAAATAAACATAACGCGTCAAATCGATCGTACATTTTTCAAACTACAAAAGTTTAATAAGCTAGTCATGTCTAGCGAGGTCGGATTCCATTAATATCGTGTCGGCACAGGTTTGCTTTTAAAAATAAATCTATTTCGGGTTTGGGGAGAGTTCGATATAGTGTTTTATCCAAGTTATTTGTAAAATGAAAACAAATAAATTAGTTCCCAACAGTGAAACTGGTTTAACCAAGTAGTGGTGGAGAAATTAAGATTGTCATGATGAAACGCGTATCAACTAATGAAACAAGCGATATACATATGGGTATGTGTGATAGGCATCATTTTCCATAAAAATATGGGATCTTTAGCATTTTCTAACTTTTGGTAGTGTTGAATACACAATGTTTCCATTAGTGAGAATTCTTCAATACAAACTAAGAACTATCAATGTAAAGATAATTAAAGAATTTACTCACTTGAACATAACTTCTCAGAGGGACCGTCTTTCGCAGTATGAGGCATATAACAACCTACAATGCTACAAGAATATCTCAATTTAGTGGAGATTTTAGATATCCAGAGTTACGCATTAGCTAAATGCCACGCTAAGACAGTGTGAAAATGGATAACAATATCATTTTCGGGCAGAAATGTTATTTTTGAAAATCATTGAAAAATGAAAAAAAAAACAAGGTCATATTTACTATCTGCGACAGTTTTAGTAGTTTTTGCGACATTTTTTTTCTCAAAAGCGTCACAAAAAGGGAATATGGAGCCCAAAGCGTAAACATACGAAACTTTGGATTCCAAACTAATATTACGCAAGCTCAATATGCAAAAACCCGAAAAGGAAAATTTGGAACTTATCTTATAACCTCTATAGGCTGCTTGAATTTTGGTGGCTGAAAGGTGTTGGTTTCGTAGAGTTGGTTCTAGCCTATAACTAATTTCCTTATGTTGACGAACGAACCTCGGAGAAGAAGCCATTGGGGAGGTAGCCCTAGGAGAAGCAGGCCTAGGAAAGGCAGGCCCTGGAGTAATGAGAGTTGTGCCCTCAGTTGCTATAAAGGTGTTGGAGGCCTAATTCGTAATTTGTGTTGATCTGCTTCCCCCAAAATTTTCTCAATACTACTTGGCTCCTTAAATAGGGGAATAAATGATTTTGACTCTCCGTGCTTTAATATTACTCGTCCCTTCTTCTTTTCCATGACGCTCTTCTTATCAGTTACCTACAAATTTGAAGATATTTGAATAAAATAAGCAACTAGTTTTGCTTCGAAAAATAATAGAAGTACTCCGACATAAAAATATAACATAAGTTCAATAAATATTTGTTCTTCCAAGTAACAATCATTTTGTTTTTAAAAAAGAGATGTGTAGAACATGGTGACAAACTCAATAGGAACAAAATCAACACATGAACAATTACTAATTATCAAACTGTACTTGGCAAATAGCACGATTCTAAATTATTTTGAATTCTTTATCATAACAATAATGATAAATGAAAACACATATAAAGGCCCAACCCAACTCAAATCATTTTGAATTCATTTACGCACAAGCTTGACCCAAATAAGGTAAATCCAATCAATTTTCTCATGCAGAAATTAGGATCGTTAAATCGAAACCAAGACATTAAAAGGTCATGGTCTTAAATCCAAAAGGGACATCAAACCAGTAGCAGTAAATACTGAGTGCTCACTTGGTGCCGGTGCCAGTTTGACATTTCTAAAAATTCAAACTGAAAAGAAGCAAGGATTAAAAGAACATAAACCATACACACCCATATATAGATATAAATTGAGAATTGTATTACCTGTGGGGACAACGATTTTGGTGCACGTTTCATATGGCACCAGTCGAGTAATATCATATTACCAGGTAATTTAGTAGAATGATACATCCAAAAAAAATTCCAAAAAAAGGAAAAACAAAGAAACTCATTAAAACTATTTACCAAAGATGCAACATGTTAAATACACCAAAATGATGCACTAGTCACTGCCCAAAACCTAAAGAAGCCAAATGTGAAATCAATGAAAACAATTAAAGACGAAATAGAAAAATACTTACGTGCTCAGATTCTAAATGTGAAGAAAAAATCAAAACAGAAGAACCAAAACCCTAGCATATCAAATCTCAAAATATGAAGAAAAAAACAAAACTATGAGCAGAGAGTTAAAATCAAGTAACGATTATACGGATGGAGATTTCATGGCATTTTTTGGTAAATTCGTGGTGAGATAGAGTGGGTACCATTCTTCAGTCCAATCATAGGTCACTACAACACTTTGATCGTCTTCTTCTAAGGATAATCCACCACTCATTTCTGCAACCTTAAGACTCTAATTTTTCGTCACCTGCCGACGATGAAATCAAAAAGAAATTGTTCGCATAACAAATGAAAAGAAACATAGTCACAAATTTTGTCACAAATGATAACATAAACCAATTGAAAAGAAATCGTTCGTACAATAAATTAAAAAGATAACATAAACCATATCTAAAAGAAATCATATAAAATTGAAAGTTTGGAAAAGTTTACCTGAATGAGATCGTTCACACTGAATGAGTCATCGAAATCGTTCGCACTGAATGAGAGAGAAAAGGGGTATGAGGGTTTGTAGAGGGTCCGAAAACTCTGATTGAAATGTTAGGAGGGAAAGTTTGGAGGGGAAAATTTAGTGAGAAATTTTGATCGAATTTTTTTACTATAACCCTTTTCGTTTTTTTACTTATAAAATATATAACCACTATGAATTTTATAACGATTTTGAACACTTACAAACTTTGTAAGTGTTCAAAACCGTTGTAAATTAGTAAGTGTTATAAACACTTAGAAACTAAATAATCTATTAGTTGCGAAATAAGTATTATGGTGTAGTGTCACCTCATCCCATTCTATTTTTCTTCTAGTGGAATAATAGGACATCACATCAACCAATTAATATTTATGTGTGCGTGTGTGTTTCTCAACCATTGAAATTTATAAAAGGTTTTTATCCAAAATTTAAAAGAGTTTAATAATATCTTAACACTTTTGTGTACTAGATTATTTCAAGTGGTATATGAGTGTCAGGATTACTTTTTAAAAGTTTGCTAACTCTTTAAGGTCAAGAACTCTTTTAAAACCTATTTTTAAACGGAAGACTGTAACGGTAGTTTTGTACGTCCTCCAATGTTTGAGGGTGCCAACTTGGCTTACTAGAAAGTAAGGATATTTGTACACATCCAACAGTTGGGAGATGAGGTATGGGACATGGTTGAAACTAGATTCACTTTTCCTACTAAAATAATTGTTGAAGATGATTCGCAAACTATCATAGGAATACCTCTTTATGAATGGACTAAAGAGGAGAAGAAAAATTCCGAGTATAGAAAAATTATGAATATAATAACCAAGGTAAAAACACTATTTTTCAAGCAATGGGTGAGTCTAAGTTTAAACGAATCTTAGCATTCACTACATCAAAGTCATCTTGGGACATTCTTATGACTACCCACGAAGGGGATATTAGGGTTAAAAAAGCTAAATCATAACTTCTTGGTCATATTTATGATTCTATGTTCATAAGAGATAATAAGAAGTTTGATGACTTTTATTTTAGGTTACAAGGCATACTAAATCAATCACATGCTAATAGAATTGTTTATGATGAATCTGAAATTTGTGCCAAGATTCTTAGGTCCCTTCCCTCTAGTTTTGATATGAAAATTCATGTTGTAGATGAAGCTGATCATGTTAACATGACTCCTCAACTTTTGTGTATAAAGATGAAAACTTATGAACTGCAAACATTGTTAAAATAAAAGGCAAAGAGGGAACACTAGTGCACACACTCCTCAATATCCTATGGTGTTTAAAACCAGTGTTAAAAGCCTTGATTTTACCTCTTCCCTAACTAATTTGATGAAATTTTTGTCTCTCTTGAGATGCTTGATAATGAAATTTCCCTAATGTCAAAACATTTTAAGAAATTTGTCAAATTTAGAAACAAATTTTCCTCTAGAGAAAGCGAACCAAGTTATTCTAACAGACCATATGAAAGGCAATTTGAAAAGAAACCTTTTGAAAAATTGGACTCAAGAAAATACATTAGTAACATTCAATGTAGGAAGTGTAATGATTTTGTCCACTATGCAAATAAGTGTTTTTCCAAATCTCAAGGAAATTTTCTAATAAATCTCACATTTCAAAAACTTGGGATGATAGTTCGGATAGTGATAGTGGTCAAGAGTATAAAAACCATATGGCTTTCATATCTGTGTGTTTAAATGATTCTGAAAGTGAGTGAGATAAGTTGTCTAATGTGTCTGATGTTTCGGATTTTTCTATAGACATTTTTAATATATCGGTTGATGGCAACCCTTTTTCCATTGGATCACATGAACACAAACACACTACTGCCACTGGATCCAATCCCTTATGTGATGAAAATCTATTTTTTGATGATGATTGTGTTCTTAATAATAAATTTGGAAACTATGAATGCGACGAGAAGTTGAATTTTGAGAAAATGTACAAATAAACACTGAAAAAGTTGACTCACATAGGCGAAATCAATGCTAGGGTACTATAAAAAAAATTGATGTGTTAAATAACCAAATTCAACTCATTTCAATGAATCTACTATGAAAATAAATGAACTATAATCTGATAATCTTTTACTACAATAAAATATTTCAAAACTAAAAGAAGGTAATCATTCTTTGGAAATGAAACATAAAGTTGTGTTAAATGACTAGGACGAATCAAAACTTAAGTTAGAGGAAACTATTGAGAAATTGAATACGTATGGATGATCTTGGATTAGATTATATTGAAAGAGAGGGTATTGGTTACATTGAAGAAACCTTTAAAGAAACCAATTTTGTTAACTCCATTGAGATCTATCAAGAATCATCCATTATTCAAATGTCCATCCCTCATAAAAAAACTAAAACTCAAATTCATGAGAAAAAGTCTGTTAGGCAGATTTATAACTATAATATCTATTCTAAGAATAAGTTCATTTTAAAAAATTCTATTTTAAACATCTAAATCAGAAAAGATTTAATTATAATGCTAGTTTTCCCAGGATCCCTTTTATGACTAAATCTTTCAATAATCCATTATATCATTGTGATTTTTATCGTAAAACTATCCATTTAGAGAGATTCTACTATAAATGATTAAATTTGAATTGGAAAAGTCTTAAATTAAACAAACCTAGGCCATCTATTATGATTAATTCTATTAAGAAGCCCACACCTACCAAGTCAAATCTTTTTGAAATTAAAAATGCTTCTCTTAAAACGAAGGCGATATGGATTAAGAAAAATGTTTTAAGTCACCATTTGAGATGTAGCGTTGTTTTATCAACATTAAATGATGCATACAAAAACAGTCAATGGTACTTAAATTCGGGCTATTCTAGGTATACGATCGGGGACAAAGAAATGTTATTTTTAGAGATGGTAAAATATCCCGGACCATAGGCAAAGGAACAATAAAGGTTGATAGGATCCCTAACTTATATGAGGTCTTATTGTTAAAGGTATCCAAGCCAATTTGCTTAGCATAAGACAGTTTTGTGACACTAACCATACTGTTAATTTCTCTAAAATTGAGTGTAAAATTGTCAATTTAGATGGTGAAACTATTCTTTATGGTAAAAGAACGCCTGATAACTGTTATGTTGTTATTCAAAACAATGTTGAAGAAAATTATTTATATTCCAGGTTAAGAGATTTAGATTTGTGGGACGAAAGGTTAGGACACATTAACTATGATAGCTTGTCTAGGTTGGCTAGTCAACAACTTCTACGTGGTTTTCCTAAAATTTCCAAGGTTAGACACTATATTTGTGGACCATGTCAAGTTAGTAAAATACACAGGCCCCTCACAAGAAATCTAAAGATGTTTTAACTTCTCAACCTTTGAAATTGCTTCATATCGATTTGATGTGCCCTTCAAGGACTACTAGTTTGTGTGGTAATTCTTATACTCTTATTATTGTGGATGATTTTACAATATTTAATTGGGTAGCTTTCATGAAAGAAAAATCAGACACATTTCAAAATGTTTTGAGAATTCTGTAAAAAATTGAAAATAAGAAAGACATACAAGTGACCAGAATTAGTAGTGATAAGGGAGGATAATTTAAAGACATGGGTGTTGTAGAATATTATATAGGAATGGATATCAAAACGAATTTAGTGATCCTGAAACTCCTCAACAAAATGGTATTGCAGAAAGAAAGAACCAAACCATCCAAGAAATGGCTCGTGTCTTACTTCATGCTAAAAATTTACCAAAATACTTTTGGGTTAAGGCTACTCAAACAGCTTGTTACATTATAGATCGGGTGTGTTTAAGGAAAGAAAGAAAACATGCCTCTTATGAAATTTGGAATGGCAAACAACCAAATTTGAAATATTTTTGGGTTTTTGGTAGTGAATGTTTTGTTTGTAAGGATAGAGAACAAATTTCAAAATTTGACACTCGAGGAGATAAGGTTGTCTTTTTAGGGTATGCTCAAAATAGTCGTGCTTATCGTGTTTATAACCTAAAAACAAAGACCATTATGGAATATATTAATGTGGTTGATAATGATAGAATTGCCCCTCATTTTAAAGAAAGTGAGAGTTCATTAACCATGGACACGACAGAAAATAAAGACTTACTAAAATCGTCAATGGACAGTGACTCCGACTCGATGTCTCCAATTTGGTTAAGTTAAATCACCCAAAGAAGAACTTCTTAGGATATGTTAGAGAACCCATTAAGACTAGATCTCAGACTATATATGCCTTGTTTTCTTCTTATGTCTCATTAATTGATCCTAAACATGTAAAGGAATATCTTGTTGATGAATCATGGTTATTTTCTATGCAAGAGGAACTAGGACAATTTAAGCTTCATAATATGGGGTATTTAGTACCTTGTCCCACTCACACAAATGTTATTGGAACAAAATTGATATTTAAAAATAAGTGGGATGAATCGGGTAATGTAATTAGAAATAAAGCTAGGTTAGTTGCACATGGGTACTCTCAAATTGATGGTATTGATGTTGATAATACTTTTTCTCATGTTGCTAGATTAGAATATGTTATATTGCTACTTTTCATTTCTTGCCATTTAAAATTTAAACTCTACCAAATGGATGTTAAATCCTCTTTTTTAAATGGTAATTTCAATGAGGAAGTGTATGCTGAGCAATTGAAAGGCATTATTGATCCTTTCCTTCATAATTATACTTTTAGACTTAAGAAAGGTCTTTCTGGATTAAAACAAGCCCTGCGTGCTTGGTATGATTGATTAGCAACTTTTTTAATGAAAAATGGATTTAGTCGAGGGGGAGTAGACTTAATAATGTTTATTAAACGTAAATCAAATTGTTTACTAATTGCTCAAGTGTATGTTGATGACATTGTTGTTAGGTCTACTTCTTCCTCCGAAGCTGAGAACTTTACTAAATAATAAAATATGAATTTCAAATGTCTATGGTGGGGGAATTATAATTTTTCTTGGGCCTTCAAGTTGTTCAAAAGTCAGATCCTATTTTTATTTGCCAAACCAAATATACCTCGGATTTAATTAAAAGATTTGGTTTGTCTAATGCCAAAACTTCTAGAACGCCCATGACTTCAACCACTAGACTCTCTAAAGACTTTTTCGAGAAAAATATAGATGTCATGTTATATCGTGGTATGATTGGGAGTCTTCTATATTTAACTTCTAGTAGACCAGATATAATGCATAGTGTGTGTATGTGTGTGTGTGTGTGTGTGTGTGTGTGTGGTAGATACCAATCAGATACCAAAAAGTCTCATTTACATGTTGTTAAATGCATTTTGAAATATGTAAATGGACCAATTAATTATGGTATTATATACACTTTTGACACAAATTATAAAATTATTGGGTATACGGATGGAGATTGGGAAGGGTGTTCCAATGATAGTAAAACTACTTCCGGTGGCTGCTTTTACTTAGGACGTAACCTTGTTTCTTGGTTATCCAAAAAGAAAAATTGTGTCTCGCTTTCATCTGCCGAAGCCGAGTACATAACTGTAGGTAGTTGTTGTACTTAACTTCTTTGGATGAAACAAATGGTAAGTGATTATGGTTTAAATGAAACCACTACCCTAATTCTTTGTGATAATGAAAGTGTTATTAGCATATCCAAAAATCTAGTTTTACATTCACGAACGAAAAATATATAAAAATAATAAATCATTTTATTCGTGAATTAGTTGAGAAAAAGGAAATAACTATTGAATATATCAATATTAAAGATCAATTAGTGGATTTATTTACAAGACCTTTAAACAATCACAGATTTGAAACACTTCACATGTCTATTGGTGTTTATGCCTTTTCAAGCCAATCACTTGTTTGACTTATTGTTACTACTTTTATGCGCATTTGGTTTTGTACTATTTTTATTTGTAGGTTTATTCCCTACCTTTTGTCACACTGAGACAAACATGGGGAGAATTGAGACACTTTTTCTTTATCTTTGAGTCATTTAGGAATTCTGTTGTTAGTTGAGTGATGTAATTTTATCTTAGTACTCTTGTGTGAAGTTGAGTTATGTAATTTAGTTTTTCGATTATCTTTTCAAGTCTCGGCTTTGTTTGTCTCAAAATTGGCCAAAGGGGGAGATTGAAAATACCCCATTTATTTTTATTGGCCCAATTTTGAGACAAGTATTTTTTTTAATCACCATTTATTATGTTCTTTAATTCCTTGCTAAACTAGTTTTTTTAAAATTGAATCCTAAATACAAAATGGTTTAATTTGATTTAATATTCAATCTAATTTTTTTAATTCACATATTTAATGGATTTTTAACTTAAATATTTTTATTATTCTTCACATTATGTGTTTTTATTTTTTTTCAAACTTTAATTATTTTTTCATGATTTTTAAATATTTTCTGATCTTTAAAAATGATAAAATTGTAATAACCCGCCCTTTTGGAGACGATTAAATTCCATAATTAAGTATAATTTGGAATTTGGAGAATTTCTCAAAATAGTGATTTCTGGGATTTTCGAGGATTTAATGATTTTCGAAGGATGTTATAAATTATTTTGGGACCATATAGGTCGAAATATTTTATTTATATGTCGCCGTGGAGTATTGCGACAAAAGAGGTGAGATTTTGAGTAGAACACCGCATTTAATTATTTTGGATTAGATTAGTGATTTACGGTCAAGTACCTCGGATGGAAATTTCGACTGCGCCACGAGTCTCAGAATGTCCGAGATAGTCGGAAAAGAGTGTCCCATTGTCGAAATTGAGTTCCGGGTAATTTTGGAGTTAAATAGGCTCGTAATTGGGTAAACGAGTCGTTTTTGGGTTTTTAGGGTTAAAAACCTTTTTCTCTCTATATATAGAGGAAGAGAGGAAAGAAAGAAGAAAGAAGAGAGGGAAGAGAGAGAGAGGGAAGAAAAGAAGAAAAAGGGGGAGATTCCGGCCGGCCTCCGCGGGATTCGGTTCGAGGACGTCGGATTTTATCCACGAGGCAAGTGTTTACTTGCTTTGTTTATTTTTGAGCATAAATATCTCATATCATTGTTGGTATAACAAACCCTAATGATTTTGGGTTGGGTATTCGTGAATAAAACGGGTTTTCGGGAGATAAAACGAATAAACCCCTAAAATTGGTAAATTGGAGATTTTAGTAATTAACCAAAATTATTGGGTGATTCTGGGTCCTGGGATGTTTAGGACCCGTATTATAAGTGTATTTGTTGTTGGTAGAAGTTATAGGCCGTTGGGTGGAGAGATGGAAGCTTGGGGGAAGCTTCCATGGCCGAAACAGCTTCTCGGAGAAGAAGCTGCCCGACTTGATCGATCGATCGAGCCTCGGGGATCGATCGATCGAAGCCTTCGATCGATCGAAGGCCATGGGTCGATCGATCGACCTCTGCTGAAAAGGGACAATTTTCTTAAGGTAGTTTGGATGGGATAGATTCTATTTCATCTTGTTTTGAGGTTAATTAGGTGATAACCTAAGGGACCTTTTAGGACTTCATGGTCCATAAATTAAGGTAATTTAGGAGGGTAAAGTAAGGGTTTTAAGTATATAACCCTTAATCTATATTTTCGAGGAAAATAGAATAATTGTAACAATTTATGGATTAGGGTTCCTAAATTTTAATTGGGGACTTCTAAACGAGTAATTGGACTAGGTGTAGTCTTGGGGTTTAAGGAAATGAAATCCTTAACCCATTAAGTTTAAGGTTGTTCGGGTGAGATAAATCCTGAGTATAATTCTCGTAGGCATATAAGCCTATATAATTATGCTTGTAGAAGGCATAATTATATCGATTATCGTTAAGTATATCCTAGGGGATAATTAGGATAATTTGGGGGTATATATATAATATATACTTCACTTCGAGAAGAATAGTATCATTGGAGATATCCAATAAATCCTTAGAATAGGGTTGAAGTATATAGTGATTCTTAAAATAAGAAATACTTTGGATTTGGAATCATGCAACTATGAATGCATGATTACGATTCCTGGAGGGAATCTTTGGGATATTTAGTCATCTCTAGATGCTATAGGCCACTAAGGCCGTTTCTATATATTCTAGGAAGAATATATAGGATATGTATATACTGTGTGTTTTAGGTATATATATATATGATGATGGAAATGATTTTGAAAATATAAAAATGAATATTTTCAAAATGGAAAAGAGAAATGTTTTTCATAATTAATAAAATATGGATTACACACCTCTCTAAATCGCTATCATATGGGAAGTTGCGTTCGTATGGTGAAGCCCCCTGGCTAATGATGCAGGGTGGATATAGTCCTATAGGCCATGTGAGCGTTTGTTGTTATATTTTCTGCGCTGGTTAGGAGATTCCGGGTGTGGTCTTGACTATCCCGCAGGCACATGGTCGCTTCCCGACGTCTTTCGATATAGGATCCCAGGTTGTCTTGGAGGCCCTGAAAGATGATAGCCATTTAGGGGCGCGCACAGTGGAGAAATCCGGACGGGCGGTCTTAGAACGCGTTTATATTAAAGCAGTTCATAATAATGGATTTGCTTTAATTACATTTCCTGGATATAGGAAGGGAAATGGGTTATATATAAATTGGCTTCGGTAACACTTCCCGGATGGAAGAAGGGATGTGGAAGCACATGTTATGATCAAAGCATTTTTATGATAATGAAAATGTCTTTGAATACATTTCCTGAGTATAAAAAGGGAAATGGGATAATTGATAAAGGAAAAGCATTTTTATGTTAATAAAATTGGCTTTCAAAAAGTATATGGTTTGTTAAAGCAATTCATGATAATGAATTGGCTTTTATAAATACATTTCCTGGATATGAGAAGGGAAATGGAAGTTTTTGAAATGAAAAGGATAAGTATTTATAAATACTTTATGTATCAAGTAATCCTCAGTCCGGGAGATATTTATATTATCCGGAAGTATATTGTAGATGTATGTATATGTATAAATTGGGTGCCGAGGGTCTAATGAATCCCGACGATCGATCGTGCCGCATAGTAGTGTATCGGGGGGGGTTCCTTGTTTGGATTTCGCTTCGCGAGACACCCCACGCACGAATATGGCACTGTGTTGAGACTGGGGAGAAGTTTAATCCTTAGTGCTCTTATATCATTAAATGTTTATGGTACATATATTATATATATCTTTCTGTACTGAGGGACTGGCGGATCTCAAAGATCGACCTTGCTGCATAGTAGTGTATCGGGGGGGTTCCTTGTTTGGATTTCGCTTCGCGAGACACCCCACGCACGAACATGGCATAGCGTCGAGATTAAAGTGAAGTTAGCCCTTAGTACATCTGTTTGACTATCTAGGTTAGATAGTGGTTGGGTATTAGATTAGTTTAGCAGGGTAGCTTGACTAGGAGGTTTTAAGGGATGCGCTAGGTGTGCACTGTTAGAGGAGAGGTGAGGGGTATCTCATGAGAGTGCGATACCAATTTAAATATGAGATAAAACTATTTTTCTAAAAATAAAGCATTTATGCACTTGCAAAATATTTTCTAAACATTCGGGCTCTGACCCGTTTGTCTACTCTCCTTTCTTTCTCTATACTATGTATATATAGGTGTCCAGACACAGAGACGCCTGGATGGAAACTCTTTCGAGTCAGACGTCTGCTGCAGCAGCTGTGGATGCTTGCAGGTTATCGGTAGACGTTTCTTTCCTTGTACTCTAGATAGGAGTTATTGTATAAACATTCGAGCAAATGGCTCAACTTCTTTTATTTATTCTTTCAGTACAGCATTCAATATGGTTGTATTTTTGGACCGAGTGTTCGGTCATTTTAGTTCCTTTCTTTTCCATTTCAGTTCATTACGCATTTAATTGTGAATGTTTTAATTTGTGCGCTAAAAAGAGTAGTTAGATAAAAGTTTTTAACGGCCACCTAATAGGATATTAGTAATTAAATGGATTTTCGACAGTGATGCTAAGAATGATCCATATGAAACTCCTGTTTTAATTTAATATTGGAGTGATCGCCCGGTATCTTATTAGGCGGGGTGTTACAAAAATTCCATTTGATTAAACATGTTTAATTAAACAATTTTATCAAAAATCAAAACGGTAGAGTTTTGTTTGTGTTCGTGTCATTTTGGTGTGGAATCGAGGCATCTTATTTGGGCTGTTATGATTGGTACCTGTTGACATAAGAGAGCTCATCATGCGTGTGTCTGTGAGGTGTTCGCCAACCGTCGAATTTGTTCGCTGTCTTTTGATGATTTTCCCCCTCAATGGTCAATGGATTTTGACGTATGTGCCCTTGAAATGTGTTTTCCTTTGTTGCCTTTAGATGCTTGCGGTGGTTTATAATTTTGCCCTTAATGTTTGAGGATATACATTTAGGTCCCATTTGTCGGGTCAACAAGCTTATAAGTCCAATTGACTTTTCAATAATCCCATAGGTCCTATTTCAACTTTTTAGGGAACTTTTTCACAATTTTACCCTTTTAAAACCAACCATTCGTAACTTCCTTGAGGAAGTTACATAAGTGGTTGGACTTTTTTTTAATCTTTAAATGATCATAACTTTTGATTCACAAATCCGTTTTTCACAAAATTACTATTTTTGAAATCTACTCGACGAGATCTATCAAACAATATCCATGAAGGCTATAAAATTCCAAAGAAAAAAATTTACACAAACAGTAAACTTTCCTGTATGCACTAGAATATGAAATAGTTTTATATATGTGACATTTTCACAAACAGACAGTAACATTTACTATGGTAATACTACACAGTATATATATACACATCCGGTGGATCCAAACCCTCTTTTTTCAAAAATACCTTATATTTAAAGGTTCGCGCTAACGACATCCAATCCTTACCACCATTGTTGGAGCTTCAATGACCTTCGTCAGAGCTCCGATTTGGGGTGGGTAAGGGTGGCATGTGGTGCCGCTGGCGCGGACCTTTGAAAATAAGAGACTTTTGAATGAATGGCCTTTGGATCCACCGGAGTATCATGGGGTGCCGCTGGCGCGGACCTTTGAAAATAAAATTGGATAAATGGGATCGAGATCATCTGGAGCGCCAATTTGGGGTGAATAGGGGTGACACAGAACTTTAAAAATAGGAGCATATTGGATATATATATATATATATATATAGTTTGTAAAAATGGCATAGATATTAAACTTTATTGTATACACCAGAAAATGAAATAGTTTTATATTTGTGACATTTTTTCACAAACAATAACATTTACTGTGATATTATATTTATGAAATAGTTTTATATATATAACATTTTCACAAACAATAACATTTACTGAGTTAATATTACACAATATATATATATATATATATATATATATATATAGTTTGTAAAAATGACATAGATTTTAAACTTTATTGTATACACCAGAAAATGAAATAGTTTTATATTTGTGACATTTTCACAAACAATAACATTTACTGTGATAATATATTTATGAAATAGTTTTATATATATAACATTTTCACAAACAGTAACATTTACTAAGTTAATATTACACAATATATATATAACATTTTCACAAACAGTAACATTTACTGAGTTAATATTACATAATATTTATATATATATATATATACACGGTAGATCCAAACCTCTTTTTTTTTAAATTACCATATTTTTAAAGGTTTACGCTAGCGACATTCAATCCCCACCACTACCCACCCCCATTGTCGAAGTTTCAACGACTTTCATCAGAGCGATGATTTGGGTGGGTAGTAGTGGCATAGGGTGCCGCTGGCGCGGACCTCTGAAATTAAGAGAATATTAGATAAATGGAGTTTGGATCCATTGGCGCTCCGATTTGGGGTAAGTAGGGGTGACATTGGGTTAGGTTTATATCTATAACATTTTTACAAACGTTAACATTTACTGTGTTATTACACAGTATATATATATATATATATATATATATATACGGTGGATCCAAACCTCTTTTTCTGATATTGTCTTATTTTTAACGGCCCGCGCTAGCGGTATCTAATCCCGACCACCACCAACCCCAATTGTCGGAGTTCCAAGAACCTTCATCAAAGTTCTGATTTGGGGTGACATGGAGTGCCGCAGGCGCGGACCTTAGGAAATAAGAGAATATTGGATAAATGGGGTTTGGATACACCGGCGCTCCAGTTTGAGGTGAGTAGGGGTAGCATTGGATTAGGTTTATATCTGTAATATTTTCACAAATAATAAATGTTACTGTTTGTAAAAATGTTACATCGGCATCCCATGCCACCTCAAATCAGAGCTCTGATGAAGATTGTTGGAGCTCTGATAAAGGGGGTGGGTGGTGGTGGGGATTGGATGCCGCTGGCGCGGACCGTTAAAAATAAGATAATATCAGTAAACAGAGGTTTGGATATATATATATATATATATATATATATATATATATATATACTGTGTTATATGAACACAGTAAATGTTAATGCTTTTGAAAATGTTATAGATATAAACCTAACTAAATGCCACCCCTACTCACCCCTAATCAGAGCTCCAGTGGATCCAAACCCCATTTATGTAATATTCTCTTAATTTCATAGGCCCATGCCAGCGACACCCTATGCCACTAGTACCAACCCAAATCATAGCTCTGATGAAAGTCGTTGAAGCTCCGACAATGGGTGTGGGTAGTGGTGGGGATTGAATGTTGCTAGCGTAAACATTTAAAAATATGGTAATTTTGAAAAAAAAATAGTGGTTTGGATCTACCGTGTATATATATATATATATATATATATATATATATATATATATATATATATATATATATATATATAATATGTAATATTAACTCAGTAAATGTTACTGTTCGTGAAAATATTATATATATATTGTGTAATATTAACTCAGTAAATGTTACTGTTTGTGAAAATGTTATATATATAAAACTATTTCAAAAATATATTATCAGAGTAAATGTTATTGTTTGTGAAAATGTCACAAATATAAAACTATTTTATTTTCTAGTGTATACAATAAAGTTTAATATCTATGACATTTTTACAAACTATATATATATATATATATATATATATATATATATATATATATCCAATATGCTCCTATTTTTTAAAGTTCTGTGCCACCCCTATTCACCCCAAATTGGCACTCCAGAGGATCCCGATCCCATTTATCCAATCTTATTTTCAAAGGTCCGCGCCAGCGGCACCCCATGATACTCCAGTGGATCTAAAGCCCATTCATTCAAAAGTCTCTTATTTTCAAAGGTCCGCGCCAGCGGCACCACATGCCACCCTTACCCACCCCAAATCAGAGCTCTGACGAAGGTCGTTGAAGCTCCAACAATGGTGGTAAGGATTGGATGTCGTTAGCGCGAACCTTTAAATATAAGGTATTTTTGAAAAAAGAGGGTTTGGATCCACCGGATGTATATATATATATATATACTGTGTAGTATTACCACAGTAAATGTTACTGTCTGTTTGTGAAAATGTCACATATATAAAACTATTTCATATTCTAGTGCATACAGGAAAGTTTACTGTTTTTGTAAGTTTCTTTGGAATTTTATAGCTTTCATGGATCTTGTTTGATAGATCTCGTCGAGCAGATTTTAAAAATAGTAACTTTACGAAAAACGGATTTGTGAATCAAAAGTTATGATCATTTAAAGATTAAAAAAAAGGTCCAACCACTTATGTAACTTCCTAAAGGAAATTACGGATGATTAGTTATAAAAGGGTAAAATTGTGAAAAATTCCCTAAAAAGTTGGAATAGGACCTATGGGATTATTGAAAAGTCAATAGGACATATTAGCATATTGACCCGACAAATGGACCTAAATATAATTATCCCATACATTTATACTGATAGCCTTTCCTCTCTGCCTATAAAAATGAGGTGTTGGGAAATTTTAAAACTAACCGATATAATTGAAATATCCTCCCAAACTTTGCCAAATTTTTTTCACACTTTTCTGTCTCTACTTTCTAGATCTGAGAGTTTAAGTTCAGTGTGCTTTCTTTATCTCCCTAATATCCAAAACATCCAATGATTTTGTGAGTGTATTAGAGTTGTTCTTGAGTGTATTTTTGAACCGATTGATGACCTTTATTGTTCTTAGTTTGTGTATGTTCTGATTTGGTGATTTTTATGTTGTGGAGTCTCTTATTCTTGAAATATTTCTATCCTTAAGTTTTTTTGGTTAAGAAGGGGGTTTACTTGTTGTTGTTTTGGAACGAATGAACGTGTTGGATCTCAGATCTTGACTTCTACCTTCTTGACTTATTTTTGGAAGGATCTTTTGTTGGTACCATCTGATAACATCTCTTATACTATATATACATATATATACATATATAGTGCATTCTTATGATTTTGTTTGCATTTGTTAATCCATAAATAGATAATTTAAATCTAAAATTATTTTTTGTGAACCAACACTACAAGAATTTGCACCATTAGCAACATACAAATTATGTTGCTAAAGTTAGAAATATGTTGCTAAAAGCTTTTGGCAACATATTTTGCTATGTTGCCAGCTTGTTGCCCATTGCCTGTCTAGGAAACCCTTTGGCAACACAGCAGATATGTGTTGCTGAATGTATACTTTTGGCAACACGCAATTGTGTTGCCAAAAGTATTTTATAATTTGTCAAATTTATAATAAAAAATATTATTTGTGTTGCCAAAAGTCACTCAACAGCAACAAAAATAATTGTGTTGCCAAAAGCTATACATTTTGGCAACATGAGAGTTGTGTTGCCAAAAGGCTATACATTTGACAACACAAGTCTTGTGTTGCCAAAAGTCACTCAACAGCAACAAAAATAATTGTGTTGCCAAAGGTATAGCTTTTCGCAACACAAGACCTGGGTTGCCAAAAGGGTATACCTTTGGCAACACAGGTCTTGTGTTGCGAAAAGCTATACCTTTGGCAACACAATAGCTATTGTGTTGCCAAAAGAATAGCCTTTTGGCAACCCAGGTCTTGTGTTGCCAAAAGTTATACCTTTGGCAACACAAGAGTTGGGTTGCCAAAAGTTATCTTTTCGCAACCAAATATTTGTTGCGATATCCAAAGTGATAGATGTAGATAATAACTTTCGGCGACAAAAAATTGTGTTGCCAAAAGTACTAGATTTTTATTTATCACCTATTATTTTTTTCGCAATTGAAAACATTTTTAAAATTGCACTTTTTTCATCAAACATACAACCTTATAATCTAAAATAACATTGCAAATTTGTCATACAATCATAAGTAATACAAAATTCCACAATTTTCAACCAAATCTCACAAATGTGAATTAAAAAATAATATTTCATCACAATCCAAGTATAAAAGTACAAAATAAATGCGTCCCAAATACGAACATAACAAATCCCAACACATCAAAAGATGTTAAAAAAGTCCACGCAAACTAAAACGACGGCGACAATATGGCTCCCCTACACATAAGAAACCCCAGCTCCAAGCCACCACGAACATATTAACTCCAAGCAAAATCCATCATCAACCTGCACAAAATACAAAAATAAATGACTACATGAGTTTATGTTTGACTTAATCAATTTAAAACACTCTTTAATTTCAGAAAATTTCGGCAGAGTTTCCTTTGTTTATTCATGAAATCCAACCTGTTTTTAACATTAAAATAAATCCAACAGCAAAAAACACCGCTAAACCACCATTAAATC
This sequence comes from Sambucus nigra, assembly GCA_949130495.1. Taxonomy (NCBI): domain Eukaryota; kingdom Viridiplantae; phylum Streptophyta; class Magnoliopsida; order Dipsacales; family Adoxaceae; genus Sambucus; species Sambucus nigra. The sequence goes on along the minus strand of OX422210.1, from coordinate 342,446,618 downwards.
CCTTTCACCGATTTAATATCTAAAAATAGTATCCGAGTAGCTACATAAACTTAAATAAGTATCCGAGTAGCTACGTACCTCGATTCTCCGTATCCATTGACTTTTCCATGTGTCGCAAATCCATTTTTATTCTACACAAAATAAAAAATAAATTATAATCTATCCGACTTCAAAAGATAATAATAATTTATAACTATTATAGTTATATATAAATAGTTAGATATAACTGTTATAGAAACAGTTATAATAGTTTTTATATATATAAACTGTTTATATATTTATCTATATAAACAACTGTTCATATTTTTTTTCATATATATATATATATATACTGTTATATATAGTGTTATATATAGTGTATATATATATATATATATATATATATATATATATATATATATATATATATATATACATACTGATATATATATATATACATATATATATATACATACTGATATATATATATATATACATAACCCATACTGTTATACTGATATATATATATATACATAACCCATACTGTTATAACCCATACTGTTATATTAGTATATATATGTATATATATATATATACATACTGATATATATATATACATAACAGTATGTATACATACTGATATATATATATATATACATAACAATATGTATATATATATATATACACCTGTTATTAGTATATATATATATATACATACTGATATGTATATATATATATATATACATAACAGTATGTATATATATATATATATATACATAACAGTATGTATATATATATATATATACACCTGTTAGTATATATATATATATACATAACAGTACGTATACATATATATATACATAACAGTATGTATATATATATATATATATATATACCTCTATATATATATACATAACCTATTGATGGTTTTTTTTTTCTTTTTAAAATCATATGATAGGGAAGGGTCGAGTTCTCTCTAAAGTCTCAGTATGGAAGTAAACATATTTACTGCTAGGATTATAGGCAAAGTGATGGGATTATAGCTATCATGTTCTATTGCTTATTTAAACAGTTCAGGGCATGTCATATTGTACTCATGTGGCAAACTACTTATGCCCCTGTTAGTATATATATATATATATATACATAACAGGTATATATATATATATAGACATAACCTGTTAGTATATATATATAATATACATAACAGTACTGTTATGTATATATATATATATATACTGTTATGTATGTATATATATATATCATAACAGTATATATATATATATATATACATAACAGTACTGTTATGTATATTATATATATATACTAACAGGTATACATACTAACACTATATATACTAACACTATATATATATATATGTATATGTATATATATATATATATACATTCTGAGTATATATACTAACAGGTGTATACTGTTAGTATATATACCGAGTATAGTATGTATATATATACATACTGAGATATATATATACATACTGAGATAAATATGTATATATAACAGTATAGTCAAATCGGGAGCCCCGGGACTACGCGGTCGATTCCTAGGGGTCACATTGGTCCCGTGCGAGGCGTTGGTGACTCTTACGGGGCCGTTATGTGTTTGTTTTACGCTTTAATCCTTCGATGTCATGTTTTTATTCAAAAGTCTCACTTTTGGCAAATTTACGTCGTACACTCAAACCGGGAGCTCCGTGACTACGCGGTCGGTTCCAACGAGTGAAATTGGTCCCGCGCGAGCTGTTCGTGATTCTTACGCGACCGTTCTGTGTTTGTTTTACGTTTTCACCCTTCGATGGCATGTTTTTATGATTAAGTCTAATTTTTTGCAAATTTAGGTCGTACACTCAAACCGGGAGCCCCGTGACTACTCGGTCGGTTCCTACGAGTCACATTGGTCCCGTGCGAGGTGTTCGTGACTCTCACGGGACCGTTTTGTTGCTATTTTAGGTTTTCACCCTTCGATGGCATGTTTTTATGATTAAGTCTAATTTTTTGAAAAATTAGGTCGTACACTCAAACCGGGAGCCCCGTGACTACGCGGTCGGTTCCTATGAGTCACAATGGTCCCGTCCGAAGTGTTCGTGACTCTTACGGGACCTTTTTGTTGTTGTTTTACGTTTTCACCCTTCGATGGCATGTTTTTATGGTTAAGTCTAATTATAATATATTTACAAATAAACAAATGAGGTATAGAGTAAGGATTGTCAAATGAATGATGTACCTGAAAAGAAGTGAACAATCGATTTCTGATAAATAAACAAATGAGGTATAGAGTAAGGTTAAAATCTTGGGGATCTTCACTATGAGCAGTCATTTGAACTCACTCCATCACGTCGAAATGGCAATTTTTCTCATTGAACAGTCGTTTGAACGAGGTGGTGAACGGAGGAGAGGGAGAGCAGGACGGAGGAGAGGGATAGCAGGAGAGGGAGAGCAGGAGAGGGAGAGCAGGACGGAGGAGAGGGATAGCAGGAGAGGGAGAGCAGGATGGAGGTGGTGGACGGAGGAGAGGGAGAGCATGACGGAGGAGAGGGAGAGCAGGTTAGGGTTCGATTTCGATTTCGATTTCGGTGAGAGTTTTTTTTTTTTTTTTTTGGTCTTTTATCTAACTTAACGGCCAACAAAAATTAGTAACAAACAAATAAAATATTTTTGGCATCATAATTTTCTTTGTTGCCAAAAGTATGAGATTTTTCTCAACCCACTCCTATGTTGCCAAAAGTTAAGTCATGTTTGGCAACAAAAAAATATGATGCTAAAAGTTAAAAAATTTCCCTCTTTTATTTTGCTAGCTTCCCGCTTGAAATTTTAACTTTTGGCAACAAGTTTTATTTTATGTTGCCAAAAGTACAATGTAAAATAGTCTTTTGGCAACATAATTCAAATTTTGTTGCCAAAAGGGTATCTTTGGCAACAAAAATATCTTGTGTTGCTAAATATTGTTGCTAATGGTGCAAATTCTTGTAGTGCAAAAAGTAATTTTTATGGATCTGCTTCGATTACACCTGTTTTCTATTTTTTTTACCAAGATAGGCAGTTGAGATGTTTTGAGATTATGGTTTAGTGTAACATTTCAATCCTATAATCTGCCTTACTCCATTTTTTAATTAAATAGAATTTGAAATTTATTGGAATTTATTTACTAAAAATTAAATTTATACAATTTTGTGAGGTGTGATATGTTATACTCTAAGGTCACATTACTAAAACTAGTTTTTGGTCATTATACACTTGATTAAATCAGTGGATATTTAAAATTGCTTTAAGGTCCATTTTATTCAATTATGTAAAACCTATTTCTAAGATTTAATCGCTCATGTTCAGTGTATAGGTTGTATACTTAACTGATTTTATTTTAGGTTTTAACATTACTGTTGATAATAACCATCTAAAAAAGACCTTGAATGTGTCTTGTGACTTAGAGGTTAGAATCGTTTTATGTTTACACCAAACTCATTCTCTTATTATTCTATTTTTGTGCAACTTCAGTGGTACTCTAGTGTTAGGTGTGTAGTTGTGTGTGTTTACCTAAGTTGTCATTACCTTCGTTGTTTAGTCAGAATCAGTTATTATGGGGTTGTTTAATTTGTGCCTTGGTGTACTTGTTTGTATTGGCTAAACTATTTTATTTACACTCGTATTTCTTCAATTTGTGCTTGAACATTGGTATTAGTTGAATTGGGTGTGTGAGTGGTCCTGGAAATAAGGGACCCAGGGTTTTCCACTTAGTTTCTTTGTGATCAAATACTACATATTTTTTGCTTCTCCTCATCCCATTCTATTTTCCTTATTGTGAACTAAAAGGACATCACATCAACCAATTAATATTTTTGTGTGCGTGTGTGTTTCTCAACCAACCATTTACATTTATAAAAGGTTTTGATAGAAGAGTTTAAAGAATTTTATAAATCTTAACACTTTTTTGTACTAGATTATTTCCATCTCATAAATCTAACATGCTGTCAGATCATTGTGTGTAAAGCACAAGTGTGTGGTTTTGAATCCCTAAAGCTAAGTGTATAAACCCTAGTGTATGCAAAGGTATTTTTTTTAAATGAGAAGGAATAATACCATTCATAGATTTCGCGGATCCAACTTTCGAAAAAAAAATTGTGACGCATTTTTTAATCACAAGTTCTAGATCGTTGTATTTCGACCCGATCTACACAGATCCATATGTTTTCTCTTAGATTGTTGTTATTTTCGCATTCTTCAGGTATGGCCTACTTCATTTCTAGTTAAAAGTTTAGATCTGCCTCGTTATTTTTTGGGTCATTAATTTGATTTTTGGATACCCATAATAGTAATTATTGTGTGTTAGTGGTTCTCATGTGTGCGCTAGAGAGGCAGTTCACTGCACAATTGGTATTTGGTATTTTTGAGAGATATCTGCGTAGACACTATTTGTAAAAATTTCTACCTTATAAGATAAATCAGGAGCAACCAGTTCTTTTATCGGTCTGACTCTCGTGATGGGTAATAATAGTTATCATCTTCCAAGCCTATTTATTATGACTGTCATATTGGATGAAACAAATTATATGCAGTGGGATGAATCTTCTCATATGTACATTACTGTCCATAGAATGATTGCCCATGTCGACAGAGCTATACCTTATCCCCTCACAAACGATCCTAAATACAATAATTGGCGGGATTAGAATGCCTTAGTTATAATGTGGTTGTTGCAGTCAATGCAACCCTTGTGAAAATAGAAAGAGAGTTATGGACTGCCGTAGAAGAAACATATTCATCCATTAGAGTTTTGCCAAGCTGTATAAACATGAGCAGATTATTACAAAATTTAAACACAAAGACCAATCTCTTGCTACATATTATCAATCTCTGTGAGGCAAGTGGGAAACGTATGAGCACTTTTTGTGCATATGACGTTAAGGCGTACTTGGCTATGGTAAAATGGAGCCATATTTGTGAGTTTATGGGTGGTATGCACCCATAATATGAGCATGCAAGGGTACAAGTGTTGGGTAGGCATCCAACACCTGCTTATATTCATGAGGTATTTTCGTATATACATGCTGAGGAAAGTAAGAAAATGACTATGTTTCATAAGGATGAATCATAAGTACCTCTATTTGAGAAGTCTTCTCTTTCCATCCAGCATTGTAACACAAAATTTTCCTCCTAGGGAGGAAAATAATATAACAAGAGTCACTTGAAGTGTGACCACTGTACTCGTACCAATCATACACGATAAACTTATTGGGATCTTTATTAGAGAACGACCTCAACCCCTACTAGACAGAGAAACCCTCCAGTTAGAGGCCCACCAGTGTCAGCTAGTACATTCAGGAGACCTCCCTTGGCACACAACGCGGTGAATGAGACTGCCATTACTATTCATGCCTCTACCGGACTATCAAAGAATATGCTTAGACAAGATTTTGATCATATCATATAAGATAAGCTTATCTTCAACAAAGTCTAGCTCAACTTGATCTCCAATCCATTTTTGATGCTCCGTCCACCTCTATTTTTTCTCAAATAGGTAATTCTTATTCAGCTCATCATGTTTTTGCATCATCTGACGTGCTCCCTTGAATCATTGACTCCAGATCCACTAATCGTATAACTTATGGGGCATCTTATTTTTCCTCATATAATATATGTGTTTGTCGGGATAAGATTAGAGTGGCTGATGGATCATTAACTCCCATTGTGGGGAAGAGTATGATTCCAACCTCTCCAAATAGGAGCCTCTCCTCCATTTTTCATTCTAGAAAACTTACCATAATCTTTTTCCTATCATTCATATTGCCAAAAGTTTGAATTTTAGTGTCACACTCTTTTCGTCTCATTGTGTTTTTCAGGACTTGGTTATAAGGAAGACGATTGTAAGTATGAGTGAGGATAATTTCTTGTACTTACCGGATGTCAAGCCAATTTCTTATTATGTTAAAAATCAGTTTAGTGTTATGGCTAGTAGTGTGAATAAAGATCTATTAATGCGGTGGGTAAATATTCTTTAGTGTTTTCGCATCATCTCTTGTTATTGCCAACCAATCTCCCTTCTCTATTTTACAATGCAACTATTCTTTGTTTAATGTTTCTTAATATTCTTTGGGTATGATTGTCATTTTCACCTTCATCATAGAACAGATAAAGTGGATCCTAAATCAGTCTGGTGTGTGTTCTTAGGATACTCCGCCACTCAAAAGGGGTATCACTCTGATTAACCCACCACTCTTCGAAATATTGATATTCTTTTAGTCAGTACCTTTATTCCTTCCTATTATAGAGAACTCGCCTTCAACTTCACCTGAATGTCCTCTTCCATTACATGTTCCTATTCAGGGGGCGTTTCTGTCGATATCTACTGCTACCAACACTAATGATTTGTAGTAGGGAAATAAGCCACTTATTTATACAAGAAGAATAAAGAAAACTATTGCCTTATCCCAGGACAATAAAGTTTCCTTTAATCCAGATAATCCCCCAGTTGATATTGATGGCCTTATTGCCCTTTGTAAGGGTTTTTATGATTTTACAAAATACCCTATTTCTCACTTTGTCTCTTATAATATTTTATCTCAAACGTATCCTACCTTCACTTCCTCTATGTCTTCTACTTTTGTTCCCACTAACGTTTCAAGATTCTCTTCCTCAAATCCAATGGAAGAGAGCCATGATTAAGGTAATTGAGACTCTTGAGAAAATTAGTACATGGGATACTGTTCAATTTCCTAGAGGAAAAAGGGAGGTAGACTATAAATGGGTCTACACAACAAAATATTAAGATGATGGAAAAATCGAAAGGTACATAGCTTGGCTAGTTTCAATGGGCTTCACTTAGACTTATGGGATTGATTACCACGATACATTTTTTCCATTTTCCAACATAAACTCTGTACATGTCCTTATTCTCTTTGAAGAAAATTTATCTTGGCCATCTCACCAATTGGATGTAAATAATACTTTCCTTCATGGTGATTTGGAGGAACAAGTGTATATGATGATGCTTCCAAGATTTAAACTTGTTGATGGTCAGGATTTAGTGTGAAAATTAAATAATCATTTGTATGGGATGAAATAATCTCCACAAGCCAGGTTTGAGAGGTTTAGCATAACATCTAAGAGGATGGGGTACACACAGAGTCAGAAATATCATACTCTTTTCATAAAAAGGTATCAAGGTTGCACCACCGACCTTTTTATATATGTGGATAATATCATTATCACAAGAGATAATCCTGAAGAGATATAGAGCCTGAAGTCTTTTTTGGGAACAAATTTTGAGGTTAAAGACCTTGGATTACTAGATACTTTATTGCAATCGAAGTGTGCAGATCTAAGAAAGGAGTGTTCATATCTCAATGAAAGTACGTGTTAGATATATTGGTAGAAATAGGTCAACTCTGATCTAGAACTGCTGATACTCCCCTTGAGAAGATCCATAAGATAAATGACACGGGTAGCAAGTTTCTTGAAGATATGAGGAGATTTTAGCATTTGGTTGGGAGACTAATTTACTTATCTCTCACACATCCAGATGTAACATATGCAATTAGTGTGATTTGTCAGTTTATGCATGCTCCGTTCTCTTCTCACCTCGAGGCACCATATCATGTTCTTTGTTACCTCAAACGTTGACCTGGTAAGGGGATATTATTTGGGAGACATGGTCACTTGCGTGTCGAAGACTATACCGATGTTGATTGGGCTTGGTATGTGACTAATTAGTGATCAACTTCAGGATATTTCACATTTATTAGTGGTAATATTATTTCTTGGTGAAGTAATAAATACTTTGTAGTAGTTAGATATAGTGCAGATGATGAGTTCATATCCATGGCACATGGAATTTGTGAGTTGTTATGGTTATGAAAAACGTTAGATGTGTTGGGATATCCAGTATGGGAACCAATGAACTTGTATTCTGATAACATGTCTGCCATTAGTATTGCCCAAAATCTACTTCAACATGATAGGACAATCCATTTATATTATGATAGCAAGGCATTTCATCAACTAAAAATTATCCTTGAGATCATTTGTACTCCGTATGTTAATACGGTTGACCAAGCGGCTGATGTGTTGACTAAGGGTGTAAGTAAAGCTACCTTGCACAAAATGTTAGTCAAGATGGGTATGATATATCTTTGCACCATCTTGATGGGGAGTGTTGTGAGAAACTTGTTTATAATAGTTTAATTATGTCATTTAATTCTCTCTGGACCTATGTGTATATATATAAACTTTATGTTATAAGTAGAATGTGATGGGATATGTATGAAATAATTCATTCATTCCTCTTTGTTGATTTATCTGTTCTTCTTCTTCTTCTTCTTCTTCTTCTTCTTCTTCTTCTTCTTCTTCTTCTTTTTAGTTTATTAGTGAATTTATTATCTCATAATCTAACATGAAGATATTTAGTAGCCAAAGGTTGGTGTTAGTTCTTTGAGAAGATATTTACTCCTCTCTCGAAAGAGAGGTAGGAAGATAAGGTTAAGTCTCAAGTACAACAATTTGGGTTAAGGAAGGTTCATATTTCTTAGTAGTAGTGAAATAGTCGAAATACGGGTGTTCTCACCATAAGTAATAAAAACTTTTATAGCAACCGTGTCTCATTTTTCTTAGCTTTGTAAGGAAAAGACCAGGCAATGGTTTATTTCTTAAAAGTAAATGCATGATTTGTTGTCCAATCTACAATAACCATGTATGTAGACTCAGGAACCACAAATCAGGATTGCAACTCGTTGGAAAGGTTCAAGGTAATTGGGCAATTAATATAAAGAGATATGCTCCTAAGTTATGGGTAATTAGAGTAACATAGTTGTATTATCAATGAAATATACTTATGAATATTAGAGTATTTAATGTATCTAGTTTTAGAAATGTTGGCTTCAATTTTCAAAATTAGTTTTGAACAAATATTCGACTGAAAAATTGGTTTATCAAAATTAGGATATCTTTTATTTTTTTGTAGGTTGGAAATAATTTGTACATTATAAGATTATCCCAACAATAATTAAAATTACTGAATTGAATAATTTTTTGGAAAACGATTATTAAAAAGAATGGTTCCTTCTATAACCAAATACAATTTTGACACTTACACTTAAGTTGTTTATCCCGAAAAGGAATTCAATGACAGGCTTAAAATGGACAATTTAGTTCATTGGAAGTGGAGGCACTTTTAGTATTGAATCCCGTTTATAAGGTAAAATCACCAAGGGACCCTCACGTCCAGGAGCTTAATAGCCTAATAAGATGTGTTGAAAGTGGTTCACTACTCTTAGTGTGGTTCGGTGACTATCCGAACAAGAGGTGGTTTTGAGTTCTTCATAGATTTCATTGATTATCACTCAATGTTATGGATATGTTTACCTAATGCACCACAAGTCTGAGACCTTTGATTACTTCAAAGTGTTCAAGGCTATGGTGGATCGTGGGTGAGGTAAATAAATCTAAGTTCTACAATATGATTGTGGTTGTGTTTACCTCATGGGATAGTTAAGGGATTATTTATTAGAGGTGTAGGACTTTATCCCAATAGTCTACACCTAGTGCTATTATTAAAAAATGGACCATGCCATCGAAGATACTCCCAACAGTCAAAGTATAGAAAATAGAATAAAATATGCATAAAGAGTATTAACACAAGATTTAGAGTGGTTCGGCTTTAAAAAATGAGCCTACATCAACTTTAGAACCCAAATCTCATTATATACATGTAGTTATATAAGATTGGGGGCCTTAGAGACATAAAAAAATAGAAGAGATGATAAGTATATTAACATACAAGTTCTGTGTTGAAAGGGATGTGACCTTGTAACACAGTCTGAGGAGATGTCGCGAACTTGTGTGGTTTCGGTGATCCGAGTGGGTGATTTGAGTGTGCTCTCAGATCTAGAGAGAATGAGACAATTGGGAAGATCTTTGCTTCCTAAAAAGTCCTTTAAAATGATATGGTGAGTGCATCTATTTTGTAATAGTTGGTGAGTGTTGCTAAGATGGAATCTTTCTAGAAGGTGGACAACTGGAGAATAATTACTGACATGTCTAGGTTGGAAATAGATACCACACATGTGTTGAGGTTGTGTGACCATGGCCTGTCACTAGTATGGCCATGGCCTATTTTGATTGTTGGCCTTTTGCAGGCTCCGTGGCCAATCTGGATGCTAGGTTGTAGTCTTGGCTGAATAGGCCTAATCCTTTAGTGGCTGAGTTGTTTATTATGCTCGTGCATGCCACATGTCACGTGCTTATAGGTAGATACATTTTGAGTATAACACCAGGTATTCACCTTCAGAATTGTGTAAAGGATATAATGGAATAAGGCTCTTTTGGAAATGATAAGGTTCATGGTTAGTTATTTAGGACTACAAGATTTTAATTGGGATTTCATTTAAGAAATGGGTGTATACAGTCTAAATTAGTTTTTTCTTAATTGGTTTCTTCAACTCTCATTGAACATTGGATCGGGCGCAAGCTCATTCTAGGGTATGTTTCAATTTTGGGGTGTTTGAGACTCTAACTATGGAGGGAACTTAGGAATTGAAAATAAGGATAGAAGTATGTCTCTTCATTAGATAACCCGGTTAGTCCTTCTACCCATACGTAACAAACTACCGTGTCGATAGGTTGGGAGTTAGATACATGGTTTTAAGACTAACTGGGAGATTGTTGGGGTTTTATTCTTAAAATCATAAATGATGGTCATCTTTCGACAAAGGTGTGTTAGCTCCTTTTGAAATAAGAATAATGGTCACAATATTGCCTTAGAATTATGGGGAGTCATTTTTTGGTTGAACACTAAGAGATAAAAAATTTGATTCTAGTACTGTTGAAAATTTTACATCCTAGATAGGGCATTAACACCCTATCAGAACCGTTAGGATGAAATCCAAATAGTTTATCTCAAAATATGGTAACCTATGTGATGGTAAAAGAACTTGTACGATAGTTCAATACAAGTTTGTGAATGGTACATCCCACGAATAGATTGAACAGGTCCACTAGTGAGATTTGAGTCAAAGGGATGTCTTGATTAGACTCAGAAAATCTCACACCATTTTCAAAGGATGCATAAATTTTTAATCTCGAGAATTATGAGGATTGGAATTTTTATGTAGTTATCTCTTTTATTGAATCAAATTATCCCCACATAGGGGGAGACAGTTATATGAGTAGGTGTGAGATCATAACTCATAGGAATCCACATCCGGGGATACCTTGGATTATGATACACTTTGATAAACTTATATATTTTGTATCCACTAAGTAAAACATGTTCAGTGTCTTATTTTAAAATCATGGTGGAGTAGCAATTAAGTAAAGTAAGAGAATCAAGGAAATTGATTAGATGTTGGTTAGTGTCAATTAACCGTAAATTTACTTTACTAAGAGGGTATCAGAAGCTTGACGTGGGGAATCATATTACGTACCATAACTGAAATTACAAATAAGAACTCATTATATCCGAGTGATTTATGATATAATGAAATTGGAATGCAGTCATAATTATTTAGTGGAATCAATTATGATAAAATAAAGAAAGGAAATAATTCAGATACCTTGGAGGGAAAAAACGATTTCATCATCATCCACTTTTGTTTCCTCATATGAATCATAAAAGGATTCACAAAGTTATTATTTCTTGAAACCCTAGGTTTCATTTTTAAATCTAGTTCTTATTTTTGTTTTAAAAGCATGATTAGTCAAACATCCATAGGGATGATTTTTTTTTCATTTTGAATGTCAATTCCAAGTTTTTTCTTCTCAACAAAGGAAACTAGGATAACTGCTTGGGTTCCTCGGGGATTAGGGTGGTTCGAACATAATTGGTATTTTTCTCTTACACTCATTTCATATGCTTTCACTTCTTAATTGACTTATCTGTTAACTTGTATTAATCTATCTGCAGTGGAAGTTTCTCCCAATATCTCTACCACTGAGAAAAGATTGGTAGAAAATTTTTGTTGACTCAACCCTCTCGCCTTTGCATATATATTTTCCTTCAGCAAGCTTACGAATTTTGATTATTATTAAGTCGAAGTTTGAACCAAAACTAACATGAAGGATGATGTTAAGAGGGTAGTTGAGGAAGGTATGTGAAATTTTGCAAGTGTAAATCCATCAAATTTCCAGTTCACATCCTTGCTAAATCTTACATATTTCTTGCACAACGTCTACCACTTCTTTATCGAGTTTTCAAAGTCACTCCACTTGAGATATGGCACCAATAAAAATTGATCTTTCAACACTTAATATTCTCCATAAGTAGCAGGCGAAGGCTGGAAAGAAGAAGACTGTGGAGGCTCAGGTTTATCCGAAGAACAGAGAAGATGAGCCTTTTTCTTTTAAGCCTGATCCCAAGAAGACAAAAGCATCTGTTAAATATAATAGGATTGGCAAGATGCCAGTGATAATTGATGGGGTCAAGCTGGGCGCTTGACCAAAGAGGTTTCTATTGGATTCGACTTTACCCATATCCTGAGGTAGTCATCTATTCCGAGGACCCTAATGTTACCATTACCTATGAGATGTTGCGAAAGGATAAGAAATCAATCCTGGATCAGATGATGAACACTTTGGAGCTGCTCAGCTATCATGGTCATAGTTCTAACTTTGAGTGCCTCAAGATAATGAATACTGACACCCTCTAGTGTCATAGACAATAGAAGGTTATCCAAGTACTCTTTTAAGCACTTTATTTATTTTTATGGTATTATAGTTGTACCAGCTATTCTCACGCTTCATCTTTCTTTTTTCATCAAGCCATAGCAGCTACAATCCTCCATAAGCATGCTTTATGGTTTGAGGAGTAAGCTCCCACTTTTGATAATGAGAAGAATATGAATAAGGAGCATTAAACTCAGGTTACTAGCTTGGGTAATGAGTTTATTACTTCTTATTTCGAGGCTATTAAGGACAAAGATGACCTGAAGGACAAGACAAAAAAGCTTATTGAGGTCGAGGTGAAACTTAAGAAGGCTGAGGAGAAAACACACCTTGATGTAATTATAATCCAGAGTCTACGAGATGGTATGTCTAAGGCTTGTGATTTCATTATTGTAGAGTATAAATCCTCTTAGGATTTCATTCGGTATACGATGTCCTACTTTTCCAAAAGGTATGTTGAACTCAAGAAAAGAGTCATGAAGCATCACCTGATATTCGTTGAGGTCATCAGTGCCTGGGAGGTTGATGACAAGGAGGTGATAGCCTTAGATATTGGTGATGAAATGAATGTGGACCCTCCATCTGAATAGACTAGCACTAACAAGTCAACCGAGCTGACAACGAATGGGCCAACGCTTCCCTTGGACCTGAAGCTGTGACTCAAAAGGTTGGTCAGGATCCTGTGGCAGGTAGTCCTTCTATTATTGTCCCATCATCATTCCCTCCAGAAACTTAATTCTTGTGGATCTTTTGTATTTTATTTTTCATTCTCACCTTTTGTTAGCAAGTAACTGAACTAACTTTGCTTTGGTTTTGTGAATGAATATTTCTTATTGATATACATTCATAATGTTTGTATGCATTCTTATTTCTTAATTCAGTTTATTTTTTTTTCCCAAGTAATCATTTTTCCTTGCATAATTTATGTTTCGTAGTTTACTTGATTTGCAAACGGATTTTTCAAAATATGACCTGGATTTGCTTTAAGTTTAATGACCCTCAAAGCATTGTTATAGACTTTTTTTTTTAAGAAATGTTAGTATACTGTTGATTTATTGAGCATGAGATCGGCTATATGCTGGCTTGGCTTGTTGACTACTAATTACCAATGGATGAACCAACCTCAAGCTCTATTCATCAAAGGGACTAGATTGCTCATGGGATGTTTTCCTAATAAGGTTGTTTTAAGTACAAATTTAACTTACTATTCCATTATAATTATTGTTTGTGCAGTCTTTGGCCATGGATGATGACGTGCTCGTATGATTTTGGGATTTACTGATACTTTATTCAAGTTACGCTCTATTTGTTTGATGACTAAGTTAAGCAGGAATTGATTTTCAAAAAAAGTTAGGTGAAGTGAAGTAAAGTAAAAGGAAAATCAATTTCCTGTGTGTGCTTGGTTAACAGAAGTTTCTTGCGGGAAAATAAAAGAATTATCTATTTGGTTGTTAGCAAAGTTGCAGGAGAGTTGTATATTTTCACATAAATAAATAATATTTGACACACCCCAAATAATTTGCAAAATAATAAATTATTGAACTACGTTAAACATATTAAAATCTGGATTAAAATCCACTTGACAAATTATTCAAAAGGAAAGAATAAACATCCTAATGTTAATAAATTCAAAAATTCAAAAATTTTCTAATCAAACATTCAATAGACATTTTTCACAAATATGAAAATATTATGTATGACTGTATGATACAAACATCTAACCGAAGGAATAAAAATAATAGAATATCATCTTAAAATTGAAAAGTAATAACAGTTTTGGGAAATATGCCATTGTCTTGTGATAAAATAATGTTGGTAAAACCGATGGGGTAAGTGTGGTAGGTGAATCCACTTGGACCTTTTTTACTTCCATTATCTTTATTTCCCCAAAACAACAAAAGATAGTACATAGTCTCTGTATTTTGAACTAAAAATTATCACATCCTCTATTAAAGACCTTATACCCACACGAGATAGGAAAAAAAAAGAACTTAAACAAAATTTTAACTACACCAAAATCTATTTGCACAAAAGGCCACACCATGTTGTTAATTTTAACTCAATATACACATACATAAAACATATACATACTTAAGATCTTACTTCATTTTTTTGGTACAAAAAACTGTTGAAAGAGGAGCTCAGAAATGTATGTGTTCATTATTTTTTTTCCTAAAGATTTTGAGTTTAAACTAATGCACTTTTGAAAGAGAAGGTCGGATTTGCGTTGATTTTTGTTGATATTCTTAGCTACTTATGATTTTTGTCAAATTCTCACTGCTGGGATGCTCGATTATTGTTCGGAGAGGTTTTGTTTGGAATTTATATATATGTAGTCATAATTGAAGAATTATTTTGCCAGATTTAGGGGAAGATTTTTTTTACTCAACACAGAAGTGAAAGTGATGAGTTTGATTTTTGCCGAAGGTTTTCTTATTTTTTCTTATGAAGCAAAATATGGGTTGGACGATTTTTGCAAGGAAATCCTTCTCTCAAGAAAGTTATTTTCCTATGGATATTACTATTTTCTCGCAATCCAAATGACAAACCATCAGTGGTAAACCTATTTTATCATCCTTTCCTTTCCTTTTGCGGATAAACAACTAGAGAATTATTGATTTATTAGGTTGGATCATAGCCAGCCAAACCTAGTGACAAAATTGGTAATCTTAGAATGAATAATTTTTTGATCCGGCCTATCTAAAGTAATAGGACACTCATGAAATTTTTTATAGTTGTAGTTAGTTGGTCTTACCATATTTTATGATAATCATTTGGATGAGGCCTCTTAATCATCTCTTGATATTGAGAACTTTGAAATTTATGATAGATGATATACTAATTCAACAATATAAGTTTGCTGATAAAAGTTAAATTATTATCGCATTCTTACCTTTCCTATATCTGCTCATCTTAGTGGTAATATTTGTTAAGGTGCTAGGTGGAAAGCTCCCCCTTTAGTGTCTCAATTATGTACATCCCAGGTTGCACCACTGAGCTGACTCGGAAAGGGCCATGCCAATTTGCCTCCAATTTGTTGCTTTTTTATCAGTTTCTTCAATACCAGGTCTCCCTCTTTCAATGTGCTCAGCTTGGCCCTTTTGTTGTAGAATTTAGGTATCTTCTGTTGATATACTGCTACCCTAACTTCATATTTCTCTCGTAACTTCATCTTAAAATCAAGGTAGAACCGATACAGAAATTCTTTCACTGAAAAATGAAAATTCAGAACTTTATGGATTGAGAGACCAACCTCTGTTTGCACCAGGACTTCGAACCCAAAAGCTAACATAAAAGGGGTTTTTCCACTGATAGTATTGGGGGTTATCCTATAAGCCCATAGGACGATGTGAAACTCATTTATACAATTCAAATTTGAATCTTCCAAGTGTTTATTCATTCCATCAAAAAGCATTTTATTGGTAGCCGAATGTAGCTTCCTAATCTTCGATATTATGAAGTAATACTGATACCAATCATTATCAAATTCGAAAATTATTAATATCAAGTATGAATAATTTACACATGTACTTAAGGGTGTATAAACAATCATAGCTCAGAGATAGGAAAAGAAAGAGCCATATCAGCGAAAATCTTGGACTTGGATTTATTCATTCAAACCGCAACAACAATCCTAGGTCATGGAGTCTTGCATGACTCATTCTCTTCCCGTTATCTATAAATATAACCCACACCCCTAAAAAAAAAATAGGCATGTGACCATTATGATCAAGAATCGATTAATTAAGATAGAAAGCTACACTATGTGGATGTAGGCACATTTTCGGATCGCGTATATACTGTGTCATTATGTGATTGAATTTATTTTCTTCTCGATTTAATTCATCTCAAGTTCATAATAGTAGGGTTTTACCATCTACAATTGGTGTTGTTTATGGGAGGCGGCTTCCTTCTCTCAGCCAATAGAAGACAATGAGAAGTAATGTATCGCTCGCACAACCTACGTATATGTTTTAATGGTAACCACCGCAATAATCAAAATAGGCCTCCTTCTCCCAGAGTCAGGTCTGAGGTTCACCTCAACAGGAGTCATAACACTCGCAGCTCATGTTATTTCCCCTAGAAGAATAAAATGTGGAAAGTAATGAACCTTCATGGTCCAATCAAATTTTACGGCTTATATATGCCTACAAACATTAATTTTTCCAATAAGAGGATGCTACACGCCTCCATTAAGAAGAGAACACCCATTTGAAATGTATCCTACAACGAATGGACCAAGATCTCCATAGGGACAAATGAAAATGCTATAACCATACACCTAACCCTCAGGCGAGAAAAATTGGAAGCTAAGGAAGGAGTACGTGATGTGATTAGGAGTGTGCCGGGCATGGGAAATCACCTGACAAAAAGAGCCAAAAGAGAGGATAGCATAAGAAAGATCTTCATGAACTCATTTAAAGGAATATGGATGAGCACCCTGCTTATTGAGGAGCAATATCTACTAAGAAATCGTCTAGAAGGGCCCTCATCATCTATATAAAGTCCCCTTTCTTATGGTCACTTTAGGAACCCAAACCTCTTAAGAAGTTCGTCACCACTAGATTCAAGATCTATGAGGGAAAGACTAATCCTATCGATCATGTTCTCCAATACCGCTAAGCCATAAATTTTGGAAGCAACGATGAAGACCTTTTGTGCCATATATTCCCCTCCGGTTCAGGGTATATTACACAAAAGTGGCTCGAGAAGTTAAACCATAGATCGGTCACCGACTTCAAACAGCCTGTGGAGGCTTTCAATGCAAGATTCATTACCAACCGTTCCCATCCAAAAAGGATAAACTCACTCCCTAGCATGATGAAGAAACCACATGAAACCTTGTGGGAGTACACTCAGCGGTACTGGGAAAATTAGAATGAAGTGGAAGATTGCTCTGAGCATGAAGTCATGGCTTCATTTAAGATCGACCTACCAAAAAAATCTATCTTTCACCATTATCTCACGAAGAAAGAGGCCAACATTATTGGCTATCTTATGTCCGGGTTTAACAAGTATGCCAAATTTGAATATTTCATAGTAATCACTCAGCACGATAATGATCAGGCCAAAATGATCAAAATGACGACAAATAAAGTGCCTTAACAAGGAGGGAAAAATAAAATGGAGTATCTTAAGGCACCGACAAGGCGGATCCTACCAAATTCCACCAGGTGATCAATATAGTTTTCAAATAATCGATCTACAAAATCTTGAACAATATCAAGAATCATCAGCACAACAAGTGGTCGAGGAAGATGACAGGAGATCCTCCAAAGAGAAACACTACCCAAAGGTGTTCCTACCATGAGGATCATCGATCCAAAATGGATAATTATAAAGAAATCAAATCCCATCCAAAAAAATTAGTCCAAGAAAGGTCCCCTAGACAATTATGTGGAAAATAAAGGTGGAAAAATTGTAATTGAGCACGACCAAAAACTTGACAATGTTCTAGATGATGATGACATGGGACACGAGTTTTTCATCATCCACTGTACCTCAAGCCCAAACCAGATTCAAGTTAATGACATTTATATGAAATTGAAAAAGGTTACTACAGTCATGGAAGCTTTCCAGACCCTTTCAAGACCTTAGCATGAAAACTCCGTCAACTTGGAGACATTGACTATAATAAATATATATTGTTTATCGAAGAAGATTGGGTCAGAGATAGAGCTCCTCATCACTATAAGCTACTGATCACTCTCAAAATTGTTAACTGGGATGTGGATAAGCTACTAGTCGATCAGGATAGATCAGTAAAGGTCATGTACCATAAATTATTTAACAAGATAAACCTAAATATGGAAGATCTAAAAGAAAAACCATTCATTTGGTCAATTTCATTGGAAATATGACAATGCCTTTGGGAAATGTGGTACGACCAGTACGGACTGGAAATATTACTAACCTGATTGAATTTATAGTCGTGGATAATGAGTGCCCCTAAATGCAATCTTGGGATAAGGTTGTCCTCACGCTATGGAGTTTATTCCCACCACTTCTCACCAAAATCTCAAATGCATCACCGCCCAGGGGAGAATGGAGATAAGGTGAATTCAGGCTACTGCTCGATAGTGCTTTATTGCTTCCATAAAGCCTTTATGGGAAAAGAAGAAAGAGAAAGTAATCAGGGATGAAGCGATCAAGGACAAGGCTACCTCATACAAACAAGTGAAAGCACCAGCTCATGAATTTTTTGTTTACAGAATTCCTACTATTTGCACCGCAATGAAATTTGGTAGAAATGTTCTGACCTTCATAAGGTATTTAGACATCTTATCTTCCCTTGCATCATATGTGCCCAGATCTTGGTTGATGACCAATCATGAATCACTATGGGTTGATCACTTCTAAGTCCCCCAGTGATGAGGCTAACTAAGTCCTGCTATCAGGGCCTCGTACTTAACCTCATTGTTGGAAGCATCAAAATTTAATTTTAGAGCATATTTCACTTTGATCCCTTCTGGGTGGTGACGATGATACCTTGCACATTATGACCCATTAGCAAAGAGTTTCCAAACAAGCATTGCCTTATTAAATCTTCCTTTAATTTGCAAACCATCCTTAAAGTTCTTCGTATTTTTTGTAAGTCATGATTTCTCTCCGCTGGCCTTATTGAGGACTTTGTTTTATCGGTGGTTGTAGTAAGTGTAGCCTTAGATTTCTCTTGATTTTTTCCCATTACCTTTTCGTAAATGAACTGTGTAATGAAATCTAAAATGGCTTGAGCTTTTATCACTGTCTACAACTCCTAGACAATATTAAATTCTCCCAGCTTCACTTCCTAAGCCATCAACCTGCTAGATTTTTCAAGTTTATGGATAGCTTTCCTACGGAGATGATTGGTATACAACATAATTATGTGATCCTGGGAGTCGGGATTCATTCTTGTTGGGACTTTAATTAGTGCCAATTCTAAATTATCTAATATTGGGTACTTAATCTCCGCACCTTTATATGCCTTGATCATGTAGTAAACTATTTTTTGTACAGTAGCCTCATATTTGACAAATTTCAATCTCACAACGGACTATGACACATCCAAGTACAAGGGTATTTTCTCCCTAAGGATTGGCCTGAAATGTAGGGAAGGAGACCCTAAATATCTCTTCAAATTGTGAAATGCATTCTCCCTCTCACCATTCAACTCAAAGGTTTTTCTTAACGCATGTCTTTTCAACACTACAACTCGGCCTATCAACCTATGAATTTCATTCTTATTGCTCGATGACTGCATGTTAACGAGGGATTTAATTTTATCATGGTTAGATTTTATACCCCTTTTTTTAATGTACAATCCCATAAATTTCCTGGATCGGATGACGAACATGCATTTGGGAGGTTCAACTTAATTTTTTATTTCTCCATAATGTCCAATATTTATCTTAGGTTGCCAATGCGGTTGTCTGACTGTTACTCTTAATCAACATATCATTACCGTAGTACTCTATGTTATTTTCAATCTTGTCCTTTAAAATTTTGTTAATCAGCCTTTGGTACATCGCTCCAATGTTTTTTAGCCCAAAGGGCTTAACATTTTAACAATATGTGCATCGACTAGTTATGAAGAAAGTCTTCTCTCTATTCGTTGACTCCATTCAGATTTCATTGTACCCAGATTATGCATCCATAAAGTTAAGAAAGTTTTGCCCAGTAATGTCATCGGCTGGTTGGTCAATTCGAGGTAGAGGGTAGTGGTCCTTAGGATAACCCTTGTTAAGGTCTGTGAAATATATGCACATGCTCCACTTCCTATTATTCTTTCTCATAATTAAATTATTTGATATCCAACTCAGATACTTTACATTTTTCATTAATTTAGGATTTTTAAGATCGTCTACTTCTTATTAGATAGCGATGTTCCTTTTCTTAGTAAACACCTTTTGCTTCTACTTCACATCCTTGTCATCATTTATTATGTTGAGTTCATGAGAAAGTACCAATGGATCAATTACACGCATGTCCTCATGAGTCCATGCAAACACATTCATCTCAGTTTGAGTAACTCTTCTATCTTCTTTCTTCATCCTCATGTCTAAAGATGAGCCAATTTGTGCCATTTGATCTGGATGCTCATCATCTAAGATCATTTGCTCGATCTCCTAGGTTGCTTTCCCTTTAATCATTTTTTCATCCCTTGGATATCAATATGGTAAGTCTTTGTCAACTTCTCTCACTTTTCAGTTGAAATAAAATAAAATTCACGTGTGATTCCTTGATTTACCTTCACTTTATCTACTCCAAAGTTCGTGGGGAAATTTATTACCTGGTGAACTATAGGGGTGGCTACCTTGAACTTTTTCAAACATACCTTGCCAAAAATGATGTTATAGGCTGAAGCCATATTTTTTGTCTATGACAAAGAACTTTATCATTTGTGTACTAAAGCTCGGCCATGTCCATGATGTGACTTCCAATTCGATATTTCCTAAGGGAACACCTTCTACCCTAAAAATCTAATCAGTGGGTGATAGTAGGCTTGCAACGTTTCTTTGGAAAATATAAGTATCTTAAAGCAGTCGTCGAATAGAACGTCGGTTGAACTACTATTATTAACCAAAATTCTCTTGGTTATTTGCTCATGAACCATTAAGCTCACCACCAACGGATCTTTGTGCGAGTATAATAGGTTGCATACATCATCCCTTGAAAATCCCACAATTAGACAATCCATATTTACCTTACGAGGTCGGGTGCTTGCCACCTTAGATAAATTTACATCATCTCGGCCATTGAATGCGACATCCCAACATCCTTTCTCTTGAGTTTATCTAAGGATGTTAGACAATCCATGTTAGGATGTTAGGGTGTATTCATAAAATCTCTTGAGTTTATCCCACTGCGGCCTTCTTTGCTTATCTTTCTTATCAGAGCTGCTTCTTACCTCAGCTTTATCCTAGATGAATTGCTTCTCCACCACGTCTGCTCCTGCATTCATGATTTTTCCTACCTTTACTAGGAGCTCTAACATAATCGTAGGAGATTACTTTTTAAGTTCCCATTATAGTTTTCCTGGTAGGAGATCAATCATGATGGACATGATAGATATTTTTTCATCATAGTCAATCAACTCTAATTTTTCGTTGTTGAACTGGGTGAGGTACTCCATGGTTTTCTCATCTTATTTTTGTCTAGCACTGAGTAAGTGAGAAACCCTCTTTCTTGGCCTTATACCATAACAAAAATTATTGATGAAGAGCTCAGTCAACTTCTTGAAGTTAGTTATCTATCCTCTTAGGATACCCATATACCACACATGGGTTGACCCAATTAGAGTAGTGGGAAGTGCCCTTCACCTCACCTCGTCATGGATGGAATAAATGTCTAAAGGAATCTGGTATTGTTCGATCTGGTGTGTGGAATTAATATTCCTAGTGTACCACGGTGTGATGATAATTGGCTTGAATTTGATCATTGGCTCAAACTTGGCCAGGGTCTTAAAACTAAGAATTGATGCAGCGAATGGAAACCCTTCCACATACCCCCTTTGCAAAGGGTTTTTATTTTTGATCAAGTTTCCTAATCTATCTTCCATTCGCTGAATAGTGCCTTTCCAGGACTGCTCATGATATCTCTTCGTGTTCTATTTAACCCGTTTATTATTGTCGACTGAGCTCTTTTCTGTCTTGAGTGATGTTCGAACATGGACAAACCCTCCCACATTATCTTGACCCGGTCGACCTAGTGACCTCCCCTATTGCTAACCGCCACGACTCTTCCTTATGTCTTCTTCCAGAGTGGCCCTTATGCACTCGTGGATTAGGTCCCAAATGGTTAAAGTACCTTCCTTTACTTAACCTTTCTATAATACTAGGTGAGATAGGATCGGTTGTATAGATTCCCTCCCCCGTTATCTGACGTTAGAGGTTTTTCCAGGCCTATAAGAATTATCTTCACGTTTGGACCCAATCCACTTGCTTGATCTATTTACAGGCTTTATTGAACCCAGTTCCAATCAAATTGGATTATTTAGTGCACGCTACTTATAAGAATACCTCTCGTCCATTCGTGGGATAGTTTGTGTCATCTCTCTCTTTGCAAGTCAAAATTCTCCTCTACTGTTAGGGTGATAGGGTTTAGCTCTTACTGAGCTTGACCTGATAGCTTCTTTTCTTCAATGAGGCTCTTTGTCAACATGTTCATGTCTTACTACATGGCCTTTTGGCTCCTTTTCAAACTTTATAAAATGACCTATAAATTGGCCATTCCTATGGGAGTTGAGGGAGGCATCCCCTTATCCACGCATCTACTCTCGAGATTCTTCGATATTCCATGCATAATAAAAACAGAATATCAGGGTACCATAATAGAGTAAACTGATTTAAAGATGTTCAATTAAAAATAGACGTATAAAAATATAAGGAACGATCTAGCAGATTTATAAGAATCAAATGAAATCTCCTTAATATGATCTTTAACTCCTCACAATCTAGAAAAAATTGTTAGCGATTCTATGATTGGAGTGATGTAGGTATCTCGGAGCCCTAGAAATTATAAATTAGGGAAAATAAGATGGCTAGCTGTTTCCCACAGACGGTGCCAATATGTTGTCGTTAAAAACTATTATGGATTTGATCTTAGCAGAAGACACTGATTACTACCAGATAAAAGACATGATTACTGAAATGCAAACAAAGAGTTAAAGTAGAAATGGAAGAGATAAATAGATGGACCCGAATTTACGTGGTTTGAAATAACTTGGTGCCTACGTCCACAGGTGATGGTGTGTATGTATTTATTACTAACCATATAGATGTACAATTTACAGTATCTCAAGTTCTCTCTAGATTTTAGTATCATCACAGTAAGTACAAGTCTCATACCTCATATGGGGTTTGTGTGTGCTATTTATAGGTTACTAAAAAAGAGACAGGCGAGAACATATGTCTCACCTTTATAGGTGAGGTGACAACAGGTTTGACAAACTTAGTGGGAGACTAATCACAAGTTAGTTATTGTCAAACGGTGGATAATGTTTTCATATCTATTATAACCGCATGTGTATCAAGTTGCTGACATTATCTAATCAAAAGATGCACGATTCTTTTAACAATGTTGGCTAATGAAGTTGGGAAGTCTATTCGCCCAGCCCGATCCGAGCATCATAAGAGAGGACTACCTTGGGTGTCCTCTGCTCCTTTAATGTGTTAAGCCTCTAACTAGTATATCTCTAATACCATGTGTTACCTTCTAGTTGGTCCACAAGTCGTCTTATATTTAGGATACAACACCATCTTTCTTGGAACATAATAAAATTTAGAATATCAATCCAAAACAACCTAATGATAAGTAATAACCAACTTAGGTTTTGATTCATGTTGTATTTTGGCTATCCAATCATGTTTAGGCCCTCAAAACATCAAAATCATCATTTTTGGTAATAAAGTTGATAGCTACATCTCTCTATCCAAAAAATTATTTTATAAATTCTATCAATTGGAAATTAATCCTAAAGTAAATCTTAATGGTATGTAATTATAACTCAAAATTTTCTGTTTTTAATTTTTTTGAATATTTTCATATTTTATGTATGAAATCATTATTTTTGTTGTCTTTCCTTTAAAGGGTTGTTCTAATATTCATCTTATGTGAATCCTGGTATGCGTCAAGTTTTCCAATGTATTGTTATAAATATTTGATTTATGATTAAGGTTTTGACACTAATATTCATATTATGTTAGATTAATTATTCACTAAAGTGTCCTACTCTATAATTGTAAAGATTAGATTATTGTGTATAATTTTGGTTGTCCAAAGGTCCAAATGTAATCATAAATGTTTGATTTATGATGCTATAATGATGTCGCTTGTTCATTTTGTAAGAGTACACGTATAGTGATGTATCCCACACATAATTTGTTTTGTCATATTTCTTGTGCAAAAGATATTTTGTCTTTTATTCCATGAGGTCATTCTGGCATATTAAAATATGATACATTTTCTTTAGACATGCTTTGACTTCTCAACCTGACAACCACATGATGACATATTGATGTGATGACTTGGTTAGGTATTTAGACTTTTTAAAAAGTCTTTAAACCCTTTGTCACATTTAAATTAAGTTTTGGCGTGGCGTGGCGTGTGATGGCTTGCCTTTTTGGTTTAGGTGATAAGCATGTGAAAGTATTCTTTTGAAATTATTTTCATATGTATACCACATGAAGGATTGTGTGATGGTTCAATCCTTCGTGACTTATATTTTTTTCCTAAAAACCAAAGTTTGGGACTTTTTGTTGATGTCTCACTACAATAAAATAATCCTTAGTTAATGCGAATATCTAGGTTAATGGTCATGAACTTATCGACATAATTTCCTAGTATTTTCCTAGAGTTACTAGAGACTTCCTTTACTAGTCACGACTTGCGCCTGTGAACTAGATATTTGTTTAAAATCTTCTTAGAAAAGGTGAAGACCTTTTTTGTAGGAAAATACTTTCTAAACTCAAATGGCTTGATTTATTTTATGAGATCATATTCCCATGGCTTAATATTACCCTCCTTACTTGGAAGAGCTCAATATAAATAGTAAGCTTGACATCATAATATCCATCTTCGTCAAGACTGTAAAGAAAAACTACTAAGAAATTGTTTTCATTTCATTATGTCTATATAAAATTATAAATATTATATAACTACGACCACATTCATATAATGTAATTTTCATTTCATAAGTACCCATTGATAATAATGAAATCTAGGCTAATGTTTATTAAATCATTCTGATTAGGTATCCCAAAGGCCTAGTTACAATGATTGACTAGATGACTTATGCAATTTCCTAAGCTATTTGATATTCATAATACAAAAACTAAAACATTTCATGAATATAAAATTAAGTAAGACATTAAGATGAATTATTCTTGTATTATGAGCTCTTTTAAACATATTGAATATGTACAACTTAGTTCACTGTTCACTGGATCAATTCTTTCTTTTAATTGATGAACATAAATGCGATATTTCCATCCCTTACTTATGAAGATATTTTATTAATGTAATAATTATGTTATGAATAGTTTGGTGGCCACCAAAGTTAACCAACTAGAATGGTTATAAATATTAAATTTAAAAATAAAAATTATAGTAATAGATCATAACGCTTATAATTGTAATGATATCAATGGTGTATATTGGATTTATTTCAGCAAAAAACATTTCCCAAGCAAAAATAATTTCGAGTAACTAAAATGGACATTAGCAAATTACCTAATTAGGCCGTGAAAGGTTATTTTTTGGTAAATTGTCACAATTGATAATTTATTATTACTATGCAAGGAAGCCCACGATTGTACACTTTTATTAATATACATGTCGCCAACTCTTAGCATTAATGTAATGAGATATTTATCTCATTATTTTATTCTATTATTGTATATCATTTTCTTTAAAATTGCATCTTATATTTGGTTTAATGACCTTGAGGCCAACTTCTTGTAATGAACTGAAGAAGTTAAGTTTCACTTATCTGTGTTAAATCATTAGATGGAACATTTAAGTCCTAAAACCACCATTAATGCTAAAAGTAATATGATACAATTGCTATAAAGTTTTGAGAATGTTCGAGGATTAAGTTTATGCAAATGACTTTTGCCTACTCCCTCGATCTCGTAAAAATATAAACTAAAATATAAATGATCTATCAAAATTAGGTTTCTATGAAATTTGGTTTTAATTTGATATGGAGATTCCCTACAATAAAAACCATATATTCATAAAAAATGATTCCATTTGTCATTTTCTTTGGGAATCAATACATCCTTTAGATGATTAAAAAGCCTGAATGCCCTTCAAACTTTTTTTTATCTAAACTTCATCACAAGGGATTTTATTATAAGAATGCTAAAATATCTTTCAGTTTGCATTCAAATATATTATACTTAGTGATGGTATTGTCATTGGTGGCTTGTATAAACAATTATATTTTTTGATAAAACCTTTTTAGAGGAAAATAGTTTTGACCCTATATCAAAATGCTGAGCTTAAATGTAAATTTAATGATAAAAGTTTTTGATAAATCTAGAATCCCTTTGTTGATTTTAATGGACTAGATTGTCTTGGAGTTGTCACTGTGAATCTTAATAGTCAATTTCGAGCTCTAGAGTTTTTATAATTTTACAATGATCTATGTGGCCCAAGTGAGAGATTATTGGAAAAAATTCTTAGATAATGGACCTACATAGGTCGCGTAGTTATAAATTTAAAAATAACAAGTCATACACACCAAGTCAACTTGAAATAGTACTTCAATGTATATGGTTAACATTGTGTAATATAAATTCTACTTTACTCAATTTGACACTCCTGCGTGACTATGTATGGCTAGTATATGCAAAGATTTAGAATCCATTAAAAGAATTTAACTTTTGAATTCTCTTTCCATACTTTCAACAAGGTACACTCTTTACTACTAAAACTGTGGTTATAAAGGAAGTTAAACTGCTTGTAACATTACCGATTACTTTTTAAATAGTTATTCTTTTAGTTGGTTATTTATTCAACAAAAAAATCAGCAACCACCATATAGTAATATTATAACATGAATAACACATAGATAAAATCACAAGTAATCGTATTAACAAGATCCTAAAAGTAATTTTCTACCATACATGATTATGTCATTTATTTACGAGAATGTATATTACACTGGAGTACAAAAATATTTTGTTTTGTTTTTAAATTTATAATATATTATATTTATATGAAATACACTATAAGGCCTCAGCCTCTACTGCAGAGTGATACATATGTTCTTGTATTTAGCCCTCTTATCTCCTGTTGTATGCCTATAAGTCCTGAATCTTGTACTTGACGTATAGATCTAATGAGAATAAGGCCCCAAAATGGAAGTAGGACCATTTCCATGGTCAAACTAGTCTAAATCTTATGACGAGCTCCATCTCCTCTGAGTTGTCCCGAGCACATTCCAAAATAAATAACATACTACTTTTTAGCTCGAGTCAATCTTTGGTCAATCTCATGCCAATGACCCAAATGGCTCCGTGTCCCTTCCTTGGGACCCTAATACCTCTAGATAAAATAAAGGGGCTCTACTATGTCCATTCTATGTTGGGATCTCTAACAATTAGAATTTTATGGATGCCTCAGGTGCTCTACCTTCAATACTGGTAGAGGCACACCTAGACACAAAATTCACCAATATATGCTTCACCTAACTAACAATACTGACTCCTCAATTTGTGATACACTCGATCGCTCTTGGTATGTATGACAAACCAATAACTACACGCCTCAACCAAAATTGTCTTCCACAATTTGCGACCCTCCACCAGAAATAATCTCCTTTGGAAACACAATCTCCTATCATTTTAAAGAGATGAGGTAAATCCTCCCTACAAAATTTGCCTATCTTCCCCTGATAACAGAGACCAGGCTTGGTCCTCTAACAACAGTGATGCAAAATCGGGTGTAACGGACACTACTACTACAAATTCTACGACTTTAATAATATGTCACCTCCAAACACACCGTCGAATTAATCTAGGTATGGTCAATATACACTACATAATAACTTCATA
Organism: Sambucus nigra; assembly: GCA_949130495.1. NCBI lineage: Eukaryota > Viridiplantae > Streptophyta > Magnoliopsida > Dipsacales > Adoxaceae > Sambucus > Sambucus nigra. Next base: position 342,418,429 of record OX422210.1, on the reverse strand, counting down.
AACACCAATGGAACATTGCCCAACCCACTATCATGACCTGGCCCACAATCTCGATATTGTATCAGAAATTGCCTTCGAGATATTCTCCTTTCGCTTCCATGACCCATTTAATACCCCGTATTTTTTGTACATTATTTAACTGTGCTAATTCATTATTTGTCTTTTATGTGATGTGTAATGTCATTATTTATATTTAGATGTGTTATATTATTATATTTGGTGTCGGATTTAATCTACGATAATTCATTTAGTTGTATTTGGACTCATATCGGATAAATATTATTTTGTGTAGTATTATATCATGGTTTGACCTTTGGGACATTTAAAGTGTTCATTTTGACTTAAAATAGTGGGTTTTAGTCCTATTGGGTTAGTATATGATTTGGTTAGGGTTTTGGGCCACTTGCATTGTTATTTGGACACTTTGGGTCGAGGTTTATATTAGGCCCAAGACCAATTTTGTGGTAAGGGTGTTTAAAAGTTAGGAGACTAAACCCAAAACACATCTGAGGCTTGAGAGAAACCCTGGAAGGCTTACGAGGGAAGAGGTACCAAAACGAGAATAGAATTTGGGAATTTTGGGTATTGATTCAACAATTAATCCATGAGGCAAGCTTTTTTAATGTTTGATTTTTATTATTTTTTTGTTATGATATTCCTATTCATTGAAATCTAAACCTAATCTAATTATAAATATAATTTGAGGATTAAATTAGTTGACGATTAATTAAATTATGTAAATAACCACATTAATGGAATAATCTAAATTTGGTTGATTTCATCAGGAATCCAAGGTACATTGGTTACAAATTGTGAGAACTTAGTTACATATTATTAATCCATCAAAAGCCCCATTCTAATTGAATAATTCTACATAAATCTGAATCAATTAGAAGAGATTTTATAAAACTAGGGTTCTTATGCTAAATCTTAAACCTACCCTTTAAATCATGTTAGGTTTGTATATAATTCGTAGAAATAGGTTTGGATTATTCTTCGGACAATTATATATGAAGGAGGTTAGGTTTGGATTTGATTTGGGAGCTTGGAGTGACTTTAATAGATTTATTTGGGATTGAGTCTCTTAAGGGATAAGAAGGAAAAATTTGGTACGATCAATCATCCACTATAGCCGATCTATCGGTCTCCCCTGTTTAGCCTAAAAAATGGGCCAAAAGGGTTATTTGGGATGGAATTTGGGGTATAGATCTAGGTATGTTTGTCCTTTAGGTTGTTTATACTTGTAGAACTTAGAGTATATTATTATTTTGAGGCAATGGTTTGGGTTTATAGGTGGTTAGCTCTTTTGACCTCCTTGAATTTGTATGGTTAAATTGATTATGAGATATGAATTGTAGATCTGAGAGTAGGTAGGATTATTTTTTGGGTTGTTAGAAACTTACAAAATCAGGATAGGATTATATGAGATGGGATATAATGATTGTGTGGGGTTCTAATAAAATCTAGGTGTGAGACTATATCTAGACTTAAGGGCCTTGAGAATTAGGGTTGATGTTGTATAGGATCGATTATAATAGTGTGTATATATAAGCATATCTAATAGTAATATGATGTATGCCCCGGTAGCATGGGTACTCGGTGAGAGAGACAAACTTTACCTTGGTCATTTTATCCTGAATATTACGTTTTAACATACTCATGTTATTCCATGGTGATTAAGCGGGGGTCCTTCATATATCTTTAGTATGGGGACATATGATTGGTGTCAAGGCATCATGATTATCCCTTGTTGATGTTTGGGGTTTATAGGGTTGGGACAACCTATAACTCTCTCTATTACATGTAAGAGATCCCCGAATGCATTAGGATAGGCCTTCGTTATGTGCTAGCGTAAGAGTAATCGATTTACTTGCACATGCTAGTTGTTGTACTTATATGTGGATATTAGACATAAAGATTGTCATTCTCCTACTATATGCAATATGTGATGAGATACCAAATTTATTTGTACCGGTTTATGTACTATACTATATATGTATATGACTTATAATAATTAGGTATATGTATATAGTTATGAATTGGGATTTATGTATCACATGTACTAGAGGCATATATATTGCATTAGTGGTATGACATAGCCCTAGATGGATAGACTTGAGATATATGATGAGAGACAGTTAGAAGTATTTCGGTTTATTAGTGAGATGTACTTTAGGAATGATATTTTCGTACAATATTTGATTTTCAATGTGAGAGAGTAACCTAACCACGAGGTAATAAAGAAAAAAAAATAAGAGATGAACTTTATTCGCATGAGATATATATGGGTTAGGGATTATAGCATGTTATTTTAGGTTGTAGGATTGGGTAACTAATAACTTAAAATCCACTTAGGATGAAAGGAAGACGTGTACTAATTTTGTAGCTCAAATTTAGTTATAATTTTATTTTACAGAAACTTATTGTTTATATTGTTGTTATATCTTTTCTCACAGGTTGTAGGCTGTTGCTGCTACATAGACTTTGGATGATCACTGGAGAAGTAATTCTAGTGACATTATACTCAACATACTTAGGATGTAGAAGTCGAACAACATAGCTCATATTTTTCTTCGTGTTTATTTAATTTTCATTACAAAAGTTATATCTAATAGTCCTTCCCTAGTTATAGTTTTACTTGTGGTAATTGTGTTCTATAGTTGGAATATTATTTTGGTAGAGATTGGTATTAGAGATATTGTATTTTCTTCAGTTCATGTTAAATTATTCTATTTTATTTATTTCATTTATGATAAGAATGTTGCCGAAAGGTTTTGATTCCCATAAATTTCACACTAGACCTAATCAATCTATTTATGAATTTTATGGGGTGTCATAGTTGATATCAAAGCATTAAAGGTTCTAGTTTCCTAAGGTCTTGAATGAATCCAACACTTTTTTGCGTTGCATTTAATTGATGACTTTAGAACTTTGCTGGTTAGAATTTTACTCTTGATAACGATGACTGCTTAGGGGATTTCACACTGTTGTCCTAAACAAATTATTTGATTAAAACCGAGTGTATCGGGAGGGTTCCTTACTTGAATTTTTCTTATGAGACGTCCCATATATGAGGTCAATTTCGATCGGGAGTTAAAGACCGTTGAATGTGAAACCTTTAATATGGTTTGAAGGGAAATACTTTCACTCACCATCAGTAAAAGCATGAGGAGTAAAATTTTGAAATCTCGTTAGGGAAATCGTGTGGTAACCAGTATGAAGTGTGATTCAACTATCTTTCTTTTTCCATATCAGGAGAGACTGATCCATAGTCAAAGAAAGACTTTCATATTATTTATAACCACTTGTGAAAATGTGTTATTATAAGACTTTTTTGCGTAAGGGATTAAATTGATGATATTGGATGACTGTCCATCGCCATTTATATCTAGATGGTGGAAGTCATCCTTATACACAACCAGAATCATTGCAACTATCTGAAGGATAGATTTCATAAGATTGGGAAGATTAGGACCAGTTTAAATTCAAAAGACTAAAGATGGTGTAACATTATCCCAAGCTGGGGAGGACCTAACCAACATAAGGAACCACACCTGGGGAGCATATCCTGAGAGCTTACAAAAAGATTACAAGTAGGATTATCTTAGTCATTTAAAACACGAGCATTATGGCTAGTGGAGTCATAACCAATGAGAACGACTCTAATGAATCCAGTTTTAGCAAAATTGACTGTGGATAGAGGGTCACCAGGGTCATCGGTAGGAAAACTATTTTATCATTTCCTTTAATGATAAATTGTTACACTTGTGGTGGGTGAGTCCACTTATCTTGTAGATGCCATAACAGAAACTAGTTTATAGAAGTTACACTAGAGGATGGTTATGGTTACGTTTGTGGCTCACACATATGAATCTTTCTTAGATGTCTAGAAGTTATTTTAATTTATTTTTAGCGTGTTTACTACGATTATAAGACATATATATTTTATCTCTAGGATTTATGTATATATCGATACCCAATGGGTAGGTTTCATCATGAGTGTAGAGAAGTGGTAGTTCATTTGGTCGACCACAAGAGGTAAGCTTTTATGCTTACATCGACCACAAGAGGTAAGCTTTTATTTTGTCATTTTCGGATGACGATTGTTTTGTGTAGTTATGCTTAAGATTAGGAAAGGTCCTAGCTCAGGCTTCTTTATGTATAAATGTTAATACCTTAGAGGAGAGTACAATTTCATAGAGAGGTTGCCGAAATTCCAAGATTATTTTAATTTCATTCAAAGAGGTGTTGAGTTATCACCTATATAAGAGATTAGTATCGCCTTAGAGTTGGCATTATTATTGGACCTGTTGCGAGGACATTTTATGGGGTTGAATCCGTTAGAGATAGTGGAGGTGTTATGGGAGCATACATAATAGTTTTTTATCCAGTAGAGTGTTCGAGGAAGGAATTATCGTGAGAAAGCTCCAAAATAGGGATGATTCACTAATAGGATGTGGGGACCATCAGGAGGAGGAAAAGGTCAAGATACGGGATGAATGTTCATTATTAACTACCAACGACCTATTAGAACAGTCGAGGATAGTGTTTTCCCCTCATGATTGAACATGAGTGAGTTATCTTCAGTGGATAATCTTGAGGAGAATATCCCAAAGGTAACTTTTAAACACCATGTGGAGTGGGCACTTCATTAGTTAATTTTGACCGTACGAAGGAGAAATTCATTGTGATTGGCAACAAGATATTATTGAAGGGGAAGTGATGGCTGTTACACCTAAATTTCTTTTAGGGTTTTTTCAGGCCCAGGCGTTGAATTTTCTATCGGGAGGTGGTATTAAAGTCGTAATTGAGAGAAGTTACCCTTATACGTTCGATGAGAGGAGATAGTTATATTTTTCAAAGGGAATTTTTTTATGACAAAGGTTTTCAAGCTACGGGAGGTAGTTTTGACTAAGGCGCGTGTTTTGTGATTCACTTTACTTCCTATAAATGATTGGATGTACAATAATTAAAGGAGTCCATAGTTTTGGTGTGGTAAATCACAATGAAGCAGTTTACTATAGTTTATGTCAAGAGGTTTCTCTTACCAGTGAATAATGTATAACTCAGAGACGTTCGAAGAATTGCAGTGTTCAAAATCCTAGTATGTAAGTCGGAGAATAAACCTATTGATTTTAATTAGGATCAAAAGTTCCCAATGGGATATGGATCCATTTGGTGTCATTTGAGTTAGACTGACCAAGTTGATTAGATTTAAGAGTTAGTTACCTCTTCATGGTAGGAGGGGTTTGAGACACTTCATAAGGATTATTGTTCACTATAGAGCATGTGAGTGTTATCGGAGCAGGCGAATGAGCTTTTGGGTAGAACAGAAGACTGGTTTGGGGGAGAAGGTAGGTCAGGTGATTTTGAAGATCTCCTCAAGGATAGGAATTGTGAAGTTTGGATTTCAAGGAAAATTGGAATCCCGTTGACTAGGTACTTTTCATACTATTCTATAAGGTGAGGTCGGTTTCATTTGATCTCACCTTATCACCATTGGTGCGTACATGATGTTTCGACGGGTACATGAGTGAGGGAGTTCCTGAGGGAAAAGTTAATGTTTCAACTGTTAGACTAGTTTGGTTGAGAGTTAGCCGAACACGAATTATGGCGAGAGATATTAGTGTGTATTAGGTCGTAGGATAAATAGATTTTACATAAACTACGAGGACGCTATGGGCGAGATATTCTTATATTTTTTTACTAAAAGTATTATGAATTCGAATTTCGAGGATGAATTTCCTTATCTCAGGGGGAAAGTATGTAATATCTCGTATTTTCTGTGTATTACTTAGTTGTGAAAATTAATTATATGTGTTTGATGTGACACGTAATTTCACTATTTATATTTAGATGTGTTATGTTTTTGACTTAATACATGATAATTCATTTATTTAGATTTGCACTCATACCAGATAAATATTAGTTTATTAGTATTATATCTCAAGTTGACTTTTGGGACATTTAAAATGTCTGTTTTGACTTAGAATAGTGAGTTTTAGACTTATTGTGTTAATATATGGCTTGGGTAGGGTTTTGGGCCATTTAGAGTGTTATTTGGACACTTTGGTTTGAGGTTTATATTGGGACCAATATTAATTTCGTGAGAAGTATATTTTTAAGGTTGGAAAACTAATCATAAAACATAGTTGAGGATTGATAGAAACCTTATAAGGCTATGGAGGGAAAAGGTACCATGGGGAGAAGAGAATTTGAGATTTGGGGGATTAAGGCAATAATCAATCCATGAGGCTGTGACACCCTGCCTAATTAAATATCGGGTGATCAGGCCTTTATTAAATTAAAACATGATTTCCTTCTGGTTCATTCTTAGCATCACTGTCGAAACCTTTATTAATTACTAACCACCTATTAGATAATTAAGCCGATGTCAAAATTTTATCTTTCAATAACCAAGCCATTAAGTACAACGGAAAAATTAAATAGAACCACCACATAATAGCAGAGTCTAAACATCCCATCAACTAACTGAATCAAAGTCTTGCCGAATTAACCATTGGCTAAAATCCAAACCAAAAAAATCTGATAGATAGTAAGTAAATCCCATACAGTTTGAACTGAAGTAATCTGAAATAAATTTTGTGAGCAACAACCTCGAAATAAACTGAGATAGAATTCATAAAGTAAGAACAAATAAAAGAGGAGACTACTCCAACTCCTGCAACATCCACATATGTCGCAGTTGCATAACCCTGGGATAGGATCAAGTTCGACGTCCTTGTGCCTAGACACCTAAAAGATTTTTCAAATTTTTGGCTGCAAGGGTTAGAACCCAAAACATTTTGAAAATATTTAGCAAGTGATTAAATCGCATTAATTTAAAATGCATGAATGCTCTTCATATTTAAGTTAGTATCGCACTCCCTTGAGGACCCGCTCACCCTCTACTATTGTGCACACTTAACACTTTCTTTATAACCCACCTAGTCGTTTACCCCGTAACTAGTTTTTGTTATAATTCCTTCCTGTCACACTACTCTAGCCCGAGCATGTTTAATATATGACCTGTAAGTTATTTAACACATTAACTTAACTAATCAATTTTCATTTAAGACCATATAACATTCTCATGAGTTATATATAATTAAATACATTTCACTACATGTATTTTACCCGCATATTGCTATTCATTCCATTATATACACAAAACCATATAACAACATTCACCAATATGCCGTATATATATAAATCCATCCTTCCAAGTAATACCTCATCGTATGCTTCTCTAAAGTGCTATCATCCCAGGTCTACTCAGTCCCACCTGGATTCCTGAAACAACTAAATACCACCGACTCGGAGCATAAAAATATAAGCGTAGTGGAGACGGTCATATTTTCCCGAGTGTGAAGACAATCATCTCAATATCTCTACTCTATTTGGATGCTATGACCTAGGGATTGTACTCTCCCTACTCCTCAATCTAGGGGGATTCACCCACATCGCAAAACCTCCTGATAGCAGTAGAGGGTAAATAATTATAAAATACCTACTCACCGATATTTTAATAGGACACAATATATATTCATTATCACACAACCGTATATATATAATTTAAATTCAATCCTGGTTATACTGTGCCCAACAATCGTATAACTAGCCTAAATGTACCTGAGTCTATATCCCAACTCTAAATTTAATTAATCTCTCATTAATTAATTCATTAAATTGGTGCCCCTCAACTAAAATGCCCGACTCACTCACTTGTTCCATAATTTAAAATTCATAATTTATTATCCAAATCCCCCCTTAGTAAGTTTGACAGACTTATTAATTTAATGTACCTCAATGTTCATCTTCCCACATTGCATGTGTCCTATTTAACACTATTATGTTTGTCCCATATACCCTTCAAACGGTCCTAGGCTAAAATAATTTACTTATTGTAACTATTTGAAATTTCTTAACAAAGTCCACACCAAACAGTAGAAGAAATAAAAAGTGGTCGAATTTATCACGTCGCTCGAACGGCTCAGCCTGTCGTTCTAACGACACTATCTGTCGCGTGAAAGACCTCTGGGTTTTCTCTCCCTCCTTCTTCGTTCAGTTTCGTCCTCCATTGATGAAACTATAACCTTTTTACCCAGATTTCTTCATTTGTAACCCTTAAGAATTTATATCAAAACTAAAAATCTTAAGTCCCCCAATCTTAATATAAACATCTACACAGATTCAGAGTTTAATTATTAAGTTCTCAAATCCTTTACAGTTCATATAAATTATTACTAATTTATTAATCAGTCCACACAAGGTTTGTAATAATTTCACCACTGATTGTAAGTTCATAAATCTAATATCCTCATCAGTAATTATGTAATATTAATCAGCCATATTACACCATTCATCCGTATACCTCCATAAATTGAAAACCCAATTTAGATATCAACCTAACCCAAAATCATTTGTGTTCATCATACCCAAAATGATATGAATTGAAAACTACAATAATTTAAAATCAAGTTTAACGACTTGGCTTAAAGGGTTTGTAGGGTCTGAATTCCTTTGGCGTAGATGAGTATTTGATGAAGAACACGCACACTTGTTCTTGCTTTTGGCTCCCAAGAGTTCTCCAAATTCTCCCTCTCTTCTCCTCTAATTAATTAGGGTTTTTTAAATGAGTTATGGCTTCCACGCCCTCTCGCTTTTAGTTTTTATTAAGCAAATCCCCTTTTTAGGTTTGTGGGCTTTATTAAAATGGCCCAAACACTCTCGCGTGGGCCTGGTTATGCATAAAAATGCCTCGAGACCCATTTACTATCCCTGGGTACTCTCTTTCAACTATCTCGGCCGATTCGGACTCATCCGTGCACTCATAATTGTCATTCGAATTAATTTAACAAAACTCCTTATCTCGAACCCAATGTAGTTTATACCCGACTCCCGGTTGAGATAAATAAATGACACGTTACTATCACTCGTGATGACATAAATAAATCATTACTATTCACTCAGTAATTTAATTTCTATAAATATTAACCATTTACTCTCCCTGTAAATATTTAAATAAATACTAATGATAATTAAATTAAATTAAATTAAATTATGACATACAAGTAATTTAAAATTATTCAAATTAATTAAATATTAAATGCACAGAAATATAGGGTGTTACAGAGGCAAGTTTATTTAGAGTTTGATTTTACTTATTTTATGTTATGATATTCCTAAACATTGAATCAAAACTTATTCTAATTATAAATCTGATTTGAGAATTAAATTAGTTAATTGGTAATTAACTAAATTGTGCAAATGACATGTTAGTGGCATAATCTAAAATTTATTGATTTCATCATGCATTTGAGATATATTGGTTATAAAATTGTTATAACCTGGTCGTATATTTTTAATCCATCAAAAGCTTATGGTTTATTGAATAATCCCACATAAATTTGAATAAATTTAGAGATATTTTGTAAAATTATAATCCTTATGTTTAATCTGAAATATACCCTTAAAATCATGTTAAGTTTGTATATAATTGTTAAAACTTGGTTTTGATTATTATTTGGACAATTATATACGACGGAGGTTAGGTTTGGATTGTATCGCTTATATATAAGTGTATGTAATAGTGATAAGGTGTGCGACCCGATAATGTGGGTTGGTTATGTTTGTTTTATTTAACTTGTAGACACCACATTCTAGGCCCCCCTAAGTCTCTCCATAGGTCCCAAGTACCTCCCCGTTTCACTACAAACCCTAGGTCATACTCCGACTATAATCTAGAGGCCATCGGGTACTTTCAGGCCCCGTTTGATTTTGGTCAACTTTATTATCAGAGTGAAAGATATTTGAATCTTTGAAGGGCTCTGAATCCCCTTTCTAACGGTCCACCCCGTGCGTGAATCGGCATAACGGTTCAGACGAACAGACCAATTTACTACTAAAAATAATCTAGAGGCCACCGGGCGCTCCTGAGCTCGTATTTGACCCCAATCAACTTCATCCTCAGAGAAAAAGCTCTTTGAATATTCTAAGGAAACTGAAACCCCTTTGCAACGGTCCACCCCGTGCACAAAACGACATAACTGTTCGGATAAATGTTCCATTTTCTCCCAAAAAATTATCCAGAGCCCACCGCGGCCTCCCGAGGTCCATTTGAACAAGGTTAACTCTTCAGCTTAAACTAGACTGAATGAATATCCAAAGGGAACTAAACACCCTTTCCAACGGTTTTCCCCGTGCATGAATCAGCCTTATGATACGGAAGAACGACTCGTTTTTACTTTGAAAGGCCACTGGGCACTTTCGAGCCCCGGTTGACCAAAGTCAACTTTCCTAACCGAGCAAACCCCTTTGTAATCTCAAATTCCCTCGCATAACCATTCCAATAGTATTCCCCGTGCACGATTCTAACTTAGCGTTCGAACGAACGATCCATTTCCATCCGACGATCTCCCGTCCAAAGGACCGACGAGCGCTTTCGAGCCACGTTTGACCCAAAGTCAACTCTCGAACCCTGGAGTGGCCTAAAGGACTCTTAAAGGTATCTAAATTACCTTTCTAATGGTATGCCCCGTGCACAATTTGGATCAACCGATTGCGCCGTACGACCACTTTTCCTAAAAAATATGCACTAGACTACCGATTGGCAGATCCATTTCCCTGCTTATAGGTAGTGTGTCTAGGGTTACTTCCCGACTGGAAGGGATAGGGATATGCCTATCGTCACCCCCTTAACCCATAAATATATAGCATGACCTCACTCCCAAAGCACACCTCAGATCCATCAGCATCAATAGTGTCAGCAACATTCTCTTGCAATCAGCGAAGTTTCCTTACGTGAAATTCCATCCAATCTTACATTCCCATCCTTTTTATACCCAATTTGGAAAAATCTCATTCTATCACATCCAACATTCATCTAAACATCCAAAGGATCTCATCTAGGATCACGATCAAGCTTCAATTCTTCAAAGAAGGTCCAAAATCCCTTTCTCTCTCTTTAAATTTCTTATTTTTGCATTAATCACATAAATTCATTATATAGATTTTACTTTAGTTCATACACATTAACATCTCACTTTTTTATTAGTTATATGGAACTTTATTTATCTATAAAAGTCCCAAAAAAATAAAAAGAGAGTTATACCTATAAATCCCAATGGGATTATCCATCACAAATTTTCAAAACTAAAACACATTTTCGACACACACACATGTATAATAAAATTCCGTTCAAATCAATGGGATAAACCCTATCCCTATGTCTCATACGAAATACCTGAACCTTGATGCCTTTAGAAGCTACGTAGGCATTCGGGTTAAAACCCAAGACTTGAGTGCAATTTTTCAATTTTCTAATTTTCCAATTTTCTCAAATTTTTCCATCTTCGCATTTTCATCCTTTTCATCCATACATTATTTCAATACATTTTATGTTTGTGATATTTATTAGCATTTTATATAAAATATATTATCGTTTCATTACAGCGATCAATATTTCGATAAATGCATAAATCGAATTTTTTCTAAATATTATTTTAGGAACATTCCTATGGATGACCTCACTTTATCTCGTCCATGGTATGAGTTGGGTAATTCCAATCTCCATTATATATACACGCACACACACTTCACGGAGAAATAAAGGAAAATAGTAATACAAGCCCATGAGAGATCAAAAGGGTGGGATGGGTGCCTCACACCTTCCCATTCCGTAACTTAGCCCTCGAACCTTTAAACAATTGGTTTTGTCAGCATCAGTTTATCTTTTATGCCGCTCTCTCGAAGCGACGATGTGTTCTTTTGCCTGTTTTGTGAAAAATAGGTTGGCGAATCCATCTCTTTACATGCACTCCACACCGATGACGGTCGAATCGTTCCTAGAGCAGAGAGGGCACGAGACATTTTTTCACCCACTTTCCCTCACCCCTCGGGGAGAGGAGATGGAAACCCGGGATGGACATAATGGCGACTCTGCTGGGGACTGTCATTGATAAGAGGGCTACACTATGTTTACGTGGGTGTTTTTGTTTTCTGCTTGTGTGCATATTCACCTACCTCTATGTTCCCTTTTTCTCCTCTATTATTTCTTGCATATATCTACCTCATGCTTATATCACTCCTCACTCACATACTTGTCGATATTCTCCATGTACGCTTCACACTTATTACACATAGGATCACTTATATCCACATGTTACACACACCACTTAAAATATCCATGCTTAGGTGTCACTAACACACACCTCCACTTATCACACCTGATATATCCATGCTCACTCACACTTGTCACACACCACTTGTAGTTGATCCATGCTTAGGTTCACTACCACACACTCACTTGTAGATATTCACATATATCCATGCTTAGTATAATCTTCATGCTCCATGTTAGATTTAATTTTTATACTTGTACATTCTACCCTGTTTAGTATAGTGCTCATCATGCTAAATAAAGATACTCTCTCCATTACATGCTAATCAAGAATCATTCATTTTTCACACTACATCACCAAAGAGCATGCCTATTGACCAAATTTTGTCTCGTAACTTGGAGGTCACTTCCTGATGGACACTAGTTGGGCAGGTCGCAGTTAGCCTAAGTGATATGACTCTCACCTTCCATTGTCCAAGTACCTTCGACGTATATCGAACGGTTCCTCCCGCATCGTAAAGCTTGATCGAAGTTATAATGGGAGGTATATCGTAGGGAACTCCTTCATATACGTCAAGTATATCGAATTCGCTCTCACCCGTACCGTCCCCATGAGGTGTATAGTGAGGCAATTCACGTACACTCAGGTATATCAACTGGCTTGTCCACACATACCGATTACCCTCAAAAGCAAGACGCATTTCATGGAAGTCATGCCAAAGGGGGGGGGGGGGGGGGGGGAACGCTTCCAATTAACCCAACAAATGCATACCGTCATATAGGCGTCAAACCTAGGGCACTCATATTTAGTTTGTCGATTTTTACCCGAAACTCTTTCGAAATGACGGGTCGGCATGCCACCCTAATTTTTGCACGATTTCATCTTTTTAAAAACAGGACCCTGTCCATGAGCCTGGCAACAAGTCCAACCGTATTTTTACATATTTTTCAAACCCAATTTTCTCAGGCTCGTGTCTCGTCCGACATTTCTTTTTGGATTTACGTAAACCTAATACAAGTGAGAACATAATAATTAATAATCATGCTAAGATACTTTTCTCGTTTTTTCCTCTTTACCAAAAGTGTCAAAAGCATTTTCCCCCTCTTTTATCAAAAATACCAAAAGCATTTTTTCTTCCTTATAACAAAAATATTTTTCCTCCCTTTTGCTCAAAACATTTTCTCCTCATCTTTTCCAAAAAATGTCAAAAATATTTTCCTCCATTTTCAAATAACAATTTCCCCCTTTATCTTTCAAAAATAATTTCAATTTTTTCTCCTTCTCAGGTCGATCAAATACCCGACCCTTGGCCTGGCTCCCTATTAACTTCGGTCTCCCATCAAATTATCCCAAGGCTCCATCAGTTCTCTAGCTACTTCCTCCAAGTTCAAAATTCACCTTCATCCACTTCTATGGAGATTACAGACCAAGTATTTAATGTGTAGCCAAATTTCATGACCATTCTAGCCTAACTCATTGCCAAGATTGACAATCTTAAAATCCAAGTTCATGAGATGCAACAAAATCAAGTCCCTGTTCCCGAAGAGACCAAGGTCTTCTTACTTCGCCCTATGGGTTCGCTCGCACCCGAGCCTATATGGGTCCCCAAAGAATATCCGCACACTTCATATGCTCCTCCTGCTAATGGGCCGCCGCCAGCCTAACTCCCTATGACGAATCTTTCCCAGCCAGGTGCTGACCTACCCATATCTGTTGATCCGAAGGAGACATAATTGATCAAGTTCAAGTAAGACCTCAAAATGTTGACCAAGAAGTTCGATTAAGTCCGAATCTCTAGGATCTACATGGATTATACCCATATTTCTTCCTATCCTAAAGCAAGGCTATTGAAAAAGTTCAAGATGCCCAACATCGAGAAGCTCGAGGGTAGTGGACTCCGGATTATTCATCTCTAAAGTTACCACTGATCCATGACGCTCCTAGGTGCCTCTAAGGAAATAATGGCCCAAATGTTCCAACAGACTTTGAAGTATAACTCTCTTCGTTGGTTCTTATCTCTCTAGGTGTCCAAAATTCGCAGTTGGGAGGATCTTGCCTGCAAACTCATGTCACAGTATAAGTATAATGAAGAGTTAGAGGTTACCCATCGTGATTTAGAATTGCTCAAATAGAATCCTAGGAATCAGTTAGTAACTTCATAGCAAGGTGGAGAGAGAAAACAACCACCATGACTAACCGACGTTCCGAAGAGGAGAAAGCCAGTATTGTAAAGAATAATTTCTTACCCTATGTCTAAGTGATGATGGGAGGGTAGTATTACCCTCATTTTTTAGCCCTTCGATAAGAAGGGGTAGAAATCGAAGAAAGTCTTGCCAAAACACAAGTTGAGCCGAAGAAAGTATTCTGATAATTCACTCCCAGAAAGCATGAGAAGCCCTCTAATACCACAGTTTCAACCATCAATAACATCTCTCAGCCTGCCACTTCATGGGAACCAAAAAGCCACCCTAACCCATTCAAAAAGGAATACACTGAGCTTCACGCTCCCCTCTCCAAAGTTTACTAAGCCCTTTTAAGACAAAATCTTATCAAGCCATTGGACCCTCGTCTATTACCAAGTCCACTTCCCAAAAATTTCAAACTAGATACTGGTTACGATTCTCATTAAAGTACCGGTAACACCACTAATCAGTGTTTCCACATCCAAAATGTAGTCCAAGGTCTAATTGATCGGGGTATCATCGCCCCACCATCCAATCCTAAACCAAACACTACCCACAATCCACTCTCAAATCATGTAAATGTTATCTTCCTAGAAGAAGACCCAAAATTTGATCCATCTACCTAGATTGTACCCAACAAATTACCAATCATACCCATATATTCTCCTAAACCCCTCCAAGTTTGCCCATACTTTCTCCTACATCCTACTTGATTTGCCAATCAGGCTCTGTCACTTCTTACTAGAGCATGCATTATTATCAGCACCCATTTGGGAGGAAAATATATGGAATTATCAGTAGTGTTGAATGAGATCGTAGAGTTTGAGTTAAAATTACCCTCAAAGATGACCATTGTCTACCAGAGATTCAGTACGTTGTTCTTGAAAGCTTAGAAATGGTCTCGAGAGTCAGATAATGGGGTAGTACCTACCGATGAACTCAACTTAGATGATGTTATCCAGATCATGGAAGACTCATTTCAACAAACCGGTGAAATTTTTAGTATGTTCGAGGTACTTAATGCTTTGAAACTGTAAAGGCATCTGGTCCCTTCAATTTTATATCTCCCCATCGAATGAGAGGATCTATACAAAGAATCAGTTGAGGTTGTGGAGTGTATTGACTTCTCATGGAAAGATGATGTCGTTGCCACCAGATGGGGGATAAATTCGATAGTTCAAATGAAGAGCAAAGCCTAAAAAAGACGATCCCAATAATCAATATGTGGAATAATATGGTTTGAGGAGCTTCTAGGAGAAATCATTAAGGTGGCTGAATAACCCAAGATAGATGAGGAAACAGGGTTTCTATTTTTTCCCACTTTTGTGAATCATATGACTAGATCAGGGAGGCATTATCAGGTTCCAAACCCACAATCATCAGCAGTTGATAAAGGAAAAGGTGTTAAGAATCTTCTTATGCTGAAAATGACCCTCGAGGAGAGCAAGATCCTCGATCAGTTGAAGAAGACCCAAGCTAACTTCACTCTGTGGGGACTCTTTATGTCTTCCCAAATGCACTAAAATGCTTTGATCAAACTACTTTTCGATCTCACTGTCCCTTATTCCACCATGCCAGAAGAAGTAGTGAATCTGGTCGGATCCTTAACGTCTATTAGAATGATCTCCTTTTCCGAATAAGAAATCCTTAAGATTGGACCAAATCACAACTATGCTCTTAATATCTCTGTCGAAGTCATAGGAAGACCATCCCACTTTCGCTTGCCGATAATGGATCAACTCTTAATATTTGTCCATTGAGAACCCTCAATTGTTTGGGACTCAAAGTGAGCGACCTTGTCTTCGAAAAGTAATGGGATCCATAAATCTTACAATAGGGGCTGGCATTATAAATACTATTACAGAGTTCCAAGCCATTGATATCCAGGCTTGTTTCAATTTGTTTCTCTAACGACCATGGCTCCATAGTATTAAGGTTGTGTCTTCTTCCCTTCATCAAAAATAAAAGTTCTTCGCCAATAGGAAAGTCATCACCATCTTGGGCGATGATAACAACACCGAGAATGCAATCACCAACAATCCAGTACTAGAGATACATTATGGGGTGAATGATATGCTTCTATCAGGTTTTTGAGTCGAGCCACTTCTGTTCCCAGTAGGGAACGATTTCAAAGATAAGGTTTGTCTAGAGTCTAGTCCCCATGGCAACGTCAATGTGATCTAGATGTTCAAAATATGTACTTCATGCCCGAAGTGGGGCTATGACGACGACAACAAGGGATACTTGAACACATTATAATGAAGAAAGCCTTTCCTCCTTGCATTTTGGGTTATCGACCATCAGCAGAGGAACTCAGAATGCTCCGCTGACCTCGGCTGAAGAGGAGTCTAGAAAGTTTCAAGACTGTCTCAAGAGATTCCTTGAAAAGAATATTCATCAGAGATGGTGAAGATTTCCCCGTTTACGGCTTTCCCGAATTATGGTATGATCATGTGGACAAGAAAATGAAACCGGTAATGAAGATCTTTTTCCAAGGCAGCTACTTATGGGACGAAAGTTCTCAACATCATATGCGACAACTCATTGAGAAAACTGTAGATGATACGAGAGATTCTGAGGAAAGTGACTCCGAGGATTCATTCAACTTGTAAACACTGGGGCTGACACTCTGTATAGTCAACTCAAGTGCTTCATCATCGGATCCATCCCGCCTAATCAAAGATATTGATACACATCTCCTCAACTGGCATGCTGTACCAGTTCCACCTGCTGAAATACAGCCCAATAATGATGTTTACCCCATTTCCTCTTCTTTTGTTGTTCCTCCCTATTCTGATGTAATCGAGACATCCTTCAATGAGGTTATCAACGTTGTTTTTCCTAATAATAAAATAAATAAATATTTTGAGTATCTTATTGTGCCTTACTTTAATTGTTTTGATTTTAATCAAACTCGTGATGATGATTTTGTAATTGAACATTTCTTAACTTATCTAAATAAGAGTAATAACAAACAACATAACCGCATTCAAGTTAATGAATATCAGATTGTTGTTATTAATCTCAGTTCTAGTAGACAAATGCACAAGATTAGGATAGGGTATACCCTTGATGAGCATGAGCGCGCATATAAAAGAATTTGTGGATGTCTTCACATGGTCCTATGAAGATATGCCCATCATTGATCCCAAGATAGATAAACAAAAGATTCCAACTCTCCAAGAATGCAAATCGATAGAAACTGCGAAAGCTCTGCACCAAATGGTCGCTCATATTTAAGGAAGAAGTGGTCAAACAGTTGAATGTGGTTTTCATTCATGTGATAGAATATCCTACATGGATAGCCAATAGTGCACCCGTATCAAAATTCGAAAGAAAGGTTCGCATGTGTGTTGACTACCAATACTTGAACAAGGCTTCTTCAAAGGATGATTACTACGTTAGTCGCAAGTTGGGTGGGTACAAAGTTAACTACACTACCTTGGAGAAGGCATGCGTCACCCTTGTTTGGGTCACCCAAAAACTATGGCACTACATGCTCGCTTTTCCCATCAAACTTGTGTCCCGAATGGACCCTATCAAATACCTACTCGATAAACCTGCCATGTCTAGCCTAATGGAATGATGGTCGATGATTCTAGCTAAATTTAATATTGTGAATGTCACACGGAAAACCATGAAAGGAAGAGCCATCTATGACTACCCTATGAAAGAAACTGATGTTTGGATTTTTGAATTCCCGGATGAGAATATCCTTTGTACCTCCCATGAACACCTCTAATGGAAAATGTTCTTTGACGGCCCCACCAATAAGAAAGGGTATGGCATTGGGATACTTCTAATCGCCACCAATGACTCTCACCCTACCTTTGCCATCAAACTAGATTCCCCATGAACTAACAATATGATTGAATATGAGGCATGTACGGTAGGCCTCAAACTTGCTCTCAAGAAAAAAAACTAGATACCTATATGTCTACAGGGATTCGACCCTCATCATTGGTTAAGTACTCAGAAGATGGAAAGTCAAGAACAAAAAACTCTTACCCTTTCATGACCACGTACAAGAGATGGCCTCACAATTCCAAGATATCACCTTCCACTACCTGCCTTGAGCAAAGAACAACCTAGCTGATGCCCTTACTACCTTAGGCTATGTGGTTGACATGCCCGAAGGAATAACGATGGCCCATTTCCTAGTCCAAAAGCAAGCTAAACCTACCCACTTCTACTACATTGAGCTCATCACAAAAGAAGATCCCGATATAGCCAATTATTGGTACTATGATATTTGGCACCCCCTCAAGCATGGTAGGCATCCCTAAGATTCTAACAAGAAATACCAAGCAACCTTCCATAAACTGGTAGCCCAATACATTGTCTGTGATAGAGAAATGTTCAAGGGAAAGTTCGATGGAACCCATTTACACCGCATCATAGGGGTTGACATTGATGAGATGATGCAAAAAATCTATAGCAAGGAGTATGAACCCCATATGAATTTCCATGTGCTCACTAAGAAAATCATTCGATAGGGTTACTACTGGACTACCATGGTTCAGCATTGCAGCGCCTATGTTAGAAGATGTCTTAAATGCTAGCAGTGTTCCAACCTCCAATATTTGCCTCCAAAGGAATTGTACAACATGACTTCTCCTTGATTGTTCTCCACATGGGGAACCGACATCATAGGGAAAGTTACACCCAAAGCCTCCAGCGGGCATGAATTCATCTTGGCTGCCTTTGATTACTTCACAAAATGGGTCGAAGATGAATCATACGTAGTGCTGAATTCCAAAAAGGTGGCCAAGTTCATCCGAAAAAATATTAGCTGCTGACGTGGGGTCCCGTATGAGCTAGTGTCAGACAACGGGTTGAATTTCAAAGCAAATGACATATAAATGGTCGAGGAATATGGGATTGAAAGACACAAATCTTCTCCCTATCGACCTTAAACCAAAAGTGCAGTCGAAGCTGCCAATAAGAACCTCAAATCCATCATCAGTAAGATAACTGAGAGTTATCAAGATTGGGCTAACCGAATCCCTTACATCATCTGGGGCTACCCCACTTCAGTTCGGACCTCTACTGGAGCTACCTCGTACTCTCTGGTATATGGAATGGAAACATTCCTACCCATGGAGCTAGAAATTACTTCACTATGCGTCATGCTTGAAAGCAAAGTCAGCGAGGAAGACAAGCATCAAAGTCGTCTTAATGAGTTATCACTCTTAAACTAAAGGGGACTAAAGGCTCTGTATCATATACAAGGGTACTATTATCGAACAGTATGATCATTCAATAAGAGAGTCAAGGAACGTGGTGTCCGAGAAGGATACTTAGACTTTAAAGAAATTAAAGATCCCATCTGGGACCCTATAAGGAAATTTAATCCCAATTGGAGCGGCCCCTACATTGTAAAGAAGATCATATCCGGTGATGCCGCTATGCTCACCGACCTCAATGGGGAAAATATGTCCCATCAAGTCAACATGGACTGTCTCAAGAAATTCTACCCTTAGTCCAAAATCTTGGCGCACTACGACTCTTCTGATCTCCATCCTATTAAAAAAAAATCTGCATTTCCCTCTACTCAGAACTATGTGGGGATTGATCCTCTAAAAATCATTTTACTTTCAAAAACGAAATTCAAAAAAATTCCTAACTCCCCTAGATGTACGTAGGCTGCTCATACGCTTCACATGAGCACGATCCCCTTATTTTTCACAAAATACTAGTATTTTCATATCCCCCGAGAACGACGTTCATTTTTATCATTCACTTGAACAAAAGGATTATGAACGCCTTAGCGATTGATAACTCAAATGCAAAAATTCATCAAGAGGCACAATAATATAATTAAAATTTTCTTTATTTTATTGGTGAAAATTCAATTACAAATTACATTAGCATAAGGAGTCAAACAACTTCCCTTTCCAACCTGACCCTACTTTCAAAACAAAAACAAGCCAAATTACTCCTAAACAACCCTTCCAAATTTATTCCCATACATAACTAAACACATCATAAGAGCTTCACAAATAAATTCCCCAAGGATCTTACACTTAGCTTCTAGAGGAATCGACCCCCATCATCATCTACATCCTAGGGTCCCCAAACTTCTCTGCCTGAATAGAATGCCGAAGGCGCTCCATGGAACGGTAAGTCCAGACTAGCCTAGTGAAAATAACAACATCTCCCTCCTTTCTGTCAGATATGGAGAACCACTGTTGCTCGGTCTCCACAGTCAGTATTTTAGCAATTACCCTCCTCCATAACCACTTCATGTAGTCGCAGAAACATGATAGACTGTACCAACAGATTGGGAAGGACGGGTCGATGGTCGACGATTTTCCTGCAGAGAGTCCAACAGCATGTGCAAATATTTTGTCAAATCTTCCATAGGAAAGAAGTCTAATGTCCGAGGTGGCACAATTTTCTCCTAGCCAAATTGGGGCAAGAGTCGCTAAGAAAAGTAGAAAGAGGTTTGTCGAAGGCTAACTAACCGAACATACTCGTATTCCCCAAGTTCTAGAATGGGAAGATATTCTCCCCACCAAGGCACTGACCAACGCAATCCTTGAGCCCCGTGTTCCACAAACTAGTTCTGCCAGCTCTTGATATCCAAGCCCATGCTAATAAAGTAACGAAAAAAGAAGTTTGCACAACTGCCAAGGGATATTCAAGAGGGGCCGCCTTACGGAACCTCTATGACAACCACATGAATAGCATAACGGAGCTACCCCTCAAGAAGTCAGAATGGCCTTCATGTCAGGCAACTAGACCATTCAGAGTCTCTACCAGTGTTGATACCAAATTTAGTCTGCTGACATGGCCCAATTGAATGAAGACGCATGGCAATCTACGTGGCAACAACAAACACTTCTGAGGAACTCAAACACTCTGAGGAACCACACTACAATGAGGAACACTGCTTCCCCGAGGAACCCAGACGCTCCGAGGAATAAGAACTCTCCGGGGAACTCTTGAATACCGAGCAGCTTAGGCGGTCCGCGCAACTTAGGTGGTCTGAGCTGCACCTCGAACAAAGCATTAATAGCAGGATGACCAACAGTTTGACTGTTCATTAAATGATTATCATTCATATGTATACGCTTAAGGGGAATTTAATATATTACCCTTTCACATGTACATCATTGAATGTATTACCCTTTCACATTATAGCCTTAGGGCTATAAATACATTGTACAATCCTCATTTTAAGGGGATCGAAATTTCTTGATAGAACTTGTAATCGAGAATTCCCAAACAGTCAGCAATAACATAACAGTGGACATAGGCCATTCGTATAAGGCTGAACAAATTTAAAAACTTTGTTTAATTTATTTTATTTGTGATTGAATAATTAGATATGATCTAATTTTTTACATCAACAGATTGGCGCCGTCTGTGGGAAACGACTGGTAATATCGTTTTTCATCGAAAACAATTCATCACAAATGGCTGATATTCCAGAATCCAGCAATCAAAATGCTGGAAACCCTCCAAATCCATCTGCTCCGCCAAATATTCCAAATCTGGCTGAAATAATGACAAATCTGGCTCATAGCCAGACCGTCATGCAAGAAACTATGCGACAACTCATACAAACCCTTCATGGCGGTGCACCAACCCATTCAGGACTGCGAAGTATTCAAAGAAATACCCGTGCACCTTCTTCACGTACTAGGCGTACCGATTCATATCGTAATGAGGAGTCTGAAGACTTTTCTTATCAACCTGGATGAACTTCGTCAGTGCGAGCGACAGATACTGAACAACGTATCACTCTCTCTCCAGAAAGGACTAGTGCGCTAGAGAGATTAAGCAGGGTATCACCTTTTGATCGATTAGGACCTAGAAGGAGTAGAAGTCCTCCTAAAGTCACATCAAGGAGTTTTCGACGACCATCAGATTTAAGGGAAGGATCTTCCCAGTCGCGACCAGTTGCTCGTCAAGATAGATCCCAGGAAGCCACATCAACACGATCAGTTGCTCGAACCAACAAGCCCGAGGAAGGAAATGATGCATAGAAAGGCTCTATTAAGAGGCTGGAGGATAGATTAGGGGAAATGGCTAAAGCCAAGAACCCTCTACAATGAACTTTTGTTCGAGGGACACCTTTTGTCCAGGCCATTGTAGATTTTCCAACACCATCAAAGTTCAAAGCACTTGTTGTGACCCCCAAATATGATGGAAAGACTGACCCTGTCCTTCATCTAGAACAATACCAAGCTGCAGTCGACATCTATTCTGTTCCAGATGAGATGAGATGAGATGAGATGCAGGGCATTCTCGGGAACTCTTACCGGATCTGCTCAAATGTGGTATAATAATCTTCCTCGGGGTAAGATCTCAACTTTTCTTCAACTGACCGAGTTATTCATTGGGAATTTTTGTTTTGGGGCCAAGCCAGTTAAACGAGTAGCGCATTTGTTAAGTGTTAGAAAAAAGGCTGGTGAGAGTACCAGAGATTATATAACTCGTTTTAATAACGAGAAACTTGAAGTCATTGATTATGAGGAGAAGACAACGATTACCGCCTTGATGAGTAGACCACTACCCAACAAGTTGTACTACACTTTGGCCAAAGATCCACCTAGAACCATATCAGATCTGATGGGAAAAGCGTCCAAGATTATGAATGCCGAGGAGGCTATGGCTGCGAAGAAGAATATGGATGCCAAAGAAACCAAGGTGGAAGGTGATAAAGCTAAGAAAAAAGAGCATAAGAACAATGGTAATGACAAATACTCAAAAACCAGGTCGACATGGGAAGTAATGAAGAAATTCGATAATTATACTCCTTTGAAGAAGGACATCAACCATGTTCTAGAAGAAATCAAGAACAACGAGGAATTAAACTGGTCAGAGAAAATAAAGGCAGACCCTGATTGGAGGAATAAAGAAAAATATTACGAGTTTCATAAAGATCATGGCCATATGACCAAAAATTGCATAGCTCTTCAGAATGAGATTGAAACACTCATCAGACGAGGAAAAATGGCAAAGTATGTTGATCGTGGAAACGAAAGAAGAAACAACGACCGAACAAGAAAGAGGTCTAGATCTCCTCGTCGAGCAGAGGAGAACAAGAAAAGAAACAATGAAGTTGATCTAGAAGACGACCCCGATCTTCCCAAGAGACCAAGTCATCCAGAACGAGAGGTATTTTCAATACGCTTGGGGTCATTTGACTGTAATGTTATTACAGGTGGAGATACAGGAGGAGGAGACCTTCCTGCAGAGAGAAAAGCTTACCTCTGTGAGCCTCAAGCTTGCTCGTACATTCAATGAATAAATCTAACTGAGGAGGATCGCCCGAGAAAGGTGAACAAAGAGAAATTGGTCATTGGTTTCTCAAAGAATGACCTTGCAGGTGTTCTATATCCTCATGATGACCCATTGGTGATCAAGATGAGAATGAAGGAGGAAATGATTTCAAGAGTACTGGTAGACAATGG
The DNA here is from genome assembly GCA_949130495.1 of Sambucus nigra. Classification (NCBI taxonomy): domain Eukaryota; kingdom Viridiplantae; phylum Streptophyta; class Magnoliopsida; order Dipsacales; family Adoxaceae; genus Sambucus; species Sambucus nigra. The sequence goes on along the minus strand of OX422210.1, from coordinate 342,394,699 downwards.
TAGCTCGACAGACATCATGTTCTACTCGTGCTTCGATACTTTAAATCAAAAGTTATCTCAACTGGAGCCTTATCATAGACCCCTCCTCGGTTTTGCTGGCGAGAAACTATTTCCACTTGGGACGATCAAATTGAACATATTCATTGGTACGTGGCCTGCTTGTCGAACATAAAGAATACGTTTCTTCGTGATGGATAAGAATGTTCAATCATCATACAATATCATCATGGGAAGAGTAGGATTGAAGAAATTCGAGGCTGTACCATCTACAGTGCATCAGTGCCTAAAATTTCCAATAAATTTTGGAGTAGGAGTTGTGAAAGGTGATCAGAAAGTAGCTCAGGAATGCTATTATTCATCCGCCGAGCAAGAAGAACTGGAGGAATCAAGAAAAAAGACTACTACCTATCAAGTGGATGAAGGTGCAGAAATTGAAACATTAGATCCTAGAGATGAGTCGCAACTCGTGAAGGGTCAAGTGGTGGAAGCTACTGAAAACATCATTCTGGACGACGAGCACCCTGAACGAACTACTCAAGTAGGTTCGTCGTTAGAAGCCTCACTAAAACAAGAATTGATAATTTTCCTAAGAAGCAGAAAGCAAACCTTTGTGTGGAGTCATGAGGATATGCCCGGGATAAATCCAAATTTCTTATGTCACGAACTCAATGTGAATAAGGAGATCAAGCCTGTGAAGAAGAGAAGAAGAGTATTCAGTCCCGAGAAGAATCAAGCTATACAGGAGGAAGTCGAGAAGCTCCATAAAGCTTGCTTCATTGAAGATGTTAAATATCCAGACTGGTTAGTAAATGTGGTGATGGTAAAGATGAAAAACAACAAGTGGAGGATGTGTGTAGACCTTACCGACCTCAACAAAGTATGCCCAAAGGATCATTTTTCACTGCCCCAAATTGATAAACTGGTGGATACTACCTCGGGACACGAGCTGCTAAGCTTCATGGATGCTTATTCTGGTTACAACCAAATTAAAATGAAACCTGAAGACAGGGAGAGTACTTCTTTTATTACCCCTAAGGGAACTTATTGTTATAATGTTATGCCTTTTGGTTTGAAAAATGCAGGTGCAACATATCAACGGCTGATGAACAAGGTCTTTGCTGAACAAATCAGTTGCAATATGGAAGTCTATGTTGACGATATGCTGACAAAGAGCAAGAAAGCTGCCGATCATCTAGTTGACTTAAGTCAGACTTTTGATCAACTGGATAAATATCAAATGAAGCTGAACCCAACGAAGTGCATATTTGGAGTACGAGAAGGCATGTTTCTCGGGTACATTGTCAATAAATGAGGCATTGAGGCATATCCTGAAAAGATCAAAGCTCTATTAGGGCTGCGATCTCCAACAACGAAGAAAGAGGTGCAAAGTCTTACAGGACGAGTAGCAGCACTCAACAGATTTGTATCGCGAGCAAATGATCGATGTCTTCCCATTCTTCAAGACACTCCGAAAGACTTTTGAGTGGAATGATGAATGTGAGAAGGCTTTTCAAGACTTGAAGAAATACTTGGGAGCACCTCCACTGCTATCCAGGCCAGTGATGGGAGAAAAATTATACTTGTATTTGGCAGTGTCCGAGAATGTAGTTAGTTTGGCATTAATAAGAGTGGAGAATGGAGTACAAAAACCAATATACTATACAAGTAAGGCTTTTCGAGGAGCAGAGATCAGATATACAAGGCTGGAAAAGTTAGCACTGGCGCTGATTGAGGCTAGTAGGAGAATGAGGCCATACTTCCAGACTCATACTATAATCGTATATACTGATATGCCGTTAAGGCAAGCCCTTCATAAACCAGAAAAATCAGGGAGATTGATGTACTGGGCAATAGAGATCGGTGAATACGATATAGTCTATGAACCCAGATCATCGCTTAAAGGGCAAGCTGTAGCGGATTTTATAGCAGAGTTCACCTATCCTGATAACCCCGAGGAGCAAAAGTTTCTCGCTAATCAACCTGTGGATGTTACAGGATCATCAAACACAAGCTCAGACCAACTTAGGTTGGTAAAAGGGCAAGTGGATGTTACAGGATCATCAAATTCGAGCTCAGACCAACTCAGGTTGGTAAAAGGGCAAGAAAAGATGATCGACGAAGAGCAATAAATATCAGGGGAGGATGAAAGGAAGCAACAAATATTTCACCGAGGAACTCTATGAGATCAGAAATTTGAAGACGAGTTACCTATATGGAGGCTATATGTAGATGGCTCATCTTGCACAACAGGCAGTGGGGTAGGGATAGTTTGAGCACTCCAGATGAGGTCGACATGGAATACGCCCTACGTTTCCAATTCAATGCTTCCAATAATAAAGCTGAGTACGAGTCCATGATTGCAGGTCTTAATTTGGAAAAAATTATGGAGGCGCAGCAGGTTATTATTTTTAGTGATTCTCAATTGATCGTAAACCAAATGATGGGAGTATATGCAGTCAAAGGAGAATTAATGATCAGATATCACGCAAAGGCAAAGAAGCTGGTGTCGGAATTTGCTTCTATTCAGCTGGTCAGAATACCAAGAATGGAGAATGCGAGAGCAGACGCCCTAGCTCGATTAGCATTAGCTACTCGTACCGAGCTCCGGAGAACAATCCCAATTGAAGTTTTAGCTGGTCGGAGTATAGATGAAGATCTGACGATGAACTTTATTACCCTTGATTTAGGACCATCTTGGATGGATCCCATCAGGGCATATATTGAGGAGGGAGAATTACCAATTGACAAGCTCACAGCCAAGAAATTGAATTTTAAAGCTGCTCGGTATGACGAGGAATTATGGCAGGTTTACAAAGACGTGTACATCCCTCTGAGGTAAAAGAATTGATTGAAGAGATCCATGAAGGGTCCTGTGGAGCCCATGTAGCAGGTCGGACGCTTTTGCAAAGGGTAATGACGCAGGGATACTACTGGCCGACGATGAGGGCTGATTGTATAGCTTATGCTAAGAAATGTGACAAGTGCCAACGCTTTTCCTCCATTCGAAGAACTCCACAAGCATTGTTGACACCCATCACTTCCCCTTGGCCATTTGCCATGTGGGGAATAGATTTGGTCGGGCCACTGCCAATGACCAGAGGAAGATTCAAATACCTCATCGTCGCAGTGGATTATTTTACTAAGTGGGTAGAAGCTGAGCCTCTCATTGATATGACGTACGACAAGGTGTACTAATTTATTTGGAAGAACGTCATTTGTCGATATGGTCTTCCTCATGCCTTCATCACAGACCATGGAACACAATTTGATAACGAGGAGTTCGCTGCCTATTATCATCAGTCAAACATTTTGAAAATCCACTCAGCACCAGGCCATCCTCAAAGCAATGGACAAACTGAAGTGACAAACAGAACGCTGTTGAATGGATTGAAGAAAAGACTGGATGATGCGAAAGCAAATTGGATCAACGAGCTACAATCAGTGCTATGGGCTTACCGAACTACTCCCCTAGTAGCAACGGGGGAATCTCCATATATGTTAGCGTTTGGAAGTGAAGCTGTTATACCTGTCGAGTTGGGACTCCCAACATATAGGGTACTGAATTTCAATTCCGCTGTCAGCGACTTAATGAGAAGATTAGATTTAGACATGCTTGAGGAAGTTAGAGAAGAAGCAGCCATCGGGAATGCTGCATACCAACAACGAACAACTTTGTTCTACAATAAGAGGGTGAAGAAGTGAGACCTGAAAGAAGGAGACTATGTGCTAAAGAAAGTGATTCAAAAGCACAACAAACTAGAGGCAAACTGGCATGGACCATACCGAGTTACAAAATTTGTTCGACCAGGAACTTATCGAATAGCAAATTTAGAGGGGGAGGAGTTTAAGAATGCATGGAACGCAGAGCATCTGCGCAAGTATTATCAGTGATGTATATTCTCATGTAATGCAGTTTCGTCAATAAAATGAAGATATTCTGCCAAATTCTCTCCTTTTATTGAAACTTTTTCGGGGAATACTAGTGCTACACACTACTCGGCAAAACTCGGACTACTCAAATTTTTTCTCGAAAATGCCAACTAAGGTTGGTCGAGAAACAAATGTATTCCTCCGAGAAGTAAAACTTGTATTCCTCCGGGAAGTAAAACTTGTATTCCTCCGGGAAGTAAAACTTGTATTCCTAAAAATGCCAACTTATGTTGGTTAGGAAGTAAATGTATTCCTTCGAGAAGTAAAACTTGTATTCCTCCGGGAAGTAAAACTTGTATTCCTCCGGGAAGTAAAACTTATATTCCTCCGGGAAGTAAAACTTGTATTCCTAAAAATGCCAACTTATGTTGGTTAGGAAGTAAATGTATTCCTCCGGGAAGTAAAACTTGTATTCCTCCGAGAAGTAAAACTTGTATTCCTAAAAATGCCAACTTATGTTGTTTAGGAAGTAAATGTATTCCTACGGGAAGTAAAACTATGTATTCCTCGGGAAGTAAAAGTATTCCTAAAAATGCCAACTTATGTTGATTAGGAAGTAAATATATTCTCGAAAATGCCAACTAAGGTTGGTCGGGAGGTACAGCTATTCCAAAAAGTGCCAAAGTTGCTCGTTAAGAAAAAAATCCACTAATTATGGCTGGTCGGGGATAAAAACCCACTAACTGTAGTTGGTCAAAAAGGAAAATTTACCGACCTTGGTTGGTCGAAAACATTTTATGAATACAAGAAAGTGATCGAGCAAAATTTTTGATACTCGTAACTTTTTAATTATTATTAAGTTGGTCGAGGAACAAAACATCATTTTTGCCAAATGATTACCACAAATTCAAACTACTCGACAATAAATTGGTCGACAAATAACACAATATTGTTGTCTTTTTAACAGATACACATGCACAGATGTAAAGTGTTTTACAAGACAAGGGCAATTAAGATTGTGAACAAAAATGAAAGTCTTTCATTAAATCCAAAAACAAATTACATTGAGAATGAAATGTATACTAACTATTACACCATAATTCCTACTCTATTGGTTTCTTACCCTCTGCTTTTGAAACAGGTTCCTCGCCAGCAGGCGGATCATTTAAAGCAAGAGGAGAATTTATGAAGTTGAGATCTTTTAACATCCTGATATTCATCACGGATGGTCGATCTAGGAGTTTCTCAGGACGAGATATCTCAGCACTGGAATGGAGACTGTAGTCGCCGAGATACTTGGAAATTAAGCATCGAGGAATGGCCCGAGCAGGGATCCAACTCATATCAAGTTTGAATGGTGGCAGGGGTAGGTCGAGTAGCCCAGGATCATGGTAGTCCCACAGGTAATGACCCTGTTCGAGTTGCAGCACACCTAAGGCATTCAGCCATCCCTGTTTATAGCCCTCATTGTTGGCATTTTGGATACGATCGTCCAAGTGGTAAAGAGACTCGTTGTAGCCAGTCATCCAGAACTCCCTGGGCTGTTTGTGGAATTGATATGTCAATCTTTCCAGCTATTCGTGGAGTTTTTGATGAAGAGTTCCTTATTCTCCAAGATAGACTTCTGCGCAGAAAGATGCTCTTCCAGGTCCCTGATCTTCTTTGACATTTCAGCCAACGCCTGGTTCTTCGCCATTAATTCGAAGGCCTGGTTCTCTAAGGCAGATGGAGTCCTCTGTTCCTCGACAAGAATTCGAGCAGCTCTTGCTCATCCCCGAGGAGCTCTTACTCGTCCACGAGAATATGTAGAAGGGCCAGATCTTTTCAAGGTTTCCAACTCATCCCTCAAGTTGGCGTTCTCGACCTCCAAGAACGAGAATCCCTCATCAGTCACTGGGATCAAGGCTTTTGAAGTGGAAGCTGCAGACTTCAACTGCGACAACTCTCTTTGCAGGTTGTTATTCTCTTGCTCTAATAATTCAGCTATTTGTCTGCACTCCTCGACCTCACCCCTCAGAGTTCTCTCCCTCACATCGTAGCCAACAAAAAGTTTGTCGTATCCCCTGTCGGCAATGATTTGTTGATATTTCTTCTCGTACCCCTCATGCAAGAGGGTAGTGGATTCCTTATATTATTGATGAAGGTCTTCAAGAGTGCCTTGGAGATCCTCAATCATATCATAATAAGCTACATTATTGGCCACCGCACGATCAAGCAGACACTTCAAGTATTGGTAGGCTTCAATTCCCTGTTCCGAAGCATCTTGGTCGAGGAGGTCAACGATTTGTGCTGCACTCAGATCTGTGTGACCAGCCTTAAAATAATCATTGCATTGCCTCAAAAGCTTTGTGTCATGAGCATATAATAATTCCATCCTGGCCAGAAACTAGCAGAGGAAGAAAACGCAATAATCAATAAGAAGTACCAATAGAGCATGGAGAAGAGAAACAACAGTATGCATAAACGAAAATTCAAGTTTTATTATATCACAAGGTTCAGAGTTACATGTTCAGGATTACATTTGTCAAAGAAAAATAAAATAGATAGAAGTCCGAACAACTCTACACCTTTTTCTTGTCTCCCAAAGCTTTCTCGGGAGGCTGGGACGAGGAGGTAGGTTGCTCGGATGGAGCAGATAGTAGCTGGGGAAGTGCTGGAGGTTGCTCGGAGGAAGTAGCGAGCTGCTGAAGTTCCTCATTAGCAGGCTGGATGGATGGGGGATGATCTCCCATCACCATGGAAGACTCTTCGGAGGCAGCTTCGTCCTCTTCTTCGTCTTCAGGAGTTGGAGGGGGACTAGGGATGTGTCACTGAAAGAGTTCAGAGTTTTCATCAACCTTCATCTCCTGTAGAGCAGCGACCTACCCATCTCTAAAGTATTTAAGGATGCCATATTCTACTTGAGACATCATGGCAGCCAAGCCTTTGTTCCACCCCTTGTCCCAGCCGGCGCTGAAGGACTTCTTCACAACCATTTTCCTCTTTAACTTCTCCGAGGAAAGCTTCTCGGACAGAAGATTTTCAGCAGTCTTCAGTTTATTCTCAACTTCTTCCTTCTGGCGACTTACTTCGCGAAGTTGGATTAATTCTTCCTCAGCAACCTTGAGTTTATTCTCAAACTCTCCAGCATTTTTGAGCTGCTTGTCGAGCTCTTTATTTTTCTCCTCCAAGTCCTTTATTTTCTTCTCCAACCCCTTGGAGACTTCAACAACTTGAGCCTTCTCCTTCTCGGTGGAGGTAAGTTTCTTCTCCCAAACAACCTTGTCAGCATCGTACTTCTGACGAGAATCTTCCAAAGACTGCCTCACTCCCATCAGAGCTTCATCCACACCAGATAAGGAGCTTAAAGATTTAATAGCTTCATCTTTCTTCAAAATTGTATTGAAGCAGCTCAGCAACTGTGAAAAGAAAATGAAAGAAAGTCAGAGACAGATATAACAAGAGAAAGATGAAAAGTCCAAAACAACAAGACTTACAGAAGCAATATGGCGAGCATCCAATGAGGTAACCATGTCCCGAGAAAGGTTCTCTTCAATACCTTGGATCTCAGGAATGATCCAAGTCTTCACCGAGCTCATGGCAGAGCTCGGGGGAACAAAAGTAGGAACACCAGTTCCAGTAGTTTGGGGCTGGGAGATGGTTTTAGCCAAATTGACCGAGGAGCTCTTCTTCAGCTTCCTCGGGGGAACAGGAATAGTTTTGACCAAGGAAGAACTCTTGGTCGGTGATATTACAATCACTTCTCCTGGAGCAGCAGACTTGCTCGGAGCCACTTGGGGCTTCTCGACAACCTTCACAGAAGCAGTCGAGGAAGGTGCATCATTTTTCTTTGTCCCTTCTGGGACATCATGTCTACTTCTTTTTGCCTCTCCAGCAGCAGAGGCAGGTTTCTCGAAAAGGGTGGGAGGTCTTCTCTTCTTCATCCTTTCACTTAAAGGAACGTGTGACTCAGGTGAAGAACTGGTAGAAGCTGGTACTGGTTCTACTTCACGTATTACCGGACGAGCAGTAAAAGAAGTAGTGTAACTCTTGTACTGCAGCAGATATGAAGCTGACCTAATGTGCTCGTCAGCAACAGTTTGATGCAGACTCCAGATAAGTTTTAAGTGCCTTATATTAACGTCTGCCTCCTTTGGACACTTTCTTTTGCTATCAACTGCAAATAAATCAAAATTAAAATATCAGTGGCACATTTTGTCAAACACAGAAGAAGCATGATTTCAAAATAAGTAAAATGAAATAAAAATAACCTATCCCATTGCCATAGGGAGGGCATCTGGGACCCTGATAAACTTCATCTCCAGATAAAGGAGCATGTTGCCAATTTTTTATAACAATCCCGTGCTCAAAATAGTCCCTATTGGCATCCGGGAGATTGACCACTAAAGCCCTATTTAAAAATCTAGTTTTTAAATAAAAAGTATTATCCCCAATATCCCATCTATAACAAAACATGATTTCTAGAATTCCTATGCGAGTTCCATGAATTTGATTTAGTCTATGAACCTCATTAACTATTCTCCATGTATTGGGGGTTGTTCTTGCAGGAACCACGTCAAAGTATTGACAGAATTCCAGACATAGAGGGTTGGGAGGAAAAAAAATCCACACTCAACAACAAAGAGACTGGGGAACCAATGTCCCTCAGCCAAATGGAAATAGTCAGAAAGCTCTTCCAAAATAACCCAGGAGGGAATAGAGAAATCGGAGTGAAATTTATCAATCGATTCTACAGGATAAACCATGATGAAAGAAGGAAATGAAGAAGAAGAAAGAAGATCTTACAGAAAAAGAGTGGATCTGTTGACAACGAACGATGGAAAGGATGAACGCACAAGAGAGTAAGATAATGGAAAATTCGAAGATACAAATTTGAAAAGGTAAAAGACGATGGGATTGTCTGTGACGCTTAAATACTCTGCCTTGGGAAACGGTAAATTTAATGATTACAAAAAGAAACGATTACGCTACCGGCGGCTAGAAGGACAAAAAGTATGCGGAGATCGAGGCGGTTATAAAAATTCAAAAAAGCCTGATTCTACGAATTTGGAAGGAAAAATAAATACAAAGGAAACACTCCTAAAAATCAGGAGGACCATTTAAAACTACCATATCCCGAGAAAGAATGTTCCATACTCCTCAAATTTCGAACTATGAAACATTGGGGGCTTCTGTTGATACCAAATTTAGTCTTCTGACATGGCCTAATTGAATGAAGACGCGTGGCAATCTACGTGGCAACAACAAACACTTCAGAGGAACTCAAACGCTCCGAGGAACCACACTGCAACGAGGAACACTACTTCCCCGAGGAACCCAGACGCTCCGAAAAATAAGAACTCTCCGAGGAACTCTTGAATACCGAGCAGCTTAGGCGGTCCGAGCAACTTAGGCAGTCCGAGCTACACCTCGAACAAAGCATTAATAGCAATATGACCAACAGTTTGACTGTTCATTAAATGCTTATCATTCAGATGTATACGCTTAAGGGGCATTTAATATATTACCCTTTCACATGTACAACATTGAATGTATTACCCTTTCACATTACAGCCTCAGGGCTATAAATACATTGTACAATCCTCATTTTAAGGGGACCGGAATTTCTTGATAGAACTTGTAATCGAGAATTCCCAAACAGTCAGCAATAACATAACAGTGGACATAGGCCATTCTTATAAGGCTGAACCAATTTAAAAACTCTTTGTTTCATTTATTTTATCTGTGATTGAATAATTAGATATGATCTAATTTTTTACATCAACAACCAGTATTACCGCCACAGGATTGCGATGATACGACATCCATGGGCTGCGAGTTATGAGTCCATTAACAGATCCCCAGTCACCAATAATAATTTTTAAATTAAGCCAAGAATAATGAATTCGGTATAGCCAGTATCACTAACATCTCGCAGATGCACAAAATGTAGCACAACCGAGAGAGAGATCATTCTTCCCTTAACCAATGGTCAACACGTCGAAAGAGAGATATAAAGAAGTCTTATTAATAGCTTCTCTCAAAGAGATTGGGAATATTTAGGCATGGTTATCGCAACACTGGGATTTATCCCCAACATGGAAGAGAACTCTTCATAAATCGAACAGACTTCGTCCAAGCCAAAGTGAAAGATATGGTTTTCAGGGTACCAAAATTCTACCACCGCCATCAGCATGTTCCATTCAATAGGTCGATTGAGCCATACTAAAACCCAATGTATATTCAAAGCATCATAGTTGATATTATATGAGAACATCACATCTAAGTTTTCAAGGTAAGAGACGAATTCAACACTTCCGAGGAGAGCTATATTACAAAGCGATGAGATAAGAAGCAAGAAGAATGCAAAAGAGAGGAAATGTGAATGGGTGAAGAAAATGCTCCACCATTACCCCATTTTTATACTTGCAAATCCCATAAGAAAACCTAGTCTACAAAGGACAAAGAAATTAAAGAAAGTGCAATCAAAGCCATGGCTTGATTAGACTAGACTGGCATACTGATACTCGGGATAAAGGGTATGCCAATCAGCATCCCCCTATTTAAGGAAAGTTCCCTTTTTCCTTTTTTGTCAAAATTAAAAATTCAATAAAAATAATTTTTATTCTAAGGAATTCAGAATTTCCTTCTCCCTATGTTTTTACTTATCCTGTTTTAAAATAAATTTTCTCTTGTATTATTGTAAATCCTTTTTACGATCTCAACAGCAAGGTAAAAAGTCCATATGCACAAGTCAACTAAAGCAAAACAAAATTAACAAAATCCCATTTCATGGCATATATATTTCTTTATTACACTTATCTAGCAGGAAAATAACAAAAACAATGGGACTCAGCCTGAACCCCCAAAATACTATCTCTCTCTCTCTAACCTTCACCTACTTTCTCTCTATTCTGTTTCTCTCTCTTCTGTTTCACTCTAAGACCCTTCGTTCCTGCAGCATACACGCTTTCCTCGATGATGAGATGACGAACCTCCTCTCCTTGAACCAGACCCCCACTAGATGAGGAAGACGAAACCAAGAAAGAAGGAACTGGAATTGACTCCCGAATATGAGCAGTCAAAAAGGCCACCCAATCCCAATTATTACTCAGCCAAGTGGTCGAAACCCGAATGTGGTGCAAGAAAAACATAAAAGAGCAAATCAAAAGACAAAGAAATGAAAGGTATACCGTTGACTAAAGAACGTCCTCTATCAGTACCAGATCCTTCGAGTCTATCACATTGGGACGATGCAACATACACACCAAACCTCGTCTGATCGTCGAATATTTTAGGAAGGAGGAGCCAACTGCGCAAAGGGAACCTCTGATATCGTCACCGCTGCCGATGTTGATGCACCACTTGCACTGTGGGCATACCCTACTGGACGACTCAAGCTCGCAGGGGGGAGAGGCATAAAGTAATAAATTTTGGGTGGCATTAGCCAGCTTGAAACAAAATAGAAGTAATCATAGGTAACCACCGTGTCGGTATACGATGAATAAGGATCACCGTCCATCGCCTCCACCCTCCCATCCTCTGACATCTACAATCTCGCCTCATATACATCGGGGACCTCACAAGTGGCACCATCACCGTCCTCCACCAACTGTCGGACTACTCTCTCCCCTAGATACTAGGAGTAGCCGAACTTATCCGTCAGCTGACGATGCAGTTGCGCATTCCCCCCTCCACCCAGTCACCCCCGTGTGCTGGATGGCGATCCCCTAGGGATAAAAGGTCACTTGCAAGTTCCCTAGCCAAGCACTTACTTCCCCAACAAAATTCTTAAAATCCATTGGATATCTCCCCAGCAATGTCTCCAAAGTACACCGTAGAAATAAAAAAAATTCCCTAGTAAGGATGCATCCAATCCATGAATCAATACCTTTTCCCCAGTGGAGTATCCAAATTCCCCTAAGAAAACTACACGTTAAGACCTCAGAATTGGCTTTGACCCTCATAATTGGCCACCTCTACTTAAGCCCTCAAAATTGGCTTTGACCCGTAAAACTGGTCGCTCCCTAATTAAGCCCTCATAATTGGCTTCAACCCTTGGTCTCTACAACTTAAGCCCTCAGAATTGGTCTCTTCTACATAAGCCCTCAGAATTGGCTTCGACCGTTATAATTGGTCGCTACAACTTAAGCCCTCAGAATCGACTTTGACCCTCAGAATTTGTTTCAACTCTCAAAATTGGTCGCTTCAACTTGAGCCCTCAGAATTGGATTCGACCCGCAGAATTGGTCCCTACAACTTAAGCCCTCAGAATTGGATTCAACCCTCAAAATTGGTCACTTTAACTTGAGCCCTCAGAATCGGCTTCGACCCGTAAAATTAGTCACCCCTACTTAAGCCCCCAGAATTGGCTTCGACCCTCAGAATTTGTTATCCCTACCTTAGGTCCTCAGAATTGGTCTCAGCACGTAGAATTGGTCGCTCCCTACTAAAGTTCCTCGGAATTGATCTCAACTCATAAAATTGTTCACTCCCTACTAAGGTCCTCAAAATTGACCTCAGCCCGTAAAATCGTTCGCTCCCTACATTAGCTCCTCAGAATTGATCTCAATTCACAGAATAGGTCTCTCCCTACCCTAGGTCCTCTGAATCAACCTTGGCTCGTAAAATCCTCCATCCCCAGCATTTCTTTAGGTCCTCAGAATTGACCTCAACCTGCAAAAATGGTCATCCATTTCCCTTTAGGTCAGCAGAATTAAATTCTTTCCAAAACATCTTGTGGTGTCTATTCGATGGATTTCACTTGTTCCAAGCTCAACTATCGAGGGGCTCTATATACACCACATTCTAGGACCCCCTAAGTTTCTCCTTAGGTCCCAAGTACCTCCGCATTTCACTACAAACCCTAGGTCATACTCTGAGTACCGATATAGAGGCCATCGGGCTCTCCTGAGATCCATTTGACTTCAGTTAAAATTATTGTCAAAGTGAAAGCTCTTTGAATCTTAAAAGGGATCTGAACCCCCTTTCCAATAGTTCACCCCGTGCATGAATCGGCATAATGGTTTGGACGAATAGACCATTTTACTATCAAAAATAATATGGAAGCCACTAGGCATACTCGAGCTCCGATTTGACCCCAGTCAACATCATCGTTAGAGCGAAAGATCTTTGAGTCTTTTAGGGGCACTGAAACCCCTTTCCAACGGTCGGCCTCATACACAAAATGGCCTAATCGTTAGGACAAACGATCTATTTGCTCCCAAAAATTAATTCGGAGGCTACCCGGTGCTCTCGAGCTCCATTTGACCAAGGTTAACTCTTCATCTCGAATGATACTGAATGAATCTCTAAAGGGCACTGAATACCCTTTCCAATGGTCTGCCCCATGCACGAATCAGCCTTACTATACGGAGGAATGACCCGTTTTACTTTGAAAGGCCACTGGGCGCTTTCGAACCCCGATTGCCCAAAGTCAACTTTCCTAATCGAGCGAAGATCTTCATAATGTCAAATTACCTCCCATAACCTTTCCAACGGTCTGTCCAGTGCATGATTCTGACTTACCGTTCAGACGAATGATCTGTTTCTATCTGATTATCTCCCATCCAAAGGACTTATGAGCACTTTCGAGCCACGTTTGACCCAAAGTCAAATCCTAGACCGGGAGTGTCCCAAAGGATTCTTAAAGGTTTCTGAATTAGCTTTCTAATGGTATGCCCCATGCATGATTTGGATCAATAGATTGCGTTCTACGACCATTTTTTTGAAAAAATCTGCACCAGATTGCTGATTGGCAGGTCCATTTCCCTGCCGATCGGCAGTGTGTCTAGGTTTACCTACAAATTGACAGGGCTAGGGCTATTTCAATCGTTATCCCCTTACCCAATAAATTGAGGGCATGACCTCACTCACAAATCACACCTCAGATCCATCAGCATCAGTGATATTAGCAACATTCTCTTACAATCAGCGAAATTTCCCATCCTTTTTATGTCCAATTTAGTAAAATCTCATTCTCCGAAATCCAACATGCACCTCAATATCCAAGGGAGCTCATCCAAGATCACGATCAAACTTCAATTCTTCAAATAAGGTCAAAAATTCTTCTCTCTCTCTTTAAGTTTCTTATTTTTGTATTAATTACATAAATTCATAATATAGCCTTTACTTTACTTCATACACATTAACATCTCACCTTTTTATTATTTATATTGCACATACTTGATTTTTCTATAAAAAAAACTAATACAAATAAGAAGAGGATTATACCTATAAATCCCAACGGGATTATCCATCACAAATTTTCAAAACAAAAATACATTTTCTACACACACGCATATAATAAAATCCCATTCAAATCTATGGGATAAGCCCCATTGTTATGCCGCATGCGAACTACGTGGACATTAATGCCTTTATAGGCTATGTAGGCGTGTCGGGTTAAAACCCGAGACTCGAGTGAAATTTTCCAATTTTCCCATCTTCGCATTTTTATCCTTTTCATCCATACATTATTTTAATCCATATTATGTTTGTCATCCTTATTCTCATTTTATCCAACATATATTATCGTTTCATTATAGTAATCAATATTTTGATAAACGCATAAATCGTATTTTTTCTAAATATTATTTTGGGAACAATCCTATAGATGACCTCACTCTATCTCTTCTATGGTATGAGTTGGGCAATCACAATCTCCATTATATACACACGCACACACACTTCATAGAGAAATGAAGGAAAACAGTAATACAAACCCATGAGAGATCTAGAGGGCGGGATGGATGCCTAACACCTTCCCATTTCGTAACTTAGCCCCCGAACCTTTGAACTATTGATTTCTTAAGCATTAGTTTGTCTTTGATGTCTCTCTCTCGAAGTGGCGACATGTTTTTTTTCCTGTTTTGTGTAAAATAGGCTAGCGACTCCATCTTTTTACATTCACCCCATACTGACGATGGCTGAATCATTCCTAGAGCAGACAGGGCACGAGACCCTTTTTTACCCCCTTTCCCCCAACCCCTCGAGGAGAGGATATGGAAATTTGGGCCACATAACCCATTATTAAAGAGTTATATTTTCTTCCATGTCTTATGTGCAATACATATCGTGATGGGTCCTCGTGGTATATGTACTAGAATTTATTTCCTTTATGGGGCACATATAACTTCGATCACGTTGGTACTCCGATGATATAGACAGGCTTTACTTTGCTCACTTCACCCCAGAAATTACATTCTGATGTACCCCCATTATCTCATGGTGATAAAATGGGGAGATCCCTCATATAGATTTGGTGTGAGTCCATATGATATGCGTTAAGATGTAATTATTATCCTTGTTGATGTTTTAGGGGTACAGGGTAATGATGATTTATAGCCTTTCCTACTACATGCAAGAGATCCCTAAAGGCATTACGATAGGCTTAGTTATGTGAGAGCACGAGAGTAACCTATTTACTTATACGTGATGGGGGTCGTACTTATATGTGGATATTAGAAGTAGAGATTGTCTTTCTCCTACTATATATGATTGTGTGTTGCGGTACTAGAGATTTTTATACTGGTCTATGTACTATACTACATATGTATATGACTTATAATAGGGGGTATACCTCTATACTTATGAATTGGAATTAATGTATCACATATACTAGAGACTTATATACTGCATTAGTGGCATGAGATAGAACTAGATGGACAGACTTTAATTATCTGATTAGAGGCAGTTAGTAGTATTTCATCCACTTAGCGAGATGTACTTTAGGTATGAGATTTCCTTACCGTATATGATTCGTAATGTAAGATAATAACCTAACCACGAGATAATGAAAAATAAGGAAAGAAGAGATTATAAACGCATGTTATTTTAGGTTGATGGGTTGGGTCACTAATCTCTTAAAATCCACTTATTATGAGAGGAAAATATGTAGTTATGTTGTATCCCAAATTCAGCTATGATCTTATTCTACATAAACTTGTTGTTTATATTGTTGTTATCTATTTTTCACCAGTCTTAAGTTGTTGGTGTTGCTGTAGACTTGGGTTGATCGATGGAGAAGTATCTTTAGTGAAATTCTACTGATTCTTAGGATATAGAAGTCAAGTAGCATATCTCATCTTTTTCTTCGTGCGTTTTTACTTCTCAGTGCAGACAGTTGTATATTATAGTTCATTCTGAATTAGAGTTGTACATATGGCAATGGTATTCCAAAATTGAATTATTATATCGAAAAAGATTGGTATCAAAGATATTCTACTTTGTTTAGTAAATGTTATATTGTCGTGCTTTCATTTATTTGATTTTTATTCAATTTTATTATGCTTAGAATGCTAACAAAAGTTTTTTATTCTCGTAAATTTTTTATAAGACCAAATCAATTTATTTATGAATTTTATGGGATCTCATAATTGATGATAACTCGATCACAATCTAATCTTCAAGAAGGAAATGTTCTCCTATCTGTTGGAATAGGACATCATTATGCGATAACAAACACTTGTTCCGTATCGTGACCCCACCCAGCTCTCGAAGGTCCACATAAAAGCTTACTGAACCGTTCATCTTTTAACAAATAGGAATGAAGCTTCCCCACTATAACGTACTACTCAAATAAACCCTTGGCTTATGACTTCAATGATTGCTCCAATGATACCCTATCATCTCCAATAGAGAAAATAAAATAAGTTTCCCTTGCAATGGCCTAATTCTAGTACCAAGGCTAAGGCAATAATTGAACTCTTGTATAGGTGGTAACTCAATACCTTTTCAAATAAAATTGAAATAATGTCAAATAATTGGTAACATCTATAAGAAATCCTAATCTCCCTATGTGCTTGTATCAATAAAAATGAGTGTGTGATAGACTCTCTCCCAAGGCTAGGATACTATATGAAACATCTCCGACCCGAAAACAACAAATGTAAAAGCTTACCTGAGGTAATCGATATATGCTTAATATGTATCTACAAATCAATGATCCATAATAAAATCATAAGACCATATGTCTAAATCAATAAAGCGACTGAAATCTAAGCCAACCAAACACAACTAGTACTCCTCCATAATCATGATGTAAGACAACATCTCCCCCTAATGGATCATCTACAATAAATGAACTCAGCGCCAAAATATATACCACTATATATTATAGTTAAATTACCACTAATAAAAGAACAAGAACCTCTCGGTGTCGAAACAAGACTCATGCATGTAAGTTCAAAACATAAACATAAAAATATCCTAATGCCACTTTTACAAACTGGTTGCCCCTAAGACATCTACTAAATAAGCAGCCCTCACTATCAACAATTGTTACAATTCCTTCTACAAGTGTAACAATTCCTTCTTGACCATCAAAACGGCGGCCTTACTAACCCCTATATCCATGGCTGATCCTATTGGGACTGGCCCTATCGAAATTGTTCTCATTGGTTTTGGCCCCATTAAACATAATGCCTTTGGCTCTAATGGATATAATAACTCAAATTGTCTACTCTTAGGAACCTCTTAAGGTCTGCTCCCCTTATGCGGTTTCTTCTACTTGTGAGGGCCTCACCATTTCGATTAATATTACACCATATATATTCTTCCAGGCATAGTCCTGCCCCAGTCTTCTTAATCAAAGGAACTCTATCCTTCAAATATTATTGATTATTTTAGCGGTGAAGGAGGAAACTTCCACCGCCGAAGCATAAGTGGTAAAGGACGAGTAACCCAAATAACACTGGTCGAAGCTTTTAAATAAAATTTCTTCCAATGCAATATGCTTCTCGTATGGTTGTTGATAAAGTGATTTGTCTTATTCACTCCTACATCAATCCCTCTTGGTACAGAAATAGAAGAATAGTGGAATTCCCCCTCATACTAGGCCACCACATAGCTACCTTGAAAATGTCACATAAGCGTACTCCTTGTGTTATTATGGTTGGCAAGTGGAAAAATACTTCCCCTCAAACCATTTGTGAACACGTACTAAGTCTCACGCCTAATACTCCCTAACTTTTGACCAAAATTAACCTCATGCATGAGACATCTCATAAAAAAATCCAAACAAGGAACCCCTCCATGTACACTTTGGTCTATTCAAATCATTTATTTGGATGAATAGGGCAAAACCCCTTAAGTAAGTATCGTTAGAAAGAGTACAAGCCCTAAACGGTATGGCTCTAAAGTAGTCAAAGAATGCAACACAGAATAATTGTGGATGCACTCAAGACCCTAGGACACGAGAACCTATACCAATTGTCTCACCTCATAAAACCCATAAATATATTTATCAAGTCTAATACAAAAATGACAGGAATAAAAACCATTTGGTAACATTCTTAGAATAAAGAACTAAATAAATGAGATAATAAAATGCTGAACCAAGTAAAACACATGTGATACTATTCACTGACATAATAATCAAATCCAATGATATAATATAAAATGTATCTCCACAATATAAATACAAGTCTATATAAATCCTCCAATAATAATAATAGATATCATATAAATGTTTGACTCGGGAAAAATCTGAAAAGTAATACATTTAACTGCATGCTTGTAATAGAAATAACTACGTGAGAATAAGGGAGCAAGTGTTTAACCACTATGTCCTAAGAATGATGGAATGAATTGGAACCGGTGCTGGAGAGACAATCCAACTAATAACTCGAGTCTGTGGTATCCACTGCGGCCAAGACTTGTAGTACAATAGTTCAACAATGAGGATTAAACCTATCAAGTCTACAGTTAGTAATATTTTAACCAAAGTTTGGCCACAATAATAATATTGTACATTCTTCAATATATTAGTTGCTTTTAAGATATTTAAGTTACCCAACCCAAACAACCTAAAATAATCATTAATTAATGTTTCGACACTAACATTTATAAGATATTAGATTACGAAGACATTAAAGTATCTTAATCTATAGTTATAAATATTAGATTATTGTGTATGCATCTATATTTGGACTCTTGATTATCCATTAAGTTTTTTCTATAATATTTTTGCGGGGAATTGATTTTTACATACATTACGTAATATGTGTGCATATATGCTTCATGGAAGTAAAAAAAATTGTACACTCTATGAATTAAATATTTAAAGCGCAATTGAGGATAAACCAGCTTAGGATCTTTGTGAATGCAATCAAATGAGTTAATTAGTATATGTGTATAATCACATAAAATAAAATTTCATAAAATGAGATTATTGGGTTCCAAAATTTTAAGAGCAAATTAAAATTGAATTGGGTTCCCTTATTGTGATTTTTTTTATGGCAGATTATTTATATCTTTAAATCTGCTTATTTTATAAAACTGTAGATTTGAAATTTTGAGAATGTGCTAGTGACAGTTTTTTATGCCTATAATGAGCAATAATTGAAATTAAAATTACCGACTTACTCGAAATTTCATTTTTTATGTCAATTCGAAACGATTTAATCATCACAACTCACTATTTTTGGTGATGAGCTTTATTTTGGCTATTTGAGCATGTTTAAGCACTCAAAACCTTAAATTTTCCATATTTGGTAACAAATTTTGTAGCTATTTCGTTCCCCCAATGTTTTTTAAAATTCCGCTTATTGGAGATTATTTTAAGAGTTTTCTTAACTCTTTTGTAATGATTAATCAAATTTTTTTGTTATTGATAATTTTGAATTTCTCCATTTTATATGTTTTAATAAATACATTAGTTGTTTTTACCTTATTTGGCTATCATAATATTTTTGGTATACACCAAATATTATTATGACTATTATAATTATGGTTGAAGTTTTACACCAAATATTGTTATTACTGTTATATTTATGTGAAAGTTTTGATATTAATATTTATATTGTGTTGGATTAGTTGTCCATCAAAGTGCCCTAGTCTATAGCTGTAAACATTAAATTACTGTGTATAAAATTAGTTGTCCGTAGGTCCAAATATAATTATGAATCTTATATTGTTGATGCAATGATGATGTGGCTTGTTCATTATAACATTCCCTAAAGGGATAATTACGATTATTGAATGAACAATAATGTATAATTTTTTTGCCTCAATTTAATCTTAAAGGTATTTAATTTTTTTCTAGAAACTAATATTTACGTGAAGTTTAATTCGATGTCAAAAATATAAATATTAGATTAATGTATATGCTTATTATATCCAATATGAGCAATGGAATATTAAAAGCATGCATTAAAATTTTCTTCTCAGTATTTATATCATAATTAGATAACGATTTTATCAAAGTGGTGTAATCTAATAAACTGTAAATGTGGAATTTGTGATAACATTCAAATATTATGTTTTGACGTGCCTTAAGGTTTTCGTCTCAGTATTAATATCATGATTAGGTCACGACTCCATCAAAGTGGTCTAATTTAATAAACTGTAAATGCTGAATTTTGTGATAACATTCAAATACTATGTTTTGGTTGCTCCAAAGAGTCCGAATATGATTTTGAGTGTTCGGATTGTTTGTAATTTTAATAGGATTAAGACGTTCTGATTTGGTTGCTCCAAAGAGTCCAGTTACAATGGTGAAGTTAATACTAAGGGACCATATGTTTGTTTATTAAGGTTGGTGCCGGCTACTTCAAAGAGTTCGTTACCTTACTTAATTTATTATCACACTGTCCATTTATACCTTTTGAAAACATACATGCTTGTTGAAATTACTATACAATCCATAAAATAATGTAATATTCTTATAATGGATAGTTTTGTAGTCACTAAAGTGAACCAATTAGAATGAATCTGAATATTAAATTTAAAGATAAATCTGGTAGTAATAACTCATCATGCTTATATACGTAAAGACATTAATGGGGAATATTTGGTTTATTTCGTCAAGCAAGATAATCTCCCTAAGGAAATTGATTTTTATTAACTGAAATAAATATTAAGGAATTATGCAATTAGGTGGAGAAAGGTTATCCTAGATAACACGTCCGTCTAAATTACATAACATATTACTAATAAAATCATATATAAATATTCAAAGTTATTACAAAAGAAAACCCACATTTATTAAATATTATTAATGTACGTGTTATCAACTCATACCATTAATGTAGAGAACTATTTATCTCATTAATTGTATATCATTTTATTTCTCTGAAATTGCATGTTTTATTCGTTTTAATGTTCTCGAGACTGACTTCTTAGAATAAAATGAAGAAGCTAATTTTCATTTAAAAATGATAAATCATTATGATTCAGTTTTACTTGAGGAACCCTCTATTAATGAATGAGTGTGTGATACTCTTTTAAAAATTTGAAGAATTATTAAATGGATTAAGTATAAAGTTTATGTAAAATCTCATAATGTTAGATATTAATATACGAGTACCCGTTATGTAGCATACATATTTTAAGCTATATTGTGTGAATTATATTATGTTGTTCGAGATGCATGAAATGATTTGTTTTATTTTTCAAAACTAGAGTACTACGAAAAATAGTTCTAAATTGGCATAAGGATGCTTACAAGACAAACCATAAAATGAACCATAAATTGTTGGATTCCTATGTTGTTTTGGAATCATTTAAAAAATCACTCGATGATCTTTCAAAATATTTTTTCTCAATTTTATCATGAGATTTTTTTAGTACAAAAGATCTTTAAGTATGTTGTTTTGGAATATATTTTCATAACTATGTTGTTCTCATTGGTGGCTTGTACTATTATGTTTTTAGTAAAACTTTTACAAGAAAAATAATTCAGATCCTATATCGTAATGTTGAACTTCAAAGTAGTTTTTCAATCTCGTGGTGTAATTGAATATCAGACTCTTTTAAATCTAGACTTACTTTGATGATATAGTAGACTAGATTGTCTTTGGGTTATCACTTATGAATCTTTACTCTCACGTTTGAGCTCCTAAGGTTTTATAAATTTAGAACGATATATATGGTCCAAGTGGAAGATTATAGTCCTTGGATAGTGGACCTACATAGATCATGTCGTTATAAAAAACAAGTCAAAAGCAACAATGTCGATATCACCACAATAGTTATTCGCACGAAAATGAATACATGTGGATAGAAGTGTATTATACAAATTCCACTTTACTTACCAAATTTGACACGCCCGCGTGATTGGGAATGTCTAGTACATGCATGGATTTAGAATTCACTAAAAGAATTGGAATTTAGAATTATGTCTACATTTTCAAGAGGGTACACTAATTACTTTCAAAATCAAAAATGCCAATTATAAAATTCTTTAAAAAAATGGCGAAATTAGTGGGAGTATCAAATCACCTAATGTGATTAAAAAAGAAGTTAAGATACTCGTATCATTCCTTTAACATCCAAAGTAATTGTTCTTTTCGTTAGTGGATATGAATAATTTTAAGAAGCCCTTAAATAGGTTTGCTATTTTTACTGATTGTGAGATTTATCACAAGAATGTGAATTTTACAAAGGTGTAAAAAATACTATATTTTGTTTTCACAAGTTTTAAAAATTATAATGCCATTAATTTACCAAAAATGAAGATTAGGGTCATGTTGAATTATCTAATTGACACACTAGAGTCAAGTGTAAATGCATCTTAAGACTAAAACACGGCCTCGGAGATAATCAACGATATAAAGCTAGACTTATGGTCAAAGTTTTCATTACAAATAGAGAAATGGGTGTAAATAAATATTTTCACCTATATATTAAAATGTGAAATATAATGGATTTAGTAACTTCTTTTTATTAAGAGTTACATTTATTATGAAAACTTATAAGAGTTTAAGAAAAGAACTGTATAGAATGAAAAGTCACTACATAAACTTATGTCAGTTTTCCACCAATAGTATTTTTAAGAATACTTTATGTATTTTTTATTAGCATATATATACCTTGAAGTTAATGGGAGTAAATTTATATATTTCTTGGATTTCTCTTAGTAATGAATGATAGATTACTAAAATAAAATATTTTAAGAGTATGAAGTAATGAGATGCCTAAATTGGTATATGCTCACACTTACGATAATTGTTCTCTCTTGATTAAGTAGGTTTAGCCTAGTGACCAATATTATGAAAGAGTGAGAAATAATTAAATATTGTATGTAGCATGCTTTAAGGCTATAATTTATGGATTAGGAGTGAGAAAATTTATTGAGGGACTTGGAGTTGTCGACAATATTACCAAGTTGCTAAAATATTATGTTAATGCCGCTGCAATATTCATTATGAAGGACTAATGGGAATTTTAAATAAACTAGGAACATTAGGATATAATAGCTATATATGAACGAAGAAGTTCCGAAACAATAAGTTTTAGTTGAACACATTAGTACAAGTGTTAACACAATGCATCCACTAATAAATGGGCTATCACCAAAGTACATTCATGAAGCATGCATAAGATATGGGTCTTCTATGTAGACAATTAAGTATAAGTATTATGGATTGTTTGTAACAACCCCTATTTTCACGTAAAAGATTATCCATACATAATATGCCGAAGATGGGGCATTTCTAACAATCTATATTATTCTCAGCATCAAACTATAATATAATATTTATAAATTCTAAATGAACACTCACAAGAAATAACTTATCATCCATTATGTGTATTACGTAGTATTGGGTTCATTATCAATTGTCTACATTATTAGACTACAGGGATTAATTCTCAATTAATTTATATAGTTATATATGTCCTTACATATATATGACACATAAAGACATCTACCATCAGTATTCCATTCGTGCTCTATCGGCAAGTTCGGAGGAGTCCCTCATCCAAACGGACATCACAAAACACATATAAATGGAGTGGTCCTTACGCAATATACCATTATGCGGTCCATACCCCGACGGTGATATTGGATCCAAGCTTCTACACCTACCTCTCATAAGTTGTGCTACATGTAATACAAAAAATAATGACCTACACAATGCCTATCCCACTTGTGCCGATGTGTGCTATGGTCCCGAGACGTATGTAACCCCACCAATAGGCCATCTCAAACATGGGTATGTCCACATAAATAAGTAACTACAAATTTTCAACACATAATATGCTTAGGTAATTAACCCTATAATATGCACTAAAAATCGAACCGGTTCGGTTAGCGAACCAGGTCGCCCCTCCTAACAAACTAGTTAGGTCCTGATGGGCTACCAAGATGACCAATGACGGGATTTTGCATTCTCACTTCATTCATTGTGTTTATAACCTTCACCTAAATCCTAGGTATGAACTCTAATCTATTCACAACTATGAAACAACAGTTCTCTACATGAAAATCATCCCGAAAACACATTAAATTCACCCGATAACAATTTAAATCAAGAATCATGTGCTATTAAAACCCTAGTTTCCAAATTTCAATCTGTTATCTTTTTACCCATTCAAGATCTTATCTTTCTTATCAATTTTCATTAGATTCATCATTCCTACAGCATGAGTTCTAAGATTTCATTCCCAATGAACATGATTATTCAATTTTCGAGTTTATCACCAATTAGTTTAATCCATAAGCATTATAATTTCAAATTTGTTATTCAATATTCATGAGAAATTTCTATGAGAAATACACAATTGAATTGAGAAATACACAATTGAATTGAGAAACACATTAAAAATTAATTTAGCAAGAGAATTCTTTCCTTAAATCATGGATTTGAGTATTTCTTTCTCTCTCTTGAATCCTTTTTCTTCCTCCATTCTCTAGCCTTGGTAAAATCTCCTATGAGTGTGGGGATGCTAGGGTTGTGTTTTGGTGTATGGGAATAGCCTCTAAAGTTTTTAATCATTCTCTTATAATCCCTAATCCTAAGTTACCCATAAACTCGCAAACTTTGGGCCCACAAAAAAGCCCAAAATCATACCTGGATTGACCCAATAACTCCCTTAACGGTTCCTCGAGCCTAATTCTATATGTCTAAAATACCTAAACGAGTTCCCAAATCATCTTGGAATGTGCCGAAATATAACTACCCAAATCACACACTTCTATTATTTTTTACTTACCACATAATCATAGGTTAATTAACATATAATTTATTTCCTACAAGAGCACATAATTCGTACAATTCAATCAAATAAGCACGCAGTTACTAACAAGCAATATATTCTCGAATTAAATTTTACCAATTTAATTTAAATTTCCCGTTTTAATTTATTTAATTAAAATCTACCACTAATAATTTGTTATGAAAACACGGGGTGTTACATCCCCCTCTCTTACCCCCCCCCCCCCCCCCCCACCCAAAAAAAATGGAATTCCGTCCTCAGAATTTCTTAAAGAATAACAGTAAAACTTAACCCTCACAAATGTCATATTCAATTAATCTGTACTCGAATCCTATGAGATAAAAGAAAAAGGCTCATATATGCCTACCATAGTGTGGTCGGGACGCCCATACACCAACAAACATCGTAAATGGATGATACCTATACATCCAAAATAAACCATGCATACCATGCATATCTATAAGGTAAAATATACTCGATTATCCTATTGTCCGTAACTCAATTTGTTGACAAATTATCCCACGTATTCCACTAGTGGTATAACCATTTCTAAGTGCTCTCATCATTATACTCCTTGGACCCATTGGCCTTAACTTATATGATATAACATCGCTTGATGCGTTATATCTCCAACGTGTATAACGTATTAACAGAAACATCCTAAAACCCAAACGTTTCTCAAATCTCGACACTTGCTAAATTTCATATGTGGGACGTATCGCAAGAAAAATTACTACATAGTTCAGTTGGTTATTGAAATCCGTTGGTCCAAGACTAAACACGAAACAATACGCTAACCACATAAATTTAGACTCATGTCATTTTCAACCAACGACACGTTCTTCCAAGAGTTACACTACACCCCCGTTAAATTAATCGATCCAATAATGTCACGTCCATTTTTTACACACACGCTCGGACACCCTTTCTCCATTGTCAAATTTAGTATTATAAAACTCTCTCTAGCCGAACCCTAACAAACTCTAGCAAACCCTAGAAATCATTAGGGTTTGGATGGATCCTTGTTCCTCAACCCTAGAGGAAAAGGGGTCTCAACTTCCTCATTCACTACCTTAAAACCCTACAACACAAAATAATTCTCAAAATCAACCGGCCGTCACAAGGAAATCATTTGAAAATGTTGTTTCAAGCCAAAGATCAGACTCTCTAGTCTTATAAAATATCACCACGTATAAGGGAGAACTAGGCATTCTGTATGAAGATAAAATCCTCAAAGAAATAGCCCAGCCTTTCAATATAAGATAGTTGAAAAATTCTCTCATGGACGTACAACCATTGATGATACTCGAAGTTTTTTCTCATCTCTCATGCTCAAATTACCTTTTAGCATTGGGTTAATAGATCAAAAGCATATCTTGATAGGACTGTCATATAAAGAAGATTACCATCGATTATAGCTCAAAGAAACTTGGTTTATTCAAAGCTTCCCCATGCACACATTCAAATGGGATATTTACTTTCACCCTGAGAAAGAGTCTTCAATAGTCCTTTTATGGATACTACTTCCTCTACTACCAATACATGTGTATAATCTCCAGGACTTATTCTCCATTGCCCAAGTTGTGAGTACTCCAATAATAGTGGATAATGCAACTGACTGTTTGACTCGTCCAAGTATATGGCAAGAATTTATGTGGAGCACGATTTAAAGAAGATATTTCCATCAAGAATACGGATTGGAAATCAAGATAAAAATAATGGCTTTTGGCAACAGATTGTGTATGAAGATTTACCTCCCTTTTGTTTCTATTATGGGAAAAAGGTCATCTACAAGATAAATGCTACTTAACGAAGGCAGTAGATTAAAATAAAGATGCAACAGTCCCAGACTTTAGAAAGCCACTGAGAATTGAGACAAGGAAAGAAACCATAAAATAATGGGTCGTAAGGACATTTTATTCATGATAAGAGGTTAAAAAAGTTAAAGAAACAAAAATGGCAGAAGTAGAAGAATAATAAATAATAGAAAAGAGAAGTTCAGAAGGAAAAAGTCTAAGGAAAAAACTTATTTCATATTTTTTCACATTGAAGAAGGACAAAATAGTTGATCGTATAGGACTCTAACAAAATACTGAAGAGGAAAATAATTGCAATTTGGTTGAGAAGAGGCTACCCCAACATCAATCAGATCCAAAAAATCCATCTTTGGCTACCAATGAAGCAACCCAATAAAGAAGTCAGGAGGACATATCAGAAAAACATAAGCATCAGGAGGAAGAGGAAGAAGTTTCATTTTCTATTAGGGAACTAACCAATGGAGAGGATGGCTCTATACAATTAGAATCAGAAGAAGAGGACCAATCCCATTGAGAGAAGAAGAACAACACCGTGGCTTTATAGAAGTCACGAGAAAGGAGAAGACTCCCAGAAAGGGAGGAACTTACATACAGTAGCACAGTCCCATTGTAAGGCTGCTAAGATCTAACTCAAACTCCAAACCTAACCAAAAGTTTAAATGATTCAAGAAATTATATGGAATATTAGAGTCATTTACAAGAAGGTGCAATGAGAAGGTTAAAAAGATTCTTAAGGATTCATAGGCTTCAAATGTTAGTTATATTGGAGCCTAAGAAACGGTAGAAAAAAATATTTTATTGCAATAAATTAGGTTTTGGATCTTGTGTTTCAAACCTAAACAGCAAAATTTGGTGTTTCTTTCAAGAAGGGGTGGAATGGGAAACAGTGTCTGATATGGCACAATGTATTTCAATCCAAATTAAAGTCACTACTCAAAGTAAGAAAATTCTTTGCAACCCAGTATATGCAAGTTGTATTAAGTATGAAAGGAGGGCCTTGTGGGAATATTTATCAAAAGAGAAAACTAATGATCCATGGATGATTGGAGAGGACTTTAATATTATCACAGAACCTCAAGGAAAAGCTGGTGGAAGTGATGTGTAAATAGGAGCTATGTATGAGTTTATAGAATGCATAAAGAGAAATGGGCTTACTGATTTGGGATATACTAGTTCTAAATTCACATGGCATAATAAAAGGTGTCAAGGGGAAGGAATTTGGTGTAGGTTGGATAGAGTTTTTATGAATCAAGCCAGTCTGGATATAAAGTACAAATGGGGAGTTAGCCATATCAATATGAGTATGTCAGATCCTAATCCTTTTCTCATTAAAGGAGAGCTACAGACTCAAGGTAGTAACAGATCTTTTAGATTTCTTAAGACTTGGCTAGACAATGAAGATTGCATAGAGTTGGTGAAGAAAGCTTGGAACGAAGAATTAAGTCAGTATCCATTACAAGCTATTACAAAAAAAAACTCAAAGATCTTAGAAAAAAGCTAAGTGAATGGAGCAAATCAAAATTTAGGTATATTTATCGAGCAGGTCTTCTAATTGTTGAATTGGCTTTTGAGGCTAATCCTTCAGAGCTTCACAGGGAGGATCTCTCAAAGGCCACAATAATATATAACAACAAACTAAAGATTTAGGAAGAATATTGGGCTCAAAAAGTAAAGGAAACTTGGAATGTTGAGGGGGATAGAAATACTACCTATTTCCATAAACTTGTCAAATATAGGCATAGAAGGATGCATATTCAAAAAATTAAGAAAGGAGATGGAATTTGGGCAGTGACAAAAGAAGAATTAAAGAGGAAGTTGTTAACCACTACTCAAACTTGTTTAAAATAGAAGACATACTTAGTCCAGATGGAGAAGAAGAGCTACTTAAGCTTATTCACATGTCTATATCAAAGGAAATGAACTCTCACCTCATAGCATGGCCCACCTTACAAGAAATTGAGAAGGCGGTGAAAGGGCTAAGTTCAAATAGTGTCCCTGGAGTGGATGGCTTTAATGGTAGCTTCTTTTGGGAAGACTTGAAGTTTGATCTTATGTATATTGTACATAGCTTCTTTGCAGGTGCCATTATACCAAACATTTACTCCACTACTAAAATATCTTTGATTCCTAAAATAGAAAATCCCATACTTTTCATGATTTCAGACATATTAGCATGCAAAACTTCATAAATAAGATTACTTCCAAAACTCATTTCTCCATGCCAATTTGGATTTTTAAAAGGAAGGACTATTGCAGAGAATATTATGTTAGCTCAGGAATGTATGATAAGATTACATCAAAAAAATTGAGGGTAATATTATTCTGAAATTAGATATGTCTAAAGCATATGAAAGAGTAGCTTGGTGGTTTTCGCTAAAAGTCTTGAGGAGAATGGGATTCAATGAAACATGGGTGGATCTAGTATGGAGAACAATCTCAAATGCTTAGTTTACAGTCATGCTCAATGGAGAAAATGTTGGTTTTTTTGCTTCTTCGAGGGGGCTTAGACAAAGGGATCCCCTATCCCCTAGTCTTTTTATTATAATGGCATATGTCCTTTCTAGAAATTTAAAGAATCTTCAGTCGAAACCTAGCATTTGCAGATGATGTTATTATATTTAGCTCAGGTGTTAAAAAGGAAGTTAAGCAAATTATAGATGTTATAAATCTATATGAGAAAGTATCAAGCCAATTAGTGAACACGTCAAAGAGCTTGCTGGTGGTCTTAAATAAATTGAAGAATGAGAGTATAAAATCTTTGCAAGTTTGTATTGGAATGTCAATTAAAAAATATCCCATAGCATATCTTGGATGCCCTTTATTTAGTGGAATGAGGAAAATAATCTTTTTTGAAGAAATGGTTCAGAAAATCAAATGCAAGATTCAAGGATGGAAAGCCAAATGTTTAAGTGTTGGAGGAAGGTTAGTTTTTCTCAAGTCAATCCTCTCTTAAATGCCTTTATATATGCTCACTGCCTTGTCCCCTCCTAAAACAGTCCTCAGGAGGATTAATTCTCTAATGTCTAAGTTCTTTTGGAGTTCATTTTATGGGGAACAAAGACACCAATGGAGTTCATGGGAATCTATTGCAAAACCAGTTAATGAAGGAGGATTGGGTCTAAGAAATATCTTTGATATTAATCAAGCTTTAAGTATGCAGATCTAGTGTAATTTTAGAAGAAACTCATCTCCATGGTCCCAATTCATGCAAGCAACCTACTGCAGAATATATCATCCCTTAAAAGAACCAACTAGGGCAGGTGCCCACTCGTGGAATAGAATGTGTTTAGCAAGAAGTATCGTAGAAGAGAATATGATTTGGAAAATAGGCAAAGGAAACATTAGTATACACTGGTACAATTAGGGAATTCAGGAGTGCAAACACATCAATACAAAAGACAAATCTTTAGTCAAGCAGTTTTGCAATGAGGATGACAACTGAGATATTGATAAGTTGTACAATCAGTTTTTAACAACCCACTTAATTAAATACCGGGTGGTCAATCCTTTACTCAATTAACTCGAATTATTCAGTTGACTCATTCTTAGCATCACTGTTGAAAAATAATTTTCGTTCTTTATTAACCATTTAGTAATCAATTAAGCTAGTGTCAAAATTTCTGATTTTTAATAAAATTCCTTTTTAACAATACCAACAATTTATAATATAAACCATTCCACAACAATGAATAATGAATAAATATCATCACAACTTAATTAATGTAAATGGAATAAACTTCCCAGTTTTAAACATCTCAATACAATAAACCAAATAAAATCGAATGTATCCCAAACCTACACAAATAAAACCACCGACTGAGATAGAATGGAAATGGAAAGAATCCTCTGGCAACATGCCATAAAAGAAATGACTACAAAGTATATGAATCAATAAAATCATACATCTAATACAAAGTCCACAACTTCAATGTATCCATAGCACTTAAATTTTCGATCCTCTATGATGGGCGTGAAGCACCTTATACTCTTGACTCACTTGAGTCTACATTGTATAAGTGCTCATCTAGTTTGGAAATTGTGACAAAATTAGAGTCCCATTCCCTAGATACCAAAGAGCCTCAGAACCTTCTTAAAGCCACACATGATTCAATTGAAGGTATAAATCTCAAACACACACATTAGGGTTGCATACTTTGTTCATATATTGCATTAATTGATTGTGTGTGTGTATGTTCTGAGTGTTATATCCCATTTAAATTTGATTTTAATAATTTCTGGGAATTTTTAATAATTTTCAAATGATTTTTTTGAAATTAAAAATTGATTTATATAACTTTTGGGGTCATTCTGTAATTACTGGTAGGGTTGAGTTCGGTAGAATTCAAAAGCGCTTGAGACTTTAGGGGTGCTGTGTAAATATTTTAGACGCGCGTGTGTAAGCCAATCTTGTCCTTACACCTGTCAACCTGATATCGATTCGATTTGTGTTTGTTGGTGGACTCAGTTGCTTTGTTAAATCTCAGCCCTTGGATTGTTTTTATCAACGCTTTGCATGCGTCCAATCCCAATCCCTATGAACCTCTCTAAGCCAATCAGAAAGCGTTTAACTCACCGCCTCTTCTAAATCGTTGGATGGAAGTCAATAGACTAAGACTAAATCTCAGCCATTAGATTCATCTCATCCTTCTCGATCCTTCCTGGCCTACTATATAAGGAGGCTTACCCTCAGCCTTTAGAAGTATTTTGGCAGTTCGTCTAAATAGAGAGAGAAGAGAGATAAAAAATAAACTCGTTCAAACCCTAACCCAGTTTCAAACCCTAACTCATTTTTCTTGAACCATTTACACCAAACACCAACCCTGAGTGTTTGAGAGTGGCGTTGTAGTTGTTTGAAAGTTATTCGTGGTTTGAATCCTCTTGAGTTTGAGGTCTTGAGTACAACTTAAGCATTTCGGTTAGATCTGTATTTCTTTTTTATAGAAATCACATATCTGGTCATTTTAGGTTACATTACACTTAGATCTGCATATTTTAGTTTCTCATCTTGAGAAATGATATTTGTTGATTAAAGTTTTTCTGTAAATGTTTTTATCTACTCAAGAATCAACAAATCCAGTTTCTATTTCTAGTTCTTATTAAACAAGACTTTTAACCTAGTTGGAATCGCAATTGGTGGTTTTCAATTTCAAAAATATTTTCAAAACCCTCTGAAATTTATTAAGACCTTGAACCGTCTTTCGAGCAAGGTAACCTTGGATTCTGGGATAATTTGAAAGGTCAAATAAAGTCTATTTGTTTCTAAAGAAGAGAGAAACTGAAAACATCATCATTTAGATCCAATCTGTAATTTTCTAGGACTTATTTGTATAAATAACTATATGTGTGTGTGCGTGCATGCATGTGATTAGAACACTTTCACAATGACTTGGCACACTACAACACAAGAAGTGTTGGCTATAAGATCTTGAATTAACAAGAGTTGATGTAAAGACTGGAACAAAGTGGAGAAGTTAGCAAGCTGAGAAAGCAACATCAACATCAGATCTGCAGAAAAGTTAGAATCAAACCAGTGGGTACATATTCTAAACTTGTATAGGTATGTTTTGTGTGCATGTGTGTTATATAGTTTGTAACTTGTATATTTTATTTTAGTGGATTTTTAGTTTACTCCGTAGAGGGAGTCGCGGATGTTTCCTTAGTTGGGTGAGATTTTACCACGTTAAAAATCGCCATGTCCTTAATCTTTCTACATCTCCTCATCTCATTCTTGTGGTTGTGTTGATTTAGTTGACTTAACTGTTTATTTTTTGTTTTCAAAACTAGTTATAAAATCTTGATCATATCTCGTACATTTTTCAGTAAACACAGCTTGTGATTAAACTGATTTGATTTAAAGAAAAGAGTTTCTTTAAAAAACAGTTCGGAGTTACTTCAATAGTTTAATCTTGTATTAAACGGCCTAAGTAATAACTTTTTCAATTAGTATCGAAGCTTTGGAATTTTTTTAATAGATCATGTGTTTCTGAAATTGTTTTATTAAATCAAAGAATGGATGAGAAATCTGAAAGATTTGGTAACTTGTCCAGACCTCCTCTCTGTGATGGAAACAACTTCCCTTACTGGAAAGTAAGGATGGTTGCTTTCATGCAAGGAACCTTAGGAGATGATGTCTGGGATATTGTTGAAAATGGTTATACTTATCCTACTAATCCACTGAAGGAAGCAATGAGAGGATTAATAAAGTATTAAGTTAATTTACCCGAGAAGAGAAGCAAACCTCTCTGAATAATAACAAAAACAAGAATGCCATTTTTATGTCTATAAATGAACATGAGTTCATAAAGTATCTCATCTTGTACCACTTCTAAGGAAGCTTGGGATACACTGGTTACTGCACGTGAAGGTGACACTAGAGTTAAGGTTGTTAAAACACAGATGCTTATCCAGCAATATAACTCTTTAATCATGTCTGACTCTGAGTCATTTGATGACTTTTACATGAATTTGACTGATATTGTGACCAAACTGCATGCTAATGGGATAACCTATGATAGATATGAAATTGTCTCTAAAATTCCAAGGTCATTACCACAGAGATTTGATAGAAAAAGATATGCTATTTAGGAAATGAGTGATCAAATTCTCACTCCTGAATTACTCAGTAGTAAACTGAGAACTGTGGAAATGGAGTTAGAATTTTAGAAACAATTGACCCAGTCTCATAGGAGACAGACTAGTTCTAATTTGAGTTTCTCCTCTAAGCTGATGAAACCTGAGCTTACTATTCCCAGTAATGACTCTGATGAGGAATGTTATATAGATAGTTTGGATAATCAAATTGCCTTGATGTCAAAATAGTTTAAGAAAATTGTCAAATTTATAAATAAAATGGCAAATAGAAAAGGCAAGCTAAATTATCCAGCTCAGTCTAACCACAAACCTCATGAGAAAGGTCAAGACAAACATCATAAGGACACTCACACGAGACCTAACAAAGACATCAAGAATATTGAATATTTTAGATGTGGTAAATTGGGTCATATAGCACAAGAATGTATATTTATCTTGAACACGACCAATAAACATACTAGGGCCAACATTTGCAAGACATGGGATGATTCAAGTGATTCTGAAAATGAGGAACCTGAGTCATCTGATGTTTTTGATCCTTACATGTCTTTTTTTGCCAATATTGTTTATAATCATGATATGCCTATGCCTATGTATGAGAATGATGTTAGTAGCTCTACTTTTGTTGTTATGAATCATGCTGCTACTGGTTTAGATGCTTTAATTCTAAGAACAATGCTAGTTCTACTACGGGTTGTGTGAGTCAAAGGGAAAATGATAATGACGATGTCAATGTGTGTGTGAGTTCAAGAAATGAATCCTTAGGGGTCACTTCACACACCACACTTAGTGATTCTGACACTGAAGACCTCCATGATATTCACATACTTTATGTCAAGACTCTCAATAAAAGCACTAGACTAGAGAAGATAGTGAAAGATCTCACTAAGAAACTAGAAGACCTAAGTTTAATGGTTAAACTTAACGCTGAAGAGTATACTACCCAATGTCTAACTCATGAGAATGAAGTCAAAAGTTTTGATCAAAAATTGAAGAATTTGATTGAAATAAATGAAACTCTGGAGAAAAAAATATAAAGGGACATTATTAGAATTGGAACGAGCTAAAAAAAGACAGCAACTGTTTTAAAAAAAAATGCAAAATTTGAAAATAATTCCAACTATTTTGATGGTTTTGTTGCTGATTGAAAACCAATTCTGATGATCGAAACTGGAATAGGATTTTTCCCGAATTCAAAGACAAACTAAAAACTTTGAACCAATTAAGTTTGTGTCAGGTGGCAAAAGACTTATAGAATCCTGTCCAGATTTTCATTCCCTAAAAGATGAGTTTGATGAAAAAGAGAAAAAGTTTGATATTGGGGAATCAAGTTACTCTAAGGGTGAAAGTTTACCTAAGGATAAATATGTCTGCCCTCCAATTAGGAAGAGTGTTTCTTCGTTTCAAACTGTACTCTCTAGGAATAAGGTTCAACCTCAAAATCCCATGAAACCTATGTTTAGAGATTTTCCTAAGGAGATACCCTCATCAAGCAATTTATATTGCTCATACTGTGACATATACGGTCATTCTTTTGAAGGTTATTACTCTAGACGTTTAGTAAAACCTTTCTGTAATACTCCTCTATACAAGAACTTTAACTATTCTAGGAACAATTATGTCCTGCCCAAACAACCAGATAAAAACTCTAACTATAGAAAGAGAAAGACCAAACCTAAAAGATCATTTCCAAGAAGGATTCCTAGGCACTTTTCTAAACCAAATGCTCATGTTCTTCATAAAACTCAAATGCATGAGCAAAATATCTTTCAACGAAAATCTAATGCTCGCAAATTTTATCAAATGAGAGAAAATATGCGCAAAAAAAAACCAAGAGCTATTTGAGTTAGAAAATATGAGCTATTGCCCCAGATGAAGTGTAACATTGTGATTACTGCTTTAAAAGCTGAACACACTCCCTATGGTTGGTATTTAGACTCTGGGTGTTCAAAGCACATGACTGTTGATGATATAAAACTTTTAAACAAAACCAGCTTTACTGGAGGAAAAGTTATTTTTGGTGATGGTGTATCATCTCAAATCATTGGTAAAGGAACTCTCCAAGAAGAAGGAATTCATGTTCTTGAAAATGTTCTTCTAGTAAAAGGTCTTAAGGCTAATCTACTTAGTATTTCGCAATTTTGTGACTCAAATCATACTCTCACCTTTTCAAAGAATAATTGCAAAATTTTAAATGAAAAAGGTGAGTGCATAATTATAGGACTCAGGACTCCTGACAATTGTTATACTGTCCAGAATAGTACTGAGGTATGTAACATTGCCATAATGGATAGCAATGAGATATGGCATAATCGAATGGGTCACATAAATTATGATAGCCTTAGTAGATTGTCTTCACAAGAAATAGTTAGAGGAATTCCAAAGATTAAACCTATTTTTAACATTGTCTGTAGATCATGTCAAGAAGGCAAAATTTTAAAGCACCTCATAAGAAAGTTAACTATATCTTTTCCTTTAAACGATTGGAGCTCATCCAGATGGACCTAATGGGTCCTTCTCGTACTGTGAGTCTATGTGGACACAATTACATTCTAGTTATAGTAGATGACTTCACCAGGTTTACTTGGGTAGCCTTCTTAAAACAAAAGTCTGACACTTTCAGAACTTTTTTGAAAATCTTACTTCGTATTAAAAATGAGAAGGACACTCAAGTAAATAGGATTCGTAGTGATAAAGGAGGAAAATTCATAGATACAGGTGTTATAGAGTAATGTGACTATAATGGTTACAAACATGAATTTAGTGCTCCTAAGACTCCTCAATAAAATAGAATTGCCGAGAGAAAGAATCGTACCCTTCAAGAGATGGCAAGAGTTGTGATTCATGCCAAGTGTTTACCTAAATATTTTTGGGTAGAATCAATTCACACTACTTGTCATATTATTAATATGGTCTATCTTAGGAAGAATTCAAAACAAACTCCTTACGAACTATGGTATGGGAAGAAGCCCAATCTTAAATACCTTAGAACTTTTGGTAGTGCGTGTTATGTCTGTAAAGACAGAGAGAACTTATCCAAATTTGAGACTCATAGAGATAAAGCTATTTTCTTAGGATATTCCCCTGATAGTAGAGCGTATCGTGTCTATAATCTTCGCACAAAGACTTTAATGGAATCCATAAACATTATTGTAATTGACACTATGGTTGAGAGAAAGACTGGAGAACCAACTATTGTGGAAGAGTCTGAAAATGTTTTAGAAAAAGACTCTCCAGAAAGAGATGATTCTTTACCAATTGAGAAACCTGAAGTACCTAACTGGGTTTCTACAGATCATCCCATAGATAACGTTGTTGGTAAACCTTATGAGCCTGTACATACAAGATCTCAATTAAGAAATTATGCTCATTGTGCATGTTTTGTTTCCCTTGTGGAACCAAAGAATGTATATGAGGCATTGAATGACCCTCAATGGATTTATGCTATACGGGAAGAACTTCTTCAATTTGTCATTCATGATGTTTGATATCTTGTACCTAGGCCTGAATATAAAAAGGTTATTAGCACACGTTGGTTATTTAAAAATAAAATGGATGAAAGTGGGATAATCATTAGAAACAAAGACAGGTTGGTGGCTCAAGGATATTCTCAAATTGAAGGAATAGATTTTAACGAGACATTTTCTCATGTTACTCTCTTAGAATCTGTTCGTCTTCTCTTTGCCATAGCTTGTTACCTGCATTTTACTCTTTATATAATGGATGTAAAGTCTTCCTTCCTTAATGGAATCTTGACTGAGGAGACCTATGTCGAATAACCAAAAGGGTTTATTGACCCTCAGTATCCAAACCATGTTTTTCATCTTAAAAAGGCTTTGTATGGACTAAAACAAGCGCCAAGAGCCTGGTATGAGCGTCTTTCCAATTTTCTCTTAGATAAAGGTTTTAAGAGAGGTGGAAATGATCAAACCCTTCTTGTCAAACATTTTGACAAACATATTATTATAGATCAAGTTTATGTTGACGATATCATCTTTGGTTTAACATCCCCCTCAGAAGTTAAATATTTTTCTGAAATTATGCATAAAGAATTTCTAATGTCTCTTATGGGGGATTTACAATATTTCCTGGGTATTCAAGTCAAACAGAACTCTGAAGATTTGTTTTTTTCTCAATCAAAATATGCTTTAGAGATTGTTAAAAAATTCGGGTTAGAAAGTGAAAAAGAAGCTAGAACTCCCATGAGTACTACGATCAAATTGTCTAAGGATGAGAATGGTAAATCCATATATCCTACTCTATATCTTAGTATGATAGTAACCTTATTATACTTTACTGCATCGCATCCTGATATTATGTACGTAGTTTGCGTGTGTGCCCGATATCAAAATAATCCTAAAGAGAGACACTTAATTTATGTAAAATGAATCATTAAATACATAAAAGGCACCCTAAATTTAGGACTCCTAGTACTATAATAGGATAAACTGATGCCGATTGGGTAGGGTGTAGATCACATCAGAAGCGTGTTACTATATCGGTAACAATTTGGTAGGATGGAGTAGTAACATAAAAAACTGTACTTCTTTGTCCGCAATTGAATCTGAATACATTGCCGCTGGTAGTTGCTGTGCTCAATTACTTTGGCTTAAACAAATGTTGAATGATTATGGTATTCAAGAAGATCAACTACATCTCTATCGTGATAATCAAAGCGCGATCAATATTTCTAAAAATCCTGTTCAACACTCGCGAACTAAACACATAAAAATTAGACATCATTTTATACGCGAATTAGTTGAGACTATGGAATTAGAAATTATTTATCTTCCTACTGATTTGCAGCTCGCAGATATGTTTACCAAACCTTTGGATTACATTAGATTTCTTTCTTTGCAAAAATCGATAGGAATGGTTTGTGCTGAATAAACTCATATGACTTAAGAATTTTTCCCTTTATCCATTTGAGACAAAATGGGGGAGAAGTTTGAGTCTTATGATATGAGTTCTTTTTTGTTTGTACAGTTGATTAATAAGCTTGATCTTAGTATTTATTTGCAGGATCTGTATCGTTGTCTGCTACAGTTGTTATTAGGGTATTGGTTTGTACTTAGTTGAGTTATGTAATTTTTTTTTCTAGGAAATGGGTAGATATAATTTTTGTATAGGAATAGGTTTTTCCTTATTTCTTTGTAGCCTTATGAGTCCTAGATGACTCAAAGGAGATTTTGTCTCATATTTCCAAAGGAGGAGAGTGAAGCACCTTATACTCTTGACCCACTTGAGTCTACACTGTACAAGTGTTCATCTAGTTTGGAAATTGTGACAAAATTAGAGTCCCATTCCCTATATACCAAAGAGTCTCAAAACCTTCTTAAATATACACTTGATTCAATTGAAGGTATAAATCTCAATCACACACACTAGGGTTGCATACTTTGTTCATGTATTGCATTAATTGATTCTGTGTGTGTTGTGTGTGTTAAATCCCATTTAAAATTGATTTTAATAATATTTGGGAATTTTTATTAATTTTTAAATGATTTTTTGGAAATTAAAAATTGATTTATATAGCTTTTGGGGTCATTCTGTAATTACTGGTATTATGTTTTCATACCTGAAAGTTGAGTTCGGTAGAATTCGAAAGCGCTTGAGACTTTAGGGGTGCTGTGTAATTATTTTTAGACGCGCGTGTGTAAGTCAATCTTGTCCTTACACTTGTCAACCTGATATCAGTTCGATTTGTGTTTATTGGTAGACTCAGTTGCTTTGTTAAATCTCAGCCCTTAGATTGTTTTCATCAACGCTCTGCATGCGTCCAATCCCAATTCCTGTGAACCTCTCTAAGCCAATCAGAAAACGTTTAACTCGTCGCCTCTTCTAATCCGTTGGATGGAAGTCCATAGGCCAAGACTAAATCTCAGCCATTAGATTCATCTCATCCTTCTCGATCCTTCCTAGACTACTATATAAGGAGGCTTACCCTCAGCCTTTAGAAGTCTTTTGGCATTTAGTCTAAATAGATAGAGAAGAGAGATAAAAAAATAAACTCGTTCAAACCCTGACCCAGTTTTAAACCCTAACTCATTTTTCTTAAACCATTTACACCAAACACCAACCCTGAGTGTTTGAGAGTGACGTTGTAGTTGTTTGAAAGTTGTTTGTGGTTTGAATCCTCTTGAGTTTGAGATCTTGTGTCCAACTTAAGCATTTCGGTTAGATCTGTATTTCCTTTTTATAGAAATCATACATCTGGTCATTTTATGTTACATTACACTTAGATCTAAATATTTTAGTTTCTCATCTTAAGAAATCGTATTTGTTGATTAATATTTTTCTGTAAATGTTTTTATCTACTCCAGAATCAACAAATCCAGTTTCTGTTTCCAGTTCTTATGAAACAAGACTTTTGACCTAGTTGGAATCGCAATCGGTGGTTTTCAATTTCAAAAATATTTTCAAAACCCTCTGAAATCGATTAATACCTTGAACCGTCGTCTGAGCAAGGAAACCTTGGATTCTGGGATAATTTGGAAGGTCAAATAAAGTCTATTTGTTTCTAAAGAAGAGAAAAACTGGAAACAACATCATTTAAATCTGATCGGTAATTTGCTAGGACTTGTTTGTATAAATAACTGTGTGTGCGTGCATGCATGTGATTAGAACACTTTCACAAACACTTGTCTACTACAACACAAGAACTGTTGTCTATAAGATCTTGAATTAACAAGAGTCGACGTAAAGACTGGAACAAAGTGGAGAAGTTAGAAAACTGAGAAAGCAACATCAACAGCAGATCTGCAAAAAAGTTAGAATCAAACCAGTGGGTACATATTCTAAAATTGTATAGGTCTGTTTTGTGTGCATGTGTGTTATATAGTTTGTAACTTGTATATTTTTTTAGTGCATTTTTGGTTTACTCCGTAGAGGGAGTCGTGGATGTTTCCTCAGTTGGGTGAGGTTTTACCACGTTAAAAATCACCCTGTCCTTAATCTTTCTACATCTCCTCATCTTATTCTTGTGGTTGTGCTGATTTAGTTGACTTAACTGTTTAGTTTTGGTTTTCAAAACTAGCTATAAAATCTTGATCATATCTCGTACATTTTTCAGTAAACATAGCTTGTGATTAAACTGATTTGATTTAAAGAAAAGAGTTTCTTCAAAAAAGAGTTCAGAGTTACTTCAATAGTTTAATCTTTTATTAAACGGCCCAAGTAACAACTTTTTCAGGGTGTCCCTATTGCTGGACACCTGATATTGTGTATACAAGAAGGAAGAGAATATGCAAGATAAAATGGGTCAGAGCCTGATTGTAAAACATTATAAAAATAGCAAGTGAATAACTGCTACAAATAGCAATTATTGTATACACGTTATTTTCACGGACTCTCTCTTGAGATTCTCACCTCTCATATAGGGTGCACGCCTAACGTATCTCCAAATTATTCTAGTTACTATTACCACTTTCACTAAATTATATCACTGTGTTAACTATCCATAACCCTTTATCTTCCC
The DNA here is from genome assembly GCA_949130495.1 of Sambucus nigra. Taxonomy (NCBI): domain Eukaryota; kingdom Viridiplantae; phylum Streptophyta; class Magnoliopsida; order Dipsacales; family Adoxaceae; genus Sambucus; species Sambucus nigra. The sequence continues at coordinate 342,354,025 of OX422210.1, read as the reverse complement.
CTCGTATTTTCTTCGCAACACGTGTAATAAACATACATTAGTTCAAATCTCAGTATAATGAAGTGTTCTCATACCTAATTAATTTCAGATTTCACTATCTTTCATGTCTATTTAGATCACACAATAGATAATACCACAAGTGTGTATATATAGTACTGCACCCCAAGACTCAACTGTGGTGCATGCATACTCTACTATCTAGTCCTAGTACATCTCGTCATTGTACAAAGGACTGTTAGTTCAGTATATCCCTCGAACCATAAATATCAAAACACGAGTATTGGAGGCAAACATAGTCCTAAGCCTTACGGCTACGCACGTACCTACGCACGCAAATGACCGTTCAATACCATTGTTTTCACCAATGTCAATCCAACCTAAGTCCTATGTTCTGAGGCAACAAGTCAAAAATCCCCCATAAGTCTCATCAGGATATGACTTCCCTCAACGCGCAAACCTCCCATCGATAGCAAGTAAGCTATATATGTCATACACATAAATCATCAAGAAATAGGTATATACTCAACCAATATAATAATAGATACACACTCGACCTATGTCTCATATTAGTAATTCATCCTACCCTAAGTACCCATTGAATTTATCGAATACTACCCGTACTTGTTCATTACGATTTAATCTCATTAGCATATTTTATTATGTAGTTATCACTCACATAAATCCTTTCCTGATTCCACATTTAATTTCCTAACATTAACCCAAGTCCCTCACTCCCAGTTAATGTACCAAATACTATTCATAACTTACCGTGGGTCAAAATACAAATATCCAAACATTTCTGGACTAAAATTGAAATTCTAAAATCTTGTCAGAAGTCCTTGAATTCTCATTCAAACGACATCTCATCTCGTTCGAACGACGTCTCAGCAGTTCATCCCTAACCTCAGTTTTGTGCGTTTTCCTCCAAAATTGTTACACCCAAACCAAAATGGAATATATTCTAACTAATTACAATTATCCCAACATCATTTATACATGTTTATGGGCGATTATAACACATAGAATACATCTAATTCCTTAATTTCAAGAAGGGTTTTTATCTAAATCAATATAATCTTTAAATTCCTCAAATTTTATATTCATCATTTATGTTCTTCATAAAACCCAGAATATAATTTTGTGATTTACAATTCAAATCATCAATTTGACAACCTCAACACGTGGATTTCTCAACTACATGCAATACCTATCCCATTAATTAATTTATCCATTATTTCATGCGCAATTTCACAATTTTCATGGATGAATATTAATCATATTCTAACATGGATATTATACTCACTAATTGGAAAAATAATTACACTTTCCTGAAGGTGTAGGTATGATCCTTTGGAGATGATATGTGTAGGATGTCCCCTCCTCTTTTTCAATCACTTTTTCGGTGGTGGTGCAAGGTGGTTGTCCCTTGGTTTTCCCTCCAAACCCCATCCTCTCCTTGGAAAAACCTCTCACTCTCCTCAAAGACCTTTCCTTTATTTTTTGGGTGAATGAACATAAGTTCTCTATTCTCTTCACTCATATAATAAAACCCAATTTTCGTAGTTACTATTCACCTCCCAAATAAAATGACCAAAATACCCCTCTGAGGTATCCTTTTGGTTCCCAAATGAACCGAGACCTAAATCAAACACCCGGGTAGACTTTTTTGCCTATTTCGACCCTTACGGACTCAACGGTTCACTCGAAATGACCATTTGGATGACATGGAAATAATTTAGTTTTCATTTATTACAATTAGTCTCGACACGACTCCTACGCATGTCCCGACTTAATTTTTGTAATTTGCGTATTATTCACTCGCGACCATATAATCATATATTACTTTTAATCACTAAGTAATATTCAATATCAATCACATATTACTTTATTCTCTATTAATATTCAATCCGGATTAATTCCAATTATTATTCATAATTAATTCTAATTAATCCCCATTTTACTTTTAATTAATCTCGTATGCAAAGTCATTAAAATTACATGGTATTACACAGTTTCCTCTTGAATTGACTATTAAAGTCTTGCAGCTTTCAGAGATTTTCCACCATCAAGAGGATACAGATGTATGGAAACCTTGCTCCAATTTAATTTTCAACATATCATCTGTGTGGAATATTTACAGACATAGAGTAATTTCAATGTTTAGTTCCAAATTTTACTGGCATACAAGAATTCCATCTAAGATTTCAGTTTTAATGTGGAAGATTTTAAATAAGCTCCTTCCAACAGATGATAAAATCAAGTCCATTGGTGTTAGAGGTCTCTTTAAATATCACGATCATTCTAAGCCTTCAGAATAGACAGTAGAACACTTGTTTGAGATATGAGATGTATCTTCTGAAGTCTGGGATCAGATGAAAAAATGTATGGAGTTCAGAGAGTTAAAGGCAGTGGAGTCAGAATTCAAGTCATCAAATGGTGGTTACATAGAGAGAAAACATATGATGTTATTAACAAAATAGCCCCTGCTATAATTTGTTGGTGCATATGGAATCAAATGAATAAAAGTAGATTCGAAAGCAAATCTATGAAACCTCAATCAGTTCTCCTTCATATAAGGCATGGGATGGCTTCGTTTAAACAGGTCCAATATACCCCAATAAAAATAATTCAAGTTAAATGGTTGGCTCCTCCTATTGGTGTTTTGAAACTAAATGTGGATTGTAGTTCCATAGGAAATATAGGTATAGGAGGAGTAGGGGGAGTGCTGAGAAATCAGGCAGGTGACTTCATTTAGGCCTTCCATAATAATCTTGAGGTAATTTCAAATATGGAGGCTGAGGCAAAGGCTTTGCTCAATGGTTTGGAGTTCTACAAAGATTTAATGGATTATGATCTGATTATAGAAAGTGACTCAAAGACTTTAATGGATATAATTGAAAGCAAAAGAAAATGTCCTTGGAACATTAAATGGATAATTCTAAACATCGAGAGATTGTTAATGGACTTCAAGTCTTCAATAAAGCACACCTTAAGGGAAGGGAACAAAGTTGTTGATTTCTTAGCAAATACGGGTAATAAAGAGTCTAAAAATGTCTTCTTTACAGATATCAAAGACTTTCCAAGGGAGCTTAAAGGTTTAATTATAGTTGACAAGTGGGGATTGCCAAATTTTTGTCATGCATAGAAGCAATTAGTGCCTAGCTTCTTGTCTTGGTGGTTTTATGCTACATCTAATATGCTCTTATTCTTGAACTCTTGTAAAGGTTTTATTCAATAAAGAACCTCATTTATGGCTTTCTTTCAAGTTTCTCCAAGTTTAGTGTATCATGTAAGCCACTTAGAAGAGGCTATTTCTTATCAAATAAATAAATGAATTTCCATAAAAAATAACACTATTATAACACTATTTGTGATAAGACACATATTCATGTAATCGAGGCCATCGCTAGCCATAAAGATCTTAATGTAACCCAAAACTTTTACAATACAATTGCTTCTCATTATGCATATCCTTATCTACTAAAATAAATCCATCCTCAGATAACTATTGTATTTATTCATCCCTTAAAGTATGCCATCATTAACATCTAGTCTATGTCCGTATCCCGAGTCAAAAATTCATTGTATCCCTAATTTAAGAAATATGTCAATAACCAATCCTGAAATCTTCACATTGTTGTGCCTAATCTCGATGAAGCAACACTCTTCAATTCATGCAAAACCCACAGCTACTATTCCAATTCTCGTATAAACTCTCAATATATAAGGTTTGTAAAACTTCATTAGACCATTAGTCGTCCTACGCTACTATCTTCAGAATTCATATTTGGACATCTGCTTGTCCATAAACCTTATCCATTATTAGTACATCAACAAAACACACTTCTATGATGCACAAGTCACATCATTTTCATAAAAAAAATCTAATTGAGTCGTCGCCCTTCATATTTCAAAAATGCACAGTGACTCTACTCCCAGGTCCAAACACTCGCACATTATTCTCACCGAAATCATTAACGGTTAAACAACACAAATGAATCTTTCCCAATTTAAGATCAACATCAATTTGACACTCTTTAATCAGAATTCGTCCACTCCCAAATCTTTCCTCAAAATCCCCAAAATCGCATCAATATGTCACTATTTCTTAATTACACCAAATTTCCTAAAGTCATCATACTAACCCAAGTTAACATCACCACCCATTTTACCATAACTACACCCAAAACATAATAATTTCCATAATAGTTCTCATAGCTATGATGAACACCATTATCCAACTAATCATTCTACACTTGACCATTATTCTAAATGGTCCCAAAAAAATAAACACAAGCCTTGCAAGTGGCTTCCCGATCCATTTCTAGGATAATGCCATACTCTAACATATCTAATGCAATTAGGTCTGCCATGAACCTAAGTTTACCAATATTAGTCCCCATACCTATACGCATGAAACATACAGGTTCCCCTCTACCCAAGGGTGAATCAACGTATGGCACTATGTCAAATGCTAAGTCTACCATCCTCGATGCAATAACAAAGTAGTATTAACAATTGAGTATTATGCATTAGTATCACACTAAATATGCCTTACATGCACAATAACATGGAACATAGCCTCCACTGGCTATATTAGTGCTGGTACCTCTCTAGGGGTGATGTGATACACATACCCATACTATAACTGGGGTTGTTATCCCTAAGGTGGTGGGTAACTCTGCTAGTGTTAGGATTACCACTGGATGGGCTGGGACCAGTTGACACTTCCCCTGAGGTGCCTGGTACCCTTGATGTCCCCCCGGCTCCTGTGTCACTCGATTACCTTGAGGGAACTTCCTCGCTAAGTGTACTTTCTCTCCACAGAAGTAGCAATTCCACTGAAACTGATGCTAATCTGTTCTTGTCCCTAGTGGCACCGACTCAGCTACCACTGGCCCTGATGGACTCTCTATCGCTGTCCTTGGCCCTACTCATTTCGATCATTAAAAACCCTGTACCTCTGATACTGATCACGTGCCTGTGACTCCTTAAATTGTTGGGTCCCCTGACTGTCGCTCCCATTCATCTTGTCTAGCCACATTAACGTATCTGAATTGGGTCTCTTCTCCCCCTTATATTTCTGAAATAACATGTGGTCCTGATAATGTAGCAAAGTGGCATTCACAATCTGGGTGTAAGTGGTAAAAGACGAATTCCCCAACAATGATTGACTTATGTGCCAAGTTGTCCCTAACATGATCTTCTCCATTTTCTTCTCTTCAGTGTTTACCTTGTATCCAACAAAAAAATACAATACAATAAAATCCTCTTTATATTCCGTTATAGTGCGACCTTCCTACTTAAGGTCCATGAACTTCATTCTCATCTTAGATTTCGTAGCTAATGGGAAATACTTTTCCTCAAACTTGCCCCAAAACTCGTTAATAACCAACCTGTCTCACTCCTCCAGTGTGGTGGTTCCACTACCTATCAAAATGAGGCTAACATCTACTTATGCATTGGAGTGCACTCAATCATCCTCAAGTGTCGTCGAATGTCCTTCTTCCACTGAATGACCACCAATATGTCGAGGCTTCTAGTAAACTCTGGTGGGTGGTCGTTAGTGAAGGCCTTTATAGTTCTTTCCTATACTGAGATATGTGCCTGAACGGGTAGCACCACCTACTGTGGTGATGGTGGTGGTGGTTGCTATTGCGGTGGATGAAAATGATGTAGCATAGCATCCATCGCCGTAGAGACTACCTGCATCATTATTTTGGCAATGTCTACTGAACTAATCCTGGGTGGAGTTGGTAATGGTTGTGTGTGTGTCTTCGATTCCTATTGAGACCCCTCTTCTGCAGCTTGTGTGATGACATGTCGTGATCAACGTCATGTACCATTTTCCATCTGAAAGCAAACGAGGTTCGTATTAGTAATAGATCGTAAAAAATATATTGAATCCTAGTAATAGACTTTATATATCAAAGAACGAAATGCATAACGTAACGAACAAAACACATATCCTAAGGATGCTAGAATTTGGCTCTGATATTAAATGTAACAACCCCCATTTTCCACGTAAAGGTTGGCCAGGAACAATATGCCGAAGATGGATCTTATCTAACATCTATATCATTCTCAACATCAAAATCATAATATGACATTAATTTTATTACAATATGCACAATCAACCATTTAAAATAATAACTGATAAGAAATAAGTCCAACTCTCAACTAGTAATAAATAATCAACTTAAGTATAACAAATATCCCAAAAGACTAAATTATAAACTTCAAACTTATGCCTATATAATTACCGAAATAAAAATATAACTTGAACGAAAATAACAACCTAAACTAAAGTCAAATGATCTTAATGACTAATGAGAAAATGTGATCACAAGTTTGATCTCCAGTCAGCCCTACTGTCCCTATCTAGGCAAACCTGGGGGAAAATATGTTATAATTTAGGTCACCGCCCTAGAGTTATAAGAATTATCTTGCGAAATCAAAATGCAATAATGCAGTGAATTCAAAGTATGCACCGGTCATCGACACTCACATGGAGTAAGTATCTCACCCCTCATCAAAGTAAAATACTATACACATATCAAATGAAGTCCCAAATATGAAAGTCTGATAACTATAACAATAAGGTAACATTCGATGCATCTAGCATAATTCATATACGGAAGCTAATTATCTACACATGTGCTTCTAGTCCCAAGAGTAACGCCTAAGATACTAACTACAAGAAATTACATATCATCCATTATGTATTTTATGTAGAATTGGGTTCATTATTAATTGTCTACACCATTAGACTACAGGAATTAATTCTCAATTAATTTATACAATTTCACATGTCCTTACATATATACTATACATAAAGACATCTACTTTCAGTTTATCGTTCGTTCTCTAACGGTAAGTCCGGAGGAGTCCCTAATTCAAATAGACATCACAAAATATATACAAGTGGGGTGGTCCCTATGCAGTACACCATTATATGGTCCCTGCCTTGGCGGTGACAATGGGTCCCAGCATCTACACCTACCCTCGTAAGTGGCGCTTCCACGTAGTACGTAAAATAACGACATGCACCACGCCTAGATCACCTATGCCGACGTGTTCTACGGTTACGAGACGCGCGTAATACCAGCCAATAGGCCATTCACAAACATTGGTATGTCGACACAAATAAGTAACTACATAATTATAATATATAATATGTATAGTTAATTAATCCTATAATTACTCCAAAAAGTCTTATTGATCTCGAATTAAGAATTCTACTTTATGAGTTAACCATCTAGTTTATTGTTAACTTCCCAACTTAAATAGTGACATAACCTTTACATGGAATTCGTCTACGATTAAGTTGAGGTACTTCTTAACCTTCCCATTATATTCCCAGAAGTTAAATTATAACTCTCGACCCGATACTCCATGCCATACCCTAAACTTGATCCACGAAAATCATAAAAACCAAGTGGAACTAGCACAACAAATCGAACCAGTTCGCTGACTGGACCGAACTGATTCAATCAGTGAACTAATTTTCCCCTCCCAACGGGCTAGTTGGGCTCTGTTGGGCTGCCATGATGAACAATGAAGGTATTTTACATTCTCCCTTAATCCAGGGCGTCTTTAACCCTCATCCAAACACTATGTATGAACTCTAATCTATTCCTAACTATGAAACAACAATTCTCTACATCAACATAATCCTGAAAACACATCAAATCCATTCGATAATAATTTATACCAAGAATTATGTGCTATTAAAACCCTAGTTTCCAAGATTTAATCTTTTCTATTTTTACCCATTCAATATCTTATCTTTCTTATCAATTTATTATAGATTCATCATTCCTACAATATGAGTTCTAAGGTTTCATTCCCAATCAACATAATTATTCAATTTTCGGGTTTATCACCAATTAGTTTAATCCATAAGTGTTATAATTTCATATTTGTTCTTCAATATTCATGAGGTTTATTCCAATCATATAAACATAAATTCATCAACTTTAACCCATAAATTTCGATGAAAAATACACAATTATATTAAGAACCACATTGCAAATTAACTTAGCAAGAGAATTTTTGCCTTAAACTGTGGATTGGAGTCTCCCGCTCTTGAATATTTGTTCTTCCTTCCTTCTCTAGCCTTGGTAACCTCTCCTATGGGTGTGGGGTTGATGGGGTTATGTTGTGGTGGATGAAACTAGCCTCTTAATCTGTTAATCATCCTCTTATAATCCCTAATCTCGAGTTAGCCATAAACCCCCAACTTTGGGCAGCCAAACAAGCTCGAAACCATACCTAGATTGACCCAATAACTCCCTTAGTGGTATACCTATGCCTCAAGCCTATATCTAGATGTCTAAAACACCTAAACGAGTCCCGAAATCATCTTGGAATGTGCCGAACTCTAATTACCCAAATCACACACTTTTATTTTATTTACTCACCACAAAATAATAGGTTAATTAAGATACAATTTACTTTCTACGAGTGAACACATTTTGTACAATTGAATCAAATAAGCACGCAATTACCAACAAGCAATTTATTCTCAAATTAAATTCTACCAATTTAATTTAAATTCCACCATTTTAATTTCTTAACTAATTTATTACGAAAATACGGTGTGTTACATTTTTTAGTGCTTAATTTTTAACACTGTATTTGATATTAATTAATGTGTATTTTAAACATTTCAGTTTCTATTTAGCAATATAAGTTTACATGCATGTGAATTAATGAATGTGACATAAATAGTCTATTATATAAAACATTATTAGACCATTATTGAATAACCAAACTTATAGACCTTGTTGAATGAGTTGTTAATGTTGTGGTACATGAAAGCAATCATGCTCTTGAATTAATATGTGAACTCCATGACTCGAATTAATGGATTGCTTGATTAAAGTGTTACGTAAAACCAATTAAGGATGATTAAAAGATTTTTGCACGCCTTATGATATTATGGACCAAGTGGAAAAATATTAAAATTATTAAAAATAATAATTCTGCATAATGTGCTCCGTAATCATATTGATATTAAGAGTTACTTTAGTTAATAAATGGGTACTCCAAATATAAAGAGTCAAAAGGACTCTTGAGTATCTACCTTGATGGATGGTTAAGATTAAGCGATTGTTAGAGATTTAGGTATTGTCACTGTCTATAAATAAATGACTGTTTTTCCATTATTCAGGCACACTAAAAGACAACATAATGAAATTATAGGATATGGTAGAGAAATCTAAATTCTCAATGAAAGTTAATTTGGAATAATGTTTTGACCATAGAGGACGATCTAACCATTAGAATGCACAAAAACTGGAACATTATTTTACCAAAGACAATATGAAATCGTAGTTTGAAGATTAGCTCGATCAAATATTGTTATGGTCGACTGCTTTGCCAATCTATCTAGTTTTGACATGATAGAGTTATGTGATCATAATATCATTTTATGTTCTTCATAATGATTATAAATGATAATGATGTTGATCTAAGATCCTAAGGTTAAATATATAATGAATAACGTTTGGATATTCATATGTTATATTTTATAGATCCATATAAAACTGTTAATTACGCGTTCTTTTTATTAGGTTTACAGGAAGAACATAAATAAACTTCTCAAATATTTGTATAACTAGTAGTACTCTATTTATTACCCATGACATGATGCATATATATATTTTTTTCTTTTCTTCTTTCAAGTTCTAACACTTGCAGCTTCATTTTAATCAAATAAACATATGTTATCATTAACAACTTACCCATATAAACATCTAGATGGAAACATCTCAACTATTGTCCACTCAAGATTTTTGAAATTATCATATATAAATAAATGAAACTTAATTATGTATAACCAAATAAAGTTGTAAAATATTTCTGAAAAATCTAAACCCAAGTGCATGTTCCGTACTCTACATCCTACGACAAATTCATATATGTATAAACGAAAATATAAAATAACATGTTTGCAAACGGTTTTATAACACTATAATTCGTGCCAAAGAATTAAACCAAATGATGTGGCATTGTGTTGTAATCTTCTTCAATAAATAACTTTATGAATTTATTACGTTTAGTGTAATTTTGGTGCAATTTTGTGATGAACATGTAATTTTTTTTACTACAAAAGATGTAATTTTCAAATTCAAATCCTCAATTCAAATGAAGATGATGCGAAGGTAAAAAAAATCAGTCATATACACACACAGAGACAGAAACATGAACGCAATGTTCAGTGAGTAATAATAGGCTTACCGAAGCTAGATTACCGAGCCAATACCAAACTCAATATAGGTCGTTCATCTCTTTGTCCAAAGCCATGCCTTCTTTTTCAACTCCAAGTTTTAACCACGTAGTTTTCACTGATGAGTTTAGTCAATGATAATTTCTTAAATATACTAATTTGTTCGTGTTGGACACATAATTAAGTCATTATCCGTGTGTTGATGTTAGTATCTGACACTAATTTTTTTTTTTAAGTTCGGTGCTTTTGGGGAGGAACCCATGATTTAATTTTGCCGCATATACAAAATAGTCCCTCAATTTTTTTTTAATACATGTTTAGTCCAAGTCTTTTTATTTTGCACCAAAAAGTTCTTCATCATGTCAAAAAGGGGTTTGGGTATTTGATCCTTTAATTTTTTGTCCAATATATTTTTAAAAATTATTTTTAGTTTTTGTTCAAGATATTTTAAAAAATGATTTTTAGTAAAAACCATCCATTGTTATTCCAAAGTAGGCCTGGCAAAATGACGCACGATACGATAATACGACACGAACCGACACGAAGTTATAAGTTAATGGGTGTGCGCTTAATGGGTTCAGGTCACATCAGTGCCAACCCGATAAGACACGTTAGTTAACGGGTCGGGTTAGGATTGACCCCCTTCACCCGTTAATACCTGATAAAACCCGTTATAACCCATTAATTTAAGTAAATAAGATATACTTTTGGAACTTATAAACAATTTATGTAGCATAATATTAATTTAATCATAATGAATTTTACTAAATGAGAAATTTAGTAATGTCAATGAATTAATGGGTCTATTTGGGTTCAAAAATGAGATAGTATGTCAACTTGTATACAATTCAAAATAATTCATTATCTTAATGGGTATTAACGAGTGAACACGACACGATAACATAACGGGTCGGGTTTGGATATGATTTTTTGACACGATAAAAAAATCACCCGTTTAGACACGAACTCAATAAGATCTTAATACGATAAAAAACGATATGAACACGATCCGACAAAACCCATTGATAGCTCTGTTTCAAACGCTCCCTAAGCACTACCTACCTTGTTTTCGGATTTTCTAGTTATTAGGAAATCCGACATTATATAGTTGGGTACATTGTAAAAAAAGAAGCATGTTGAAAAACTAACTTGCTAGCAGATTTTTTTTTAAATTACGAAATGTGAATGTTACACCGGTAAACAATGGGCAATTCTATTGATATCTATAATGATAATTTATGTCTCAAATTGAGTGTCAACTTTTACAAGTAAAAGATACTAACAAATTTTAGGGCGTAGGTAAAAGTAGGGATGACAAATTTTATAATGATAAATTTTATTTAGTTTTTTCATACGAAGGTATCAAACAATCATTAGACGAAATTAAAATTAATTTAATTAATTTATTTAAATATTTTTTTAATATTTAAAAAAAATAATTTTAAACAATTTTTAAAACAATTTTATAAAATAGTCTTTAAAACATTTCTAAAACAGTTTTTATAAGGGCGCTTGGCAAATAAGTCCGATTTACATAAGATATTTCCTAATATGTCATATTTATACATATAATGAATATTCACTATATGCTTACAAATAGGACCTATTGGACCAAAAATCTTTTTTCATGGAACCTGTTGGAGCAAAAAAAAGATAATAGGACCTATTGAACTACATACTTAGTAAACGAGACTAATTGGTAAAAAAATCATTTTTATAAAACATTATTAAAACAAGTTTTAAAACAGTTTTTAAACTATTTAAAACATTTTTTAAAATTGTTTTTTTAAACTTTAAAACAACTTTTATAATATATTCAAAACAGTTTTTAAAAATGTTAAAAACAGTTTTTACATTATTTTTATAAAACGGTTTTTTAAAAAAAATGTTAAACATTTTCTTAACAATTTTTTATAATATAAAAGACAGTTTTAAAACATTAAAAAATAGTTTTAAAATATTCATTACAGTTTTTTTAACTATTTAAAACAGTTTTTAAAATTGTTTTTTAAACTTTAAAACAGCTTTTATAATATATTAAAAACAGTTTTTAAAAATGTTAAAAACAGTTTTTTCAATATTTTTATAAGACGGTTTTTAAAAATATTTGTAAAACATTTTCTTAACAATTATTTTAATATTAAAAACAGTTTTTAAAACATTAAAAAACAGTTTTTAAATATTCATAACAGTTTTTTTAACTATTTAAAACAGTTTTTAAAATAGTTTTTTAAAACTTTAAAACAGTTTTTATAATACATTCAAAACAGTTTTTAAAATGTTTAAAATAGTTTTTAAAAATGTGAAAAACAGTTTTTACAATATTTTTACAAGACAGTTTTTAAAAAAAATTGTAAAACATTTTCTTAAAGTTTTTTATAATATTAAAAACAGTTTTTAAAACATTACAAAACAGTTTTTAAATATTCATAACAGTTTTTTAATTATTTAAAACAGTTTATAAATTATTTTTTAAAACATTAAAATCGTTTAAGAAGTTCGCAAATTTGTTGACAAATATTTCTCACTCAAATAGGTAAGCAAAATTTGTCAATACCTTATGCATAAAAGGTGTTATACACTGACAAATAATGTCACGATAAATTATACAATTAAACAGTAAAAAATAAATAAATTTTTATATTTATCAATTTTTTTGGCATTTATCGGAACAAATACTGACGATCAAAAGAATCCTTATATTTTAATTTAAAAGCGAAAGAAATGTAACATGACTTAGCTCCATCCCATCACCTTGTTTTTTAACCAGTGGAAACTTTTTCATTAAGTTACTTGGAAACTTCATAGACCCATTCAAGTACTTTAAAGAAACATATAGGTGTGATTTGTTGAATAATGAGACCGTTTTTAATTCTTGTAATGGCACGTATATAATTGTAGTGACTTTAGTTTTTACTTTTGGGCCAGCCTTGGACAATGGTGGTCATGACTTTTTTATATTCTTTACTTTTCCCTTTCAAGTTTTGGTGGTAGATCTCATTATATACTTCTCCTTGGTGTTCAGACATGTCTACTTTTGTATACTTTTCTCCCAACATCTATGCGACATATTTATAGTATACTCTTTTTTTTTTAAGATATTTTTCATACTACGAGGTATTCGGATCAGTTTACGTGCACTTTAATTAATTTCGTTCGCGGTTCGTGATTTTTGCTGGTCAAGCTTTATTTTTACACTATCAATGATCAAACTAGGGACCAAACTCAATCCATCCCCGAACAGTGTCCTAGTGACAGCCTTATACCATTGGCCAAGAGGCTTGATAATATGTAGTATGTTAGAGTAAAATTTAATATATGGGCTTATATATAAAATAAATATGAATTATAGGCTATCAAATAAAAGTAGGCCAATTAAAGTGATTAATTTAAATTTTGGGCCTTACTAATGTATTATTAAAGTGTGGATTTTATTGTGTAGGGACAAGAGTAATTTCTATTTTTATGATGGGTTAAAATAGAAATATACGAAATATGAAAAGACACGATTGTGTTATAAATAGGGGTCATGGTCCCCAGATGACACAACACCAATCTTCTGATTCCCATTGTCAGAGAGAAATTTAGAGAGGAAATAAAAGTGTTGCTCTGGAAGAGTATAAGACCTCAGACTCAGATATTTTAACTTTCTATCATGGATTCAGGTACGCTTTCGCAAAATCAATATTTATATTTCTTGATAATTCAATATGAATGTTCCTGTTTGTGTGATAGTTTTCACAAAATAGAAACTAATTCATCATGTGGTATCAGAGCTATTTCATGTTGAATTGTTGAGAATATATTAGGAAGGTATTGATATTAATTTTCGACTGCAAATATTTTTTCAAAAAGGTTTAATATTTCAGAAAAATTTTGGATTCAGAAATATTCTCGTTTCATTACGATTCCAATGATATAAAATTCATGAAATTTGATGGTAGTGGAAGGTTAAAGGTTCAACTGTTGGTGTTTCATATTTAAGCCTCTTAAATGATGAAAATTATGAAGGATCTCAAGAGGTTTTGAACCCATGACCTTTCAAGTCTGGAGCCAAAGGGTTTTTTGAACCCATGACCTTTCAAGTCTAGAGCCAAAGGAGTTCTGAACCCATATACAAATTTAAATTCATATTTTGGTGTATTTATATATATATTTCGAGATAAATTAATTTAAACAATATGTCACCAAAGTGACCTCTTTTGTTCAAAATTAATTTTATTTCGAAATATAAAAAGAATTACGTGCATGTAATTTATGTGAATATTAATCGGCCCAAAGGAAGATTATTTTTTAACAAAATTACATGTGTCACTTTAATAATAAGCACGTGATAATTATTTAGTTTTACATATGAATAATAAATTGGCTCAAAGGAAGAATTATTATTCAATATGTTCTTATTATCAGTGTTTGATTATTACGGCAAGATATCACTTACAAGTTAATATTTTTTCCAAAGATAAAATATTAATAGAGTGTCCGATATCTTAAAATGAGATTTGTCCTTTATTTGAATTTATTTTTTATTTAAGACTTATATGAGCTAGTTTAATTTGTTTATTGTTCTCTGATTCAGCTATCAGTTCTGCTTCCAACATTAATGTCAGTATTAATTCTATTCCCATGCTTAATGGCACAAACTTTAAGTCATGGCAAGAGAACCTTCATATAGTTCTCGGTGTCATGGATCTGGACCTTGCATTAAGGGTTCCTTCTCCTGCACCTCTTACGGATAAAAGTTCCTCTGATGACAAAGAGGACTTTGAAAGGTGGGAGAAGTCAAATCGCATGTGTTTGATGATCATAAAGAAGGCCATTCCAGAAGCATTCAGGGGCACAATATCGGAAACGATAAAGACAGCCAAAGAGTTCTTAGAAGAAATTAAGAACAAATTTGCCAAAAATGAAAAGACTGAAACAAGTACACTTTTGGCAAGTCTCATCTCAATGAAATATAAAGGTAATGGGAACATTAGGGCATACATTATGGAAATGTCTCATCTCGCTTCAAAGTTAAGAGCACTTAAGCTTGATCTCTCTGTGGATTTTCTTGTGCATTTGGTTCTGATATCTCTTCCCACACAATTCAGTCAATTTAAGGTGAGCTACAACTGCCAAAAGGAGACTTGGTCTCTTAATGAGCTCATCTCACATTATGTGCAAGAAGAGTAAAGACTGAAGCAAGATAAGACATAAAGTGCTCATTTGGCTAGTACTTCCAAGGACAAGGGGAAGAAAAGAAATAAGGATAAAGAAGCTGCAGTGGTTCCATATCCAAAGAAACAACATAAAGAAAAAACTGTTGATGGTTGTTTCTTCTGTGGAGCTGCGGGACATAGGAAGAAGCAATGTACCAACTATCATGCTTGGCGTGTCAAGAAAGGTACACCTCTTAACCTAGTTTGTTCTGAGGTTAATTTGACTTCGGTACCTAAACACACTTGGTGGATAGATTCTGGTGCAACCACTCACATCAGTGTGTCTATGCGGGGTTGCCTGAGTTGTCGAAAGCCAAATGATGGTGAAAGATACATTTTTGTGGGCGATGGCAAGAAGGTTGAAGTTGAAGCAATTGGGATATTTCGATTATTATTGAAGTCTAGTACTTATTTGGATTTGAATGAAACATTTATCGTACCGTCATTTAGACGGAATATTGTTTCTATTTCTGTATTGAACAAATTTGGTTATACTTGTTCCTTTGGAAATAATAAATTTAGTCTTCTTCATAATTCAAATTTAGTTGGTACTGGTTCTTTATCTTATGTAGATAACCTTTATATGCTTGATACTATTGCTTCATATCGTGAAACCTTGCAATTAAGTACTCGAGGTATTAAAAGAAAATTAACCAATGAGAATTCTGCATCATTATAGCATAAGAGATTAGGTCACATCTCCCAAAGGATAATGAAAGACTTGTGTCAGATGGAATTCTAGATTCCCTTAATTTTTCAGATTTTAAAATTTGTAAAAATTGCATAAAGGGAAAACAGACAAACATAAGGAGATCTGGTGCTAATAGGGCTACAGACGTCTTAGAACTGATACATACAGATATTTGTGGGCCATTCCCTATGGTTTCGTGGAACGGTCAATAATATTTTATCACATTCATAGACGATTTTTCACATTATGGCTACCTTTATCTCATCCATGAAAAGTCCCAATCTCTGGACGTGTTTAAGTCATTCAAGGATGAAGTTGAAAATCAACTCAGCAAAAGGATTAAAAGTGTCAGATCTGATCGTGGTGGTGAATACTACGGTAGGTATGACGGTTCAGGTGAACAACGCCCATGACCATTTGCTAAATTCCTAGAGGAGTGTGGTATCGTCCTGCAGTACACCATGCCAGGTTCTCCAAGCATGAATGGTGTTGCTGAAAGGCGAAACATAACGCTTAAAGACATGGTAAGGAGTATGATCAGTTACTCTAACTTACCAGATTTACTCTGGGGTGAAGCATTAAAGACTGAAGCACCTTCATATTTGGGGATATCCAGCTGAAGCGAGGCCTTATAGGCCACATGAAAAGAAACTGGATTCCAGAATAGTTAGTTGCTATTTTATTGGATAATCTGAAAGATCTAGGGGTTACAAATTTTATGATCCTACCACCAAAATAATTTTTGAGACTGGAAATGCCCGGTTCTTTGAGGATGTTGAGTTTGCCGGGGGGGATAAGGTTAAGCGTTTTGGTTTTGAAGAAGAATATGTTGATATTCCCACAGCTGTTATTAACATTGATCAGGATCCAATTACTGACATTGTTCAAGAAGCAGATCCTAATCAAAACAATTTCCAAGAATATCCCATTCTAGAAGAACAAACTCTACCACCTCCAGAACCTATGCCATTAAGGAGATCCACCAGAGAAAGAAGAAGTGATGTGCCAGATGATTACATTGTATTTCTCCAAGAACATGAGTTTGACATTGGTGTGGTGGAAGATGATCCGATCACCTTTCATCAAGCCATGGAAAGTTCTAAATCTCAAGAGTGGATTGATGCCATGAATTAGGAGATAAAGTCCATGAAGGACAATGACGTTTGGGATCTTGTCCCATTACCTGAAGGTAAAAAAAACCATTGGTTGCAAATGGATATTTAAAACCAAAAGGGATTCGAAAGGTGATGTGGAGAGATACAAAGCCCGTCTTGTCGCTAAAGGCTTTACACAGAAAAAAGGCATCGATTATAAAGAGACTTTCTCTCCGGTTTCATCGAAAGACTCTTTAAGGATAATAATGGCACTTGTGGTGCACTTTGACCTTGAGCTTCATCAGATGGATGTTAAGACTGAGTTTCTCAATGGTGACATTGATGAAACAATATATATGGTGCAACCAGAAAACTTTGTGTCGGGAGATGCAAAGAAAACGGTTTGCAAATTAAAGAAATCCATTTATGGGCTTAAGCAAGCTTCTCGTCAATGGTATTACAAGTTTCATTAAGTTGTCATCTCGTTTGGTTTTGAGATGAATCTGGTTGATGATTGTATATACCACAAGTTCAGTGGGAGTAAGCATATTTACTTGGTTTTATATGTTGATGACATTTTTCTTGCCACCAACGATATAGGTATGTTGCACGAAACCAAGAGATTTCTTTCAAAGAAATTTGAGATGAAAGATCTTGGTAACACTTCTTTTGTGTTGGGTATACAAATACACCGAGATCGCTCTCGAAGTACACTTAATTTAGCACAAAAGAGCTATATCGAGAAAGTTCTTGAAAGATTTGGCATGCATGATTGTAAACCAGGTGACACCCCTGTAGCTAAAGGAGATAAATTTAGTCTCAGTCAATGTCCCAAGAATGATTTTGAGATTCGGGAGATGCAAAAGATTCCTTATGCGTCAGCAGTAGGAAGTCTTATGTATGCTCAAGTATGTACGCGTCCAGATATTGCGTACATTGTTGGCATGTTGGGAAGATACTTAAGTAATCCTGGAAAGGATCATTGGATAGCAGCCAAGCGAGTCATGAAGTACTTACAGAGAACAAAAGACTACATGCTCACCTATCGGAAGTCAGAATAGTTAGAGATCATCGAATATTCTGACTCCAATTTTGCTGGATGCCAAGATAGCATGAAATCTACTTCAGGTTATATCTGCTTACTTGCTGGAGGTGTTGTATCGTGGAAGAGTGTTAAGCACTCTATTATAGCTTCTTCTACCATGGCAGCTGAGTTTGTAGCTTGTTATGAGGCATCCAATCAAGGAATATGGTTGCAAAATTTTATCACGGGGCTGCGTATTGTGGATGGCATTGAAAGACCACTTAAGTTATTTTGTGATAATAAATCAGCAGTACTGTATTCCAACAATAACAGGAGTTCTACGAAGTCAAAGTTTATTGACATTAAGTTCCTAGTTGTAAAAGAAAGAGTTCAGAGTGGACTTATATCTATAGAGCACATTGGAACAAACTCCATGATTGCGGATCCGCTGACTAAGGGATTACCACCCAAGGTCTTTCATGAGCACACTACTCATATGGGTGTAATTTCTTTTCAGGATATATCAGTTTAGTGAGAGTTTGTATTTTATATGCTTTCATAGACATATTTGATTTAATGGATATTGTATGGTTATTTACCGCAGTAAAGTATTAAGTTTATATTCACTCTGACTTTATATGGTTTGATCTCACTAAGGTTTAAGGAGGACCAGTTGGAAATAGGCATGTTAAGATCACATTGCATGAAATTTCCATGCTACACATCCACACTTGATCTTTGTCATTAGTTGCATTGATATATGTGATCATTGATGGGTCTACTTACGAAATGTGTAATGACGATCGCTTTGATTTTTGGTGCAATTAATGGACAAGATTGTTAAGATACATAAAATTTTGATAGCTAAAACTCATGAACTCATAAAGTATAATTCAAATTTATAAAGTTACATATATATATAGCCCAAGTGGGAAATTGTTAGAGTAAAATTTAATATATGGGCTTATATATAAAATAAATATGAATTATAGGCTATCAAATAAAATTAGGTCAATTAAAGTGATTAAATTAAGATTTGGGGCCTTACTAATGTATTATTAAAGTGTTGGTTTTATTGTGTAGAGACAAGAGTAATTTCTATTTTTATGATGGGTTAAAATAAAAATATACGAAATATAAAAAGACGCGATTGTGTTATAAATAGGGGTCATGGTCCCTAGATCACATAACACCAATCTTCTGATTCCTATTGTCAGAGAGAAATTTAGAGAGGAAATAAAAGTGTTGATCTCGAAGAGCATAATACCTCAGACTCAGATATTTTAACTTTCTGTCATGGATTCGGGTACGCTTCTGCAAAATCAATATTTATATTTCTTGATAATTCAATATGAATGTTCCTGTTTGTGTGATAGTTTTCACAAAATAGAAATTAATTCATCATAGTATACTCAGGCTCACCTGAAAGCTTTCATCAATTTTCTTAGTATGTATAATAAACATAGCAAAACGCTCACAAATACACGTTATTTTTTAAGTCTTGAATCCAAAAACTATATGGAAAAAAAAGAAATAATAAAAAACTAAACTCTAAATCCTTTCCCCGTGTAATAAAAAATTATGGCAAAATTAGAGGAGGGGCTGCTTAAAATGTAAGAAAGTAAGGTGGACTATGTGCAATTATAATTATCGCTTTGGAATTACATATCAATTGTCTCGTAATATATCATGCTTTTTGAGAACACTATTAATGTTATCAGTGTAATAATATAATGTGGCACTTACACGTAGGCCTCTCACAAGAAATTTTATTACTTTAAAATGAAGATATTTTTTTTAAGCACCTAGGTCCCTCAAATACTCATTTATCCAATACTCTTTTATTCTTAAAAGTCCAAGTTAGCGGTACCCACCTCTACCCCCACACTCACCCCCATCCCCACCCCACTACCGAAGCTCCATTGACCACCGTCTGAGCTCTGGTGCTGGTCATTGGAACTCTGATAGTGATCGTTGGAGCTCCGCCGATGGGTTGTTGGAGCTCCAACAGTGTTCGAGCGCGGGGGGGGGGATGCCGCTAGCACGGACTTTTAAAAATAAAATAGTATTGGTAAATGGGTATTTGTGGAACCTAGGTGTTTAAAAAAATTATCCTGATTTAAAATAATAAAATTACTTATAGGGGACCTAAGTGTGTTTATCTCTAATATAATTAGGATGATGACTCTTATCATAGTAGGACGATGAATGGTATTATATTAAAATTAGGATTAGGATTAGAATTACTATTGTCTATAGATCAAGCCCCCTCGTGTACGATCACTGATTTACACAAATATAGTCTCGGGTAGATGACACCCTAAATACCTGTTAATCTCTAGACTCTCGTCTCGTAAGATGAGACCAATCATTACGTTGATACCTCCACTGAGATGTTGGATCAGATGACCCTCAGATGACACTCATGCTACGAGGCACAAGACTTAAGATCAAGGGATAGGTTTGTTGGGCACATACGACTATCATATCTCGTCTCGGGCACGAGCTTAGAACTAAGCACCAAACAGTCCCTCAAAAGACCCGATATATCCAGTGTCGTCCCGAACAACACTGCCTCCTACAAGATGTGGTCGGCCAAGCATAGAAAGCATGACAGATGTATCTTAGTCATTCCACCACAAAACTCTTAACAAGAATCACTCACCCACGTAAGGGGATCCGCATCATGATTACTTCACCATCATAATGGACACGTGGCACTCTCTCATAGTCTCTCAACATCAGTTGGGCGTGGAATGCATGTTGGGGGTGATACTGCGCACCCCCTGCCTATAAAAGCTCATTTTATCTTCTTTATTGATGATTAAATTCCTACACCTTTATTGTTACTCTGCTAAATATGTTCTAGAGAGAGAAAGTTTATATTTGAATATTCCATGGTTTTTTATGCCTCATTACAGTGAAATACTCTCATACCTTGCACAATGGATGTAAGTTAACGGTCGAACCACTTAAATCCTCATGTTCATCTCCATTTCACTCATCGCATCTCCTATATTATATGTTCATTACATGCAATTTACTTGTTACTCATTCATCCGTGCATAACTCAACCTCTGGGTAAATCCTTTTATGATATGTGTATCAATAAATGGTTCCATCTGTGGGAACGTCTTCATCGTTTTAATCTTAGATTAGATTTCCTCTCCCATATCAGGTTGTGATTCAAATCCACCATTGTTGAATATACATCACAATTGAAATAGATTAGGTGTTGAAATTCATTAGCTTATTTGTTTAATCCCCCCTTTTATATGTTTATTCACTTGCTATTATAATTTACCTCCTTTCTCTAATCGGTGATGTCTTCAAATCCCCCGTCAAATGTCGAAACTGGTTCCAGCCAATCTCTTTCGCAGTCTAAGCTAGCCAAAGTAATGACAAAATTAAAAATCTCTGGCGACCAATAAGAAGGCCATGAAAAACTAGTTGATGGCATTTAAGTAAGAAATATTGAGTCGAATCCTGAATTACCCGACTGTAAACCCTATCACATCGGTAGTCATGAGGGAAGTTGCACCACTAGCAACCGAGGGACCACCCCTATCTCTAATGAAAGAGGTCTCGCATGGCTTGAGGTGGAAAGAGATTTTGGATCCCCATCGTCTCTACCTTTATAAGGAGATAGATCCAGGACTTGAGGATGCTGCGTACGAGGAGGAATCACAACTAGGACTATGATGAGCGGTATGAGACGTATGACACATTACCGGGCAGGTAAAGCCCATACTCTTCCTCATACGCATCAAGATAAAACTATCTGGTATACCCCTCAGAGTAAGCACATGAATAATACATTTACAAGACTAAGAAGAGGATTCACATTTGATCGTCTCGATTAGGAGGATATTCTAGCCGAGAAGTTTCCCTAAAGCACCAGTTAACCCATTGAGAAGGTCGAGAGATAACTAGTTTAAATAGGGACCCAAATAAAGTAACAAACTATAGAGTCATCTTAGAGGTGGAAGGTTTAGGGGATAATCTTATTGATGATGATAATCCATGGAACAGTTCGATTCAAAGTCTGGAGGATAAGATTGATAGTCTCATCAACAGCCAAAACCCCAGTTATAGGGGATATACAGAAGGCTCTCCTCTCGTGCCAAGTATTATCGATTATCCAGTACCTAGAAAATTCAAACCGCTAGTGGTGATGCCCAGGTATGATGGGAGCACAAACCCAGTTCACTATATAGAGATGTACCCATTCACGACCTATATTCACTCCACTCCTGGTGATATGAGATGTTGGGCATTTTTTAGAACTCTCACTAGTGTTGCCCATATGTAGTATATTGGACTATCGAGAGGGACGATAATAAGTTTTAAGGAGCTAGCTGAGAAATTTATCCATAATTTTTGTTTTGTCATAAAGCCTACGAAATGAGTTACTCCTCTATTGAATATGAGACAATGGAAGAATGAACTATTGATGGATTTTATATCTCGGTTCAATAAGGACAAGTTAGAAGTTAAAGACTATCATAAGAGCTTTACGACGACAACCCTCATTAGAGATCTTCAACCTGGGAAACTCCACTAGAATATCTCTAAAGAACCTCTAAAATCCATGACAAATTTCTAACTGAGGCCAGGAGAATCATAAATGCATAGGAGGCCATGGCGGCCAAGAGGGGGTACCAGGAGGAGTCAGGTAGCTGTAAATCAAGGCAGGGTCAAGAAAGGGATAAATACTAAAAGAATCCAAGCGAAAATAAGTTTATAAAATACACCCCACTCATTATTATCCCTGATCTTATACTGAACGAAATCAAAGATAATAAATAACTAAGTTGGCTTGAGAAACTTAATTCCCCTGCCCATAAAATGGATAAAAGGAGGTAGTGTGAGTTTGATTAGGATCACAGACATACAACAATCAAGTGTTATGCTCTTAAGGATGAGATTGAGAATTTACTAACGTAGGGAAAGCTACGAAAGTATGTTGATAAAGATGGGAGACGATATGATAATAGGAAGAGGTATTCCTAATGAACGGATGACAGGCCAAAGAAAAAATAAGTTCAAGCAAGCCAGAATGACAAAGAGTCAGACTATAATGAAAAAAGACGATCAGGATCTCCGAGAAAAACCCGAGGAAGTTAAAGGTAATCTCCATATAATTTTTTTTTTATGTTAAAATAATCTCAGGAGGCATAGCAGATGGAAGAACTGAATCAACAGATATAAAGGCTCATATCGTCGAGATTAAGGTCGGGCCGAAAAGAATGGAAATTAACTCGGCAGAGTTAGAGGGGAAACCAATCAAGTTAAAGAAATTGGACATTGAAAGTCTTGTAGTGGGTTTCTCTAGGTTGGATTTTAAAGGAATCCTTGCCCCTCATGATGACCCACTTGTAATAAGCATACGAGTGTATGGCTATAATGTTTCTCATATCTTGGTGTATAGAGGAAGCTCAATCGATGTGATGTTTTGGGATTTCTTCAGAGGCTTAAAGCTTAGCAATAAGGGATTTATCCCATACCATTATCCTTTTATCAGATTGAGTAGTGAGAAGGTTATCCCACTAGGAATATTTGAGATGGATTTCCTCATGAGGACATTGCCGGGATGTTTGACAAGAAGAATAAAGTTTTTTTTATAATGGATAAGAATGTGTTATAGTCTTACAATAACATTTGGGGAAGGTTGAAGTCGTGCCTTCCACTATACATAAGATGATGGGATTCTCAACTCCATATGGAATAGGGGAAGTCAATATTGATCAAGTGGAAGCACACGAGTGCTATTTCACCTTGGTGGAGGAAAGGAAAGCATATGAGAGGAAAACCATCTCTTACAATATTAATACCCTTGATCCCCGAAATAAGAAAAAATTGAAGCAAGGAGAACCAATGAACGAGGTAGAATCCATTGTCCTCAATGGTAATTGGATAATGTGGATGGATTTTACAGACCTCAAAAAGGATTTCCCCAAAAATAATTTTCCTTTGCCCAGAATTGATCAACTGGTGGATGCCACGGTGGGGTATGAGCTCATGAGTTTAATGGATGCAAATTCAGGCTATAACCAGATTTTAATATTTGAAAATGATACCGAGATGACATATTTCATTATAGATAAAGGGATTGATTGTTACAAGTTGATGGCTTTAAGCCTAAAGAGTGCAGTTGCCACCTATCAGAGATTTTTTAACAAGATGTTCAAAGAGAAAATCATCAAGATGATGGAGGTTTACATATACGGTATGTTGACAAAAGTATGAAGGTCGAGAATCATGTTAAGGATTTGGAAAAACTTTTAACACCATGGACCACTACAAGATGAAGCAGAATGTAGCCAAATGCATCTTTGGTGTCGGTGCTGGGAAGATCTTTGGGTTCATAGTGAATCAAAGGGGCATTGAGTACAACCCAGCTAAGATAAAGGCATTGATCAATATGAAAACACCAAGGAATACGAATGATATTCAGAGGATGACCGGAAGAGTTATTGTGCTCAAGTCGATAAATGCTTGCTTTTTTTTGTAAATTTTGTCGAAAGCCTTCATCTAGTATGAAAAATGTGAAAGATCTTTCAAAGAAATGAAAGACAACTGAGGCTTACCGATGCTTCTATCTTGGACATTAAAAGGGAGAACAATATTTATACATAGCCATCTCAAAGTCAGCTATCAGGGCGGCGAATATTCGAGATGACAATGGGACTCATAAGCCAACATATTATAATAGCAAAACATTACAAGGGGCGGAGATGAGATATACAAATATGGAGAAGCTTGCATTCACCCAAAAACATGCCTCAAGAAAGATAAAGCCTTACTTTCAACCCATAAAATGACGGTAGTCAGCGATATGCCTCTTAGACAATTCATTCATAAACCTAATAAACCAGGTAGGCTAATAACTTAATCAATTGAGTTGAGCAAGTTTAATATCATCTACCATCCACGAAATGTAATCACGGGGTAAGTTCTGGTAGATTTTATGGTAGAATTTACATCGGAATCGACAGAAGAAACTGAAGTTAAATTGCAAGGTGAGAGTTTAAAGAAAGCTAAAAGTTCATAAATGGGAACCATTGAGAATTCTAAAGCCGACATTACAATGGGTATTTTGAAGCCATATTTGAAACTAAAGAATGGTATCCTTGATGAGGGTCTCATAAAAATGAACCTATGGATTTTGTTTCTTGATGGCTCGTTGTGTGCGATCGGTAGTGGGGTTGGAACAGTCTTCTCGGCCCCAAATGAGATTGATATCGAATACGTACTAAGGATTAATTTTAAAGCATCAAATAATGAGGCCAAGTATGAAGTCTTATTGGCCAAACTTGTGCTCTCAAAGGCGCTAGGTGTCGGCCAACTTCTTGCTTACAATGATTCTCAACTGGCAGTGAATCAGGTCCTGGGAATCTACGTGGCAAAAGATGAAAATTTTCCAAGTACTTGCAGAGAGTGAAGACGTCCCTTGTAAGTTTTCAAGGGGGAAAGTAAATAGAATTTTGAGAATTGAGAATGGAAGGGCGGATGCCCTTGCAAGGCTTTCTTTGGCTAGGAGAGTCGAGATTTGAAGAACAGTTCCTGTCGAAATCCCTTAGGAACCAAGCATCAATCATAAAGAGGCTGACAGTCCCTAATGTTTTTGTAACAACCCAAATTTGTTTTATTATTAAAAGAACTTTAATCGATTTATTTATTTGTCAAATATGAAATTTTTATTTTCATCGACAAATGAATAATAGTTTGTAAATATATAATATACATTTGTATAAAAATGTACACCTATAGAATATTAACTATGTTTAAATTATTTTTACACATATAGTAATTTACATAAAAACTAAACTTCAAATTTATTTTAATCCAAAAAAAAGATTATATATGTTAAAAACCTAAAGGGTATAAAATATAAACTCCTAAACAAAAAATTTACTGGAAGAAATTTAAATAATGAAAAAAATTCAAAATATCTCCCCATCTTGGATATATATATTACGGATTAAACAGAAAAAAAAGGAAAAAGAAAGGTAAACAGACACTGTAAATAAAAGAGAAGAAAAAAGAGTAGAATATATATATATATATATATATATATATATATATATATATATATATATATATATATATATATATATATATATATATATAACGAAGAAGAACCGCCTCTTGGGGATATATAAACACAACCAGGTATTTTTTTAAACATCATCTCTTTTTAAAGAAAGCAATAACAAACCCTAAACAACGAACCCCGTTTCCTTTCATTCTCTTCACCATGAACAAGTATTTTACTACTTCTTTTTTCGTTAGTCAATATGATTTTATAGTTTATTCAAAATATGTAGACAAAAATTAAAATAAGCATAATAACCTATTATTTATATGAAATTCACATGTATAAGAAATGCCGAATTTTGATTTAGGCAACTGCTAAACACTTTGACCATAAAACATTTTTTACCCACAACTGTGCTCTACGAACTCAATGGTAAACGTCTTCGAGGATACAACAATCAGACCTGCAAAGCGAGAACTTCAATTTGCAAGCCACTTGTGAATAACCAATACAAAAATCTCCTTATTCATGGATAAAAAACGAGATAGCACTATAAGAAAAAAGCCTTTTTATGTCATTTTTAAGTGTCATAAAATGCATTTTATGACGCTTTATTTTTCAATAAAAAGCGTCATATGTTTGGGTGTCATAATTGATACTCATAAAAAGTGTCATATTAGGTAACGATTATATATGATTTTTTTTCAAAACTGTCATATCTGCTACAAAAAGGTCATAATATACTCTATAAAATGTCATATTTGATTTAAAAAGCGTCATGATAAACAAATTTTAAAAATTTAAAAAGGTCATGAAAACTTCATCACATGAGGGTTTAATATAAACGATCACAAATTAAACATATAATAATAAAAAAATTAGAACCAATATTAATGTCATAGTTGACAAATAAATCTAAACACATCAAAATTTACAATAACATAAAAAAAGTCTTGATTTTTTTGTATTTGAAGTCAAAATAGTCACCCCTAATATCTTTTATCTCCTACGAATTTTAAGGCAACCTAATAAATTTATGAGATACCAAATATGTGTTCTATGGTGGTGTTATATAGTCAATCAGACTTTACATACTCCAAAATCCTTGTGATTTAATCATAAGTTGGGAAAAATTACTATTATAGAACGTATTAAAAATAATATTTCGTCAATATGAATTTGGATTTGCGGATAAAAACAAGAGCAGGGGGTAGCGAATGAGAACGAATATATCAAGAATTGGATTCATTAAAAAAAATCATCCAAGATGGAAGCGCTGAATGAGCAAAAACCACTTGTTACAACATAATCTTCTACATAAATAGTAATTGGCCAATTAGAACACAACATTAGTAACAAAAATGGTAGCATTTCATTTAGAGGACACTATAGCTTAGAAATTAAATCAACAACGATTGTGGACGGACCCCAAATTTGATGCGACGTCATTTAACTTTCCTCCTACGTCATTAGATGACTTTTGAACCTTTCACTTGTTAGAACCTGATCTACCAGTACTTGGCCAATCAGTAAAACAAAATGACAGCGTTCAATTAGAAGACATCCCAACTCGTTAATTAAAACGACGGTGTTGCATCCAGTCTATCGTATCCAGATGCCAAGCTTGATACAACATGGCTAATCAGAACACTGTAGGATAGAAATAGAGTATGAAAACTACGAAAACCTAATCAAACAACAAGTGCAAAGCTAATCTATGAAAACTTAATCACTATAATCAAAGATCAATTTTAATAATTTGGAGGCCATTACAATTATTTGTTGGAGTAAATTATAATGAAATAAAAATAATGAGAATATATTATGGAGGTTATAATTAATTTAAGTAGAACCTTATTATTAACCACTCTTATTTTTAATTAGGATTATAGAACATAGGATCACACAGTGTTATTTGGGTTGTTAAGATCAAGATCACATCAAAATTCAAGATATTTTATTCAAATGTAACATTAGCTAGACGATTATGTGTAATTAAGTTAATACAATTTTTTTTATCTGATTAAATCTAAAGTGTAACTTTTCAATACGATTTCTTGAAAAATGACAATAAATTCGAATTAAATCTGAAGTGTAATTTTTCAATACGATTTCTTGAAAAATGATAATAAATACGAATTAAAAATGCTTCTAACAGAGTACGAAAAATAGAAAATATGAAAGTCACAACCGATGTGAATGTAAAATGAGAGGGATTGTTGTTTAAAACCCAATTGTACCAGGAGAAACAGAGCGCGAAAGTCACAATTGTATATGAGCCAAGGGGCCCCGTATTCTCGGGGCCGGACTAATCAAGAGTCCCTAAATTTTATGTGTATAAATTTAAGATCAATTATTCCATCAATATAACTGGTTAATACATTAACAAGTTATTCAAATTTGGTGAATCATTCATGTTTCATCAAACAAACTTGGTTATAAAACTACTGGACTGATAAATGTATAGTCTTTAGTTAAAGAAGAAGAAGAATGATGTTCCACAATGAGTGTTGAAAGAAATGAATACCTGGTAGTCGCAATCCACAAGATTTTTCTCGCTTAGACTATCGAGCTTTCCAGTAGCAAGAAAATTGGCACCTTCCAATGCCCCCATTAGCACTAAAGACTAGCACGACCAACAAGATTCCTAATCAATTACTTAACATAATCATCATTCATGATATATGACAATAATATTTAAATTTATTGGTAATTGTATGACAACAAACAAACCTGATTTTTTATGCCCGTAATAACTTCATTCTCCCTCCAGTCAAAATCTGTGGGGAGATTATTCGTAGGAAGAATGGTATTTTTCAAGGCGTCATAGGGTAGCAAGTGAAACAGGGTACGAAAGTCAAGTGAAACAATGTGAGAGAATGAAAAGAGAAAACATACCAGAGAGGAGAGCGTGAGGGAGAGGGAGACTAGAATGGAGAGGAGAGCCGTGAGCGGGTAAAACCAAAAGTTTGAGGGAGAGGGTAAAACACCCAAAAAAAATTAGGGGGAAAAACTCCGCTTCTAAATTTTGGAGTAGAAAAAAGGGTTATAATATGTATATTTAGGGTAGAGATTATTAAAAAAATGTCACAATATTTATAATGAAATATGAATTTCATATTTAAATTGTCATAAAAATAATACTAATATATATAATATGACATTTTATATTAGAAATGTCACATTAATAATAGCATTAACCTTTAAATGACATTTTTGTAATAAACGTCTTTAAATTATTTTTTCGAGCGTCATAAAAAGGTATTTTTCTTGTAGTGTAGACCCTTAATATTTTATCTGTTTTCCCAACTCTTTGAATGACAGGGCAAAACACTTATTTATACTAAACAAATGGCGGTTAAAATTCAGATAAAATTCAGTTAATACCCGTCCCAACATTCACCAACTGTTGGAGATTTTGATTGTTCAGAACAAAGAAAAATGGAATTAATAAAGGAGACAGAATAACGAAAATAAAAAATAAAAAAAGACTCCGAAATAAGTAAAAATCCCAATAAAAATTTCCCCCAAAAATTTATACTTAGTCAAGCCCAAGGCCCATGACCCATGAGCACAAGTATGAGCCGAGTTGGACTGGACCGGGTTTGGAGGGTGATGACAATGTGCTTGCGCGCCTGTGGGCTTGGAAATCAATCCAAGCCCATGTACATCCTCCCTCCTTTAGAGAGTTTGGATACCCCAAGGGCACCAATCCTTTAATCCAAATAGGTTATATTATACTACACCCATTTTTCACATTCTTCCTATAAGGGACATGGACTTTAGCCTTAACACTTCAACCAAGTTCCATATTCAAAGTGGTTACTTTGAGATACAATTTTTCATTCATTAATTTATGATTTTATGCATGTGAGTATATCACGTTATACTCCTTGTAAAGGAGAACACGTTATCACTTTGAATCATGTCAAAAGACATGTCATTCCTATATTAAATTGACCCTAAAGTTGATCAAGATCTTATTTTGTCAACTTAAATAAAACCCATAAAAATCTTATGTTGTCAACTTAAATAAAATAGTTAAATTCTAATAATCCCCCACATTAATGAACATTGGTTGGATTAACATAAACGACTATGCAGACACTAAGAGAGTTAAATAGAAAAATTCTTGTATCAAGAGAGATAGCCTTTGCCCTTGAATATTCCCCAGTAAGAGACTATCGAATTTACTTATTGATCAGTGAACGCGATGTCTTAAACTGTTTAGTGTTTTATGTAAATCAAGTCAATAGACTTCACACGGTAATTTTTCAAAAAAAGTTGATTCTTTCGGTTGTATTCATTTTCGCCCTGAATAAGTCCTGGTTTTATGAGTGCTTTAGAGAATTTTAGCCTTTTGAATTTCTCATAGAAGAGGTCCCTTCACACTTACATAGGCGACTTCCCATTAAGAGTATCCTACTATACCCCACTTAAATTTTCAAAGTATAGGAGTCAGTAAAAGCTAAGCTTATCCTTACTTTGTAGGCAACACTATTTTATCAGAGGTAGGTATGAGTTTAAAACTAATCAATGCTCTTTTAAAAGAGTCCGTCAAAATTTGGTTATCATTTTAAACCTAGATCTTAGGATCTCCAGTCAGCTAGGTAGGGATGCCATCAAGACAACTCTTTATTTTGTAGGCTTTAGTCAGATTCCCCTTGATAACTTATATATATGCTCTCTATTTAACCCTTTGGTTAACAGATTCGCTATATTATCTTTAGATTAAATATAATCTATGGAAATGATTCCATTAGAGAGAATTTGTTTAATAGTATTATGTCTTCAACTTATATATTGAGGCTTACCATTATACATATGGCCCCGTGCTATGCCAATTGTCGATTGACTATCACAATGTATGCAAATTACAGGCATGGGTTTTGGCCACAGTGGAATATGCTCTAAAAAGTTAGAAGTCATTCTGCTTCTTCTCCATCTTTATCTAAAGCTATAAATTCAGACTTCATAGTTGACCTAGCAATGCAAGTCAGTTTCGAGGATTTCTAATACATCGTTGCATTACCAAGTCTAAATACATAATCACTTGTGAATTTAATATCCTTTAAATCAGATATCCAATTATCATCATTGTATCCTTTAAGTATAGTTGGATATCAAGTGTAGTTCAGTCCATTTTTAGGAGCATATCGTAGGTATCTAAGAGCCCTTGTTATGGCTTTCCAATGGTTTTCCCCTGGATTACTTGTATACCTACTCAATTTACGAACTGAGTAAGCAATATCTAAATGAGTGCAGTTCATGACATATATTAAACTACCTATGACATGAGAGTATTCCAGTTGAGATATAGCATTTTCAGTATTTTTATACAAATGAAGAGTTGGGTCAATAGCTATCTTTATCAAACTTATCGAGTAAAATCCTGTCAAATTTATCATTTCCAATTAGGAAAAGAAGAAATTATCTTTTCACCAAGCCATGGAAAGAGAAGATAGAAATATCAGAATCACATAAATCTTCCCCATAAAATATTTCTAATTCTTGTTCTTCAAGAAATTTTATCATTTTATTTGAACTTTTCCCTTTTTGGGGACATTCGGGTGCATAGTGGCCTTCTTCGTTACAAATATAACAACGAAACTTCTTTTTTAGAGGTGATTTTTTAGAAGGTTTCTTTTTCCTAATATATTTTTATTCTTTGAAAAAGATGATTTCTTTTTCCAAGGTTTCCACTTAAATTTCCTCTTTCGAGAATGTTTGAAAGTTCTAGGAGGTGGATTACATCCTATCTTCCAATTTTATTTTAAAATACTATCACAACATTTATAACCGGCTTTAGAATTTGTGATTTGATTTTAACTTGCTTTTTAGCTTTTATTTCAATACACTTATCGGATATTTGTCTTAATACCCAACTAATGTGATAACCAAGATTGTCTTCCGTCTCGATGGTTTTTAACCAAGCAGGATAAGTTTTTAAAGACATTTCATCCCATGGGTTTGGGAGTCTGTGGAAGAATTGATCCAACCAATGAATATTTTCTGGATGCTTTAGTTTGAAATAATATTTTTAATATATTTCGAAAAATTCTTCAAATTGGTAAATGTTACATAATTCTAATTTAGATAATATGTAACACGCATCTTTTTGGATTCTGGTTTCTCCAGTATATCCAATCATATTTTCTTTAATTATATCAACAAATCCTTTTAGAATGTCATAAAAAGATTTGAAGTTTTGTAGGAGCTCAGATTTTCGCATAGTTCTTTTTTCTGAGTTTTCCCATTGTTGCAACCATTGTAAAACATCTCCTTGGAGTGTTGCAGCAAGGTAGTCCAAAAATGTTTCTTTAGACCAAGTACTCTTATAATTAGTAATGACTATAGACATGGATTGTGCCCACTCATCAATAGTTTGTTCTTGATCTTTAAAAGGTACATGCCTTAAATCAAGATAGATACCATGTTGAGATATATTTTGTTTGTTCAAATTATCTCTTCTTAAGAAAAAAGGATTTGGTTCATCCTCTTTTTTAGTGCCACTAGTAGATTGTATAGAAGTATTACCTGTTTTAACAAAATATTCTTTTTCATTTTCATATGCAGGGGTTTGCATATATTCTTCAAAAGCTTTCTAATTTTGGAATTCTTGAAGTGATTCTTCAGCCTTCTGTTTTCCATCACCAGTATTTACTACATAGGGTGGAAAATATTCTTCATTAGATGAATATTGGTTTATTTCATACTAATAGTGATGTAATAATCTTTCATTTTCCAAATACATGTTTTGTATTTGTTTAATAATTTTATTTCGTTCTGAAACATTTAATGTTGGATCTTTATATAGATGTCTCCAATAGTCTAATATTTCACGAACGTTTATATATTCGGTGTAATTAAATTCTTCTGTTCGGAGAGATTTTATTTCCTTCGAACCATAATATAACCTAGGAATTTTATTATCCTCTAGTTTATTCATTCCAGTTTGTTCTGGGTTTTGATTATCTATTTTATTTAATAGATTTTCAATTTTTTCTTTAGTCTCCTCTTTTAGATCTAAGTTTGAAACTGTTCCGCGTTGACTAAGTTTTTTATCAACCTTGTTTAAGTTGAATTCAATACTATCTAGTTTTCTTTCTACATAATTTTGATTAACGACCTGATGTCTTTCAGTTCATTTTACCCAACTAAAAACTATATCAGTTAAACTATTTAAAGTAGTACTAATTTTACTAATATCATTTTCTGATTTTTTATCAATATGTAAACTATTATTATACATAGATTCATCTTTTTGTATCCATGGTGCTAAACATTGTAAATTAACTTCATTATTTTGATTATCCATTTCAGATTTCGTTGGTACCTAAGACCTCCTATTATATGTTTGTTTCAGGTGCCTAAAACCAATTTTTCTAACGCCGATTGCTAACTACAGTAGCTTTAATGGCAAACTGAAATATGCACTTTGAAACAATAGTAGGTATATGGGTTTTATGAAAACTTAAATGATTTTCAAAATAACTTTATTACAATACTCATTTTAGACCTTGATTACAAAACACTTTTTTTTACAAAGACAGACGTAACTTAATTATAATATGAAGATTATAACTGCATATATTAATTTTAGCAATAAATAAAACATTTATATCAAATAACATAGTTGTTTATATAGAATTAAATATAAACGATATTTGACACAACAATTATTACGACACTTAGTTCCATAATTTTATATTTTACTTTAAAATTTTCACCAGTAACATAAATATGATGGTGGAGTATAATAGTTTATATCTTAACATTCATATTTAAAGAACATCATTAGAATACTAACCTTTAGTAACAATGCTCTGATACCAATTACAAAAGTGCGAAAATGATCGAAATATTATTGATACAAACTTACTATTATTACAAGTAGTGGAGAGAATATTACAAGTGAGAGAAGAGAAAAGATGGTTAGAAGATGTCTTACAACGAAGGAGGAGTTCTCCTTTTATAGCAACCGGACTTCAATCTTTCTTTCAAATTAATTGAATAAAAGATAAAGAAAACATGGGCTGCTGCTGGATGAAAGAAAGAAAAAGAGAAAAGAGAAAAGGATAATTGGTTTCGTCCGTTTTCAAAAAGAAAATAGTAAAGTACTATTTACTTTATTAAAGTTATCTTTAAAAAAGTAACTTTAATAAAGAAAGATTCGTTTATTTTAACGTTTCTTTCAATCAGTGGGGACCACATATCATGTGCTGGATTGTTTTGCAGTCATTCACGTGGTCAGTTATCCGTCCATAGCATTTGCAATATTGACCTCAGTAACAGAATCAAATGACATACTATCCTTAGGGCTGTCATGTAGAGGACCATGAAGTTGTGTTGCCTCATATTCCTATGCATGGACTAATTACTTATAAGGAACATCTAAATTACTTTTGTTTTTAAATTATTTAGAAAGTCCCTAACAGCAGCTCATTGTTCAAGCGAGGTGGTGTAGTTTATTGGTAAATCAGTAACAAATAATCTTCGTCCATCAGTTACCATGAATTTTAAAGTCGTTTCCCGATAATAAAATTTGCTAGGTTTGAAATATTGATCAGGTTTTGTGACCAATATCTAGTTGTGTCCAACTGGTCCAACGGTTGCATAATTTCCCAATTCTGTTCAATTTCATCCCATTTATAATCCTCAATGGCTCTGAGGTGCCAGATTTGGTTAGGTTAGTAGAAAATTTCTCGAGTCCGCCAGCCAATTGTATTAGTAATATGGAAGGATAAATAGAGGGTATATTTATACTTGCTTTTTATCAAAACATGATAAACCAGGGTTTTGATCATCATGGGTAAAACTCAAAGTTATTGAAGCAACATACACTTGAGAAGATTAGTTTGTTTACTATCCCCCACTCAATAGTCTCAATATCCCAGTATGGATAACCTTCTTCGGTAACAAAATGCAGTTTTGGTATTTCATCACTATAATTTAAACTTTGATAAAAATGGAGTAAAAGACTTTTTATCTTTTGCTCGTGATCTTCAATTTCTAGTAATATTTCTATTTGAAATAGTGGTCACGGAAGAAGTGCCTTTGCTTTTTCAAATAGGCAAATTCTTCTAATAGTGTTGAAGATTTTGTCTGAAAAATCATTTTCCAATAATTCTACGAAGTCCAAAAAAGTTTCGATTTTTTCCAGAGAAAAGTCTTCATTTTCATAATTTACAGTTTTTAAAATCTTGAGACTAAGATTTTTAAACTTATATAAGGTTGTTGTTTGTTCAGCAATCTTGTCAGCAAGGATACTCATGTGTTTTCTGAAATCTTTTGTTTTGTCTTTGTGACAACCCGCTCACCAAAATAAGGGGTAGCCATCCCAATACTCCAATATAATGGAATCATAGATGGAATCATTCTCAGCATCACAATAAAAATATAGAGTATCCAGGATAACCACCCAATATTTCAAAAAACGGGTTGCCAAAAATTTGGAATTTAAAGTAAATAAAGGAAAACAAACAACCCAATTCCTGAAAAGATAGGGGAAACCACTAGGATGTATATATATATATACTATAACAACAGGTAACAAATAAGAGGACAAATTATGTTATCGGTCCGCTGATTCATACAACATTATTAAACAATTTCAATAAATTTAAATATTACATTACATTAACGACACCTATTCTGGAGCCTATGATTTCATGGTGCACGGTCTTGCTCCATCAGAAGTGTTAACGAAACCTATTCTGGAGCCTATGATTTCATGGTGCACGGTCTCGTCTCCCTAACCGCACAACACCTTATTCACCATCGGTCTTTAACCTAACATTTTGTGAACATTCGAGAATCCACCTTCTCCTCAGTCCAGTTATCCCAGAGAAACTCACCATTGCAAGTATCCACCGGGCTTCTCTATGAGCCAAACTTCCAGCACCCACGAATATGGTGACCACATTCTCACAATCTCAGCACTACTCCTACGGGTGAAGGATTTTCCTCCATTCTACTTTAGGGCACTTCTCCACTTCAATTTAACATCGCTTGAATTCTCAAGCTTAGTACCACTTTCAACTTCTCGCGGTACTTGGGAAAACTACATCAACTGTAATTAGTAGTCGTAGTAGTAAGACAAGAAAGCGCAATAAAAAGGGAGCGGCTTCTAAAGCGGTCCTCATCCCCGACCACAATTTACAATTCTTAAAAACCCTTCTCATGACGCCCTTCTTCAGTCGACCTATTGTTTTCACACAAATGCGCACAAGATTCTATAAGTTCTACCTCATGGCAGAAGAGAGAGATCTCACAAGAGAAATCAATGATCTTAATCCTAAGGCTTTATGTCAAATCAATAGCAACGCTGAAAACTTAACGCGTCCACACAGGTTCCTAAGGACTCTAGAACCTGATGCTCTGATACCATCCGTGACAACCCGCTCACCAAAATAAGGGGTGGCCAGCCCAATACTCCAATATAACGGAATCATAGATGGAATCATTCTTAGCATCACAATAAAAATATAGAGTATCCAGGATAACCACCCAATATTTCAGAAAACGGGTTGCCAAAATTTTTGAATTTAAAGTAAATAAAGGAAAACAAACAACCCAATTCCTGAAAAGATAGGGGAAACCACTAGGATGTATATATATATACTATAACAACAGGTAACAAATAAGAGGGCCAATTATGTTATCGGTCCGCTGATTCATACAACATTATTAAACAATTTCAATAAATTTAAATATTACATTACATTAATCAATTACAAAAGCTTGGGCCTCGCCCGAGTGAAAGAGACCCGATCTTAACTAGAATACAAAGATGAAAACGTTTATACCAATTGTATCCCGTAATAACCGCAATGCATCACGGCTCGTCGAAGACATCGGAATGGGAATTCAAGTCAGGCATCCTTGCGGCGGAGTACCTGAGCGGAGACAAGATGCATATGCAACAAGAAATGTAAACGGGTCAGGGCCCGGTTCTATATGATTACTAGATGAATAAAAAGTATGACAGTTATGAATAAAATCATACTAGAAAGAATAACATCTGTCTACACAGTTCTAAAACATAACTAAGACATAAAAGAAAAACATGGGTAGCATAAATTTAAAAACTTCCATCTCATTATTATGTTCCTTATCAGGATCTCATAATTACAACATTTATTCTCTTTACTAGCAGTTCATTCCTTATCAGGAAAATATAATTAAAATTTTAAGCTCTTAATGGCTTTTATTTCAAATACGTGCCCATCCTGGCATTACCATTCCTTAGGAGGAATATAATCAACATTAAATGCTCTTTGTGGCATTGTACTGTGCTCTTTGTGGCACTTCTTCATGCTCTTTATGGCATATAATACATCAAGTTCCACTTGATGATGAATAGTTATATTTATATACATATAACGATTCTAAGACCGCCCCTCCGAGTTTCCCCACTGGGCGCGCCCCTAAATGACTATCATCTTCCAGGGCCTATCTATACAAGACAACCTGGGCACCTACAACACAATACGCCGGGAAGCGGCCATATGCCTGCGGGAGAGTCAAGACCACCACCCGGAATCTCCTCACCAGCGCAGAAAAATATAACATAATCGCTCATATGGCCTATGGACTATATCCACCCTGCATTCACTAGCCAGGGGGCATCACCAAGTGCGCGAACTTCCCTTATGATGTCATTTAGAGAGGTGTGTATCAACCACTTTATTTACCATTTTCAAGAATCAAGTAAATTATCATTTACCAAGTTCATGATTAAGTAAATTATCATTTACTAAAATCAATACCATTTCCACGTACATATTTCATTTTATCCGAAACCATTTCCATTTACTTTATTTGTAAATAATATAACTTATCATCCGGAGCCATACTTATATCATAACGGTATTACAACCTCGATGAATAAATGAACTATCAATTTATTCTCCCAAGATTTACTTGTGAAGTTA
The DNA here is from genome assembly GCA_949130495.1 of Sambucus nigra. Classification (NCBI taxonomy): domain Eukaryota; kingdom Viridiplantae; phylum Streptophyta; class Magnoliopsida; order Dipsacales; family Adoxaceae; genus Sambucus; species Sambucus nigra. Next base: position 342,315,804 of record OX422210.1, on the reverse strand, counting down.
TTACAAACCATCAAGACGAATCATAGCTCTATTGAGCTTCTAAGGTCTCTCAAACGAAATACTACATCTCCTAGTCTTATATTAGTCAACTAGAAGAAAAGAATGCCCTAACATTAATTGGCATAACCCCGAAAAAGTTCCCACTTGTCCTATTTCTAATGTAGGGTGGATAACTAATTCGTCTAGGACTCTAAAACTCTAAATTTACTTCATTCAAGAAGGATCCTAGTCCCTATTGAAGAAAAATAAATCTAGGAAACAAAATAAGATTTTAAGGGTGAAAAATAGGGGACCGGTCGACCGGTCCCGAGACCGCGGTCGACCGCGTCTCAAGGTTTTGCCTACGAAAGAAAGCAGAAAGCTCAAAATAGTATAACCGGTCGACCGTTCAAGGGACCGCGGTCGACCGCACAAAAATTTATGCCTTGTGGGAAAGGAGTGAGCCTGCCCCCGAAGGCCCGGTCGACCGGTCAGAGGACCGCGGTCGACCGGTCATAGCAGACTTAGGGTTCTTTCATTTTCAAAAACTACACCCAAATGATGATTTACATTCTCCCAAATCTCAAACCTTGTCCATCTTAAACTCAACCAACAATCTTTATCTATCCAAAGGTTTTCCTACATGATTTATAACCATCAAGACCCAAAATTCCTTTAACAAAAATCAAGATTAGGGTTTAAATCCCACAAATTCCACATTTAAACCATAAATGAAATTACACAACTATCATACAATTTATACATCTTAAATCACATATTTGCAAGTAGAATACTTGCCTTAGGGTTGATATTTCTGATTTGTTTGTAGAAGAAGCATCATCCATCTTCAAACTTCATTTTCTCTCTTCTTCCTCCACTTTTCTCTTCTTCTCTCTTTCTCTCTCATTCTCTCTAGGGCTTAAGACCTAAAATAGAGAAATTAGGGGATTTAGAAGACTTAAATCGGGGCTTAACACAAGTCTCCCAACTTATGGGGTTAATACCACATTAAAATGACTCCCACATACGCGTTTGAGTTAAAACCAGGTAAAAGTGTTTGAAACCCAAAAATGCAATGTGGCACTTATTTTGACTGTCTCGCACCTTCCGAGACTAACTACACCCTCTAAACTGGGATCCGGAAATTTTATAAATTATTTTGAGTTCCAATTTCATTTAAACCAACGTGCCATTAATATACATGACACTATGAACATGTAACCTGGTGATATTTACTTCCACATACTGTAAATATGCATCAGTCTAGCAAATATTAACTTTCAATTTATTCAATTAATATTTACTCCAATCCCCACATTTTACATAATTACCTTATGCGGTAAAATTAATATAAAATGAGCCTCCCAGAATCGAGGGTTGTTACATACTCCCCCCCTTAAGAGGGAATTTTGCCCCCAAAATTCTGGAATACCCAAATCTCATAAAGGGTATACTACTCTAAACTAGGATTCTACCATCCTAAACAAACCCCTCGTCATCACAGTCATCCTAAATGGACCCGGACTAAGGTCGACTTTATCGATCTCAGCCTACATCATTTGTGCTCTAGCGTAGCACAAAGCGTTCCTCCCTAACTATCGATTCTACCGTCTTAAAACGGAAGAAGATACCCTCACAACTCGGCCTAGACCGCTTTACTCCCACCTCAGGGATATTTCTACCAACTCTAATTGATTTAACCCCAGCACTAATCAACTTCCCTCACATTGATGTATCTCATCAAAGTATATGGCTCAAAAGCCAAATTTTTATGAATCGACACGAGACCTCTTCAAGTCCAAGGAATATATTACCCGTTGGTTCCTTCCAACGAGTATACAAAATATTCAACCGACCCCGCTAGGCCACTCATGATATCATGCCTTAGAAAATGATCCACAAGGCCATTCAATAGCCTAATGGTTGTACTGGAATCTCTATCCATATACTAACTGCTCTCACATGTTATGTATTCTAGGGCGTCCGCTTCGAGATATGCCTTTCGTCCCTAAGTCAATTTCCTTCCATACATCCATCCACTTTAGAGCGGTAGGATACCCGCTATTTCCATACGGTTCTTATTTCTTCATGGTAACTTTTGCCAAACCTACGACATGAATGTCTAGTCTCGGTCCACCCTATTTTAATAGATACCTCCCACAGTTCTACCATTCCTCCATCAATAATGGACAGGAATGCAACAGTCTGGTCAAACAATCAACAACTTTCTCAAATAGGATCATGACCATAACGGTTTCGACACTTCAGTACAACCGTCTATAAATATACCCCTCTTCATTCCATCGATACTCTTCTTCGCATGAGTAGGTGAAATGGTCAACCACAGACCGGAATTGCTCTCGCTGCAAAGTTTTCCGAGTTGTACTCGCTCCATTTGGCTTCCTATGCCCTCACTAATTTCTTCGACGGGTTTTCTACTCGACGCATCTACTACCCCAATTGCATTCCCTTAGCGAATGAGAAAATATCCAATCACTAGTCCTTCCAAACTCCGAGAACCAACTCGATTTCTCCCACGACATATTGCAACAACTTGTTGCTTGCGAGAAAGACCAAATTTCCTGCCCAGGAAGTAGTGCCTTATCTATTTAAGGTGATCACTACCACGATGAATTTTAATTCAAGCATGGGATAATACTTTCCACAAGTTTAAGCTTGTGAGGTGTATAAACAATGGGTCTATGATCCAGTATTATTACTCCCGAACTTGGCAGAAACTTATTCATTAAACCCACCCTCGAGCTTACTATCATGGGCTCAGGAGTGAGGGTCCACCCGTCCTTTTAACTCCCTGGAAGTGAAGTTACCAACGTAAGACTATTTCTAAGAAAGGCCTCCCCTCCTTTGGCCTAAACTACCAAACCTCTCGAGACCCCATAAATCTCGTTCCTAGGGATCTAATCCCTTATAGAGATAACCCACAACTTATTCGTGGTCAACTCCTAACAACCATCCTAAACTAACGTCACCTACCCTAAAGGTCTTACATCCTAAAAAAAAATCCTAAGGTCTATTTATATACATCCTATCTAAATCATAAGCATATATTACTAAATATATTCCTAGTGCCCAAGACCTTACTCAACTTCCGACATTCGCTCGGGTTCATGCGTGGGACGTCTCGCTGAAGAGAAATCCAGACAAGGAACCCTCCCGTTACACTACTACCTCGCATTGTCGGTCATCGAGATATGACGGTCTAAGACACATAATCGGGACCAGAAAATTCTAAGTCTCAACCCTACTAACAAAATTTTACTTCTATGTTTTACCTCTCAATTTGCCAAAAATTTCAATTAATCAGACATTTACTTTCTGTAAAGTCTTACAAACTTTATCCCATAACATACATACATCTTTTCAAATAGCCTTCTTATCAAGGCATAACCCTAAGTCTCAATTTGACTTCGTAACTCAGTCTCCCTCACATTGATCAGAGGAGAGAACTATGTACAGTGCTTCTATCACGCACTTTAATAGCCCTTAATCACTCTTCTACGTGATTCTCGGCTAAGCATCCAATCCCACTTCTAACAACAAAATAAATAAATTAAAAGAGAAAGAAAAGGATAGCATCTCTCCAATCACAACATCGTTAAGTGTTCATGCGGCGGAGTGTCTCGCCGAAGCGAAATCCAAACAAGGAACCCCTCCGACACATGCCTACTTAACTAGTTGATCATGGAGATAAGCGTAACATGCATAAACAAGACAAACAAACAATCAAACACTCACACAAGATAACTAAACGAATAACAAAATCTCCTACCTACCTCGATTCACCTCTATAAAGTCTCAACCTATATCCAGGGGAGAAATCATAGAAAAACTAGTTCCATTTTGAACTAGAAGTGTGATAGCCTCGCAATTTTATTTGCATGCTATCACACCAAACCGACCAAAATATATTTACTCGCATTCTATACATAAAATAAGAGAAAGGAAAAATGGCATCTCTCCACTCCCAACGTCGTTAAGGTTCACGCGTGGAGCGTCCCGCCAAAAGCGGAATCCAAACAAGGAACCCCTCCTATGCATTACTACTTAACCTTGTTGGTCGTGGAGATAAGTCATAACATCCACATACAATGCAAACAAGCAATAAAACACTCAAATCAAGTAACACATATGACACATATACATTTAAAATATCATCACTCGCTTCATAACGAGTGAAGAAAAGATAGAACTTCCATACCACGGAACTCATATAATTACTCTTCTATATAATAGCGTAAATACTATTACAAGCTCAATATACACACCCGAATCGACAGTAAACGCACTACTACGCTATCCTATCCTAAGGAATACACCACCCACTAATAAGGTGGAATTCCCACCATCAGTTTGCCAAGCACTCCGGGTCAAAACTAATGGTTCTCAGACTCCATATTCGAGCCTTATAAGAACCATTATTACTTCCATCAACTCCCCAACTAGGAACTTTACTTTTGCTCATGTTCTCCACTCAACGAAGTTTAAAATGAGTGGTTCTACACTCCACATCATATCCATTATTTTGACTCTGGCTGACAATAATTGCCCACGCAGTCCCTCTTACTCTCTCAGTAAAAGAGAACACGCTCTTGGCCTCCTCTTCCTTAGTTCAATGAAACCTCCCCAGGCGGATGTCCACCAATGGGGTTTCATGATTCTTGCTCCATCAGAAGTGTTAACGACACCTATTCTGGAGCCTATGATTTCATGGTGCACGATCTCATCTCCCTAACCGTACAACACCTTATTCACCATCGGTCTTTAACCGAACATTTTGTGAACATTCGAGAATCCACCTTCTCCTCAGTCCAGTTATCCCAGAGAAACTCACCATTGCAAGTATCCACCGGGCTTCTCTATGAGCCAAACTTCCAGCACCCACGAATATGGTGACCACATTCTCACAATCTCAGCACTACTCCTACGGGTGAATAATTTTCCTCCATTCTACTTTAGGGCACTTCTCCACTTCAATTTAACATCGCTTGAATTCTCAAGCTTAGTACCACTTTCAACTTCTCGCGGTACTTAGGAAAACTACATCAACTGTAATTAGTAGTCGTAGTAGTAAGACAAGAAAGCGCAATAAAAAGGGAGCGGCCTCTAAAGCGGTCCTCATCCCCGACCACAATTTACAATTCTTAAAAACCCTTCTCATGACGCCCTTCTTCAGTCGACCTATTGTTCTCACACAAATGCGCACAAGATTCTATAAGTTCTACCTCATGGCAGAAGAGAGAGATCTCACAAGAGAAATCAATGATCTTAATCCTAAGGCTTTATGTCAAATCAATAGCAACGCTGAAAACTTAACGCGTCCACACAGGTTCCTAAGGACTCTAGAACCTGATGCTCTGATACCATCTGTGACAACCCGCTCATCAAAATAAGGGGTGGCCAGCCCAATACTCCAATATAACGGAATCATAGATGGAATCATTCTTAGCATCACAATAAAAATATAGAGTATCCAGGATAACCACCCAATATTTCAGAAAACGGGTTGCCAAAATTTTTAAATTTAAAGTAAATAAAGGAAAACAAACAACCCAATTCCTGAAAAGATAGGGGAAACCACTAGGATGTATATATATATACTATAACAACAGGTAACAAATAAGAGGACCAATTATGTTATCGGTCCGCTGATTCATACAACATTATTAAACAATTTCAATAAATTTAAATATTACATTACATTAATCAATTACAAAAGCTTGGGCCTCGCCCGAGTGAAAGAGACCCGATCTTAACTAGAATACAAAGATGAAAACGTTTATACCAATTGTATCCCGTAATACCCGCAATGCATCACGGCTCGTCGAAGACATCAAAATGGGAATTCAAGTCAGGCATCCTTGCGGCGGAGTACCTGAGCGGAGACAAGATGCATATGCAACAAGAAATGTAAACGGGTCAGGGCCCGGTTCTATATGATTACTAGATGAATAAAGAGTATGACAGTTATGAATAAAATCATACTAGAAAGAATAACATCTGTCTACACAGTTCTAAAACATAACCAAGACAGAAAAGAAAAACATGGGTAGCATAAATTTAAAAACTTCCATCTCATTATTATGTTCCTTATCAAGATCTCATAATTACAACATTTATGCTCTTTACTAGCAGTTCATTCCTTATCAGGAAAATATAATTAAAATTTTAAGCTCTTAATGGCTTTTATTTCAAATACGTGCCCATCCTGGCATTACCATTCCTTAGCAGGAATATAATCAACATTAAATGCTCTTTGTGGCATTGTACTGTGCTCTTTGTGGCACTCTTCATGCTCTTTATGGCATATAATCCATCAAGTCCCACTTGATGATGAATAGTTATATTTATATACATATAACGATTCTAAGATCGCCCCTCCGAGTTTCCCCACTGGGCGCGCCCCTAAATGACCATCATCTTCCAGGGCCTATCTATACAAGACAACCTGGGCACCTACAACGCAATACGCCGGGAAGCGGCCATATGCCTGCGGGAGAGTCAAGACCACACCCGGAATCTCCTCACCAGCGCAGAAAAATATAACATAATCGCTCATATGGCCTATGGACTATATCCACCCTGCATTCACTAGCCAGGGGGCATCACCAAGTGCGCGAACTTCCCTTATGATGTCATTTAGAGAGGTGTGTATCAACCATTTTATTTACCATTTTCAAGAATCAAGTAAATTATCATTTACCAAGTTCATGATTAAGTGAATTATCATTTACTAAAATCAATACCATTTCCACGTACATATTTCATTTTATCCGAAACCATTTCCATTTACTTTATTTGTAAATAATATAACTTATCATCCGGAGCCATACTTATATCATAACGGTATTACAACCTCGATGAATAAATGAACTATCAATTTATTCTCCCAAGATTTACTTGTGAAGTTATTATAAACCATCAAGACGAATCATAGCTCTATTGAGCTTCTAAGGTCTCTCAAACGAAATACTACATCTCCTAGTCTTATATTAGTCAACTAGAAGAAAAGAATGCCCTAACATTAATTGGCATAACCCCGAAAAAGTTCCCACTTGTCCTATTTCTAATGTAGGGTGGATAACTAATTCATCTAGGACTCTAAAACTCTAAATTTACTTCATTCAAGAAGGATCCTAGTCCCTATTGAAGAAAAATAAATCTAGGAAACAAAATAAGATTTTAAGGGTGAAAAATAGGGGACCGGTTGACCGGTCCCAAGACCGCGGTCGGCCGCGTCTCAAGGTTTTGCCTTCGAAAGAAAGCAGAAAGCTCAAAATAGTATAACCGGTCGACCGGTCAAGGGACCGCGGTCAACCGCACAAAAATTTATGCCTTGTGGGAAAGCAGTGAGCCTGCCCCCGAAGGCCTGGTCGACCGGTCAGAGGACCGCGGTCGACCGGTCATAGCAGACTTAGGGTTCTTTCATTTTCAAAAACTACACCCAAATGATGATTTACATTCTCCCAAATCTCAAACCTTGTCCATCTTAAACTCAACCAACAATCTTTATCTACCCAAAGGTTTTCCTACATAATTTATAACCATCAAGACCCAAAATTCCTTTAACATAAATCAAGATTAGGGTTTAAATCCCACAAATTCCACATTTAAACCATAAATGAAATTACACAACTATCATACAATTTATACATCTTAAATCATATATTTTCAAGTAGAATACTTGCCTTATGGTTGATATTTCTGATTTGTTTATAGAAGAAGCATCATCCATCTTCAAACTTCATTTTCTCTCTTCTTCCTCCACTTTTCTCTTCTTCTCTCTTTCTCTCTCATTCTCTCTAGGGCTTAAGACCTAAAATAGAGAAATTAGGGGATTTAGAAGACTTAAATCGGGGCTTAACACAAGTCTCCCAACTTATGGGGTTAATACCACATTAAAATGACTCCCACATACGCGTTTGAGTTAAAACCAGGTAAAAGTGTTCGAAACCCAAAAATGCAATGTGGCACTTATTTTGACTGTCTCGCACCTTCCGAGACTAACTACACCCTCTAAACTGGCATTCGGAAATTTTATAAATTATTTTGAGTTCCAATTTCATTTAAACCAACGTGCCATTAATATACATGACACTATGAACATGTAACCTGGTGATATTTACTTCCACATACTGTAAATATGCATCAGTCTAGCAAATATTAACTTTCAATTTATTCAATTAATATTTACTCCAATCCCCACATTTTACATAATTACCTTATGCGGTAAAATTAATATAAAATGAGCCTCCCAGAATCGAGGGTTGTTACAATCTTGAAGATGAGATTTCCATGCTTAATTTAAAGGTGTATACAACTCACAGGGGATTACTGGGTTGTGAAAATTATAGGTTTCAATATTAAGGAGGGTTTTCTTGTTGTGAAGTTTGTAGAACTGGTAGATCATATTAGCAGGTCCTAATTGTTTCATCCAATTTTCCCATGCTGTTACGGCTTCTTGCACAGTGTTAAATTTTTTATGACATGCACCTGGAAATTTATTTACTTGTTGAAAACATTGGTGCCATGTTTCATTGAAGCCTGGCCGCCTTCCACTAAATACAATATACACCGGGTCTGGTTTAGGCTGTGTAGTTGATGATGATGCTTGGGTTTTTGCCTTTTTAGCAATTGTTGCCCAATCTCCTTTTGCTTCTCCAATATGTTTATCTCCCATCTTGAAATAATATAATCCACTTATTTAGTGGGTTTAAATAAAATATATTCCACTGGTTTAGTGGGTTTGATATATATATATATATATATATATATATATATATAAAATAAAGGAAGAGGGTTTTTTTGTCTAGACCAACTAAAGTCTGAGATTACATCTTAGGGGTTTGGTCTTTATCAACTGAGGGTTGAGATTGAATTTGGAGAGTGTAAATCTAATGGTTTCATATGAATGCACGTATGCACCTCACGACTCTAATGTCCAGTCTGAGTGCACAAGGCTCGAGAGTAATAATGGCCAGTCTGAGCGCACATGGCTCGAGAAGATTTTTTCCTCTCCCACTCTCTTCTTACCCACGCCTGATCCTTTTCTTTCTCTCTCTCTATCTCAACCTTCTCAACCAGTGAAATTTTATTTGCTCCTCTCTCAATTTGTCTCTTCCTAAATCTAAGGTGCGATTCTACCACTATAGGTTCTATATTTTTGGCATTTCTTTCTCTTGAATTGACTACTTTTGTAGGGCCACCGCATTTCTTCTCTGGAATTGACGGTTTTTTTTTTTGCTTTTGATTGCCAGGTTAACCCTTTGTTATGGAGGTATATGGAGGTAATTTTTGTGCTATGGGTTCTATATTTTTTGCAGGTCCACCGCATTTTTCTCTTGTGTTTTCTTTTTAGGCCCATGCCTATTTATGTCTCCGGTGGTTTAGGAGGAAGAAGACCCACATGCGGATTTATCATTTATGTTGGGGAGTTATTTATTAGATCTGATCTCCAGTGAAATTTCCGGAGATGGAAATTGAAAAAAATAACAAGGCGAAAACAACCTCTAAAAGGAAGCCCAAGACAAACTCAGACTGAGATTGAGACTGTGAAAGAGGTTAAAAGGTGAAAAATGATCGTCATTTAAAACTGGTATTATCTCCCTAAATTCACTTTGAGCTTGCATAAAAACTCAGATATTTTGGAAATAATACGTTTTTTTCTTAATTTTGTTGTTGTAGATTCAATTTTTTGTTCTACAAATCTCAAGTTTCTGTCTCTGCTCTCTCTCTCCTTCGGTCCACACGGTCCTCAAAAAGAGAGCAAGGCTCAAAACGAATCTATTGTAATGATAGATGAGTATGACAGATGAACCATGAGCTCATTTCCAACACTAGAAATAAAATCATGAGCTCATTTCCAACGCTAACTTCATCTCCAAAGAACTAAAAAAGGAAATCAACCTCATCAAAAAGATTAAAAAATCACTCAGCAACCTTCTTGAAGGTATCATTTCCTTATTGTTCTCTAATATTTTTTAAATCAGGTCGTGGTAAAATTATTTTTCACGAACTACCTTTTTTTGATTGTTTATATATATGATGTGTTTTTGTATAGATCTGACCATTATGTGTATGTTTAAATCAGGCGGTAATGGGTTTTATTTACCTTTTAGTGGAGCTGGGCCGTGGAAATTTCTTGGAAAGCGACTGGTTTGGGTTTTATTGATGTTCGGTGTGATTTCCAAATGTGTATGTTTTGAATCTTAGGCGGTTTTGCTGTTGTTCGATTGTGATTTCAAAACTGTTTTGATTCATATTTTGGGGGTTTCGATATCATAATGTGTATGTTTTGATTTATATTGATGTTTGGCAGTGGTTACGATCGCTATCAAAGAAGGGTTGTTAGTTATTATTTAGTAATTGAAATGTAAAGAAAATCCCTTTGTGTTCAGCATATTGTTTTTATTTCCTGAGCTTTCAGAAGTCTACAACCAACAATGTCAAAGAAAGTCTTTTCTATGACTTTGAAGTTCAGATTTGTTAAATGATTTAGACATTTGAAAATTTGGTATAAATGATACTCTCGAAATTTAATTTGTTATAGTAATTATTAATGCTGTTTTCTTTTAAGATATATATATATATATATATATATATATATATATATATATATATATATATATATTATTATTTTTGTAAAATAGTTTGCCAAATTTAATTTCTCTTTTCTCATATGTTAAATTTTTTTTGTAAAATAGTTTACCAAATTTAATTTCTAATTTCCTATATATGAAGTTTCAGAACCATAAAATAAGATATTTTAATGACTTCTATGTTTGATATAGGTTGTGGGTATGTTGCACTTTTATAATTTATGTTTTGTACACCATTTAGTGGGGTACAAAAAAATGTTTTCATGTCATATTATGTTTTAATTGGGTTGTATTGAGATTAAGTAAAAAAATAATAATAGAATATTGGGTAAATGAGTATCTGATGAACAAAATGAGTTAAAAATAGTTATAAAAACCAATTTCTTATTAAAATAGTTTTGTTTTAAAAAAAATATATTTTTATTGAAAAATGCCGTTATTTAGTTTTTATTGAAACAGAGTTATAAACACTTTAATTTTTTTATAAACTTTTTTTTTAAAAAAGTAAAAAAGTTGTTTTTTAAAAGTTATAAAAAGTTAAAAACATTTTTTTAAAAGAGAGAATGAGAAAAGTTCATATGTATTATTACAAAGGTGTGTGGAGAAAAGTATCATATGTGGCATTGCAATGTTTTTTAAAAGAGAAAATATCATGGGAGTTAATTTTCCATTGTGTCATATCATGTTATCACGAAAGTCATATCATGTTGTCACGTGTCTTATTTCTCTTAATTTATAACTATTACAAAATGTACTTTAGATAAAATCGATAAGAGGGTATCATGTTGAGTTTGATTATAGCTTTTGGAAATGATGGATTACATATTACGGGAACTAATTTATTACGGGAATAAATTTATTGTCATGTCATTGGCACGGGTACAAGTTTTGGTGCTAAAATTATTGTTAGGTATAAGTTATTATTTTAGTTATTACATACTTTTTTAATTTAGCTTTTTACTTTAAATTTAATCCTAAGCTAAATCATTATTTTATCTACTTTACATTGGCTTTTTTTTTAACATAGCTCATTATCTATGGGTCACTTTGAAAACTTGAGTTGCTAATTAACAACTTTTTTTTAACAAGTGTGCGAGCCCCAAAGGAGTGTGTATATAATAATACAGTTATATAAAAAAAAATCGGACAAAAGGACGAAGAGACTTATCAAAGTTGTAATCTTTAAGCTACTGCTGAGCTATATAGCTCACATGATTAACTTCCAAGACAGTCGACACAACAAACGTGGCCCCCAAGGACTCTCCAAAAAAGCCCACTGCTCGAGGCAAGTTTAAAAACGTGTGATCTGCAATGGTTTCAAAATATATCTTTACAATTATTTTCTTCACACTAATTTTTCAGAATATTACTTTTAAAAATTATGATTTTAAATTTTTCATGAGTAGTATTTTATTTTACTAATATTACTTATATTTTTTTAATTTTTTCTCGATATTATGTTTTTAAAGAGTAAATTTATATCCAAAATATTTTACATTTTTAATCGATTATTTTGTTAAACGGATAAAAAAAGTGAACAAAAAACGGAAAACAACATTTTTCTCAACTTTTCACTGGGTTATCGGCACGAGCACACTAATGCAACATATTAAAATCGTAATCATACTCCAAGTGTACCATGGGATGACTAACCATATTAATATTTGCACTATTTACGACACGGGAACAAATTTAACATGGGAACAAATATATCTCCATGCCATCGGCACGTGTAAAAAATATTACAGGAACAAATTTATCGTCGTGCCATCTGCACGGGTACACCCTAGTATATATATATATTCCACTTGGTTTAGTGGGGTTTTAATCAAAATATTCCATTTGGTTAGTGGAGTATTCTTCACAATTTCTGCTGAGATAATCTGCAAGGAAATTGTTAGTACCCTGTAAATGTCCAACTTCAAAGGTATAAATAGTAATTTGGTTGAACCATTTAAGTCTTCCTCCTTCTAAAATATTTCTTTTATTTATTAGGAAGTCTTTTACTGCTTTATTATCTGTTCTGACAATAAAGTCTCCGGGTGCTAAAAAGATATGGATTTTTCAATAGCAAGTTTTATTGCTAATAATTCCTTATCGAAAATTATATAATTCAATTCATTTGGTTTAAATTTTCCTGAATTATATCCACATATCAATTCATGTTTTTAAATTGATTTTGGTATAGTAGTTTTCTTACCAAGAATACCAAAACTATTGGAAGGGTTGTTTTCATTCCAATATTCTATGGGAATTACTTTGAGAACACATCCCCATCAATTATCCGAAGCCTCAATTTCTAATATTAATTTATCTCCTATTTTAGGAAAATAAACTTTTGAACAATTATTTTTTATCTCTTGTTTAATTGTTTTAACAACAAGAGTATCATTTTCACTCCATGTAAAAACTTCATTCTTTTTGAGTTTTTCAAGAAGTGGTAATTCTTTTTGTGATAATCCTTTTGCGAAATTTCTTCCATAATTAAGGATTCCTAGGAAACTTTGTATTGTTTTTTATCCAAAATTTCCTCATTAAAATTTCTTATTTTAGAGATGATATGATCTTGCAATTGTAGGCCATCCTGGTTTAGGATTATGCCAAGAAAATTAATTTCTGTTTTTTCAACATCAATTTTCTTTGGTGATAAAATAATTCCATGTTTTTGGAATTTTTCAGAAATAATTTTTAGATGATGTCAATGTTCTTCCACTATTTTTGAAAAAATAAGAATATCATCTATATAAATGACACAAAAATCATTAACGTCTTTAAAGATTTTGTCCATCCATCTTTGATATACCTGAGGAGCTGTGTTTAGTCCAAAAGGCAAAACATTCCATTGATAGTGTCCTCTAGGAGTACTAAAGGCTGTCAATGGTTAGATTCTTCAGTTAGTTTTAACTACCAAAATCCCGATTTACAATCGAATTTGCTAAAGAACTTTTTTCCCTTAGTTTGACTAATTAAAACATCATTTCTTGGAATAAAGTAGCCATCAAATTCTAATTATTCATTTAGTCTTTTATAATTTATAACCATTCTAGCTTTTCCTCTTGTGACTTCATTGTGTTTTCTCACCATGAAGGCAGGGCCAGAGTGCGGACTTATTGTTTCTTCAATAAGGTTTATTTCCAGTAATTATTTGATTTGTTTATAAAATTCATCTATATCATTTCTGGTATAGATCATTGGTTTTACTCTTATAATGACATTGGGATCTCTTAGTTTAAGATTACAATGTCTTGGACTTTTGTCCCATAATTTTAGTGGATTTTCACTGAAATTATCTTTTAAAATAGTATAAAGCCAATGAGTTGTTACAAGGGCTTTAATAATAGGAGTTATATCTCCTTTCTTAGTAGGGAAAAATTATCTTTCACTCTTATATTTATGTTGTTGTAGTAAAGGGATTTTTACTAAATCTTTGTTGAGGGTTAAATTTATTGTTCCGTCATCAATACTTATAGGTAAGTATTCCGAGATAAAATTATTGCCTAGAATAAAATCTCCATGCATTTTTGGAAAGCATAGAATTTTGGAATAAAGAATTTCTTTTCATTAAACCATATAGCTACTTTTTTGGCTTTTGAATCAATGAAATTTTGTGTCCCACTGATGCCTGTTACAGCAATAGGATTTTTTATTTTTATCCATTTTTTAGGTGGTAAGGCATTAGGTCTACAAGAACATATTGTTGCTCCTGTATCAATTAATGTGCAAAGGCTATATGGTTTATAGCCTGCAAAATTGAAGTAACCTAATACATAGGTATATTCTCTTTTTCCATGGCTTGGTGAAAAGTTAATTTCTTCTTTTCCTAATTGGAAATGATAAATTTGACTGGATTTTATATTATCTTCTTTTAAATAATTTGTTCCAGGTAAAATTGGTATTTGTATATTTTTCATAGCAATAGGGGGTTTACTATTACTACTACTCTCGCCTTTTAAAAGGTTTTTTCCTTTTAATTTTTTCCAACCATTGCCAAGAAAATTCTTTTGCCAATTTTCTGATACCTGTAATTCAACCCTGTTTCGTTGTTTTTCACGTGGTGGTTCGGTTATTTGGGGTAGTATCCATTGTTTTGGTACTTCCAAATCTCTCCAGTTGATTAATCTAGGCTGTATTGTCGAATCAAATGGTCGAGGTTCAAATATTTCTATAATATTTCTATCTGCATTCTGTGCATTAGTATGTGGTAGAGTTGTCAATTCATGAATTATTTTCCAATGTATTGACATATTTTGAGAGGTATCTTTCATTCCTATCCCTTTGGTTTGGATTTTTATAATGACAAATTCCTCAATATTTGGATCATCAATAGATATAAATAAATCTGGTTTTATGTTAAACCAAATAACTCCATTTACCAAATTTGGATTCCTCCAATTATGGCATTCAAAGGATTACTAAATCTTTTGTCTAAGATCAGTATAGCTACAGGTGTATCCATACCTTGTCTAAATAAGGCAGTAATACATATTTGAATAAACCCGATATGAATATATTTTATATTTGGGTGTTTTTTCTTCCATCTTTTGATCTTTTTCAAATCAAAGAGTTTTATATCTGCCGTCTCGTCATCTGTTGACCCAGCAGTAGTATTACCATTAAATTGTTCAAATATTCTTGTTGAGCATAATTTGAATTTTGATAATTTATAGACATCTTCCTGTTTTTATAAGTTGTCTTTGATTATCAATATCTTGTAACTGTTCATTAGTAAAAGTTGTTTCTTCTCCAACTATTTCACGAAGGGCTATTGTTTGTAGCTCATCTTTGCTACTTCCTCATACTTCTGCAGTATTATACATAAATACGAGTTCTTCATCGGATGATTCCGAATCAGATTCAAGTTAATATAAAATTTCATTAGAACTATTAGAAATATCAGAGTCAGATAAATCTTCCCCATAAAATATTTATAATTCTTGTTCTTTAAGAAATTTTATCATTTTATTTGCACTTTTCCCTTTTTTGGGACATTCGGGTGC
Organism: Sambucus nigra; assembly: GCA_949130495.1. Taxonomy (NCBI): domain Eukaryota; kingdom Viridiplantae; phylum Streptophyta; class Magnoliopsida; order Dipsacales; family Adoxaceae; genus Sambucus; species Sambucus nigra. The sequence continues at coordinate 342,300,212 of OX422210.1, read as the reverse complement.
ATAGTGGCCTTCTTCGTTACAAATATAACAACGACACTTCTTTTTTAGAGGTGTTTTTTTAGAAGGTTTTTTTGTCCTAATATATTTTTTATTCTTTGAAAAAGATGATTTCTTTTTCCAAGGTTTCCAATTAAATTTCCTCTTTCGAGAATGTTTGAAAGTTCTAGGAGATGGGTTACACCCTATCTTCCAATTTTATTATAAAATACTATCACAACATTTATAACCGGCTTTAGAATTTGTGATTTGATTTTTAACTTGCTTTTTAGCTTTTATTTCAATACATTTATCGGATATTTGTCTTAATACCCAATTAATGCAATAACCAAGATTGTCTTCCTTCTCGATGGTTTTTAACCAAGCAAGATAAGTTTTTAAAGACATTTCATCCCATGGGTTTGGGAGTCTGTGGAAGAATTGATCCAACCAATGAATATTTTCTGGATGCTTTAGTTTGAAATAATATTTTTAATATATTTCAAAAACTTCTTCAAATTGGTAAATGTTACATAATTCTAGTTTAGATAATATGTAACACGCATCTTTTTGGATTTTGGTTTCGCCAGTATATCCAATCATATTTTTTTTAATTATATCAACAAATCCTTTTAGAATGTCATCAAAAGATTTGAAGTTTTGTAGGAGCTCAGATTTTCGCACAGTTCCTTTTTCTGAGTTTTCCCATTGTTGCAACCATTGTAAAACATCTCCTTGGAGTGTTGCAGCAAGGTAGTCCAAAAATGTTTCTTTAGACCAAGTACTCTTATAATTAGTAATAACTATAGACATGGATTTTGCCCACTCATCAATAGTGTGTTCTTGATCTTTAAAAGGTACATGCCTTAAATCAAGATAGATACCATGTTGAGATATATTTTGTTTGTTCAAATTATCTCTTCTTAAGAAAAAAGGATTTGGTTCATCCTCTTTTTTAGTGCCACTAGTAGATTGTGTAGAAGTATTACCTGTTTTAACAAAATCTTCTTTTTCATTTACATATGCAGGGGTTTGCATATATTCTTCAAAAGCTTCCCAATTTTGAAATTCTTGAAGTGGTTCTTCAGCCTTCCATTTTTCATCACCAGTATTTACTACATGGGGTGAAAAATCTTCTTCATAAGATGAATATTGGTTTATTTCGTACTGATAGTGATGTAATAATTTTTCATTTTCCAAATATGTATTTTTTATTTGTTTAATAAGTTTATTTCGTTCTGAAATATTTAATGTTGGATCTTTATATAGATGTCTCCAATAGTCTAATATTTCACGAACGTTTATATATTCAGTGTAATTAAATTCTTCTGTTTGAAGAGCTTTTATTTCCTCCGAACAATAATATAACCTAGGAATTTTATTTTTCCTAGGGTTATTCATTCCAGTTTGTTCTGGGTTTTGATTATCTATTTTGTTTAATAGATTTTTAATTTTTTGTTTAGTCTCCTCTTTTAGATCTAAGTTTGAAACTGTTCCGAGTTGACTAAGTTTTTATCAACCGTGTTTAAGCTCAATTCAATACTATCTAGTTTTTTTTTACATAATTTTGATTAATGACCTGATGTTCTTCAGTTCGTTTTACCCAACTAAAAACTATATCAGTTAAACTATTTAAAGTAGTACTAATTTTACTAATATCATTTTCTGATTTTTTATCAATATGTAAACTATGATTATACATAGATTCATCTTTTGTATCCATGGTGCTAAACATTATAAATTAACTTCATTATTTTGATTATCCATTTCAGATTTCATTGGTACCTAAGACCTCCTATTATATGTTTTTTTCAAGTGCCTAAAACCAGTTTTCCTAACGCCGATTGCTAACTACAGTAGCTTTAATGGCAAACGAAAATATGGGCTTTGAAACAATAATAGATATATGGGTTTTATGAAAGCTTAAAATGATTTTACAAATAACTTTATTACAATACTCAGTTTAGACCTTGATTACAAAACACTTTTTTTACATTATTTGTATATTTTTCATTAGAGGAATCCAATCCAATTTGATAAATGGGGGTATTTGGTTTAACATAAAACCAAATTTCTTTATATCTATTGATGATTCAAATATTGAGGAATCTTTCATTATAAAAATCCAAAACAAAGGGATAGGAATGAAAGACACCTCTCGAAATATGTCAATACATTTGAAAACAATTCATGAATTGACAACTCTACCACATACTAATACACAGAATGTGGATAGAAATATTATAGAAATATTTGAACCTCGACCATTTGATTCGGAAATACAGCCTAGATTAATCAATTGGAGAGATTTGGAAGTACCAAAACAATGGATATTACCCCAAATAACAGAACCACCACCTGAAAAATAACGAAACAACATTGAATTACAAGTATCTGGTAATAATATTTATTTTAAAAATAAGCAATCAGAAAATATGATGTGTATGTTGTATTTAGTGGAAGGCGACCAGACTTCTATGAAACATGGCACCAATGTTTTCAACAAGTAAATAAATTTCTAGGTGCATGTCATAAAAAATTTAACACTATGCAAGAAGCTGTAACTGCATGGGAAAATTCGATGAAACAATTAGGACCTCCTAATATTATCTACCAGTTCTCCAAACTTCAGACCAAGAAAACCCTCCTTGATACTGAAACCTATGGTTTTCACAACCCAGGAATCCCCTGTGAGTTGTATACACCTTTAAATGAAGCGTGAAAATCTCATCTTCGAGACAAAAGAAAAGATTTCAGAATAAACATGAGTATCCTTGCTGACAAGATTGCTGAACAAACTGCAACCTTGGATAAGTTTAAAAATCTTAGTCTCAAGATTTGAAAACTTTAAATGATGAAAATGAAGACTTTTCTCTGGAAAAAATTGAAACTTTTTTAGAATTTGCAGAATTGTTGGAAAATGACTTTTTAGACAAAATCTTCAACGCTATTAGAAGAATTCGCCCATTTGAAAAAGCAAAGGCCTTTCTTCCATGACCATTATTTTGAATAGAAATATTATCAAAAATTGAAGATCACGAGCAAAAGATAAAAAGTCTTTTATTCCATTTTTATCAAAGTTTAAATTATAGGGATGAAATGCCAAAACTGCATTTTGTTACTGAAGAAGGTTATCCATACTGGGATACTGAGACTATTGAGTGGGGGATAGTAAATAAACTAATCTTCTCAAGTGTATGTTGCTTCAAGTTCTTTGAGTTTTTACCCATGATGATCAAAACCCTGGTTTATCATGTTTTGACAAAAATCAAGTATAAATATACCCGCTATTTTTTCTTCCATATTACTAGTACAATTGGCTGGCGGACTCGAGAAATATTCTACCAACCTTACCAAATCTGGCACCTCAGAGCCACTAAGGATTATGAATGGGATGAAATTGAACATAATTGGGAAATTATGCAATCGTTGGACCAGTTGGACACAACTAGATATTGGTCACAAAACTTGATCAATATTTCAAACCTAGCAGATTATTATTATTGGGAAACGGCTTTAAAATTCATGGTAAGTGATGGGCGAAGACTATTTGTTACTGATTTACCGATAAACTACACCACCTCTCTTGAACAACGAGCAGCGGTTAGGGACTTTCTAAATAATTTGAAAAACAAAAGTAATTTAAATGTTTCGTATGAGAAATTAAGCCATGCAGAGGAATATATTTTATCAAAACCCACTAAACAAGTGGATTATATTATTTCAGGATGGGAGATAAACATACAGGAGAAGCAAAAGGAGATTGGGTAACAATTGCTAAAAAGGCAAAAAACCAAGCATCATCATCAACTACACAGCCTAAACCAGACCCTGTGCATGTTGTATTTAGTGGAAGGCGGACAGGCTTCTATGAAACATGGCACCAATGTTTTCAACAAGTAAATAAATTTCTATGTGTATGTCATAAAAAATTTAACACTATGCAAGAAACCATAACTGCATGGGAAAATTGGATAAAACAATTAGGACCTCCTGATATGATCTGCCCCTTCTCCAAACTTCAGACCAAGGAAACCCTCCTTGATACTGAAACCTATGATTTTCACAACCCAGGAATCCCCTGTGAGTTGTATACACCTTTAAATGAAGCATGGAAATCTCATCTTCGAGACAAAAGAAAAATTTCAGAAAAAAACATGAGTATCAATGCTGATAAGATTGTTGAACAAACAACAACCTTAGATAAGTTTAAAAATCTTAGTCTCAATATTTTAAAAACTTTAAATTATGAAAATGAAGACTTTTCTCTGGAAAAAATCGAAACTTTTTTGGACTTTGCAGAATTATTGGAAAAGGATTTTTCAGACAAAATCTTCAACACTATTAGAAGAATTTGCCTATTTGAAAAAGCAAAGGCACTTCTTCCACGACCACTATTTCAAATAGAAATATTACCAAAAATTAAAGATCACGACCAAAAGATAAAAAGTCTTTCACTCCATTTTTATCAAAGTTTAAATTATAGTGATGAAATTCCAAAACTGCATTTTGTTATTGAAGAAGGTTGTCCATACTGTGATATTGAGACTATTGAGTGGGGGATAGTAAACAAACTAACCGTCTCAAATGTATGTTGATTCAATAACTTTGAGTTTTTACCCATGATGATCAAAACCCTAGTTTATCATGTTTTGACAAAAATCAAGTATAAATATACCCGATATTTGTCCTTCCATAGTACTAGTACAATTGGCTGGCGGACTCGAGAAATTTTCTACCAACCTTACCAAATCTAGCACCTCAAGCCACTGAGGATTATGAATGGGATGAAATTGAACAAAATTCAGAAATTATGCAACCGTTGGACCAGTTGGACACAACTAGATATTGGTCACAAAATGTGGCAACCCGATAACCGAAATAAGGGGTGTCCAGCCCGATACTCCGATAATACAGGAATCATGGATAAATATCATCCTCAGTATCGTGACAACATAAAGAGTATACGGGATAACCACACAATATTCTAGAAAACGGGTTATCAAAAATTTTAGCTTTGTAATTTAAAGAAAGCATTTTCAACAACCCATAATAGAAAAGAAAGGTGGAAACTCCCACAAGCATATATATATACCAACCATAATAAGGGAAGGACCGAATGAAATGTCGGTCAATAGAATTTATACAATATACAATAAGTTCCATGTGTTACATAATACATCCATTATGCAATTACAACCATTTGGGCCACACGCCCGAATAAGGACTGATCATAACTAGAAAACAACAAGGGATGCTTATACACAAAATGTCACGTGATACCCGCAAAATGTAACGGCTCCTCAAAACACTGGAATAGGAAGTTCATTACGGGTGACCTTGCGGTGGAACACCTGAGCGGATACAATATATATATATATATATATATATATATATATATATATATGCACAACAAGAAAGAAGAACCGGTCAGAGCCCGATTTTATGCGATTACCAGATAAATGACAAGTATGACAATAATGAATGAATAAGCATGGATGATAAAGATGACATTCTACATAATAACAATTTATAATGAACTAATACAGTTGAATGATTTTAAATTGAAATTCAATTATGTAAAAGAATAATAATAATCATCAACCTTTTTCATCTTTCACCATTTCATCTTATCTTTCTATTCCTTATTAGGAATACAATTATTATCATCTGCTCTTTATGGCACTTATCTCAATGGTAGGCTCTTTGTGGCATATACTTTGCTATTTATGGCATTTCTTTATGCTCTTTATGGCATTTATACCCATCAAGTCCAACTTGATGATTAGAATAGTTATATATATATATATATATATATATATATATATATATAACGATTCTAAGACCCCCCGTCCGGGTTTCCCCACTGTGCGTGCCCCTAAGTAACCATCATCTTCCAGGGCCTATCATAAGACAACCTGGGATCCTATCGAAAACGTCGGGAAGCGGCCATATGCCTATAGGATAGTCAAGACCACACTCGAAATCTCCTACCCATCGCAGAAAAAATATAAACAAGCGCTCATATGGCCTAGGACTATATCCACCCTGACTTCATTAGCCGGGGGCTTCACCTCACGCACGAACTTCCCTTAAGATGGTATTTAGATAGGTGTGTTTAACCATTTCATTATTTTCCATTTCTTGATTTAGTAAATTATCATTTACTTTGTCCTTTTTACATTTTATCAAATGCATTATGGTTATCTGGAACTATGCGTACTTAACATCTTTGTAATAACCTCGAAGATCATATAAACTCCCAAGTTATTTACCAAACCTCCTTTTTAGATTTTATCTAAACCATCATACCACAAATCAATTTCTAAAGTCTCCGAATATGACTTAGGAATCTCCTAGATTTCTATAATCTATACGAGGGAAGAAATGCCTAAACATTACTTTGAACACCCCTGGACTGAACCCTAGATGAACCCATTCTAGTCTAGGGTATCGACCAAACTCGACTAATACTCTAGGATCCTATATTTACTTCATTCAAGAAGGTCCTTAATTACTAATCCTAAAGAAAAGGGTTAAAATTGAAAAAGAAAAGAAATTGAAAAAGTGCAGGGTTTTCGAAGGCCAAAAAATATGGGATTTTGCATAATTGCCGAATCAATTCGGACCATCCGAATCGATTCCTTCAGGAAGATTGGGTTTCTGCATAATTGTCGAATCGATTCGGTTTAGGCCGAATCAATTCGGTTCACCTAAGCCTGGAAACTATCTAGCAGCGAATCGATTCGGCCAGGCCGAATCGATTCGGTTCTGCAGAAATTCCTAATTTTGCTTTGGAGTCTTTGACTCCAATTTCCTTCCCAACTCAAATCCATTCAACCCATCTCATTTATTGTCACCAACACAACATAAATGCTACTAACTACTACCCCAACTATCAATAATCATCCAAATTATTCTTCAATGGTTCAAGACCAACAAATACACAAAAAACCCTAAACTAATCAAACCATGATCAATACACCATTATCACTACAAATCATTTATCTTAAACCACAAGTAGCAAGTAAGAAACTTGCCTCAATCTAGGAAATGCAGATTTTCTTTGTGTAGTGGCAAGAATTTCTCCTCAATCTTCAATCTCTTCTACTTTTCTCTACTCTTTCACTTCCTCTCTCAAGCTCTCTCTAGGTTTAGGAAATTGAAATTTGGGAAAATAGAAGACTTAGTAAGACTAAGTCGTGGCATTAGTCAAAATCCCAACTTAATTGACCAATATTGCGATAAAATAACACGCAACTACATTTTTAAGGTATAACTAGTCAAAAGTGCCAAAAACCTCAAAATACAATATGGCACAATATTTGACTATCTCGCACGTTTCGGACTCAACTACGGCCTCCAAATTATCATTTGGACAATTTATAATTCATTTTAAGTTCCGGTCTCATTATTAAGCCAAATATTATTTTAATTCATATGATATTATAAAACTTGACATGGCAATATTCATCTATAGTTACGGTAAATATGCAACCTCGTAGTAGATTTGAACTTTTCTACATTAAATTAATACTCAATCCATATCTCAACATTTTATATCTAATTACCATACCTAGTAAATAAATATAAAATATGTTCTCATAAGCGAGGGTTATTACACAAAACCTGTCAATATTTCAAACCTAGCAGATTATTATTATCGAGTAACGTCTCTAAAATTCATGGTAACTGATGGGCGAAGATTATTTGTTCCTGATTTATCGATAAACTACACCACCTCGCTTGAACAACGAGCAGCTGTTAGGGACTTTCTAAATAATTTGAAAAATAAAGTAATTTAGATGTTCCCTATGAGCAATCAAGCCGTGAAGAGGAATATGAGGAAGCACAACTTCATGGTCCTCCACATGACAACCCTAATGACATTACGTCACTTGATTCTATTGCTGAGGACAATATTGCAAATGCTATGGATCAATAACCGACCACGTGAACGACTGCAAAACAATCCAGCACACGATATATGGTCCCCACTGATTGAAAGAAACGTTAAAACAAACGAATCTTTCTTTATTAAAGTTACTTTATTAAAGATAATTTTACTAAAGTAAATAGTACTTTACTATTTTCTTTTTGAAAACGGACGAAACCAATTGTCCTTTTCTCTTTTCTCTTTTTCTTTCTTTAATCCAGTAGCATCCCACGTATTCTTTATCTTTTATTCAAATAGTTTGAAAGAAAGATTGAAGTCCGATTGCTATAAAAGGAGGACTACTCCTTCGTTGTAAGACATCTTCTAACCATATTTTCTCTTCTCTCTTTTGTAATATTCTCTCCATTACTTGTAATAATAGTAAGTTTGTATCAATAATATTCCGATCATTTCCACAGTTGTGTAATTGGTATTAGAGCCTTGCTACTAAAGGTTTGTATTCTAATGATGTTCTTTAAATATGAAGGTTAAGATATAAACTATTATACTCCAGCATCGTACTTATGTTACTGGAGAAAATTTTAAAGTAAAATATAAAATTGTTGGAACTAAGTGTCGTAATAATTATTGTATGAGATATCGTTTATATCTAATTCTATATAAATAACTATGTTATTTGATATTAATGTTTGCTTTATTGCTAAAATTAATATATGTAGTTATAATCTTCATATTATAATTAAGTTAAGTCTGTCTTTGTAAAAAAAAAGTGTTTTGTAATCAAGGTCTAAACTGAGTATTGTAATAAAGTTATTTTTAAAATCATTTAAGTTTTCATAAAACCCATATACCTATTATTATTTCAAAGCCCATATTTGTGTTTGCCATTAAAGCTACTGTAGTTAGCAATCAGCGTTAGAAAAACTGGTTTTAGGCACCTGAAACAAACATATAATAGGAGGGCTTAAGTATCAATGGAATCTGAAATGGATAATCAAAATAATGAAGTTAATTTACAATGTTTAGCACCATGTATACAAAAATATGAATCTATGTATAATAATAGTTTACATATTGATAAAAAATCAGAAAATGATATTAGTAAAATTAGTACTACATTGAATAGTTTAACTGATATAGTTTTTATTTGGGTAAAATGAACTGAAAGACATCAGGTCATTAATCAAAATTATGTAGAAAGAAAACTAGATAGTATTGAATTCAACTTAAACAAGGTTGATAAAAAACTTAATCAACTCGGAACAGTTTCAAACTTAGATCTAAAAGACGAGACTAAACTAAAAATTGAAAATCTATTAAACAAAATAGATAATTAAAACCCAGAACAAACTGGAATGAATAACCCAGGGGATAATAAAATTCCAAGGTTATATTATGGTTCAGAGGAAATAAAATCTCTTCAAATAAAAGAATTTAATTACACCGAATATTTAAACATTCGTGAAATAGTAGACTATTGGAGACATCTATATAAAGATCCAACATTAAATATTTCAGAACGAAATAAACTTATTGAACAAATAAAAAATACGTATTTGGAAAATGAAAAATTATTACATCACTATCAGTATGAAATAAATCAATATTCATCTGATGAAGAAGATTTTCCACCCCATGTAGTAAATACTGGTGATGGAAAACGGAAGGCTGAAGAACCACTTCAAGAATTCCAAAATTGGGAAGCTTTTGAAGAATATATGCAAACCCCTACATATGAAAATGAAAAAGAAGATTTTGTTAAAACAGGCAATACTTCTACACCATCTAATAGTGGTACTAAAAAAGAGGATGAACCAAATCCTTTTTTCTTAAGAAGATATAATTTGAACAAACAAAATATATCTCAACATGGAATCTATCTTGATTTAAGGCATGCACCTTTTAAAGATCAAGAACAAACTATTGATGAGTGGGCACAATCCATGTCTATACTCATTACTAATTATAAGAGTACTTGGTCTAAAGAAAAAAAATTAGACTACCTTGCTGCAACACTCTAAGGAGATGTTTTATAATGGTTGCAACAATGGGAAAACTTAGAAAAAGGAACTCTGAAAAAATCTGAGCTCCTACAAAACTTTAAATCTTTTGATGAAATTCTAAAAGGATTTGTTGATATAATAAAGAAAATATGATTGGATATACTGGAGAACCCAGAATCCAAGAAGATGCGTGTTACATATTATCTAAACTAGAATTATGTAACATTTTCGAATTTAAAGAAATTGTTGAAATATATAAAAAATATTATTTCAACAATTTGTATTTGAACAATTTATATAAAAAATGGAGTTTTTTATTTGAACAATTTAATGGTAATACTACTGCTGGGTCAACAGATGACGAGACGGTAGATATAAAACTCTTTGATTTAAAAAAGATCAAAAGATGGAAGAAAAAACACCCAAATATAAAATGTATTCATATCGGGTTTATTCAAATATGTATTACTGCCTTATTTAGACAAGGTATGGATACACCTGTAGCTATACTGATCTTAGACATAAGATTCAGTAATCCTTTGAATGCCATAATTGGAGAAATCTAATCCAATTTGGTAAATGGAGTTATTTGGTTTAACATAAAATTAAATTTCTTTATATCTATTGATGATCCAAATATTGAGGAATCTGTCATTACAAAAATCCAAACCAAAGGGATAGGAATGAAAGATACCTCTCGAAATATGTCAATACATTGGAAAACAATTCATGAATTGATAACTCTACTACATACTAATACACAAAATGTGGATAGAATTATTATAGAAATATTTGAACCTCGACCATTTGATTCGGCAATATAGCCTAGATTAATCAACTAGAGAGATTTGGAAGTCCCAAAACAATGGATACTACCCCATATAACATAACCACCACCTGAAAACAACGAAACAACGTTGAATTACAAGAATCTGGTAATAATGTTTATTTTAAAAATAAACAATCAGAAAATTGGCAAAAGAATTTTCATGACAATGATTGGGAAAAATTAAAAGGAAAAAACCTTTTAAAAGGCGAGAGTAGTAGTAATAGTAAACCCCCTATTGCTATGAAAAATATACAAATACCAATTTGACCTGGAACAAATTATCTAAAAGAAGATAATATAAAATCCAGTCAAATTTATCATTTCCAATTAGGAAAAGAAGAAATTATTTTTTCACTAACCCATGGAAAGAGAAGATATACCTATGTATTAGGTTACTTCAATTTTGCAGGCTAAAAACCGTATAGCCTTTGCACATTAATTGATACATGAGAAACAATATGTTCATGTAGACCTAATGCCTTACCACCTGAAAAATGAATAAAAATGAAAAATAATATTATTGTAACAGACATCAATGGGACACAAAATTGTGACAACCCGCGATCCAAGATAAGGGGTGGCCAACCCGATACTCAAATGTAACAGGAATCAGGGATGGATATCATTCTCAGCATCACAACAATAAACCGAGTATACGGAAAAACCACCCAATAAATCAGAAAACGGGTTGCCAAAAGTTTAGATTTTAAAACCAGTTAAGAAAATTAAATTAAACAACCCAGTCTGATAAGTAAGTGGAATTCCAAAAGAGTATATATAATACATCTAAAATGAATATACAAGAAAATGACCGAATATGATGTCGGTCCACAGTTACATATAACGCATTACAACAGTTTAATATCTTATGTAATACATTCATTTATCAAATACAAAAGTTTGGGCCACACGCCCGAATATAGACCCGATCATATCTAGAACACAAAAATGAAAGTGTCTAATACAACGTCCTGTAATCTCCGCAAAATCTTACAGCTCGTCAAAAGTACTGGAATGGGAATAATCACAACGGGCGCCCTTGCGGTGGAGCACCTGAGCGGATACAATAACATACACAACATAGAAAAATGAACGGGTCAGGGCCCGATTTTCTATGACTACCAGAAGAATAAAAAGCATGATAGGAATGAACAGTTATGCATGGATGATAAGGATAAAAATCTAGCAATTTATCTAGCATGTTAACTTACGTTACAAATTAAGACATTTTAACTAATTATGAAATGTAAATCATTTACACAAGAGAATTATAAGTAAACATCATTAATTAACAACCTTTTCTCCTTTATCATATTACCATTTCCTCCTTACATTCCTTAACAAGAATACCATCTTTTATTCGGTTTAATCAAGAAGATATAATTTCACTTCATTAATTAAAAACCTCCGTCAATGATCACCATTTCAATTTTTATCTTTTCATTCCTTAACAGGAGTACAATTTCTATCAAGTGCTCTTTATGGCACATATCTCAATCACATGCTCTTTGTGGCACGTATCCATGCTCTTTATGGCATTAATACCCATCAAGTCCCACTTGATGAAGAAAAGTTATATTCTCATACATATAATGATTCTAAGACCGCCCCTTCCAGTTTTCCCACTGGGCGTGCCCCTAAATAACTATCATCTTCCAGGGCCTATCATATAAGATAACTTGGGATCATAACGCAACGTCAGGAAGCGGCCATATGCCTGCGGGATAGTCAAGACCACACCCAGAATCTCCTACCCATCGCAGAAAAATACATATATATAACAACACTCATATGGCATAGGACTATATCCACCCTGCGTTAATTTGTCAGGGGGCAGCACCTCGCGCGCGGACTTCCATTATGATAATATTTAGAGAGGTGTGTTCAAGTAAATTAACATTTACCATTTTAAATCTCATTTTCATTTTCAATTTTCATTACCAATTCCCATTTCCATTATCCATGTATTTGGTTCATTTTTATTCGAACCTATTATCATTGAATAGTTTGGTTCATTTTATTCGAACCTATTACCATCGAATATCATCATTAATATTCCTCAAATTACGAGTCCCGATTTGGTCTCCATATAATCACAACAATTCTACAAGTCCCAAAGTTTATATAACTCCAATAAGCCCCTAAAGTCTCCAAGCATGGGCATTAAAGTTCCTAACTTCTTAAAAATTCCATAAAAGAAGTAATGCCTTAACATTACTTTAAACCTCCCCAGAATAAACCCCAGATGACCCAATTCTAGTCTAGGGTGACGACCAAACTCAACTACTACTCTAGGACCATAAGTTTACTTCATTCAAGAAGTTTCCTAGGTCCTAAGCCTAGAGAAAAAGGTTAAAAATTAAATAAGAAAATAACTCAAAACTGCAGGGTCCGAATCGATTCGCCCTGGCGAATCGATTCGCTTTGAAAGCGAATAGGTTCGGAAGGCAAACTCAACTTTCTACAAATACCGAATTGATTCGGCCTTAACCCGAATCGATTCGGGTACACAAACCTGGAAAACTACTTCTATGCGAATCGATTCGCCCCAGGGGCTGAATCGATTCACCCCTACGAAAATGCCAAGTTTGGCTATGGAGTCTTGGACTCCAAATTTTCTCCCAAACTCAAAACCAACCAACCCAAGATCATTTAATGGAACTAATACCCCACAACGACATCTAACTACCATCATTTACAATATTTATCATCCAAATCCATTTCCAAGAGTTATAATACCCAAAAATCTAACAAAACCCTAAAATGACAAACCATAACAATTCATAACTATCAAAACTAATTATTCTCCTTAAATCACATAGTAGCAAGTAGATAACTTGCCTTGATCTTGCAAATTCAGATTTGGTTTGGTGGAGAAAACAATCCAAGCTTGAATCTCCAATCTCTCTTTTTCTCCACAAGTTCTCTTCCTATCTCTACTCTCTCTAGGGCTCAAATGTGAAATGGAAGAATATAAATAGGGTTAGGGGACTTAAAACGTGGTTTAAGTCTAAAAGCCCACTTAAATGATTAATACACGATATAATTACTCGCAACTACACATTTAAGCTATAACCAGTCAAAAGTGCCCGAAATACCAAAATGCAATATGACACTTATTTTGACTGTCTCGCACCTACCGGGACTAACTACACCCTCTAAATTATCATTTGGAAATTTTATAACTCATTTTAAGTTCCGATTTCATATTAAACCAAAATGTCATTTTAAATCTTATGACACCGTAAATCACAACATGGATATTTTTATCTACTCATAAGGTAATTATACAACATCTCAGTAAATATTAACCTTTTCCACATTAAATTAATACTTACTCAACATTTCAACATTTTATAATTAATCACTACATATAGTAAATAAATGTAAAATAGGCTCTCAAAAGTGAGGGTTGTTACAAAAATTTCATTGATTTAAAAGCCAAAAAAATGGCTATATGGTTTATCGAAACGAAATTCATTATTCCAAAAATTCTATGCTTTCCAGAAATACAAGGAGATTTTATTCTAGGCAATAATTTTATCTCGGAATACTTGCCTATGTATTGATGAGGGAACAATAAATTTAACCCTCAACAAAGATGTAGTAAAAATCCCTTAGCTACAACAACACAAATATAAGTGTGAAAGAGATTTTCGACCTACTAAGAAAGGAGATATAACTCCTATTATTAAATCCCTTGAAATAACTCATTGGCTTAATACTATTTAAAAGATAATTTCAGTGAAAATCTACTAAAATTATGGGACAAAAGTCCAAGACATTGTAATCTTAAACTAAGAGATCCCAATGTCATTATAAGAGTAAAACCAATGATCTATACCAGAAATGATATCTATGAATTTGATAAACAAATAAAAGAACTATTTAAAATAAACCTTATTGAAGAAACAATAAGTCCACACTCTAGCCTTTCCTTCATGGTGAGAAAACACAATGAAGTCACAAGAGGAAAAGCTAGATTGGTTATAAATTATAAAAGAGTAAATGAAAAATTAGAATTTGATGGATACTTTATTCCAAGAAAGGATTTTTTAATTAGCCAAACTAAGGGAAAAAAGTTCTTTTGCTAATTCGACTATAAATCAGGATTTTGGCAGTTAAAATTAATTGAAGAATCCAAACCATTGACAGCCTTAGTACTCCTAGAGGACACTATCAATGGAATGTTATTCCTTTTGGACTAAACACAGCTCCTCAGGTATATCAAAGATGGATGGACAAAATCTTTAAAGACGTTAAAGATTTTTGTGTCATCTATATAGATGATATTCTTGTTTTTTCAAAAACAGTGGAAGAACATAGACATCATCTAAAAATTATTTGTGAAAAATTCCAAAAACATGGAATTATTTTATCACGAAAGAAAATTGATGTTGAAAAAATAGAAATTAATTTTCTTGGCATAATCCTAAACCAGGATGGCCTACAATTGCAAGATCATATCATCTCTAAAATAAGAAATTTTAATGAGGAAATTTTAATAAAAAACAATTACAAAGTTTCCTAGGAATCCTTAATTATGGAAGAAATTTCATAAAAGGACTATCACAAAAAGAATTACCACTTCTTGAAAAACTAAAAAAGAATGAAGTTTTTTCATGGAGTGAAAATGATACTCTTGTTGTTAAAACAATTAAACAAGAGATAATAAATAATTGTCCAAAAGTTTATTTTCCTAAAAGAGAAGATAAATTAATATTAGAAAATGATGCTTCGGATAATTGCTGGGGATGTGTTCTCAAAGAAATTCCTATAGAATATTGGAATGAAAACAATCCTTTCAATACTTTTGGTATTCGTGGTAAGAAAACTATTATACCAAAATCAATTCAAAAACATGAATTGATATGTGGATATAATTCAGGAAAATTTAAACCAAATGAATTGAATTATATAATTTTTGAAAAGGAATTATTAGCAATAAAACTTGCTATTAAAAAATTCCATATCTTTTTAGCACTCGAAGACTTTATTATCAGAACAGATAATAAAGAAGTAAAAGACTTCCTAATAAATAAAAGAAATATTTTAGAAGGAAGAAGACTTAAATGGTTAAACCAAATTACTATTTATAACTTTGAAGTTGAACATTTAAAGGGTACTAATAATTTCCTTGCAGATTATCTCAGAAAAAATTGGGAAGAAATACTCCACTAACCAAGTGGAATATTTTGATTAAAACCCCACTAAACCAAGTGCAATATATATATATATATATATATATATATATATATATATATATATATATATATATATATATATATATATATATCAAACCCACTAAACCAGTGGAATATATTTTATCAAAACCCACTAAACAAGTGGATTATTTTATTTCAGGATGAGAGATAAACATACAGGAGAAGCATTAAAAATCATAATACAACCAACCATCCTATATACCACCAAAATCAGTTTGTTGGTTAGGACCTTACATCCTGTGTTCCGCAAACTTGCATATTATCCAAACTACACAACTCACATGAGCTTGCTAAGAAGCATACTATGCTAGTTTCACACTCCTAAGAGGGAATAATCCCAACCAATCATCACTGCACTCCCGGTTTACACCTTTCGCCGCATCACTCTGATGAACCTAGTACTACCTTAGGTGTCTCATCCTTTATTACTCACTAGAGTGTAACTCCAATCCACTCACTGTGGCAAAGAAACATCGTGTGTTCAGTTTTTCTCGATTTCTAACACTATATCGTATCCTTAAGTAATCATTCTTCTCTTCGCAACCCGAGCCACTGATAGTCGAGTCATCCAGTCGCAAGTCAACTAATCTTAAGAGATATCCATATTACGAGCAAACCATGTGGCCAAAAATATAGCCACCCATATGAAAACTTTATGCAATCACAAGGATACCACATATGGATGCACCCAGTTACCAAGATGCATTGACTAAACTCGATCCACTGTGCTCTCCCGGGCCCAACCTTCTCGTACTATGACATGGCACCAATTTGAGTCACCATATTGGTGAGAATACTCATTCCCAATTATCGAAACCCCAATAAATATAGGACAGCCAGAAGGAACAAACCATTGTCCCCAGAAATCTTGCCCATAGGCATCCGATTCTAACTTGTGGAAGTGAACCTAACCGTATACTTGAAGTCTTACAACTTATTCTCAAAACTCTCACCGATTACCATTCCTGGCCATATACCCTGGCTTGGGTCACTAGCCGTGGCGAACCGAATCGCATTTATTCTCACAATATGAATGCAATTTACAAATCGGTAGTCCTTTAGGAAGTCAATGCCCGACTTCCCTCCATGGGAGCAATGCCCTACCTTTCACATCCTTAGTGTAAATTAATCATTCCAATTGGTGGATACCTCACACCTTAGCCATTGATCTTGTCCAACCTCTAGTGACGATGTCACTAACCTACTATACCTAGGTTATTATCTACTTTATCACATCGTGGTCTAAATGCCAAACTTCCATAGACACTACTTAGTTTAAGCGAGGCACCCATTTATGAGTGTTCTTGACCATACGAGATTTTCACCAAACTTACCTTCGATTTCTACCTACATAGAATATACGTGATGATCACACTCGTCGTCTTTGGCATTTTACGGGTAGTAAGTACCACACTAGGATACTATCCTAACACGTTCTAACTTATTAAGACGTGCCAAGAACTAATCATTTCATTACCAAGGTTACCCTAGCATATACAGTCAATACCCCGAGAGACTATCATGTTCAGATGTTACCCCACCTCGGTTTCCATTTTCAAATTTCCACATGCCGTCATCACTCTATGTCTCGAATACATTTCCTAGAACATCCCGAGACCAAGTATCACCACACCCATACTAGTCATTCCATGATATCCGTCCATCACTCCTATAACAACTCTAATATCGTCTTACCTTAGATATTTTACCACCCCTTCGTGCCGACTTGGAAGCCACACCTGACATGTACATTACACGACCCGTAATCTAGGATCATCATCTGACCCTTAAACCAATTATTACTAGAATGCTACTGCCTATTATTACCGGACTAAATTGGCCTCCTAAACACCAAACACATTTCATGCAAAAGTCCCAAAACCCGATAAGTTTCATCGTCTATATTTTTTATCATCATATGTGCACTCTGCAAACCTTACGATACCCACATTGATATTACTTGGTCCTCACAAAGACACTAGTCTACGAGCTTCTAGCTATAGTGTAACTTAATCCTCAAACACCTAAATACATCACAACATTCGATATTTATCCTCAATGATTCCCCCTGTTGATGTAAAAAATTAGATCACTCTAATTATTCAATCACAGATAAATAAATGAGACAAATAATTTTAAAGTGGTTCAGCCTTATAAGAATGGCCTACGTCCACTGTTATGTTATTGCTGAGTGTTTTGAGAATTCTCGATTACAAGTTCTCTCTAGATATTCCCCGGTCCCTTTGAATGAGGGTGATACAATGTATTTATAGCCTTGAGTCTATCATCTGAAAGGGTGATACATTAAATGATATACATATGAAAGGGTGATACATTTAATGCCCTTAAGCGTGTGCGTCAATGATAAGCATTTAATGAACCAGTTGAACTGTTGGTTATCTGGCAATCAATGCTGTGGCTGAGATGCAGCTCAGACCGTTTGAGTAGCTCGGACCGCCTGAGCTTCCTGGTATTCAAGAGTTTCTCGGAGAGGTCTGTTCCTCGGAGCAAGTGAGTTCCTCAGAGAGGTCTGTTCCTCGGAGCAAGTGAGTTCCTCGGAGAGGTCTGTTCCTCGGATCGTGTGATCATCTCAGAAATGCTTGTTGTTGTCGTGTAGATAGCCACGTGTCTTCGTATGATTGGTCCACGTCAGCATACTAATTTTGGTATCAACAGAAGCCCCCAATGTTTTATATTTCGAACTTTGAGGAGTATGGAACATTCTTTCTTGGTATATGGCAATATTAAATGACCCTCCTGTGTTTTAGGAGCATTTTCTTCGTATTTGAATTTTCTTCCAAATTCACAGAATCCGCCTTTTTGCATTTTTATAAGCGCTTCGATCTTCATGCGCTTTTTGTCCTTTTAGCCGCCGGTAGCGTAATAGTTTCCTTTTTGTAATCATTTCTTTCGCCGTTTCCCAAGTCAAAGTATTTAAACTTCGTAGACATTATCACTGTCTTCTACCTTTTCCAATTTCTACTTTCGAGTTTTCCATAGTCTTTCTTTCTCTTGTGCGTTCATCCTTGTTTTCGTTCGTTGTCAACAGATCTCCTTTTATTCCTGTAAGATCTTCTTCCTTCTTCTTCATTTCTTTTATTCACCATGGTTTATATTATTGAATCTCTTTAGAAATTCCGTTCTGATTTTTCCATTCCATCTTGGGTAACTTTGGAGGATCTTTCTGAGCCTCTTGATTATTTTCGTTTGGCTGAGGGACATTGGTTCCCCAGCCTCTTTGTTGCTGAATGTGGATTTTCTTTTCCACCAAACTCTTTATGCTTAGAGTTTTGTCAATACTTCGATGTTGTTCCTGCAAAAATAGCCCCCAACACATGGAGAATAGTTAATGGGGTGCATAGGTTAAATCAAATTCATAGAACTCGTATAGGAATTCCTGAGATTATGTACTGTTATAGATGGGCTATTCTAGACAATGTTTATTATTTGAAAACTAGATTTTTGAATAGGTCTTTAGTAGTCAACCTCCCTGATGCCAACAGAGATTATTTTGAACATGGGGTAATTATAAAAAACTGGCAACATGCCCCTTTGGTTGGAGACGAAGTATATGAAGGTCCCAAATGCTCTCCATATGGCAATGGGATAGGTTATTTTCATTTTATTTCATTTATGAAATTATGATTTCATTATGTTTGAATAAATGCATGATTGACATTTCAATATGTATTTTTTTGCAGTTGACAACAAGAGAAAAACTCCAAAAGAATCAGAAGTTAATATAAAGCATTTGAAACATATCTGGAGTTTGCATCAGAAAGTTGCAGACGAGCACGTCAGGTCTGCTTCATACTTATTGCAATATAGGAGCTACACATCGTCCTTTACTGCTCGTCCTGTGGTCAGCATTAGTGAACCCTTGCCAGCTTCTGAGGATTCTTCACTAGACTCTCACATTCCTCTGAGTCAAAAAATGGGCAAGAGAAGAGTTCCTGCTATCTTCGAGCAGACTTCCTCTGCTGGAGATGGGAAAAGAACCAAGGCTGATGTCCAGAAAGGGACAAAGAAAGTGGATTCTGCCCCTTCTGTTGCTCCTCAGAGGGCTGCCGAGAAGCCCCCAGTGGATCCTAGTAATAAGGATGCACCTGTGGAAGTAACTTCCATATCCCCAACCAAAAACTCTTCTTTGGTTGAGACTGTTGAAGTGCCAACGAGGAGATTGAAGAAGTCCTCCTCGGTCAGTTTTTCTGAAACCATTCCCCAACTCCAAACTAGTGGAGCTGGAGTTCCAACCATCATTCCTCCGAGTTCTGCAATGAGCTCGGTAAAGACTTGGACTATTCCTGAAGTCCAAGGAGTTGAGGAGAACATGTCTAGGGATATGCTGACATCCCTAGCTACTCGTCATATTGCTTCAGTAAGTTTCTCGAATCTTGAATTTTTCTTTCTTTCAGTCAATATGTGTATCTCGGCACTGACTTATCATTACCTCCTTTTTCAGCTGGTGAGTTGTTTTAACACTATAGTGATGAAAGATAAAGCGATCAAGGCTTCTAGCTCCTCGTCCGGGGTAGAGGATGCTTTACAGGGCTTGGCCCAATCTTTGAAGGAATCCCGTAAAAAATATGACGTGGATAAGGGTGAATGGGAAAAGAAGTTGGCTGCATCTGAGGCAGAGAAGGTTCAGTTGGGAAAGAGAGTGAAGGACTTGGAGAGAGAGAATAAAAATATGCCGAGAAGCTCACAAGTTTTGGGGAGCTTGAAAATAAGTTGAAATTGGCTGAGGAAGAATTGACCCTTCTGCGAGAAGTAAATCGCCAAAAGGGAGAAGTGGAGGCCAAGTTGAAAGCCACCGATGATCTTCTATCCGAGAAGCTCTCCTCGGAGAAAATGAAGAGAAAAGTGGTTGTGAAAAAATCCTTTCGAACTGGTTGGGATAAAGGATGGGATAGGGGGTAGCAGCGATGATGGCCCAGGTGAAGTATGGGAGTTTGAAATACTTCCGAGATGGTTGGGTTGCTGCCTTGCAAGAATTGAAGGTGAGCGAGGACTCTGAGCTATTTCAACAACATCTTCCTGGCCCTCCTCCTGTAATTGAAGATGAGGATGAAGACGAAGCTGCATCCGAGGAGTCTTCGATGACAGTGGGTGATCAAGTCCTTGCTCCACAACCCAATCAGACAGCCACCGAGGAGATTTCGTCTCTGCCTGCTCCTCCTGAACAAGTCCTAACTCCAGCCGACCAGATTATTGTTCCCACTGAGCAACCAAGCTCCTCGTCCCAGCCTCCCGAGAAAGTCTTAGGAGACAAGGAAAAGGTGTGAAGTTGTTCGGTATTCTCTTTTATTTTCTTTTACTTGTACTTTGTATTCTGAACGCTGTACTCCTTTTGAAGATGTAATAAAAATCATCTTTTTTGTTCCTCTATGTTGTTGATGCTCTGTCTGCTTTATTATTAATTCTTGCCTTCTCTTCTTTACTAGTTTATGGCTAGAATGGAATTACTGTCTGCAAATGATACAAAGCTGATGCATCAATGCCATGAATATTATAAGGCTGGTCACACAGACCTGAGTGCATCAAAAGTTGCTGATATCCTTGGTCATGATGCTTCTGAGCAAGCAGTAGAAGCTTATCAGTACCTGAAGGGTTTACTTGACCGAGCTGTAGGCAATAATGTGGCGTACTATGAAATGATAAAGGATCTTCAATGTACTTTAGAAGATCTTCAGCAGCAGTATAAAGAGTCTTCAGCTCTTTTGTACGAAGGGTATGAGAAGAAACTCAAACAACTTCATGATGAAATAAGCTACGACAAGGTGATCGCTGGTTATGAAGTGAGAGAGAGAACATTGAAATTAGATGTCGAAGGGCACAGGCAAATTGCTGAGCTATTGGAACAAGAAAACAATAATCTGCAAAAAGAACTTGCTCAGTTTAGGTCTGTTGCTTCATCTTCCACTGCCTTAGTACAAGTTACTGATGAAGGATTATCGTTTTTGGAAGTGGAAAATGCCAAATTAAGGCAAGAGTTAGACACCCTGAGAAGGTCTGGTGCTTCTACTGTAACTCGGGGACGAGGAAGAGGTTCCCGTGGACGAGGAAGAAATGCTCTGAACGTTGTCGAGGAACAAATTATTCCACTTGCTCGGGGACGATCAAGAGTTCTTCGTCGTACTGTTGAAGAAGCTCGTACTCAATCGACGTTGGAAACTCAAGCGTTCCAATTGAATGCAAAAGATCGGGCTTTGTCTGAACTGTCCAAGAAAGCCCTAACTTTGGAGGATCAACTTACTGCGACGAAGTCTGCTTTAGATAATAAGAACATTTTCGCCAAAAGCCTTCATGAGCAGTTGGAGAAACTAACTTTCTAATTCCATAAACAACCTCGTGAATTCTGGATGGCAAGCTACAATGAGGCGTTATTTCATTTAGATGCTCGTATCTAGAATGCCAATAATGAAGGCTATAAACAAGGTTGGTTGAATGCTTTGGGCGTGCTGAAGCTCGAACAGGGACACTATTTATGGGACTATCATGATCCTGGGGTGCTTGACTTGTCTGTGCCACCATTCAATCTGGATATGGAATGGATCCCAGCTCGTGCCATTCCTCGGAGCTTAATTGCACAATACCTCAGTGGCTACAATCTTCATTCTCAGATCGAGGTATCTCGTCCCGAGCATCTATTGGACACACCTTCAATAATGAACGTCAGAATGCTGAAGGACTTGAACTTCATTAACTCTCCTCAAACTTTAAATGATCCGCCTGCTGGCGAGGAGCCTATTTCAAAAGCTGAGGGGAAAAAACCAATAGAATAAGAATTTCAATGTAATAGTTAGTACACATATGTAACTTGTAATTTATTTTGAATTTTAATGAAAGACTTTCATTTTCTGTTTGCAAATCTATATTGCTTTTGTCTTGTGCTTGTCAAATATGTTATATTTGTGCTTGCATAACAATATTGTGTGGTTCATCGACCAACTTAGTAATAAAAAGTTACAAGTATCAGTAATGTTACTCGATCACTTAATAATAAAGTAATGAGTATAAGAGTGTTTAAAATTTTTCCAACCAATCAAGGTTGTTAAATTGTGCTCGTCGACCAATTATAGTTAGTGGGTTTTTATACCCAACCAACCATACTTGGTTCATTTTGGAATATTTTGTTCTTCGAGGAACTTATTGTACCACTTGCCCTTTTACCAAAATTGGTCTGAGCCAGTGTCAGCCTCCTAACCAAAGGAGTATGGTTTATTCTTGCTCTTTTACCAACCGGAGTTGGTCTGAGTTCGAACTATCGTGCCCACTCGTTCTTTTACCAACCGGAGTTGGTCGCGCGAGTGTATGCCTCCTAACCAAAGGAGTATGGTGTTCTTGTTCTTTTACCAACCGGAGTTGGTCTGAGTTCGAACTATCGTGTCCACTCATTCTTTTACCAACCGGAGTTGGTCACGCGAGTGTATGCCTCCTAACCAAAGGAGTATGGTGTTCTTGCTCTTTTACCAACCGGAGTTGGTCTGAGTTCAAACTATCGTGTCCACTCGTTCTGTTACCAACCGGAGTTGGTCACACGAGTGTATGCCTCCTAACCAAAGGAGTATGGTTTGTTCTCGCCCTTTTACCAACCAGAGTTGGTCGTGGGTTTGAACTATCGTGTTGTTTTTATTGCTGAACAGCGTAGTGTTGTACACTAGTATTCCCCAAAAAACTTTCAATAAAAGGAAGAGGATGGCGAAATATCATCGTTTTATTCATATTGATGGAACTGTGTTACATTTTACATCACTGATAATACTTGCGAAGGTGTTCAGCATTCCACGCATTCTTAAATTCCTCTCCTTCTAGAGTCGCTATTCGGTAAGTTCCTGGTCGAACAACTTTTGTAACTCGGTAGGGTCCATGCCAGTTTGCTTCTAACTTATTGTGCTTCTGAATGACCTTCTTTAGCACGTAATCTCCTTCTTTTAAGTTGCATTTCTTCACCCTCTTCTTATAGAACAGAGCTGCTCTTTGTTGGTAAGCTGCATTCCTGATGGCTGCCTCTTCTCTAACCTCCTCGAGCATGTCCAAATCTAATCTTCTCATTAAATCGCTGACTGGGGAATTGAAATTCAGCACTCTGTGTGTTGGAAGACCCAACTCGGCAGGTATTACAGCCTCACTTTCAAACGCTAGCATATATGGTGATTCTCCAGTTGCTGCTCGGGGAGTTGTTCGGTAAGCCCACAATACTGACTGTAGCTCATTAATCCAATTAGACTTAGCCTCACTTAGCCTCTTCTTCAAACCGTTTAGTAATGTTCTGTTCGTCACCCCAGTCTGTCCATTGCTTTGAGGATGGCCTGGTGCTGAATGAAACTTCAAAATATTTGACTGATGACAATAGGCGGCAAACTCCTCGTTATCAAATTGTGTTCCATGGTCTGTGATGAAGGCATGAGGGAGACCATATCGGCAGATGATGTTCTTCCAAACAAACTGG
Organism: Sambucus nigra; assembly: GCA_949130495.1. Taxonomy (NCBI): domain Eukaryota; kingdom Viridiplantae; phylum Streptophyta; class Magnoliopsida; order Dipsacales; family Adoxaceae; genus Sambucus; species Sambucus nigra. The sequence continues at coordinate 342,275,830 of OX422210.1, read as the reverse complement.
TACACCTTCTCGTATGTCATATCAATCAGTGGCTCAGCTTCTACCCACTTAGTAAAATAATCCATTGCGACGACGAGGTACTTGAATCTTCCTCGGGTCGTTGGCAGTGGTCCAACCAAATCAATTCCCCACATGGCAAATGGCCAAGGGGAAGTTATGGGTGTCAACAATGCTTGTGGAGTTCGTCGAATGGAGGAAAAACGTTGGCATTTATCACATTTCTTAGCATAGGCTATACAATCTGCCCTCATCGTCGGCCAGTAGTATCCCTGCGTCATCACCCTTTGCAAAAGTGTCCGACCTGCTACATGGGCTCCACAAGACCCTTCATGGATCTCTTCAATCAATTCTTTCACCTCGGAGGGATGTACACATCTTTGCAAACCTGCCATAATTCCTCGTCTATACAAAACACCATTAGTTAGTACATACCGAGCAACTTTAAACTTCAATTTCTTGGCAGCGAGCTTATCCTCCGATAATTTTCCCTCCTCAATATATACCCTGATGGGATCCATCCAAGATGGTCCTAAATCAAGGGTAATAATATCCATCGTCAAGTCTTCATCTATGCTCCGACTTTCTAATACCTCAATTGGTATCGTTCTTCGCAGCTCGGTACGAGTAGCTGATGCTAGTCGGGCCAGTGCGTCTGCTTGTGCATTTTCCATTCTTGGTATTCTGATCAACTGAATGGCATCAAATTCTGCCAATAACTCCATCACCTTCGCATGATACTTGACCATTAACTCTCCTTTAACTGCATATATTCCCATCATTTGATTCATAATTAATTGAGAATCACTGAATACCATTACTTGTTGCGCTTCCATAATCTTCGCTAAATCAAGACCTGCTATCATAGCCTCATACTCAGCTTCATTATTGGAAGCTTTGAATTGGAATCGCAGGGCATATTCCAAGTCAATCTCGTCTGGGGTTTTCAAAACAATCCCTGCTCCACAACCTGTTGCGCAAGATGACCCATCTACATATAATCTCCATGTAGGTAACTCGTCTTCAAATTTCTTATCTGACAGAGTTCCTTGGTGAAATATCTGCTATTTTCTTTCATCCTCCCCTGGTAATTTTCGCTCCTCGTCGACCATCTCTTCTTGCCCTTTTACCAACCGGAGTTGGTCTGGGTTTGAATTTGATGATCTTTCTACATCCACAAGCCCTTTTACCAATCGGAGTTGGTCTGGACTTATGTCTGTTGATCCTGTAACATCCACAGGTTGATCTGCGACTTTTGTGCCTCGGGGGTATCAGGATAAGTAAACTCTGCTATAAAATCTGCTACAGCTTGCCCTTTTAATGATGATCTGGGTTCATACACAATATCATATTCATCGAGCTCTATTGCCCAGTACATTAGTCTCCCTGATTTTTCTGGCTTATGAAGGGCTTGTCTTAATGGCATGTCGGTATACACGACGATGGTATGGGCCTGGAAATATGGCCTCATTCTTCTACTTACCTCAATTAATGCCAATGCCAATTTTTCCAGCTTTGGGTACCTGATCTCTGCACCTCGAAAAGCCTTACTTGTGTAATAAATTGGCTTCTGGGCTCCATTCTCCATTCTGATCAATGCCGAGCTGACTGCATTCTCTGATACTGCTAGGTACAAGTACAATTTTTCTCCCATTACTGGTTTGGACAACAATGGAGGTGTTCCCAAATATTTCTTCAAGTCTTGAAAGGCTTTTTCACATTCCTCATTCCACTCGAAAGTTTTTCTAAGTGTTTTGAAGAATGGTAGGCATCTATCAGTTGCTCGGGATACAAATCTGTTGAGCGCTGCAACTCGTCCTGTAAGACTTTGTACCTCTTTCTTCGTCGTTGGAGATCGCAACCCTAAAAGAGCTTTGATCTTTTCTGGATTCGCCTCAATGCCTCGTTGGTTGACGATGTACCCGAGGAACATTCCTTCTCGTACTCCAAATGTGCACTTCGTCGGGTTGAGTTTTATTTGATATTTATCCAGTTGATCAAAAGTCTGACTTAAATCAACTAGATGATCATCAGCTTTCTTGCTCTTTGTTAACATATCATCGACATAGACTTCCATATTGCAACTGATTTGTTCAGCAAAAACCTTGTTCATCAGCCGCTAGTATGTCGCTCCTGCATTTTTCAAACAAAAAGGCATAACATTATAGCAATAAGTTCCCCTAGGGGTAATAAAAGAAGTGCTTTCCCTGTCTTCAGGTTTCATTTTGATCTGGTTGTAGCCAGAGTAAGCATCCATAAAGCTGAGCAGCTCATGTCCCGAGGTAGCATCCACTAGTTGATCAATTCTAGGCAATGGAAAGTGATCCTTTGGGCATGCCTTGTTGAGATCGGTGAAATCAACACACATTCTCCATTTATTGTTTTTCTTCTTTACCATCACCACATTTGCTAACCAGTCTGGATACTTTACATCTTCAATGAATTGGGTTTTTCTGGAGCTTCTCGACCTCCTCTTGTATAGCTTGATTCTTCTCGGGACTAAATACTCTTCTTCTTTGCTTTATAGGCTTGATCTCCTTATTTGCATTGAGATCATGGCATAAGAAGTTTGGATCTATTCCTGGCATGTCTTCATGACTCCATGCGAAAGTTTTCTTTCTGTTTCTCAAGAAAGTTATCAACTCATGTTTTATCGAAGCATCCAACGACGAACCTATCTGAGTTGTTCGTTCAGGATGTTCATCGTCCAGCATAACATTTTCTGTAGATTCCACCACCTGTCCTTTTACAAGTTGGGATTCATCTCTGGGATCCAGTGTTTCAATTTCTGTACCTTCATCCACCTGGTAGGTAATAGCCTTTTTCCTTGACTCTTCAAGCTCCTCTTGCTCGGCAGATGAATAATAGCATTCCCGAGCTACTTTTTAATCACCTTTCACAACTCCTACTCCGAAATTTGTTGGGAATTTTAAGCACTGATGTACTGTAGATGAAACTGCTTCGAATTTCTTCAAGCCAACTCTTCCCATGATGATGTTATAGGCTGACTGCACGTTCTTATCCATCACAAAGAAGCGTATCCTTTCTGTTCGACAAGCAGGCCAAGTTCCAATGAATATATCCAACTTGATCGTCCCAAGTGGAAAAACTTTCTCGCTAGCAAAACCCAAGAGGGGCCTGTGATAAGGCTCCAATTGAGATAACTTCAAATTCAAACTGTCAAAACATGAGTAGTACATGATGTCTGCCGAACTACCATTATCTACCAGAACCCTTGAAATCACTACTTCTTTAATCCTCATTTTGATCACCAAAGGGTCGTCATGAGGGTAAAGAACACCTGCCAGGTCGTTTTTTGAAAAGCCAATAACCAGCTTCTCTTTGTTTACTTTCCTCGGGCGATCCTCCTGAGCCAAATTTATTCGCTGAATGTACGAGCAAGCTTGAGCTTCTCCGAGGTAAGCCTTTCTTTCTGCAGTAAGGTCTCCTCCTCCTGCATCTCCTCCTGTAATAACATTACAATCAAACTGTAATACCCCGTATTTTTATGCTATATTTAATTTGGGGATTTATTAAATTTAATGTAATGGTTTATTTAATAAAAATCCGGAAATTAATTATGTTATAATTATTAACGTGACGAGAGTTAGTAATTATGAGAAACTTGTTGAATATTACTAAAGAGCATAGTAATATATTATATTGGTTATATTGAATGTCATAAGTGAATTAAATGACTATTTCAGAAATTTAAGTCGCGACGTGCCCGTGTCACGTCGGGACTAATTTTGTTAAATAAAAAGTGAATATTTTATAAGTTGTCTGTATGGTCGTTTTGAGTGCGCCAACGCGTCCGGAAGGGTCGAGATAGTCAGAAAATTATACCCGGGTGGTTAGTTTGGGCCTCGGGGCGTTTTTAGGCCCAATTAGTGACCCGGGAGGGCATTTTGGTCATTTTACAAAATAGGGTAATTAAACCCACGAATTTTAGCAGCCTTTATCAGCTGGTTAGGTTAGCCATATAGGGTTAGAACATTCAGAACCCTAGAACGGCCATTGGAGAGGAGAGGAGAGACCTTTCAAGGAGATTCTAGGCCGAAACACCACCGTTTGCACCGCCGTCGCCACCAACGCGTAGATCGCGAGGAGGAGAACGCAACCACACCATAATCAACACGAAATCAGACTTCTGAAAATCCCAGGCAAGTCTTTAACTTGCGTAATTCGTTAGTGCAATGTTCATATTAGTTTAGGATTAATTAGGAATGTAATCCATGTAAGAAAACCCCAAATTTTGATAGGAAATTGCATGTAGAGAAGATTAAAACCTTATGCTGGAAACTTTTGATGATATAGATGTATTACCCACGAACTTTTGATGTTATATTAGGAAGAAATTCCGGAGAAAAACTGAATTGAATCATAGTTATGAAAACTTTAGAGTCCTTGATGATTAGATGAGATTTTTGGTTGTTTAACCATGTTTAATAATGAATACACGCATGCTGAACATTAAAAACATCTGGAATTATGTTATTATGTTAGTAGTAGAATTTGTGGGTCGATTAGTGTTGAAAAATATGGAATTTGATGAAGAATAGTGGTAGAACCCGTAACTGCAATTCTGCAGAATTTTACCCAGACCTGCTTGATCGATCGATCGAACATAGAGCATCGATCGATCGAAGGTTCGATCGATCGAGCCCCAAGCTTCGATCGATCGACCCCTCCTGGCAGACCCTTATTTTCCTTATTTAATTAGTTAAATTAAGTTTATCGTGGTGTGATTCTTGATTGTAGAAATGTTGTTTTAATAAATAAATCTTTTTCTCTAATTAAAATTTGGAAAGTTTGTATAAAAAATGTTTTTGACACTTAGCTTAATTAATTAGGGTGTTAAATTGGAAAATTTATTTTTATCGACAGTGATGCTGAGAATGAACCAACTGTTAAACTTGATTTAATTTAATAAAGGAGTGATCGCCCGGTATTTAATTAGGCGGGGTGTCACAGGTGGTATCAGAGCATCAGGTTCTAGTGTCCTTTAGGATCTGTACGGCTTATTATGCTTTCAGCGCTGTTTTCTTTGATATAGAGCCCTAATACTAGGAATGTAGTGTTCATATCTATGCATTGGGAATTCGTGCTTCTGCGATTTGTTTATTTGAATGATGAACTCATCCAAATTCATTTAAATGTTCAGATGGACCATCGAGAAGAACTAGCTAAAACGGTTGGGGGAGTCGACGAGCAAAATCGACTCACACCTCAGGTGTTCCCAGAGAGAATATCAACCGCCGAGTTAGCAGGCATCGTAGCACAAGCAGTCACCACTGCAGTTTTACAATACCAAGAATGCAACATGCAACTTAGAGAAGGCAAAAGGCCTAGAGAGGTTAGCCAAATGCGTGTGACCAAAGCTGACAAATGTGCGAAGACTCCGAAATTACGACAGCAAACTACCCAAGACAGGGTAAATTCTAGTCAACAACATGGTAAAATGAAGCAGTTTCGAAAGGGGAATAAAGCCCCAAGTCAGCAAGGCCGACCCCAACAACAGCAGGGTCAGAGGGGGAGTAACTTCAGAGGCAAATGTTTTGTGTGTGGCATGCATGGCCATAAACGCCAAGATTGCCCAGAGGGTGTTAGGGCCTCATGACAACAATGTGCCCGTAAGAAGCCGCAAGGGCCACTTTTTCCAGTCGCTCTCCCAGCACCAGTTCAGGTACCAGACCTACCAACCTTTTCAGTAACACCAGTACAACAGGGGCAGTTACAGTACAGACATACCTTTAATGTCCACCAGGTAGCAGCCCCACAGGCACCACCCGCGATTTGGGGTATGTTTTCTATCCATGGAACTTTGGGTCATTCTATTTTTACTGGGGCAACGCATTTTTTTTATAGCTATATATTTTGCGAAGTCCTTAGGATTGTTAGCCACAGCAGAGAGCACCGTGGCGTATGTCGACTCACCACTGAGGAGTGAGTCACTTATTTTTATAAATGCCGGGGAGTGGGGGTAAAGATTGGTAGCTTGGTATTACCTAAAGACATGTTAGTCTTAGACATGCACGAGCATGATGTAATTATTGGTATGGATTGGCTCGCAGCTTATAGAGCCATGATTGATTGCTTCGGTGGGAGCATTGTTTTTGCTATTCCGGGGCAAGAGATGTTTGTAGTGGCGATGCCTCGCCTAGAGGGAGGTTCGACCGCTCATTTATATTACATTGAGGAGGATACCTCTAAGGAGGTTGCGATTCCTTTAGATTCTATCCCTGTTGTCGGGGAGTATTCCGATGTGTTTCAGGAGATACCAGGCCTACCGCCCAGTCGTGAGATAGACTTCGTTATAGATTTATTACCGGATACGAGACCTATAGCACGCGCACCGTACCATATGGCTCCGCCAGAGATGCGAGAGCTACGAGATCAGATAGAGCAGCTATTAGGTCAGGGCTTCATTTGTAGGAGTACCTCGCCTTGGGGCGCTCTAGTCTTATTCGTAAAGAAGAGAGATAGTTCATTGAGATTGTGTGTGGACTACCGGGAGTTGAACAAGGTCACGATACGGAATAAGTATCCAATGCCTCGAATCGATGATCTATTCGACCAGTTGAGAGGAACAACTTTCTTTTCGAAGATAGATCTGAGGTCAGGGTACCATCAGTTACGGATTAGAGAGCAGGATGTTTCAAAGACTGCCTTCTTGTCGAGATATGGGTCCTATGAGTTCAGGGTGATGTCGTTCGGACTCACAAATGCCCCAGCCGTTTTCATGGACTTGATGAACCGAGTATTCAGAGAGTTCTTGGATCAGTTCGTCATCGTCTTTATAGATGATATCTTGATATATTCACACTCCGAGGAGGAGCATGCCGAGCACTTGAGGCAGGTTCTTCAGACTCTACGAGAGCATCAGTTGTATGCTAAGTACGAGAAGTGTGGATTCTGGTTGCGAGAGGTACAATTCTTGGGCCATGTTGTTTCATATTAGTTCTTGGGGTTAGCCGGATACTACAGGAGATTCATTCGGGGATTCTCCAAAATAGCGGGTCCATTGACGAATCTGACTCGCAAGGGAGTACCATATGTTTGGGATGACGCTTGTCAGTTGGCTTTCGACGAGCTGAAGGACAAGCTTACTTCAGCAGTAGTCCTTGCTTTACCGAAACCGGGTGTGGAGTACCTGGTTTATACCGATGCATCTTTACGGGGACTTGGAGGCGTACTCCAGTAGGAGGAGAAGGCTATAGCTTTTGCTTCCCGCAAGCTTAAGCCGCATGAGAAGAATTACCCCACCCATGACCTGGAGTTAGCAGCGGTCGTCTTTGCATTGAGAATTTGGAGACACTACTTATTGGGCGAGAAATTCCATTTGTTCACAGACCATAAGTCACTGCAGTACCTGTTCACTCAGCATAAGTCACTGCAGTACCGTTTGCCAGCTGGTGAAGGTGGACCACCAGAAACCGTCAGGATTACTTCAGCCGTTGGAAGTACCCGCGTGGAAGTGGGAATGTATTTCCATGGATTTCATTACAGGGTTGCCTACATCACAGCGGGGCCACGATTCTATCTGGGTGATTGTAGACCGTTTGACCAAGGTGGCTCATTTTCTGCCAGTGAGGACAGATTATACCACGGGTCAGTATGCCCAGTTGTTCATCGCTGAGATTGTCAGATTACATGGGGTGCCCCTGAATATTGTGTCAGCTAGAGACAAGATTTTTGTGTCACGTTTCTGGGAAAGCCTTCAGGAGGCTATGGGTACAGAGTTGAGACTGAGTTCAGCTTACCACCCACAAACAGATGGACAGACAGAGCGTACTAATCAGATGTTGGAAGATATGCTACGCATGTGTGATCTCGATTTCGGAGAAGGTTGGGAGCCACACCTTCCACTGGTAGAGTTTGCTTATAATAACTCCTATCACTTTACGATTGGCATTGCTCCATTTGAGGCTTTATATGGCAGGCCTTGTCGTTCTCCAACTTGTTGGCTCGAGGTGGGGGACAACAAGTTGCTAGGACCAGAAGTGATTCAGGAGACCTTCGCGAGGATTGAGATAATCAGGAGTCGTATTCGGGTAGCCCAAGATAGGCAGAAGAGCTACGCCGATGCGAAACGGTTCTTCCGGGAGTTTAATGTGGGGGATCAAGTGTTGTTGCATGTATCTCCTATGAAGGGAGTGATGAGGTTCGGGAAGAAGGGGAAGTTGGCTCCGAGGTACGTAGGACCATTTCCCATCATCGAGAGGATTGGGCCGGTAGCATACAGGTTGGGATTACCAGAACATTTACATCGCATCCACGATGTATTCAACATCTCGTCGTTGAGACGATATCTTCGGGATGATATGGCCCATACTCACATTGCGATAGATGAGATTGACTTACAGTCTGATAGCTCTTACGAGGAAAGACCAGTGACTATTCTAGACTATAGTGAGAGGAGATTGAGGTCGAAAATAGTTCCACTTGTGCGAGTTCAGTGGGAGCATCATAATGTGGAGGAATCCACTTGGGAGCGTGAGGCAGATATGCGCGAGAGATATCCAGAGTTGTTTTTACCAGGTATGCCTTATTTTCTGAATTTCGGGACGAAATTCCGTTATTAGGGGGGGAGTATGTAATACACCGTATTTTTATGCTATATTTAATTTGGGGATTTATTAAATTTAATGTAATGGTTTATTTAATAAAAATCCGGAAATTAATTATGTTATAATTATTAACGTGACGAGAGTTAGTAATTATGAGAAACTTGTTGAATATTACTAAAGAGCATAGTAATATATTATATTGGTTATATTGAATGTCATAAGTGAATTAAATGACTATTTCGGAAATTTAAGTCGGGACGTGCCCGTGTCACGTCGGGACTAATTTTGTTAAATAAAAAGTGAATATTTTATAAGTTGTCCGTATGGTCATTTTGAGTGCACCAACGCGTCCGGAAGGGTCGAGATAGTCAGAAAAGTATACCCGGGGGGTTAGTTTGGGCCTCGGGGCGTTTTTAGGCCTAATTAGTGACCCGGGAGGGCATTTTGGTCATTTTACAAAATAGGGTAATTAAACCCACGAATTTTAGCAGCCTTTATCAGGTTAGGTTAGCCATTTAGGGTTAGAACATTCAGAACCCTAGAACGGCCATTGGAGAGGAGAGGAGAGACCTTTCAAGGAGATTCTAGGCCGAAACACCACCGTTTGCACCGCCGTCGCCACCAACGCGTAGATCGCGAGGACGAGAACGCAACCACACCATAATCAACAGGAAATCAGACTTCTGAAAATCCCAGGCAAGTGTTTAACTTGCGTATTTCGTTAGTGCAATGTTCATATTAGTTTAGGATTAATTAGGAATGTAATCCATGTAAGAAAACCCCAAATTTTGATAGGAAATTGCATGTAGAGAAGATTAAAACCTTATGCTGGAAACTTTTGATGATATAGATGTATTACCCACGAACTTTTGATGTTATATTAGGAAGAAATTCTGGAGAAAAACTTAATTGAATCATAGTTATGAAAACTTTAGAGTCCTTGATGATTATATGAGATTTTGGGTTGTTTAACCATGTTTAATGATGAATACACGCATGTTGAACGTTAAAAACATCTGGAATTATGTTATTATGTTAGTAGTAGAATTTGTGGGTCGATTAGTGTTGAAAAATATGGAATTTGATGAAGAATAGTGGTAGAACCCGTAACTGCAATTCTGCAGAATTTTACCCAGATCTGCTTGATCAATCGATCGAACATAGAGCATCGATCGATCGAAGGTTCGATCGATCGAGCCCCAAGCTTCGATCGATCGACCCCTCCTGGCAGACTCTTATTTTCCTTGTTTAATTAGTTAAATTAAGTTTATCGTGAAATAATTCTTGGGCATTCTTGATAAAAGGATTTGGGAGACATTGAGGACCAGTAGGGTATATGAATAAATGTTGGGACCTTTAATCTTCAACGAAAATGGTATTTATGGGATATTTACTTTCGGTTGCTAAATTTATAATATTTAAAGGGTGAGGTGTGTAAGAGAGTTACGTTGGAATCTAATAAAGTCACTTACTGAATTTCAGACTTGTGAGAATATAGCCCATGAGTGTTAAGTAATAAGTGAGAAAACCCTTCGAGTTAAGGTTAGGAATGAAACCTTATACGTAATTCTATAACTGTGAAATTAAGGATAAATGGTATAATTACGGGTGATGAGAAGAACCTATATTAATATGATAATAGTGGTATATTTATATGATTGTGTGTACTTAAAATATATGCATGTGAAAATCATACCCACGCTACTTGCTATCCCTGAGGTTTCCGCGCTGGGACAAGTCTTATCTCGATGGGACCTTTATGGGGGATATTGACTTGTACCCTAGAAGATAGATGTCCTTGGTACAGACTATCGACGTGATAGTTCATACGGTCCTAAGAGACGCAGGTATGTGCCATCCTCTTAGAGACTTGGAATCTAATCTTCGCCTCAATATTGTTTGTGTATGTATGTTAATACATTTCGAGAGTGATTCTGAATGTATTCCCCTTAATATGAGTGATATGGGGCTTTGGATAGTAGAGTATGCCCGCACCATATTCTAGTTGGGGGTGCTGTCATAATATATATTATACGAGTAGTTAATATATATATGAAATTCTGAAATTTGAAACTACCTACCGTGATTTGATATGTAGGACATGGTTGTTGACTGAAAATTATAAATACTTGTTTTGAGAAAGAAGAATATACCTACACCATAGTTTATATGTTGGTGTTGTCAGTATATATATATATATATATATATATATATATATATATATATAACTATACGAGTAATTTATATATATACCTGGATTGAGGAATTTAAACTATTGTTGTAACGTAGTAAGTGAGGAATAATCCTGGACTAAATTATGAATACTTATTTTGAGTAAATATAATATGTCACTGGGAAACTTATGGATTTTATAAAGTTAAAATGGAGAACTTTGGAACATTCTTTTTAGAATTGAATCGTTGAATTGTAAACCTTACGAGTAACCTAAGTTAAGTAAATCTTTTAGAAATTCAAGTGCGATATATTGTTAAGAACAAATCAATGGGAAGGTTAGTGCGATAGGTGTGCACATTAGAAGAGAGGTGAGTATTTCTCAAGAGAGCGACGCACTAATATGTTATTGCATTGGCCTGTATCAATTTAAATACTTGCTAAACGTATTTTAAATCAAACACACTTTCGGGCTCTGACCCGTTTCTTTCTCTCTCTCTCTCTCTCTTGTATATATATGTATATATTTCAGGTGCCCAGCCACAGGGGCGTCTTGCTTAGGATCCTTTGAGAGGAACGTGCTGCAGCTTAGGTGGGAGTTGCAGGTCACTTGCGTAGGCGGCTTCCTTTATTGACTCCATTCTAGCATTCTCATTTATTGGGCACGTGTCGCCCTTTCCATTATTTCATTTGTTGTTGGGACATTTATATTTCTGTCATTTCCAGTATTGTTTTATGGGATTTATTCATTATGGGTTTGTGTTTCTAGTTTCATATGTTGACATTCGATTGGCGAATGTATTATACTATTTGGTTTATCGTGGTGTGATTCTTGATTGTAGAAATGTTGTTTTAATAAATAAATCTTTTTCTCTAATTAAAATTTGGAAAGTTTGTATGAAAAATGTTTTTGACACTTAGCTTAATTAATTAGGGTGTTAAATTGGAAAATTTATTTTTATCGACAGTGATGCTGAGAATGAACCAACTGTTAACCTTGATTTAATTTAATAAAGGAGTGATAGCCCGGTATTTAATTAGGCGGGGTGTCACACAAACGATCCAAAGCGTATTGAAAATACCTCTCGTTCTGGTTGCCTTGGTTTCTTTGGAAGATCGGGGTCATCATCTGGATCATCTTCATGGTTTCTCTTCTTTTTCTCCTCTGCTCGACGAGGAGATCTCGACCTCTCTCTAGTTCGGTCATTATTTCTTTTTTCGCCTCCCCGATCAACATACTTCGTCAGCTTTCCTCGTCGGATGAGTGTTTCAATCTCGTTCTGAAGAGCTATGCAATTTTTAGTCATATGGCCATGATCCTTATGGAATTCCCAATATTTCTCCCTATTCCTCATGTCAGGGTCTGATCTCAATTACTTTGGCCACTTTATTTCCTCGTTATTCTGGATCTCTTCCAAGACATGATTAATACCCATTTTCAAAGGAGTATAATTATCAAATTTCTTCAGGACTTCCCATGACGACTTATTATTTTTGGAATGCTTGTCACTGCCATTGCCATTATGCTCTTTCTTCTTAGATTTGTCGACTTCCACCTTGGTCTCTTTATCCATATTTTTCTTCGCAGCCATAGCCTCCTCGGCATTCATGATCTTGGCCTCTTTTGCCATCAACTCTGACATAGTTGTAGGTGGATCTTTGGCCAAAGTGTAATACAACTTGTTAGGAAACAACCCACTCATCAAAGCGGTGATTGCTATCTTTTCTTCATAATCTATGACTTCCAGCTTCTCGTTATTGAAACGGGTTATGTAATCTCTAGTACTTTCACCAGGTTTTTGTCTAACACTTAATAAGTGTGCTACTCGTTTTACTGGTTTTGCTCCAAAACAGAAATTACCGACGAACAACTCGGCCAATTGAAAGAAAGTTGAAATCTTACCCCGAGGAAGATTGTTGTACCATATCTGGGCAGATCCAGTAAGAGTTCTTGAGAATGCTCTGCATCTCATCTCGTCGGGAATAACATAGATGTCGGCAGCAGCTTGATATTGCTCTATGTGAAGAACATGATCTGTCTTTCCATCATATTTGGGGGTCACCACAGGTGCTTTAAACTTCGACGGTGTAGGAAACTCCACAATGGCCTGTACAAAAGGTGTCCCTCGAATAAAAGTTCGTTGTAAGGGGTTCTTTGCCTTAGCCATTTCTCCCAATCTATCCTCCAACCGCTGAATGGAACCTTTCCACACATCATTTCCTTCCCCGGGCTTATTAGTTCGAGCAATTGATTGTTCTGAAGTGGCCTCCTGGGATTTCTCTCGACGATTAGCTGATCGGTCCTCGGATCTATCTCGACGAGTAGCTGGTCGCGACTGGGCAGATCCTTCTCTTACATCCGATGGTCGTCGAAAGCTCCTCGACGCTGCATTAAGAGGACTTTTGTTCCTCCTAGGGCCCAATCGATCGAAAGGAGAGGCCCTACTTAATCTTTCCAATGCGCTGGCTCTTTCTGGGGAGAGGGTGACACGTTGTTCAGTATCCGTGGCTCGCATTGACGAAGTTTGCCCAGATTGATAAGAGAAATCATCAGATTCTTCATTAGATACGCATCTGTACGCTTGGATCGTGAAGAAAGTAAATAGGTTTGCCTCTGACCACTTCGATGTCCCGAATGTGCGGGTGCACCGCCATGAAGGGTTTGTATGAGTTGCCGCATCGTATCTTGCATGGCGGTTTGTCCTTGAGCCAGATTCGTCATAATTCCAGCTAAATCTGGAGGTGCAGAAGGATTTGGAAGATTTCCAACGTTTCCAGCGTTTCGATTGCTGGATTCCAGATTATCTGCCATTGATGATGAATGATTTTTGGTAAAAAACGATAACAACAGTCGTTTCCCACAAACGGCGCCAATCTGTTGATGTAAAAAATTAGATCACTCTAATTATTCAATCATAGATAAATAAATGAGACAAAGAATTTTAAAGTGGTTCAGCCTTATAAGAATGGCCTACGTCCACTGTTATGTTATTGCTGAGTGTTTTGGAAATTCTCGATTACAAGTTCTCTCCAGAAATTCCCCGGTCCCTTTGAATGAGGGTGATACAATGTATTTATAGCCTTGAGGCTATCATCTGAAAGGGTGATACATTAAATGATATACATATGAAAGGGTGATACATTTAATGCCCTTAAGCGTGTGCGTCAATGATAAGCATTTAATGAACCAGTTGAACTGTTGGTTATCTGGCAATCAATGTTGTGGCTGAGATGCAGCTCTGACCGTCTGAGTAGCTCGGACCGCCTGAGCTTCCTGGTATTCAAGAGTTTCTCGGAGAGGTCTGTTCCTCGGAGCAAGTGAGTTCCTCGGAGAGGTCTGTTCCTCGGAGCAAGTGAGTTCCTCAGAGAGGTCTGTTCCTCGGATCGTGTGATCATCTCGGAAATGCTTGTTGTTGTCGTGTAGATAGCCACGTGTCTTCGTATGATTGGTCCACGTCAGTATATTAATTTTGGTATCAACACCCCCCCCCACACACACACACAATTTGCCCTATGGGCACCTCAATGTGCCTATGAACTACTCACACACTAGGATTACCTCGCACCTAAACATTACCTCGGCGACTAAAACGAGTTTCAACACTTATATACTAATCTTACCTTTCTTCCAAATGATTGTGACTATAAGTCACGTACAAACCATAATTAATGCTACTATGGGTCATGGCAAGATACACAACGTCCCCTGTAGCCTATAAAACTCAAGGTTTGCCCTATCCAATCCTCAAATGAATGTTCAATTATGGAAACTAAATTGCCCTACTATGTGAACATCATGCCATGTGTTAACCTACGAGTTAACACAAATATATAAATCTTGGTAGGATGCGGACGTTGGGTGTTACCTATGAATGCCAAGGTCCACACCACGGACGGTGCACGAGATCCTATTCCGTAATATCCCATTATAATTAAGATACACCTAACCTAAGTCTTAATCGAAAGTAACTAATATGTTCTCACCACAAAATCAGTATTTATGAATGTTATTCATCTATTTAGTCTCCATACATGAGATACACAACCTTTACCACTAGGTCATAACAAATAGTACTCACTGTTCCCACTGACAAGGCTACTCTCATCACCAAAGTCATTTCACATCACATCTCACACAAGGGTTTACGGCATTTCCACTATCATTCTACACAACTTCATAGGTTCTCCAAATTACCATCAATTGCGATATCACCCCAAGGATTGAATTTGCCTAACTACGCCACTAGCGCTAATTACTCGTAAGTGACACAACAAAGGGTTGTACACCTTTCAATCACCAATCATTTGTGCCTAGTCGAGACACCCTAACCATCAACCTCTACCGTTGACTCTATGCAACTGGTGCAACTTGCCTAATGGGCGGCATCCCATTCTATTAACATCTCACATGATTCTATGTCACCCAGAATTTTAATGTAATCACCTCATACTAATGTAATACCCCGTAATTTTGAGGGCTTTATTTATGAATTTGGGATATAATTTTAATAATATTATTATTTTATTAATCGGGATATTGACATTATTTTTATTTTTATTTGAAATGAATCGAATATTTAAATTCAAATTTAATAGGTTTTTGGACATTTTATAGTGGTTTAAATATATAAACTAGACAATTTTGAATTAAAGGGCAATATAGTAATATGCATTAGCTTAGTCTCCAAGCTAGAGTTTGAGAGAGAGACTATATAAGGAATATTATGGGTGATTATAAGGAAAAGGAGATGAAAAAGAGAGCCCAAAAACGAAATTCAAAGAGGCAAAAACGAGTGGAATGAGAAGAGTCAATTTTGAGTATTTAGATCTTCTTTTTGAGTGCATTCAGATGAGATTTGAGAAAAAAACTCAAAACACATACCTGACTCAAATTTTCGTGTAGAATCCAAATCTGAAGTCGGATTAGCGATTCAAATAATTTTTGGAGATGATTTTTCTGAGTTTTTAAAATAGAACTATTTGAGTTTATCTACTTTTGGGGCTAGAACATGATTTGATTATTTTTGGGAGAGGAACGTGACGATACTATTAGATTTTGAGGGTGAATTTATGTGGCGATTCATGCAATGATTTTAAGGTATGGGGTTTTACGCAATATGCTCCTTTAAATCTCGCGAGTTTATTCGGTTGATTTCATGTTTAATTGAACTCATATTTGAATTGTTAAATTCTTTGAAATCCGGAAAAGTAATTGTTGGAATTATTTTGATTCATGTGGTATTATTCATGTTGTTGTTGAGCACGTTGTCATGAGATTTTAATATGGCACGGAGGTTGGGCACCCGCAAAAAATTCTGCTTCCCGGGCTATGGCTTGATAAAGCATATGCGGATGGGGTGAGGCCTGGTGACCCATTGATGTGTGGTTGAGAAATTTATTGATAAATGCTTATGAGATTAATTTGAATATTTGTACTCGTGTTGTTACGCTTTATTCATCGTTAATATATTTGTTGAGCATCTTTTCTGTCGTATTGTGTACTTCCCCATATTTTCTTTTAGTGGCAGGCTAGTGCGGATTTAGGCTCTATGGATTAATTGGAGATTGATTTTTAGCTTGGATATTTTTGGAAGAATATTCGAGAGAGAAGACTTGTATTTATTTATTTTGATGTATAGAGCATTGGAGATTTACTTTAGTTATATTTATTCGAGAGAATTTTATTATATTAATTTGAAGATTGAGATTAGTGGTTTCTCTTGTTTTGTGGGATTTTATTTAGATGCTCTATACCTTTATATTGACGGATTTGGTTAGTTTTATCGTATTAGCATGTCGCGTGTCTTTCCGGCCACGCAGGGTATTACAGATGGTATCAGAGCTTAGGTATACGACAACCCTTGGGTATTGGGTCTAACATCCGAATTAGACATGTTTTCTTTGGAGATAGAAAATTTTTGAGGATGTGTTAGGCGTCATGGTGAGGATGTTTAGAATTGATTTGAGGTCTTTAGTGTGTGAATTTGGAAAATAGAATCGAGTAGCATTTTTTTCGAGCGTTAGGTTTCGTTGAATTTCGAGGACAAAATTACTTTTCAAGGGGGAAGTATGGAATACCCGGTAATTTTGAGGGCTTTAATTATGAAGAGGGGATATAATTCTAATACTATTATTATTTTATTAATAGGGATATTGACATTATTTTTATTTTTATTTGAAATGAATCGAATATTTAAATTCAAATTTAATTGGTTTTTGGACATTTTATAGTGGTTTAAATATATAAACTAGATAATTTTGAATTAAAGGGCAATATAGTAATATGCATTAGCTTAGTCTCCAAGCTAGGGTTTGAGAGAGAGACTATATAAGGTATATTATGGGTGATTATAAGGAAAGGGAGATGAAAAAGAGAGGCCAAAAATGAAATTCATAGAGGCAAAAACGAGTGGAATGAGAAGAGCCAATTTTGAGTGTTTAGATCTTCTTTTTGAGTGCATTGAGATGAGATTTGAGAAAAAAAACTCAAAACACATACCTGACTCAATTTTTCTTGTAGAATCCAAATCTTAAGTCGGAGCAGCGATTCGAATAATTTTTGGAGCTGATTTTTCTGAGTTTTTAAAATAGGACTATTTGAGGTTATCTCGTGTTGGGGCTAGAACATGATTTTATTATTTTTGCGTGCGATCAGATTTTGAGGGTGAATTTATGTGGCGATTCATGGAATGATTTTAAGGTATGGGATTTTACACAATATGCTCCTTTAAATCTCGCGAGTTTATTCCGTTGATTTCATGTTTAATTGAACTCATATTTGAATTGTTAAATTCTTTGAAATATGGAAAAATAATTATTGGAATTATTTTGATTCATGTGGTATTATTCATGTAGTTGTTGAGCACATTGCCATGAGATTTTAATATGTCACGGAGGTTGGGCACCCGTCAAAAATCTTGCTTCCCGGGCTATGGCTTGATAAAGCATATGCGGATGGGGTGAGGCCTGGTGACCCATTGATGTGTTGTTGAGAAATTTATTGATAAATGCTTGTGAGATTAATTTGAATATTTGTACTCGTGTTGTTACGATTTATTCATCGTTAATATATTTGTTGAGCATCTTTCCTGTTGTATTGTGTACTTCCCCATATTTTCTTTAGTGGCAGGCTAGCGCGAATTTGGGCGCTATGGATTAATTGGAGATTGATTTTTAGCTTGGATATTTTTGGAAGAATATTCGAGAGAGACGACTTGTATTTATTTATTTTGATGTATAGAGCATTAGAGATTTACCTTAGTTATATTTATTCGAGAGAATTTTATTGTATTAATTTGAAGATTTTGATTAGTGGTTTCTCTTGTTTTGTGGGATTTTATTTAAATGCTCTATACCTTGCTATTTTCGGATTTGGTTAGTTTTATTGTAATAGCACGCCGCGTGTCTTTCCAAGCACGCGGGGTATTAAAGATGGTATCAGAGCTTAGGTATACGACAACCCGTAGGTATTGGGTCTAACATGCGGATTAGACATGTTTTCTTTGGAAATAGAAATTTTTTGAGGATGTGTTAGGCGTCGTGGTGAGGATGTTTAGAATTGATTTGAGGTCTTTAGTGTGTGATTTTGGAAAATAGAATCGAGTAGCATTTTTTAACAACCCTCGCTTTTAGGCGGCTGATTTTATATTAATTTACCATATAAGGTAATTATATAAAATGTTGGAACTGGAGTAAATATTAATTTTATGAAATGAAAGTTAATATTTGATGGGTTATTGCATATTTACTGCATGACAAAGTAAATATCATTCTGTTGTATGTTTTATAGTGTCATGTGTTTTAAATGACATTATGGTTTAATTGAAACCGGAATTTAAAATGGTTTATAGAATTGTCGGATGCCATTTTAGAGGGCGTAGTTAGTCCCGAAATATGCGAGACAGTCAAAATAAGTGCCATATTTTATTTTTGGGTTTCGGGCACTTTTACCTGGTTTTAACTCAAACGCGTATTTGTGAGTCATTTTAATGTGGTATTAACCACTTAAGTTGGGAACTTTAGACTTAAGCCCCGGTTTAAGTCTCCCAACCTTTCCCATTCCTTCCATTACACACCACAAGCCCTAGAGAGAGTGAGAATAGTGGAGAAATTGGAGAGAAAGAAGAAAAGAGAGAGATTTAAGCTTGGAGATTGCTTCTACCACAAAGGAATCTGAGTGTGCAACCCTAAGGCAAGTTTTCTACTTGCTAATATATGATCTTAGATAGATAAATTATATGACAGTTGTGTTGTTTGGTTGGTTGGAGGGGATTATTGGATTTGTATATATATATATATATATATATATATATATATATATATATATATATATATATATATATATATATATATATGTGTGTGTATGATGATTTAAGTGATTAAACCTTAAATTGGTAAGGTAAATGTGATTTAGAGAGTAGTTGAAGTGTAATAGTATGATGAATAAATGTTTATGGATGATGATTTAGAAATTTAGGTGGGGAAAAATTGAAATCATCACTTGGGTTTAGTTTTTGGAAGAAGAAAGAGCCCTAGGTCTGCAATGACCGGTCGACCGCGGTCCCCTGACCGATCGACCGGGCCTTCGGGGGCAGGCTTACTGCTTTCCCACAAAGACATAAAATTTTGCGCGATCGACCGCGGTCCCTTGACCGGTCGACCGATTATACCATTTTGAGCTTTCTGTTTTCCTTCGTAGGCAAAACCTGGAGACGCGGTCGACCGCGGTCTCGAGACCGGTCGACCGGTCCCCTGTTTTTCATCCTAAAATCTTATTTTGTTTCCTAGATTTATTTTTCTTCAATAGGGACTAGGAACCTTCTTGAATGAAGTAAATTTAGAGTTTTGGAGTTCTAGACGAATTAGTTATCCACCCTACATTAGAAATAGGATAGGTGGGAACTTTTTCGGGGATATGCAAATTGAAGTTAGGGCATTCTTTTCTTCTAGTTGATTATTATGAAACTAGGAGTTGTAGTGTTATACTTGGGAGACTTTAGAAGCTCAACGGAGCTATGTTAGTCTTGATGGTTTACAATAATACCACAAATGAATCTTGGGAGAATAAATTGCAAGTTATTTATTCATCGAGGTTACTACGATAAGGTGTATTAAGTATGTCTCCGGGTATATTATAAGGTATTTACAATAATGTAAATGACTATGGTTTCGGTTAAAATGAAACATGTATATGGAAAGGAAATGAAATGGAAATGGTACTAATGATGGTAAATGATAATTTACTTAATCATGGATATGGTAAATGCTAATTTACTTGATACACACCTCTCTAAATGACATCATAAGGGAAGTTCGCGCGCTTGGTGATGCCCCCTGGCTAATGAATGCAGGGTGGATATAGTCCATAGGCCATATGAGCGATATGTTATGTTTTTTGCGCTGGTGAGGGGATTCCGGGTGTGGTCTTGACTCTCCCGCAGGCATATGGCCGCTTCCCGACGTCTTGCGTTATAGGTACCCAGGTTGTCTTGTATAGATAGGCCCTGGAAGATGATGGTCATTTAGGGGCGCGCCCAATGGGGAAACTCGGAGGGGCGGTTTTAGAATCGTTATATATAAATAAATATAACTATTCATAATCAAGTGGGATTTGATGTATGAGAAGTGCCACAAAGAGCACAATGAAATGCCACAAAGAGCATTTGTTGATAATGATATTCCTGTTAAGGAATGGTAATGCCAGGATGGGCATGAATTTGAAATAAAAATCCATAAAGAGCTTATAATTATAGTTATAATTTCCTGATAAGGAAGTAAACTATGAAATGAATCGGTGTATTTAATGGAAGTCTTTATTTATGTTTATCTTTCTTTTCCCCTACTTAGTTAAATTAAATTCATGCTTTTATTTTTCCTTAGCCCATGTTTAGAACTGTGTAGATGGATTTTATCTGTTTAGCATGATGATATTCATAACTGTCATATTTTTTATTCGTCTGGTAATCATATAGAACCGGGCCCTGACCCGTTTATATTTATTGTCGTGCTTGCCTCTTATATCCGCTCAGGTACTCCGCCGCAAGGATGCCTGATTTGAATTTCGATCTCTGTGTCTTCGGCGAGCCGTGATGTTTTGCGGGTATTACGGGGCATTTGGCAATAGACGTTGTCATTTTTGTACCCTAGTCAGGATAAGGTCTTTTTACTCGGGCGAGAGGCCCAAGCTTTTGTAATTGATTAATGTAATGTAATATATAAATTTATTGGAATTGTTTAATAATGTTGTATGAATCAGCGGACCGATAAGATATTTGGTCCTCTTATTTGTTACCTGTTGTTATAGTAATATATGCATCCTTGTGGTTTCCCATATCTTTTCAGGAAATGGTTTGTCTGTTTTCCTTTATTTACTTTAAATTCAAAAATTTTGGCAACCCGTTTTCTGAAATATTGGGTGGTTATCCTGGATACTCTATATTTTTATTGAGATGCTGAGAATGATTCCCTCTATGATTCCATTATATTGGAGTATTGGTCTGGCCACCCCTTATTTTGGTGAGCGGGTTGTCACACATTTTTTTTTTAGCATTAGGTTTCGTTGAATTTCGAGGACGAAATTCGTTTTCAAGGGTGGGGAGTATGTAATACCCCGTAATTTTGAGGGCTATATTTATGAATATGGGATATAATTTTAATACTATTATTATTTTATTAATCGGGATATTGACATTATTTTTATTTTTATTTGAAATGAATCGAATATTTAAATTCAAATTTAATTAGTTTTTGGACATTTTATAGTGGTTTAAATATATAAACTAGACAATTTTGAATTAAAGGGCAATATAGTAATATGCATTAGCTTAGTCTCCTAGCTAGGGTTTGAGAGAGAGACTATATAAGGAATATTATGGGTGATTATAAGGAAAGGGAGATGAAAAAGAGAGGCCAAAAACGAGTGGAATGAGAAAAGCTAATTTTGAGTGTTTAGATCTTCTTTTTGAGTGCATTCAGATGAGATTTGAGAAAAAAATTCAAAACACATATTTGGCTCAATTTTTCGTGTAGAATCCAAATCTTAAGTCGGAGCAGCGATTCGAATAATTTTTGGAGCTGATTTTTCTGAGTTTTTAAAATAGGACTATTTGAGATTTTCTTGTGTTGGGGCTAGAACACGATTTTATTATGTTTGCGTGCGATCAGATTTTGAGGGTGAATTTATGTGGCGATTCATGGAATGATTTTAAGGTATGGGATTTTACACAATATGATCCTTTAAATCTCGCGAGTTTATTCCGTTGATTTCATGTTTAATTGAACTCATATTTGAATCGTTAAATTCTTTGAAATATGGAAAAAAAATTATTGGAATTATTTTGATTCATGTGGTATTATTCATGTAGTTGTTGAGCACATTGTCATGAGATTTTAATATGGCACGGAGGTTGGGCACCCGCCAAAAATCCTGCTTCCCGGGCTATGGCTTGATAAAGCTTATGCGGATGGGGTGAGGTCTAGTGACCCATTGATATGTTGTTGAGAAATTTATTGATACATGCTTGTGAGATTAATTTGAATATTTGTACTCGTGTTGTTACGCTTTATTCATCGTTAATATATTTGTTGAGCATCTTTCCTGTCGTATTGTGTACTTCCCCATATTTTCTTTTAGTGACAGACTAGCGCAAATTTGGGCGCTATGGATTAATTGGAGATTGATTTTTAGCTTGGATATTTTTGAAAGAATATTCGAGAGAGACGACTTGTATTTATTTATTTTGATGTATAGAGCATTAGAGATTTACTTTAGTTATATTTATTCGACAGAATTTTATTGTATTAATTTGAAGATTGAGATTAGTGGTTTCTCTTGTTTTGTGGGATTTTATTTAGATTCTCTATACCTTGATATTTGCGGATTTGGTTAGTTTTATTGTAATAGCATGCCGCATGTCTTTCCAGGCACGCTGGGTATTACAGATGGTATCAGAGCTTAGGTATACGATAACCCTTGGGTATTGGATCTAACATGCAGATTAGACATGTTTTCTTTAGAAATAATTTTTTTTTGAGGATGTGTTAGGCGTCCCGGTGAGGATGTTTAGAATTGATTTGAGGTCTTTAGTGTGTGATTTTGGAAAATAGAATCGAGTAGCATTTTTTTCGAGCATTAGGTTTCGTTGAATTTCGAGGACGAAATTCCTTTTCAGGGGGGGAAGTATGTAATACCCCGTAATTTTGAGGGCTATATTTATGAATATGGGATATAATTTTAATACTATTATTATTTTATTAATCGGGATATTGACATTATTTTTATTTTTATTTGAAATGAATCGAATATTTAAATTCAAATTTAATTGGTTTTTGGACATTTTATAGTGGTTTAAATATATAAACTAGATAATTTTGAATTAAAGGGCAAGATAGTAATATGCATTAGCTTAGTCTCCTAGCTAGGGTTTGAGAGAGAGACTATATAAGGAATATTATGGGTGATTATAAGGAAAGGGAGATGAAAAAGAGAGGCCAAAAACGAAATTCAATTGGGCAAAAATGAGTGGAATGAGAAGAGCCAATTTTGAGTGTTTAGATCTTCTTTTTGAGTGCATTCAGATGAGATTTGAGAAAAAAAACTCAAAACACATACCTGACTCAAATTTTCGTGTAGAATCCAAAACTGAAGTCGGATCAGCAATTCGAATAATTCTTGGAGATGATTTTTCTGAGTTTTTAAAATAGGACTATTTGAGCTTATCTCGTTTTGGGGCTGGAACATGATTTGATTATTTTTGCGTGCGATCAGATTTTGAGGGTGAATTTATGTGGAAATTCATGCAATGATTTTAAGGTATGGGGTTTTACACAGTATGCTCCTTTAAATCTCGCGAGTTTATTCCGTTGATTTCATGTTTAATTGAACTCATATTTTAATTGTTAAATTCTTTGAAATTTGGAAAAATAATTGTTGGAATTATTTTGATTCATGTGGTATTATTCATGTTGTTGTTGAGCACGTTGTCATGAGATTTTAATATGGAACGGAGGTTGGGCACCCGCCAAAAATCCTGCTTCCCGAGCTATGACTTGATAAAGCATATGCGGATGGGGTGATGCCTGGTGACCCATTGATGTGTTGTTGAGAAATTTATTGATAAATGCTTATGAGATTAATTTGAATATTTGTACTCGTGTCATTACGCTTTATTCATCGTTAATATATTTGTTGAGCATCTTTCCTGTCGTATTGTGTACTTCCCCATATTTTCTTTTAGTGGAAGGCTATCGCGAATTTGGGCTCTATGGATTAATTGGAGATTGATTTTTAGCTTTGATATTTTTGGAAGAATATTCGAAAGAGAAGACTTGTATTTATTTATTTTGATGTATAGAGCATTGGAGATTTACTTTAGTTATATTTATTTGAGAGAATTTTGTGGTATTAATTTTGAAGATTGAGATTAGTGGTTTCTCTTGTGTTGTGGGATTTTATTTAGATTCTCTATACCTTGCTACTTGCGGATTTGGTTAGTTTTATCGTAATAGCACGCCGCGTGTCTTTCCTGACATGTGGGGTATTACAGATGGTATCATAGCTTAGGTATACAACAATCCTTGGGTATTGGGTCTAACATGCGGATTAGACATGTTTTCTTTGGAGATACAAAATTTTTGAGGATCTGTTAGGCATCGTGGTGAGGATGTTTAGAATTTATTTGAGGACTTTAGTGTGTGATTTTGGAAAATAGAATCGAGTAGCATTTTTTTCGAGCGTTAGGTTTCGTCGAATTTCGAGGATGAAATTCCTTTTCAAGGGGGAAGTATGTAATACCCGGTAATTTTGAGGGCTTTATTTATGAATATGGGATACGATTTTAATACCATTATTATTTTATTAATCGGGATATTAACATTATTTTTATTTTTATTTGAAATGAATCGAATATTTGAATTCAAATTTAATTGGTTTTTGGACATTTTATAGTGGTTTAAATATATAAACTAAACAATTTTGAATTAAAGGGCAATATAGTAATATGCATTAGCTTAGTCTCCAAGCTAGAGTTTGAGAGAGAGACTATATAACGAATATTATGGGTGATTATAAGGAAAGGGAGATGAAAAAGAGAGGCCAAAAATGAAATTCAAAGAGGCAAAAACGAGTGGAATGGGAAGAGTCAATTTTGAGTGTTTAGATCTTCTTTTTGAGTGCATTCAGATGAGATTTGAGAAAAAAACTCAAAACACATACCTGACTCAAATTTTCGTGTAGAATCCAAATCTGAAGTCGGATCAGCGATTCGAATAATTTTTGGAGATGATTTTTCTGAGTTTTTAAAATAGTACTATTTGAGCTTATCTCGTTTTGGGGCTGGAACATGATTTGATTATTTTTGGGAGAGGAACGTGACGGTACGATCAGATTTTGAGGGTGAATTTATGTGGCGATTCATGCAATGATTTTAAGGTATGGGGTTTTACACAATATGCTCCTTTAAATCTCGCGAGTTTATTTTGTTGATTTCATGTTTAATTGAACTCATATTTGAATAGTTAAATTCATTGAAATCTGGAAAAGTAATTGTTGGAATTATTTTGATTCATGTGGTATTATTCATGTTGTTGTTAGCACGTTCTCATGATATTTTATTATGACACGGAGGTTGGGTACCTGCCAAAAATTCTGCTTCCCGGGCTATGGCTTGATAAAGCATATGCGGATGGGGTGAGGCCTGGTGACCCATTGATGTGTTGTTGAGAAATTTATTGATAAATGCTTATGAGATTAATTTGAATATTTGTACTTGTGTCGTTACGCTTTATTCATCGTTAATTTATTTGTTGAGCATCTTTCCTGTCGTATTGTGTACTTCCCCATATTTTCTTTTAGTGGCAGGCTAGCACGAATTTGGGCTCTATGGATTAATTAGAGATTGATTTTTAGCATGGATATTTTTGGAAGAATATTCGAGAGAGAAGACTTGTATTTATTTATTTTGATGTATAGAGCATTGGAGATTTACTTTAGTTAGATTTATTCGAGAGAATTTTGTTATATTAATTTCAAGATTGAGATTAGTGGTTTCTCTTGTTTTGTAGGAGTTTATTTAGATGCTCTATACCTTGCTACTTGCGGATTTGGTTAGTTTTATCGTAATATCACACCTCGTGTCTTTTCGAGCACGTGGGGTATTACAGATGGTATCAGAGCTTAGGTATACAACAATCCTTGGGTATTGGGTCTAACATGCGGATTAGACATATTTTCTTTGGAGGTAGAAAATTTTTGAGGATGTGTTAGGCGTCGTGGTGAGGATGTTTAGAATTGATTTGAGGACTTTAGAGTGTGATTTTGGAAAATAGAATCAAGTAGCATTTTTTTCGAGCGTTAGGTTTCGTCGAATTTCGAGGATGAAATTCATTTTCAAGGGGGAAGTATGTAATACCCGGTAATTTTGAGGGCTTTATTTATGAATGTGGGATATAATTTTAATTCTATTATTATTTTATTAATCGGGATATTGACATTATTTTTATTTGAAATGAATCCAATATTTAAATTAAAATTTAATTTGTTTTTGGACATTTTATAGCGGTTTAAATATGTAAACTAGATAATTTTGAATTAAAGGGCAATATAGTAATATGCATTAGCTTAGTCTCCAAGCTAGGGTTTGAGAGAGATACAATATAAGGAATATTATGGGTGATTATAAGGAAAGGGAGATGAAAAAGAGAGGCCAAAAATGAAATTCAAAGAGGCAAAAACGAGTGGAATGAGAAGAGCCAATTTTGAGTGTTTAGATCTTCTTTTTGAGTGCATTGAGATGAGATTTGACAAAAAAAAAACTCAAAACACATACCTGTCTCAATGTTTCGTGTAGAATCCAAATCTTAAGTTGGATCAGCAATTCGAAAAATTTTTGGAGCTGATTTTTCTGAGTTTTTAAAATAGGACTATTTGAGGTTATCTTGTGTTGGGTCTAGAACATGATTTTATTATTTTTGCGTGCGATCAGATTTTGAGGGTGAATTTATGTGGCGATTCATGCAATGATTTTAAGGTATGGGATTTTACACAATATGCTCCTTTAAATCTCGCGAGTTTATTCCGTTGATTTCATGTTTAATTGAACTCATATTTGAATTGTTAAATTCTTTGAAATATGGAAAAATAATTATTGGAATTATTCTGATTCATGTGGTATTATTCATGTTGTTGTTGAGCACATTGTCATGAGATTTTAATACGGCACGGAGGTTGGGCACCCGCCAAAAATCCTGCTTCCCGGGCTATGGCTTGATAAAGCATATGCGGATGGGGTGAGGCCTGGTGACCCATTGATGCGTTGTTGAGAAATTTATTGATAAATGCTTTTGATATTAATTTGAATATTTGTACTCGTGTTGTTACGCTTTATTCATCGTTAATATATTTGTTGAGTATCTTTCCTGTCGTATTGTGTACTTCCCCATATTTTCTTTTAATGGCAGGCTAGCGCGAATTTGGGCGCTATGGATTAGTTGGATATTGATTTTTAGCTTGGATATTTTTGGAAGAATATTCGAGAGAGACGACTTTTATTTATTTATTTTGATGTATAGAGCATTGGAGATTTACTTTAGTTATATTTATTCGAGAGAATTTTATTGTATTATTTTGAAGATTGAGATTAGTGGTTTCTCTTGTTTTGTGGGATTTTATTTAGATGCTCTATACCTTGCTATTTGCGGATTTGGTTAGTTTTATCGTAATAGCACGCCGCGTGTCTTCCCAAGCACGCGGGGTATTATAGATGGTATCAGAGCTTAGGTATAGGACAACCCTTGGGTATTGGGTCTAACATGCGAATTAGACATGTTTTCTTTGGAAATAGAAAATTTTTGAGGATGTGTTAGGCGTCGTGGTGAGGATGTTTAGAATTGATTTGAGGACTTTAGTGTGTGATTTTGAAAAATAGAATCGAGTAGCATTTTTTTCGAGCATTAGGTTTTGTTGAATTTCGAGGACGAAATTCCTTTTCATGGGGGGAAGTATGTAATACCCCGTAATTTTGAGGGTTATATTTATGAATATGGGTTATAATTTTAATACTATTATTATTTAATTAATCGGGATATTGACATTATTTTTATTTTTATTTGAAATGAATCGAATATTTAAATTCAAATTTAATTGGTTTTTGGACATTTTATAGTGGTTTAAATATATAAACTAGACAATTTTGAATTAAAGGGCAATATAGTAATATGCATTAGCTTAGTCTCCAAGCTAGGGTTTGAGAGAGAGACTATATAAGGAATATTATGGGTGATTATAAGGAAAGGGAGATGAAAAAGAGAGGCCAAAAATGAAACTCAAATAGGCAAAAAACGAGTGGAATGAGAAGAGCCAATTTTGAGTGTTTAGATCTTCTTTTTGAGTGCATTCAGATGAGATTTGAGTAAAAAAACTCAAAACACCTACTTGGCTCAATTTTTCATGTAAAATTCAAATCTTAAGTCGGAGCAGTGATTCGAATAATTTTTGGAGCTGATTTTTCTGAGTTTTTAAAATAGGACTATTTGAGGTTATCTCGTGTTGGGGCTAGAACATGCTTTGATTATTTTTGCGTGCGATCAGATTTTGAGGGTGAATTTATGTGGCAATTCATGCAATGATTTTAGGGTATGGGGTTTTACACACTATGCTCCTTTAAATCTCGCGAGTATATTCCGTTGATTTCATGTTTAATTGAACTCATATTTGAATTGTTAAATTCTTTGAAATCTGGAAAAATAATTGTTGGAATTATTTTGATTCATGTGGTATTATTAATGTTGTTGTTGGGCACATTGTCATGAGATTTTAATATGGCACGGAGGTTGGACACCCGCCAAAAATCCTGCTTCCCGAGTTATGACTTGATACAGCATATGCGGATAGGGTGAGGCCTGGTGACCCATTGATGTGTTGTTGAGAAATTTATTGATAAATGCTTTTGAGATTAATTTGAATATTTGTACTCGTGTTGTTACGCTTTATTCATCGTTAATATATTTGTTGAGCATCTTTCATGTCGTATTGTGTACTTCCCCATATTTTCTTTTAGTCGCAGGCTAGCGCGGATTTGGGCGCTATGGATTAATTGGAGATTGATTTTTAGGTTGGATATTTTTGGAAGAATATTCGAGAGAGAAAACTTGTATTTATTTATTTTGATGTATAGAGCATTGGAGATTTATTTTAGTTATATTTATTCGAGAGAATTTTGTTGTATTAATTTGAAGATTGAGATTAGTGATTTCTCTTATTTTGTGGGATTTTATTTAGATGCTCTATACCTTGATATTTGCGGATTTGATTAGTTTTATCGTAATAGCATGTCGCGTGTCTTTTCGGGCACGCGGGGTATTACAGATGGTATCAGAGCTTAGGTATACGACAACCCTTGGGTATTGGGTCTAGCATGTGGATTAGACATGTTTTCTTTGGAGATAGAAAGTTTTTGAGGATGTGTTAGGCGTCGTGGTGAGGATGTTTAGAATTGATTTGAGGACTTTAGTGTGTGATTTTGGAAAATATAATCGAGTAGCATTTTTTTGGAGCGTTATGTTTTGCCAAATTTCGAGGACGAAATTCCTTTTCAATGGGGGAAGTATGTAATACCCCGTAATTTTGAGGGCTTTATTTATGAATATGGGATATAATTTTAATACTATTATTATTTTATTAATTGGGATATTGACATTATTTTTATTTTTATTTGAAATGAATCGAATATTTAAATTCAAATTTAATTGGTTTTTGGACATTTTATAGTGGTTTAAGTATATAAACTAGACAATTTTGAATTAAAGGGTAATATAGTAGTATGCATTAGCTTAGTCTCCAAGCTAGGGTTTGAGAGAGAGACTATATAAGGAATATTATGGGTGATTATAAGGAAAGGGAGATGAAAAAGAGAGGCCAAAATGAAATTCAAAGAGGCAAAAACGAGTGGAATGAGGAGCCAATTTTGAGTGTTTAGATCTTCTTTTTGAGTGCATTCAGATGAGATTTGACAAAAAAACTCAAAACACATACCTGACTCAATTTTTCGTGTAGAATCCAAATCTTAAGTTGGATCAAGGATTCGAATAATTTTTGGAGCTGATTTTTTAGGACTATTTGAGGTTATCTCGTGTTGGGGCTAGAACATGATTTGATTATTTTGCGTGCGATCAGATTTTGAGGGTGAATTTATGTGGCGATTCTTGCAATGATTTTAAGGTATGGGGTTTTACATAATATGCTCCTTTAAATCTCGCTAGTTTATTCCGTTGATTTCATGTTTAATTAAACTTATATTTGAATTGTTAAATTCTTTGAAATCTGGAAAAATAATTGTTGGAATTATTTTGATTCACGTGGTATTATTCATGTTGTTGTTGAGCACGTTGTCATGAGATTTTAATATGGCACAGAGGTTGGGCACCCACCAAAATTCCTGCTTCCCGGGCTATGGCTTGATAAAGCATATGCGTATGGGGTGAGGCCTGGTGACCCATTGATGTGTTGTTGAGAAATTTATTGATAAATGCTTATGAGATTAATTTGAATATTCGTACTCGCGTTGTTACGCTTTATTCATCGTTAATATATCTGTTGAGCATCTTTCCTGTCGTAATGTGTACTTCCCCATATTTTCTTTTAGTTGTAGGCTAGCGCGGATTTGGGCGCTATGGATTAATTAGATATTGATTTTTATCTTGGATATTTTGGGAAGAATATTCGAGAGAGAAGACTTGTATTTATTTATTTTGATGTATAGAGCATTGAAGATTTATTTTAGTTATATTTATTCGAGAGAATTTTGTTGTATAAAATTGAAGATTGAGATTAGTGGTTTCTCTTATTTTGTGAGATTTTATTTAGATGCTCTATACCTTTCTATTTGCGAATTTGGTTAGTTTTATCCTAGTAGAGCTTCGTTCGCTCTCCCCAGGTGGTGGGAGTGTTACAACTAACAACCACGGTGTCGCCACTATAGGCTTGCATCGACACCCATAAATTACTATAATTCTAATCGTAAATGGAAAAATTATTAATAACTATCAACTTAATTATGTGCCACTTGACACAAACTTACTTGTTGTGCTAACCTTTTTGACTTTAATGTCGAGGACACGAGCTAAACCTTCTCCAAACTAGCATGATCGGCCGAAATCACACCGGCGTCGAAAGATCCAATACCGGCCTCACTCCGTCACTCCCAAAAGGAACCTTGAACCCATAGCTCTAATACCATTTGTAACGCCCCTACCCGAATTTATGGGTTACCTGTAGTCAATCCGTTCCAACCTGAGCGTTAGGAGTGAAGTGAAATGAAACATTCCAATTTAATGTTCTAGTCCATTTTTATTTTAATTAACGTTTCACTTGTTTAGCATGCGATTCCAGTTTCAAGAAAAACTACTTGTGGGGCCCATGGGTAGCACCCCGATGTCCAAGCATGCAGACCTACTAACGTAAAAGTAAATAAAATACTTACCTATATAACGCCTCAAAATACGAAACTACTCCCAACCTACCGTAACAATGCGAGGGTGTGAGCCTATGCCTTATGGGAAACATATACAAACCAAGTATAGAATCGAACGCCCGAAAGCACGCTCTACACGTTCTGCCTATGTGCACATGCAATTACTTAGTATACATATACATACATACATGCATACATATATATACATATACATATACGAATGCATGAAAAGGTTTTAATTCCAAAAACCTTACTTATCCAGACTAGTTTACCTTAATCTCATAAGAAAACTTCCTTTACTCACACTTAGCATTTATTACTTTATTTAACCCACCTGATTGAATAGTTAAAAACGTTACGTTTGATTTATCCGAACCCATTCCTTTACCGTCACCCTTTTTATTCATTTAAATATACATTAGTACTTTCATTAAAAAGTACCATTTCAACACATGCATTCATCGTGTTAAGAAATACTTATTTATCATTTGAAAGCCTTTTTCAATACATTCTTAGGTAAATTATAGATTTAACCACTTAGGTTTCATAATCACCCATTTAGCCACTTCATGTACTCTTTTTTCCTTACTTCATCGACATTTAACAATTATACCTTTACTTGTCCATTTTAACCTTTACCGGAACATTTATTTATTCATTCAAGTTAGGTTGTATAAATATATTTTAACACACAACCCATTTCTTTTATATGTTCCAAATTTCCTTCATCTTTTCTCGGACTTTTCCTATACCGCATACTTCCATAGGCTCTACACCGATGGCTATACACACCATATGCTCTGGCCAGTGTGTTAGGGATTTTCACCCAAGGGTTTCGGGCCCTTATTGCTTTTCTCTATTTCATCTGAATCCCTTTTAATGTGTTTTAACATTTTACATATGTCCAGATTATGGCAGCACACAAGGGCAACTGAGATTAAAAGTCTCAGCCAACGTCGTTTGAACGACTTGCCCTATGTCATTCGAGCGACTTATCCTATATCGTTCGAACTATGGATCGTCCTACCCTTCGCGCGACCTGGTACTATAAGTCAGTAGCATGTCTCATGACCTTCACACTGTCATTCAAATGACAGCCCCTTGTCCTTTGAATGACCCTTTTTCTTCTTCTTTTATTTTACTCCAATTTTTATCCACAATCCTTCTATAATTATAATTAATCCCTCCTCATAAATAATACATATATAATTTAATTAATTTATCGGGGTAGGATATTACACGAGAGCACATGGGGTGATGTGATTATTATATCTAATGAGATAACCGTTTCATCCATGAGATTCAACTGACAGATAATAGACAGCTAATCCTCCCAAAGTCACGATATGCAAAGCTTTCATCAGACGAGACAAGACATTAAGCAGAGTTATCTTGAAACCAATGAGGACCAAGTTCAAACCTCATCCTCTTATTGATACAAGAGGCTAAGGTCTAGAGGTAATTGATATACACAAATACAGTCTCGCTTGGATGACACCCTAGATACAAGTTAGTCTCTAGACTCTCATCTCTTAAGACGGTACCAATCACTCCATTGATACTTTTAATGAGATGTCATCTCAACTTAACCTTATATAACACTCATGATACGAGTCACAAGACTCAAGAGCTAATGGATAGGTGTGTCGCCTACATATGACTATCCAATCTTGTCTCAGCCATGAGCATTAAACCATGCACCAGACAAGCCCTTTATAGAATCGGTATATCCAGTGTCATCCTGAACAACACTTCCTCCTACAAATATGCTCATCCAAGCATGAAAAGGATAACAAGGGTATCTCAGTTATTCTAGCACAAACTTGTTAAAAAGAATCACTCACCCACTTGAGGGGATCTGGAATCATAATTACTTCACCATCATAATGGGCACATGTCACTCTCTCATAGGCATTCATCATTAGTTCGGAATGGAATGCATGATAGGGGTGACATTGTGCACCCCTAACCTATAAAAGCTCACTTTGCCTTCTTTATTGAGGATCGAATTCCTACACTTTTATTATTACTTGTAACACCCCGCCTAATTAAATACCGGGTGGCCAGTCCCATACCAAATTAAAACAGAATATACAGTGGCTCATTCTTAGCATCACCGTCGAAAACATTTACGACTCACCCAATACCCAATTAAGCTGGTGTTAAAAACTTACCAAATTATAATTCAACAAAATCCATTTTTAATTTACGAATAACACAACACATATTATAACACCACAATAATAACAGAACAGATAACTCAAAAGAATTTAAATGCAATTGGAATAAACATTCCCAAATAATAATCCAATACAGTAATCCCAACAATAGTAAATGTATTAAACTGACACGACTACAAGAGTATTTGACTCAGATAGAAAAGAGATAATTGAGTTCCTTTGGGCGACATGCCCTAACTAAGAGAATACTGTGAATCAAAATAAGATAAGCATCTAAGCAATACTCCATATCTACATAGCTCATCATAATCAACTAAGGTTGGCGTCCCTGCTGCTGGACACCTGATATATAAGGTACAATAGAAAAGAAAATATGCAAGGAAACGGGTCAGAGCCCAATTGTAAAAATGATTTTTAAAACAGCTAGTCTTTAACAAGTGCAATAAAGCATTTATTATGTACACTAACGTTTCCTGTTAACCTCCTAGTTAATGGTTCCTCCTCACTAGTTTCCTTATTATGATTTCATCCTATATCATAACCCCGTATGTCCCATACCATACGTCATATAATTATTCATATAGGTTTCTCATTAACATGGATCATTTCTCATTTATATTAATTAATCTTTTCAATTCTATGAGAATAAACTTTCATTAACTTAATTCCATTCTCTTTCTCTATTCACCGTTATCTACAATTATCACACAGTAGATTTATTTAACCACTATATGCATTCATTTAATTCATTATATATATATATATACATATATAATACGGCACCCCGAGTCATTGCTGCGGTGCAATTCATTACTCTGCTATCATGTCCCATCATCGCTGGTTGCCGAATAGGAGACAAAAGGTTCGGTAAGGATTTCTCGAACCCCAAACATCAACATACAAATTGGAGGCGAACATAGTTCTCGTATCCATGGGTCTCGCACATACCTACGTACCCACAGTCAGTGGACTTATTAACTCCCCGATAAGTCTTTCATAGACCTATGTTCTTGAGCGACAAATCAAAGATCCCATGGATTCATCAGGATATGACTGCCCTCACGCGCAAACCTCCCGTTGATAGCAAGTAAGCTAGGTACGTCATACAAATAATCAATAATCAATCAAATAGGCATTATCATACCTATACTATACTATCAACAAGGTACTCACATTACCCTTAGAATATTCCCATACGTAGAATTATATCTTTTTAAATCCCACGTATTAAAATATCATAACTTTACGTCTTAATTTAATTATCCCCAAGCCTCACTCAATACTCAAGGTCCAAATAGGTTTTTCCTCAACATATATTCAGTAAGAAGTCACTAATACCCTACTAGTCCATATCGTCATATCTCCCGAATTACTACGAATTAAACTCTCCCTTTAATTAGGGTTAAAACCGATAGTTTCAAATCTCTTATAAACACATCTTTTTCACTTAGGATTAAACCCTTTTATAAACTTAAGGATACCCAGGTATTATATTAAATCACCCCTACTAGTCATATCTTTAATACTCATGCATACTAATTAGAAACCAACCAATGAATCTAGCAACCGAAATACCTTTCAATTTGATTATCATTATTCTAATCATTTAAATCCCAACCAAATTAATTCAAATCTTAACTAGGGCTTACTGATATTCTCTAAGTCCCATAATATCCAATTAATAATAACCAAAGATCTAAAAAAAGTTGGGGATAAGAACCAACATTAAAAAGAAACATCTTTAAGAATTCTAGGGAGGTCTATCGATTGAAGGCATGGGTCGATCGATCGATCCCCCAGGTAACAGCCCAGTTTTTCTGCATTTCTTCAACTACGGGTTTAACCATTTTTGATCATTCAAACCTTCATATTAACAACCCAAATGACTTATAATCCTTACTACATGATATATCAACATATATAAATGATTTCTAATCATCTAAACATCCTAGAATCATCAAGAGATTGAATTAAAAGCATGTTTATATCCTCTTTTTCCAGAACATTATCAACATTTTATCTTCAAGAACACATCAATGTTTTTCATAATTTCTTCAACATATTTATGATTATTTCATGGTTTACTAACTACCTACAACATGATTTTTATTCCTATATATTTTTAGTTTCCAGAAATCCATTTAACAACTCCATTATTTCTTCAAAACGTGAAAAATCATCTCTTTTTATAACTATTCTAACATGGACAATATACAAACTTAGATTGCCATTATCAAACACTTGCCTCTAATGAAGGTCTGATCCTTTGGTGTAGTATATCACAGGTGGTTCTCCCTTCTCCGGCCAACTTTCGGTGGTGGTTAATAGAGGTGACCTTTGGTCTTTGTTCTTCTCCTTCCCAAGTAAGCTTTTCTCTTCCCAAGCAACCTTTCACTCTCTCTAGGAAGATGACTTCTCTATTTTGGGTAGAAGAGATGAATAACCCACGTACACTTAATCTCCAGATACTTATAATAGGACAAAATCCGAAATCACTATTCATGCCCCTTATAAAAATGACCAAAACGCCCTTTTGGGTTGTCTATTCATTTCCAAATGACCCGAGACGCAAATTCAACATTCAAATAGACTTTTCTGACTATTTCAAACCTTCCGGACGCAACGACACAGTCGAAATGACTATAAGGTCGATAGAAAATAAATTTCCTTTTTAATTTAAACAAATTAGTCCTGACACGTCCCATACCGCATCCGACTAAAAATCCAAATTACTGAATTAATATCTCACAACAATTTCAATAATCATCACATTCATATAGTACCTAAATATCTTTAAGTAATATTCAGAATCATCCATTTTAATATCCACAATTTGGATAAAATCCCAATGAATTCATTTATAATAAAATCCAATTAATCCATTAATTTAAAATATAACCAATTTTAAAAGTCATT
Organism: Sambucus nigra; assembly: GCA_949130495.1. Taxonomy (NCBI): domain Eukaryota; kingdom Viridiplantae; phylum Streptophyta; class Magnoliopsida; order Dipsacales; family Adoxaceae; genus Sambucus; species Sambucus nigra. Next base: position 342,239,530 of record OX422210.1, on the reverse strand, counting down.
AAAATCACGGGGTATTACATTACTCTACTGAAATTGTTCTAAAGAGAGAAATCTTACATTTATATCTTCTATCGATGTTTATCCCTCCTTATAGTGAAATACTCTCATACTTTACATAGTGGACGCATGACGATATCCGGACCACGCAAATCCCCGTGTTCATCTCCATTTCTCTTATCACTTCTCCTAAATTATTTGTTCATTACCTGCAATTTACTTATTACTTATTCATTTATGAATAACTCAATATATGGGAGAATACTTATATGATATATGTATCATCAATCACCATAACAATTCGTACAATAATACTTCTCCTCTCAATTCCATTACAGGGCATCAAAGCTTTTATTCCATAACTTCTAATCACACCACCACCACCTCAGCACCATACTCCTAAAATATTTGCAAATCGTCGATCCGTTCATGGAAAAAAAAACTACCTATAAATATCTAAAATAATTTATGATACCACCTCTAACTTTGTCTCCTCGGGTCGAACGCAACATTATAAGAAACACTCCAAACAACCAACCATGTGCCACTAGCTTTACCAAAACTCTTGTCACTTGGCCAATGTTTTCTTTAAATCTACACAACTCTGCTACGTGGTAGTTTATTCCAAAACATAAAATAAAATAAACAAATAATAAACATTGATAAGCTTGGAAAAAGTTAAAGTTTTAGATAAACTCTAAAAATTGTGTGATGTCATGAATAATTAAAGTATGCATACATCTCAACCTATACATATGGCCACAACTAACCTAAAAATCCTTACTAAAGAAGAGAACTAGTTGAAGTAAATAGAGAAATGATAATCAATGAAAAAAATATATCTATTTAATTCGACTAAGTAATACATCCTTAAATCCCGATTAACATTCGTGGGAAATTAAACATTTAGAGTTTTTGACAAAAAGTTTAGAGGACACCTAACTAATTCCAGTGGCTTATGATAGAAATTTAACGCGATATATTTGAAACACGATTTTGCATACTGGATAGTTGTCGTAACATATAAAATTGGTGGCACTCAAGGTTGGCTATGTAAGGTTCATGATGCAATGATGCCACCCTACAGTAGAATATGGCATATGGATGATTCCATGTAGGGAAATTTTTTGCATGAGTTAGAATGTTTACTCAATGTAATTAATAGTTGCTGGAGTAGAGGAAATATGCCACCTATGTGAAGATAAGTGTTACTAAAACCAATGTCAACACTTATGGTGTTAATTTTATGATCCATTTTTATTTGGGAATACAAGTAGTAGTGGAAAAATCTAGCCCACAATTTTACAAATTTGCCCACATCATCATATCTTTTAGCTATAGGTTGAATTTGGGCCAAGATGAAATAGTCGGAGGTTAAACATAGGCCCAACCATTTGCGCCCATAATTTAAACCCAAAACACTTCAAACTGAAGAAGCCTTTTGAGATGTGATCCTTGTCATTTTGAACCCAACTCTCTCATCACTCTCACATTGTCTTTTCGATTTCCTCTCCTTCCAGATCTGTTTAAAAATTGCAAAAATAAAAAATCCAGATCTCCTATGTTTCTCTTATCTATATTCAATAATCTCTCTTTCTCTCTCTAAAAACTTGATATATATATATATATATATATATATATATATATATATATATATATATATATATATATACTAGGGTATGCCCGTGCCTGAAGGCACGACGCCAATTTTTGAAAGTGTACATCGTTAATTGGACTATGTGTTGTATTTAGTTCACAACAGATAAACAATTTTTGAAATAACCTATGATACGAACCTATTAATTAAAAAAAAAATTGACAAAATTTCCTTTGTTTATGAGACAATCCACCTTTTTTAAGAACAAAAATACCACCTATACTATATTTAATGCTAAATCTCATAATTTAAAATTTTTGAGCAAAATTGGTTTATTTATAGAACAATTCGCCCTGCTTAAAAACAAAAATAATCACAATACGATTATTAATACAAAACCCAACATATTAAAAAAAATTGGCATACTTTACTTTGTTTATTGAATAATCCATCCCATTTAAGGGGAGACAAACAATTATAGTATTAGCTTTTGAGTAACACCAACATATGATGCACACTGAAAATCATCACATTAGAGAGACAAAATTGGAAAAGTCACTATATTCATTATGCACTAATCCATAATAAATACACATTTGTTAAAACTCAAAAAATCATATAAGCTTTTGATTACTATACTATATGAATGCCTTGTTGTGAGTACCTATGCATCTCACCACCTGTTGTATTGTCACCTTGACATCTAGCTAGAATGCTTGTTATATTTGAGTTTTCTCATGTACAAAAAAATAAAGAGTAAATTCTTTATCTTCAAATACATGTTCAATTGGCATTTTGATGCAAGAACATGAACATTAGTGTCACTTCAATACAAAGAAGAAACTTTCACATGGAGCATAAACATTAATTTCAACATGTCAATAACCTGAAATACAAAAACAAAGTTGCAATACATATTTAGTAAATCAAATTTAAAATTACTTTAACATCTCAATAAAAAATCCTTCACAAATAATATGTAAATTACTCAATACATTACTTAATTATTGAGAACACAACTAATAAAGAAATACTGGAAAAAAAATATATCACAATAATCTCAGTCATGCCCAAACCTAATTAAAAAAAAGCATTGTTGCAATACATGATGAAACACGATTGAAGTGTTCTTCATTATGAACAAAGGGGAATTGAGCATCCCTAAAATTGAAAAAACCTATAAGACAGAACATACAACACATTTGTAGGACATAATCGTACCAACTAAAAGAAGATTCACCAGAACACCTTTAAATGGAAACGCTTCCATTTGATATGTTCAATGTTGCTGGGAAACAACTACTGTACGCGTTCTTTCGTTGGGAAGTAACTGCTGAAGCAACTGCTGCTATTTATGGTCGGTTGTTTTGACCCGAAAATTAATCCTCGAAACACAAAATGCCAGTGGCTGATTACAGCCTACAAAGAATGAACAAACTCATTGGGAAGTAACTGCTGAAGCAACTAAATGGCCCCAAAATCGAAAAAACTCGCAACATTTATAGAATTGACTATAGAATACCAGTGGCTGCTTGCAGCCTACAAAGAATCAACTGTCGAAAATTCATTTTTTTGTTCATAATATTTATAGAACATTTATAGAATGAACTGCAGTTAGCTTATAACATTACAGTTGGAGAAGTAAAAAAATGCTTAGTTCAGTAGATGCCCAAGAGTATACTGTTGTTGATAGCCCTCCCTTCCTCTTTAGCCAATCAGACATTCCTCAATAATCACAGTTAAAATATACTACCCAAAGATGATCCTGGTTTCAAGATAGGATCCACTCTTTCATCTTTCCAAACCATATTCCTCGAATCAGGTCTGGTCTGAACATCAAATTTAGGTTCGCTCTCTTCAAGCTCATCACCAAGTTTCATGTCTGAACTCGACATCCAGATCCCTAATTCTTTCGATCCATTTGCTGAGGACGCTAGTGCTGAGTCATCAAAAGAGTATGTGCACATTTGCATACAATAACAAAATGGTAGGAAAAGCTTGACCACTGTGCGAAATGGTAGAAAAAGCTTGATCCATTTTCTGAGTTGGATCAATCTGATGGATAGTTAGTATTCACCTATCCAATCAGTGCTAAATGTGGTAGATTGTTGACCTTACTGATATTATCTTTATGGTTGTTTGATGAAGTACTGTTTGTTGTTTATCCGAGTTCTCAGATATTCGTCCCCTTTATCACTGTTATGTGAGATGATTGTGCAACCTCAGTTGCCTCTGTATCAGGGACATTGAAGATTTCCTCTTGTTCTCTTCTCAGCTCCTTAAAGTAATGATCCGCCTCACTTTGTGTCCCGAGGTACCCGCCGAGTCCCATGGAAATTGCACCAGCAATGACCTCAGTGATGCCGATAGTGACACTGCTTGATTAGGAGGCATTGGCACCAGACAATTTGACCGTGAGTGCAAAGGGAACAGTAAGGTTGTCCGATATGCTGATGATGATGTCAGGCACAATCTAAGAAAATTAAAAAAATGTTGATCAACATGATAGATAATAAAATGTAAAATAAGTCTAAACCACCACACCTAATATATAAACCAAACCATGGAATGATATAATCAAAGAAAACGTATGCTTCATATTTAACTGAGCTCCAGTAGGCTTGCTGTTATAAGAGTTATTAGAACTAAGGCTACTGCTGTTGCCTAAGCTATTTGGTATCTGTCAAAGAAAACCCTACTATAAAGAATTGGGCCAAGTGCTTTTATTAGCTGTACATTGCATTAGCAGCAGTCAAAATTTCTCTTGCATGGCTGTACTCTGCAAGGCCTAATCATAGTGACGTTTAGAAGGTCTTCCAGTTGCATCTGCAAGGCCTAATATGTAGTATCTGAAATTGTTTTATGTCAATACTATCTCCTGAAAAATTAGGATAGAACATGACATGTAGTATGTAATTTTTAGGAGAAAAAAATTATATTTTCGATATGTTTGAATGCTTGTTCTTAGCATCGATGAACATTAACAATCTACCTGTGTTCTTTAAACCAGAACTGACCAACTTCGTGCTCCCTAATTGATCACTTCTCTAATTATTATTGATATGGACTCTTTATGTATAAGCAGGGGAACTATTGCAATCTACCTGTTAGAGGGGAAAAAAACCATTGCAATCTACCTGTTAGTGGGTAAAAACCATTTCAAGCACCCTAAAACTATACAATCACAAAAATATACTAAAATAAGCTAGAATTGGAATAAAAAAAACTTTTAAAAAAATTAAGTGAAATGAATATAAAAGAGAGAATATACCTTGGAGGCACACTAAAGATTTTTGTTTCTATGTAAAGAAGCTACAAAAGACAAAAACAAATATTGCAAAATAATGGTGTTAGTCCATTAAACCACCAAAAATTCAACATATCACTTGCAAACCACCAAGTAAATTGTTTGAAAATTCAACATATCAATTTAACCTGTAATATTTGGGGATTTGATTGCACCATTGAACGCAATGTTTGCAGCTGAAATGTGAACACTGAAAAAAATCAATATCCTTCTTATGTGCCGGGATTAGTACTAAATAATAAAGTACATGTGTAAGTCAATATTAATAAAAAAATGGGACAATCAGTAACCAAAAACAAAACCACTTCACACTATACAAATTTAATAAACTTCCTAACATAGTAAAATAAACTCTGCTTCTGCTTTCAAACATAGTAAAATGTCGATCATTTTGATTAATAATTTCAAATATGGTTCACACTATACAAATTTAATAATTTCAAATTACTAAATTAATTTTAGTGCCAACATATCAAAATAGCACCATCAAACTATATTTTAAGAATCATAATATACCAATCAACTCGGCCCCTGCAGAAAAGGGGATGCAAAAGAAGTTTACGTAGTGTGGTGATTCCAAACACGTGCAATGTTCGGTGAGGTGATTAATACACCAACCAACATAAAATCAAACGGGTCTACAATTGTCAAAACTGTAAAGAAAATAGTAGCAAAATAAATTCAAAAGCGGACGCAAAATATATCAAAATAAAGTTAAAAGTAAATCCTAACGTTCAAAGTGTTGTTTGAACCTTAAAGCATAATAGGAAGTTTGGATCACCTGTGCAGATTAAGTCATAACACAATCAACCACAAACACAATATTCGACCCCAAACACAGAAAATGAATTGATATGATATCAGCTTCGTACAAAAAAAGGAGAAAATGTCTCACCTTGGTTTTTTATCAAACAGGAAGCATGCTATGGGGTATTGAACTACGTAGCCTGTGGATATTACAAAATGAGTTAAACTCATAAATAAATGAGGTGCATAGTAATACACAAATATATGAATTAAATCTCATGAACAAATCAAACCAAATTAAACCGAACCAAACATACATGTATAATTATGGAAAGTTGTGACAAACGTATATCAAGTAGTACCAACATACCAACTGATATAAAGGAAAACATTAGATGATGTAATGTCAATTTCATATTAACAAAAACAATAATAAAAAAAACATGAGATCTGAAGTTCTAAGTTTTGATAATGATATCTGAAGTACCCAAACATAGATCTGCGAACAAAAAACAAAAAATATATTAGATCTAAAAATTAAAACCTGAAAACACATAGCTCATTCGGATGAGGTCGGTGTTGAGGGCAGCGAGATCGTAGGGTGAGTGTGAGGGTGAGGGCAGGCATATGGTGAGTAAAGGGCGGAGAGGAAAGGAGGCACCATGAAGATGAGGAAGGGGCGGCGGGAGAGAGGATGTGGAAGCTAGTTCATGAGAGGGAGAAGGGTAGGGTTTGGGGAAGCGTTGGATGAGGGAGATTGGTGAGGGTGTGCGTAAGAGGGTAAAGGAAAGAGTCGATAGATTTTCCTAATCAGGAGAGGGTTTCAAATAGGTTTGATGTGTGTGTACCAAGATACCCCTGTATTTGAATTAAAGTAAAAGAGAGATCAAATTAAAGAGAGAAAAAAGAGGGGGAAATCAAATGTTTTAGGGGTAAAGTAGGAAGTACAAAAAAAATTATATTGATGACATCATAGATCAAACTTATGACATACATAAGTTTCCTACTTTATTATATAGATATAATGTGTGTGTGTATACCTGATCTAGTCCCTCATCTTCGCAAGAATGATCATGATTTTTATTTTATGAGGTTTCTAGTAATATATAATCAATTTTGATTAATAAATCATGGTCAGGGAGTGTGGAATATGAAAAAATCTAAGGAATATGGGTTGTCCCATCCCAGATCCGGCCCACTTATATATATATATATATAATGTGTGTGTGTGTATACTTGATCTAGTCCCTCATCTTTGCAAGAATGATCATGATTTTTATTTTATGAGGTTTCTAGTAATATATAATCAATTTTGATGTATAAATCATGGTCAGAGAGTGTGGAATATGAAAAAATCCAAGGAATATGGGTTGTCCCAGCCCAAATCTGACCCACTTGTTTCTCCAACCCATATTTGACTGCTTAATTTTAGACCAACCCATATTTAGTCCTCCCAAATATGCCTAAAACCCACCATCTTTCGTTACTAAATATAATAATGATTGTGAAATTACATTTGTGCAGTGTTCTGATATTTACAGGCCTACATGGCATACGATTAACAATCATGGGTAATTTTACTTTGGGCTAAGATATGGTAGCAGTTTGATAATCGATAATTGATCCAGTTATGAGAAATGTGAGGATAAATATTTTTATATTTAAGGATATAATTGAAACATGCAACCTGATCAATTTCCTCGTGACAACACATATAGACTTCCACATTAGTAGGGTCATCCTTCCAAGGGTTGTGAGTCTTTACTTCCACGGCCTTAATAATATTTATCCCTTTTTTTATAACCACAAACCTCCACATGAACGAGTCATTTGGATCCTCCCGTATAAGCTAAATAAGGGGAACGCTGAGCCACGCTCACACACGTCCCACTTCAAATAAGTTATCCAAGTGGAATCGAATCATGTACCGTGCGCCTAACCACACAGCCCAGAGCACTCCTAACCACATGGTCGACATCTTTTGTCTTTATTTTATTATTAACACTATATCTTTTCTTTTAAGTTCTTACTACACTACCAGTGTAGCCAAATTAGGATAAATAATTGATACCATGGTTAAGATTTCATATCAGAAAAAGGGATTCATGACTGGAGTGACCCTTTTGAGTTATGGAGATTGGAATACTAAACCTCAAACATGTGACATACCAGAAGCCTTAAGAATGGATATGATTTCATATTTAAGTGTCTATTACTGTCATCATCTTCATCTTCAACTAGCTTAAACTTTTACATTAGTCAAGAAATGTTGAGAATAATCAACCGAGCTAAACTGAAATATATATAGAGTTGATGGACACCTCATTAGTCACAATTATTGTATCTATTACCTTATGTACTTTATCAATCTAGCATTTTTCATAACCATTAATTATTATAATTACGATTGCATAACCTATATTTTTTTATTATATGCGTGCGCGTATATATATATATACACACACACACTAAGCATGATGTTTGAATGCGTTTGACAAAAAAGTTCCACTCTAACGTGCAACATTGGGGACATTTTGGTAATTGAGGTTTCGATCATTGAGCTTTAACTACCTACTAAATTTGTAGCTTATTGAGTTATCTTTGTGTAATTGTTGATGATGGCTCACTCCAACTCATAACAAACAAGTTGTCATCTTTCCCATTCGAGGCTCCATAGTAAAATCTAAAATATTATTGTTCAAACTCCCAAATCCGAGTCGATTAGGTTTAGAGTGGGCATTAAGTCGACTATGCTAGCGGCATGACACATGGCATCTGGGAGTCAAGACGGTGTAGCCAATTGATGATCACGTATTTGCTAACAGGAAATCAAGAGGGACGATAGCCTAATAAGGATAAATACAAGTCTAACACGACTCAAACACACCCGAAATAAACCGCTAGGATTTCACCACAACCGTTCAATAGGATGTCAACTCCCTATCTAGGTTGTGAACTGTTCCATTGTACTTGAATCCAAACTTCGATCTCTTGTGATCAAATCGAACTCAACTCACCTAAATTCCTTCTAAGTAGAGTTAACCAACATGTCTACAATATATTGAAACCAAATATAACGAATTCTTATAACCAGGATACTTATTTCAAAATGAACTGACACACTTTGACTTAAAAAGTAAATGTCATACATTGTTTGGAGAATTAAACCCCATCCACAAACACTTATCTTTTTTAAAGTGATTGTTGAACATATAAAAATGCATCGAGATCTCGACCAAGGATAGGGTCTAAATCTTCTTGCCTGAGTTATTTGCACCGGTGTCAAGTTGCTAATTGACTACAAGGATAAAAAAGGAATGGCATTCAGAAACTAGAGGTAGAGCAAGCATACGCCTATAATAAAAGATATTCAAGCAATATACGGGAAGGCTAAAAATGATAATTATCTTCATTGAAATATAAAGTTGGGTAAGACCTTACAATGCCAAAAATCAAAAGATGGGTAATACAAAGAGCAAGAAGCCCTGGGCTAATCTAACTAGCTTAGCCTTGTATCTCTTTCATATACTCTTATTTGGCCATGCCCTTGTTCAGATCTGTGGCCTCTTTTGCCTGCTTGGATCCCTCATTTCCCTAGTTACCGCATGAAGCTTTACCTTTTTCTTTATTCAAATCTATAGGAGAAATCGAATGGTACTCACTAAAGAGCGCAAACTCAGAATGGATTTAAGCCTTGACTAAGGCCTCATCCCAACCCTTATAAAAGGATGATTTACGAAGGTAGTTCAGTTATTCCCTGGTTTGACGAAGGCATCATCCCACCCCTGATCATATGCCTTGTACATGTCCCCTAAGTCCTCAGACAAGGTTTGAGAAAACGCCTCAATAACCTTATCCAGCAACTGGTTTTTGGATTTTAGCTTGGTCAGGTCTATATCTTTGGCCTTCTTGTCAACCTTTATAGCATTCCAGGATCACTCAAAACGTGGCCCAATCTAGCATTGGCTTTGTCTAGGTCGAACTTTTTATCCAAAATATCAACAAATCCACTAAGAACTGCAAAAAAGATGTTAATCAAGAGAATTAAGACAACCAAAAATTTATGAAGAAGTAAAATCTAAACAAAATATAGAGACTTACTAAAGACAATCCTCAATATTTTCCACAGTGGTGGGGGACCAAGTCTTCCATGGCTATCATAAGAGAGATAGAGGTAAAGTGGGAGAGAGAGAAGAAAGAGAGGCAAAAGAAAGAAAATTAGAGTTTTTCTTTTAACATATAAATCAAGTTAATTTACAAAAATGACCATTTAAAAGTTTGCATGCCATGCACATGACCCACTTTTTCATCCATAAATTAACAGTATTAATGGTAGGGGGTTTTTGGAAGTTGTGTCGAATGTTCAGGGGGTTAAGTACATATACTAGAAGTTCGGGTGGTGAAGTAAAAGGGGGAACCGTTCAAGGGGAAAGTGTATTTAACCCAAATATATCTTTTTATTAACGCGAACATGGTATCCACAAAAATTACACAAAACAATATGATTTTTTTACCAAACTTTAACATGACTCAATACAACATGTGACGCGCTAAAAAATCTTATTTTTACCTGACACGAACACGATCCAGATGACAGCAACACAACCTGATTTTCTTAATCAAAAGTCATGCTATATGAAATTTTATTTTTTACTTAACAAATAAGTGCTTAATTTTGTATAATTTATACCCAAATCTAGACCTTGTTAGTCTCGTTGTATCATAAATAAAGAGCTTTTAGAATCATTTTGTTATTTAAAAGAAAAATACAAGTTTTGAAATAATTCAAGTTAATAATACAATTTTAGCAACTCCAAGGGTATATTTATACCATAAATAAATAAATTCTTTTAATTGTCAGTGGTTGTTAATACTGACCCTATTTATGTAATTTTTTATCTTGTAGGTCAATATGCAATTGTAGAAATAATGTGGTCAAATATATTAAAATCAAATTCTATGTGACCCGAGATGCGAGTTCCCAATATAAGCCAAACCCTAACAATGTCCCAAATTATTTCCATTTCTTCACATCCCATATGTGTGGGTGTGCGCGCTTTTAAGTGTGTGTTACATGCCTATATTATTATTTTTATTACTATTGTTACAGTACGTCTTATTTTTATAAGTTTGTGTTTTTTTATTATTTTGCGTGTTTAATTACTTCATGTGTTTATAATAGTATGTGTGTGTCATTTTATATATGTGTCGTATGAGCATTTTTGCGTGTGCCATCCGTGTTATTGTTACTAGTATGCATTTTGTGTCCTATATATATTTTATTAGTACAACTTTATGTGTTACTTTATATGTGTGTGTGTGTGTATATATATATATAGGTGTGTTATGTGATTGGGTGACAATTGTAGAAATAAAATGATACATTATTTATGGTATTTTGGATGTAAAATTCGTATGTCATCTATAACACCCTGTATATTTAAAACCAGAATTAATTTAAATTTTTTGAAATTCAGAAAAAAAAAATTAGATTTCATTATTTTTAGTAATTTAAAATGTTGGATTTTACTTATGAAAAGTAGAATTTTAATCGAAATTGAAATCGAGGGAAAATTTGGGTTTTGATTAACATTTATACATTTTGAAGCATCTTGGCAGCGATTCCGAGGCGAATCGATTCGACCTTATAGCCGAATCGATTCAGTTTAGTCAGGGGTGACAGTTTTATCGTTTATTTAGAATTTTAATCACAATCAAACTCCAAATCTATTTCCATATTAAAATAACTCGGGGTTAGACTTTTCTAATCACTTTTTCATTAATTTTTCAACCAGAATGCTCCTAAAATTTATTCCCTTCCATCCACAAACCATAACCCAAAATTTAATCAAGATTCAACTCAAGATTTGAAGGCTTAATTGGTGTTTTCTCAAGATTGTTCAAGAATCAATCTTTCTTAATTTTTTGAGAGGATTAGAATCATCTAATCGAAATTTCTAATTGACTTTTCAGCTGACATGAATACTTTTATTCTCTCTCTTTAGTATTGTTGATACCAAAATTAATATGCTGATGTGGACGAATAATACAAAGACACGTGTCAATCTACGTGGCACAATATCAACGAGGAAGTTCATTTCTTCGACCAAGTCATATTCTCTCCGAGGAACGAAGATATCCCCGAGGAACTCCAACACCCCGAGGTACTTCAACGCTCCGAGGAACTCTTGATCAATGAGCACCTAAGGCGGTCCGAGCTGCATCTCGGTCGTATCATTAATTACCAGATAATCAACAGTTCGACTATTCATTGAATGTTTATATTCTTGACGCACACGCTGCATTAAATGTATTGACCTTTCATGTGTATATCATTTAATGTATCGACCCTTTCATGTACAGCCTTGAGGCTATAAATACCTTGTATCAATCCCATTCAAAGGGACCGGAATTTCTTGAGAGAACTTGTAATCAAGAATTCTGCAAACACTCAGCAATAACATAACAGTGGACGTAGGCTTTATTCCTAGCCGAACCACTTTAAAAATCTTTGTCTTATTTATTTATCTGTGATTGATTAATTAGAGCGATCTAGTTTTTTACATCAACAGATTGGCGCCGTCTGTGGGAAATGACTGTTGTTATCGTTTTTCATCAAAAATCATTCATCATCAATGGCAGATAATCCAGAATCTAGTAATCGAAATGCTGGAAATACTGGAAATCTTCCAAATCCATCTGCATCTCCAGATCTGGCCGGAATTATGACGAATCTGGCTCAAGGACAAATAGCCATGCAAGAATCGATGAGGCAACTCATTCAAACTCTTCAAAGCGGTGCACCTACCTATTCAAGGCAAAAGAGTGATCGTGGCCAATCGCGATCCAAACGTACTGGGTCATATCGCCATGAGGAATCTAATGATTCTTCTTATCAGCCTGGACGAACTTCGTCAATACGAGCCACAAACACTGAACAACGTGTCACCCTTTCCCCAGAAAGAGCCAGCGTAATAGAAATATTGAGTAGAGCCTCTCCTTTAGATAGATTGGGCCCTAGGAGGAACAAAAATCCTCTTAACGCAATGTCGAGGAGTTTTCGACGACCATCAGATATACGGGAAGGATCTGCTCTATCGCGACCAGTTACTCGTCGAGATGAATCTCATAACCGATCAGCTGCTCATCGAGATAGATCTCAAGAGGCTACTTCGGAACGATCAGTTGCCTGAACCAATAGGCCCGAGGAAGGAAATGAAGCGTGGAAAGGATCTCTTCAGCGGTTGGAAGATAGATTGGGAGAAATTGCTAAAGCAAAGAATCCCCTGCAACGAACTTTTGTTCGAGGAACACCTTTTGTACAAGCCATTGTGGATTTTCCTACACCATCAAAGTTCAAAGCACCTGTAGTGACTCCCAAATATGATGGAAAGACTGATCCTGTTCTTCACATAGAGCAATATCAAGCTGCAGCCGACATCTATGTTGTCCCCGACGAGATGAGATGTAGAGCATTCTCAGGAACTCTTACCGGACCTGCCCAGATATGGTACAACAACCTTCCTCGGGGTAAGATTTCAACTTTCTTTCAGTTAGCCGAGCTGTTTATTGGTAATTTCTGTTTTGGAGCAAAGCCAGTAAAAAGAGTAGCACACTTGTTAAGTGTTAGACAAAAGTCTGGTGAAAGTACTAGAGATTACATAACTCGTTTCAATAACGAGAAGTTGGAAGTCATAGATTATGAAGAAAAGACAAAAATCACTGCTTTGATGAGTGGTTTGTTGCCTAATAAGTTGTATTATACTTTGGCCAAAGATCCGCCTAAAACTATGTCAGAGTTGATGTCAAAAGCGGCCAAAATCATGAACGCCGAGGAAGCGATGGCTGCGAAGAAGAATATGGATAAAGAAACCAAGGTGGAGGTCGACAAATCGAAAAAGAAAGAGCAAAAAGGTAATGGTGGTGAGAAACACTCCAGGAATAATAGGACATCATGGGAAGTCCTGAAGAAGTACGACAATTATACTCCATTGAAAATGAGTATTAATCATGTTTTGGAAGAAATCAAGAATAGCGAAGAAATCAAATGGCCAGAGAAATTGAAGACAAATCCTGACTTGAGGAATAAATCCAAGTACTGCGAGTTCCACAAAGATCATGGCCATACGACTAAAAATTGCATAGCTCTTCAGAACGAGATTGAAACGCTCATCCGAAGAGGAAAGCTGTCAAAGTATGTAGATCGCAGAGGTGAAAGAAAAGATAACGAACGATCTAGAGAGAGGTCTAGATCTCCTCGTCGGATAGAGGAGAAAAAGAAGAGAAACTATGAAGAGGATCCAGAAGATGACCCCGATCTTCCTAAGAAGCCAAGACAACCAGAAAGAGAGGTATTTTCTATATGCTTTGGATCATTTGATTGTAATGTCATTACAGGAGGAGATGCAGGAGGAGGAGACCTTACTGCAGAAAGAAAAGCTTACCTTGGAGAGGCTCAAGCTTGTTCATATATTCAGCGAATAAATCTGGCCGAGGATGATCGTCCGAGGAAGGTCAACAAAGAGAAGCTAGTTATTGGTTTTTCAAAAAACGACCTGGCAGGTGTTCTTTACCCTCATGACGATCCTTTGGTGATCAAAATGAGAATGAAGGAGGTGGTGATCTCAAGGGTGTTGGTAGATAATGGTAGTTCAGCAGACATCATGTACTATTCATGCTTTGATAGCTTGAATTTGAAATTATCTCAATTGGAGCCTTATCATAGACCCCTTCTGGGTTTTGCTGGCGAGAAAGTATTTCCACTTGGGACGATCAAGTTGGATATATTCATTGGAACCTGGCCTGCTTGTCGAACAGAAAGAATACGTTTCTTCGTGATGGATAAGAATGTGCAATCAGCCTACAACATCATCATGGGAAGAGTTGGTTTGAAGAAATTCGAAGCAGTTCCATCTACAGTACATCAGTGCTTAAAATTCCCAACAAACTTTGGAGTAGGAGTTGTGAAAGGTGATCAAAAAGTAGCTCGAGAATGCTATTATTCGTCTGCCGAGCAAGAAGAGCTTGAGGAATCAAGGAAAAATAGTACTACTTACCAGGTCGAAGAAGATACAGAGATTGAAACTCTTGATCCCAGAGATGAAACCCAACTTGTAAAAGGACAGGCAGTGGAGTCTACAGAAAATGTTATTTTGGACGATGAGTACCCTGAACGAATAACCCAGATAGGTTCGTCGTTAGATGTTTCAATAAAACAGGAGTTGATAACTTTCTTGAGAAACAGGAAGAAAACTTTCGCGTGGAGTCATGAAGACATGCCTGGAATAGATCCCAATTTCTTATGTCACGAACTCAATGTGAATAAGGAGATCAAACCTATAAAGCAAAGAAGAAGAGTGTTTAGTCCCGAGAAGAATCAGGCCATACAAGAGGAGGTCGAGAAGCTCCAGAAAGCCCAATTCATTGAAGATGTGAAATATCCAGACTGGTTGGCAAATGTGGTGATGGTAAAGAAGAAGAACAATAAATGGAGAATGTGTGTTGATTTCACCGATCTCAATAAGGCATGCCCCAAGGATCATTTTCCATTGCCCAGAATTGATCAACTAGTGGATGCTACCTCGGGACATGAGTTACTCAGCTTCATGGATGCTTACTCTGGCTACAACCAGATCAAAATGAAACCTGAAGACAGGGAAAGTACTTCTTTTATTACCCCTAGGGGAACTTATTGTTATAATGTTATGCCTTTTGGTTTGAAAAATGCAGGAGCAACCTACCAACGGCTGATGAACAAGGTTTTTACCGAACAAATCAGCTACAATATGGAAGTCTATGTCGACGACATGCTGACAAAAAGCAAGAGAGCTGCTGATCATTTAGTTGACTTGAGTCAAACTTTTGATCAACTGGATAAATACCAAATGAAGCTTAACCCGATGAAGTGCACCTTTGGAGTAAGAGAAGGCATGTTCCTCGGATACATCGTCAATCAGCGAGGTATTGAGGCAAATCCAGATAAGATCAAAGCTCTTCTAGGGCTGCGATCCCCGACAACAAAGAAAGAAGTACAGAGTCTTACAGGACGAGTTGCAGCGCTCAACAGATTTGTATCCCGAGCAACGGATAAATGCATACCATTCTTCAAAACACTTCGAAAAACCTTTGAGTGGAATGAGGATTGCGAAAAAGCCTTTCAAGACTTGAAGAAATACTTGGGAGCACCTCCACTGTTGTCCAGGCCAATAACAGGAGAGAAGTTATATTTGTATCTAGCAGTATCAGAGAATGCAGTTAGTTCAGCGTTGATCAGATTGGAGAATGGAGTCCAGAAGCCAATTTATTACACAAGTAAGGCCTTCCGAGGTGCAGAAATCAGGTACCCAAAGCTAGAAAAATTGGCATTGGCGTTAATTGAAGCAAGTTGAAGAATGAGACCATACTTCCAGGCTCATACCATCATCGTGTATACCGACATGCCATTAAGACAAGCCCTTCACAAGCCAGAAAAATCAGGAAGATTGATGTACTGGGCAATAGAACTCGGTGAATATGATATTGTGTATGAACCCAGATCATCATTGAAAGGGCAAGCTGTAGCAGATTTTATAGCAGAGTTCACATACCCTGATACCCCCGAGGAGCAAAAGGTGCTTGCTGACCTACCTTTGGACGATACAGGATCAATAGAAACAGGTCCAGACCAACCAAGGTTGGTAAAAGGACTTGTGGATGTAGAAAAATCATCATATTCAAACCCAGACCAACTAAGGTTGGTAAAAGGGCGCGAACAGATGACCGATGAGGAGCGAAAGATACCAGGGGATGATGGAAGAAAATAGCAAATATTTTACCGAGGAACTCTGACAGATAAGAAATTTGAAGACGAGTTACTTACATGGCGATTGTATGTGGATGGATCATCTTGCACAGCTGGTTGTGGAGCAGGGATTATTTTAAACACCCCAGATGATATTGACATGGAGTATGCCTTGAGATTTCAATTCAAAGCCTCTAATAATGAGGCTGAGTATGAGGCCATGATAGCAGGTTTTCATTTGGCGAAAGTTATGGAAGCACGGCAAGTAATTGTATTCAGTGATTCTCAGTTAATTGTGAATCAAATAATGGGAATATATGCAGTTAAAGGAGAATTAATGGTGAAGTACCATGCAAAGGTGATGGAGTTACTAACAGAGTTTGATGCCGTTCAATTGGTGAGAATACCGAGGATGGAGAATGCTAGAGCAGACGCGTTGGCCCGATTAGCGTCAGCTACGCGCACCGAGCTACGAAGAACAATACCGATTGAAGTACTGGAAAGTCGGAGCATAGATGAAAACTTGACAATGAATGTTATTACCCTTGATTTAGGACCATCTTGGATGGATCCCATCAGGGTATATATTGAAGAGGAGAGTTAATAAAATTCAAGTCCCTCAGCATTCTGACGTTCATTATTGAAGGTGTATCCAAGAGATGCTCAGGGCGAGATAATTCAGTCTGAGAATGAAGACTATAATCACCAAGATATTTTGAAATTAAACTCCGAGGAATGGAACGAGCTGGGATCCATTCCATGTCCAATTTGAAAGGTGGCAAAGGCAAGTCTAGTACCCCTGGAGCATGATAATCCCATAAAAAATGCCCTTGCTCCAATTTTAATACTCCCAGGGCATTCAACCATCCCTGCTTATAACCTTCGTTATTGGCGTGTTCAATACGAGCATCTAAATGAACAAAGGCTTCATTATATCCTGCCATCCAAAATTCCCTGGGCTGTTTATGGAATTAGAAGATTAATCTATCCAATTGTTCATGAAGGTTTTTGGCAAAAAGATCCTTGGAATGTAAAGCAGACTTAGTTGTAGTGAGTTGATCCTCCAAGGATAGATTTGTCTTGGACAGTTCAGACAGAGCACGATCCTTAACATTCAATTGGAACGCTTGAGTTTCCAAAGTAGACTGAGTGCGAGCTTCTTCAACATTGCGGCTAAGAACTCTTGATCGGCTCCGAGAAGCAACTGGAGAATTTTGCTCCTCGATAATTCTTCCTCGTCCCCGAGAACCTCTCCCTCGTCCCCGAGCAGTTCCAAAAATGGCAGATCTTCTTAAGTCATCCAGTTCTTGCCTTAATTTGGAATTTTCGACTTCTAAGAACGAGAAACCTTCATCGGTAACTGGTACTAATGCAGTGGAAGATGAGGCAGCAGATTCATATTGAGCCAACTTTTTCTGCAGATTATTATTTTCTTGTTCCAGGATCTCGGCAATCTGCCTGCAAGCTTCAACTTCACCTTTTAGGGTCCTTTCCCTAATATCATATCCAGCAATGATCTTTTTATGACCTGTCTCAGATGAAAGCTGTTGATATCTATTTTCATAGTCCTTGTGCAGCAAAATAGTTGATTCATTGTGTTGATTTTGAAGATCCTCTATGGAACCATGAAGCTCTTCGATCAAGTCATAGTAAGCGACATTGTTGGCCACAGCTCGGTCGAGTAACTCTTTCAAGTACCGATAAGCCTCAATCGCCTGCTCCGAAGCATCATGACCAAGGATGTCAGCAATTTCAGAGGAACTAAGGTCTGTGTGACCAGCCTTATAATATTGGTGACATTGCTGCATCAGCTCGGTATCATGGGAAGATATCAATTCCATTCTAGCAACAAACTAAGGACGAGAGAAAGACAACAATCAACAAAAACAAATCATCAACAACAGAGATGAGCAAAGAAATATTTTATTAGATCAGAAAAGGATTACATTGTTCGATTACAAGAAATGAAAGATAGAAATGATGCCGAACAACTTCACACCTTTTCCTTGTCTCCCAAGACTTTCTCGGGAGGCTGGGACGAGGAGCTCGGTTGCTCGGTAGTAACAATGGCTTGATCGGCAGGAGTCTTCTCGGGAGGAGGAGGCATGGAAGAAATGTCCTCGGTGACATAAGGTTGAGAGGCAGAGACTGGATCACCTATAGCCATAGAAGATTCATCAGAGATGGGGTCATCTTCTTCTTCTTCCACAATTGGAGGAGGAGGACCAGGGATGTGTCGTTGGAATAGCTCAGAATCATCCTTGATCTTCACTTCCTGTAGAGCAGCTACCCAGCCATCGTAGAAGTATTTCAACTTCCCATATTGGACTTGGGATGTCATTGCAGCAATCCCCTTGTCCCAGCCTTTATCCCAGCCAGCGCTGAAGGATTTTTTAACAGCGGCCTTTCTTTTCAACTTCTCCGAGGAGAATTTTACATCCAATTGTTCTTTTTGGACTTTGATGCCTCGCAGGGTAGATAACTCTTCCTCTGCCTTCTTCATCTTGTCGTCGCATTCTTGGTGCTTGACCTCTAAGCCTTTCACCTTATCCTCCAAATTCTTGGAGGTTTCAGCCATCTTCATCTTCTCAGCTTCAGCCACGGCCAGTTTTTTCTCCCAAACAGCTTTCTCCTCAACGTACTGTTGACGAGATTCCTTCACAGATTGGGCTAAACCCAACAGAGCATCGTCAACATCTGACGAGGAACTGGAAGCTTTAATAGCTTCATCTTTCTTCACGATGGTATTGAAGCAGTTCACCAGCTGAAAGATAAGAAAAAAACAATAAGGTCAACACAAATGCCAGAATTCAGAGAAAGAAAGAAAAACCAGAAGTATAAGAAATTTACTGAAGAAAGATGACGAGCGGCTAGGGATGTCAGTGTATTCCTAGGAATTTTTTCATCAATTCCGAGAACCTCGGGTATAACTGAGCTCATTGAAGAACTCGGAAGAATGATGTTTGAAACACCAACACCACCAGCAGGAAGAGAAGGGGCAACTCCAGCCAGATTAACTGAGGATGATTTCCTCAATCTCCTCAATGGGAGGTCAGCACTTTCAACCAAAGAAGTCTTGGTCGGAGAGATCGTAATTACTTCCACATGAGCTTTCTTATTGCTCGGAGCCACTGGGGGCTTCTCGGCAGCTTTTGAAGGGTCAATATCCACCTTCTTAGTCCCTTCTGAGACATCAGTTCTGCTTTTCTTAGCCTCAGCAGCAGAGGAAGAATCATCAAATAGAGCAGGAGGAGCTCTTTTCTTGCCCATTCTCTGACTTAAAGGGACGTGAGAATCTGAAGAAGAGTCCTCTGGGGTTGAAGCTGGCTCAACAGGACGAGCAGTATAAGAGGTCGTATAACTCTTATACTGTAGCAAATATGAGGCAGACCTGATATGCTCGTCTGCAACTGTCTTATGCAAACTCCAGATAAGTTTCAAATGCTTGATATTAACTTCTGACTCTTTTGGAGTTTTTCTTTTGCTATCAACTGCAAATAAATACATAATGAGATATCAGTCATACATTTTGTCAAACATGATGAAAGTATAATAAGTAAAATAAAAAATAAACCTATCCCATTGCCATATGGGGGGCATTTGGGACCGTTGTACACTTCATCTCCAGCTAAAGGCGCATATTGCCAATTTTTTATGATCAACCCATGCTCAAAATAATCTCTATTTGAGTCAGGGAGGTTAACTACAAGAGCCCTATTCAGATACCTAGTTTTTAAATAATAAATATTATCTAGAGTAGCCCATTTATAGCAATACATAATTTCAGGGATCCCAATACGAGTCCCATGAGTTAGATTTAATTTGTGCACCCCATTAATTATTCTCCATGAATTGGGGGCTATTTTTGCAGGGACAAGATCAAAATATTGACAAAACTCAAGACACAATGGGTTTGGTGGAAAGGAAAAACCACATTCAGCAATGAAAAGACTGGGGAACCAATGTCCCTCAGCCAATCGAAAATAATCTAAAGGCTCAGAAAGAACCTCCAGGGTTACCCAGGAAGGAATGGAAAAATCAGAACGAAATTTCTCAACAGACTCCACAATATAAACCATATTGAATAAAAGAGATACAAAAGAAAGGAAGAAGATCTTACAGGAAGAATGGAGGTATGTTGACAACGAACGAAAATAAAGATGAACGCACAAGAGAAAAGGAAGAATAGAAAGCTTGAATGCAGAAAATTGGAAAACGTAAGAAGACGGTATAGTTACCAAAGAAGTTTAAATACTTTGCATTGGGAAGCGGCGAAAGAAATGATTACTAAAAAGAAACTACTGAACTTCCGGCGGCTAAAAGGACAAAAACTGCACGGAGGTCGAAGCGCTTATAAAAATTCAAAAAAGGGCGGAAGCTGTGAAATAAGAAGGAAATTTGAATACAATGTTCCTGAAATCCAGGAAGGTCATTTAATATTGCCATATACCGAGAAAGAATGTTCCATACTCCTCAAAGTTCGAAATATGAAACATTGGGGGCTTCTGTTGATACCAAAATTAATATGCTGATGTGGACGAATAATACGAAGACACGTGTCAATCTACGTGGCACAATATCAACGAGGAAGTTCATTTCTTCGACCAAGTCATATTCTCTCCGAGGAACGAAGATATCCCCGAGGAACTCCAACACCCCGAGGTACTTCAACGCTCCGAGGAACTCTTGATCAACGAGCACCTAAGGCGGTCCGAGCTGCATCTCGGTCGTATCATTAATTACCAGATAATCAACAGTTCGACTATTCATTGAATGTTTATATTCTTGACGCACACGCTGCATTAAATGTATTGCCCTTTCATGTGTATATCATTTAATGTATCGACCCTTTCATGTACAGCCTTGAGGCTATAAATACCTTGTATCAATCCCATTCAAAGGGACCGGAATTTCTTGAGAGAACTTGTAATCAAGAATTCTGCAAACACTCAGCAATAACATAACAGTGGACGTAGGCTTTATTCCTAGCCGAACCACTTTAAAAATCTTTGTCTTATTTATTTATCTGTGATTGATTAATTTGAGCGATCTAGTTTTTTACATCAACAAGTATTATGCATTTTAGATGTCGCCTAAATGTTAAACTACGGGTTTTTCTTAAAATAAATTAGCAACCTTAATTAGGGGAAGTGAAAATTAATCTGGGACAGTTTTTCTTAAAAATTGTAATCTGAATTAATACTTATAACCCTTGTGGGCTTAGGGTAGAGGTTGGGTTGTGAGTAATATGGGTATAGGTTTGCATGCAGAAACTATAGTAACTTGATTTAAATGAAAACTAGATTTGTACAACCACACAAAATTATGTAGGTATGATTAAAATGAATTATTATTGTGTGTTTCATAAATTCGCATGATGTTGAGATTATATTCGTTGAATAAAATAAATTGCGTTAATTACAACAATATACTAAATAAATTAAATTGAGATTAATTATGATTATATGAGAAATTGTGTATTTGTTGATAAATTGGATTGTACGACTTATTGTTTGACTCATATTTGACATTGCGAGGATGACAGGATTTCGGGTAGTATGCTCTCACATTAATTTTAGGAATACTTGCTAGAAATGGGCTACTAGGTAGGCCTTAGTTGCAGTTAACACTTTATAGGTATGGTACTAGTTAGTGTAGATTTTTATAGATGGGATATTATGGGGTGGGGCGGATTTTGGTGGCGTTCCATTTACTGGAGAGTCTAGAAGCAAGACTAAAAAGAGATAAATGATAGAAATTCATCCTATAAAAAAGGATAGGACGTGTTTGTATTTTGGAGACCTCTAGGTATGGGACTAGGGGTAGACTTGAGGTATTATACTCTATAATAGGGTGGGGCTAAAATAAAATAATGAGAAAATGATATGATGAGAAAATAAGAAATTGAGAATTAATAACTAAGATAATAAATGGATATTAAAATGAATTTGCGGCGCGAGTATGTGCAATGGCTGACAGTTAAACGGGTCGACTGGCTATAGCGACGGGGTGTGTGTTGGTGTCACGAGTATGTGCGGGCTGATAGTTAAACGGGTCAATTGGCTATAGTGATGTGTCATGCATGGAACCTCATGAGTATGTACATTACTAATAGAATACGAGTTGACTGCCTATAGTGAGGGGAATGCGTGATATGTATAGAACTTTAAGTCGGCCAAGAGTGAGTGCAGGACCGATTAGGGGTCGAATGACCATATTGGAGTTGCATGAATTAAAGTAATTGGTTAATTAAATTAAGAAATGATAAGAATTAAATTTTAAGTAATAATGCTAATTGAATATTTGGACTTACACTTTAGGGTGGATTAGTTTTATGGTAGATAGTGGTAGTTTACGTTTATTCGCATGTTTTTAATTATCTCGTTATAAATAAAATATTTTATTATGGTATTTATTATGTATAATGCTACTGTCTGGGTTCACGAACCCTAATTGTGGAGAGTAATTTTTATTCATGCGGTGGGCTCTGACCCACTGCATTGACTAACATTTAAGGTTTAGGGTTGGAGTAGCTGCAGGGGAGTATTGGAGATATTTGGAGGTACAGCTCGAGTTTATTTATAGAATCTTAGTAGTTTAGATTTATTTTCCTTTTCGTCGCATCTCATTATGAGACTTTATTTATGGATTGGTGGACTAATCGGTTCCACAGTTGTTCACGATTTTCTTAAGATATTTATAGTTGGATCATTTATTCGAATTTACATAATTATTGGAGTTGGATTTATTTAGAGTTAGCATGGTGATGGATCCTATTATTGATTGAACGTCTATTCTTATCTAGATCAATTTAATTATTATCTTGTGGAATGAATTTTTTATGTCTCATATTTGTCACATGCTAAAAACGATCACTTATTTAGTGACGATCGATACAGTTTGGCGGCACGGTTGTCCACCTCGCTTCTCGGATTGCGTGGGGTATAACAGATGGTATCAGAGCATTGTCTTCGATCCCGTAGGTTGTCAGTCCGTTTTAGTTTCCTCATTATTCCTTTTGATGATTTATAGGTTTAGTTATTCTGAGTCTGATGTTACTTTGTTCTTGTCTTTTTCCAGTGGCGAACACTAGGAGATCTGGAGATAGATATGAGGGTTCAGTTGCTGGATCAGCCAGTCAGGAGAGGCGGAGGCAGTTTGTGTTGGATGACGAAGAGTTGGTGGCTATTATTCGTGAGGCCACGGTGGCCGATATTGAAGTAGGAAGACAAAGGTGGATGACTTTAGAGGCGCATCAGCAGGGTACACTCTGTTTGACTTGGGATAGGGTGAGGGCCAGTTTCCATAAGAGAAATCCTCCAACCTTTGCGAAGGATCTGATCCAATGGTTGCTCACCAGTGGAGGTGAGATATGGAGAGGCACTTGAGGATGGTGGATTGCAAAGATGTGTAGAAACAGATGTTGGATACGTTCAAGCAGACAAGAGATGCATTACAGCGGTGGGAGAGCGTCACAACATCGGAGGACAGGGATCACTTGAATTATGGAGACTTTCTGATAATATTTAATGATAAGTATTTCCTGTATGCGATTAGGACCGCGAAGAAGAGGAAGTTTTTGGACTTAGAGCAGGGTTCGGTGTCAGTTATTGAATATGAGCAGGAATTTTCAAATTTGTCGATGTTTGCATCGGAGGAGGTTTATACTGAGGCGAAGAAGATGAAGTGATTCATCAAGGGCTTGTCTTAGTCTATTAGACATATGGTGTTGGGGAATCCATCGTACACTACATACACTAAGGTGTGGACATCGCAATATTATTATGGCGGGAGAGGGTAAATTATTAAAATAAGTTGGGGAAGAGGAAGGAGTCGAACGGACAAAGAGGAGAGAATAAGGGTCGCAATGACCCGACATGGTAGAGACAGAGGAAATCTCAAGATCAGCAAGGCAATAGTGTCCCGCAGCGACCTCAAGGGCAAGGGGAAGGATAATCAGGTGAGCGAGTGCCAAACAGGCAGTATGGACCTTTTATGGGCACTTATTTAAATTGTGGAGATATAGGGCACCGATCTTCTATGTGTCCAAAGGTGTAAGACCAACAGGTTCCGGGCACATAGGTCTAGCAGGGCTAAGATCCTCCAACACTAGATGTACATGGAGTGCCAACAACACTAGCAGTGAACGCAGTGGGTAGGTCTATATGCTTCCAACTCGAGAGCTCTAGCAAGACAGTAACCGTAGGAGCCACGAAGTGGCTAGTAGCACAGTATGTATTATTTTCTTAGATACTTATATATATAGTTGGGATATATATTGTATTTTTTATCGTGAGGAACATGCGGGTAAGATTGGGTGTATGGGTGCCTAATCGTGGTACTTATGGATAGGCATATCTGAGCCTTATTTTATTTTGCGCATTTACGCTTGGTCGAACTTCGAGGGTGAAATTCCTATTCTAGCGGGGAAGTATGTAACACCCCATAGATTTTAATCCAAAATTAATTTAAATTTATTCCAAATTCGGGAAAAAAATAAAAAAAAAAGATTTCATTATTTTTTATAATTTAAAATATTGGATTTTATTTATGAAAAATAGAATTTTAATCAAAATTGAAATCGGGCGAAAAATCGGGGTTTTATTAACATTTATACATTTTGTGGTGTCTTGGCAGGGCAAATCGATTCGGCCTTATAGCTGAATCGATTCGGTTTAGTTAGTGGTGACACTTTTGTCATTTAATTAGAATTCTAATCACAATCAAGCTCCTAATCTTTTTCCATATTTAAATAACTCGGGGTTAAAGTTTTCTATCAACTTTTCAATTAGAATACTCCTATAATTTTAATCCCTTCCATCTACAAACCCTAGCCCCAAATTTAATCAAGATTCAACTCAAGATTTGAAGACTTAATTAGTGTTTTCTTAAGATTGTTCAAGAATCAATCTTTCTTAATTTTTTGAAAGGATTACAACCATCTAATCAAAATTTCTAATTGAATTTTCAGTAGGCATGAATAATTCTATTCTCTCTCTTTAGTATTATGCATTTTAGATGTCGCCTAAACATTAAATTACATGTTTTTCTTAAAATAAATTAGAATCCTTAATTAGGGGAAGTGAAAACTAATTTGGTACTATTTTTCTGAAAAATCTTAATCTGAATTAATACTTATAACCCTTGTGCACCTAGGGTAGAGTTTGGGTTTTGTGTAATATGGGTATAGGTTTGCATGGTAGTAACTTGATTTCAATGAAAACTAGATTTGTACAAACACATAAAATAATGTAGGTATGACTAAAATGAATTATTATTGTGTGCGTCATAAATTCGCATGATGTTGAGATTATATTTGTTGAATAAAATAAATTATGTTAATTACAACGATGGATTGAATATATTAAATTGAGATTGATTATGACTATATGAGAAATTGTCTATTTGTTGATAAATTGGATTGTACGACTTATTATTTTCTTATATTCGACATTGTGAGGATGACGGAATTTTGGGTAGTATGCTCTCACCTTAATTTTAGGAACACTTGCTAGGAATGGGACTAGTAGGTAGGCCTTAGTTGCGGTTAACATTTTCTAGGTATGGGACTAGTTGGGATAGATTTTTACGAATGGGATATCCCAGGGTGGGGTTGGTTTTAGTGTCATTCCATTGATTGGAAAGTCTAGTAGGAAGAGATAAATGATCAAAATTCATCCTACAAAATAGGATAAAGTTTGTATTTTGGAGATCTCTAGGTATCGGACAAGGGGTAGACTCGAGGTATTATTCCATATAATAGGGTGTGGATAAAATAAAATAATGAGATGATGAGAAAATAATAAATTGATAATTAATACCTAAGATAATAAACGGGTATTAAAATAAATTTGCGGCGCGAGTATGTGCAGGGCTTTCAGTTAAACGGGCTGATTGGCTATAGCAACGTGGGTGTCTGTTGGCTTTATGAGTATGTGCGGGCTGACAGTTAAATGGGCCGACTGGCTATAATGACATGTCATGCATGGAACTTCTCGAGTATGTACAGAAATGACAGAATACTGGTTGACTGGCTAAGTGAGGGGAATGGGTGTGATGTGTTGAACTTTAAATGTGCCAAGAGTGTGTGCGGGGTCGACTCATATTGGTGTCGCATGAATTAAAGTAATTGGTTAATATAACTAAGAAAGGATAAGAATAAATTTTAAATAATAATTCTAATGGAATATTTGGTCTTACACTTTAGGATGGATCAGTTGTATGGTAGATAGTGGTAGTTTACATTTATTCGCACGTTTTTAATTATCTCGTTAAATTAAAATATTATACTGTGGTATTTATTATGTATAATCCTACTGTCTGGTTGCACGGACCCTAATTGGGGAGAGTAGCTCGTATTCATGCGGTGGGCTCTGACCTATTGCGTTGACTAACATTTTAAGTTCAGTGCTTGAGTTGTTGCAGGGGAGTATTGGAGATATTTGGAGGTGCAGCGGGAGCTTATTTATAGATGCTTAGTAGTTTAGATTTATTTTCATTTCCATCGCATTTCATTATGACACTTTATTTATGGATTTGGTGGGCCGATCAATTCCACAGTTACTCACGATTTTATTAAAATATTTACAACTCCATCATTATTTCAGATTTATATAATTATTGGAGTTGGATTTATTTGGAGATTAGCATGGTGATGGATCTTATTATTGCTTGAATTATTATTCTTATCTTGGTGAATTTAATTATTATCTTGTGGAATGAATTTTGTATGTGTCATACTTGTTACATGCTAAGATTGATCACTTATTTAGTGACACTCGAAGTAGTCTGGCGATAACGACTGTTCACCTTGCTTGTCATATTATGTGGGGTGTTACAGATCGTATGTGAGCATGGTCTTCGATCTCATAAGTTATGATTCCATTTTAGTTTTTACGTTGCTTATCTTTGATTCCATTTGATGATTTATACTCTTAGTTATTCTGAGTCTGATATTTTTTCGTTCTTGTCTTTTTCAGATGGCGAACACTATGAGAGATGGAGATAGAAGAGAGGGTTCAGTTGTTGGCTTCTCCAATCAGGACAGGCCGGGGCCGTTTGGGTTGGACGCCGATGAGTTAGAGGCTATTCTCCGTGAGGCCATGGTGGCCGATATTGAAGTAGGAAGATAACAGTGAGTGACATTAAAGGTGCAGCAACAGGGTACACTCACTTTGACTTAGGATAGGGTGAGGGACAGTTTCCATCAGGGCAATCCTCCTACCTTTGTAGGGGGATCTGGTCCAACGATTGCTCACCAGTGGAGGAGAAATATGGAGAGGCACTTGAGGATGGTGGACTGCAATGATGAGAAGAAACAAATGTTGGCTATGTTCAAGCTGACAAGAGATGCATTATAGTGGTGGGAGAGTGCCACCACATCCAAGGACAGGGATCACTTGAATTATGGAAACTTTATGATAAAATTTAATTATAAGTATTTCCTGTATGCAATTAGAAACACGAAAAAGAGGGAGTTTTTGGACTTAGAGCAAGGTTCGAAGTCAGCTGTTGAATATGAGCAGGAATTTGCAAATTTATCGATGTTTGTACGGGAGGAGGTCAATACTGAGGCGAAGAATATTAAGTGTTTCATTAAGGTCTTGTCTTGGTCTATTAGGCAGATGGTGTTAGGGAATTCGATGTACACTACATACACTCAAGTGGTGGACATCGCAATGTTGTTGTGGGGGAAAAAAGTAAATTATCAAAAGAAGTGAGGGAAGTGTAACACCCCGCTTAATTAAATACCTGGTGATTAGTCCCATACCAAATTAAATCAGAATATACAGTTAATCGACCAACTTTCCTTGGAAAAGTGATTTATACCATTTTTAATTTATGATTAAATCCCATTGGTTAGAAATTTTATGATGATTATTTGAACATAATGGGACTTAGAGTAGGGCAGTAGGATATACCTAAGACCCGAAATGTGATATTATGTATGGGATTAAATGGGGGAAATTAACGAGCATTAATTGAATAAATTACGGTGGAGAATTATATTTGAATAATTTTGGTACATTAATAAGGAGTGAGAGGCTTAGGTTAATATTGAAAAATTATATTAAAGTGAGGAAGACATTATGTCCGTGATAACTACATAATAGAATACGATAAAGTGAATAATCGTAATAAACAAGTACGAGGAGTATTGAGAAATGCAACGGGTACTTGGGAATAGAAAGGAATTATGTGAGTGATAACTACATAATAAAATACGATAAAGAGAATAATCGTAATTAACAAGTATGGGTAGTATTGATAAATACAACGGGTACTTGAGATAGGATAATTTCCTATTATGATATATATAGGTCGAGTGTGTGCCTATTACTGTATAGGTTGAGTATATTCCTATTGATTGATAATTTG
Organism: Sambucus nigra; assembly: GCA_949130495.1. Lineage (NCBI taxonomy): Eukaryota > Viridiplantae > Streptophyta > Magnoliopsida > Dipsacales > Adoxaceae > Sambucus > Sambucus nigra. Next base: position 342,210,724 of record OX422210.1, on the reverse strand, counting down.
TGTATGACTTACCTATGCTACTTGGTATCGATGGGATGTTTGCGCGTAGAGGGCAGTCATATCTTGATGAGCCTTATGGGGGATTTTCGACTTATTGCCTCAGAACATAGGACTTAGGTTGGATTCCATTAGTGAGAACAATGGTATTGAATGGTTTTTTGGGTGCGTAAGTATGTGTGCAGCCCAAAGGCTTAGGACTATGTTCGCCTCCACTATTTTTTATTTGTTAATTATGGTTCGAGGGATATACTGAACCTATGTTCCTTTATACAGTGACGAGATGTACTAGGACATGATAGCAGAGTATGCATGCACCGTAGCTGTGTCTCGGGGTGCAGTATTGTATATATATATAATAGAGTGAATGTATATATACACTTTTGATATTATCTACTGTGTGAATTGAGTAGACATGTTGAATAGTGAAACTGAAATGAATTAAGTATGAGAACACTTAATTATATTATATTGGAAACAAGGCTTACGCATATTGAAATTAAAAGGATATATATATATATATATATATCATACGTATTAAGAGTAGAATACGTGGGAACAGTATGGGCGATGATGGGGTGACACTAGGAACTAGTTAGCATGGAAATAGCAACTCGTATGATTTAGAGGTACGTTAGGCATGCACTCTAGATGAGAGGTGAGAATTTTAAGTGAGAGCCCGAGAATCTAACATGTATATAATAATTGCTATTTGTAGCATATATTCACTTAATGTTTTAAAAAATATTTCATTGTAAGAGCCGCTACGGTGGAATAAAATGAGACCTCTCAAATAAAACAAATTTTAATTGTGTGTCAACCAAAGCAGTTTTAATAAAAACCCAAGTTTTAGTTCAGTCCTAAAGACATGCATCTAAGTAATATGGAATCATACCATAATAAGCATGCAAAGGTGTAGAAGGGTGTTTCAAGCTTCACCGCTATATTTGTGAGTGAGGGTCCCTCAAAGACCCCACCCCTTCAGTTTACAGAAAATATGAGGTTGAGGGAACCCCCAAGGTCCCACGATCGCAGAAGTGCATTATTGGAGAAGGAACTCCCAGGGTCCCTCCACTACAGAAGCCTAAGTTGAGAAGGGCTACCACAAGGGTCACTACAGAAATGACATTCGAGAAGTGCCCCGCAAGGGCCACTGAAGAAATGACATTTGAGAAGTGTCCCGTAAGGGCCACTGTAGAAGTCCAAGTTGAGAAGGGCCGCTGCAAGGGTCACTGCAGAAATGACATTCGAGAAGTGCCCTGCAAGGGCCACTACAGAAATGACATTTGAGAAGTGCCCCGTAAGGGCCACTGCAGAAGGCCCGGATTAAGAAGGACCGCCGCAAGGGTCACTACGAAAATGACATTTGAGAAGTGCTACCGCAAGGGTCACTACAGAAACGACATTTGAGAAGTGTCACCGCAAGGGTCACTGTAAAAATGACATTTGAGAAGTACCGAGTAAGGGCCATTGCAGAAGTCTCGGATTGAGAAGGACCGCCGCAAGGGTCACTGCGAAAATGACATTTAAGAAGTACCGTGTAAGGCCAATTGCAGAAGTCCCGGATTGAGAAGTGCTACCACAAGGGTCACTATAGAAATGACATTTGAAAAGTGCCGCTGCAAGGGTCACTGTAGAAATGACATTTGAGAAGTAGGGCCACTACAGAAGTCCTGGATTGAGAAGGACCGCCGCAAGGGCCACTGCGGAAATGAAACTTGAGAAGGACCACGTAAGGGCCACTGCAGATGTCCCAGATTGAGAAGGACCACCGCAAGGGTCACTTAGGAAATGACATTCGAGAAGTTACACCAAAAGGGTCACTACAAAAATGACAAATTGAATAGGAACCCCCAGGGTTCCAGCAGAAACTCATATTGAGAAAGAACCCACCCAGGGTCCCGGCAGAAACTCATATTGAGTAGGAACCCCAGGGTCCTGGAAGAAACTCATATTGAGCAGGAACCCCCCAGGGTCCTGGCAAAAACTCATATTGAGAAGGAACCACCCCAGGGTCTCGACAGAAACTCATATTGAGAAGGAACCCCCAGGGTCCCGACAGAAACTCATATTGAGAAGGAACCCACCCAGGGTCTCGACAAAAACTCATATTGAGTAGGAACCCCTAGGATCCCGACAGAAACTCACATTGAGAAGGAACCACCCTAGGGTCCCGATAGAAAAGCATATTGAGAAAGAACCTCACCCAAGGTCCCTACAGAAACTCATATCGAGAAGGAACCCTCAAGGTCTCTTAACAACATAAAATGTCAGGGAGAGGAGCAATCAAGATCCTCCCCCCTCAACTTCCAGAAAATAGGCCAGGATGAGGGAGTGGCTACCATGAGTAACTCCTCACCATGAAACGTCATTCTTTAAAAGAACAACATTATTAACACTTTGCTATTCTTGTATAGGTTGCCTAGTTGAGCAAGAAGGGCTCAGGTAGGCCAGTTGGGATCTCTAGGGATTTTTGGCTTGGCGGTTGAGGGACAAGGTATGTTGAGAAAGCTGAACCACTTAGCACTATAGGATTGAGAGAATACTAGTAGGAGACCTTATGGTCGCCCAGTCCTCACACACCTCACACTTGGTCACAAGTGAAGTGAGCAGCCAAAGGGCTGACTGCTCATAAGAAAAGAACTGTTTATAAAATGATTTTAAAGGAGAGGGTCCTCTAAACCCCTCTCAAGAAAAATAATTTTAGAAGGGGGTCCTCAAGACCCCCCTTAAGCTTACAAATATTTTAGAGGAAGTGGTCCTCAAGACCCCCCTCAAGTTTACAAAGTTTGTACCAAAAGTTACCATTTCAAAAGATATTTAGCAAATCAGATATTTTGTCTCCATTAGATGACATATTTGCATTTGAACTTTGGTTGGCACCAGGGGGCATCTGCCAGAGGGGACAGGCAGAGCTGCCTACAGGTAGGGACAAATAGTACACTGCAGACTTTGTCCCTCACTAACCCTCTAAGTTTTGGCGCCAAAAGTGCTAACCCAGCACTAGTGCCCAAGTATAAATAAGACCCCTGGGCAAGGTCATGAGATATAGAAAAACTCAATAGCAAAGTCACTCTGTCAAAATCACATAAGAACCTCTCTAGTATTCTCTCCCTGCTCTCTCTAAGTGCTAAGTGCCTTATTCTTTCACTCTCCACTGACATCCATCACTCTCAGGAGCCCCTCTTGAGAAAATTACTATTATCGTTGGGGAAGTTCATCTTCTTTCAGGGAAGGAGTTCCAGCTTGAGCTCCATTTTTACCAAAAGGAGAAGGTCTCATCAGAAGTTGCTCCAGAAGTTCTTGAAAACCTTACAGACAACGTCCATTGGTGTAGGTCACGCCTCACCCTTTCCAGTTATTCATAGACTCCAGTCTCACTACCCTCCTACAAAAGGAAACCAAATCTCAGTAAAAATCCTCGAAGGCAAACAACTTTTTATTTCCACTATAATTTGTAAAAGAACAGTTTACAATCGAATTATAATGAAAATACAAGTGACATACGAATATTCACAGGTGTCGGTCGATGTCATAAGCAATGGAACAATCCCAGAAGGTCCACAAGAACCGCAATCCTATCTTCATCCCAGGAATACCGCAACATTCCCTAATGACCTCAGTCTGGTGTAGATTTATCCTCTCTACAAAGAGTTGAACAATAGCAAGGATTAATTCTTGGGTTCCAAAAAAATTTACTAAAGATTGGGATGTTTTGTGAATGGAAAAACAAGATATTGAACTCTCAAAAGGTTAGAGAATAAATTAAAACACTTAAAATCGTATTATGTTTAAAACCAATGTTTCTCCACATGAAATCCAGTAGTCTGACACCCTTTAAATACTAAAAATCAAGGTAGTGACGTGCTAGAAAATAACTCTTCTCATTCGAACGACATACGTTGTCATTTGAACGACATCCTTATCTCGTTCAAACGAGATCATTTCGTTTGAAAGACCTATCAAATGAGGCCATGATTGTAGATAATTTTGATACGAACGCGTGGTCGCCAGTTTTATATTTTTCTATTTTTTATGAATTAGTTATGATTTTTCTATGGAAAGGTGTACGAGAACAAAATCTTTAGATATTATGAATACAAAAAAAAATGAATAAAAACTTTTAAAGCTCCACTCCAACACTTAGAAAATATTTTATGAAAACTAATCCCAATACCCTAAGTGCATTATTAAGGTACTCTAAAATGTAACCTTACCAGAGATAACCTCGCGGAGAATGTTTGTTGAAGAAACTTGATTATTCGAATCCATCTTGATGTGAATGTGATCTTAATCTTCTTCGACGGTGTAGCGGTATATGACATATAAATTGATAACGGACAATAATGTCCTTTCATTTACTATCGGGCTCTGACCCGTTTTATTGCATATTCTCTTCTCTCTCTTGTATCTTATGTTTTAGGTGTCCAGCCACTAGGACGCCAGTTATAGGGATTGGTTATTGACGTGCTATGGATGTTATGGAGTTGCAAATTTTGTATTAGACTCTTCATCTTCTTGATTAATATGTTGTAGCTATTTCATTTAGGGCATGTCGCCCAAAGGATTCTAGTCTTTTCATCTCAGGCAGTTTATTTACTTGTATCGAAGTTGATTACCTTTGGTTTACGTTGGATTATTGTATTGAGATTTTAAATTGAAGAGTTTTACTCCAGTTACATTTAATGAAGTTGTTATGGTACTTGGATACTATCCATCGTTATTGTTGTTGATTGTTAAAAGTAGAATTTTAATTAAATTAAAATTGGAAAGTTTTTAACACCTGTTTGATCAAGTATTAGGTGACTATATTTTCGATAGTGATGCGAAGAATGATCCAACTGTATATTCTAATTTAATTTGGTATGTGACTGATCACCCGGTATTTAATTAAGCGGGGTAGTACAGGAAGTGGAAGGAGTCAAACGAACAAGGAGGAGAGAATAAGGGTCATAATGTCTCGACATGGAAGAGATAAAGGACATGTTAAGAGCATCAAGGAAATAGTGTCCCGCAGGGTCCTCAAGGATAGCGACAAGGACAGTCAGGTGAGCTAGCACCAAACAGGCAGTATGGACCTTTTAGGGGGCGTGTTTCAGTTGTGGAGAAATAGGGCATCGATCTTCTAGGTGTCCAAAGGCGAAAGACATGCAGGGTCAGGGTACATAGGGCCAACAGGGCCAAGGTCCTCCAGCACCAGAATCACCACTTGTACAGGGAGGGCCATCAGCACCAGCAATAACCGCAGTGGGTAGGTTCTATATGCTTCTGACTCGGGAACCTCAAGAAGGGCAGGCGTCGCAAGAGCCACGACGTGGCTAGTAGAAAAGTACGTATTATTTTCTTAGATATTTATATATAGAATTGGGATATATATTGTATTTTTTATCGCGGGGTATGTGCGGGTAGAATTGGGTGTATGGGCGCCTAATCGTGGTATTTATGGATAGGTATACGTGAGCCTTATTTTATTTTGTGCATTTACACTTCATCAAATTTCGAGGACGAAATTCCTGTGCTAGTGGGGAAGTTTGTAACACCCCATTAATTTTAAACCGAAATTAATTTAAATTTATTTAGAATTGGAAAAATAAAATAAAAAATTTTGGATTTCAATATTTTTAGTAATTTGAATTGTTGGATTTTATTTAGGAAATGTATAATTTTAATCGAAATTGAAATCGGGGGAAAAATTTGGTTTTTATTAACATTTATACATTTTGGGCGTCTTGGCAGCGGTTCAAGGGCGAATCGATTCAGCCTTATAGCCGAATCGATTCGATTTAGTCAAGGGCAGTAGTTTTGAAGTTTAATTAAAAATTTAATCACAATAAAACTCCTAATCTTTTTCTATATGAAAATAACTCGGGGTTAGACTTTTCTAATCACTTTTCCATCAAATTTTCAACCAGAATACTCCTACAATTTTATTCCCTTCCATCTACAAACCCTAGCCCCAAATTTAATTAAGATTCAACTCAAGATTTAAAGGCTTAATTGGTGTTTTCTCAAGATTGTTCAAGAATCAATCTTTCTTAATTTTTTGAGAGGATTACAACCGTCTAATCAAAATTTCTAATAGACTTTTTACCTGGCATGAATACTTCTATTCTCCCTCTTTAGTATTATGCGTTGTAGATATCGCCTAAATATTAAATAACATATTTTTCTTAAAATAAAATAGGAACCTCAATTAGGTGAAGTGAAAACTAATTTGGGACAGTTTTTCTGAAAAATCTTAATCTGGATAAATGCTTATAACCCTTGTGTTCTCTGGGTAGAGTTTGGGTTTTGAGTAATATGGGTATAGGTTCGCATTTAGAAATCGTAGTAATTTGATTTAAATGAAAACTAGATTTGTACAACCACATAAAATTTTGTAAGTATGATTAAAATGAATTATTATTGTGTGCTTCATAAATTTGCATGACGTTGAGATTATATTTGTTGAATAAAATAAATTGTGTTAATTAAAACGATGGATTGAATAAATTAAATTGAGATTAATTATGATTATAAGAGAAATTGTGTATTTGTTGATAAATTGGATTGTACGACTTGTTGTTTTACTTATATTCGACATTGCGAGGACGATGGGATTTCGAGTAGTATGCTCTCTCCTTAATTTTAGGAATACTTTCTAGGTATGGGACTAGTAGGCAGGCCTTAGTTGCAGTCAACACTTTCTAGTTAGTTAAAGTTCTACACATCACTTTAAGCATTCCAAGAAAGTGTGAAGGGTCAATTAGGGGTCGACTGACCATTTTGGTGTCACATGTATTAAATTAATTGATTAATTAATTTAAGAAAGGATAAGAATAAAATGTTAAATAATAATGCTAGTGGAATATTTAGTCCTACACTTTAGGGTGGATCAATTGTATGGTAAATAATGGTAGTTTACGTTTATTCGGACGCTTTTAATTATAGCGTGAAATTAAAATTTTCTATTATGGTGTTTATTATGTATAATGCTAGTGTCTGGGTTCACGAACCTTAACTGGGGAGAGTAACTTCTATTCATGCAGTGTGATCTGACCCATTGCGTTGACTGATATTTCAGGTTTAGTACTGGAGTAGCTGCAGGGGAGTATTGGAGATATTTGGAGGTGCAACTGGAGTTTATTTATAGATGCTTAGTAGTTTAGATTTATTTTCCTTTCCGTTGCATTTCATTATGAGACTTTATTTATGGATTTAGTGGGCCAATCGGTTCCACATTTGTTTATGATTTTATTTAGATATTTATAGTTGGATTATTTATTCGGATTTATACAATTATTGGAGTTGGATTTATTTGGAGATTAACATGGTGATGAATCTTATTATTGCTTGAATGGTTATTATTATTTGGATCAATTTAATTATTATCTTGTGGAATGAGTTTTGTATGTCTCATATCTGTCACATGCTAAGAATGATCACTTATTGAGTGATGCCCAATGTAGTTTGGTGGCGACGAATGGTCACCTCGCTTGTCAAATTGCACGGGGTGTCACATCATGTTTTGTGCCTATATGGTGTTTGTCATTTTGTGTCTAAAATACCCCATAAACATGGCTCATATTATTATTTACTTCATTTGTAATATTGTAGGTTATACACACACACACACACATACACACACACATATATATTATATACGCAAACATCATCACCCTTATCATAAACCCATACCCACATAATCTGTTATCCAAAAAATATAGATCAATTACCAAAAGGTCTCTCAATCTTTTTTGAATACACATTTAGTCCAAGCCGTTTTATTTTGTTCCAAAAAGTCCCTCAAACACTCATTTAACTAATATTCTCTTATTTTTAAAGGTCCGCGCTAGTGGCACCTCCCTCCCCAACTATCGAATCTTCGGCGACCCTTACCGGAGCTCCTTTTTTTAGTGTTTTTATGTGGTGAGGGACTTTTTGGAACAAAATAAAAAGTCTTAGACTAAATGTATATTAAAAAATGTTTAAGTGACTATTTTGTATATGCCCCCAAAAAAACAAAAGATCCAACTCTTCTGTCGACATGCACACACCCCATATCCTACCCAAACCATTATATCCCCTACGAAACACCCCCAAAATACATCATGCGCGCGCACACACACACATTAGCACCCGTTCCTCTCTCCTTCATAACCCACCTTATATCTCCCAGTACCTCCTCCCAACTCACCCTGAACCCATACAACCCAATATTTCTCCTACCCCATAACCAAACTTTACCCAAACCACCACCTAAACCCTAGCTAAAGCCACTAACCCGACACCTGCACCCGAGACCCATTCAAATCGTAAAAACTCATAACCAAACCACCCAACAGTCGAGACCAACCCCATCTCTCTCGTTTTCTAAACTCAACCACAAACACACACACACACACACACAATATATATATATATATATATATATATATATATATATATATATATATATATATATATATATAGAGAGAGAGAGAGAGAGAGAGAGAGAGAGAGAGACCCAGGCTCAGGTGCGGACTTCCCGTGCGGACTTTTCGTGCGGACTTTTGTCCTTATCCCGAAAGTGGTCCCCCGTGGTCCCAAAGACTTTTGTTATTTACTCTAGATGGTCCCCCTCTTGTCTTACTCTAAAAACTTAGTTTAAGACTATATAATTAAAAGATTTATAATTCAGACCCAAAATTGGTATCAAGACTTTAAAGATTTTAGAACCTCACCAAATTCCGACCAAACCCCAATTCTGGTATCAGAGCCATAAGACGTTCCTTTTAGACATACGGTAAAAAGACTTTAATGCCCTTGGGATTTATCCCTCGCATTTACCAAGATATTTTTGGATCCAACCCTGACTACCAACCTATACCCATAACTGATTTAGACTCAGAAGGTTGTTTAACCACACACATAGACGGTTGTTCACATATTGAACATATCCCAGCCAAACACGCAGACAGTAGACAAGTTACTGCTAGTGTTATTAATAGTATAATAGACCAAAATAAGTGTATACTGTATATATTAAGACAATTAATAAAAGACACTCAAACCCTAGAAACAGAGATAAAAATATCTCTAAAAGATTACTAGACATAGATAATCAAATCCCAATAGACTTAGTACACGTGTTACAAGAAATAAATATTAAGACTAATCATATAGAAGTCCTTAACAAAGATATTTTAGAAATTAAAACTTTAATTAAAAATCAAGACAGTGAGTTAATTAAACTTACTAAAGAACAAGCCAAGCTTATCCCAAGACTTGATAATTATCTTCCTAATGGAGATAGTTAGATCAGACTGGAATGAGGTACCAAGAGACCTCTCCATTCAGACCTTATCTGAATTTTATCAAAGAATTTTAGAAAAGATAAACGATGATAGATTTTATTACAAGATAAATGAAAATGAGATTGCCAACGCAGCCAAGGCAACTAGACTTATATTAGAAATATTAAATTTAATTTCTACATCTATAGCAGCTACCCAAGACTATAATAGTAGCTTTGTTAAAGACTTATATCTAGACTTAAAAGCTAAGACAGAAGGATTAACTACCTTCTACACAGACTTTGTTAAATTCCAACAGAATTTAGCTAATTACCTTAATAATATGGAAAGACATAATCTATCTAAGATGTATAGTATTATTAATGAACTTAGACTAGACATGGCGCAAGTAGAAGAAAAATATGGTGAAATTATAAACGGAATTAAGTCCGTATATAATAAACCTTCCCAAGCAGAAATAGACTCTTCTTTTATTCTAACTAGGTTAGATAAAATTGAAAAAACTGTAGAAGCCATAGAAGTTAGAACTATGCAACAATTAGAAAAAGATAATGAAGTAAAAGACTATATCACTAACGTTGGTAAAACCATTGTTAATTCTCTAGCTAGACATAGCGAAGAAACTTCTGAAAAGACTAGAAAAGAGAATAAGAATTTTAAAGAAGAAATCCTTAATCAGATTAAAAGGCAAAAGGATTATTCAAACTTTTTAGAAAGAATTGAAAAAAGACTTGAACAAAAACAGGTAACCACCTGTAAGTTTAAAGAATCCCCTCCCATAGAAACTAGAGAAAGGATTACAATAGGTAGACGAGTCATAAATGATGGATTAGATAAGACTAGTAAGATAGTTAGCTCTATCCCAAATATTGGACAGAGTAACCATATGCTCCAAAGACTTAAAGACTCATCCTCCAATGTTAGGACATGGTGGAAAGAAAGGAATTTCACCAATCCCCTCCAATGGAAAGAGTGGGGTGAAGTTGATTGGAATATTGTTGAAGACTCCATTCATAATGGACAACTTCCAGTCGTTAGATATATAGACTTATTTAAAGAAGGTGCCACTCCTAAGACTCCCAATTATAACATGACCTACCATTGTAGAAATCATGTGTTAGACAAATCCTATACTGAGCTCCAAGTATTTGGCTCAGAATGGCTTAGATCTAGAGGAACTGATAGGAAGTTCCAATTCCTAACCTTTGGACTCTTTCAAGCAAGAATCGAAGGATTACATAGACCTCAGAATAATATTAACATATTATGCTGTTTAGTAGACAAAAGATGGAAAGACTTTGAGAAAAGTCTTATTGGGATAGCCCAATTAGAAATGTCAGACAACATAGGATACTTTAATGTCATTCCGGCATTTACAGTAACCGTAGACACAGCCAAACATTTTAAGTTAATCTTATATGCTAGTGGCTATGAAGACTATATTATCCCAGACGCTAATATAAACATAGAATTTCAAAGCTATGTGAAGTTCTCCCAATTTCCTTATGAAGGAATGCAGTCAGGAATTCCTAGCGGTAGACTTAATGAAGAAATCTTAGTTAGAACCAATGTATCAGACTATAATCATACTTACAGTATTAGGAATACTGGACCTATGAGAGAAAAGGCCAAGACCCTCTGGCAATTGCCAGAATTTCAAGAAACTAAGACTATACAAAATAAACCCTTGTTTATTAATCAAGACGACGTCACTGGAAATGTTACCATCCAGTTTGGTCCCCCTAAGATTGTCAATAAGAATATCCATACCGAAGAAATTAGATTTAGGAATATGGGAGAAGCCATAATCAATGATCCTTCAGAAGGAGAATGTAGTAGTAGGACTAGTGCTAGTTTACTTACACAAGCTCCGATAATTAGACCTAGAAGATCATTTGAACAAAAAGACTTAGTTAAAGAAAAAGCTAGGATCCAAAACTTTGGACATGAGCCCTCAGAATTGGATATGAAGACATTTAAAGATAACCTTAAGAAAAGTCATTCTGTTAGGTTTCAAGAAAGAGAAAGATTTAATATGATAGCCCAAGACCGCATATTAAAATTAAAAGAATCTAAGAATACTAAAGAACTTCTTAGAAACTTAAGACTAATAGAAGAAGGAGAACAAAGACTAATGCCAGCTATACAAGTAGAACCTAGTAAGCAAGAGATAGGAAGTAGTAGTAGGCTAGAAGATGCTCCTAGACTTTTTAGTAAACCAATAGGAATAAATATTCCTATATATTCAAACACCATAGTAAAGACCAAACCTGATTACATTAAAGACTTTCCAACTAGTGACAAGAGTTTCACTCCTGTTAAGACTATGGCAAGCCAATCCATAAACCCAGTAGGTATATACCTTAACCTAGACAATGTACAAGATAGGAAGAAAGCCTTAGACGAATGGCGTAATCAGATGAATATGTGTTTTGCATCTAATGTACAATGGGATGCAAGTTCATGTAAGCAGTACGCTGAGCAATCCGTTAGAGGTATTGCAAAAGACTACTTAGATAGTTTAAGAAAGGCTACATATGAAGACTCCTTAGCTAAGATTGAGAAGATGAAGGAAAACCTAGATGAAAGAGCAATTGAAGAATATATTCAATTGTTCACTTCATAATTCATTGGAGCTGGACATCTAGCTCAGATTAATGAACAAGACCTAGCAAAAACTAAGTTAGCCCTCCTTAGCATTTGCAAGTTAGATAAGATAAATGAATATAGCAATAATTATGAACAGCTATATTACCAAATTAAAGAATTTGGAGAGACCTTAAAAGACGAATACTTTAGAAAGATACCAGCCATAGGACAAATCCTAATTAATGAATATAGGAATTGGCCAGGAGTATCTGGAGTTAAGAATAACTCCCTTGGTGAAAGAATCAATTTCGCCAAAGACTATATCATATCAAAGAGACGTGATATAACTCAAGGAAAGTTGATAGAAGAGACTTTCAAGCAGATCCCTCCAATCAAAGATGAAAGAGACATCGCTCCAATCCAGTGGGGATGTGGAAGTGAATCTAAGAAATTCAAAAAGAAAGTAGAATGGAAACATAGGAAGTTTAAGACTAGACCTTTAGGATTCCCAAAGAAATATAAATTTAGACAATCTACTACCTTTAGGGAAAAGAATCCTAAGACTAAGAAAAATAGATTTAACCAAAGAAGATACTTTAAGAAGAATACTAGTAAGTATAAAAAGGTTCCTAATTATAGGAAAGAAAAAGACATAGCTCAATCTAAGACTGCCACCAAAGAATGTTGGACTTGCGGCAAAGAAGGGCACTTTGCTAAAGACTGCCCTAATAAGAAAGATAAAGAAAGTATTAAGATTATTAATACAATATTAGACTATGCAGATCAAGAAGAACTAGATATCTTATATGCTATAGAAATATCAGACATAGAAGATGATGATAACACTAGTATCTATAGTGTTTACACAGACAGTGATTCTGAAGACTATAGTGATACTGATGAGTATGAAGACTCTCAGGATACTCTAGACTTATATATGATGCAGACTGATCAAAGCGATCTAGATGATGAATATATATACTTTGAAGACGCTTGGTATAAGTGTATATTAAGCCCCTTTTTGAAGAAAAAATGGACTGTTAGTAATCCTGAATTACTAACCTATATACCTAGATGTTACTTTAATGAAAGACATTATTGCACATTTGAGATGAAATGTAGCAAAAAAGACTTTACATGCATAGAATGTTTTGAGATTATACAGATAGAGTTATTTATGGTTTGTATTATTTATCAATTACACTACCATGAAGACTGTTGGAGAACTAGATTTAGAGCAATTTATACTAGCCAGTATGACGCTCAAATAGACTTAGATATTAAAACCTATTATCAAGACATTGATAGGAATGTAGCCAAAAGATTGCAAGAAACTGAAGATGTCAAAGGAAAAGGAATTTCCTATGATTTAGAAGAATACCATTCTGATAGTAGTTCAGAAGAACAAATACCCTTAGATTTTATAGATAAACCTCGGAAAGGAATATCTATTTTAGAAAAGAACAATTTAGAAATCTCTACTAAACCGCATGCTTGTTTTGTAGAATTGTTTGTTCAACATAAAGACTATCCTAAAAGACTTTCAGCCTTTATAGATACAGTGTGCTCTCAGAGTATTTGTAAGGCTAATGCCTTCCCTGAAGACTACTTTTTAGAAAGTACTCAAGAAATCTATGGTAAAGTAGCTAATGGTGATCCATTTACCTTATATTTTCAGACTATTCCTATGTATTTTAAATTAGGAAATCAGACCAACAAAATCGTTAATCATCGGTTTTGGATAATGGATCCTCATCCTAGTTTCACAGGAAACATTATTTTAGGACAAGACTTTATTAGTAAATATCATCCTTATACTCAGTATAACGATAAGATATTAATTAGTGACCAAGAGGAATTTAATATTAAAGCCCCTCTAATAGATCATAAGACTGCCTTTGACCTTATGCAGGTCAAGCCCAATTATAGACCCATCAAACATCAGAGTTCTTCAGCTGAGCATGGTGGACCTAGACCTACAACCCAACAAGAAGCCTTAGAAATAACTAAGCCTTTACAAAAAGATTGTAAGTGTCCAGACCAAAAGTGTTATAAGCAAATAGCGCTTATGCAACATGACATTTTAGAACAAGCCCAGCAGACCTTATTGCAGGTTCAAGCCATATCCAAACAGAAGAAAATGGATATAGAAGTAGAAAAAGAAAAGATTAGGCAACTAGCTGAGCCTACCTTAGGAGAAAATCCCATCGCTAAGTGGGATAAAGACCAAAGCTATTGTGAGATCATCCCAATTAACCCAGACGCCACTATTAATGGTGGAACCTATAAGAAAGGATACTCACAAGAAGATAGGGAAGAATTCAAGAAAGACATAGACGAAATGCTTAAGTTAGGCATTATTAGAGAAAGTAAAAGTAGACATAATAGCTTAGCCTTCTATGTTCAAAATGAATCTGAACGTAAAAGAGGAAAAAGACGCATGGTTATAGATTATAGACAATTAAATAAGAATTGTGAATTTGATTCTTATAAAATACCAGAAAAGAATAATTTGATAAATTTAATCGAAGATAGAATAATATTCAGTAAGTTTGATTGCAAATCAGGCTTCTGGCAAAATTAAGATGCATCCAGACAGTATTACTTGGACAGCCTTTAGTGTGCCCCAAGGAAAATACGAATGGCTAGTCATGCCATTTGGATACTTGAATGCTCCTCAAGTTTTCCAAAGAAGAATGGATAATATATTTAGACCTTATTCAGAATTTTGTCTTGTTTACATAGATGATATTCTTGTAGCTAGTAAGACTGAGATAGAGCATGTAGACCATCTTAAAAAGATTATTTTAGAATTAGACAAGCATGGTATTGTTATTTCCGAAAGGAAAATGCAATTATTTCAGACTGAGATAGACTTTGTGGGAATGCATATTAATAAAGGAAAATTGTCCTTGGCTGAACACATAACTAAAAATATTCTTGAGTTCCCAGACCAACTCAAAGATAGAAAACAATTACAATCATTTTTAGGATTGCTTAATTGTGCTGCATACTTTATTAAAGACCTTGCTTCAAAAAGACAAAGCTTAACATCCAAATTAAAAGGAACAGACAAAACTAATCCCTTTTATTGGACTAAAGATGATTTTGAAGTTATAAGACAAAGTAAAGATGCAGTCAAGAATATTCCTTTACTTGAACTGCCTAATGCAGAAGACCAGTTTATAGTAGAAACAGATGCCTCTGATAAGCAATGGAGAGCAGTATACTTTGCCATTGATCATCAGACAAAAAAGAAGAAACTTTGTAGACATAGTTCTGGAACCTTTACAGACCCAGAAACAAGATACACTGCCCATGAAAAAGAAGTTTTAGCTATAGTAAGGGCAATAGAAAAATATATGTTATTTCTTAAACCTAAACATTTTACTGTTTATACTGACTCTTCCTATGCAGTAAAATTTAGAGATTTAGATTTGTCCAAATCAAGGACTAATAGACTAATTAGATGGCAACAATTGCTTAATGGATATGACTTCTCTGTTATACATATTAAGGGAAGTAAAAATACCATTCCAGACATTATATCAAGAGAGCCAATGTTTGCTAACACTAATATAATTTCATGTTTTATGTTGCAAACAGAAGACCTAGAAGACATGAGTTCCTCTGGAACAAATAGACTGAACAGGGAAGACGTTGCAGACTATCTTAGACGTGTAAGACCAAATGCTGGTATAATGCAAAGATAGACTCATATTCAAGACTCTCAAGAAAGATCAATCCTAGAGAACTTTGATGATATCTTAGTTCCTCCTGGAAAATCTAGACAAGAGATCATTTCTCAAAATAGACTCATTGGGAAGATGTATTTTCCCCAATATAGACCTGATCAAAGATACCCAGACTTGATCAAATTTAGACGAGAATTTTCAGAAGACGAAAATACTCTTATAGACGCCATATGGTGGAATGTAAAGAATAGACTATGGATCTAGTTCAAACAAAATTTGGTAGCTATTGCCAGATACATGAGAACTCAAAGACTCGCAGTTACCCAGCTCAGTGGTAATGTTGTGCCTAGACCTCAGATTCAGACTTATGCTCAGACTCTTGGATAATCCTCCAAAACTAGACCTACTGATTTCTGTTATCAGAAAAAGACATTTAAGACTAAGATTGTTATACCATTTGGTCATAATAATCTTTCATTAACTGAAGACTTTAAAAAAGAATCTAATAACATTATTGATCATTTTAATATGTTATTATCATAATTAAATGGAGATGCCTTAATGATTAAAGGTTTCTTCAAAGACGTTCCAAAAATATATCTTTTTGGAAAATCAGAAATGGCTCACATAACTCTTGCAGACCACGGGTTCATTAGACTCGTTCAGATAAAAGATATTGAAGACTCTGTTGTTCTTGGAAAAATAGTCCATGAATATATTAAGAAGGTTGAAGACTTCCTTCCTCTATTTTCTAGAATCTATCAAATAGCTCCAAGTTCCTGTAGAGGAATGAGAGTTGAAGGATTTAGACTTGTTAGATTTTCCAGTTACATATTTGAAGACGTTGAGATTTTATCAGAAGATGAGACTAAAGAATTAATCGTCGATAAGTCCAAACTACAGATTGCTCAAGCTATGGAGACCATAAAAGTTATGGAGTTATTGACAGGAGAAGACAGGTGGTACACTGCCTACCACAAAGAAGACCTAATAATCCAAGCAGATGAGCCATTCAATGGAAGGCTCAAGAAAGAATCCAAAGAAATGGTAGAGATAGCTTTGCCAGCCAACCTTAGAACTGTAGGCCTCATTGATGAATTTTTCAACAATGCCCTACCAGACCAAGACAAGGAAGAAGAAGACACAGATGGAACAAAGACGGGCCCCTCGTTAGCTGAAGTATTATTGAAGACAGAAGATGCCCTGTGCTAAGACTTATGCAAGATGACAAGACTATAATTAGATTCCCCTGCAGCCTGCAGCTCAGACATGCCCCACACGGGCCCCCGGATTGCTTCTTTTCATAAAGAAGAAAAAGACCCTTGCAAAGGCGTTAGGTTAGAATTATTGCTAGACGACATATTTACTTTATGTAAAGCAAATAATATAAGACTTTAATAATTTGTATCTCTTTAAACCGGATCTCTTTTGATAGCCGGTTGCCAGTCGATTGTAGTGCCCTTGTGCTATAAAAGGGAGCGTCCAGCTGAGTTCTAAATATCGGGAGTAAGAGAGTGAGAGATAACAAAACTTCTATGCTTGTAATATATGATATGTATATGAGTGAGTAAACCTCTCATAGTTAGGGGAGAGGGGAGAGTTGTAATTACTTATGATATGCAATAAAAGTGTTTTCTTTTTCAGAAATCTCTTATGTTAAGTTGTTATTATTTTCCAAATTGTCTCCAACTTTCTGTTCATAGAGGACAATTGTGTGGAACCTCTGGTGTAGCACACAAGGTGTTATACTGGTGAACCGCCGTCAGGTGCCGATTTTCCGTGATCCGTTAGGCAGGTGGGCGTTAGGCGTGAAGGCGTACAGGCAGGAAACGGGTCAACCGCCAAAGTAGTGGATTGAGGTACGACACATAAAGAGAGAATTGTAGGAGGCCGAGACCGGAGAAGAATAGTAACAAAGCTGAAGAGACAAAGGGAAGAAGATAAAGATATTGCAGACCAGAAGGAAGGTATAAACTCGAACCAAACCCTTAACTATTTTACATATAATTATTTTAAAAAGAATCTTATATGAGCTTACAAATCACTAAAGACTTTTTAGAATTTGTTAACCAAACAAGTTTAGACTTAACTAGAGAAATTCAAGACTGGACTCTTACAGACCCTAAAGATAAAGAACTTATAGAATCTGCTTTAGTATATTCAGGTGGTACGTTTAAATACATAGACCAGATTATTGAGTGGCTAGGAAGAGATGTACCTAGAATAGAAATAATTAGAACAGGAATCCGTGATCTCTTTAGACAAAAATTAAGCACTGAAGAATTTGCAGAAGAATTGTCAAGACCTGAAAAATATCTAGAATATACTAGGATACTTGAAGACAGTATAGACGTATTAAAATTTGTTAGACGTAAAAGGTTAGCTGAGACAAAGGCTACTTTAATTAGAGCTGGAGGAATCCGTCATCTCCTTAAAAACGTAGAGACAGCTGCCCCTAGAACATACCGTAGATTTTTGTCATCCTATGGTGATAATAATTTAGACGAATTTATAGATAATGATATAATTGATATTGTTAATCAACTATATAAAGAAACTAGACAGATAAACCCACGATACCGTATAAGGTATTTAAGACTAGAATATTTTCCAGCAAAACCTATTTCAATTTCTAGACTCCCAGAAGAAACTATTTATATAAATAATCCTCGCTATTCAGAATTCCAATACGATAGTGATGGAAGAAGATTAAGCAGTAGCAGTAGCCCTGAAACTTCCACACTTAGACTTCCAGATTAATTAAGCATTAAAATAAGATTAAAAGACCGTAGAAATCATTGGGGTAAAAATTGATATTTCCCAAAACTTAGAAGAAGTTAAAAGACATTGCGGTCCCAAAAGGTGGTCCTAAATAGACAAAACGGTCCCTAGATAATTCTTGGACGGTAGCGGTCCGTAAACTAGGTCCATAAACTAGGTCCGTATACGATCCAGCCTCTCTCTCTCTCTCTCTCTCTCTCTATATATATATATATATATATATATATATATATATATAGTATTACTCTTGTGCGGTGCGAACTGGACATGTGTCACCTGGAAGTGAACGCGGAAAAGAGAAAGAGTGTGTCAATAATTTAGCCAATAATTTCTAGGCTCACCGTCACGCGACATGTGTACAGTCCGCACTATTAAAATGCGGGATAGTCCGTACAAGAGCATTATATATATATATATATATATGGGACAATGGTGTTATGAATAGTAACTCATGCATGATAAGACATGCATGATAAACATGCATGGCATTTTATGTGTTGCATACTTGCATGCATACACATGCATATATGCATGCATACATACATACATGCATTATTATTTTTTTTATTAAATATTTTTTAAAATATATTTTTTAAAAAATATATATTTTTTATTTTTAAAAAAAAAAATATTTTTTAGTTTTTTTTTAGAAAATGGCGAGTTATTATGAGTTGGATTTTATCACGGGGACAAATTTATCGCCGTGCCTTCGGGCACGAGCATCCGCTAGTGAATATATATATATATATATATATTTATGTACGAATACATATGGCCATATATATACATATATCAATGTTTATGTGTATGTATCTATACATATATATCTATATAATAAGATAGCTTGGTTTTTGAAAATATGTACATTTTTAACGGTGTGGATAAGTGCCACATCGAAAGACATTTTTTCAAAATGAAGAGTTGAGATTGTTTGTTCTAACTTTAATTCAAATTTTGAATTCTAATTTTCCCCTCAATCTTTCCCCCCTTATACCCACTTAATTTTAAAATTCAAAATATCACTTCCCCCCATTGATTTCAACCCCTTTGGGCATCTTATTTTCCAAACCATCTACCTCTCTCTATCTCTCTCCCCACAATTATGTTTTTTAACATAAAGGTATACTCTCTCCCCTTATCTCATGTCACTACGAATATCTCTCTATTTCTATTAACGTTTACGGATGATTTGTTCCATAGAACTTGAAAAACTTATGGATTTAGAATTTAGGTCTATTTTTGAGTTGTTCTTGGGTTTATGTATAAGGATTTGTCTCTCTCTCTCTCTCTCTCTCTACCTTTTTTTCTAGGTTTAATTTTCTGTCAGACAAAGGTTATTAGAAAGCATAAAATATTTATTTTTGGGATTCTTTGATTTGGGGTTTGCAGGTTTAAGATGATGGCCAATTTGGTTATTGATGGCTAATTTGAGGATGGGTTTTACAGGTTTAAGCTTGAAAGTTTGTTCGGTGTTGTTGATGGTTGATTTGAAGGTGCGTTGATTCTTTTGATAATTTACCATATCTGTTTTCCATTTTCTTCATAGATTGCTTTTACTAGTGCGGTGGTTCTTTTTAAGGTGTGGGGTGAAATGATTTGGACCCATATCTCTCGCCTCAAACTCCTCACATCAACTCTCCCTCTTTCTCTATCTCTCATCCCAACCCATTCGTCACATCGTCTCTTTAACATCACCGTTGAAAACTAATGAAATCATCAGCAGTTGAGCTAGATATTGCTTCTCACAACATTACCATTTTTCCCCTTACAAACTAAGCTATCAAACTCAGTCTCGATCCATATTTCAAATGGTTTTTACTCGAACCAAGAAATCTCAAATCACTCCAAAACCCTCTCCTTTTTCAACACCAGCCAAAACTCCACTCTCAACGACCACACTCTATATGGTGAACATTTACCAATAACCACCCATAAATTCGGGTTCAAAAAGGTGGGTCTCGTCGGAGTCACTCGACCCAACGATATAGTCTGACCCGACGGCTTAATCCACGGGATCGAACGTCTTTTAATCCCTAGATCAGTTCAAGAAGATTTCAATCGTGGAAGAAGCTTGATATTTATACCAGATTTTGTGTGCGTGTTCTACTGTGTGTGTGTGTGTGTGTGTTTGCACGTGTGTGTGTTCTACTGTGCGTGTGTGTGTGGAATGGATAAGATAAGGGGCGAGAGAAGGGCGTGTGTGTGTCTGTGTTCTACTATGCGTGTGTATGTGTGTTCTATTGTGCGTGTGTGTGTGGAAGGGATAAGAGAACAGAGAGAGAAGGGAGTAGAAGAGAAGACCTCACCTGTTGAGAGAGTGGGAAGGGGCTGCTGTGCGGCGGTTCATTTTTTTTTTCCTAAACGAGTTAGGTTAGGTTTTGTTAGGGTTTTTAATGGGGCATGTATCAAATAGTCCCTCGGACTTTATTTAATAGACATTTAGTCCAAATATTTTTATTTTGCACCAAAAAGTCCTTCACCAAGTCAAAAAGCCTTTACCATGCCGCTGGCGCGGACCTTTAAAGATAAGAGAATAAGGGACTTTTTGATACAAAATAAAAGGTTTGGATTAAATGTGTATTAAAAAATGTTTGATGAACTTTTTGGTATTTGATCCTTTTTTAACTGGGTTTTTTGTGTCTAAACGGGTTTAATAGTTTTTTTATTCAAAAATGACCCGAACACGATCCGAACACAACACGAACACGAACATGAAACATCGTGTCATTTCGTGTCGTTTCTAAAATTGTCATTCCTAATATTTGATTTAAAAATAAGGGTGATTTTATATAAACCCAATTAACCTGTAAATAGCCCCAATTAACCTGTAAAGATTTAAAACCATATCCTTATATTGCGGCCTTTGTTTTTTTATTCATAGGGTTCCAAATCGCCCACTTATCGGATGGAATTGCAAATTAGTCAAAGGAAAGTAGTTGAGAACTGATTGTTACAACACTGCGTGTAATGGATTTTTGGACCTTATATGCACAATTAAGAATATTAATATTTTTTAGTGTTTATTCTAAATTAAAGCATGGTTTGTTCCATTTTCTGTCCATATTATGATAACTCTCATGTGAGTTTTTTAAAAACTAACTATAATAAACTCGACACGACATGAAATATTATTGTTTTATATGTCTTGAACATGTTATTAACTAAAAATAAACACGGTACAATACGACATGACATGAAATAATCTTTTTTAGCAATCACGAATAAACCCAAGTAAAGGCCGCTAACACAAATGTTTTTTTACCAAAAAAAAATTCTAGCAAAAAGTGAACTCGATACAAATAAACACGGATTGACACAACATAAAATAATATTTTTTTACCAACTAAAAACACTACCCAAGTAAAAGTGACAGAAAAGAAAATATTTTTTATAAATAAAAAATGAACTTGACTAAAATAAAACACGACACAACATGAAATATTATTATTTTTACTTATCTTGAACACAAATCAAGTAAAAGTGTCACAACATCAATTAGTCACGGAAAATTTGTTTTGGATCACTTTGTTGGCTTTCATGTTGTGTCATTGTGTCATGTCTAAATTTATTAGTTCCTATTTAACCATTAAAACAAATAACTCAGAGAAATATCAAATCAATAATAATTTTTTAGAGGCGTTTATCTTAATATATTTAAAATACTAACTCTCATACACCACTAACACAAGTAATTTTTTTTAAAAATAAATTTAACACGTTCATGTAAGTAAATCTCGACATAAATACGTCTTTCCAAATTTAAATTTGGCATCAATGCGTTGATATTTCTTTCTTTTAAAAAATTA
The DNA here is from genome assembly GCA_949130495.1 of Sambucus nigra. Lineage (NCBI taxonomy): Eukaryota > Viridiplantae > Streptophyta > Magnoliopsida > Dipsacales > Adoxaceae > Sambucus > Sambucus nigra. Next base: position 342,188,581 of record OX422210.1, on the reverse strand, counting down.
TCAACTACTTTATGAAAAAATTATTTATTTATTGATATATTGATGTTATTTTCACGAATTGAGTTGAATCGTTGATTTTATTCACATAATGTTTATGACGAAATGTCAGTATTGTTCTTACGAACTATTAGTTTTGCCGTTGGAGTATTTTATATTTTTCAAACATGGTGAATAGCCATATAAACAGAGAAAAATTCATTCGAATTTTTCAAATTGTTTACAATTATCTGTGATGTATAAAAAATACTATAAACAAACACGACTTAGGGTGTTTACCATAAAAATAAACACATTATGATATTTTATTACCAATTGTGAACACTACCGTTTCGCTGGATAGTCCTATAAATATAGGAAATTATGTTCAATTTTTTTAAAATTACACTTTGTTTTGTCGAGGAATGAAATTTTTGTGGTTTTGTAATTACGCACTTCGAAAATTTTTGTGTTTCGCTATTACGTACTTTGAAAAATTGTCACCGTTTTGTGATTACGTACTTTGGAAAATTTTCGTCGTGCCTTCAGGCACGGGCATACACTAGTATATATATGGGTCCAATCATTTAACCCATTTAAACCAGCATATCCCCTAACTTTCCTAACCGGCCAAATATCTCACACCTCTCGGTCACCTTTATTTTCACAATTAACCCAATATCCCATTTTCTAAAAAAAATGCCCACACACTCACCTATACCCGACAACCCCTATAAACTCAACTCACTTTTCCTTTCTATTTTCTTCCCAAACCTCACACCTCCTCTAATAAAAAAAAGAAAAGTTGCATTTGAGAGAGAAGAATAATTCAAACAGACACAATTATAGTGTGAGAGAGAGAAATTTTTTAGAGTGTATTTATAGGGGCCCCAAAAACACTAAATCATTTATTTTTATTTTTTTGGTGCTCCTAAAATAATTTGTGTGCAAGTTTGGGATGAACTTTTATTGTATTAGCATTCAAACATTGGGACTTCAATTTTGTAAGTTGATAATTATTAATGAGAAATAGTATTTCATCATGTAATTTTTGTATTTTAATTATGATGCGAGTTTAATTTAATTGGTAAGATGAGGTGAAGTTTATCATGATTACTTAGTATGTTTTAATTGGTTTAATTCGTTTAAATTCCCTACATATATTAAAAGAGTTTTAAAAATTCGGTATTCATTAAATAGCCACGAGAGTGATATTTTAAACCATCGAAATTAATTATTTTATTCATATCCTTTGATTTTATGTACTTATGTTTGATGGACTATGCTCATGTTAAATTGTTTGATGGTTGATGCTTATGTTTGACATTTAATACTTAGGGGTGATACTTTTATGGGAATAGGGATTTTTGACATCTAAAAGAGACATAAAAATATTTATTTCAACTTTCATGTTTTCATCATCCAAAATTTACGCGACGAAAATTCGTACAATTTTGAGTTATAAAATGGAATTGCAAGTTAGACTAGTTAATAATACACAAGAAAAAAAATGGAAAACGGGCTCGAAATCCTTGTAATATCTTCATACTCATTACATAATTTGTATTCACTCATTAATTTTTATTTTTATTTTTTTATCTCTACATCATATATCTTCACTCATATTGTCTAGTTGGAAAGTCAATAATTTATACGAATTGACCAAATCTCCGTAGGTTCGACCTCTACTTACAATCGCTATATTACAATAGCACATGCACTTGCGGTAATTTTATAATTTGACAATAAGTTTTTGGCAACATTTTCGGGAATTTGTGTCGATTTTAAAGTTATTCACTCCCGGACTAGTTTTTTTCATTCGTGTTAACATAAAACCCATAAAAATACAAAAATAATTAGAAAATCCAAAATAAAAAAAATTCTAGAAATTTTCAAAATTTATTTTTTCTGTATGTAGTCCTTAAAAATATGAAATAAAAATAATATTTTTTTCCTGACGTTCTTTTTGTATTATTTTTTTCGTATCACAATAAAAAAAATTCAAAAAAGTTTAAAAAAAATTAAAGTACTAAATTATAATGTGTGATCTGCATATTATTATCCCAACATCTTTTTTGTATTCTTCTACTAATCCTTTGAACGTGTGGCTAGAAAATACTAAAAATTTGGTTGACAACATATTTTGATTTAGGTCTGATGGGTCAGTAATTATTTGTAAACGAATAAATGTGGTGTGTGATACTTATTTAAATTAATTCACGAGTTTCCAAGTAAACCTTATTTAATTAGAGTCTATTTTTACACAAAATTAAATCAACCCCTAAACATGCATCTAAATATCATAAATCATTCAAACCATGCATGAAAAAATAAACACGGTCAATTCAGGAAAAAAACCCTTTCGGGTAAAACCTTTTATAACACTTTGAAGAATTCACAAGACCTTTGACTTACATACAACCTGATAATTGCCCACAAGTGTGTAATGCACGGTGCATTCAGCAAACCTTTAAAGATACGATAGATAGCGAAATACCCTCCAGGTGTCGGTTAGTCGTCTTCGGCTCGTCCACACGCAGAATGACTAGGCTCGGTATCCACTGATCAAATATGGAGATGCTTTCTCCACAGAGGTTGAACAAATGCAAAGTGTGTTCTTGAACACCAAAATAATTCACCAAAGCATATGGGATTTTTGTGAATTGAAAACAAAAAAGGCGATTAAGCCCTAAAAGAAGAAGTCAAAAGGATTCTGGAGTTTCGCAAATTTCTGTCTTTTAAAACGTTGGGACTTCTTAATGAAAACGAAATCATTTAATGAGTATTTGTAGAAAAATGCGCCGCCTCAATCGCTCGAACGAAATAAGGATATCGCTCGAAACAATGTACACGTGTCGTTCGAATGACATCACGTGACATCAACATGTCGCTCAAACGAAATGGCATCTCGCTTGAATGACTTGGCGTCAAAATCGAGGTACGCTACAGGACTTAGAAAAATTACTCATTCTCAAATTTTGACGAAAAAGTCCGCTCCAACACATAAAAAATATTTTGTAAAAATATCCCAAAGCTCTAAGTGCAAAGTTAAGGTATTTAAAACATAACCTTACCAAAGTAAACTTTGCAGAGTCTTTTTGATGAAGAACTTTGATATTCGGATCCGTCTTTGATGCTTGAATGTTCTTGAACTTTTTCGATGGTCGTAATGGTATACGACATAATAAATTGATAACGGACTTATAAAATAATGTCCTTACATTATTTTTAAAGAAATCAACGAAGGCGTGGATGAAAGTCCCATTCCTTTAATCGTTATATGCCTACCAAAGTGTATCAATAGGTAAGAGGTAAACAAACGATGTAATGATGATATTTATGAAAACAGTCATGAAATAATTTAGGGGTAATCAATTTTATGAGGAGAAAATTAATAAAATTAACACATGTAATACTTATGATGATTTGGATGTTGATTTTTGTCAAGATTTTTATTATAATTTAATTGACAAAAATGCTACTACATCTTATATGTAGAGAAATTTAATTGAGGATTACTCATATGATTTTATCAATAATTCTTGTTATTATTACGATTCTCCCATTTTTATGAAGAAAGTTTATCCCAACGTGATACCTCTTCGTCTTGTGCTTTTTGCAAAGTCTCACATTTAGGAGTGGAATATGCACCCCCAATTTTACGTGACTATTTTAAGAAAATGAATAATAATTTTATGGAACCTCATTGTGATTTAGGACCCTCGTGTGAAACATTGGAATTTGATTCATGTGATTTAGAATTTGTATTTTTTAATATCGATGATCGTCATTATGGACATGAATTTAAAATTGAGATTATTGTTGTGTGGTAATACAATCGAGTTTATGATATTTTTGCACTTCGTGCTAAAACATTATTAATCGGAATGACCCACGACTATTTCGATTTAATTTATGGTGATAATTGTCACGACTTTGTATATATTAGTTTTTTTTCTTTCTTGGGTAGAATTTTTTTAGGTGGTTGTAGTTTTATTTTATTTTTTTCCTTTTAGTTTTTTTTATATAAGGTTAAAATACATTTGTATAGATTGAACGTAGGTAGCAAAAGTCGAAAGTCATAGGTAATATCTTCCTTTCACTTTTTTACTTTATTTTCTTTGTCTATATTTTTATTTGAGAATACATATGGGGTAATGTAAAATTTAGGTTTGGGCGTAAGGATGACATTTAAAAAAATGAAGAATTCGTAAAAATTAGGGGAAAAAAATATAAAATCTAAAAATTTTTTCAATATAATTAAGTTTTGAAATGATTTCTTAACATATAATTAATTCATAAATTTCTCTACTTATAAAATTTTTATACTTAGCCATATAATATGATCGAAAATGGATATTAAGGTGAAAGTTAATATGCTTAACGAATAAATATGGAGATTTTAACCCAGTGAGATTTTTGTGTCATTCATCGTTTTCAAGATATTTAAATCAATCTGAGTTAAAATAACCCAAACTTTCCTTCAGTGATAAAATTGTTGATGATATCAAATTCTTTGTTTTGTTAGATTGCTAAAAACAAAAGTCAAAATATGAATCTTAAGTGCTAGTAGTCTTAGTAAGTCATCTTGAAACAAACCTTAACTTATCAAAATTTGAGAAATGAGATTAGGCCATCGTTTTGAAAGTCCGAATGTAATCGTAAACCAACCTATTTGCATTATTCCGTTCACAACCTATTTGTGCCAAAAAGAAAAAATAATCAATTTTCATTGAAAACTCAAAGACCTACCTAACTCCAATTAGGAGTTTAAAAGTCCATAAAAACATCCATACCTATATTTTAAGGGACTTTTAGGGATTTGAGGTATTAGTTGAAATCCCTTATATTTATGTAAGGATTTGTCATTGAAATTATTTTAGAAAATACCCTAAAATTATTAGAAATAGTTTAGAACCATTAATTAGAAGTCATTCAAACGACCTCATTCGAACGAGAATTCCAACGAGACTTCTAACGAGATTTTTGAGTTTGTCTGAAGTGAAAAGTTTGTTCCAATGACCTCGTTCAAATGAGAATCCTGGACTTCTAATGAGATTCCAGAATGCTTATTTTTGGCCCGGACAAGTGAGGACCCTTCTAGGTTGGTCCAAGTGAGAGAAATTGACCTAAGCTATCATCAAATGACTTAAATTCCTAGTTAGTAATGAGTTAAGAGAGCGACTACTCAAGGGGATATAACGGGGTAATGGAGCCTTAGAGAAAAGGTATATGTTAGAAAGATAAGTCGAAGTGTTGAAATAATGGGAATAGTAGAGACGATTATACTATCTATAAACTCGAGGAATTAGGTTGCGAGAGTACCTAGTGTATATATATTAAGCTGTGTGTATGCTTGCTAAATAAACTATTATGTGTATAACATACCTATGTTGATTGATATCGAGCGAAGGTTGCGTATCGTGAATAATCATGCCTTAAGGAGCCTTCGGGTAGGATATTGATTAGTATCACTAGAGCATAGAACCTACGTACGGACTATCTATGAGAACAATAGTGATGACGGTCGTATGGGTGCGTAGGTATGTGCGTAGCTCATCGTCTCTGGACTATATTCGCCTCTAATATATGTGTTTTGTTTTGATGGTTCGCTAGAAACTGAACCTTTAGTTCTTTATGCAAATGAGCGATGCAATAGGACATAATAACAGAGTATGTAGGCACCGCAACTATGTGTTGGGGTGCAATATTGCATATATATATAAGATAGAGTGAAAATATGTATATACTTGTGCTGATATCTACTGTGTGAATTTAGTAGGTAGAAATAAATAATGAAATTTGAAATGGATTAAGTAGCGAACACTTAATTTTATTAAACTGAAAGCGTCTATTTATGCTAATGAAGGATTGGTTCTATGTATTATACATTGCGAGGGAAATAATCGGGAATGATATCAGACTATGATGGGTTATTAGACAGGAAGAACTAGTTAGTATGGGAATAGAATTAGTGGGATTTGAATATTCCCTAGGCGTGCACACTAGATGAGAGGTGAGCATTCCCATGTGAGTTCAATAATTTAACATGAAAAATATATGTGCTAATAAATTATTTTTAAGCACTTGCTAATTTTTAAACTGTTTTCAACTTGGGCTCTGATCCGTTTTCTGCACATCTCTTTTCTTGTCAAATTATTTTAGGTGCCCAGCCATAGGGACACAAGGCTTAGGAGTTCCATTCATTCAACGTGTTGTAGCAGTTGTGGAGGGTACATGACTTTATTAGTAGACGCCTCGGACTCTATCATTCCTCACTTTTGAGTTATTTGCATCAGTTGGACATGTTGTCCCTTCTTATTTACATAATCAGAGATTTGAGATTTAGTTCATTACTCTTCTCAGTTGTTGGTTTTATTTAATTGGATTATTGTATTTGACTTTTGACTAGATGTGTTTACTCTAGATCCTTTATATTATGTCAGATATTTCATTTCTTATAAGTTGGATTGAATGGGGAATTTTTACTTTTTCCTTAAATGGTTGATATTAAATGATAAGATAAAATTTTGACATCAACCTTTTTAAATATTAGGTGGTTAGTTTTTAATTATAATAAATTTTCGATAGTGATGTATAATCTGAACCAACTGGATATTCTGATTTAATTAATAAAGGACTGATCACCAGTTATTTAATTAGGCGGGGTGTCACAGGTGCTATCAAAGCATCAGGTTCTAGATTCCTTAGGATCTATACGGCTTATTATGTTTTTCGCGTAACTATCTTTAAAGTAGAGCCCTATATTTAGGACTATTGTATTCATAAATTGCATATTTTATGTCTTCAACTATCTATGATATTTACTGTGGACTTATAAAGCTTATCTCTCATTTCAGATGCCTCCCATACGTGCACAGCGAGCCAATATGGATGCCCAGCCCAAGCCCCAGCCAACACCGACCCAGGGAATGATGAACACTGCGAAAGTTATTGTTATTGTAGCACAGGTAGTTAACACAACATTATCCATGGTGCAACAGGCTCCACCACAAGTACTAGTAGTGGCTCCAGCACTATTTCACGCTCTCCCTTCTACATGGGAGAGCTTCAGAGATGCCTTTCAGAAGGCACACCCTCCAGAGTTAGCAGGGAGTTCAGATGTGGTAAAGGGGAGACAGTGGAGGAAAGATATATAAAGGCACCTCAGGATGTATGAGTGCAGCGAGGTGCAACAGTAGATTCTGGCTAACTTTAAGTTGGTAGGAGCAGTTCTACAGTGGTGGGAGTCCATCATCACTACGGAGGAAAGAGACAGTATGACTATCCAAGAGTTCTGGGTGCGGTTTGACCGCAAGTACTTCCCTTCTTTGGTACAGACAAAGATGAGAAAGAAATTATTGAACCTTAAGAAGGAAGGGAAGAGGGTTGCTGAGTATGAGGAGGAGTTTATCGATCTTTTGAATATTATCCCTGGGGAGATACCAAAAGAGGAGAAGAAGATTCATGAATAGTTTGACTTGGAAGATTCGCCAACACTTGTTAGCGAATCTTTCATTGGCCACTTACTCTGATGTGGTTAATGTTTCCCTACTACATTGTCAGTACCACCACTTCCACCAGCAGGGAAGCAAAAGAGTTGGTGAGTTCATCCAGTAGGTCCGTACAGGAGGTAGTGGTACCGGTGGGACACAAACAACTCAGGGACAAGTTCGTCAGGGTGAGTAGGGTTTCCAGCTGGGGGATCCTACTAAGAAGTTTCGTTCTGGAGATTTAAAATAGGGACAAGGAGGCTTTAGGCAGGGCCAGCAAGGGCAGCATCATTTTCAACAGGGTGAGTAGGGCCAAGGGAGGGAAGGTAACAACCATCAAGGCCGAGGGCAGCAGGGACAGAGGGGAGGACACTTTATAGGGAGGTGTTTTACTTGTGGAAATTCTGGCCACAAACGTCAAGAATGTCCTTAGAGGGTAGAGCCCCGCAGTAGCAAGGCACTCTTTAGGAGCCCAGGTGACCGTTATTTCCAGCCGCCCTCCCAGCACCACCCCAGCCTTGCCAGCTATTCCAACAGCTCCGGTACAACAGGGTCGGTTGCAGTATGGGCGTGTCTATAACGTCCATCAAGCCCCAATTCATCAGGTGCCACCCGATGTTGAGGGTACGTTTCCTATCCATGATACTATGGGGTGCATTTTATTTGACACGGGGGCATCACACTGCTTTATAGCTACTAGTTTTGCATGGGCCACAGGGTTGTTAGATACAGCAGAGAGTATAGTGACTTGTGTAGACTCATCGTTAGGGAATGGGTCATTAATTTTCTTTATATGCTGAGGAGTAGGTATAGAGATTGGGAGTTTAGTTCTGCTTGCAGATATGCTCGTCTTGGAGATGCACGAGCATGACACCATTATTGGCATGGATTGGCTTGCTTCTTATAGACCAATGATAGACTCTTTTAGTTGGAGTATTATCTTTGATATATCGGGATAGGAGATGTTCTTAGTGGCAATGCCTCGTCCTGAGGGAGGATCGTCCACCCATTTATATTACATAGAGGAGGAGACCTCTAGAGATATAGTGATTCCCATTGATTTGATTCCCGTAATTCATGATTTTACTGATGTGTTCCAGGATATACCGGGACTACTACCTAGCAGAGAGATAGATTTCATCATAGACTTGATGTCGAGCATTCGGCCGATAGCCTGAGCGCCCTACTGTATGTCTCTAGATGAGATGAGAGAGCTACGAGACCATATTGATCATTTGTTGGGACATGGCTTCATTCGTAGGATTACATCGCCTTGGGGTGCTCCCATATTATTTGTAAAGAAGAAAGATGGGTTGTTGAGGTTGTGTGTGGATTACCGAGAGTTGAATAAGGTCACAATACGGAATAAGTATCTCTTGCCCCGAATTGATGACTTGTTCGACCAATTGAGAGAAGCTACCTTCTTCTTGAAGATTGATTTGAGATCGGGATATCACCAACTAAGGATTCGGGAGCAGGATGTATCGAAGACTGTTTTCTTGACTAGATATGGATCCTAGAAGTTTTGGGTGATGACGTTTGGTTTCACGAATGCTCCAGCCATTTTCATGGACTTAATGAATAGGGTGTTCAGAGAGTTCTTAGATCAGTTTGTCATCGTCTTAATTGATGACATTTTGATTTATTCCCAGACCGAGGAGGAATATGTCGAGCAGATGAGGATGGTTTTGCAGACACTATGTGAGCACAAGTTATTTGCAAAGCATAAAAAGTGTGGATTATGGCTGAGGGATTTTAGTTTTGGGGTCATATAATTTCTGAGGAGAGGATATTAGAAGATCCCGGAAAGGTGTCAGCGGTGAAGGAGTGGGGATAACCCACTACACCGACTGAGGTTTGTAGTTTCTTGGGGCTGGAAGGATACTACATGAGGTTTATTTAGGGATTCTCGAAGATAGCAGGTCCGTTGTCAAACTTGACACACAAAGGGGTGCCGTTCATATGGGATGATGCCTGTTAGTCGGACTTTGAAGAGCTGAAGGACAAGATGACTTCAACACTAGTTCTAGCACTACCCATGCCTGGGTTGGAATACCTGGTCTACACTGATGCATCTTTGTTAGGACTTAGGGGTGTGCTTCAGCAGGAGGATAGGGGAATTTCTTATGCTTCCCGTAAGCTTAATCCTCATGAGAGGAATTACCCCACCCATGACTTGGAGTTAGCGACAGTCGTGTTTGTAATGCGAATATGGAGGCACTACCTCTTGGGGGAGAGATTTCACTTGTTCACGAATCATAAGTCACTGCAGTATCAGTTCACGTAGCGGGACATAAATATGCGTCAACGGAGGTGGCTTGAATTTATGAAAGACTACGGGATCGATATCCATTACCACCCGAGGAAGGATAATGTGGTAGCAGATGCGTTGAGTCATAGACCAACAGGTGACGTGGCCGAGGTGTGGAAGGTAAAATGGAAAGAACTCGGGCATCAGGATGCAGTTTCCCGCTCATTCATGTCGGTGATGATGGTTACACTCGAGATAGTTACTAGGGAGATACAAGCTCAGGCAGCAGATTCCTTATGTCAGGATCAAATTGTCTAGATTCTAGACGAGGGAGTAGATTCCTTCTCAGTGATCTCGAATAGGGGCCTACATTTTAATGGCAGACTACTAATCCCAGAAGGGGAGGAGCTACGACATACGGTGATGGCAAAGTCGTACGATTCATGATTTGCGATACATCCCAAAGGGTATAAGATGTACCAGGATATGAGGGGACAGTATTAGTGGAGCAGAATGAAGAAGGACATCGCTAAGTTTGTTTCGAGATGTGCCACTTATCAGTTGGTGAAGAAAGACCATCAAAGATCGGGAGGACTACTACAGTCGTTGGAGATACCTATGTGAAAATGGGAGAGCATTTCCATAGATTTCATTACAAGGCTACCTACATCGCAGAGAGGTCATGATTCCATATGGGTGATTGTGGATCGATTAACCAAGGTAACTCATTTTTTCCAGTTCAGACAGACTACACTATCAGGCAATATGCTCAGATATTCATTGCTGAGATAGTGAGACTCCACGGGATGCCCCTTGATATTGTGTCCGACCAGGACAAGATTTTTGTATCCAGATTTTGGGAGAGTTTCTAGCAGGCTATGGGTACGAAGTTACGATTGAGTTTGGCCTATCACCCGCAGATAGACGGGAAGATAGAGCAGACAAATCAGATATTGGAGGACATGTTATGGATGAGTGTCCTAGATTTTAGAGGGGGATGGGAACAGTACCTACCACTGGTAGAGTTTGCTTATAATAACTCTTACCAGTATACAATTGGCATGGCTCCGTTTGTGGTGTTATATGGCAGACCCTATCATTCTCCAGCATGTTGGCTCAAAGTGGGGGACAACAAATTACTTAGGCCAGAGGTGATTCAAGACACCTCGGCTAAGGTTGAGTTGATACGAAGTTTCGCTCGGGTTGTTCAGGACCGGAAGAAAAGTTACGCCGATGCCAATAGATTTTTCAGAGAGTTTAGTATTGGGGATCAGGTGCTGCTACGAGTATCTCCTATGAAGGGGGTAATGCGGTTCGGGAAGAAAGGGAAGTTGGGGTCGAGGTATGTTGGGCCATTCCCTATTATTGAGCGGATTGAGCCAGTAGCTTATCGAATTGGATTATCGGAGCACTTGCATAGGATAATTGATGTGTTCCACATCTCTTCACTGAGGAGATATCTTCGGGATGATTTGGACCACACCCATATTTCCCTAGAGGAGATTGATCTATAGCCCGATAGTTCCTATGAGGTGGGAGAATTTGTTATTCTGGACTGCAGTGAGAGGAAGCCGAAGTCAAAGATAGTGTCGTTAGTACGAGTGCAGTGGCAGCATCATAATGTAGAGGAGTCTACCTGGGAGCGTGAGGATAACATACGGGAAAAGTATTCAGAGTTATTTCCACCAAGTACACCTTGATTTAGCCTTTATCCGAATTTCAGGATGAAATTTTATTATTAGGGGGAAGTATGTAATAGCCCTTAATTTCGTGTGATTTTATTTTAATTATGGAATTTGGATTAATTGATTTAAATGGAGAAAAATTAATTTATAATTAAATCGGATTTAATTGTAATAATTACTAGTGTGGCGAGAGTTGATATTTATCAAAAATAATTATGTTAAATATTACTTAAAGAGTATAGTAAGATATGATTTGGCCGGGAGTGAAAAATACAGCAGTTGTAACATACTTAGTTGGGACGCGCGTGTGAGTCATGTCAGTAATACTTCATTAGGCTAAAAAGGATGATTTATTTTTAAGTAAATGGTATTGTAATTTTGAGTGCGCCAATCCAGAAGAGTCAAAATAGTCAGAAAATACTACTCGGGTGTTTTATTTGGATTACGGGGCATTTTAGCCCAAAACCACACCCCGGGGGGACATTTTGGTCTTTTGAGATTTTGGGAAATTAAAATGGATGAAAATTAGGAATTAAATTAGAGAAAGAATGTGGGTATTAGGTTATCTGATAGTTTCCAACTTAAGAGAGAGAGAGAGAGAGAGAGAGAGAGAGAAGAAAGACTCCATAGGTGCTTTGAGCTAAGAATTCAAGTTCTTCCACCGAAAATCACACCAACGCATAGATCACAAAGAGAGGATCATTCTCATACCAATTTCGTTCAACGATTCAGAGGTTCACAAAAGTCAAGTGTTTATCTTGCTAAAATTCTGAGCATATACGATTCATGTTAACCCTAGTGGATGAGATAACAATGATACTATAAATTTGGGACTAAATTATAAATTAACTTCGAAATTTAAAGATGGGTTTGTATTTAGATGAATAACCCTATTGTAGGAATGATAAATCTGGAAATTTTATGTTATAATCACGAAAATAATTGGGGGTTTTGAATGATTATTTATGGTGGGTTTATTTTAAGGGATTTTAGGTATTAGTTTAAATCCCCTATGATGATGTAAGGATTTATCATCGAAATTATGTTAAAAAATACCCTATAATGAGTAGAAATAGTTTAGAACCATTAATAAGGAGTTAGGATGAATTTTAGACAAATTTGGGTGAAGGAAGGATTAGAAAAATGAAGTTTGGGAGAACAAGGGAAGTCTCAGAATTCTCGTTCGAAGACCTGCCCAGGTCGTTCAAATGACCTCGTTCGAACGAGAATTCCAACGAGACTTATAACGAGATTTTTGAGTTCATCAAAAGTTCGTTCAAACGACCTCGTTCGAACGAGAATCCTAGACTTCTAACGAGATTCTAGAATGCTTATTTTTGGCCCGAACAAGTGAGGACCCTTCTAGGTCGGTCCAAGTGAGAGAAACATACGCTATCATCAAATTCATGGAACCCATCTAGGGATTCCAGAAATAATGTTTTGTTATAAGTGGGTGACTAGTGACACAACTTTTCATTTAAATACTAGGGTTGTAAATAAAACGTTAGTAGTTAATCTTCCAGACGCCGATAGCGATTATTTTGAGCATGGGGTTATTGTAAAAAACTGGCAACACGCCCCTTTGATTAGAAATGTTGAGTACCAGGGGCCTAGGTCCCCTCCTTTTGGCAATGGGATAGGTTATTTATTATTTAACTCATTTTCCTTGTACATATCTTATTAAATGTTACACTAAATTTTTCTCTCTTATTTTAGGTTATTAGAAGAGATGGTGCCCAAGGAAAGTGAAGTGAACCTGAGGGAGTTGAATTTTATTTGGGGACTTCATCAAAGGATTAGCGAGGAGCACGTTAGGTCTGCATCTTATTTGCTGCAGTACGAGAACACAATCTCTTCCTTTATTGCTCGTCTTACTCCTTCCCCTGTGATTGACCTTGAGCAATAACTTCCTTCCATTGGTGACCTGGCTGCCCTTTCCCCTTACTCCTTAGATTCAAATGTTCCCCTTGTCGTATCCATGGGGAAGAGGAAGATTCCCAACATTTTGGGAGACATAGCTATCAATCCCCCTTCCAAATAAGTTGATGCACGGGTGAAAAAATAAAAATAAGACTGGGAAGAAGACCCCAGCCAAGCAAACTGAAGAGAGCCCCCTTAAATAAATAAAGAAAGGGTTGCCTTCTAAGTTAGCAGAAGTTTTTTCTGCTCATCCCAACCAACGTGAGTTGGTCGACATATTTTCTTCTGCCTCTCCAGTGGTTATTAGCCCTGGATTGGCAAAATAACTAATAAAGTGTGGGACTTTGCTAGACCACAGGAGTGTTGTTTCTTTATTACATCGCTCCAAGAGTTTTAACAGGCCTGCTCAAAGTCTTTCTCTGGTATATTCTTTTTGCATTCTTTAATTTTTTGTCTTTGTATTTGTTCTTCGCAATACTGACTTTCCTTATTGTTCTTGTGCAGTTCCTCATTGACTTCAATAATATATTGGAGAAAGATGAGGCTTTGAGAGCTTCTTCCTTTAGTGAAGTTGAAGAAGCTTTTAATGAGCTCAAAAGTCATTGATTGATTCCCAACAAGCATTGACTTATGAACAAAAGAAATGGGAGGAGAGGATGAAAACTGCTGAAGAAGCTGCTGCGACTGCTCAGGGTCTGGCTGAGAATCTGTAGAAAGACTTAGATGCTGAGAAAGTCAAGTACACCCAGCTGCAGAAGTACTTTGATGCTGAGAGAGTTAACTCTTATCATCTATAAAAGGACTTGGGTGTTGACAAAGTGAAAAGAGCTAATGCCAGAGAGGCTGGTTTCAACAAAGGCTGGGATAAGGCATTTATAGCAGCTTCTTTACAAATTGAGTTTACGAAGATAAAGTGATTCAAGGATGGATGGTCTGCTGCTCTATTGGAGGTCGACACTTCGAAGGATTCTGAGCTATTCTCGTGACATAATCCTGGGACTCTTGCAAATATGAATGAGGAATTTGGTGATGGGGGTTCTGAAGCACCCTATATCTTTGACTCACTTGAGTCTATATTATATAGGTGTTCATCTAGTTTGGAAATAATAACAAAATTGAGTCATATCTTGGTCTACTAAAAAGCCTTCAGACTCTTCATTTGAATTCCTCTAAAGTTCCTAAAGGTAGAACACCAACACATTCACCTAGGATTGCATTTATGTGTTGCATTCTTCATAATATGGGAGTGGGTGTTAAATCCCATTACATTGATTTTCTATAATTTTTAGGATATTTTAAATCATTTTTAGAATTTTTAAAATGATTTTAAAACATCTCAAATTGGACTTTATAAAGTTTTGGGGTTGTTTTATAATTTCCCAAAGTGCCTAAAACTTTGCTTGGGTAGAAACCGAAAGTGCTAGATAATATTGGGGGGTAAGTTTGAATTATTTCAACTACAAAAACAGGCATTTTTTAATTAATCTTAGCCTTACACGTGGTCATATTATAACGATTAGATTTGTGTTTTCTTTACCTCACATATCTGAGTCTTTACTTGAATCGTTGGATCATTTTTATCAATGGTCTACATGTCTTTCAAAGCAATTCATGTGCCATTTGAACCAATCAGAGTGTGTTTAAAAGCGGTGCATCATAATCCATTAGATTTACTTCGATCATTTGTATTCAATCCTAATCGTTGATTTGTTTCATCCTTCCAGAGCCTTCCATACTCTTGTATAAATAGGAGTCATATGTTCAACGTTTACAATCTTTGGATCATTTTCACCTCTGAGAGAAAAAAAGAGGGGAGATAGAGAGAGAAAGAAAACCCCAACCTAACTCCGGCCAAATTTTCACCAGAAAACCCTTCTGAGTTGAGTTAGTTTGAGATTTGAGAAGATCCATCCTCTCCAGTTCTTAGTGTGGTGAAAATTATTATTCAACACAAATAGATAAGAAAAGCGCAATCACCAAGCAGAATAAAGAGGACAAAATACCAATCACATAACAGGAGATGTACGTGGTTCAGCAAGAATGCCTACGTCTATGGTGGTGCAATAAGTATTTTTTTTATATACTCTGGGGAGTGATTACAGAGAATACAGTGCGTGTCTTATGCCCCAGACCTAGGGTTTATTATATACATGTTTATTTTCAGGGAGTGGGGGTGTTGGACTCCCCCATGTTCTCTATCTTCTCCTGGAACACCTCTTTATGAGAACATGGGAGAAGACTAAGTCATAACCGAATTAAATTAAGGTGTTTCGGGCTTGGACTTTGGGCCATTTTAATTAGGCAACTCATCCGGGCCCGTAATGTCAAATCCAGGTACCCATAATTGCCCCTAAATTTGTTGGGCTACAATTTGGGCTCAATAAATTTAAATGATTAGCCATAATGGCTCTTTTGCATATCGTGAAACTCTTCCCAAAGTTTGAGGACTGATTTAGGCGGCACTTGCTTCGTGTTCTGGGCACTATGATTAGTAAAATTCAAAAGTTATTCTGAGCAGTCGTTTCACCATCGTCGTTTCAAGCTTCTTAGTATTCTTCCATTTTCTGCGAGTTCTAGTGATTTGCGTTCTCTTCTCCAGGTCTTCAGTCTTTTCGCTTTCAATCTCCCTCGACATTTGGGCTTGTGATTCTTCACCGTTAAAGTCAAACTTCCATCTTGTAAGTCTCTTGTGCCTCCTCTTTTGTGTTTTTTATTTGAATTTGTATTTTTAGGGCTTACAAATGGCAAAGATTGGTAATAGATCGTTGTCTGAGTTTAGGAAGTTTTACAATATCCCAGAGTGGGTGGAGATTGAGTGCGCCTCTCCCCCTAGAAATGTTAGAGAGATAGAGGGTGCCCATTGGATTCACGTCTTATTGCTTTCCCAAGGGGGGCTTACTTTTCCTCCAAATAATCTATTCTTGCACTTCTTCGGTTATTTTAACATTGTTCCTGCACAGTGTTCTCCCAATGTATAGAAGATAATCAATCGCGTCCATAGAATAAATCAGCTCTATGGCACCAAATTAGGGCTCGCCGAAGTCTTCTTTTGCTATTCCTTTTCTCGAACTAATTCTGGTTTTCTTTATCTCAAAGCCAGGAGTCCTGACAGGGTATTGGCAGTAAACCTACCTGATTCCCATAAGGACTATTGGCAAGATGGCTTTCTTGCTAGAAATTGGCAGTTTTCCCCCCAGACTGACGGGTCGAAGTCTAATAGGTTCATTGTTTCCTTTTATGGGGAAGAGTATATAGGTAGTCTTTGCTCTGTTCTTTCAATTTCTTTATTAATGTTTGATCTTCCTGACTCTTTCCTATTTTTTCTTCAGCTAGGTCATAGAACTTGGAACCTGCTCTCAGCGAGGTTTGTCTTTCTGAGTTGGTCAAAGCTTGGAATATCACGGAGCCCCTAGCTGACGGTGAGCATCCCCGATCTGCTGCTTTCTTGCTTGAGTACAAAAATGTCGATTCTAGCTTTATAGTGAGGCCGGTAGATAGCATTCTCGAGTTTGATACCTCTAAAGAGACTGCTGCCGATCCTGTTCAGTTAGACGAGGAGGAGAGAAGTTCTGAGAGTGATATCGTAGGCGGTGTTGAAGGCAATTTTGGCGAGGGGAGCTCCAATGGTGATAGTTCTTCTGATTCAGAAGAGGTTTTTGAAGCCCGGGAACCTTCGAGCACGTCCAGCAACTCAAGTGAGGAAATGGTTCCTCCAAGGAAAAATTTGATCCGGGATGACGATGATGATGATGATCATGTGCTCCTTGCTCAGAGGTCAAAGAAGCAGAAGTCCAGTACTGGGGCTATTGCCACTGGTTCTCGGTCTACTGCTCAGGAGCAGGAGAGGAAGAGGAAAGAAGAAGAACAGATGAGAGAGAGAAAGAGAGAGAGAGAGAGAAAGAAAGAAGAGGAAAGAAATAATATAGAAGAGAAGAAGAGGATGGAGGAGAAGAAGAGAATGGAGAAGGAGAAGGATATGGAGGAAGAGAGAAGAAAAATGGAATCGAGGACGAAGGTTGTTCATATTCTTGACCTTGGACTATATATACCCCTGTTTATATTCTTGACCTTGGACTATATATACCCGGACTATATTAATATTGACATTGGACCAAGTATTGAGAACAAGAACCAAGAACTGTTGAACTGAATCGAGAACATTAAACCGTTGGACGGTTTATTATTGATTTAATAGGATGTTAGATTAAATTTGATTTAATCCAAACTTATCTTTAAAACACTTTATTAATATTTGGCTTTATGCTCGTATTGTATATATTTTTGAAATCATATATTGTTTTTGTGTGTATTATTAAACTGTATATGATTACTTGATCTTAAGTGATTTTTCAGGATCTGTGATACATCATTTTCATATCACTTGTAGATCACACACTGAACACCATTATTCACATAGGCAATGAATATTGTGTGCATATCAGATCGTATTTGAGTGTTCTGATTTTGAAAAGAAAGTTTCCTAAAACCAGTTTGAAATCAAGATAGCTTGATTTAAACAGAATAAAGGAACATAAGATTAGTTCTTGATATTTAGGATATAAAAAAATTATTGCATTACCATTCGTGTTGTAACATTAAGGGTGAGTGTGTCATATAAAATAAGGCACATCATAAAGCACTACACGTCTACACGTCACTAGAACAATTTAAACGGCATCGAGCAATTCCTGCACTTTGAAGAAGTTAAAGGGAAGAACTAAGACGTGAAGAAAGCAAGGTGGACAAGAGATGCATAGTGTTGCGGAAGAGAAACCAGAGCAGAGAGAGGTTTGGTCGAGATAGGTAATAGTTTTTTCTAATTTATCCTTCTTTGAATCTTGTTACATGCTTGTAAATTGTTCCTGTTTTATTTGGTTTTAGTGGAATTGGTAAATTAGGTGACCCTAGAGGGTCCGTCGTTTTTCCTATGGGAAGGGTTTTTGCGATGTAAAATAAATCACCGCGTGCTTTAATTTCTTCATTAATCACCTCATACGAAAAGTAGGACTTTAGTTTAGAAACTCACCTAAATAAACAGAATTAGTTATTATGTGCTTAATCACCTAGTTTAATCAAGATAATAAATTGGACTTTAATTAACTTGCCAAACCTTATTCAGTTTGTGTTATAGTTAGTAAAAGTTTAAATTACCCCCCCCCCCTGGTTAATCTATAAAAACTCGTAGGTATTTCAGGTTTATTTGACATTAGTTTACTTCCGCACCATAGTCTATTGCGCCTCAATCACCCGCTCAAGTGGTATCAGAGATAGACTTTAAAGATCATTTTCAAACTATTGTTAAAATCTTTTTACCTTTTTTTAATGGAAGATTCAAGTCAATTACTTAGGGTAGGAAATTTAAGCAGACCCCCTATTTTTTATGGCTCTAACTTTTCCTACTGAAAAGTTCGTATGACATCCTTTATACAAGATACATTAGGAAATGATGTTTGGGACTTAATTGAAAATGGTTATATACATCATATTATTCCTATCGCTAAAGGTAGTTCTATACTTAGAAATCTTAGGACGACTGAAATGAGTAATGAACAAAAGAAACTCAGCATCTTTAACAATAAGGGAAATAACACTATTTTTATGAGTGTGAGCAAGAACGAATTGAAGCGTATATGTCACTGCACTATAAGTAAAGAGATGTGGGTCACACTACTCACTCCACACGAGGGTTATGCGAGGGTTAAGGAGTGTAAGAGTCAGATGCTAGTTCAATAATATAACATGTTAGCAATAAACGATAACGAAGCCTTTGATGACTTCTACATGAGACTAACTGATATTATTACCCAGTTACACGCAAATGGTATAGTGTACACTAGTAAGAAAATATTCTATAAAACTCTTAGTCCCTAGCACCTAGATTTTATCACAAGTGGTACATAATTGAAGAAATTAATGACCAGTTACTCATTCCCGAGCTTCTCAGCTCTAAGTTAAGTACCGTGGAATTAGAGTCGGCATTTAGGAAGAATTTAACAAACTTGTCTAAACATGATTCTGTTAGCAGTTCTAAACTTACATTCAAAACTTCTTATGCAGTTAAAGTAAAATTTCAACCAGTTTCCATACAATCAGAGTTTAAAAATGAGTCTGATGAAGATGTTAATGAATTGGAAAATATTGATGGTGAGATTGCACTCATGTTAAGGCGGTTGAAAATACTTTTAAAAAAGAGAAATAATTTTGCAAAAAGTTGTGTGCAATCTGACTTTCAATCCATCCATTCATCGAGGCCTCACAACAGAACACAAATAGGACTGATTATTATAGTAATAATAACACCAAACCAGATAAATCTAAAATGACTTATCATAACTGTGGTAAATTAGGCCATGTCATTGCTGACTATCATGTTAAATCACAGACCAAACACAATAAAAATTTCAAGGCCCATTTAACCCAATCATGGGATGAATCTTCAGAATCTGATTCAGAAGAGGACCAAAATAAGTTTGACTTGCTCACTCTATGATCCCCCTCAATTTGAGGAAGAATATGAGGATGGCGATGAGGTCATTGCACATGAAAAGGATTTTGACCAAACTTAAGCAACTGATGAGCAGGCTACCAACCTGAACCAAATAACTGTTGAGTAGGCGACTAAGAAAGAGAAGGTATGTAAAACAACTTCTTAGAGTTTTACATTAAGGAGTATTGTATTTTTTTTGTTTCCCATTGATATAGGGGAACATCCCAATTGTAATCCCTTTATAATGAAATTAATTGTTTGATTCGATCATTATTATCTCGTTTTTTTTACAGGTCTTCTTTTTAATAAACTCATATATTCGACCAATTGTTCATGCAATTTAACATAAGGCTTGAAACATTGTTTCCATTCAGAGAGACTTTCAATAAAGATACATGAGAATTTTTCTTCTAGTCACGATGAAAATGATGAGGATGATGGGACCCCGAGTCTTGATATGTCAGCTCAAGCAAAAGAGGCATATTTAAACCTTCATCGACTCTTTTATTAGGCAGTTAAAGGCAACACTGACTTTTATGACATGATTTTTTTGCCTAATGCAATCACAAAGAGTCGTTGTCAAATCTCCAAGATGACTTCGAAAGAAAGATGACTAATATGATAGGAAAGGGGGGATTTTATGAGAAGCTGGACATTATAGAATTTTTCCATTCAATGAGAAAATTTATTCTCCATGTTTATCTTTTAGGTGCTTGGGAGGCAACCACTATCCTTGAGAAAGAGAGCAATAACTTAAGGGATGATCTTGAGGGCCTTAAAAATTCCAAATCGAGCGAGCAAGTTAGGGATGGCACTTCCTTTTTGGAAGAGGCTAACACCCAAATGAGGGAGGATCTTGGACAGGTTAAAAAGACCAAAGGTCGGTCTTCCTCACAAGGGCAGAAGGGAAATCACCTAGTCGAAGAGTTAGAAACAACCAGGAAGACTTTTCTCAATAAAGAGTCAACTATTAAAAGTCGGATTGAGAAGATTGATCATCGTACGTTCTAGTTCCACAAACAACCTCTCCATGTGTGAATGGATGGCCATAACGAGGCTCTTTTAAATATGAATTATGCCCTGTGTGATGCTCGAAATGTTGGTTACAAGCACGATTGGCTTAATTTCTTATTGTGTAAATATCCGACAAGATTTTGAGTTACGATATTAGTATGGACCAAGCTTCTTGGACCATTAATATCCTCCTTGCAAGATCGACGTGGCATGGATCCCAATGGATGCCATTCCAATCAACCTCGTCAGGAAATACCTTTGCGACTTCGAACATAATAGGGATGACGAGCCCAGCCAACCTCAACATTTGGTCGATAAGGTGAGTCCAGATGGGCCATCAAGGATAAAAAATATGACTGTGACTATTAATCCTCATGCATTGTATGTTCCACCTACTAGAGTTGGGAGTTCAACAAATGAACAATCCCGATCGTGTAATTAATCAGTCCATATTCACCATTTTATTGTAAATCGTTTGATTTTTTTTAATTTCCCCACAATAACTTATAAGTGTTAATGGAAATTTTTATATTTATTATTTCCTATATGAGGTGTAGTCTTCTGGTCTTACCTTTTAGGTGATTTTGTCACATCTAACCTTAGGCCTAGAACCATAAAAGAAAAAAAAATGTACTTATTTGTGGGGTCATAGCCCAACAAATATTTTTTTGACCTAGCTGGTTAGGGTGCCTAAGTTTTCCCAGTAGGCCTTTCTTGTTCATGGCTTGTAAGTCACCAAAACTCTTTGTGTTGGCCAGACCTATACCCAAAATTGATTTTTGGTGCCTGAACTAGGTGGTCTTAAAAGAAGACGTTCTTAAGAGAAGACAATTACAATAAGGATAAGTAATGTGTTAGAGATAATTCATTCAAATAATTGGTGTTCTTTATTAAGTACTTATTTTCCTGCCACTTGGAACAAATAATAAGTTTAAGAAATAAAAAATAACTTCTTAAAAAAACTTTAAAATTGAAATAAATGGAAATTGTTGCCTAAATTATAAAATCTAAGAGTGAAATTTCTTCAGATTGGTCGCATTCCAAGCTTGGGTAACCTTTAATTTCGTTAATTGTTTCTAAACGGTAGGTTCTTTTAAGGTCTTCACGATACCTTTGAATGGACTTTTGCAATCGGACCCTAGTTTCCTATCAGAGGGATTTTTGGCGCTACCCAATTTTTTTCTCTAAACATAGTCTCCAACCTTGAATCTCCTCACCTTGACACCCCTGTTGTACTTCTTGTCCAACTACTATTGGTAGGACGTAAGCTTTACAAGAGCCAATTCTCTCTTTTTCATCGACCAAGTTGAGCTTTGCTCTAATTACTTCGTTGTTGAAATCTTGATCGACCAAAGTGGACTTCATAGTCGGTAGACCTACTTACAATGAGATCGTTTCCTCCATTCCATAAGCCATGGAAAAGAGTTCCTCCCCCATTGATCACCTAGGCATTGTTCAAAATGCTAAAGAACATGGGAGAATTGGTCCATCCAATCACCCTTTGCTTTTTCCATCTACTTTTTGAGTTCGTCGAGGACTATCATGTTGGAATCTTCTACCTGACCAATACCTTGGGGGTAGGCCATTAATCCATAGTAATGCCTAATACTATGCTCGCTGCAAAAGCTTTGGAAGGATATTCTCTTGAACTGTGTCCTATTATCTGTGATGATAATTCGAGGAATATAAAATCGTGTTATGATGTTTCTCCATATGAACTTATAAGGAAAAATTTCTAGTAGAGTCAATTTGTTTATAACTGGATTAATTTAGGACAAAACTATTTTAGTCGTAGGTTAGTCTTTGAGTTGTGATCCCACAAAACCTATGACGTTTAGTGTTGAAGATATTGTGACAAAGCTTTGAAGATATTATTCGTGTCGTGTTTAGTGCCTTCGTGTTTGTTCACACTTGGTAAATCTTAGATCACATAGGTAAGAATGCTTAATGAATTGTAATATTTAGGATTTTAATTTTGGATGCGTTTTAAAATTAAATTTTGTTGGGAATTTGAAGAAATATTTTTTGAAAACGTACCTTTAAAATATTTCCTGAGTTGATTTTGTTTAGAAAAATTCGAGGATGATTTTAAAATTAGAAATTATTTTTCTATCATTCAAATGAATTTGAGATTCGTTCAAACGATATTTGTTTCTCGCTCGAATAAGACATGTTTATCATTCAAACGACCTGCCACTTTGAAATTCGTGTTTTCGTATTTGAGTATTTCTCTCACTCAGAAAAACACAAGAACTTTTTATCAAAAAGGATTTTGTAGCTTATTTACACATGTTTTAAATAGTTTCCCTTCATCCTTAGTTTTAAGATCCAAATCTAATAATTCTATAGATTTTGTGATCTTCAGTTTAGCACCAAATATTGATCCATCACTTTGAACAATTATTTTCGTGCGATGGATTCCGCACGTGATGTTTACGAAGAAGAAGAGGTGGACTCTATGTTCGGATTCATAGATGGTTCTTACATTGCATCGGTGGATATCTAGTTGAACTTGAACTCGTGTACTATGGACACTTGTATGGGTAGACTCCTACATGGCATTGTGTAGGAGCGGTAGAAGAGAAGAAAAGGTGTCTAGTCTTTTGGGTGATCGAGTCATTGAGTAAGAATAAATTCTCTCTTTATAATTTTTCGTATCATAGTGATTGGATGGCCTAGGCATTCGAGGGTTTTTCCCTTAGTGGTTTCCTCATACATCAGCGTGTCTTGTATTTGATTTATTTATTTCATCTGATTAATCACGTAGAGGTATGCTATAGGGTTAATAAGATAAAATAGGGTACATCAAGTTGTTTTCACAAGATAAGTTTGTGGGTGCTGAAGATAAATTTTAAAAATTATAAATACTGCATTTGCCTGCTTAGGGGCCTTCTCAAATTGGTATCAGAGCTAGAACACTAATTTACTATGTCTGTGATCGCTAGTCTTTAGGCATGAATCCAAGAGGGGTTGAGGTTATTAGAACACCTATGTTTTATGGGACTAATTACACTTACTAGAAAATATGTATGAAGTCAGTTCTTAAGGCTATCGATGAGCGAGTGTGGCTAGCTATTGTTAAGGGGTGGACACTGTCATTCATAAGAGATGGAGAGGCTATACATATAAAACCTATTGAGTCGTGGACTGATGCCGAGCACAAACTAGCATAATATAATTTTAAGGGTTTGAATGCACTTTTTATTCTGTCTCCACGTTGGAATTCTAATGTATCATGGTGTGTGGGACGTATAAAGAGGCTTGGATATACTCCAACTTACCCGTGAAGGAACCAACGCTGTTAAGGCTTCCAAACTACAAAACTTCACCACCTAGTTTGAGACAATTAAGAGGTTAGAAAGTGAGACCTTTAATGATTTCTACGCTAGATTGTCCAATAGAATTAACACGTCGTTTAACTTGGGAGAGAAGATAGCCAACAATCGAGTTATGAATAAAATCTTAACGTCGTTGTATGACAGATTTAATCCAAAAGTGACTATTATAAACTCTTTGGGTATGCTTGACTGAACGAAACTTGAAGATCTTGTTGGTGACCTATAAACTTATTAATTGGAGATGTTTAGCTCCAAGCAAGTGCCAAATAAAGAAAAGGTCCTATCTTTGAAAGACCTGAAGGAGGAGACAAGAGTTTCGGATGACGAGTCTGACATCGAGTTCGAAGATGTGGCCATGTTGGCAAAGAAGTTCAAGAAGTTTCTTAAGTTTTGAAGGCAATCAAAAAATGCAAAGACACTTGAGAAAAATAAGAACAATAAGGACAATCGCATCCGTAAGAACTGGAGTGAGAATATTAAGAGGGATTAGTTAAATAGGGGTTATGGTTGTAAGGGTTATGACCATAGGGTAGCGGATTGTTCCACTAGACTTAAGAAGAAGGGAAAGTAACCAATTACATTTAACCACACCCTTATTGATAGTAATTCGGAAGAGGGAGGAGATTCCCACAATGAGCATAACTACACCACGTTCATAGCTAGTCATGTGAGGGACGACGAGAAATCTTCCTATGGAGATATTTCTTTGCATGGAACTTTCGAGGCCATAGTGAGTGAACCCTAAGTGAGTGAGGGTAATGCGAGTGAGGATGTGGAGATATAGGATAGTGAGTTACAAGTTGCCTTTCGTGAATTATATACGAAAACATTGAAGGTGAAGAAGTCAAACTTGAAGTTAGTATCTAAGTTGAAAGAACATGCCATAGATAATAATGATGCATTGATTGAGGATCTTAGGGCACGTGAGAAGCATCTTCAGGAAAAATTAGAATACGTTGAGGGTGAGAGAGATAGTCTTCGTGGCTTGATGGAGGCTATGAAAAAGGAGATTCTAAAGTTTGAAGAGTCTAGACGTTTACTTGAGTCTGGGATAGATGAGTTTGAGGAGAAGTTAAGAGATTTGAGTAAAGTTATGTTTGATATAGAGACTAGGTTATAAAAGTTGGATAGGATGTTAGGCACCATCCAAATCAAAGATGATAGGTGTGAAATTGGTTTCGATGATCATGTTGCTCCCATTCCCAAAGCCAAGACCATTTATAT
Source organism: Sambucus nigra (assembly GCA_949130495.1). Taxonomy (NCBI): domain Eukaryota; kingdom Viridiplantae; phylum Streptophyta; class Magnoliopsida; order Dipsacales; family Adoxaceae; genus Sambucus; species Sambucus nigra. The sequence continues at coordinate 342,163,193 of OX422210.1, read as the reverse complement.
GAGAGAGCCGATTAGGAACATTAGGAAATGTCAACCTTCAGATAACACTCCTTGCCGCATTTACACTTGCACTCATTTAGGTAGGAAGGATCACCTTAGACGTTATTTTTACGTTCTTAATAAGGCTCCTAGGAAGTCTAAGAATAGAGTCGTTTTGGTTCCCAAAACCCCTATTTGTCATTACACACCTACTTGGGTTGGGAAATCGAATCTAGAGGCTTTAGGCATTAGACTTTGTGATTCTCGTTTACTTGCAGGTGATTCTCCCCATTTTAGATCATATGGTTGAGAGGGTTCACGGGTTTGCCATTCTCTAGTTATGTCTTCTTGTTTTCTCTTTTCTAGGGTTATGACTTGTATATTTTGTATTTTTATATTTTTCTTTCTTGAGTAATTTGGAGAAAAATACAAAAATATTTTTCTTATGGGTAAAAAATGTTTTAAATAACTTTTTTTTTGTCTTGAGTATACAATTATGGTATGGCATATTGGTGTGCTTGAATCCCTTTCACTTTGAAATTTCCATGTGGCTAGGACATTTGGTCATGACTTTAGATACATAGGTTGATCTTAAACAGGAGTTTCATGGAGTTGTTTTTAACTTAACTTGCATTTTGGATTCGACTGTGTATTTTCCACATCACACACATGCAGAGCTATTTTAAACATTTAACTTTTCATGAACATTTGAGTTTGATGAGATGTTATCCTCTCAATCTTGTCATCTATGCGTATTTATGACTTACGGGGAGTTTGTGCATGTAAGAACTGTTGTCTGTGAGGATATTTATTTATTATTTAAAAAAATATGACTGTACACGGGAAAGGGATGCGAAAGACAGGTTGACTTTGCGTGAAAGCCACCATTTAAAAGAGCACAAGAAAAAATTAAGGCATTAAAAAAAGAGCAAAATTTTTCAAAAGGGCCAAATTGGGATATCTTAAAAGAAAAGATATCACTTCAAAAGAATCTTGCATTAGAAAAGAATAGAAATATATATGTTTATCTTGTAAGGGAGTTTAGTCGAAGAACAACGAGTTTTCACAACGATTCCTAGGTTGAACTGTCGTGTCATGACGCTATTGTTTAGTATAATCGTCAAAATTCTAGACTTTTGTGCACGATGTTTGTTTTGTTCATTAAGTTCAAGTTACATTTGTCACATGTGTCTAAAACGTAGTTTGAAAATATTTTGCGATCAATTTGAGCTTATTAGACGTATTTAGGTGTTTGGGTTATGGTTCATTTGTGTTAGTTCACACCCATTCATTCCATTCCATTTTTAGGCACATTGATACTGTATTACCATGTATCATTATGATTTTTGAGTTGGGTTTTTTATATATTTTTTTTCCAGGTGGGTGTTTCTTTGATACCGTATTACCATTACTATGTTTTGAGGTGAGGATTTGGATTTTTGAGTTCTCGTTTGAACGAGATCATAACCTCATTTGAACGATTTTTGTATGTCATTTTATATTTGGGTTCTGACGAGGTTCATTTGAGGGTTTTTGTTTAAACAGGGTAAAGTCATTAGAAGGTTTCTTCAGACGAGCTTCGAATGAGCCTCTACTATTTTGTGTCATTTGAAGTGAGAGTACATTCGTTCAAGCGAAAGGTCATTGTCGTTCGAATGTCACTCAGCTTGATTCTAATGACGTAGGTTTTTTTTACGAATGACCCTTATGTTCCATTCGAACGACGTATAAAATCGTGTTTAGGTTATTTACTTACCCCTTCAACCGTTTTTACCCTTCACCTTTTTCAAACCTCTTCCTCACACCTGTTTAACCCGGAAGCCATTGTTGAGAGTTTAAGCTTGCAAAATCTTAGTTTCTTTCGGATTTTCGATCCCTGTTGCAGATTCTTCCATCCTTATACCATTTTCATTAGGTATTTTTTTTATTTTGAGTTTATTCAGAGTTTTTATTTGGGTTTGAGGTGTTTTGTTTTTATAATAAAATGCCCTAGTTTCTACATACTTCTTCCATTATTATATGTTTATTTGCGACATGAGTATGTACGAAAGATGGTTCATTCAATTTTAGGATAAAAACTCGTATTCTTTTAGGATGTTTTGCTATTTTCTTCATATTTTTAATTTTCATGTGTTGAGTGAGTTTTTTCCCCTAGTTTGGTTGTGCCTGAGTCCCAATACATTCGAAAATTTTAATTTTCACCAAAAAATAAAATTTGGATAATGAAGACGCATACACCAATTTTTCCTTGGGTATTTGGTTTACGCAAGTCTAGTTTATACCTATTGCTGATCATATCTTATTGATGTTGTTGTTGGTTGTGGATTTGGTTTTCATTGGTGGTTCGACTGGATGTTTGTACGGAGATAGGGTGTTAGAGAGTTTGTGTTTGTTGCAGCTAGGCTTTAGTTCCTCCTTATACACTTTCCCTATTCCTACCTCTATCTGTTTTTCGATGGAATGCGGTCAGTGCCGACATTCAATTCATGCGGACATATTTACGAGAAGTCATCCTTGGTGAGAGCTCAGCCATTCAATCTAATCATCTACATTACTCAACTAATTATTGGGCTAGTCGAGTAGTGTACGAGTAGTACTACATACTCAGTCTCCACATTCGTATGGTGGTTGGATAGAGTGTTTCAGGTAGCTACTTTTGACCAGTACCGTGCCCTGAACTGGATGAGAGGGAGAGCATGGGAGCCTATGTTTGAGATGTATGACGTCGTTCATCCCGATATCGTCTGAGAGTTCTATTTTAGAGACATTAGGACTGCCACCGATATTCAAACCTCTATTCGTGGAGTTATTGTTATCGTCACTGTCAATTTCATCTCTATAGATCCCCAGAGTCCCAAGTGCCATTTTCCCAGGTTATGTCCTCGGTAGTCTCAATCCAGACGGCATTATCCGTCACTGTTTTTGAAAACTTCATCCCCAGTCCACCATTATGTACCACCAACACATTTTTCTTCATTTTTGTCTATTTAATTGATTTGTTTCCTATTTGTTCTATCCATGGACGAACCACACACAGATATCTTATGACATAGTATACTTCATTTATGATATCAGTCAGGGTTGGCCGATCGATCTCCCTGCAATCCTTATGCATGTGATGTCCTTTGTTCAGCAGGTCAGACCTACTCCTGTCTCTATTGCACTGCCATTTGGGGTTCTAGTGTCTCACATCTATGAGGCTGCTCAGGTTCCTCTACTTTAGGATGAGGTTGAGTAGTTTGGGATTTAACTGATTGATGCCAACACTGTTCATCGATTAGTGAGGCAGGTCGTCATGTTACATATGTTTCCGCATCATCTTTTGGAGGTGGTTTCACATCATCTATTCCTGCTCGCATTGAGCGTCCTTCTTCTAACACTAGAGCTAGTAGATTTTCGGCAAAAGTGTAGGTTTGAGGAGGAGCGACAGGAGATGATTCTTTTGTAGGCAAAGTTGGCTGAGCATCACCGGATGATAGAGAGTATGATTGTAAGATTTGAGGCAGAGGTGCAACAAAGATCTATCCAGTAGTCTTGGCTTTCATCTCTTTTATATGAGATGTATTGCAGAGAGTAGAGCGACGGAGCAGGGATAATTAGGCGACGGAGAGATGATGGCATAACTCTTGATGGTGATGTGGATTCAGGAGGAGACTATTGAGATTACTTCTGTTTAAATTATATTCGGAGACAGTTATTGTTCATGATGTATTTATTTATTATGTATGATATGATTTACTCGATGACAATATTTGTTTACCATCTTTTTGGTTATATATCAGCTTATTTCACATGTTGTACATGGAGATTTATGGCATTTCATTTTATGCTGTTATATTATTCTGTTGAGGCATATGATTTATATTGGTGTATCTTATTTCAAATATTTATTCTTTATGTGCTCCATATATCTATTCACTGCTAGCTTATTATACATTGTCATTTGTATATACTGTTTGCTAATATTTTAATGATGTTTATCTAGTCATGATTTTATTAATTCATTATACTCTTGCTAGATATGATGTTTATGGTTTATATGTCCCACGATTTGTCTATTTCTGGTAAAAGGGGAAGACATATGTCATGTAGGGGGAGTTTGAAGTTGTAAGGTTATATGAACTGAGGTTATTTCGTTGAATACACACACTATACTATATAAAATTTGCCCAGCAGAGAAATATTCTAATTTTAATTTCCTTTGTAAATTTGAAGATTAGCATGAACAATTAACAATTAAAATGATGGGATTGTTATCTTGATTAAGATATATAAAATTAGCCAATTTTATTCTTTTTATCCTGCGCATACATTTATGTGATTAATTAAAGTAAAGTGCAAAAATCACAACCACAACGCGTCAATGTAAGAGGAAACCCAAATGGGAAAAACCTCGGACGGCTGGGCCTAGACAAATCCACTACAAATAGGTTTTACAAAGGACTCAAAAGACTTACAGACTTTGACTCAACAAGACATGCCGATGTCGTCCTCTACCTCCGAATTTGTAGTACGTGAAGCTCCAACGCATTGCTCGACACTGCTCCTGTCGCGGTATCCACCGAAGCCCAAACTACCGTCTCCAAAAAGCTTGAACGCAGAAATCCATCGCAAGTGTACTTGTTGAATTTCAGGTTGATGGCATGGGGTTTTGGTTCAAAAGTTAAATTGTGTTGGAGAAGGTTTTTAATCAAAAAGGAAGATATGAAATTTTTGCTATCAAGAATGTGAAAAACTTCCCTATCAAAAGAACTGATTTTCATCCATATATTGAAAAATGGAAAAGTAGTGGTCAATAGAAGTTATTTAAAATAACTATAGGAAAACGGTTAAAAAAAAATTCAAAACTGCAGATCTCATTCGAACGACCTTTCGTTCGAACGAGATATCTAACGATAGTCCAGTACAGATGTTAGATAAGTCGTTCGAACGAGATTGTTTGAACGACATTTCTAATGAACTTCTAACGAGATACCAGTGCAGGCTAGGCCAGGTCGTTCAATCCAGGTCATTCGAACGACGTGGAAAATGCTTCGAACGAAATTTTTTTTCCTTGAAAAAAAATTTAAAATTAATTTCTGAAATGGTTTTTATGAAAATTAATTCATGTGAAAATTACTCCAAAACATAAAATGATTTTGGTCATATACCTTTTTAGGAGAATGGAATTGAAATGCATATTGATGTCGCGTGAACTTTGGATGCCTGATTCTCTAAGGTTATATGAAGCTTGATTAGAAATCACCCAAAAGAATTTTGTCCAACGGAATGTAGCCAATATAACAAATGACTCGATTGTAAATTTTTCCTTATAAATCTCCCCCTTTGGCTATTCCGGGACAAAAGAAAATAAACAAAAATAAACAAAAAGACTGAATTTTCTAAGCAAGTCGTCAAGCTGATTCTAAAGCTTGTCCCAAAAACCCAAATAAAAAGACAGACTAAATAACTCGACTGACGATGTGCTGCAGAAAAGTAGGCGATATATCCTACACACATGAAACAACAAATACATAAAATGCATGGGGAAATAGAGAATATAAATCAAGCGTTAACTAATCATGAGAATATAAAGCAAGTTAATTAATCATGAGAATGACATATGTTAAATTATAATTAACTCCCCCTAAATTATAAACTTCCCCTATCAACGTTTCTCCCCCTTTTTGTCCAGAAGAGACAAATGGATAGAAATATCCTGCATGGTTAGAGAAAAGGATATGAGGAATAAAAGTAATAGACAAATATGTAACCCAAACCAATATCCATCTATGCAACAATGGAATAAACATGAGAGAAATATCATTAACCATAAAAAATATCCATACATCAATAAATAGAATGTAATCAAACCAAATAAAAGCCTACAAGTGAGAAAATGTAAATAAAGATGTTCCGCTCACCCTCACAAGTACAGAAGATGAAATAAACTGAAACAAAAATGAAATCAAGGAGGTGGGACATCATGTGGTGAATCATCTGGAAGGGACCCGATATCGGATGAGCCAGCATCACGGCACATCTCCATGCGAAGAATCGCCTCAAGGTGCTCAAGAAGCATATAATCCCAATGTGCTTGAGCTTCATCCCGATGTTCTTGAGCCTCCTCGCGATGAGCGTGAGCCTCCCTATCTTGCTGCATAGTAATCAGAAGCTCCTACAGAATAGCCCGGTCTTAACGCCTGTACTCTTGAATTTGCTCCACCTGTGAGTGCACAAACCTAAGATCCTCCGATTCAATGGTAGAGGGAGCATGAGAAGATGATGGTCTAGGGGTATCACGAGAGGGTAGTGGTCTAGTAGGATCAGGAGTGGAGGAAGTGGTGGATTGAAAAGATGCGGATTGAGAGGTAGTGAGTTGAGGAGTATCAGGGGGTAAGTGACTACGAGACCTACCAACAGAGGACATATCAATGGTTTGGTAGCGGGTCACAGGGACATCGGTGGGAACACGAGGGCAGACGACAGCAAGGCAATGGAGGGTAATAATAACGGCATAGGGGAGTGCTTGTCTAACGGGACTGGAGGGGTTGATTCTAACAGACTTAATGACAAGATAAAGGAAAGCAGGTATCACTACACCAAAACAGGGCAATTGTAACGGGCAAAAACCGTTACAAAAAATATTTGTAACGGATTAAATCCGTTGAAAAATTGGCGTTATTTATTTTACTAACAAAATTTGTAACGGATAAAATCCGTTACAAAATTAATATTTGTAACGGAGTAAAACCGTTGCAATTTATTTTGTAACGGATTTGGTGTTAGTACAGATCACATATATTAGTAACGGATTTACTAAATTGTAACGGTTTTGACCCGTTACAAATATAGAATTTGTAACAGATAAAACCGTTACAAAATACATTGTAACGGATTAGGAGTGTCATATATTTATTACTGATATTTTAATTTGTAATAGTTAAAGTTCATTAGCAATATTAATATATTTCTAAAAAAATATATTAATTTCTAATTAAATAAATAGATATAAAAACACTAGTAAAAACCCGTTCTTAGCCAATGGCAATGCATTTAGAATCAACCAATACTCATAAATTTCACTCCAAACATAATTGAAAACACACTGACAAAATGAATGACACTACATTTCGGTGATAAAAATAATTCAATGACATTAAATTGGTCTAACTATTTATTCATAACCATTGGCATTCTTAAAATAATGTAGTACAAGATAAACCATCTAGCTTTTAACCATAATAGTACTCGAAGCAAAGTCTAAGAACTTTAAAGTTCTAAACATATTATTCTCCGAAAAGTAATCTTCATGATAAGTAATCTTCATGATATTCTTTGTAAAAGTAGACTTCATTCTTCCAAAAGTAATCTTCATATTTCCCAATAAGAACCTGTTGAACAAACTCAATCTTAGTAAATGATTAAGCATAAATGAGTAAATTTGGTATAGTCTTAGTTTAGACAAGTTAATTTGGTATCTATTTCCTTACACTGGAATTATGCAAGCCTCGGCACCAAAACTTCCATCACTATCGTAGCTCTGAAGTAATATCACCCCCACTTTCGTACCGACTTTTTCTTTTCCCCTACTTTTCTGAAAATTTGAGAAACACCTCAAAGTGTTACAAAACCTCACAAAATGTCACAATAAAACACTCCAAAGTGACACTTAAATAGTTTTTACGATGTTTTTAGGAGACTTGTCAAGGGTGTATCATAATTATATTGAAAACAGATATAGCTTAACTCAAATAAACATTCATACAGTTGAAATGCTATGAACCTTGGACCAAAGGAGGGATACTAAAACGATTCAGAGAAGAACTGATAATGGCGCAACCGATGATACCCAAAATAGTTTTGGATTTCCCGTGCTTTTTTCATTAACAAGAGATGAAAATTAAGAAGATGAATAGATAGTGATGACTATAATCACAATAAATAATTAAATCCTTAAGAACATACTAAGATATTCAATCATAGAGGAAGGAGAGTGCTCTCAGAATCTCACTTGAAAGTAATTGGCAATACATAATGAACCAAAATCAAATAAGTATATATACGAAGTTTGAAATTGAGATCGATGTGATTTTGTGAAAACACGGTAGCTTATACAAAGTAACGTTTATTTAAGGTGAGAAGTTGGTTAACTACAATACTTGTATCAAATTCCCTCGCAAGAAAAACCAATAGGTGTTTGACAGGAAAGTTCATATTGGTGTTTCTATATGTTTTCATGCATTAACTGTTCTTAAATTACTACAGATTTATTCAAACTAAATTTTCTTCGTAATATATACCAACTAAAAAGAGAAGAAGCAAAAAATGGGCACCAAAAAAATGTATACCTGAATGAACATTAGTGTGCTCAGATGTACTTGTAGTGGCACCATTGTTGGAACACTGCGGTGTTGATCTGTCATTAAATGTAAAAATAAATTTTGTATAAGATAAGTTATTCAATACGAGTAATTAAAAACAACACATGTATAAAAACAACACAGGAACCTATTATCAGTGGGCCTCAAAGATTGGAAATTCAACATTAATCTCGGTTGAAACGCATCAATATTCAGCAGAATTAATACTCAAGATAATAACACCTAAAAACACTAAAAAAAGATGTGAAATTAAGGCCAAGCACCTTCTCCCAATAAAAATATTCAAATGAGAAGCAAATTCATAAATTGAGCGCGACTACCCTCACTGTTGTTCATCATCACGCCTGGGAGCTTCCGTAATCTCGTCTACCCCATCAACTTGCATATCAGATGTCCACAGAGATAAAGAATATAGATTGTGACAGAGATAAATAATCGCTCAATTTGCGAAGTGCTTGGCTTATAAGTCTATCTTGCATTACCATGTGTGCATCAACCATCACACCATCAAGTTCACCTTTAGGCATAAGGGCATCTACCTGTCAGTCAAAATATTTTCATAAGGAGCTAAAAAATGTGTCAAATCAAGCAAAGCTTCCATTGGAAAATCTTACTGAAATTAGACGTTAAAAACCAATATGATTTTCTCCCCATGTCCTACATTAAGAGTCTTATTTTCTATTCTGGATCTTCCTGAATTAAGAGTCATGTTTCTATAAATTATATCGAAATAAAAAAAAAAAAGTTAGCTAAATTCATTCAGAATGGAGTAAGATCCTATATTAATGAGTCTTACTATAAAAAATATATCCACAGGCCCTCGATGGAAGGTTCCACCCTCACCCAGCCCACATAGCAGCAAAGCCACTCATCCCTAGCCATCGGCTTAGGTTCCCGATTCTCGCGAACTGCAGACAACCACCTTGAAAGTTTGCCGGATGACCCCCGACAACAAGTTGCATCTCCTGGACATCCTGATCATCCAGTCGCCTCCCCCAATCTTCTAGTTATGGTCGTCGGTCATCATGGTAAGACCAGGCCCTTAGAGCATATTACGAATCATCAACAACAAGGGTCGCGAGCGGATGCAAGAGCCCATTGCTTCAGTCAGTTGGTCGCTCACCTGAGAAAGAGGTAACGGAAGTTCAGAAACCTCCCAACCCCCCACACAGAGTTCCTACACCTCGTCCATACAAGAGTATCTCTATGTTTACTACCCATCACTTCCACTTTAGAACAAATAAATAAATAGTTGTGAGGCATAAACATGTAGACTTTATTAGAATCCCAACCTCTTATGCAATCAAGCAGATCAAATATGAAAAGAGTCTTAGGAATACTGTTTGAGTCTATTAAACCATCTCCAAACCAATTATCCCATTTGACATTGATTTTCCCCTTACCAATTAGTCATTTACAGTGGATCTCTACCATCTCCCTCGGCATAATCATTCTTTTCTATTATTTTATCACTTCGACCAACTTCTTCGATCAGATATGGTATGCATTTCAGTACTGATCAAAAAATATATCCTTGAGATTTTTCCTTTGTTACAACATCTGTGGAAACATATAAATACATTTCAAATAAGCCATTCAGCAGCAAAAGTATAATTAGCCTGATTTTAAAGCGTAAAGAGGAAAACTCAGCCCAGCATAAGACTATAAACAGGACATTTAAATTAAAGTTGGAAGTTGGAAAGATGGTAGTTTCAGAATACATCTTATGGTTCACAAAGATATCAGTGGGAAGATGAATTTGAAGACATCGATAAATCTCTAATAATCCTTTCTTTCCACTACAACACGTGGGGCCCCAGTATTAGTCATAGATCAAGCAAGAATCATGAACCTCACAAATACAGTGCTCATCTAGTCTTTCTCTCTGGTTGAGCAAACTAAAGAAACTCCTCAGGAAGAAGAAAATTATCAGTCTCTGTAAATGGCGACGAGACATACTTTCTTTTTCTATGTAAGGAAAACTTGCCCAAAATGGTGAACCCTCTAGACAATCATTCTGTCCAAACTCCATTTGAGAACTAACTTTTGCAAGATATCTAAGGAACCACCTTTAGCCTTAGAAGCCAACTCACGTTCACCCAAAAAGGACTGCACTTGTATAAAGAATGAAAATAATATATTCGACATGTGTTAAATCAATATAAATGATTTGCTTATTGTTTGGGAAAAAACATGATAGCATATATAGAGTACTTAATGGAGATATAACCCAAACATAGGTTTTACCTTAAAAGCTCCACTTAGCAACCCGTTAACTTGACTTTAACTTCCTGGAAACAATTATTCTCCATATTAATGTTAACAACAATGAATTTTGAGGATGTAAAAGGATATGCACGGATAACTATAAGATCGTGGAAAGTGATGTCCTACAAATGTGGGATTGTGGAAATACAATACATGACCTTCTAACTTAAAATGAAGCCTAAAACAAATAAAACAATACTTGATATGTTTGGATGACTTCTTGAAAGGACCTTACCTCGAATTCATTTTTCACCGTGCAATCAACCTTCAAAATAGAAGGAAACAAAATAACATTAGATCAATGTTGACACGAAACAAAGACAAAATCAATGGTTTTCAACACATGACCTGTTTTTTAAAACAAAAAGTAGTATGTGAAATCATCAATTAAGTTAAGTTAACTACAGATATATTGAAACCAAAACTCTGAAAGAATCAATGATTATGCTTAGAACTACAGTATTAGATCTAAATGATAATTATCAAAGTCTAAATTAATATATAAACTGCTATTTGTTTTCCTGTTCAGTTAAACAAAGTTGGCTATGATTCAATTGATGTTGAAAATCCTAGAAATAGTTTATATGTAACAGGATTATCGCCTCAGATCACAATGAGGGACCTCGATAAAAATTTCTCGATAGAGGGGACAATAGAGGATGTTTACCTTATGGTCGATCCTTGGAGGAGAGAGTCTCGAGGATTTGGTTTTGTGACAATCTCCTTGGTTAAGGAGGTGGATCGCTGCATAAGTATCTGGACAAATCTGTAGCAGATCATACTATCCTTATTACAATTACCGAAGGTCCTTCTCCCGATATTACCCACTATACAACAGGTCCCCTCTCAGCAAGCGCAACCACGATTGATCACACTCCCCCTACTATTATAGGGATAACTCACCGGTTGTATATCGATACTACGGACGCAGTAGCCGACACTATGGCTCCATTTCCAGAAAAATTTCTTTGAGGTATATGAACTACTCTCGCAGTCTCTCTCCGAGGAGATCAATAAGGAGATACTCGCGCATTGTTTCCCTAAGGTTGAGGAGGTACTCATGGAGAAGCTACTCGCGCAACATTTCTCCCAGGTCAAGGAGGAGCTTGAGGTGGAGTGTTTATCCTGGATACTCTGTGGAAAGCTATTCTTCCAGGAGACGCAGTGCTATACGATCATCTAGGTTTTTTGCAAGGTCTGTTACTCCTACGTCTGCTTCACATTCATCATAGATGGATAGGGACCTTGTCACAATACCTTGGGTGTTATGATTTAAAAGATATTTTTCTAATTTACCTCAACAAAATTAAAAATAAAATTGAAGTAACTGAAGCAAAATTCGATCAAAACTTAACTAAATTCAAATCTTCAACGTGAATATACAACTCCATAGGCTTCAGAATAATGATGTGTAGTGAAAAAAATTATATACACTGATCTTTTTTAATCTTATAAAATAGTATTTCAGAATTCTTTCTTAAATCCCTAAAATTATTATGAAAGGAGAAAATTTCCATCAACCTCTGGCAATATCGACTTCAAAATAATGATCGAGTCCAACCTATAGTAGTAATACAACTGGAAGGCGATCTTAAATCTGCAACAGAGGTCACGAGACCACTCACATAAATGGAAGGCGATATTAAATGTTAATTTGTGGACTAAATAGAGAATTTAAGGAGTTATTTAAGAATGGACATTTCTTCGCACACAACTGGAAGGTGATCTGTAAGGATGGACTTGTCGCTATCACTGACTACTTTGTTAGTATGTCCATGATAAAAAGGGACAAAATGTTCTTCACAAACTCCCCAACACCCACACCTCCTCCAAAACAACCGTTCAAGAAAAGAAAACTAAAAACAAATAATAAAGTACACCTATAGCACATCTGATGCGCAGAGAAGAATAAATTTAGTACTATGCAATTTACATTTTAATATAGTATTAGGTGATGCCCTATTTTAATATAACTATTAATATGACGATGAACATATTAATATCCGAATTATCAAGAGATAAGAACATGCTCGCACACAGAAAATGTCAAAACCTCATTCCTGCTTTGATAAAAAAAATATTCTTTATGTTTTGCAAATACTAGAATGATGAGGACATTACCCAATTACGCTCGTGTTAGCCTTCTCATCCACAGTGCGAGCTTTGGTTTCCAGGATGAGGACTCTTCTAGTCGCTCTGATATATAAACGCTAAGACGACATGGTATGTCTAGTTAGTAGTGATATCCTAGACTATCCAATGACTCCGACCTTTAAACTATCAAGAATTAATGACTTTGACTGAACCTTTCACCCTCGTGACTATACATATTACTATGATATGAATTATATAGGAATGTCAGATCAAATCAGGTGCAGAGAATTCTCCCCCACACTTAATTGTTAAACTTTGCCTACCGATAAACATATCTGACTTCATGAGAAAGGTTGATACATTTTCACAGTAAAAAGACATGATCATAACTAGTTCTATGCAACGTAGAAACTGAAATAGAGGGATAGAAACCACAATGGCTCAAAGAGAATTGACTAGAGTTTATATTTATTTTCTTTGCCCCCTGTAGCAGTTCCTATGTTAGCTAAAAAGGAGTTAAAATATATGAATAGAAAACTAGTAAATTGGCATACTAAATTATAAACTCAGCATAGTTAAGATTTCCAATACAAACTAATTTTTTAGTACTGTTATAAGATCTAGGCATTAAGACATACGAGACCAAACTAGAACATCCTTAATATAGTGATACATAGTAAAGTAGTATTCCACTTAAATTTATATTAAACTGAAGCAGAAACCAAATATTATTAAATAAAAATAAGCAATGATCAAATGATAATGGTGACTAGTTTTGGATATAATACCCACTACTATCACTACAAAAACCAAACTACAAATGCTTCAAGTTCAAAAATAAAAATAACTAGTTTAGGACTATATCTCCCTCAAGCATTGTCCCTCTAAATTTCATCTCTATCTTTATATTTGCATCTTCATGATCATTATCTTGAACTACACTAGTGTCAACTATTAAACCATATCCATCCCTCGCCCATCGTAAGTTTTGATATTCATTCAAATATTTCATGACAAACATCTCATCTAAATTAAGCAACAACTCTTCTTCAGCTTCTTGAACTGTCGTGTACCTATTAAATTGGTCTCTTGGTATTATGGGAACAACAACATGCCAATCTGTATCGATAGGGTCCTGCACATAAAATACTTATTCTGCTTGGGATGCTAGTATGAAAGGTTCGTAACACTCTCGATCATCCTTATATTTCAAATGCTTGAAATTCACTTGTTAACTTTTGTACCCATACGATTTTCAACCCAATCACACTTGAACAATACAAACTTTATGCCATTAAGATACTGAACTTCAATAATGTATGTTAGTTCCCGATAATATGTAATATCACCCATAATGGGGGTTTTATCCTTCTGGCTAGAATAACTCATTTGTTCAACTTTTATAACAACTGCTCTATTTTGAGTTTTCTTTACCCTATCATATTTCTTTGTTTGAAATCTAAAACCTCTAATAATATAAGTGTTGAATCTGATGACATCCTTAAGAGGACCTAAAGACGACATTTAATTTTGTCGGATACTTGCATACCGTCACGTGCCAATTTATTAACCTATAGGATAGTAATAAAGTAAATGTCAATATAAAAGTATAGTAGTTATTCATAATTCAACTATTAGTTATGATATTTTTTTTACAGAATCCTCAAAAACTGACCTCAAAAACCAGCGCACAAAAATGACAACCACGGGGTTTTGATCATCTAACCAGGACATAATATCACTAAAAAGATTCATTCCAGCTTAATGAGCAAAGATAAAATGAGAAGTCTTAAAGCTTTGAGGGAGTGAAGCCTATCATGTAGCTCAAGTTTTGATATTTTCCGAAAGGGTTGTGCTAAAGGCGCGCTTTAAAATGATTGTATAATGTGCCTATAAATATTGTGATGTGGTGCTCAGGAGAAAAATTGGGGTTGCTTTTAGCACGATCCTTTTCGAAAATCTTTCCATTACTACTTGCTTATCTTTAAATATTCTAGATATTCTTCTCATTCAAAATCAACCAAAATGATGTCATTACGATGCATCTCTGAAGGTGTCTATGTCGTTTCTTATCTCCATGAAAAAAATTCCATAAGAAGTGGAGAACATCTCGCCTATTCACTCATCTCTTTCCCCAAAAATATCAAGCTTTTCAAAAAAATGTATGTACTATTTTCAAACTTTTTCTATCTTTGATGTCAATGTACCCTAGTAGTTTGTTTTGTCAATCAAAGTATCTCGTCCTCGATGGAGAATCTATCCATAATTTTTATCAGGTTTGGAAACAATGCGTTGATTACTTGGTAAGAGATGGGAAATTTGATGATCAAAAATTTTAAATGTTGATACTTGAGGTGGGTGACTAGACTCTCTTCCCTCATAGATATGTTGTGTTCACCTAAAATCTTCAATCAAATCGACTCGAGCGATCTATTTATACCTATCTTCTTCCTTAGATAAGATATCTAAAATAACCAACTTATACGATTTATGGTAAGTAAATTGATCAATGAAATAAAACCCAACAATCAATTGTGTAATTAAAAAAGGACAAATATAATCTTACATTGGTAGTCCTAGAAAAAATGACACCCCTCTCTATAAAGAACAAGCCCTTCTCGTTCTTACATATCAACTGCAAGTCGAATTTATTGAAGGCGCAAGTTGATTGATTTTACAATATCAAACTCAAAATTATGAAGCAAACTTACTTAACATATCAAGTCCGTCTCATAAACCTTACTTTAGAGATAAAAAGTCCCCCAAAAACACTACAAAGGTCAAGGACCAAGAAATATCTCGACATAATTGAATTTATCATTTAAAGACACTTCAGGCGATAAATTTAACACAAGGAAAACTATACAGACTTGTCATGTTACTAAGGAATCACAAACACATGCGCATACGCACTAAAACATAAAACATAAGAATATATAAATATTATAATAGATGCCAACTCTAGTGGATAATAAACTGATCTGCAAAAGTACGAAATTCATTACCCTGTAATGCAAGAATTGCCAACAACTAAAAACTACAGATGCGCATATTCATGAACCTTAGCAGATCAATAATACCTGAGGCAGGTTTCACCCTTATACACAGTTGTCAAAGTAACTACATGACCACAACATTTAAAAGAAGTTAATGTCCTTGAATTCATGAAACTATTTATTAAGAGAATCGCGTCAAATATGAATACAAATTCTGTACAAACGTTAGGATAATGCTATGATCATCACAGACATTTCTTCGAAAAATGTCTATTTAATATACACAACATTATCAAATCTAAAAAATATGACAACCACACTAAAAACTTGTGAGTCATTTAGCTCAACCGTTGAACAACAAATCCTACAATTTGGTCAAGAAGAAAAGAATCAGCTTATCACATTGAAATTAATTTATAATAGTGTATTAGTAGTATAGGATGGGGTATCAAAACTTGGATTTGGCACGAAGCTCATTAGTGACCTAAAGCTTCATACGGTAGATTTTGGGGTATTCATTTGCCTCCGAAGGGAGAGCTCTCCCTAAAATTTAGAATTGATGGAACTACACACAATCGAAAAGTAAAGGAACAATTTCAAAATTTATGACCCTTTACAGTAATCGATCAAACACATATACCTATCTATAGTGGTGGAGACAGAAATTTAGTCTAGGTGGGGCACAACTCAATGACGGGGGTTCAGGGGTAGTAATCCCCGAAAAAAAAATTAAAATTATTTTTACGTTATTACAAATATTTAAATTATAATTTATATTTTTAGACAATTATAACTCAAATAAAACAACATTGAATACAATAACATCGAATACAAATATTTGATTGATAATTTGTATTTTTATAGCTATTATTCTAGATCATCAAAAATTAAATCATAAAAATACCTCAATAGCTCTAATCCAATCAAAGAAAAAATGTCCGAGGTCGAAATTCCCCACCACAAATTGCAAATCCTAAAAACAAATCGGACCACAATACTTTATTGTTAAAAAGAGCATTCAAAATATGAAGTTGTCAAGATATTAGCAACCAATAGAAAAAATATTATTATGAAAAATTCATTAACAATTAATCTAGAATATTGTTTGGGAAAACACTTAACCTGCTGCAAATGAAACCACGAGCCGAAACAGCTAGCCAAAACCATCTGCTCCAAACCAAGGACTATGCTTAGCTACAACCATCTGAAACACAAAACAAAGAACAAACCATCTGCTCCATCTTCTCTCTCACCAAACAAACCCACCACGAACCAAACCTCCACACATCTGGAAACACATCTGTGAGCAGGAGTAGCCATGGGTGGTCCAGTAAATCGGTTTGGATTCTATTAGATTTATGATTCTCAAGAGGTCTCTCTCACCGTGAGTATGAGTTCTACAGCGACCCGGATTAGGGTTTTTCTTAGTTTATATATGAGATGGCTGGCGAGAGGGAATGGAACCCTAAAACAATATTCTCTATGTTGGTGAGCGGTAACGGGGATAAGGACACAGGTCGGCGAGGAGAGGCGATGGACTGGAACAGTTATTTGGGGGAAAGGTTTGGAAATTGGGGGGAATAAATCCCGCCCGACTTACTATACATTTTGTTTTTAGTTTTTTCTTCCTTTTAATCATATATTGCAACGATTAGTGATATATTCCAACGGTTATATTTGATTTGTAATGGTTTTTAACCATTACAATTTTTTACTGGATAAAGTCCGTTACAAATAGGGGAAAAAATCCGTTACAAAATAAGCTTTTTGGTGTAGTGTATGTCAATGGAAGCCCTAATGCTAATGGAAAACATGAGGTCGTCCACGTGCATCTTAGTGATTTGAGTTGAGTTTTCACGTCGAATGAGACAAGCACACACAATCTAATTTAAGACCATAAAATCCAGATGTAAATTTTTATGGAAAATGGTAACAGTATCGGGTTGGAGAATCCTACACACAGTGCTTATAATTAGATTGAAGTCAGGATGAGAATCGAGAGCCCAAGGGTAGGATGGATTATTGACTCAGGATAAAGTGATGAGATAGGCTATGGAGTCAGGACTGATAATGACATCCCTACCTCGCACTCGAGAGAAAATGTGATCCTCACGAGCAGATATCCAAAAATAAATTCCCGAATAAGGTTGGGAAAAATTGTATCAGTGAGGTTGAACAAGGGGTCCCGTCCTAAGTCAGATATCCAAGAGTGGACTGTGGTGCCTGCTAGAGATGTGAGATGGACAAGTTTTTCACGGATAATAGACCTAGTGGGAAAACCCTGTGTATGGTATTGGGTATGACTTGTGAGAGTCCTCCAACACAATTTAAGGTCGGGAATAGACGAATTAACATTGGATCCCTCATCGGATGAGGATGAAGAGTGTTCCTCAGGAGAGTCGCTTATGCGATGGGAGCGAAGACCACGAGGGGTCATTCGAGATTTCTAAAACTAGGACCTACCCAACCAAAATCCATCCAAACCGCCAAACAATACCAATAAACAAAAACAGCAATAATTTCGATCCTCCGTTAGAGATAAAATAAAAACAATGAAAAAAATAATAATCAAGTGAAGTTCCACGAAATTATCAAAAAAATAATAATTTTAACAAAAATGATAATGTTCAGGGAGTTCAACTTAATTAGGGGCAAAAAAAATTATGATATATTATATAGCCCCAAAGTAAAAGCTATATATATATATACATATATAAAAAGAAGAGAAGAAAGAGAAAGAATATACCTAGAAAATAGAAGAGGAAGAACTCCAACTCGGAACCCTAAGAGAAAATGATAAATGGAAGAGAAATGAGGGTTGAGGAAGGAAGAAATATGTTAAATGGAGGTGAGGGGAAAATCGTAGGAAAAATGGTAAATGGGAGTAGTGGGGAAATGGGTTAATGGGAGGAGAGGGGAGAGGGTAAGTGGGGAAATGTGAGAAGAATGATGGAGAGATTTGGGGAAAATGGGGAAATCATGGGGAACGAGGAGAGAGAGAGAGAAAAAATGAAGCGGCAGAAATTTGGGAAGAGAAATCACCCAAAAGAAACCCAGGTCATTCGAACGAGAAATGTCATTCGAACGACTTCTGTCGAACGATATCCCAGAAACATTTAATGATCCTCGTTAGAAACTTCGTTAGAAGTTCGTTCGAACGACATTTTCATTCGAACGATATGACAGTCTGGAATTGGAAAATGTCATTCAAAAACTCGTTTGAATGAGATTTTCTGACGAACTTCAAATAGTTTAAAAAAATAATAAAAAGAAAATAACAAATATGAAGGAGTTGGGAAGGCCAGAAAATTTCCAAAATGAAGGTTTTAACAGTCCTAGGTTTTGAAGACACATCCAAACTGTGGGAGCGAAAGTGTAGGGGTGTGAACAATACGCTTGAGAGCTTTTACCTAAGACAATGCACAAGTGAGTAATGCCAAACAATATATAGACGCACTATACACTCACATCAGCCTTAGGTCAATAAAGAAATACCATAGGACACTCAAACACTATAGCAACACGCATACAATATAGATTATTCTCTTGTCAATGTTGTCACAATTAGAAAGAAATCTATCGAATAACTGTGCATGCCTATTGATCATCAACTTATATCTCCGATTAGCAACTATAGATTGAGACTTTTCTTTTGAATAATCAATCAAGCTAAATAATGTTGGCCTTGGCATTATATATATCATTTTCAATGCTTCAATTTTAGGCATTTATTCTATCATGTAAATGGAGGCTATTCACGCAAAACCTTTTTGTTTTTCGCAACCCGAGTCCATTGCTAGAAACAAAAAACAACCGGGTGAATATAATTACATTTTTTTGTTTAAATCTGGGCAATGGATGATCATGCACACTTTCGATTTCTTATAAGAGATGTGACTAAGATTGAAAAGATAACACCAAATCTCACCATACGAGTGCAATGTGAAAAAGATATCCACAATATTTCGTGAAAAGTGTGTGCAATAAGGAAAATATATGAGGCAATCACAGAAATACATATCATAAAAGAGCATTATAGTGCACAAGAGAAACGAAGTCCGAATTAACTACTCATCAAAAGCCATGTGGACATAAAATAGAATTGTGATCCGAACACATCGAACACAAAACCATATGGACAAAATTTTGTGAAAGCTTTTCTAACCATTCCCGTTTTCCTTGAAAAGAAAAGAAAAGAAAATATTTTTGAAATTTTGAATAAAAAATATACAAAGATAATCTAGTCCATAGGTAAAAAGATAGACAATAAACATAACCTAAACTAGATAGATGACTTCGATCTCAATCAATGGAGAAAACCCCAATCAATTTCCTAAGGTTTTCAAACCTAAGGGCATCTAGAGGTTTTGTGAAGATATCGACAAATTGTTGATTGGTGCCAACGAAGCTTAAGGAAATAATTTTCTCTTCAACTAAGTCACGAATAAAATATTCACGGATCCTAATATGCTAGTTCTAGAATGTTGAACGGGATTATAGGAAATGTGAATTACCCTTGTATTATCGCAATAGATAGTCATAGTGCCTTGATAAATACCGTAATCTTCCAACATTTGGAGTGCAACAACTCCCATCGGCTATGTATTCGGCATTCGCCATGGATAAAGAAATAGAATTTTGTTTCTTGCTCATCCATGAGACAATGCACTTCTAAAGTAGAAACAACCGCCAGATCTAATTTTTCATCCATCAATATATCTTGCCCAATTGGCATACGAATATGCCGATAGACAATCATTTGTGTCGAAGGAATACTGAATCCCAAAAGATAGGGTACCACTAACATATTTGATGATACGTTTAATGGCTTGTAAATGAGACTTTTTTGGGGAGGCTTGATAGCGGGCAGAAACTCCTACACTAAAGGAAATATTCGGACGACTAGCGGTTAGGTAAAGTAGACTACTATCATACTCCTACAGAGAGTGTGCTCTACATCCTTTCCTTCGGTGTCCTTGCTAAGTTTAATAGATGAACTCATTGGAGTACGTGCATGCTTAGTAGATTATAGTTTAAATTTCTTAACAAGGTCTTTAGCATACTTAGTTTGGTAAAAAAACATCGCACTTTCGAGTTGACGAACTTGAAGACCTAGGAAAAAGGTAAGTTCACCGACCATACTCATCTCAAATTCATCTTGCATTTCTTTTAAAAAAATTTGAGTATGTTTATCATACATAGAACCAAACACTATGTCATTGACATATACTTCTGCAACTAGAATATCTTTCTCATAACAACGGACAAATAGTGCCATATCTACTCCCCCTCTCAAAAATTCACGAGAAAGGAGATAAGAAGTGATTCTTTCATACCAAGCATGGGGTGCTTGTTTCAAGCCATATAGCATTTACTTTAGAAAGAAGACATGATTAGGATGCTTCGGTTCCTCAAACCCTTTAGGTTGTTCAACATAGTCTTTTTCTTGAAGAATTCCATTTAAAAAAGAACTTTTGACATCCATTTGATACAATTTAAATTTAAGGTGACATGCTATGGATAGTAAAAGGCGAACTGATTCTAACCTAGCAACTGGAGAAAAGTCTTTTCAAAGTAAACACCTTCTATTTGGGTGTATCCTTGGGCAACCAACCTAGATTTGTTACGAAAAATGACACCATTTGCATTCATTTTATTCTTAAAAATCCATTTGGTACCAATGACGTTAGTATTGAAAGGCCTAGGGACTAATACCCAAACATCATTTTTCTTAAATTGAAACAATTCTTCTTGCATGGCATTAATCCAATGTTTATCTTTCAACGCTTCTTTAAATTTTTTAGGTTTAATTTTAGAAGTATAGAACAAATAGGTAACTTCATTTTCTAATTGAGCCCTAGTCTTGACACCTACTTCGGGATCTCCTATAATTTTTTAAGGGTCATGAATTTTACGAACCCAAGAAGAAGGATCCTTTCTCTCAGTAGTTGGAACAACCAAGTCAGAGTGAGACTCAATATTTTCTACACCGAAAACAACATCACACTCACATGGAAAATCTTCCTTATTTTCAATAGATGTGGCTGGAGCATTGTCTTTTATTACAACATTAATTGATTCCATGACTTTTGAACTACTTAAGTTGAAAACTCTAAAAGCTCTACTGTTTTGAGAATATCCTAGGAGAATACCTTCATCACTCCTTGAGTCAAATTTACCTAGGAGTTCTCTATCCCGAAGGATATAACAAGGACTACCAAAAACTCTAAAATAGGGCAAATTATATTTCTTACTAGTCCACAATTCATATGGTGTTTTGTTAGTATTAGGACGCAAATAAACCCTATTTATGGTGTGACATGCAGTGTTAACCTCTTCGGCCCAAAACCTACAAGGCATATTTCTTCTTAGGAGCATAGATCTTGCAATTTCTTGGATTGTTCGATTTTTTCTTTAAACTAGACCATTTTGTTGTGGAGTTCGAACGGCCGAGAATTCATGCTTAATCCCTATTTCATCACAAAAGGCATTTACACCGAATTCCTTGAATTTGGTTCCATTATCACTCCTAAAGTGGTTTATGGTAACACCGTGTTAATTTTGAAGAATTCTATATTTAACAGTGAGAAAACCTACTATGGAGTATCTTGAGAAATCATCCACCATTACTAAAATATATCTCTATCTTCCTATGCTCTCGGTAAGAGTGGGACCCATAAGGTCCATGTGTATCAATTCTAAGACACGAGAGGTAGTTATTGAGTTTAACCTTTTATGAGGATACTTAATTTGCTTTCCTAATTGACAAGGCCCGCAAATGGTGGAGGTTGGTTTTCCTAGAGATGGTAAGCCTCGAACTAGCTCTTCTCTAACTAATCGATCAAGATCTCTAAAGTTAACATTACCTAACCTTTGGTGCCAATGATCGACAGACGAGGCTTTTGCACTATTAAAAACTAAAGAGGATTTAGGAACTATTCCATAGCAATTGTCACTAGTTCTCACACCTTGTAAAATAGACTCGTCGGATTTATCATAAATGGTGCACTCCGATTGACTAAACTTGACATCAAGATTTTCATCACATAATTGACTAATACATATCAAATTTTCCTTGAGACCATCAACACAAAGGACATTTTCAAGTTTAGGAAGCCCAAAAATTTCAATAGATCCTCTACCCATGATTCGAGATTTGTTTCCATCCCCAAAGGTGACCTTACCATCTTTATAGTTTTCAAGAGTGGTAAACAAAGATTTATCACTGGTCATATGTCTCGAGCAACCACTATCAAAATACCATTGAGAGGTATTTTGAGCCTTAAGAGCAACATGAGAAACAAAAGCTTTATTGGTATTATCTTTCTTAACCCAAGCTTGAGCTGTATTCTTCCCTTTGTTGACTCTAGTATATTGGTTGGAATTATTTCCTTGGACATTACAGAACCTTAGAAATTCTTCCATAAGACCTTTAGAAGTATTAGCTAGATACTCAACCGGGCTCTTAAGATTAGCTAAGGAGCTATAATTTTTCTTAAAAGTTATGAAATAAGAGTTCTTCCCAAGCTTGTAACAAAAATCTCTAAGATGACCCCATTTGTGACAATAAGTGCACACATAGGGTTGTTTTGGAGTCACTTTTGAAGATTGCTTAGGTAGACTTATTTTAGGTAAAAAAAGGTTTAGGTGGATTTGATTTGGTAACAAAGTTAGCTACGGGTTCGGGTTTGACTTTGGATGACTCTCCTTCTTCATATCCTATACCTTTTCTCTCTTGATAACATTTCTCCTTATATCCTAAAATAGGACCTAGAAATAATTTCCCCATTCTTCCTGAATTATCTTCGAGTGTGACTTTAACTTCACGATAGGACTCAAGATCTTTTTCAAGTTGGACAATTTTAGCTTCAAGAAATTTTTTAATCTCTAAATACTCATGATGATCTTTGTTTACACCTTTCAAGGAGATAATTAAGTCATATTTTCTTTACATGCCAAGATAAGCTTCTTAGAAAGAGATATCTTAATTGCCTCGAGTTGACTAACTAAAGCCTCCTTCTCCTTTAGACTTTTTAACTCCTTTTCTGGAGTTAAAACTTTAAAGTTTAATCTTTTATTTACCTTTTGAATACAAAGAGACTCAGTGTATAGTTCAGAATAGGCGGATTACAATTCACTCTCATTTATTTCACTTTCACTTCCTGTTTCATCACTACTAGCAGAGTGAGTGGAAGTAACCTCAAGATTTTTCTCGAAATTGATAACATTAAGATGTGAGTCACTTGAATTACTTGCATGACTTGCTATAAATGTAGTGAAATTATTTCTAGACAGGTTAGAGTCATCGGAGTCTTCAGACTCATTATCACTGTCGCTTAGAGTAGCATTATAAACTTCCTTTTCTTTACATTGTCTCTTAAGTTTAGTAGGGAACTCAAACGCTCTATAACCATTACCCTCACACTCAAAGAATCTCTCCGAATCATCCTTTTTAAAGTTGTCTTTATTAAACTTCTTAGGACCTGATTATTGAATTTTCTATTACCTTTGTTTTTGTTATTCTCAAAGTTTGGTTTTTTAAATTTTGAGTTTTTCTTTTTGAACTTGAGAATTTTTTAATTTTTTTTAGCAAATAGAGCTACATCATCAGGATCTATATCAGACTCATCAGACTCAGATACTTCTTCTTTCTTTTCTTTCAATGCAACACCCTTATCTTTGGTTTTTTTTATCTTTAGGTAACATATCTAATTCATATGTTTGAAGATCACCAACAAGCTCTTCAAGTTTTAAAGTATTTAGATTTCCTAAGGAATTAAGAATAGTAACTTTAGGAATGAACTGCTTAGGAAGGCATCTAAGAATTTTCTTAACAACACGAACTTCAAGAATTTTATCACCTAAGTTAAAACAAGAGTTAACAATATTAGATGTACGAGCATAAAACTCATCAAACGTTTCAGTTTCTTTTATGGTGATGGTTTCAAATTGAGTTGTTAAGTTTTGATGTTTTGAAGCTTTAACTACATTAGTTCCCTCATGAGTAACTTGGAGAATATTCCAAGCTTCCTTTGACGTCTCACACGTCATTATACGATGAAATTCATCCAGAGTCACCGCACTAAACAAGGCATTTAAACCTTTAGAGTTAAAGTTACACCATTTCAATTCATCCTCACTCCAACTTTCTACCGGTGTTAAGATAGTTTCATCATCAACAATCATAGTAGGAGGGGACAATCCTCTTTAACAGAAATCCAAACACGTTCATCAATTGATTTTAGGGCAGATGTCATACGTGCTTTCCAATAGGTGTAATTAGTTCCATCAAACATAGGTGGCCTATTCGACGAAAAACTTTCCATATAACCTCCATGATTCATCTAAATAACTTTTAGAGACTTGCTCTGATACAAATTTGAAGTTGTAAGGTTATATGAACTGAGATTATCTCTTAGAATACACACATTACACTATATAAAAATTTTCTAAGTAGAGATATATTCTAATTTTAATTTCCTTTACAAATTTGAAGATTAGCATGAACAATTAACAATTAAAATTATGAGATTGTTATCTTGATTAAGAGATATAAAATTAGTCAATTTTATCCTTTTTATCCTACGCATACATCTATGTGATTAATTAAAGTAAAGTTCGAAAATCACAATCACAACGCGCCAATGTACGAGGAAACCCCAAATGGGAAAAACCTTGGATAACTGGGCTTAGACAAATGCACAACAAATAGGTTTTACAAAGGACTCAAAAGACTTACAGACTTTGACTCCATAAGACATGTCGATGCCGTCCTCTACCTCCAAATTTATAGTATGCGAAGCTCCAACGCGTTGCTCGACACTGCTCGTGTCGCAGTATCCACCGAAGCCCAAACTACCGTCTCCAAAAATCTTGAACGCAGAAATCCACCGCAAGTGTACTTGTTGAATTTCAGGTTGATGGCATGGGGTTTTGGTTCAAAAGTTAAATTGTGTTGGATAAGGTTTTTAATAAAAAAGGAAGATATGAAATTTTTGTTATCAAGAATGTGAAAAACTTCCCTGTCAAAAGAACTGATTTTCGTCCATTTATTCAAAACTAGAAAAGTAGTGGTCAATAGAAATGATTTAAAATAACTACAGGAAAACAGTTAAAAAAAATTCAAAACTGACAGATCTCGTTCGAACGAGGTCATTCGAATGACCTTTCGTTCGAATGAGATATCTAACGATAGTTCAATATATATGTTAGATAAGTCGTTAGAAATCTCGTTCGAACGAGATTGTTCGAATGACATTTCTAATGAACTTCTAACAAGATACCAGTGCAGGCTGGGCTAGGTCATTAAATCCAGGTCGTTCGAATGACCTGGAAAATACTTCGAATGAAAATTCTTTTTCCTTTAAAAAAAATTAAAATTAATTTCTAAAATGGTTTTTATGAAAATTAATTCTTGTGAAAATTACTCCAACGCATAAAAATGATTTTGGTCATATAACTTTTTAGGAGAATGGAATTGAAATGCATATTGATGTCGCGTGAACTTTGGATGCCCGATTCTCTACAGTTTTATGAATCTTGATTAGAAATGACCCAAAAGAGTTTTGTCCAACGAAATGTAGCCAATACAACAAATGACTCGATTGGAAATTTGTCCTTACAGAGTTTTACTGTTAAATCATTTATATAATTTTATTTCCCTCCATACTTCACTTGTGTTATATCTCTTTGTTTCGTGTGTGTAGTGATTTTCAGAGATTCAGACATATTGACTACATCACATTCAGACATGTTTTCTTTGCCGACTGGTTTTATCGATATTTGTCTGTGTCTGTTATTTTCCACTTTTGGGTTTATAGGATGGGCATAGCATTTCACTATTTCTATTTTGTCCCGGAATAGCCAAAGGGTAAAATTTATGGGGGAAATTTGTAAGGGAAAATTTTCAATCGAGTTAATTTATTTGTATTGGCTTAATTCCAAACAAAACTAATCGAGGTTAGTCTTTGAGTTGTGGTCCCACAAAGACTATGACGTTTAGTGTTGAAGATATCATGGAAAAGATTTGAAATGTTATCCGTGTCGTGTTTAGTGCCTTTGTGTTTCTTCCCACTTGGTATATCTTAGATCACATATGTATGAATGCTTAATGGATTGTGTGATTTAGGATTTTAATTAAGAATGCATTTTAATTAAATTGTTTTGGGAATTTGAAAAAATATTTTTTGGACACGTATTTTTAAAATATTTTCTAAGTTGATTTTGTTTAGAAAAATTCGAGGATGATTTTAAAATTAAAAATTATTTTTCTATTGTTCAAACAAACCTGAGATTCGTTCAAATGAGATTTATTTCTCATTCGAACGAGACATTTTTATCGTTCGAATGATATGCCACCTCGAAATTTGTGTTTTTGTATTTGAGAACTTCTCTCACCCAGAATAACACAAGAACCTTTGGTCGAAAAGGTTTATGTATCTAGTTTACCAACGTTTCCAATAGTTTCCCATCATCCTTAGTTTTAAGATCCAAACCTGATAATTCCATAGATTTTGTGATCTTAAGTTTGGCACCAGAAATTATTCCACCACTTTGAACAATTGTATTCGTACGGTGGATTTCGTACGTGCTGATTACGAAGAAGAAGAGTTGGACTCTGTGTTTGGATTTGTAGATGGTTTTTAGGCTACATGGGTAGATACAGAGGTGCATGTGGCACTGTGGAGGAGTGGTAGAAAGTAAAAAGAGGCGTCTAGGCTTGTGGGTGATCGAGTCGTTGAGTAAGACTAAATTCTTTCTTTGTAATGTTTTGTATTATAGTAATTGTCTGGCCTGGTCATCCGAGGTTTTTTCCCTTAGTGATTTCCTCATACATCGACGTGTCTTGTGTTTGATTTTATTTACTTTATCTGCTTAATCATGTAGATGCATGTTATAGGCTTAATAAGATAGAATTGGGTAGATCAAGTTATTTTCACAAGATAAGTTTATGGGTGCTAAAGATAAAATTTGGAAAATTTTAAAATATTGCATTTACCAATAGATTTCTGGTTAGGGGCCTTTTTCGAACTTGTTCATATCGACATCTCGACTGTCTGCCAAGTGTTCCTCTTCAGCCCATTTAGAGAAGTAGTCGACACCGACTAACATATATTTCCTATTGACAAATGTAAAGGGCAATGGGTTGATGATGTGAAGTCCCCACTGGAAAATGGCCAAGGGCTTTTGAGGGACTTGAGGCCGTAGGCAGGTTGGTGCACCAATGGTGAGAAGAGTTCAAAGTTCTTGCATTTTCAAACATAAAAAATTGAGTCCTTTTACATGTATGTCCGCCAGTATCCTTCTTTCATTGCCCCAAAATCCAGTGATCTATCCCCTGTATGGCTCCCACATATCTCTTTATAAATCTCATAGATGGTTTATTCAATGTCATTCGGTTGCATGGATTAGAGGTAAGGTCCTGAAAAAGAGCCTCAATAAAGTTTCTTGTCCGCCCCCAAGTGGCAACAAGCAGATTTTACCCATACCTTATGCTTTTATTTCCTATCAACTGGCAGGGCATCTTCTATTAGGTAATGTATAATCGGATCCATCCAGCTTGATGACCATAACTTGCTAGACAACCTTCACTTTGTGGATATTGGGCTAGTCGAGGTATTCCACTTCAATTGTCCATTTCATGTCTCATTTTTATGGCTAAAACAAGTGTCTCCAGTGCCTCAGCACGACTATTATTCCCTATTGGGAACTATTGCACTTGTATATGCACAAATTGGGCGACCAACTATTGGGCTTCCTCAAGGTATACGAACATGCACTCATACCTGGTGTTGTAGTCACCCATTATCTGATTTGATACCTGACTTGAATCATAGGAGACATCAATGTGATGGGGTCCCAATGAGAGTGCCTTTCCAATTCACTAAGCAAGGCTTCATACTCAGCTTCATTGTTGGAGGCATTAAATTCTAAACTAATTGCCTATTCGAGAAATATTTTCTCTAGGGATACCAGTACTACCCGCATTCCTGCCTACTTGGAATTTAAGGATCCATCAACATATAATACCTATTTGTCTTCCTCTTCGATTGGCTATAGGATAGAATCTATACTTCCCTTTCTAGTATCCAGTGGTTCTTGATTATTGAAAAATTTACCGATGAAGGCTGCAATGACTTGCCCTTTGATCGAGGTTCTAGGTTGAAACTGAATATCAAGCCTCCCTAATTCCACCGACCACTTAGACATTCGTCCAGATAGGTCAGACTTCCCGAGGATTGATTTCAGAGGAAGAGAGTTTAGAACGATGATGTTGTGGGCCTCAAAATACTGTTTTAACTTTTTGGAGGATATCACTAGTGTGTATACGAGCTTCTCCAATGACAAGTACCTCTTTTTAGTATCGATTAATGTTTTTCTTTCATAATAAATTGGAGTTTGACTCCCATTTTTCTCGTAAACTAAGGTTGAGATAAAAACGCCAATAGACAGTGCCAAACACAAGTATAAAGGGCCTGTATCATCTAAAACGGTCAACATTGATGGTTTGCTCAAATAAATATTTATTTCTTCAAGTTATCTGGTGCATTCATCGTTCATACTTCCTTTCTTTTTTCCTTCTTAAGTGCTTGAAAGAAACATCGACACTTCTCTGAGGATTTAAAGATGAAGCGATTGAGGACGTCTAGCATTCAAGTCAACTTTTATACCTCGCCTATAGTCTTAGGGGGCTACACCTTTTTGATGGCCTCAATTTGGTCAGGTTTTGCATCGATACCTCTTTCGACTAACTAGGTATCCGAGGAACTTTTTCAATTCTACACCAAAGGAGCACTTCACCGTGTTTAGTTTCATTTTGTAATAATAAATCACTTGAAATGTTTTTGCCAAGTTTGTATGTTGATCCCCCTTCCTCTTATTCTTATAAGCGCATCATCGATATACTTCCATCGTGTCTCTAAATTTCTATTTGAACATCTTCGTCACAAGTCTCTGGTAGGTTTCCCTAGATTTCTTCAATCCGAACGACATCATCGTGTAGTAATATAGCCCCGAGGTGGTGATGTGCGAGTTCTTTTCATGGTCAGAAGAGAATAGAGGGATTTGGTGGTATCCAAAGTAGGTGTCAACTAAGCTCATATGCTCATGGTTAGATATGGCGTCGACCAGCTGGTCTATCTTCGGCAAAGGAAAACTATCCTTCAAGCATGTGCGATTTAGATCACTGAAGTTTATGCATACTCTCCACTTCCCGTTGCTCTTACTTGTGACTACTGGATTTGACATCCACTTAGGGAATTGAACTTCTTTTATAGACTGTACCTCCAGAAGTTTTCTCACTTCCTCTTTAATAGCTTTAGCCTTCTCGGGCACAGTTCATCGTGCATTTTGAGCCATTGGTGGATGCAGTGGATCCATGTGGAGCTTGTGACACATCACTTCAGTTTCTATGCTTGGCATGCCATATGGCCTCCATGCAAAAACGTCGTGGTTTCCTTTGAGTAAAAAAAAATAGCTCTTTTTTATCTTCTTTTGTGAGTGAACTTTCGATCGGGAATTTCTTTTCACATTAATTATCATCAAATGTTACCTCTTGCAGAAGTTCCATAATGCGATCAAAAAGAGCAATCCTGATTTCCTCAATACCAGATCACCTATATTTTTGCTACTATTCAGAAGGCATTAAACGTTCCTTTGGCTCTACTGTGTAAGAATATATTTTTACAATTCCATTATCAATTTATTATGTCATATACCGCTACACTATCGAAGAGCATTCAAGAACATTCAAGCATCAAAGACGGATCCAAATTACTCAAGTTCTTCATCATTCAAGACTCTGTGAAGTTTACTTTAGTAAGGTTATGTTTTAAATACCTTAACTTTTCACTTAGAGCATTTGGGGTATTTTTACAAAATATTTTTCTAAAGAATTTGTTCTCGGACACCTTTCCGTAGAAAAATCATAACTAATTCATAAAAAATCAGAAAGATACGAAACTGGCGGCCACGCGTTCGTATCGAAATTTTCTATAGGAAAGCGTGGAATCTCGTTTGATAGGTCATTCGAACAACCTGCTTTTATCATTTGAGCGGCTTGCTGATCTCGTTCGAACGAGCTCTGTTTTCGAGGCGACGCAATTTTCTATAAAATCTCATTCTCTAGTTCCATTTTCATTAAGGAGTCACGGCGTTTTGACGAACAGAAAAATTACGAAAGAAGAATTCTTTTAGGCTTCTTCCTTTAGGGTTTTAATCCCTTTTTATTTTCAATTCACAAAACTCCCATATGCCTTAGTGAATTATTTTGGTTTTCAAGAACATACTTTGCTCTTGTTTATACTTTGTGGGGAGAGCTCTACAATCGACAATTGCATGCTATTATGGAGGGAGTCCTTATAAATTTCACTCTTATGGAGAAGCCATTTTTCTTCTTCATTGTTGCCCTCCTGGAAAGGGAAAGTTCTAGCCCAGACATCGGAACCGACACCTGCGGGTATTTCATATGTCACCCTATTTTATTGTAATCCGTGTAAGCCATTTTCTTACAAATTATAGTGAAATAAAAGGTTTTGCCCCTTTGGAGGATTTTTCTTGAAATTGTTTTTTTATCCTGCATGCTTTATTTTATTGGATAAATCATCTAGATGCATGTTTTGGGGTTTAACTAAAATTTGGGATTAATTAAAATAGAATTTTATTTGAGAAGTCGCAATATTTCCGCTGTAGCGATTTTACAAATTGGTATCAGAGCGGGTTACGCTAATTTATCGTGTGATCCTTATTTTTTGAGGATTTAATTTTGATACAATTTGTCTACTCATGTTTACAGATTGGTATCAGAGCCTATTGCACTAAGTTATTGTGTTTGCATCCTGATTTTTAAAAATGGCTTTTGGTGGTTTTGATGATCTTCGGTGTCAAATTTTTGAAAAATTTAATTGGAAAATTCACACGAACTCTTGTTTTAAATCTTCTGTTGAAAACGAATCTGAGAGGTGTCCTTCTTGTGAGGGTGTTGGTCACACGCTAGATGAGTGTACCACAAATTTAAGGAAGAAATTGAATAAACCTGTTTCTCATGTTTCTACCCTTAGTGATAGTGATTCGGAAGAAGAAGTCTTTTATGCTTCTAGGCGAGAGCTTCCCATCTGTGTGATTAGTGATGAGAGTGAAGGTGAAAAGAGTGAGGAGGAAGAAGAGGAATTGAGTGAGTAGCAAGTTGCCTACAATAATTTGTATTTTGAATCTTTAAAGACAAAAAAGGAAAACTTGAAACTTAAAGCTGAATTGAAGAAACGTGCTTTAGATAATGATAATACCGATGCGTTGATTAAGGATCTTAGGGCACGTGAGGAGATGCTTAAAGAGAAATTAGGATACGTCGACGGTGAGAGAGATAGTCTTAGAGGGTTGATGGAGACTATGAAGAAGGAGATTTTAGAGTTTGAGGATTCTAGACATGTACTTGAATCTAGGATAGGTGAACTTAAGGAGAAATTGAAATATTCGAGTAAGGTGAAATTTGATTTGGATTCTAGGTCTGAAAAACTTGATAAGATTTTAGGCACCATTGAGATAAAAAAGGATAGGGGTGGGATTGGTCTTGAAAAATATGTGGCACCCATTCCCACACGTGTGAGAGAGCCCCCTAGGAACATAGTGAGAGAACCTCCTAGGATCATTAGGAGAGACCCACCTAGGCAAAATTTGGAGAGAGCAACCGAGAAATTTTAGGAGAGGGCCACCTTTAGGTAACACACACCGCCCGATTTACACTTCCACACATTGCGGCGGACAAGGTCATCTTAGGCGCTTTTGTTACAAGCTTTTAAATGGACCTAGGAAGGTTAATAGAAGAATAAATTCGATTCCTCACACCCCCACACCTCGTTACACATCGATTTGGGTCAGAAAATCGGATTTAGAGGCTTATGATTTACTTGTCCACGATTCCCGTTTGCTTGCACGTGATTCACCACATGTGAAATCTTTTGGTTGATTGTGTTGGATGTTTGTCATACACTAGCGACGCATCATGTTATACTCTTTCTAGTGTTATGACTCATTTTGATGTAGCGCACATTGGTATATTTGTTTCATTTGTGTGTTTCGCTACTGATTTAGCAATATTTTGGATCTGTTTGCCCCTTACAGGTCCTGTTTTCACGAAATTTTTGCACTGCGCAAAACTGTATGATTTTTTGGAAACACTGGGAATTTTTTATTTTCTCGTTCGAGCGAGATGTATTGTCGTTTGAGCGACATCTCTATCTCGCGCGAAGTCGCATCTCGTGACATGCCCTTGTCGTTTGAGCGACAGAGTGATATATTTTGAGTGACATGTCTGAAAATTCTATTTTTGCTTCCCTTCTGATTCCATTAGCCGGTGTTCATATGCTTAAGTGTTTGGTACTGATGGGTTTGCTTCTGGTCAGTTTATATGCAGCTATTCTTGGTATCCATGCTTAATTGATTACATTGCATTGCTCGTTTATCACATCTGCTTTCATTGTGGATTCTCTTGTGAGATTACTGTTTGCTAACATAGGATGTTGCGCATATCAATATTATATGCATATTGTTGGTTGTATCATTTTGTAGTTATATTTTTCTGTTTGAAAATTTTGAAAAAGACAAAAAGATTTTATTTTGATAAAATTTTTAAAAATCCAAAAAGATTTTTGTATTTTGTTTACACCGTTTATGGATAGACACTTAGGATGACCAAGTCACAATTTCATTCCATTTATCCGTGTGACTATTTGATAGTGTTTTGAGACAATAGCTCAATTCATCCATGTGCTTTATAATGTTTGGAGTCATTAAGATGTAATTAAGTGTTACTTCCTACATGTTTGACTCATAATTTCCTTTAATGCCACATGCATGGATTTTTTTTATTATTGTTCTTGACTTATCACATGTTGGTTGGGTGTTTTCATCTCAATCCTGTCCTTTAAAACGAACCAAGTGCAATAATACGAGAGTAATAAAAGTAGTGCATGTAAAAACCATTGCCCGTGAGGAATTTGTTCAGTTTGAAAAAATGATGAGTGAACACGGGAAAGGGCTGCGAGTGAATAATAATCACGTCGTGAGAGCCACCATTTAAAAAGAGCCCACATAAAAAATTAAGGTAATAAAAAGATGAAATATGCCAAAAATTTGGGCCAATAGGTTTTCTCTAAGTTGAGAATTTAATACCTCTTTAGGTATAAAAAAAATTGCATTATTATATATGAGGGAGTTTTGGATGGATATATCAATGGGTTTGCACGGCCTTTGAAAAGTTCTCGAAACGGCACTAAATAGTTTTGGACGTTATTGGTGTGGAAATCATTTGACTTTGATTTGTTGATTTGTATAAGACGATGTCATTTAAATTTAACAAATTTTTACACCTAAGGATACTTTTGATGCTCATTCGTTAGGATTACACGTATGCATCGTGCACATATGATTGATTGAGTTTATTTACCTATCGAATGTTTTCACATCCATACATTCCATTTCCATGACTTGGTTGTTTTAGTTTAAATCCATGGTGTGATTTTTAGTATCTTATTTTTGTATGAAAATTTTGAAAAATCAAAAATAGTTTGTGAATGTTTTTTGGATACTCCTTTGCATGCGCGTTGATTGATTCATATTTGCTATGCAATTTTATTGTGACACTCCATGTTTTGATTGTTTCTTCTTATATGTCTATTTGGGGACATCGTAAAAAGGGGGAGAAAGAATTATCATGTTATGGGGGAGGTTTTTGCATTATGAGGGAGATTTGATTTATTAATGCTTTATTCTTTTATCATTTCAAACTTGATGCATCGCGAAGGTATTTTTCTTTATCTCATGTGTGTAGGTACAAAAATTTAAGATCAATATGTTGCACACCCTGGTGAGAAAAGCTTTGAGATTTGATGAAGACTTTTTGAAGAATAGTTTGAGGTCTTGCAAATTTATTCATGGGAGGGTAGATTTGTATAGGCATTTTGATTTTTAAAAATTCAGATATTTTTATGTATGTACCGGCATAGACATAGGGGGATATTTGTAAGGACATATTTTTATAAGTCCGTTATCAATTTATTATGTCTTATACCGCTACATCGTCGAAGAGCATTCAAGAACATTCAAGCATAAAAGACGGATCCGAATTACTCAAGTTCTTCATCATTCAAGACTCCGCGAAGTTTACTTTGGTAAGGTTATGTTTTAAATACCTTAACTTTTCACTTAGAGCTTTTGGGATATTTTTACAAAATATTTTTCTAAAGAATTTGTTCTCGGACACCTTTTCGTAGAAAAATCATAACTAATTCATAAAAAATCAGAAAGATACGAAACTGGTGGCCACGAGTTCGTATAGAAATTTTCTACAGGAAAGAGAGGAATCTCGTTTGATAGGTCATTCAAACGACCTACTTTTATCGTTTGAGCGACTTGCTGATCTCGTTCGAACGAGCTCTATTTTTTAGGCGATGCGATTTTCTATAAAATCTCATTCTCTGGTTTCGTTTTCATTAAGAAGTCACGGCGTTTTGACGAACAGAAAAATTGCGAAAGCAGAATTCTTTTAGGATTCTTCCTTTAGGGTTTTGTTTTCAATTCACAAAACTCCCATATGCCTTAGTGATATGTTTTGGTTTTCAAGAACATACTTTGCTCTTTTTTATACTTTGTGGGGAGAGCTCTACAACCGACAGTTGCATGCTATTGTGGAGGGAGTCCTTATAAAGTTCACTCTTGTGGAGAAGCCATTTTTCTTCTTCATTGTTGCCCTCCTGGAAAGGGAATGTTCCAGTCCAGACATCGGAACCGACACCTGCAGGTATTTCGTATGTCACCCTATTTCATTGTAATCCGTGTAAGCCGTTTTCTTACAAATTATAGTGAAATAAAAGGTTTTGCCCCTTTGGGGGATTTTTCCTGAAATTGTTTATTTTATCCCGTATGCTTTATTTTATTGGATAAATTGTCTAGATGCATGTTTTAGGGTTTAACTAAAATTTGGGATTAATTAAAATTGGATTTTATTTGAGAAGTCACAATATTTCTGCTGTAGCGATTCTACATACTGCTTTTCCCTTCTTCTTCTCCTTCTTAGGTCGGATGGTGGGTATGAAATTTTTTTTGGCCAATGCATGATCCTCGAGTATCTCCATGACTCATTTGTTAGTGATGGAATTTATCTTCTGATAAAAGATGGATGGTATATCCCTCATGGTGTGTGACCATCCTACGTAGAGGTTAGCATTATATGGGGAGTCTATATCCACCACAAGGAACTCAATAATCTTAGAGATCCCTACATCCTGGATAGGAAAAACTACCTTTACCGAGGGAAAGGTCATTCTTTCTGCAAATTTGACTAATGGAACCGTGGTTTCCTGCAGTTCTTCTACATAAAGGTTCAACTAATTAAACATTTTGAGTTACATAACTTCCAAGGGGCTTCCCTGGCCCACTAAAATTTTGTCCACATATCAACTGGCAATTCTGAGAGTGGTGACAAGAGCATTATGGTGGGGAGTCGTCACTCCAACTAAATCGTCGTTAGTAAAAGCTATTTGATTTTTATAACCAATATCCCCTGTTTGTCGTTGTTTTCCCACAATAGGCTTTACTGGGTCAATATGAAAAGCTTCAATAACTGCCATTAGTTTCTTAACCTCTATCCTAAGGGCATTCCCATTGATTTGGCTTGAGTTTGACGCTCAATGAATCACTACAAACTCATGTCCCAAACACTCACCTAAGACATTGTGTAGTATTGTGCCCCCATGGATTACCATAAACTCATGTCCCATGTCATCTTTCAGGACATTGTATGGTCTGTGGTTGTGCATAAGTTGCATTCCTCCTTCCTTTTTCTCTACAATGTCATTTATGTGACCAATCTAAACTAGCTACTCGAGATGGTACTTTAGTGCCTTGTAGTTATCGATCTTGTGATCGTGATCTTTATGATAAGGACATTTTAGTGTCAAATTCCTCTTATTCAGATCACTGAACATTTTCTCGAGCCATTTGAAACACTGTCGTCCCTTGATCTTGTAAATTGGTTCGTAGAACACTATATTTTTTTGCCTTGAATGATTTTCAGAATCCTTTTTCTCAGTTCCTTTCTTCTTCCCATTATTCTTTCTTCCTACTATTATGTTTTCTCCCTCCTTGTCCCCATTCTTAATTTGCTTTTGTAACTCTCTATCCTGTCCAAGGTCATCGTATCTTTGACTTAGGCATATTTTCCAATCTTAGCCATAAGGTCGTCAATTGTGATGGCCTCTCAATTGGTAAGGGACTGGTAGAGCATGTAATTGCTTGACATGCCAATTTTGAAGGATGTCATCGCGACATGCTCGGTGCAGTATTCCATTTAATTGTAAACCTCCCAGTACCTTTTAGCGTACTCACGGAGTGTCTCCTGGGGTCTTTTATTCTTCGTCAAAATTGACTCCATCTTCTTGGGATGAGGGATTTTAGTAACGAGTCTGGTTATCACGGATTCAACCAGTTGCATGAAAAAAGTTATCAATTGGTGAGGTAGCTTTGCAAACCACTTTTGGGCACTGTCTCTAAGGCTATGGGGGAAAATGCGACCCATTAGTACTTCATTGGTGTTCTATAGAATCATCATTTGGCGATATTTATTGACGTGATCGATGGGATCAGTTTTCCTGTAAAAAAATTGAATCTTAAGGGAGCGAACTTATTGGGTACCTCAAACTCTTATATAAATCGTCTAACTGGTGACTTAATTTAGTAGAAGAGTTCTTTTTTGTTGAGCTCCTTAGAAGTAGGAGACCTTTGATGGGTTGGGTGTCTCTCTACCTCCCTTCAAATAAACTTACAAAGCTCTTTATTTTCTTGCCAGTCATCGAGCATGGTCTCCTTTTAGGGGACCTTCGACAAGGAGAACCTTCTTATTGTCACTAGGTACTCCTTCCTCGGTCGCAAACTCTGCTCTTTTGAGGGCTTGGAGTTCGTAAGAGGCAACCACGCTTGTTCTTCTCTTTATGGTATTCCTTCTCCAGCTTCTCTAGGCATCGCTGGAGTGCGACATTTTATCCCGGAGGCACTTTTTATAGTTATTAATGAGCGTTGAGATCTATTTGGATTGCTCAATCTCATCACTGTTCACTATCCTATCCTCTCGAGGACAATAATGAGCATTTGAGGACTGGGAATATTTACCAATCTCAGATCTGACCCTCTGAAAAGGAGGGGTCGGCTGACGACCTTCCTCATCGTCGTAATCTTCTTGCTCGAGGGGATAACCCTATGGCTCTCCATAATCATGCTTTTTATGATCCTCCCAGACATTGACGTTCATGTGATCTGGATCGGGTGATTGAGACATCTTAGAGAATTAGCTAGTGTAAAAAAACTCAGATCATTTCCCACAAATGGCGCCAATTATAGGTGGTAGTTTCCTATGATGTTTGTATTCAATGCATATAAGATAAATAAGGAAAAACACTCAAGAGGGAGGATAAAAAAAGCACAACACAGGAATATACATGGTTCGATAACATGCTTACATCCATAGTATTTGGGGTTTCACTTATATTAACTTAGAGAACAGGTCAATAGAGTTGTGGTACTGCTCGGCGTTTTAATTTCGCATGCTTGTCCCCAAGAAGGGATGGTTTACATTTATAGAGGATCTTAGGGAGTCCTAAATCAATTAATAGTTGTCCCTAGAAGTTCGGACCTATCTCTTATCTCTTTAAGCCATCCTAAGTGATATGCATGCGAGAGTCCTTTGTGATATAGATTCTCAATTAACTTGATACATAAGGAACTTGTGCGACCATGCTGAATACGTATAGGTCATGTTCCCCTGTAATTTTGGTCCTCAAAATTTATTTAAGCTTCC
Source organism: Sambucus nigra (assembly GCA_949130495.1). Taxonomy (NCBI): domain Eukaryota; kingdom Viridiplantae; phylum Streptophyta; class Magnoliopsida; order Dipsacales; family Adoxaceae; genus Sambucus; species Sambucus nigra. The sequence goes on along the minus strand of OX422210.1, from coordinate 342,124,647 downwards.
ATGTTTTCATCATCCAAAATTCATGCGACGAGAATCGGTACTTTTTTTAGTTATAAAAGGTAATTGGAAGCTAGACTAATTAATTGTACATGAAAAAAAATGGTAAACGGATTAGAAATCCTATTAATATGCCCATACTCATTACATAATTTGTGTTCACTCATTTGTTTATTTATTTTTATTTTGTTTTATCTCTACATCATATCTCTACACTCGTATTGTCTACTTGAAAAGTCAATAATTTATATGAATTGACCAAATCTCAGTGGGTTTGACTCATAATTACACTCGCTATGTTACAATAGCCCTTGGACTTATGGTAATTTATAATTTTATAACACCAACATGAACACGACCCAGCTATGATGCAACATGACACAACATGATATAAATCAATTTTTTACCTAACAAGACCCTATAAAAGTAACATGACATGCACGAAATCGTAATTTCTTTACCTAATACGAACGCAACCTAGTTAAAATGCGACACAATACGACAAGAATTTTATTTTTTTATTGATAAAATAATAAAAAACTAAACTTCTTGTCGTATCGTGTCATGTTTTAACTAGGTTGTGTTCTATTTGGTGAAAAAACTAAGATTTCATGTCATGTCATGTCACTTTTATATGGTCTTGTTAGGTAAAAAATGACATATCTTGTGTTGTGGCATGGCATGTCATATCGCGTTGAAATTGAGTCATGTTCATGTTTGGTTAAAAAAACTAGTGTCATATCGCATCATTTTTGACAAAAAAGGTCATGTTGTGTTTATTTGGATTGTATTTGTCTTATGTAAAAATTATATTTGTGGCATGTCACATTTTGTAATGGGTCATGTTCGTGTTTGGCAAAAAAAATTGTATCATGCTGCGTCACTTTTATCTATTTCGTCTTCACGTCAATAAAAAAAATTAATTTTGTGTCATGTCGCATTTGAAGTGGATCATAATCATGTTTAATAAAAAAAAGATTTCGTATCATGTTACGTTGCGTTTTACTTACGTCGTGTTCATATTAGGTAAAAAAACTAAGATTTCATGTCATGTCGTGTCTCTTTTATGGGGTTTTGTAAAGTTAAAAAATGATTTATCTCGTGTCATGTCATGCAGCATTTTAATTGGATCGTGTTCTTGTTTGGTAAAAATAAAGATATCATACCATGTCCTTTTTTTATTAAAAATTATGTTATGTCGTGTTCTAATTGGATTGTGTTCGTGTTAGGTAAAAATAAGATTTTGTGGCATGTCACATGTTCTAATAAGGTCGTTGTAAGGGAAAAATTTCCAATTGAGTTAATTTGTATGTAATTGACTTATTTCCGGAATAAAACTTGTTTGAGTCATAAATAGATTTTTATCTTATCACGATTCTCACATAGTCTATGACGTATTTGTGTTGAAGATGTAGAAGTCAAGATTCAAGGATATATCATGTCGTATTTTATTGCTGCACATTTCACGTATTCATGTCGTATTGCATTCCGAGATACTCTCAGGTATGAACGCATAATGTTTATGGGACTCAAAAAATGTTTTAAGGATAATATTTTGTTTATAAATATTTTGAAAATGTCAAAAATGATTTTAAAAGGTTTTATCTTCGTTTATTCTGAGATAAGTATTATTTAGAGTCGTATGTATTCTCTCCTTGTGTTTAGAGACTTCAAACGACATCTCACAGTCATTTAAACGACATGTCCAAGTCGTTCAAACGACATAGTGATCTCGTTCTAACGAGATTCCTACTTAAGTTTTTTTATTAAAGGCATGTTTTTCTAAAAAATTCGAAGGGTGCATAACCAAAATTCAGTTTAGAACAGTTACGTTTTTCTGCACTAGTTTTCTAAGGTTTTCAAATACTAAAACCATCCTTATAGTTTTCCAGATCCGAGCTTTCATACACAATTGTTATTGAGATCTTGTTCGCACCATCTGGAGTTTGGTCATCACTTTGAACAAGTTGTTTCGTTGGAGTTTTGCGGTGAAATGGTGAAGGTCGTGTTCCGAATCGTAGATGGTTGCCAAAGTTGCATCGGTGGACACTGAGGCACTCGTGGATGCATGTGTTGTGGACGAGTATCATGGAAGGATTTTTACGTGGGAACTATGGAGGAGCTGTTAAAGAGAAGAATAGAGTCAAGGATTATGGGGATCGAGCCATTGTGTAAGTATGTCTGTCTTCCTTTGTAAACTCTGCATCATAGTGATTGTCTCGCTTGGGTCGTCCGAGGTTTTTTCCCTTAGTGGTTTCCTCGTGCATCTGGCGTTGTGAACTTTACTTTATTTTACTTACTTTAATCACCTAGATGCATGTTTCGGATTAAACAAGATAAAATTGGGCTTAAGTAAAATTGGTTCACAAACTTGATGCATTTTAAAATTGGAAAAAGATTTTCGAAAGAAAAATTATTTTGTCACCTTAAAGCACACTTTGAAAAAGGGGCCTACAAATCAGAGCTAGAATTTTTTTTATTGTGTTTATCCATTGTGCTCTTAAAGATGAATTTCAGAAATTTCGATAGTTTTATAACTTCTATTTTTTAAGGCACAAATTATGCTTATTGGAAAATGCGAATGCGAAGTGCTTTAAAATAAATTGATGAGCGTATATGGTTAGCGGTTGAAAAAGGTTGGTCACCACCGGTCACACGAGAGGGAGAGGCCGCTAGTTTAAAACCTATTGAATCATGGACCGAAGCCGAACATAAACTTGCACTTTGTAAAGCGTGTGATACCGATTAAAACCAATTCGCAACTTTCTAATTTGGCACACTTATGTAATCGGAGTCAATATAAACCAAATTAAACCAGCCCCTAAACATGCATTTATGTGTGTGTTTGTGTCAAACCATAAATAGATAAAGCATGTGACACAAAGTTAAGAAAAAATCCCAGAAGGGCAAAACCTTTTATTTCACTATAATTTGTAAAGAACGTTTACACGGATTACAATGAAAATAATAGTGACATACAAAATACCCGCAGGTGTCGGTTCCGATGTCATTGGCTGGAATCTCCCGCAAGAACTCCAGGTGGGAAGCAATGAAGAAGAAACGGCTTCTCCACAAGTGTGAACTTTATAAGGACTCCCTCCATAATAGCACACAGCTGTCGGTTATAGAGTTCTCCCCACAAAGAATAAACCAAAGCAAAATATGTTCTTGGGTTTCACAAAACAACTCACATAAAAGTAATTGGGATTTTTGTGAATTGTAAAACAAATAAATATTTGAACCCTTAAATTGTTGGAGAAAACTTTCTGCCAAAAGGTATTTTTCTAATTGATTTTGGGCAGATAAACAAAACAAAAGTTTTCAAAGGATAAAACTATTCAAGGTTGAAAACTATTCTCCCGTTTTAAAACAAAGGCTGACATTCCTATTTATAGGAATTTGAGGCGGTCAAAGAGATCAGCATGAAAGCAGCGTGTCAGCCAATAAATCATCTCTCTCGTATGAAAACCCCATCTCTCTCGAACGAGATCCACGTGTTACTCAAACGGCTACGAGTGGCATCTCAATATCGTTCGAACGATATGGTGATCTTATTTGAACGACCTTGGCATCGAAACCAAGGTACGTTTGCTATTTTAGAAATTTTCTCATACTTTTTGTGACAACCCGCTCACCAAAATAAGGGGTGACCAGCCCGATACTTCAATAATAATGGGAATCATAGATGGATCATTCTTAGCATCAACAATAATACAATAAGTATACGGGATAACCACCCTATATTTCAGAACAACGGGTTGCCAAAAAAAAATTATAAGTTAAGGAAAGAATTTAAACAACCCAATTTGAAAAGAAAGTGGAAACCCAAAAGAACTTATATTACATCAACAACAAGTATACAATAAGGGGACCGAATATGCTGTTGGTCAATAGCCACTACAACGTACTACAACAGTTTAATTTAAGTTACATAATACATTATAATAAGCAAATACAATAGCTTGGGCCACACGCCCGAGTAAATGTCCCGATCTTAACTAGAGTACAAAAATGAAGGCGTCTACATCAAAATATCCCGTAATATCCGCAAAGTATCACGACTTCCCCCAAAAACACCAGAATAAGTAAGTCAGTACGGGCGTCCTTACTGTGGAGCACCTAAGCGGATATAAGATTCATGTACAACTAGAAATATGAACGGGTCAGGGCCCGATTTTATATGATCACCAGATGCATAAAGAGTATGACAGTTATGAATAGTAAATCATGATTGATAAGGATAAGAATCTACCTACACAATTTAATGCATAATCTAAAACAAATTAAATGATCATGAGTTTAATTTAGTTAAGGAAAAGGATATAAATAATTAACATTAATTAAAAACTTCCATCATTTACACTGATTCATTTCATCGTTCCGTTCCTTATCAGGAAACATAGTCACAATTATATGCTCTTTGTGGCATTTATCATAAATCAAGTCCAACTTGAATAAGAATAGTTATATTCATATACATATAACGATTCTAAGACCGCCCGTCCGGGTTTCCCCACTGTGCGCGCCCCTAAATGACCATCATCTTCCAGGGCCTATCAACCAAGACAACCTGGGCACCTACAACGCAAGACGTCGAGAAGCGGTGATATGCCTATGAGTGAGTCATAACCACACCCGAAATTACCTCACTAGCGCAGAAGAAACATATAATAAACGCTCATATAGCCTAGGACTATATTCACCCTGCATTCATTAGCCAGGGGACTTCACCTCAGGCGCAAACTTCCCTTATGATGGCATTTAGAGAGGTGTGTTTAAGTAAATTATCATTTACCATATTCATAATTAAGTAAATTATCATTTACCATTTTCCTTTTCGATTCCATTTTAGTAGATACATCACATTTTGTTCGGAGCCATACATATTTCATGTTATCATTATAACCTCAATGAATGAATAAATTCTCAATTTATTCTCCAAACATTCTTTTGTGGTGTTATTATAAACCATCAAGACTATCATAACTCAATTGAGCTTCTAAAGTCTCCCAAATACGACCTGACAACTCCTAGACTCATAATAGTTAAGTAAAGGAAAAGGATTCCCTAACATCAATTTGTATACCCTAGAATGACCCCCATATAAACCATTTTTAATGTAGGGCAATAAACTAACTTATCCAGGACTCTAGGACTCTAAGTTTACTTCATACAAGAAGGTTCCTAAGTCCTAAGCCTAAAGAAAAAGGGAGAAAATTGAGTTGAAAAAATAACTCAAAACAGCCTGATTTTGAATCAATTCGCCCTAGGGCCAAATAGATTAGCCCCAGGCAGTGAATTGATTCGCCCAAAAGAGAATCGATTCAGATGATAAATCCAACTTTCTGCTTCATCCGAATCGATTCGGCCTTAACCTGAATCGATTCGGGTTTGCAGACCTGTAGGATGACCCCTTAGCGAATCGATTCTCCATAGGGCCGAATCGATTCGCCCCTGCGATTTTTCCAAGAAGGGGGGCTACAGGTTATGAACCCTAGTTTTCCCCAAATCCTAATTCTTCTCCATTTTTACACACATCCAACAACATTAATCTACCCAAAATCATCCTATATGATTATCAACTACCATAATCCACAATATCATAAACATAAACTATGATTAGGGTTCAAACACCATAAAATCCACATTTGTTCCATTAATTCTACTACACAACTATCACACAATTTACTCATCTTAAACCATATATTAGCAAGTAGAAAACTTACCTTGAGGTAGAAATCTCATATTTCTTTGTGGTAGTAACAATCCCAAGCCTCAATCTTCAATCTCTCTCTTTTCTCCACAAGTTCTCTTCTTCTCTCTTTCTCTCTAGGTTAGTAAATACACTTAAGAGAAATAAATGAAATGCAAGACTTAAATCGTGGCGTTCTCCTTAATTCCCAACTTAAATGGTTAATACCACATTAAAATGACTCGCAACTACACATTTATATTAAAACCAGTTAAAAGTGCCCGAGACATAAAAATACAATATGGCACTTATTTTGACTATCTCGCACATTTCAGGACTAACTACGCCCTCTAAACTGGCATCCGACAATTTTATAAATTATTTCAAGTTTCGTTTTCATTTAAACCATAAATATCATTTAAAACATATTACACTATAAAACGCAACATGATGATATTTACATACACATACAGTAAATATGCAACAATCCAGTAAATATTAACTTTCAACTTATTCAATTAATATCTACTCCAGTTTCCAACATTCTATATAATTAATTCACACGGTAAATTAAAATAAAATAAGTTCTCAAAAGCGAGGGTTGTTACACTTTTCAAAAACACATTTTTTTTTCTAAAACAGTAATAAAACCTTTTTTATAAAAAATATTTACAAAAACATTTTTATATAAAGGCTTTTTAAAACTCCTTTTAAAAATATCCCAACATTCTTAATATGAAATGTAAATGAAACTTTAAACAATATCTTACCAAAGTTCATATTGTTGGGCTTGAATGTTGAAGACAACTTGTAATTCAGATTCGTCTTTTGTAGATGCAATCTTCTCAATTATTCGACGACTTGTAGCGGTATACGACATAATTAATTGTGACGGACTTATTAAAAATATGTCCTTACAAATCTCCCCCTATGTTTATGCCGGTACATACATAAAAACGTCCGAATTATCAAATACCAAATTACTTATACAAATTTACCCTCCCATGAATCCCAAAACTGAAAAGGAAAAATTTGCAAGTTCTCAATTTTTTCTTCAACATCAAAACTCTCAAAGCTTTTCTCATCAGGGTGTGCAACATCATGATCTTCAATCTTCGTACTTACACACATGAGATGAAGCAAAAACCTTCACGACGCATCGAGTTTGAAATGATATAAGAATAAAGCAATCAATAAAGTCAAATCTCTCCCATAATGCAAAAACTCCCTCATAACATGATAATTCTTTCTCCCCTTTTTATGATGTCCCCAAATAGATAGATAAGAAGAAACAATCAAAACATGGAGTGTCACGACAAAATGCATAGCAAACAAAGATCAAGCTACACGCATGCAAAGGTATTTCCCAAAAACTTCCAACTATTTTTTATTTTTCAATTTTTTCATACAAAAATAAGATACCAACAAATCACACCATGGATTTAAACTAAAACAACCAAGTCGTGGAAATGAAATGTATGGGTGTGAACTCATTCGATAGGAAAATAAACTCAATCAATCATATGTGCACGATGCATACGTGTACTCCTAACGAATGAACATCAAAAGTATCCTTAGGTGTAAAAACTGTTGAATTTAAATGACATCTTCTTATGCAAATCAACAAATCAAAGTCAAAGTGATTCACACACGACTAATGTCCAAAACTATGTAACGCTTTTTCAAGAATTTCAAGGACTAAATTCTTTTAGAGGTTTCCAAACTCCCTCATGTATATTTTCTTTTAGAGGAGTTAAACTAAATTCTCAAACTTTGGAGAATTTTTACAAAAACCTAATTGGTATGAATTTCTTTTTATTGCCTTTAAATTTTTTCGGGCTCTTTTAAACCTCTTTGGACCCCGGATAATAAAATTCCTCAATTTTTTAGGTCCAATTTAAACGGTGGCTTAATCGCAAAGGATAAAAAATAATCTTTCGTAGCCCTTCACCATTTTCAAACAAAGCACACAAACTCACAAACGGCTCTTACATGCACAACTTTCTTATCATGTTTTATCGCGCTTGGTTCATTTTAAGGACAAGATTAAAGTGAAAACACCCAACCAACATTTGATAAGATAAGCACAAAATTAAACAAATCCATGTATATGTGCAATAAAGAAATTTATGAGTCAAACATGTAGGAAGTAACACTTAATTACATCTCAATGACTCCAAACATTATAAAGTACATGGATGAATTGACCTATTGTCTCAAAACATTATCAAATAGTTACATGAAAAATACGAAATGATGTTGTGACTCGGTGATCCTAAGTGTCCATCCATAAAAGGTGCAAACAAAATACAAAACTCTTTTTAGATTTTGTTTTTCAAAAATTTTATCAAAATAAAATCTTTTTGTATTTTTCAAAAAATTTCAAAAATAAAAATTTATACAAAAAGTACATGTCACAACGCTAGCAAAAATATATCAATAGGCATAACTAGCGTATGACAAACATGCAAACACAATCATCTATATGATATGGCAAGAGAAGAATCATGTGCAAGCAAACGAGAATCAACTTGTCTAAAATCTAATGCCTACAAAATTGATTTCCTAACCCAAATAGATGTGAAACGTCGTGTGGGGGATTTAGGAACCAAGGGAACACTAGACTTCGACTTCCTAGGACATTTTCAAAGATCGAAACAAAACGCCTAAGGTGACCTTTCCTACCACAATATGAACATGTGTAAACGGGTGGAACGACACCTATGAGTTGACCCTCTAAAATAAATAATGGTTTTGGCTTTAGCACTAGAATCATGAGAACAAGATGAGCCATTACCATCACTATCAAACCTACTCGAGTCTGTCAAATCATTTTTTAACTTCAAATTTTTTTACTCAAGCAAAGAATTAGACTCTTTCAATTTAAGGGACGCCTTTTTTAAATTTTTAACAATTACTAAAAGGGTATCTCTCTCTCCCTCAATCAAAGAAAACTTTTCCTTAAGAGTCTCTTCACGTGCCACAAAGTCATTGACTAAAATATTTTTATCATCTTTGGCACAAACACAAACCATCGAATTTTTAAGGTCCTCCAATTCCTTTTCTAAAAATAGGACCCTGTCATCACTCTCCTTCTTGGACAATTTTAAAGAAACAAAGTCATGGTCCAAGGAAACAAAATTTTCATGATAAAAACTCTTTGATTTTGAACCATTTGCAAAAGATCCAACGTTGATTTAAAACGAGAATTTTCTTTTTCTTTTAAATTTTTTTTTTTAACAAACGTCAAATTCAAACGATTTATATCATCAAAACTCTGACTCGTATCATCAAAGGGGGGCATCCGATTACATAAGTGTTCCATCGAAAAATTGCAATTTTTCACAAAACTAATTTTTCAAAAAAAAATCAATATGACACAAATTTTGCGAAAAATAGGAATACGCAATAAATTAGCGCAATCCGCTCTGATACCAATTTGTAAAGCGTGTGATACCGATTAAAACTAATTCGTAACTTTCTAATTTGGCACACTTATGTAATTGGAGTCAATATAAACCAAATTAAACCATCCCCTAAACATGCATTTATGTGTGTGTGCGTGTCAAACCATAAATAGATAAAGCATGTGACACAAAGTTAAGGAAAAATTCCTGAAGGGCAAAACCTTTTATTTTCACTATAATATGTAAATAACGGTTACACGGATTACAATGAAAATAATAGTGACATACTAAATACCCGCACGTGTCGGTTCCGATGTCGTCGGCTGGAATCTTCCGTAAGAACTCCAGGTGGGCAGTAATGAAGAAGAAACGGATTCTCCACAAGTGTGAACTTTATAAGAACTCTCTCCACAATAGCACGCAGCTGTCGGTTGTAGATTTATTCCCGCAAAGAATAAACCAAAGAAAAATATGTTCTTGGGTTCCACAAAGCAACTCACATAAAAGTAATTGGGATTTTTGTGAATTGTAAAACAAACAAATATTTTAACCCTTAAATTGTTGGAGAAAAACTTTCTTCCAAAATGTATTTTTCTAATTGATTTTGGGCAGATAAACAAAACAAAAGTTTTCAAAGGATAAAACTCTTTAAGGTTGAAAATTGTTCTCCCATTTTAAAACAAAGTTTGGCATTCCTTTTTATAGGAATTTGAGGTGGTCAAAAGAGATCAACATGAAAGCAGCGTATCAACCAAAAAATCATCTCGCTCGAATGAAAACCTCATCTCGCTCGAATGAGATCCATGTGTCGCTCAAACGACTACGCGCGACATCTCAACGTCATTCGAACGAGATGGTGATCTCATTTGAACGGCCTTGGCATCGAAATCAAGGTACGTTGCTGCTTTAGAAATTTTCTCATACTTTTCAAAAACACATTTTTTTTTCTAAAACAGTAATAAAACCTTTTTATAAAATGCATTTATAAAAACATTTTTATATAAAAACTTTTTAAAACTCCTTTTAAAAATATCCCAACACTCTTAATATGAAATGTAAATGAAACTTTAAACAATATCTTACGAAAGTTCATATTGTTGCGCTTGAATGTTGAGACAACTTGTAATTCGAATTCGTCTTTTGTAGATGCAATCTTCTCAATTATTCGATGACTTGCAGCGGTATACGACATAATTAATTGTGACGGACTTATTAAAAATATGTCCTTACACACTTTATAATTCTAAAGGTCTTCATGTGATTTCCTCACATGTCACGCCGGAAGAGTATAATCGAATCCTGAATTGTGAAACCTCAAAAGATGCTTGGGATATTCTTGCACTTACTCACGAGGGCACTAGCATGATTAGGGCGTCTAAAGTTAAAAACCTCACTACCCAATTTGAGACGATTAAAATGCTAGAGAGTGAGTCGTTTAATGAGTTTTAAACTAGATTGTCCAACATTGTCAACTCATCGTTTAACTTGGGAGAGAAAATACCTGACAACCGAGTCATAAAGAAAATCTGAAGGTCGTTGCTTGGTATATTTGCTCCCAAAGTGACCGTTTTAAACCCCTTGGGTATGTTTGAATCAACAAAACTAGAAGAGCTTGTAGGTGACTTAAAAACTTATGAGCTTGACATGTTTACCTCCATGCAAGTACCAAAGAAAGAAAAATGCATTGCTTTGAAAGCCCAAAGGAGGAGAATAATGTTTCGAATGATGGGTTCAACTCCGATTTTGAGGATGTATCCTTGTTGGAAAAGAAGTTAAAAAAGTTTCTTAAGTTCCAAAAGCAATGGAAAGATGCCAAAAGACTTAAAAATCAAGAACAATAAGGTCGACCATACCCCTAAGAATAAGATTGAGAATGTAAAAAGGTATGAGTCGGATAGGTGTTTTGGTTGTGAGGGTTATGGTCATAAGGTAGCGGAGTGTCCCACTAGACTTAAAAAGTAGGGAAAGAAATCGATATCATATAATGCCACCTTAAGTGATAGTGAACTGGAAGAGGGAGAGAGTTTTCCCATTGAGCGTAACTTTGTAGCGTTCCTGAAATGTCATGTGAGCGACAAAGATAAATATTATCATGAATATTCTCATGTGAATGACACTTTTAAGGCCGTTGAGCGTGAATCTCAACTGAGTGAGGGTGAAGCTAGTGAGGAAGAGGAGATTGATGTGGGAGAGTTGCAAGTTTCCTTTAATGACTTGCATAAGGAAGCGGTAAAGGTGAAAAAGGCAAACTTGAAGTTACAAGCTAAGTTGAATGAGCGTGCCATGGAAAATAATGATGTATTGATTGAGGATCTTAGGGCACGGGAGAAGACTCTTAGGGAGAAACTAGAATACGTTGAGGGTGAGAGAGATAGTCTTCGGGGTTTGATGGGGGTTGTGAAGAAGGAGATTCTATAGTTTGAGGAGTCTAGGCATTTGCTTGAGTCTAGGATTAGTGAGCATGAGGAGAGATTGAGATACTTGAGTAAGGTGAAGCTTGATTTGGAATTTAGGTCGAAAAAGTTGGATAGGATTTTAGGTACCGTCCAAATCAAGTATAATAGGTGTGGTATAGGCTTCGATGATCGTGTTGTTCCCATTTCCAAAGCCAATACTAATAATGTGAGAGAGACAACTAGGAACGTTAGGAGAGGTTCACATTTAGGTCACATTCATCATCGTGTTTACACTTGCACTCGTTGTTGTAGAAAGGGTCACCTTAGGCATTTTTTCTATGACCTTAAAAATGTTCCTAGGAAGTTTAAGAATAAAGTAATTTCAGATCCCAAAACCTCCATGGGTCATTACACATCTACTTGGGTTAGGAAATCGGACTTAGAAGCTTTAGGAATTAAACTTCATGGTTCTTGTTTGGTTGCACTTGATTCTTCCCATGCTAGATTTAAAGGATGATTGTGTTGCCATGTTTGTCATACGCTAGTCTTTGCTTCATGATTTATATCTTGCTAATGTTATGACATGTTTATCTCTATGTATTATACTTTTTATTTATTTGAGTTTTATTTGAAAAATACAAAAAGATTTTGTTTTGATAAAATTTTCTGAAAATACAAAAAGATTTTTGGTTTCACATATTTTTGAAAAATACAAAAATATTTTATTTTTGAGTCAAAAATATTTTTTTAAAAACACAAAAATATTTTCGATTTATTTTTTGTGTCATGAGTATTCGTATTTGGTGTGGCATATTGGTGTGCTTGGACCCCCTTCATTTCATTATCCATGTGGCTAGGACATTTGGTCATAATTGTTGATGCGTTGAATGATCTTAACCATTGTCTAATGGGGTTGTTCCGAAGTTGATTTGCATTTGGACTCGACTTTTTATACATTCCATCATTGCACGCATGCACGAGTTTATATGAATGCTTGACATCTCATGCATATTTGAGTTTGGTGAGGCGTTCTTCTCTCAATTTGGTCATCTATGAATAATAAGACTTAAGAGGGGGTGTGCATATAAGAACCATTTACTGTGAGGATACATATTACTTATATTGAAAAAAATGATGAGCGTTCACGGGAAAGGGCTACGAGAATACAATTAACTCGTCCTGAAATCTACCGTTTAAAAGTGTCCTAGAAAAAAAATAAGGTAGTAAAAAAAAACATATGCCAAAAAGGGGTCAATAGGATTTCTCTAAGGTGAGAAAAGTAAAAACCTCAAAAGAGCTTAACAAAGAAAATATGAATATATGAAGGTGTTTAGATGGAAAAATAAACGGGTTTGCACCACGAATCTTGATGTTGAAAAATCGTGTCATGATGCTATTATTTGTAGAATTGTCAAAATTCCGAATTTGTGTGCATGTTGTTTAGTTAGTTCATTAAGCTCATTATATTAATTGTCACATATGGCTAAAACTAAGTTTGATGACATTTAGCTATCAATTATAGCTTCTTGATCGTTTCGATATGTTCAAGTTGTGATCCATTTATTGTAGTTCACACCCATTCATTCCATATCCATGGTTGAGCATATTGATACTATGTTAGCATGAAACTCACATTGCTTTTGTTTATTTTATTTTTCTATTTTGAGTCTATTTTGCTACTGTTTCGTATTTCCAGTACTTGTTTTGACGTCATTTTTTCACTGGGCAAAACTTTGCCATTTTTAAAGCTGGAGTACAAAATTTTTTAAAGTCGTTCAAACCACTTATGGACGTCATTCGAACGATATGTCCAAGTCGTTCGAAGACTAGTTTAAACAACACGAGTTTTGAGGCAGTAATTGTGTCAGGTATGGTCATTAGAAGGGTCATTTTTAGGGTCGTTAAATAGTTGCCTTAAACGACAGCTTACTATTTTTGGTCATTTTTTACCTCGTTCAAATGACATGCCTTTGTCGTTCAAATGACATGGCATAGCCATTCGAACGACCCTGTCTGGATTCTTTGAGCCTTGTTCTGTTTCAGTACTTATTTCGTATATGAGATGACATCTTTCAATTTTGGTACTTCTGGGTTGTTTGGACAGTTTACTTGCAATGGACTTTGATTATTCATGATTAATTCATTTACTGTATTTATTTGTTTAATCACATCTTTGCTTAGATTAATGATTCATTTTTTGTGACTGTTTGCTATTTACAAGTTGGTTTCTTCTGATTATTATTAGCTGTCTTTCCATATATATCTAGATATGCTTCATTGATTATTTCATTATAGATAATTGGTGGTTTGTATATCCTTTTTACTTATTGTCTATTCGAGACAAAAAGGAGGAGAGATGTATGTGATGTCAGGGTAGTACTTTGTTTGTTAAGCATATATATTCTTTTTGCATTGCAAATTAATATCATGTTTTAATCATATTTATGTTTATATTTTGGTATCATGTTGTCTTGCACAAATTGGTATCATGATTTGCTCACATGTTTAACAAATGGTTTGATATACATATTGGTATTTTTTATATCATTTGTTCCTCCATAGTTCACTGGGTATTTGTTTGTTTCATGTGTGTAGGTATTTTTCAGCGATTCAAGATTTCGAGACTACATTACATTTAGACAGCTCATGCTTGTCGGACTTGTATATACTAGTCATTTTCCTATAATTTTTTATTTTGGGTTTTATGGGATGGGATTTAGGTGTCATACTTCTTGTCAGCCTGGCTTAGGTATTTCACTGCTTAGGTTTTTTCCCAGAATAGTCAAAGGGAGATATTTATAAGGGAAAAAATTTCAATTGAGTGAATTTGTATGTAATTGACTTATTTTGGAACAAAACTTGTTTGAGTCATAAATAGGTTTTTATCTTGTCTCGATTTACACATAGTCTATGATGTGTTTGTATTGAAGACGTAGAGGCCAAGCTTCAAAGATATATCATGTCGTATTTTATTGGTACAAATATCACGTATTCATATCATATTAAATTTCGAGATACTCTTAGGTATGAACACATAATGTTTATGGGACTCACAAATGTTTTAAGGATGATATTTTGTTTTTAAATGTTTTTAAAATGTTAAAAATGATTTTAAAAGGTTTTATCTTCGTTTATTCTGAGATAAGTATTGTTTAGAGTCGTATGAATTCTCTCCTTGTGTTTAGAGAATTCAAACGACATGAACAGTCGTTCAAACAACATCTCATAACCGTTTAAGCGACATGGACAAGTCATTTAAATGACATAGCGATCTTGTTCTAACGATCTATCGATTGAAGTTTTTTATTTAAGACGTGTTTCTCTCAGAAATTCGAAGGGTGCATGAACCAAAATTCAGTTTAGAACAATTACGTTTTTCTGCACTAGTTTTCTAAGGTTTTCAAGACTAAAACCATCCTTATAGTTTTTAAGATATGAGATTTCATACACAATTACTATAGATATCTTGTTTGCACCATCTAGAGTTTGTTCATCACTTTGAACAGGTTGTTTTTTTGGAGTTTTGTGGTGAAGAAATGGTGAAAGTCTTGTTCCGAATCGTAGACGGTTGCCAAAGCTGCATCGGTGGACACCGAGGCACTTATGAACAAATATGTTGTGGAGGAGCGGTTAAAAAGAAGAAGAGCGTCAAGTCTTGTGGGGATCGAGTCATTGTGAAAGTCTGTATATCTTCCTTTGTAAACTCCACATCATAGCGATTGTCTGGCTTGGTTCGTCCGAGGTTTTTTACTTTAGGAATTTCCCCGTGCATTCCGCGTTGTGAACTTTACTTTATTTCACTTGCTTTAATCACCTAGATGCGTGTTTCGTATTAAACAAGATAAAATTGGGTTTAGGTAAAATTGGTTCACAAACTTGGTGCGTTTTAAAATTGGAAAAAGATTTTTGAAAGAAAAATTGTTTTGTCACCTTAAAGCACACTTTGAAAAATGGGCCTACAGTATTCGTGCTTGGTAAAAAATTGTATCGTGTTGTGTCATTTTCATCCATACCGTGTTCACATTAAAAAATTAAATTTTGTGTCATGTCACATTTAAAGTGGATCATAATTCTGTTTGATAAAGAGATTAACAGTAACTATACAAGTTTAGAGACTATAAATTATGTTTTAAAAGGGCATGAATGGAATTCACAATTTTAGGTACATAACGGGTAAGCGATCAAATGAGTAAGAAGAGAAGTATGCCACCAACGTTTTTAAGGGAAAGAGGGTAATAAATCCTTACTCTTTAGAAATTAATGATTAGGATAAGATAAAATCTATTTTTTTCAATAAGTTCATGTGTGTTACAATTATTAATGTGGATGCATGAATATAAATACAGTTACACTTATTACTGTAAATACATATACACTTATTATTGTAGATATAGTTAAAAATTTAATTGTACATACATTAATAAGTGTAATTGTATCTACATTAATAAGTGTAACTGTATTGTTTGGACTTATCGTTAATTAACTAAAAAGTTTATGGATTTAAGATACTAACAACATTATCAGTTGGACTAATCATATATACATAGACTTTTAAGTGATTTATTAGCTCTTTTTCTAATATACTATATCATTATTGTAAATAACATGTATTTTTGGAGAAAGAATGAGAGAAATAGGGCGGGGAGATTGGAGAGAGAATGAGAGAAATGGAGTAGAGATAATGAGTGTTGTCCACCCTTTTTCGGGTTGGGACTTTAAATTATCTTAATTTCCTCTAACCCATTGGTTGCAATACTAAAGAGTGGAATTTATTGTAATTACTTATTTATTATTTTAATATTTCAACCAACGAGACATATGGTCACATGATCCGTCTCTAAATTTGAATTTCTCGTAGTATTATCATTTGTTGAGAGTTTTCCTTCGGTTAGCTTTTCTTTTGTTCAGGATAACAATAAGCCATAATATATATTAAACTAGAATGCTAAAGTTGGTCTTGATGTTCAAGTGCCAATTCTTTTGGCTGTGTTGTCCCCGAATATGTAAACTGTTTCCATGTTTACGTTTATAATTATGAAAAAAAGTCTCCTAGGAAATCTAATTAATCATAAAAGTCTATTTTTTGTTCGAAAATCCAAGTTGCTATACAATTCTAACGAAATCTTATTTTATCATATCATGAATTTCTCAAAAAATTTGAAATTCCAATATCTATATCTATATTATACCTATAATATGGTAGTATTATAGGTATTAATGTTTAACCCTTATAATTAATGCCAAAATCAATGTACTACTAAATGCTCTCTCAATATTAATCTGTCCACATGCAATTTATCTTATCACCCATTTATTTATTGAATAGTGTACAAAATGCTTCCTCAATTTTAATATGTCAACATGACAGCTTATCATATCACCCATTTATATATTAAATAAAATGGGAGCACCTATATCATAATTTTTTAAGAAAAAAATGACGTTTTTACTGAACCTTTCAATCGTTCAACAAAAATAGGATATAAATTTTTTATTAGATATGATTTTTATATAGTATAGAGAACAACACTAAAAAAGTCATCTCAGCCATACTATCATTTTAATTTTTATAGATTATAAACTTTTTACATAAAAATTTGCACTAACCATGGTAGGTATGAAAAAAGATGATATTGTTGAAATCCTAAATATTCCACAATATACCCCAATAGTTGAGTCTCAGATGAGAACTTTCATTTAATATATGAAATTTGGTGGGTATAAAATCTATAAATAATAAAAAAAGGATCACTTACAAAGACAAACAGATAGAGTTATTGGGTGGATATAAAATTTATAAAGACAGACTGTAGGATAAATTTTTACATATGAAATATTTCTCTAAAAGTACAATTATAGTTTTTACATATAGTTTTTTTTATTTTCCCCATTTTTTAGTTGAAAGTAAAAATATTTCAAAACAAGATCCACTATAGGATTAATTTTTACATATATATATATATATATTAAAGTATATATTTTTTGATAAAAATATTAAAGTATATATTTTATTAACAATTTAAAATAATTTGTTTTGAAGATATTTCTTATTTTTCTAGCTCTATCTTTGAGTGTTATTTCTTTACAGAAGATATTTTATTTGGAATGAGTTTGTTACATTTGATACAATAATGTTTGATTACTTGATATTAAAACATTGAACGGAGTTTGTAACATAGTGTTTCAGTTATAAAGTTGTTGAAAATATGATATTTTTTATATTATTTTAAGTATGCAACCGATGAAAAAAATTGAGCATTAGTATAATGGCTTGAAGATAAGATATTGAATTTATGATATATACTAATTTTTAAAAATTATTTGTTGTACATCGCCCGCACATCGCACGGATTGTATACTAGTTATACCTCTAATACGATAGTATTAGAGATTAATGAAGCTTTAATGCTCCCTCTTACTCTTAAATTTGAGTACATTACTTTTCATTGGACCATTCAATGAATTTTCTCTCTACCTTTTTTTCTTCGCCTCCTACCTTTTCCTCTTCCCCATGTAAGAGAGCACATATTCGCCTTACAGTCCCTATAGTGGTTTGTTCCAGTATCAGTTCTAAAAAATTGCTTAGATCCCATTTCTTTTATCAAGGTATGTAGACAATAGGAGCTTCACTCCATGGAAGTCATTCGATTTTGGATCAAAGAAGGAAAAATATACTTTAATAACTCCTTCAAATTCTTCTTCGTCAGAACTTTTAGGCTATTTATCCCCATCTTCCATAACGTAATTTAAAATTCCATTACATCTCGAACTTTGACAAAAGAAGGAGAAAACGCAGAACATGAGAGGTGATCAAACGATTTCATCTATGATCTAATTCTTCATTTTTATTTTTCTCAAAATAGTTGATTAAGTTTTAAGATATTTGTTTGGCTTATTTACGACATTTGCTTTTGAGCAGGGGATTTATGGGAAATGTTTTGATGGTTTTGAATGGGATGGGTGAGGTTTAGGCTACCCTTATAATTCTAGCCTCCTTAATTTCAACAGATGTACATCATTTGATGGAGATTGCTCCATCTGAGGTGTCTTAGCTTGCCTTCTTTTTTTAGACATATGAAACTTCCCATCCTATTGGTTACTCATTTCTTGTATGATAGTTGGCCATTCTCTTAAATCACCAACTCCTTCAACTGGTACTTTTTAACAATTGAAGTGAATCCGCCCAAAAGGGCCCAAGATGTAACGAATGCTTTAGAAACTCAAGGTGAATCTGAGCCAACAACAAATCGTGTTCCTTTTACGATTTATTTATGTATAGTGTTTCTATGCCTTTTGCGAATTTAATTTTATTATGTTTATTGTATTTTGTTTCTTTTTTAATTTCTTTCTACACATTCTTACAACTATAGTAAAATGAATTCAGTTGTAATATTAATTGCGTTGTGATGATATATGTTATTTATTATCTTTTGGTGTCTCGAGTGATTTAATAGAAATACAAAGATAGAATGTTCACCTATGAATTAATTTAATACAAGAGCGAAGAGTGCCCAATATGTGTGTTTCAAACAAAACCAATTTTTCTCCGAAAAAGATCAAACTTTTAATTATGCACAAAACCAAGTTGTGAAAACCCAATTCTTACTTTAAACCAGTTTTATCTTGATTAATCCTAAACATGCATCTAGTGGTTAAAGCAAGTAAAATAAAGTAAAGAATACTCACAACGCCGGATGTACGAGGAAAAAACTCAAAATGGGAAAACAACCTCGGACGGCCCAGGCCAGACAATCACTATGAATAATGGTTTTACAAAGTCAGATTAGCCTTACACTAAGACTCAATCCCCACGGGTCTTGATGCTCCTTCTGATCTTCAACCGTTCTTCAATAGTGCCCACGCAGAAATTCCGTCTTCCACGATACCTGTCCACAACACATGCGTCCACGTATGTCTCGGTGTCCACCGAATGTCTTTGATTCGTCTACGATGTCGAACACGATGTCCGTCGCTTCTTCACCGCAAAACCCTTTTATGTTCAATGTGTAAAACAAACAACTTTGGTGCAGCAAGATCACGTAAACATATAAGAATGATAATTCGGATCTTTGCAAACTCTAAGGATGTGTTTATGCTTTGTAAACCTTAGAAAATATGTGCAAACAAGTTTTTGGTCGAATACTGTTTTCCAGAATGCACACTTACGAAATTCTGATGCAAACACTGTTTAAATAGGATTTAAACGCCGCCTCGAAAAACGTGTCGTTCAAACGACTTAAGCATATCGTTCGAGCGACATCAGCATCTCGGTCGAACGAGATCTAATGTCAATCGAGCGACATAGTTGACTTTTACTTTTTGTTCAAAACGTCTCTTCAAAGAGAGATTTAAATAAGTCAAACTCCTATTCGAACTTATCAGAATAAAAACGTAGTATAAACCTTTTAAAACACTTTATACCATTTTAAAATATTTTTCTTTATAAAAATTACATCCTTATCTTTTATAAAATAATTTCGAGCACCATTAATTATACGCATTCATACCTGAGTGATCTCGGAATGCAATTAACTTTGAAGACGATTAAACTTGCACCAATAAAACATCGGCATGATTAATTCTTTGAAGCTTTGCCGCAACGTCTTCAATTTCTTCAATACGTCATAGACCGAGTGGGATCGTGACAAAATAAAATTCTCCCTATGACATATTACAAACACAGCTTTGTTCACGGAATTAAGTCAAAACAATACAGGGACTCAATTGGAAATTTATATCCTTACAAAGAGATTGACCATAATATAATGAGTTTGGTAATTGAAATGCAATAACAAAAATACACATAAATAATGTCATGCACCCAATAAGGTTATTTGGATTTTTCTTTAAAACTAGAATATGAAAAATGAAAAAAATAAGATTTGAACTAAACCACCTTTAATTCTTTAAACCATCTATAAGCTATTAATTATTAACTATTTTTAACACATTTTTATAATTAAATATTAAATAAGATGTCATAGATAAAACTATCTTTAACATTTTCATTCCCATATTTATCTTATTTTAATTTATTTCTATTTCAATTTTTAATTTGTAATTATTTGAATTTGTTGATGAATCAATTTTCGTTGACTTATTATATTCTTTCACATTTGTATTTGATAAGGTTAAAAGACTTTACCTTCGTTTTTCAATTACAGTGAATTATTTATAAGTTTGAGTAAAATTTTATTTTTGTTCTTGTAATACCCCGCCCAAGAAAATATGTATTTAATGTTATTTGAAGTGTTTTTTTCAAAGAAAAATTCGAGGAATAAATAATTCAAGTGTAACACGTCATGTAATGCGTAAGGTAGCGCATTACGTAAATGATTTAAATGGAAAAAAATCGCACGATGCATGTGTCGCATTAATGCGTATTTAATCTCTAATAGTATTGTCTAGGGTGTCCATTAAGTTTGAGGGGAAAATATCAAGTAACGGATATGACACGGACAAGGTTAATACGAAGCGACATTTAAATGGTACGAAAAATAAAATATCGCAATATGGATTAAACGAGAAAGTTTTATGTTGCATGATTCGCATGATTTTTATTTTGAGTTTATATAATTATTGTAAGTACTTCGGTTAAGTTTCACACGATTCGAACGAGCAACGAGCGCTCCACGAGCCTGGGTACAAATTATGTGACGGTGCGCGACATTGTGAAAGTCCAGCTTTGCGCGATATGTTTAGAACAATTGGTAAGTCAAAAAAATATTTCAACCATATATTTAGACCCATAAAAATTTAAGGAAAATTACCATGCAAAGAAAATTTGAATAAAAATATGTTTTGTGCGGAGGTCCCGATTCTTGCGAACCTTGTATAGAACAATCCGGGAGGCCAAACGACTATTGTAAATATGACTTTTTAGCCAAAAAAATGCAAGGAACATGAATCTCAAGTTAAAAATTACATACATACATATATATATATATATATATATATATATATATATATATATATATATATATATATATATATATATAGAGAGAGAGAGAGAGAGAGAGAGAGAGAGAGAGAGAGAGAGACGCAAATCAACCTTTTGGGGTTGATTTTGGGTGGGTCTTGAATGTCACATGTGCCCAGGTTGATTGCATTCTATTGTCCCTTTTCCACTTAAATTGTAGACCTTGGGAACCCTTTTTAACCATTTGGGACACACAAACTCTTGGGTGGTTGGTTAAGAGTGGAAGACTACCACAAATACCTTATAAGAGAAATGGGAGGGAAAGTGAGTAGGCCATTAATATCTTCACTCTTTCCATCAGATTTTCTTCATCACCATGGTCAAACAAGAGCTCTTTCTTCACCCCCAAATTCGTAGCTCTTCTTTTCCACCATCTTTACACCATGAAAGCACTATTGTGGAGGTCATAAACACCATTAAAACACCTTGGAGTTTTGGGACAACTTGTAGGGAGAGTTTGAGGTTTGGGAGTTTAAGAAGGGGGTTTTGAGCTTGGAGATGGAGGACTCTTGGAGCTTGCTTTGGAGAGATTTTGGTAACCCCTTGAGGCTACCTTTGGAGGTGGGGGTTTCTCCTCCTACACAACCATTTTCACCACCCTTTTGGATACACTTAGGTGGGAATACTAACATTGGTTTAGGTTTGAAGTTGAGTATAATTTCAGCTACTTTAATTACATGGATTAGACTTAATATATGCGTGATGTTAGTTAGTTTGCATTTATGGGAATAACTAGTTGAAATCTATGATTTCAAATTGCAAATATATTTCAAAGATATATTTCAAATGGGTTTTGAAATTAATAAATATTCAGATTATTTTTCTACACATTTTGGGTATAATAATGTGTAATAAAGTGGGTATAATGCATTTATGGGTTTATTATATGAACATGAGAAAATATTGAACACATTGAAAAGTTTAATGGAAGATGCGGATGATGCCGGATAAATAATTAAGCAGGGCATGACGTCCCTAGTGGTTAAAGACCCCAAAATAACTGCAGTAGCATATGGCGACGGAGACTGGTGGTGAAAGGCCACGAAGTCCGTGGTTGTTCATTGGAAACTTGATAAGGAACGGGTTATAAGATTAAAATAACCTAACTTGCGCGAATAATTAATGTTCCGATTAATATAATATGGAGAAGTAAATTGACAATAATGTCTAATTTCCATATAAAAAAAATGAAATTGTTAAGCAAGGTGACTTTATGATATTCAGCTACCTAATAAGGTTTGAATCACAATAAACACAAGCGTGTGTTGCATAAGGCTTTCAAAGAAAAATAGTATTTTTCTAGATATGGTATGTGCGCGTGTTAAATGGAAGTCCCGAAGTTTGGTTAAGTAACACTGGCGTGAGTTAATGAACGTTGAGTAATAAACGTTTTGAAAGTAAATGAAAGCGTTTTCCTAACGAATGCCATTTGTCTAACTACGTGAGTTAATGGGAACGAATGCTAGTTTTTAAAGCATGATAATACAAAATAACTATTTTGTAAGGTCAAGAAAGTCAAGTGGTATTAATTAACGTTTTTGGAATGAAACGATTAAATATATTGGTACATGTAGTTACAAGGGTATATATGTAGATATATAGATATATTTATATTTTCACATGCATGTATTGTAGCATGTGAGTACTCCTTTCTGCCGCTCTTTTCTATATTGCATTTGTATACGATCCCACAAAGCATTCGACTCACAGCCCTTCTCTTGTTATGGAAAGTTGTATGATGTTTCGTACTTTTAGAGTGTCATACAGGTAAGTAACTATTTGCATTTGCGGTTAGTAGCTCTGTTAATTTGAACTTGGGGGCATTTTCCTTGGATCCTGCCACATAGTTAATATAAATCGGACTCGCATGCTAATAAATGCAACGCCAAATATGAATAAAACTGGATTAGAAATATTATTTAGGGTGTTCCATTGCACTTCACAATTAATGTACGAACCGGATTGGGTTAGTCCTTCAATAACCTTTAAATCCGGGGTCGGGATGTTACAGTGCTATTGCATATATATTTTTAGGATTTTGTATAACCATTTTGAAATGGACTATAAATAAATTTTGGAAAATGGCATGCCTCCCATGAGGCTTTACATTACTTTTCGTGTGCCTTTCATATTTCTATTTGTAGTGTTTGTTGCTAAACCACTTAAAATTGAAAAATATTTGATTTTTCATATAAATGAATATATTTATTTTTGGTATATAATAGAAACTGTTGATGTAGACAATTGATATTCTGACAATGCATATGCAGTGTTTATCGATAATCCCTTCAGTTAGGAAAATATTTGATTTTTCGTATAAATCAATATATTTATGTTATACAGTAGATTATGTATTTCATTAAACTATTGCCATAAATATACTTTTAATAAAGGAATTATTATATTTGTTATCACAATTTATTGTCTTTTACATTTACATCTGCGAGTTGCTCGGGCTCCATGCTAGTATTTATTCTAAACCATTCATCACCCAATTAATTCTTGATTAGGTATCTAAAATTCTTCTTAAACTAGTATGCAAGTCACGCGATGTGTGACCGTTTTACAGTACAATTGTTTACATTATACATTTAAAAGATATAAGGTAAAAATTTTCTATGCCCTCATTTTTTGTCCTCGTAGTAGCTACGCCTATCAAGCTTTGGGATAATACGGGATTTTATGAGACAAAGTCATCCACAATCATTTTTCCATGAATGTCACTCGAATATGAAACTCCCAAACCAAACTCAAAATATTTAATGAAACCCTAAAAGGTGTTGCCAACCATTAAATTAAATAAAAACGAGAAGGAAAATCGAGTAGACACATAAATAATTGAAGTAAATTACATACTTATCTTTACCATTAAAAGAAACCTCAATCGCAAATCAAGTTATACGTGAACATAACGACGCCCAAGCATGTAATCCCATTACTTTATTTCACAACATTGTCACGTAAAAACAAATTAAACAAATTTTCTACTTCTCTCTCGCTCTGATAGAGAGAGAGATGATCTCATGAGGACCTCTATTTGCATACTGCTAGCGCGGACTGATTTTGATAAAATAGTAAAAAAAATATGTTTTGGGCTAATTTTTTTATAATTTTTAAACATTTGAGTAGGACCATATAAATAAATCAGCTCAAAATGATTTTTTTTTATATTTTAAAAAAATTGGTCAAACTTTGTGAGTTTTTAACAACTTAAAAACTAACAACGTTTGATCGATTTTTTTAAAATAGCGAAAAAAATCATTTTGATCTTATTAATTTTTTATGGTCCTATTGAAATGTTTAAAAACCATAAAAAAAAATCAGCCCAATTTTTGCTTTTACTATTTTAAAAAAATGGTTATCGTTCAGAGTTTTTAAACTGCGACCTCACTTGATCCTTTCCATATATATATATATATATATATATACAAGAAACTTCATAACTAAGATAAGGAACTCCATCGAAAAAAGACTCATCATGAAGAAGGGCAAGAATTATTCATTTGGTTATAATATAGTAAAAGCAAATTCTTATAAATAATTAAAATAGCAGTTATTAATTAATGAATGGAGAAGTACAATAATAAAGAAAGGTACCTTAGCTTTAATGGTCTTTAAGACTTCTCAAATGGAATGCACAGCTCCATTTCTCTCAAATGGAATGCATAGCTCCATTTCTTTTACATGTAAGATCATAGGGTAATTTGAGGAAGGTCATGTTTTTTTCTTGGCAGTGGAGAATGACGCATGTTGATGCAAAAAACTGGACCGAATCCCATTTTTATGATCCCAGATAAATAGATAAAAGTAATCCAATCAAGCACATGAGAGACAAAGATTTTTAAAGTGGTTCGGCTATAAGAAAAAGCCTACGTCTACTGTTATTTTATTCCCAGGGATTTATAATAGAACAATGTGGTGTAGAGAGAGAAAGAGGTGTGGATCTTGTGTATTGTCTCTCAGTTGTTTCAGATTGATCTTCTATGATGGGGTTACAATGTATTTATAGCCTTGAGGTTGTCCATATGAAAAGGCGATGTGTTGTCATCTAGTAGACATTTATTGATACAGTAGAAATGTACATTAAGGCTCATTAAATGTGTTTGTTATCTTCATTAACGCACATTAAATGCATAGTTATCCTTTGATATGTCTGGCTAGAGTTTCTCTGCACGCCTTGAGTTGCTCTGCACACCTGCTCGTTGCTCTGCAGACTTGCTCGTTGCTCTGCACACCTTCAGTTGCTTGGTGATAGTATGTATTAGCCACGTAAGGTGGCACATGTCTTCATTTAATTGGTCCACGTCAGCAGACTAATTTTTGTGTCAACAGAAGCCCCCAATGCTTCATGCTTTATGGTTTACTGAAAGGATGGATCATTTATTCTGCAGTGTCGCTCGTTGCTCGTGAAATTCTTGATCTTCCTTCTTGATTTATTCATCATAAAGTGCACTATCTCCCTGGATGGCATATGATGCAGGTTGATCGATGGTTGCTATTATCTCTTTTGAGGAACTCCGTTCGTCAAGTGATCGTGTGCTATGTATCACCCCTGGGAATTTGGATGTAGCCATGCCATAGTATGCAGCTTGTAGCTTGTCATAATCTTCAAGTATATTGATTGGTTTGCTAACCGACCAACTGCCTCTTGTGTCGAGCAACTGAGTGTTAACTTCACGTGCCTGATTTTTCTGATTTATGCTCCTCTGAATACTTTGTCGAGCAATATACTAGCTTTTGAACCCAACTCTTCAATCTGATTAGTACCAAGCTAGTGGTGGACTTTGAAATATTTTCATACAACTTCTTCTTTAATATTGGTCGTAGTAGTATAGATCTCAGTGATGTAGATGCTGAATTTGACTCCTGAATGTGTATAATAACTCCTGAATATGCCTCCTGAACTTCAATATGCCTCCTGAACTTCAATAGCGTGTGCATAATAACTCCTGAATATGCCTCCTGAACTTTAATAGCGTGTGCATAATAACTCCTGAATATGCCTCCTGAACTTTAATATGCCTCCTGAACTTCAATGGCGTGTGCATAATAACTCCTGAATATGCCTCCTGAACTTCAATAACGTGTGTATAATAACTCCTGAATATGCCTCCTGAACTTCAATATGCCTCCTGAACTTCAATGGCGTGTGCATAATAACTCCTGAATAATGATTGGTCGGGGCCCCGACCGTGTAAGTTTGTGGAGTTGAATTTGATGCTTGACTGCATGATGTTATGAGAATGTGCCACCGAATGAATAACTGAATATGTAATAGAATCCCCCAAGTGTGGAATATGAACTTTGAGTGTTTTTTTGGCCTTGCAGTACATTGGTCTTGCTAGAAAAATAAGGCCGAGGAAATGTTCCCTGAAATGACTCCCTGAGATCTTTGCATGTTTGCATTTTCATTTTCTTGGAAATACTTTGTAAGATGCTTTCCTCGTTGTTTGCTGATGAATATATATATGTAGAAGGACAAATTGTCCTATTTTGCATAGATAATGAAACTTGCTCCTCCTGATGTTTAATTATAGTGACTTGTCACTCTTTGGGCCTAAGTAATGGAATGATTTTCATCCCATATTCCTGCTTAGTTGTAGCAATCCCATTAAGATTACCTGGTTGCCTAGATAGTGGATGCCCCGAGAGATTGTCCAGCTTCTTTCCTAGTTTTCCGACCAACCGGATTTGGTGGTAATTGATTTCCCGACCAACCGGAACCAACCGGAGTTGGTGGTAATTGAGTTCCCGACCAACCGGAGTTGGTGGTAATTGATAATAAATGCTAGAGACTTCCTCGGAGCTGACCAACAGATTTTTAGGAATAAGATATAATAAATGCTGGAGACCTCCTCAACAGATTGTTGGGAATAAGATAATATAAATGCTGGAGACCTCCTTGGAGCTGAATATATGATTATAAATATTTTGCTGAGCTCTATGCTGAGATAAATATAGAATATGCATCCGAATATATATAAAGAATGATTCAGAATAATAATAAAGTGTCTCGCTAATCTATCGAGGCGAAATTGTATAATGGCGAACAAGAATAATATTTTCCAGAACATGAGAAAATGGTCGAGTACTTTGCCGGGCCTGAATATAAATAAGAATTACCCCAACCAACTATCCGTTGGGGGTGAAATATAACAAATGTTGTAGTTCTCCTCGGAGCTGAATATGATAATAAGTATCTCATCGAGCTTCATGATGAGATGATTATAAAATATGAATCCCAATGGATATATAGAATAATTTGTGCTTGAGCATATATCAGAGAAATAATAAAATGAATAGTGCCTCGTTGAGATAAAACTTCATAATGCCGAGCAATGATAATATTTTCCAAAAGTTTAAGATTGTGGCTGAGTAGCTATTTGTGCCCAATCAAATATATATATATCGGAGCATTAATAAGATTCCCAGGCAATCATGGTCGATTACTTAGTTGAGACCGAAAATTGTACCTGTAAAAAGTAATAACTTGTCCTACCATATATATAGGCTAAATTGATTAGTTATCGTGAGAATAATCTAGTCAATATAATGTATATATGATATGTATTTTCTCGGGCAATAAAAATATCAATTTCAAAATATGAAATAATGTATGTCCGGCTGATCTGTCGAGGCAAAATTGCATGATGTCGAGCAATAATAATAGTTTCCATAAGTTTAAGATTGTGGCCGAGCTTTCGTCGGGATTGAATCTTGTACCCGTGGAATTTAATAAGTTGCCCGAACACCTGTTGAGACTAAATAAAATAGTTATTCTCATTAGAATAATTACTCAGCCAAACAATATATGATGTGTATTCATTCGGACATAAGGCAATAAAAATTTCAAAATATGAAATAATATCGCTTGTGTCATATCGACTATGATGTCATGTGAGCAGATTTTTATAAAAAGTGCCAGACATTTTAATTTGAAGTAAAAGACCAAATGTACGTTGATTTTTTAGAAATTATTTATCACTCTAGGAATTGTTTGAAATTCAGTAAAAGCTCAAATATAATTTTTTGGTCTTGAAATATTTTTCACATAAAGTTTATGTGAATTAATTAATCAGAAAATAACTAAGTATGCATTTTAATTTTTCTCCATGTAAATTTTCAATTAGGAGTTTCATGTTTTGAATTAATAAAGGATAACGATAAGAATAAGGGGATAGTCTTGTCCTTTGGCAGCAAAGTAGTGATTTTGTCAAAATCAAAAAGAGAGAACCAAAGGAATCGTCAATTTTCAATTCTGGTATTAGCTTTCTAATGCCTCCGACCAAGGTTTAGATGTTGCCGACCTGTTCTCTAACAATCATTCGGCCATACTTGTAATTATGAGGTGCCCCGACCTGTGATATATTTGTCGACCAGCGTTGTAAATGCCGACCAGTACTGAAATCAGTTTCAAGTGTCGCCGACCATAAAAATTTGACCCTGACCAAAAAAAATTTGTGACGACCATGAGCTACCTTTTACAGCCGACCTATGCCATAAGTTTTTTAACCGTTCTTTGTTGATGATTGGAATTGGTAAACTAAAATTCGGTGGAGGATTGTTGCCGACTTGATGCCGACCAAGTGTATGAGAACTGCGAGTAGAAATAGATGCTACCGACCAACAAATAGTAAGTCGTGGAGCTCCTCTTGATGTATAATACATGATAAAAGGATAACTGTTGGGGGTGAAATATAATAACTGTTGCAGATCTCTTTAGAGCTGAATATATGATAATAAATATTTTGTCAAGCTCCATGTTGAGATGAATACAGAATGGATATAGAGAATGATTCATGCTTGAGCACATATCAGAGCAATAAATCAATAGTGCCTCATTGAGGTAAAATTTCATAATGCCGAGCAATGATAATATTTTCCAGAAGTTTAAGATTGTTTCCGAGCATTCGTCGGCACTAAATCTTGTACCTGTAAAAATTAATAACTTGCTCGAACATCTGCAAAGGCTAAATCAAATAGTCATTATCATGAGAATAATTGTTTAGCCAAACAATATATGATATGTATTAGCTCACACATAAGGCAATAAAAATTTCAAAATATGAAACAATATATTTTGTGCCAAATGTGTGTTAAACGAGCATCCTTTTATCAAATACGTGTCAAATGTAAGGCATAAAGTTTAATCTAGAGTTTTTTGTAAAATTATTTAAACTCTAACAACTAATCAGATATGAGTTAATGTTTGAAAATAAATTTTCACGTGAAGTTGTGAGTATAAGATTAGTCTAAAAACCAAAAACTTTTAACACCAATTTTTTTTTTTTATTTAATAAAGGCAAAATAAGTTGGTGTAAGAAACCAAAATCTTTTAATAGGAGAGGTTGAATGTTGATAAAGTGGAAATAGGGTGTGGCTAAGCATTAATCAGCAAATGCATATTTTAATAGGTAAAAGAAAGTTTATCCCTGTTCAATCTTTCGTTGGTGCTGCTGACCAGGGGTGATGACCTAGTGGAGGTTTTCCACCAGATTCGTCACTATAGCCGCCAATCAATCAAATATGGTCCGGCGAAGTTGTCGTTCAATAAAAGACGATCTATAGCTGGTGCGGACCAATGTTATGTCACGTCGACAAGACATAGGCGCCAGATGGTGGTGGGAGATATCGTCATAACCTCCATCGTTGGTCGGTAACCCCAACCTTAATAATGGAATGCCGACCAAAAATGATGGTCTTCTGATGCCAGTTGCAAATGTTTGCGATCAATATTAGATGGCTGGGAACCCTTCGTTTTGGCACTCTACCTATCGCCGATTAAATGGTCTCCCGCCTGTGTAATTCCTACCTCCGACCTATATGGTCCCAACCACATATCAAATGCTCCTGACTGGTTATATGTAACGCCGACAAAGAATAGATGGTTGGGGGTAACTCCGATCAACAAATAGTTGTGCAACTATGTTCGGGTCTTAACTTTCTGGAACACAGACTATGATGGTTGGATGTTGTCGATCAACAAATTGATTCGCCGACCAACATTAGATGATGCAGACCACCATTAGATGTCGTTGACCAAGTAAGGGTTGATCGGGCAACTTTTTATTTGGTTTGAAACTTGTCGCCGACCAACATTAAATGTCGCCGACCTGGAATGATGCCGACCAGTGTTATACCGCCAACCAGCAAAATGAAACTCTGACTAGTAAATTTTACACCGACCAGAGGATTTTATTGACCACGACTGGAAAATTTGGATGCGGACCAAGAATAGATGTTACTGACATGAATAGAGCCTGCCGACCTATTCTTTGCCCTTTTGTCTGACCGCTGACCTATGTTGACACTCATATCACAATTGTTGACGGCTCGTAAAATGCTGTCGACCGATGTATTCTCCTCTAATGGTGATTTTCTACTGTCATGGATGATCCAAAGATGTTCACACCTTGACGCTTTAAATAGTAATCGAGATGGTTCTTTGGGATGTGGGTCTGCTGAATATTAATCGCCATTTTTTAAAATCTGGCTTGCGTATCAAGATGAAATCTCTCGAAGAGATAGAGGATCTGTATCTCCAATTTTCCAGTTACACATAGAAAACTAAACAAGTAATTGTAACTAAACGAGAATTTAGCTAGTCAACGTTTCAGATGTATCATTATGAAAAATAGTTAGGTTTGTGCAGATCATGAGAAATACAGGAGATTCATCATAAAAATTGTCTAAAATTGACACCACTGGGTGATAAAAAAAAATTCCTTAAAGGAAAAGTTGCGGTCATCTCTCTTGATGATAGAAAATCGTTTTATACGTTTATTCTCCGTAATATCAGATATGAAAATTAAAATATCAGATGTAATTCAGTAAATAGATGTGTTTGCCTTATTTTCAAGGCTTCATACATAACTTATGATTATGAGATCCAATTATTTCAGATTCAAACAATTCGTGAATATGAACATATACGGATGATGATGTAATAAAAAATGTATACTCAGTATGTAATTATTTATATCACTGTTCTAAAAAACCCGCCTAGGCTTGAGGCTTGAGGGAAACTCCTCGCCTTAAGTTTTTTACACCTTATTCTTGGTAAAACCCTTAAGGCACACTTTTTTCTAAAGACAACAATGCTTTAGTGAAACAATATCGCATTTTAAAGAGTTTTTTTTACAAACCGGGCTATTATCTCATCACAAATAATCAAATAGTGTTCTAATTTGCATGTATTAAGACATATTTGTATGATATTTACAATTTTAGTATTTTAATAGCCTTGTTATGGTTAAAAAATACTAAAATATATTAAGAAGGCCTAAACGTTTTTTCACGCCTTTTTACGCCTAAGGCCCGCCTAGGCTTCTAAGGCTTAAGGTTTGGCCTCCACGCCTCGATCACGCCCCGCGTTTTTTAGAACCTTGATTTATATATAATGAAAAGAAAAACTTAGCTTTTGAAGATGATCTTCATCTCTTGTGATAAAAAGAATTCTCGTAGCCACAAAATTGAGGCGATCCATTCATAATCAGGAGAGAAAATGAATCTTGAATTTTCGTATTCTCTTATTACCAAAATTAGAGATCTTCTGAAATTTATCTCAAAATCAGCTATAGAAATTATCAAATCTTACCATCGTCGTATATATTGGTATATGTAATCATTTAAAATATTTATTCCATGATATAAAATTGAAACTTGAGAATCAAGCAAAAAGTTATGATTTATGAAATCCACTATTTTTCAAATTTCTAAATAAGAATTAATCTAACAGTTATGATTTTAAAATCATGATATGCAATATTTTGCAGATAAAAATTGGACAATTAATTTATGTATATAAACATAAAAATCATGATTGAATCAAAAGATGTATGCATAATATATAATTGATTATACATAGAGAAAATAAAAAAAACTTAGCTTTTGATGGAGAACAATGCCTGTAACACGTTCCCACAGACGGCACCAATCTGTTGATGCAAAAAACTGGACCGAATCCCATTTTTATGATCACAAATAAATAGATAAAAGCAATCCAATCAAGCACATGAGAGACAAAGATTTTTAAAGTGATTCAACTATAAGAAAAAGCCTACGTCCACTGTTATTTTATTCTCAGTGGTTTACAATAGCATAATGTGGTGTAGAAAGAGAAAGAGGTGTGGATCTTGTGTATGGTGTCTCTCAGTTGTTTCAGATTGATCTTCTATGATGGGGTTACAATGTATTTATAGCCTTAAGATTGTCCATATGAAAAGGCGATGTGTTGTCATCTAGTAGACATCTATTGATACAGTAGGAATGTACATTAAGGCTCATTAAATGCGTTTGTTATCTTCATTAGCGCACATTAAATATATAGTTATCCTTTGATCTGTCTGGCTAGAATTGCTCTGCACACCTGCTTATTGTTCTGCACACATTTAGTTGCTTGGTGATAGTATGCATTAGCCACGTAAAATGATACATGTTTTTATTTAATTGGCTCCACGTCATCTGACTAATTCTTGTGTCAACAACGCCACTTACATTGCATTGGACTTCCTATTTTCTCTTGATTTCCTTAATGTAATGGACGGAAGTTAATAGGTTGGTATTAAAGGTCTCAATAGAGGCAAAACAGTTTGATTTTTTAGGTTTATGAAAAGATTTAAACTTTTGGCAAAAAAGGGCCACAATGCGGTATAGAAAACAAAAGGTCATATATGGAAAGGCCTCCAAATCGAGAGTTCAATGCCAGTGTCAGCTTGAGCTCATGATGGGCTCATGTTGGGCTTGTATTTTATATATAGAGAGAGATTTCTTAACAATTCTAGGAAATTCATAACTAACAGTTATCACCAAATAAAATATTGGCAAAGTAACAGCCATTAGAATAATTATTTCCATTCCCAAAAGTAAAATCAATGGTCCACTGAATGTAATTCTGCGCAATCCTTTTAACTATTCTATAAATCGAATCCCGTGAAGAACTTTTGCAAGAATATGCCATTCTTCGAAAAAGAAGGATGTTGATTAGAAACTACTATTATTGAGTTATAACAGCCAGAAGAGAGGGAAATTAAAAAAAATACATTAATTAACAAAAAACAAAAGGAAAGGAAAAACTCAAGAAACAAAGCATAAGTAAATACCCCGGAGATCTGTACATATGCTTAGATTGCAAATAGTACACTAGTAAGTCTAGCCTTCCGGAACAGCGTTCAGGTCCAAAACAGTAACTTCGTTAGTATCTACCACTTTTTTAACGTCGTCGGCAGGCTCAGGCACTTCCTTTTCTAACTCTTGCAATTTACTGCTGTTGTTATTATTCTGAAAATATTTGACCGCCACACGCATCCTCCGAAGAATGGTAAAAAACTCATCCACTTCCTCATCCGTCGGTGGGGGTGACTCCATTTCTCCATCCTCTTTTTCTTTCTGTTTCTCTTTCTCCATTTCCGTCCTCTTCCTCTTTTTCAACAACCCCTCGTCCATGACTCTTTGAAATGGGTGGAAAATGGTCAATGCATTTGTGTTTTTACAATTTCAGAGCTTGGTATATATTAATCAGGAACACTGTTTTGTGACATCATGGAAATTCGATGCCATGACGTATGAGCGTGGCATAATGATGCACTTCGTTATGTGAACGCGCTTTTATATCAGGTGTAGAATGTTCGTGACTAGAGATGGAGACTTGTGTATTAACAAGGGTGGTGATTTAGAGACACCTCAACACTCGCGTTAGAGATTAGGTACTGAATTAGTGGAAAAAGTAAAAGGGGATGTTTCTGCGATGATTCCTGCCTGAGACCAAAAGAGACTCGAATGGGTCAAGAGACTATTACTTAAAAAAGGTCGTATTAAGGTGTGATAAAAGAGTATTTCTACCTTAGCATTATTTTAAACTTGGCATTGTTGAGTGTTTATTGCAACCACAAAGTGGTCTTGAGTGGAGAGGTTGGTAGGTGCGTCGAGTCATGTGATGTGATTACATGATAACAAATTGGAATCGTTGAAAGATTAGTGAATTGATAAAATAATAATTAAAAATAGGGTTATATATTTGCACAAAAAATTGGGTAACTTCGTATTGATTTTAATTCTGCATTTAATTATTTAAATTGCTGCTACAACAAATACTTTCATAAACTTCTTTTAATATATGTATAGTTCAAGTTTTTTTATTTTGCATTAAAAAAAATTTCATCATACCAAAAAGGTTTTACCATGTCGCTGGTGCAGACATTTAAAGATAAGAGAATAAGAGACTTTACCATGCCAAAAAGATTTTACCATTTCACTGATGCGGACTGTTGATACCAAAATTAATGTGCTGATGTGGACGAATAAGATGAAGACACGTGTCAATCTACATGGCACAATAGCAACGAGGAAGATCATTTCCCGATCAACCGTGCTTCTGTCCCTTCAACAAGAATACACCGAGAAACTACAATACACCGAGAAACTACATCATCCCGAGATACTCTAAGTACTCCGAGGAACTCGTGATCAACAAGCAACTAAGGCGGTCCGAACTGCATCTCGGCCGTATCATTAATTACTAGACGGACAACTGTTCAACTATCCATTGTATTCTTGACGCACACGTTGCATTAAATGTATTACCCTTTCATATGTAAATCATTTAATGTATTGGACCTTTCATGTACAGCCTCAAGGCTATAAATACATTGTATCTCCCTCATTCAAAGGGACCGGAATTTCTTGAGAGAATTTGTAATCAAGAATTCCATAAACACTCAGCAATAACATAACAGTGGACGTAGGCTTTATTCCTAGCCGAACCACTTTAAAAATCTTTGTCTTATTTATTTATCTGTGATTGAATAATTAGAGCAATCTAGTTTTTTACATCAACAGATTGGCGCCGTCTGTGGGAAACGACTGTTATTATCGTTTTTCATAAAAATCATTTATCACCAATGGCTGATAATCCAGAATCCAGTAATCGAAATGTTGGAAATACTGAAAATCTTCCAAATCCATCTGCATCCCCAGATCTGGCTGGGATTATGACGAATCTGGCTCAAGGACAAACCGCCATGCAAGAATCCATGAGGCAACTCATTCAAACTCTTCAGGGCGGTGCACCTACCTATTCAGGGCAAAGAAGTGATCATAGGCAATCGCAATCTAGACGCACTGGGTCATATCGCAATGAGGAGTCTAATGATTTTTCTTATCAACCTGGGCGAACTTCATCAATACGGGCTTCGGATACAGATCAACGTATCACTCTCTCTCCGGAGAGAACTAGCGCTTTGGAGAGGTTAAGTAGAGTATCTCCTTTCAGTCGGTTAGGACCAAGGAGGAACATGAGTCCACCTAGGGCTCCATCAAGAAGTTTTCGACCACCACCAGGTTTGAGAGAAGGATCTGCGCAATCGCGACCAACCACTCGTCGAGATAAATCTCAGGAAGCTACGTCAGAGCAATCAGTTGCTCGGACTAAACGGCCCGAGGAAGGGAATGAAGCATGGAAAGGTTCCATTCAACGATTGGAGGATAGACTGGGAGAAATGGCTAAGGCGAGAAATCCCTTACAGAGAACTTTTGTTCAAGGAACACCTTTTGTGCAAGCCATTGTGGATTTCCCTACGCCGTCGAAATTCAAAGCACCCGTAGTGACTCCCAAGTACGATGGAAAGACAGATCCCGTACTTCATATAGAACAATACCAAGCTGCTGCAGATATCTACGCTGTCCCCGACGAGATGAGGTGTAGAGCATTCTCGGGAACTCTTACTGGATCTGCACAGATATGGTACAATAATCTTCCTCGGGGTAAGATTTCAACTTTTGTTCAGTTAGCCGAGTTGTTTATTGGCAATTTTTGTTTTGGAGCAAAGCCGGTAAAGCGAGTAGCACACTTGCTAAGTGTTAGACAAAAATCAGGTGAAAGTACTAGAGATTACATAACTCGTTTCAATAACGAAAAGTTGGAAGTCATAGATTATGAAGAAAAGACAGCAATCACTGCTCTGATGAGTGGTTTGCTGCCTAACAAGCTGTATTACACTTTGGCTAAAGATCCACCTAAAAATATGTCGGAGTTGATGGCAAAGGCGGCCAAAATCATGAATGCCGAGGAGGCTATGGCTGCGAAGAAGAATATGGATAAAGAAGTTAAAGTGGAGGTCGACAATTCTAAGAAGAAAGATCAGAAAAGTAATGGTGGTGACAAATATTCCAAGAATAACAGGATGAAGTTGGAAGCCCTAAAGAAGTATGATAATTATACTCCATTGAAAGTGGGTATTAATCATGTTTTGGAAGAAATCAGGAATAACGAGGAAATCAAATGGCCAGAGAAACTGAAGACAGATCCCGACCTGAGGAATAAGACCAAATATTGCGAATTTCACAAAGATCATGGCCATATGACCAAAAATTGTATAGCCCTTCAGAACGAGATTGAAACACTCATCCGAAGAGGAAAATTATCAAAGTACGTAGATCGCAGGAGTGAGAGGAAGAATGATGATAGAACTAGAGAGAGATCTAGATCTCCTCGTCGTGCAGAGGAGAAAAAGAGGAGGGACCATGAAGAGGATCCAGATGATGACCCCGATCTTCCCAAGAAGCCAAGGAAACCTGAACGAGAGGTATTTTCCATACGTTTTGGGTCATTTGATTGTAATGTTATTACAGGAGGAGACGCAGGAGGAGGAGACCTTACTGCAGAAAGAAAAGCTTATCTCGGAGAGGCTCAAGCTTGTTCATACATTCAGCGAATAAACCTGGCCGAGGATGATCGTCCGAGGAAGGTAAACAAAGAGAAGCTAGTGATTGGTTTTTCAAAAAACGACCTGGCAGGTGTTCTCTACCCTCATGATGATCCTCTGGTGATCAAAATGAGGATGAAGGATGTGGTCATTTCAAGGGTGTTAGTAGACAATGGTAGTTCAGCAGACATCATGTATTATTCATGCTTTGATAGCTTGAATTTAAAATTATCTCAGTTAGAACCTTATCACAGACCCCTTCTGGGTTTTGCTGGCGAGAAAGTTTTTCCACTTGGGACGATCAAGTTGGATATACTCATTGGAACTTGGCCTGCTTGTCGAACAGAAAGAATACGCTTTTTTGTAATGGATAAGAATGTGCAGTCCGCCTACAACATCATCATAGGAAGAGTTGGATTGAAGAAGTTCGAAGCAGTTCCATCCACAGTTCATCAATGTTTGAAATTCCCAACGAATTTTGGAGTAGGAATTATGAAAGGTGATCAAAAAGTAGCTCGGGAATGCTATTATTCGTCTGCCGAGCAAGAGGAACTTGAAGAGTTACAGAAAAAGACTACTACTTACCAAGTGGAGGAAAGCACAGAAATTGAAACTCTTGACCCTAGGGATGAATCTCAACTCGTAAAAGGACAGGTTGTGGAATCTACAGAAATTGTTATCCTGGACGACGAGCATCCTGAACGAATAACTCAGATAGGGTCGTCGTTGGATTTTTCAATAAAACAGGAGTTGATAACTTTCTTGAGAAACAGGAAGAATACTTTTGCTTGGAGTCATGAAGACATGCCAGGAATAGATCCAAACTTCTTATGTCATGAACTCAATGTGAATAAGGAGATCAAACCTGTGAAGCAAAGAAGAAGAGTGTTTAGTCCCGAGAAGAACCAGGCCATACAAGAGGAGGTCGAGAAACTCCAGAAAGCCCAATTCATTGAAGACGTGAAATATCCAGATTGGTTGGCGAATGTGGTGATGGTAAAGAAGAAGAACAACAAGTGGAGAATGTGTGTTGATTTTACTGATCTCAACAAAGCATGTCCAAAAGATCATTTTCCATTGCCCAGAATTGATCAACTAGTGGATGCTACTTCGGGACACGAGCTACTCAGCTTCATGGATGCTTATTCTGGCTACAACCAAATCAAAATGAAACCTGAAGACAGAGAAAGTACTTCTTTTATTACCCCAAGGGGAACTTATTGTTATAATGTTATGCCTTTTGGTTTAAAAAATGCAGGTGCAACATATCAGCGGTTGATGAACAAGGTATTCACCGAACAAATCAGCCGCAATATGGAGGTCTATGTCGACGACATGCTCACCAAAAGCAAGAGAGCTGCAGATCATTTGGTTGACTTGAGTCAAACTTTTGATCAACTGGATAAATACCAGATGAAGCTTAACCCGACGAAATGTACCTTTGGAGTACGAGAAGGAATGTTCCTCGGATACATCGTCAACCAACGAGGTATTGAGGCAAATCCAGAAAAGATCAAAGCTCTTTTAGGGCTGCGATCCCCGACGACGAAGAAAGAAGTGCAAAGTCTTACCGGACGAGTTGCAGCACTCAACAGATTTGTATCCCGAGCAACTGATAAATGCCTCCCATTCTTCAAAACGCTACGAAAAAGTTTTGAGTGGACTGATGAATGTGAGAAAGCCTTTCAAGATCTGAAGAAGTATTTGGGAGCCCCACCATTGTTGTCTAGTCCAATAAATGGAGAGAAGCTGTACTTGTATTTGGCAGTATCAGAAAATGCAGTTAGCTCAGCGTTGGTCAGATTGGAGAATGGAGTCCAGAAGCCAATTTATTACACAAGCAAGGCC
This sequence comes from Sambucus nigra, assembly GCA_949130495.1. Lineage (NCBI taxonomy): Eukaryota > Viridiplantae > Streptophyta > Magnoliopsida > Dipsacales > Adoxaceae > Sambucus > Sambucus nigra. Next base: position 342,085,627 of record OX422210.1, on the reverse strand, counting down.
TTCCGAGGTGCGGAAATCAGATACCCAAAGCTGGAAAAATTGGCACTGGCATTAATTGAAGCAAGTAGAAGAATGAGACCATACTTCCAGGCCCATACCATCATTGTGTATACCGACATGCCGTTAAGACAAGCTCTTCACAAGCCAGAAAAATCAGGAAGATTGATGTATTGGGCAATAGAACTCGGTGAATATGATATTGTGTATGAACCCAGATCATCGTTGAAAGGGCAAGCCGTGGCAGATTTTATAACAGAGTTCACATACCCTGATACCCCCGAGGAGCAAAAGATGCTTGCTGACCTACCTGTGGACGATACAGGATCGACAGACACAGATCCAAACCAACCAAGGTTGGTAAAAGGACTTGTGGATGTAGAAAAATCATCATATTTAAATCCCGACCAACTCCGGTTGGTGGAGGGGCACGAACAAATGATCGACGAGGAACGAAGGATACCCGGGGATGATGAAAGAAAACAGATGATATTTCACCGAGGAACTCTAACAGATAAGAAATTTGAAGACGAGTTACATACATGGAGATTATATGTAGATGGATCATCTTGCACGGCTGGTTGTGGAGCAGGGATTGTTTTAAATTCTCCAGATGATATTGACATGGATTACTCCTTGAGATTCCAATTCAAAGCTTCCAATAATGAAGCTGAATATGAGGCTATGATAGCAGGTTTTCATTTGGCGAAAGTTATGGAGGCACGTCAAGTAATTGTTTTCAGTGATTCTCAATTAATTGTGAATCAAATGATGGGAATATATGCAGTGAAGGGAGAGTTAATGGTGAAGTACCATGCAAAAGTGATGGAATTGTTGAAAGAATTTGATGCTATTCAATTGGTGAGGATACCGAGAATGGAGAATGCCAGAGCAGACGCATTGGCCCGACTAGCGTCAGCTACGCGCACCGAGCTGCGAAGAACAATACCAATTGAAGTACTAGAAAGTCGGAGCATAGAAGAAGATCTGACGGTGAAGATTATTACCCTTGATTTAGGACCATCTTGGATGGATCCTATCAGAGCATACATTGAAGAAGGAGTACTACCGGAGGACAAACTAGCTGCCAAGAAATTGAAGTATAAAGTTGCTCGGTATGTGTTAACTAATGGTGTTTTGTATAGACGAGGAATTATGGCAGGTTTGCAGAGATGTGTGCATCCATCAGAAGTCAAAGAATTGATTGAAGAAATCCATGAAGGATCTTGTGGAGCTCATGTAGCAGGTCGGACCCTACTGCAAAGGGTGACGACACAGGGATACTATTGGCCGACGATGAGAGCTGATTGTATAGCTTATGCTAAGAAGTGTGACAAGTGCCAACGTTTTTCTTCCATCCGAAGAACTCCACAGGCATTGTTGACACCCATAACATCACCTTGGCCATTTGCCATGTGGGGGATTGATCTGGTTGGACCACTGCCGACGACCCGAGGAAGGTTCAAGTATCTCATCGTGGCAGTAGACTATTTTACTAAGTGGGTGGAAGCTGAACCACTAATTGATATGACGTACGAGAAGGTGTATCAGTTCATATGGAAGAATATCATTTGTCGATATGGTCTCCCCCACGCTTTCATCACAGACCATGGAACACAATTTGATAATGAAGAATTTGCTGCCTATTGTCATCAGTCAAACGTCTTGAAGTTTCATTCAGCACCAGGCCATCCCCAAAGCAATGGGCAGACTGAAGTGACGAACAGAACATTACTAAATGGGTTGACGAAGAGGTTAAGTAAGGCTAAAGCAAATTGGATTAATGAGCTACAGTCAGTTTTGTGGGCTTACCGAACAACTCCCCGAGCAGCAACAGGAGAATCACCATATATGCTAGCATTTGGAAGTGAGGCTGTGATACCTGCCGAGTTGGGCCTACCAACACATAGGGTGTTAAATTTCAATTCTCCGATCAGTGATCTGATGAGAATGATGGATTTAGATATGCTCGAGGAAGTCAGAGAAGAGGCAGCCATTAGGAATGCTGCTTATCAACAACGAACAGCTCTGTTTTACAACAAAAGGGTAAAGAAATGTGATTTAAAAGAAGGGGATTATGTGCTAAAGAAGGTCATTCAGAAGCAGAATAAACTGGAAGCAAACTGGCATGGACCTTACCGAGTTACAGAGGTTGTTCGACCAGGAACTTACAGAATAGCAACTCTAGAAGGAGAGGAATTTAAAAATGCATGGAATGCTGAACACCTGCGCAAGTATTATCAATGATGTCCAATGTAAAGCATTTCTCTCATTATGAATAAAACGAAGATGTTTCACCATTTTTCCTTCTGGATGAAAGTTTTTCGGGGAATACTAGTGTAATACACTATACAACAAAAGTGCTCTAAGGAGCCAACCTCCTTTGGTTAGGAGGACAGCTCTTCGGGGCAAAAGTGCTCTAAGGAGCCAACCTCCTTTGGTTAGGAGGACATGCTCTAAGGAGCCAACAAATGCAGCTCTTCGGAGCAAAAGTGCTCTAAGGAGCCAACCTCCTTTGGTTAGGAGGACAGCTCTTCGGAGCAAAAGTGCTCTAAGGAGCCAACCTCCTTTGGTTAGGAGGACAGCTCTATTGAGCAAAAAGTGCTATAAGTAGCCAACCTCCTTTGGTTAGGAGGACATGCTCTACGGAGCCAAAAAAATGCTCTAAGGAGCCAAAAGCTTTAAGGAGCCAAAAAGTGTACACCAGCAGGATCAACCACGGTTGGTAAGATAAAAATATACTCTCATATTACAACTTATGTTGGTCGGGAGGTAATATTGTTGCAATGAGTTCTTTGAAGAACAAAATGTTTAAAAAATACACCAAGTATAGTTGGTCGGGGATAAAAACCCAATAACTGTAGTTGGTCGGCGAGGACAACTTATTGATCTTAGTTGGTCGGACGCAATTTTATAATCAAACCAAGTATAGTTCGTCGGAGCTGTATTTAGTCGACAAACATTATTCACCCACCTTGGTTGGTTGGAAACAGTTTAAACATTTTTTCTCATTACTTTATTATTAAGTGATCGAGAAACATTACTAATACTTGTAACCTTTTATTAAGTTGCTTATTGAACAATAATACTGTTAGCTTTTTAATAGATACATAGATACATATGTACAAATATAAATGTGCTTGATAAAACAAAATTGGCAAACAGAAAATGAAAATCTTTTCATTAATCTGGAATAAATTACAAATTACAAAATTGTTACATGGATATTACTATTCTATTGATTTTTTGCCCTGTGCTTTAGAAACAGGTTCCTCGCCGGCAGGAGGGTCTTCTAGGCAAAGGGGAGAATTGATAAAATTAACATCTCTGAGCATTCTGACGTTCATAACAGAAGGTGTATCCAAAAGATGCTCAGGACGAGATAATTCAGCTTGGGAGTGAAGGCTATAATCACCAAGATATTTCGAAATTAGACTGCGAGGAATGGAGCGAGCTGGAATCCATGCCATATCCAATTTGAAAGGTGGTACAGGCAGGTCTAATAACGATGGAGCATGATAGTCCCATAAAAAATGCCCTTGCTCCAACTTTAATACACCCAATGCATTTAACCATCCTTGCTTGTAACCTTCATTATTAGCATGTTCAATGCGAGCATCCAGATGAACGAGAGCTTCATTGTATCCTGCCATCCAGAATTCTCTTGGCTGTTTATGGAATTGGAAGGTTAATCTATCCAATTGTTCATGAAGGCTTTTGGCAAAGAGATCTTTGTTATGCAAGGCAGATTTCGTTGATGCCAGCTGATCTTCCAGAGACAGATTTTTATTGGACATTTCAGTCAGAGCACGGTCTTTTACTTTCAACTGGAATGCTTGAGTTTCCAGAGTAGACTGAGTGCGAGCCTCCTCAACATTTTGGCTGACTCTTCCTCGCCCCCGAGAACCTCTTTCTCGTCCCCGAGCAGTTCCAGAAATAGCAGATCTTCTTAAGTCCTCCAGCTCTTGCCTCAGTTTGGCATTTTCGACCTCTAAGAACGAGAAGCCTTCATCAGTGACTGGTATTAATGCAGTAGAGGATGAAGCAGCAGATTCATATTGAGCTAATTTCTTCTGCAAATTATTATTTTCTTGCTCCAGGATCTCAGCGATTTGTCTACAGGCTTCAATTTCACCTTTTAGGGTCCTCTCCCTGACGTCATACCCAGCAATGATCTTCTTGTGGCCTGTTTCTGAAGAGAGCTGCTGGTATCTATTTTCGTAATCTTCATGTAACAAAGCCATTGATTCGTTATGTTGATTTTGAAGATCCTTTAAGGAACCATGAAGCTCTTCAATCAACTCATAGTAAGCGACATTGTTTGCCACTGCTCGGTCGAGTAAAGCTTTCAAGTATTGATAAGCTTCAATAGCATGCTCTGAAGCACCGTGACCAAGGATATCAACAATTTCCGATGTACTAAGATCTGTATGACCAGCCTTATAGTATTGATGACATTGCTGTATCAGCTCGGTATCATGAGAAGAGATCAATTCCATTCTAGCAACAAACTAATGACAAGAAAAAGACAACAATCAACAAAAACAAGTTATCAACAACAGAGATGAGCAAAGATATATTTTATTAGATCATCAAAAAGTTACATCATTCGATTACAAGGAAATACAGAAAGGCTACCGAACAACTTCACACCTTTTCCTTGTCCCCCAAGACTTTCTCGGGAGGCTGGGACGAGGAGCTCGGTTGCTCGGTGATAACTACAGCTTGATCGGTAGGAATCTTCTCGGGAGGAGGAGGCATGGAGGAAATGTCCTCGGTGGCAGATGGTTGAGAGGCAGAAACTTGATCGCCCATAGCCATGGAAGATTCATCTGAAGCAGGTTCATCTTCATCTTCTTCCACAATTGGTGGAGGAGGACCAGGGAGATGCCATTGGAATAGCTCAGAATCATCTTGGACTTTTAGCTCTTGCAGAGCAGCTACCCAACCATCATAGAAGTATTTCAACTCCCCATATTGGACTTGGGACGTCATTGCAGCTATCCCTCTCTCCCATCCTTTCTCCCAACCAACACTGAAATGTTTCTTGATTGCAACTTTTCTCCTCGATTTCTCCGAGGAGAGCTTCACCTCCAGTTCCTCTTTCTTAACCTTAATATCTCGCAGAGTAGATATCTCTTCTTCTGCCTTCTTCAATTTATCATCAGATTCCTGATGTTTAACCTCCAAATCTTTAATTTTCTCCTCCAAATTCTTGGAGGTTTAAGCCATCTTCATCTTATCAGCCTCAGCCACAGCCAATTTTTTCTCCCAAACAGTTTTCTCCTCGATGTACTGTTGCCGAGATTCCTTCACAGATTGGGTTAAACCCAACAAAGCATCGTCAACATCGGACGAGGAAGTGGAAGCTTTAATAACTTGATCTTTCTTCACGATGGTATTGAAGCAGTTCACCAGCTGAAAGATAAGAAAAACAATAGAGTCAACACAAATACAAGAATTCAAGAAAAAGAAAGAAAGATCAAAGGTATGAGAAATTTACTGAAGAAAGATGGCGAGCAGCTAGGGACGTCAGTGTATCCCTAGGAATTTTTTCATCAACCCCGAGAACCTCGGGTATAACTGAGCTCGTTGAAGAACTCGGAAGAATAATTTTTGAGACACCACTACCACCCGCGGGTAGAGAAGGTGCAGTTCCAGCAAGATTAACCGAGGATGATTTCCTCAATCTCTTCAAAGGACGGTCAGTAGCATCAACCAAGGAAGAAGTCTTGGTCGGAGAGATGGCAATTACATCAGCAGGAGCATCTTTCTTGCTTGGGGCCACCGGGGGCTTCTCGGCAACTTTGGAGGAACCAGCATCTACTTTTTTAGTCCCCTCTGGGACATCAATTTTGCCTTTCTGGGCTCCAACAGCAGAAGAAGTGTCACCAAATAGAGCAGGAGGAGCTCTTTTCTTGCCCATTCTCTGAGATAGGGGGATATGAGAATCTGAAGATGAACTTTCTGGTGTTGAAGCTGGTTCAACAGGGCGAGCAGTATAAGAGGTTGTGTAACTCTTATACTGTAGTAAATATGAAGCAGATCTAATATGCTCGTCAGCAATGGTCTTATGCAAATTCCAGATAAGTTTCAAATGCTTGATATTCACTTCTGACTCTTTTGGAGTTTTTCTTTTGCTATCAACTGCAAATAAATACATAATGGAATATCAGTCATACATTTTATCAAACATGATGAAAGCATAATTTCATAAGTAAAATAAAATGAAAAATAAACCTATCCCATTGCCGTATGGGGGGCATCTGGGACCGTTGTATACTTCATTCCCAGATAAAGGCGCATGTTGCCAATTTTTTATGACCAACCCATGTTCAAAATAATCCCTATTTGAGTCAGGGAGATTAACTACAAGAGCCCTATTCAAATACCTAGTTTTCAAATAATAAATATTATCTAGAACGTCCCATTTATAACAAAACATAATTTCAGGGATCCCAATACGAGTCCCATGAGTTAGATTTAATTTGTGCACCCCGTTAATTATTCTCCATGAATTGGGGGCTATTTTTGCAGGAACAAGATCAAAATATTGACAAAACTCAAGACATAATGGGTTTGGTGGAAAGGAAAAACCGCATTCAGCAACAAAAAGACTGGGGAACCAATGTCCCTCAGCCAATCGAAAGTAATCTAAAGGCTCAGAAAGAACCTCTAGAGTTACCCACGAAGGAATGGAAAAATCAGAACGGAATTTCTCAACAGATTCCACAATATAAACCATATTGAATAAAAGAGATACAGAAGAAAGAAAGAAGATCTTACAGAAAGAAAGGAGATGCGTTGACAACGAACGGAAACAAAGATGAACGCACAAGAGAAGAAGAGAAGAGAAAGCTTGAATGCAGAGAATGAAAAACGTAGACGACGGTATGGTTACCAAAGAAGTTTAAATATTTTGCATTGGGAAGCGGCGAAAGAAATGATTACCAAAAAGAAACTACTAAACTTCCGGCGGCTAAAAGGACAAAATTTGCACGAATATCAAAGCGCTTATCAAAAAGGCGGAAACCGCGAAATAAGAAGGAAATTTGAATACAATGTTCCTGAAACCCGGGAAGTACATTTAATATTACCATATACCGAGAAAGAATGTTCCATACTCTTCAGAGTTCAAAATATGAAACATTGGGGGCTTCTGTTGATACCAAAATTAATGTGCTGATGTGGACGAATAAGATGAAGACACGTGTCAATCTACATGGCACAATAGCAACGAGGAAGATCATTTCCCGATCAACCGTGCTTCTGTCCCTTCAACAAGAATACACCGAGAAACTACAATACACCGAGAAACTACATCATCCCGAGATACTCTAAGTACTCCGAGGAACTCATGATCAACAAGCAACTAAGGCGGTCCGAACTGCATCTCGGCCGTATCATTAATTACTAGACGGAAAACTGTTCAACTATCCATTGTATTCTTGACGCACACGTTGCATTAAATGTATTACCCTTTCATATGTAAATCATTTAATGTATTGGACCTTTCATGTACAGCCTCAAGGCTATAAATACATTGTATCTCCCTCATTCAAAGGGACCGGAATTTCTTGAGAGAATTTGTAATCAAGAATTCCATAAACACTCAGCAATAACATAACAGTGGACGTAGGCTTTATTCCTAGCCGAACCACTTTAAAAATCTTTGTCTTATTTATTTATCTGTGATTGAATAATTAGAGCAATCTAGTTTTTTACATCAACACGGACCTTTAAAGATAAGAGAATAAGAGAGTTTTTGGTATAAAATAAAAGTCTTGAACTAAATGTGTATTAAAAAATATTTGAGGGAATTTTTGATATTTGATCCTTAAAAATAATGATATGAGTACAAAAAATTTCTCTCAAAATTTTCACCAACAGTGACGTGATTTTACATATTCTTTCAGTTACTTATTACGTGTTGTCTTGTAGTATGGGTCCCTTCAGGAAACACACTTTATTATTTTTTAGAGGAAATTTGGTAGAGTTATTTGGAACTCATAGCAACACTCAAAAATTTAATATTCGAGTCATGTGATGTGATTACTTGATAACAAATTGGAATCGTTGAAAGATTTGTGAATTGATAAAATAACAATTTAATATATATATAAAAAGTCTATTGTAAAGACTTTTTATAATGCAGAGTTTGGTACATACAATTGTTTTAAAATAGCAAAAAATGATTTTTTTTGTAAAACATCATGGATGTGATTTTTACGAATAAAGGATCCTCTCGAATTTTTTTTTATAAAAAAATTTAATAAAAAACCGTTGAGATGAGGTGATATGCAAAAAAATGTATAAATATTCATTTTCAACCGTTGAAATGTTGAGTCGGCTTCAGTCACTTTATTGATTGGATTTTTTTGATGAAACTTCATGTATATGATCTTCTCACTGTCAAGATCATATCCATGTCATATCCATGAAGTTTCATCAAAAAATCTATATTATAACTCTATTTAAGTAGTATTAGAGTTTAATGAATAATATTTAATGCACTTTAAGCTCAGTAAAATTATTAAAATTTGCTCCAAATAAAAAAAAAGAAACATTTATCTTTATGCCCCTCTCTCTCCCCAAGGTAAACGTTCCCTCTCCATTAATTTCCATTAAACATTTCAATAAACTCTCTCCACATTCGTCTATTTGTCTCCTACCCTTTCCTCTTTCCAAAGTAATACCCCTCATATTGGCCCAACATATTATTCAAGCGATCCATACTATTATTACTAGAGTAGAAGAGAGAGAGAATAAATAATGAGAGGCCCTGCAATGAACAAGCAAGCATTGGAGGAAGATAAGAAGCCCGATCGTGAACAATCTGCTCATATCAATCTCAAGGTCAAAGGCCAAGTGCCAACTAAAATCTTTTTTCTGTAAGGTATCTTTCTTCTTCTCCTTTCTTTTGATTTACATTCATGCTTGAAATTATTGGTTTTCTTACTTTCTTTCTGGTCTACTGTTACTAAAATTGTGTCGGTTTATTCCCAATCATTGGGCGGATGTTTTGTTTGAAATTGGATTTACAAAGGGCTGCAATTATACAGACTAAATTATTCCTAGGAGATTTATGAATGTATTCTTAAGATTACGTGTTAGCTAGGTGTAAGGATTTTTGTAAGTTTTTAAGAATTTTGTCGTTACAACTTATAGATGTAAATATTATTTTCAGAGCATTCATGTAGGGATTTTGTATTTTTTTAAGAATTTTGTTGTTACAGACGTAAACAGTCGGAAGCTGCCAAAGCGTGTGAGCATGGAGCCCACGAGATGATTATACTCCACCAAATAAAGACGAATTAGATAAGACAAAAGAAGACATAAACGGGACAAATAGGGGTTCTCTTTATTCGAAGAATAATTGAATACGGAAGACTTGTGACATAAGATGACAAGACTGCCTTTTGAAAAGGGAAAAAATTTGATTGACTCAAACAGAATTATTAAAAGATGTTAAAGATACTTTTTGAAAAGCAAAATCATGTAAACTTTAATTATTGTATGTTATTTCCACTATTTTGCTTTTGGTAGTCGTTTATCAGTTATTTGTAGTGCCCTTATGATTTAAAAGGGAGCGTCTAACAGAGGAAAGGAGTAGGGGAAATAAAGAGGGAGAAAAGTAGTAATACATAGGGAGAATAATATCTAAATTCACAATACTATAACTGCTCCCTTGTCACGATAAAAAAACGTGACAAGGCAAACTTGTCAAGGTCAAAGACCGTGACAAGTTTGGGGGTGACAAAGGTAATTATCACAAACTTATCATGGTCAAAGTTTGTGATAAGAACAAACTTGTCACAAACTTTGACCGTGATAAGTCCATGACAGAGGAAAACTTGTCACAAACTTTGACCGTGACAAGCCCGTGAAAAGTTTCCTTTGTCACAGATTTGTCACGGTAAAAGTTCATAATAAAGCTGGGCAGAATTAAAAACAAACTGTCGGGCAGTATGGCCACTGCCACAGCCTAGCAGTATATTTGTACCTGTTACAACATATTTGATCCTATCCAAACAACATATATATTAAGCAACATTCAACATTCAATAACCAAATCAAATAAATACAAATATCCATAACCATAACCATCTAACATATAAATATCCATAACCAAATAAAAAAATACAAATAATATCCCTGATTGACGAGATGTCAATTGCTGATCCTCTATCTCATTGTCTACAAATTGCTACTACTGTGCCAATGAGATCGGCTCCTTCATCGGGTAGGTATCATGCACTCTCATAATGGGCTCCCGAGTCTTCCCAAAGTACTATGTCCACATGTTTTTCTTCCACATTTTATATTAATCTCTCAACTGTTCGAATGTGGATTCACAGACATGTGGGGGAATGCCGAGTTGTTCCTATCAAACCAATACAAACCAAAAAGAAAGTAAGTGTTAGTTGTATTTAAATTATAAAATATAAATATAAATATAAATACACTACCTGTAGTACCCCTTAGATGGCCATCTTGAGTTCATTTGGAACATTCCTCCAATTCGTGTACCCTAGGCCAACGATCGACTTCGGTAAATTCGAGGATCTAGCCAATAAGTTCATCTTGTTCTTGACGATGGTCCCCAATTTACCCCATTTTGGGGGCCTAGTGGCAAACGAGCCTTCATCACCTCTACTACCGTGATGCCCTTATGAAGACAATATTTATAAAAAATGTTGTTATTAGTACAAACATGTACATTATAAAAACAATATAAATCTTATTTCCTCGATCTCCTTTAAAGAGTGAGTGGTCCTATCTCATTCAAGACTGCATACTTATGTAATATACTTAACAACTCATGCATATTGTTACAATTTGAGGAAAATTCGACAGAATATACCCATAGTTCTCCAAGTATACGACATAGATTCGCAAGTGTAGGTGTTATTTCAATTTATCAATTGAAATCACACTTAACACCGCATTTACTAGTGTCACCAAATATTTAGCATGCCACATACCCTAATAATCAGTATTTCATTAATTACGATACTACATACTTTCGAGCCTCCACTCGCCTTATGATCAAGTCTAAGACATTCCTAGCATTACCTATGCTAGTATCTAAGGCATACTGGTGCCATTACGGGCAAACCATTTCTAGCGATCAACGCTCTCCCAAAGCACATCATGATACGACCAATTATTGTATATTTCCAAAAGTCAACTCTAGATTAAGACTGCACATCCCGTTATTCCATAAATTGTCAGGCTATTCTAACTATATAAGTCACATAAGTCTGTCGAGAACCATACTATTCTAGTCTCTCACTTTATAGAGTAATAATCCTAATAATTCTTCATTGCACGCCCAATTTGGACCTTTCGCTGCATCTCTCTGATGAACCTAACACTACCTTAGGCGTCTTATCCGTGAGTACTCACTAGAGTCTAACTCCAATCCACTCACTATGGTAAAGCACCATCGTGTGCTAAGTTTGTCCTCGATTTCAAGCACTACGTTGTACCCTCAATCCATCTCCCTACTCATCATAACCCGATACATTGACTGCCAAGTCGATCAGTCGAGAGTCCACTAGGATAAAGGGATATTGATACTACGAATAAATTGAATGATCGGAAGCATAGCCATCCATACGTGAAACTTTATGCAATGGAAAAAATACCTCAAATGTGCACCCAGTTACCAAGCCACATTGACCAAACCCGATCCACCTCACTCTCTAGGGCTCAACCGCACCGTACCATGACATGGCACTAATCTGAGTCAGCACATAGGTGAGAATATTGATTCCCGATTATCAAATCCAAGAGAAATACACTTGAGTCAAAGGGATAAGCAACCGTACTAAGGAATTTCATCCCTAGAAATCTGAACTGACTTATGGAAGAGAATCTTTACCGTATACTTGAAGTCATACCACCCATTCATAAAACTCTCATCGAGTATTACTTTTGTCCATATACACTGGCCTAGGTCACTTGGTTTGATGCTGAGGTGGAACAACGAGCCATACAACAATCTCAGATTTCTGCTCTTCTTGAAGAGATGAGGCGACATGAGCAACGCCAAGGAACATGCATTTCCAAGAGACATAGGGATGATGGCACTGCGATTGATGATAGTGATGATGATGGGGATTGTTGATTCTAATGTTGATGTAAGGACATTATTTTATAAGTTCGTTATCAATTTAGTATGTCGTATACCTCTACACCGTCGAAGAGCATTCAAGAATATTCAAACATCAAAGACAGATATAAATATCAAGTTCTTCAACATTCAAGACTCCGCGAGGTTAATTTTTGTAAGGTTGAGTTTTAATTCCTTATCATTTCACTTAAGTGTTGGAATACTGTTATCAAATATTTTTCTAAAGATTTTGTTCCCGGACACCTTTTCACAGAAAAATCATATCAATTCAAAGAAAAATAAAAAAAATACAAAACTAGCGGCCACGCATTCGTATCGAAATTATCTACAGTCACGGCGTGAGATCTCATTTGATAGGTCATTCGAATGACATGCTTATGTCCTTAAAATGACATAGCTATCTCGCAAGAAGTTGTCGCGCGATGTCGTTCAAACGACAATGCCTTTTCATTCGAATGACTTAGCTATCTCGTTCAAGCGAAGCGCCGACTTAAGTTTTCTATAAATAGGAGCCTCCAACTCCATTTTTCATAAGGAGACCTACATAATTTTTAGAAACGAAACTGCTACTACAGAAATGATTTTTGTCTTCTTCTTTTAGGTTTTAAACCTTTTGTTTTCAATTCACAAAATATCCCAATCTTTACTGAATTGTTTTGGAACACTAGATTCAACTTTGTTGAAATTTATTCTTTTTGGGGAGATCTCTACAATCGAGAGTTGCGCGCTATTGTGGAGGGAGTCTGTGTGAAGATTGGACTGCGTGTCCATGTGGATTCACTGCGTGTGGATTCATTGCTAAAGATAGAACTGCCTGTTCTGGTGGAGTAGTTGTGGTTGTTCCATTATTGACGACGTCGATCGACATCTGCAGGTATTCGTGTGTCATCCTATTTCATTGTAATCCGTGTAAGTTGTTATTTAGAAATTATAGTGAAATAAAAAGGTTTTGCCCTTTGGGGATTTTTCCTGAAATTATTTGTTTTATCCTGCATGCTTTAGTTTATTGGACAAATCATCTAGATGCATGTTTTAGGGTTTAACTAAAATTTGTGAATAATTAAAATTGGATTTGATTTGAGAAGTCGCAATATTTCCACATCAGCGATTCAACAAATTCTTATCAGAGCCTGTTGCACTAAGTTATTATGTTTTGATCCTGATTTTTCATAAAAAAAAGGCTTTTGGTGGTTTTGATGATTTTCAATGTCAATTTTTTGAAAAGGTTAATTGGAAAATTCACACGAACTCTTAATTTAAATCATCAGTTGAAAACGACTCTCAGAGGTGTCCTTGTTGTGAGGATGTTGGTCACACATTAGATGAGTGTACCAAAAATTAAAAGGAGAAATTGAATAAATCGGTTTCTCATGTTTCTACCCTTAGTGATAATGATTCGGAAGAATAAGTATTTTATGATTCTAGGAGAGAGTTTCCCATCCTTGTGATTAGTGATGAGAGTGAGAGTGAAAAGAGTGAGGAGGAAGAAGAAGAATTGAGTGAGTTGCAAGTCGCCTACAATAATTTGTGTTTTGAATCTTTAAAGACAAGAAAGGAAAACTTGAAACTTGAAGCTGAATTGAAGAAATGTGCTTTGGATAATGATAATACTGATGTGTTGATTAAGGATCCCAGGGCACGTGAGGAGATGCGTAAAGAGAAATTAGGATATGTTGAGGGTGAGAGAGATATTCTGAGAGTTGTGATGGAGGCTATGAAAAATGAGCTTTTAGAATTTGAAGATTCTAGACGTTTACTCGAGTTTAGGATAGGTGAGCTTCAAAATAATTTGAGTGAATCAAGTAAGGTGAAATTTGATTTGGATTCTAGGTCTAAAAATCAAGATAAGATCTTAGGCACAATCCAAATTAAGGAGGATAGGAATTGTATAGGCTTCGATGAGAGGGTTACACAAATTCCCAAAGCCAACCCCACACAAACTAGGGTCATTAAGAGAGGGCCTTCGAAGGTTGTTAGGAGAGATCCACCTATGCACATCGTGAAAGAGACACCTAGGATCATTAGGAGAGAGCCACCTAAGCAAATTCAGAGAGATCAATCGAGAAATTTGAGGAGAGGACCACCTTTAGGTAACACACACCGCCCGATTTACACTTGCACACATTGTGGTAGGCAAGGTCATATTAAGCGCTTCTGTTACAAGGTTTTAAAAGGAGCTAGGAAGATTAATAAAAGAATAAATTCAATTCCCCAAACCCCCATGTGTCATTACAAATCTATTTGGGTTAGAAAATTGGATTTAGAGGCTTACGGCCTATTTGTTCATGATTCTCGTTTACTTGCATGTGATTCACCCTATGTGAGATATCTTGGTTGATTGTGTTAGATGTTTTTCATACACTAGCTATTCATTATGTTATATTCTTTCTAGTGTTATGTCTTACTTTGACGTAGCGCACATTGGTTTATTTGTTGCATTTGTGTGTTTCGCTACTGTTTTAGCACAATTTTGCATCTGTCAGCACATTCTAGGTACTGTTTTAACGTAATTTTTTCCCTAGGCAAAACTGCATGAATTTCTGGGCAAACTGGGATTTTTTGGATTTCTCGTTCGAGCGAGAACATCATGTCGTTTGAGCGACAACTCTTTCTCGCGCAAAGTCTCTTCTCGCGACAACCCCCAATCGTTTGAGCGACAGGCCTAGATCGTTTGAGCGACCAGGTTGACTTTGACCATTCTGTTTACAATACTGATTCATCCTGATATTATTTTTGGTACCTTTGGTTGCTTCTGATAGTTTATATGCAGTCTTTCTTGCTATATATGCTTAGTTGGTAACACTGCATTTGTTGGTTTATCACACCTGATTTGATTATTGATTCATTTGTGTGATTAATATTTGATAGCATATGATCATGCTCATTTCGATATTATATGCCTATTGCTGGATGTATCATTTTGTAGTTATTTTTCTTTTTGAAAAATTTTGAAAAACATAAAAAGATTTTCTATTTTTTGAGTGTCCATTCATATTTTATTTTGGTCAAATTTGAAAATCCAAAAATATTTTTGTATTTTGTTTGCACCTTTTATGGATACACACTTAAGATGACCGAGTCATAATTTCATTCCATTTATCAGTGAGACAATTTGAAAGTGTTTTGAGATAATATATCACGTCATCCATGAGCTTTACAATGTTCAGCGTCATTAATATGTTATTATATGATACTTCCTACATGTTTGACTGAATATGTCCTTTACTGCACATTTGCACGAATTTGTTTAATTATTATACTTATCTATCACATGTTGGTCAAGTGTTTTCATCTCAATCCTGTCTTTAAAATGAACCGAGTGCAATAATACGGGAGTAATAAAAGTAGTGCATTTAAAAACCATTGCCCGTGAGGAATTTTTTAAATTTTAAAAAAATGATGAGTGGCACGGGAAAGGGCTGCCAGTGAATAATAATCACGTCGTGAAAGCCATCGTTTGAGAAGAGCCCGCACAAAAAACTGAAATATTCCAAAATTTTGGGCCAATTGGTTTTCTATAAGTTGAGAATTTAGAACCTCGTTAGAAAAGTAAAATTGCATTATTATATATGAAGGAGTTTTGGATGGATATATCAATGGGTTTGCTCGTCCTTTGAAAAGTTCTCGAAACGGCACTAAATAGTTTGAATAATTATTAGTGTGGAAATAATTTAGACTTTGATTTGTCGATTTGATTAAGACGATGTCATCTAAATTCAACAATTTTACACCTAAGGATATTTTTTATGTTCATTTGTTAGGGGTACACGTATTCATCGTGCACATTTGATTGATTGAGTTGATTTACCTATGGAATGTGTTCACACCCATACATTCCATTACATGACTTGGTTGTTTTAGTATAAATCCATGGTGTGATTTTTGTATCATTATTTTTGCTTTGAAAAATTGAAACGTCAAAAATAGTTTGTGGAAATATTTTGAGTTAATCTTTTTGCATACGCATACTTTGATTCATATTTGCTATGCATTTTATCGTGACACTCCATGTTTAGTTCGTTTCTTCTTATCTGTCTGTTTGGGGACATAATAAAAAGGGGGAGAACGAATTATGATTTTATGGGGGAGATTTCATTATGGGGGAGATTTGATTATATTGATTGATTTATTCTTATATCATTTCAAACTCGATACGTCACGAAGGTATTTGATTTATCTCATGTGTGTAGGTACAAAAGTGATGATCATATGTTGCACACCCTCATGAGAAAAGCTTAAAGATTTGAACATTTGAGCTTGAAGATTTTTGAAGAAAATTTGAACACTTGCAAATTTTAGTATTTTCCATTTTTGGGTTCATGGGGGATATTAGATTTGTATAGGCACTTTGATTTGATAATTCCGAGTTTTTATTTTGTATCTTCATAGACATAGGGGGAGATTTGTAAGGACATTGTTTTATAAGTTTCGTATACCGCTACACCGTCGAAGAGCATCCAAGAACATTCAAACATCAAAGACGGATACGAATATCAAGTTCTGAAACATTCAAGACTCCGCGAGGTTAATTTTTGTAAGGTTGAGTTTTAATTCCTTAGCATTTTACTTAAAGTGTTGGGATACTTTTATCAAATATTTTTCTAAAGATTTTGTTCTCGGACACCTTTTCGTAGAAAAATCATATCAATTCAAAGAAAAATAAAAAATATACGAAACTGGCGACCACGAGTTCGTATCGAAATTATCTATAATCATGGCCTGAGATTTCATTTGATAGGTCATTAGAATGACATGATTATGTCGTTAAAATGACATAGCTATCTCGCGAGAAGTTATCGCGCGATGTAGTTCAAACGACAATGCCTTTTCGTTCGAACGACTTAGCTATCTCATTCGAGCGACGCGCTGACTTAAGTTTTTTATAAACAGGAGTCTTCAACTCCGTTTTTCATAAGGAGACTTGCATAATTTTCAGAATCAAGACTGCTACTGCAGAAATGATTTTTGTCTTCTTCTTTTAGGTTTTAAACCTTTTGTTTTCAATTCACAAAACATCCCAATCTTTAGTGAATTATTTTGGAACACTAGATTCAACTTTGTTGAAATTTATTCTTTGTGGGGAGATCTCTACAACTGAGAGTTGCGTGCTATTGTGGGGAGAGTCTCTGTGATTATTGGATTGCGTGTCCATGTGGATTCGATGCGTGTGGATTCATCGCTGAAGATATAAATGCATGTTCTTGTGGAGTAGTTGTGGTTGTTCCTATGTTGATGATGCCGATCGACACATGCTGGTATTCGTGTGTCACCATATTTCATTATAATCCGTGTAAGTTGTTACTTATAAATTATAGTGAAATAAATAGGTTTTTCCCTTCGGGGATTTTTTCAGAATTTTTTTGTTTCATCCTGTATGTTTTAGTTTATTGGATAAATCATCTAGATGCATGTTTTAGGGTTTAACTGAAATTTGGGAATAATTAAAATTGGATTTTATTTGAAAAGTCACAATATTTCCACTATAGCGATTTTACAAATTGGTATCAGGGCCTGTTGCACTAAGTTATTGTGTTTTGATCCTGATTTTTCAAAAAAATGTCTTTTGGTGGTTTTGATGATCTTTAATATCAACTTTTTGAAAAGGTTAATTGGAAAATTCACACGAACACTTGTTTTAAATCCTCTCTTGAAAACGACTCTGAGAGGTGTCGTTGTTGTGAGGGTGTTGGTCACACGTTAGATGAGTGTACCACAAATTTAAAGAAGAAATTGAATAAACCAGTTTCTCATGTTTCTACCCTTAGTGATAATGATTCTGAAGAAGATGTTTTATGATTCTAGGCAAGAGCTTCCCATCCGTTTGATTAGTGATGAGAGTGAGGGTGAAAAGAGTGAGGAGGAAGAAGAAGAATGGAGTGAGTTGCAAGATCCCTACAATAATTTGTATTTTGAATCTTTAAAGCCAAAAAAGGAAAACTTGAAACTTGAAGATGAATTGAAGAAATGTTATTTAGATAATGATAGCACTGATGCATTGATTAAGGATCTTAGGGCACGTGAGGAGATGCGTAAAGAGAAATTAGGATATGTTGAGGGTGAGAGAGATAGTCTTCGAGGTGTGATGGAGGCTATCAAAAAGGATATTTTAGAATTTGAAGATTCTGGATGTTTACTTGAGTCTAGGATAGGTGAGCATGGTAAGAATTTGAGAGAATCGAGTAAGTTGAAATTTGATTTGGATTCTAGGTCGAAAAATCTAGATAAGATCTTAGGTTCGATCCAAATTAATGAGGATAGGGGTGGTATAGACTTCGATGAGAGGGTTACAAAAATTCCCAAAGCTAACCCCACACAACCTAGGGTTATTAAGAGAGAGCCTCCGAAAGTCGTTAGGAGAGAGACACCTAGGCACATCGTGAAAGATCCACCTAGGATCATTAGGAGAGAGCCACCTAGGCAAATCCTAAGAAATTTGAGGAGAGGGCCACCTTTAGGTAACACACACCATCCGATTTACATTTGCACACATTGCGGTAGACAAGGTCATCTTAGGCGCTTCTGTTACAAGCTTTTAAAAGGACCTAGGAAGATTAATAAAAGAATAAATTCAATTCCCAAACCCCCATGTGTCATTACAAATCTATTTGGGTTAGAAAATCGGATTTAGAGGCTTACGGTCTATTTTTTCATGATTCTCGTTTACTTGCACGTGATTCACCCCATGTGAGATCTCTTAGTTGATTGTGTTGGATGTTTGTCATACACTAGCTATGCATCATTATTTATTTTTTGTAGTGTTATGTATCACTTTGACGTAGCGCACATTGGTTTATTTGTTGCATTTGTGTGTTTCGCTACTGTTTTAGCACTGTTTTGCATCTGTCCTCACTTTCCATGTACTGTTGTCACGTAATTTTTTCACTGGGCAGAACTGCATGACTTTCTGGGCAAACTGGGATTTTTGGATTTCTCGTTCGAGCGAGAACATCATGATAGTTTGGACGATTATTGGCGTGGAAATCATTTCGACTTTGATTTGTTGATTTGATTAAGACAATGTCATCTAAATTCAATAATTTTACACCTAAGGATATTTTTTGTGTTCATTCGTTAGGGGTTCACGTATTCATCATGCACATATGATTGACAGAGTTGATTTACCTATCGAATGTGTTCACACCCATACATTCCATTTCCATAACTTGGTTGTTTTAGTATAAATCCGTGGTGTGATTTTTATGTCATTATTTTTTCTTTGAAAAAATTGATAAGTCAAAAATAGTTTGTGGAAATATTTTGAGTTACACATTTGCATAAGGGTGCGTTGATTCATATTTGCTATGCATTTTATCGTGACACTCCATGTTTAGTTTGTTTCTTATTATATGTCTGTTTGGGGACATAATAAAAAGGGGGAGAACAAATTTTTGATTTTATGGGGGAGATTGCATTATAGGGGAGACTGGATTATATTGATTGATTTATTCTTATATAATTTCAAACTCGATGCGTCACGAAGGTATTTGCTTTATCACATTTGTTTAGATACAAAAGTGATGATCACATGTTGCACACCCTGATGAGAAAAGCTTAAAGATTTGAAGATTCCAGCTTTAAAATTTTTGAAGAAAATTTGAAGACTTGAAAATTTTAGTATTTTCCATTTTTGGGTTCGTGTGGGATATTAGATTTGTATAGGCACTTTGATTTGATAATTCGAAGTTTTTATTTTGTATTGGCATAGACATAGGGGGAGACTTGTAAGGACATTATTTTATAAGTCCGTTACCAATTTAGTATGACGTATACCTCTACACCGTTGAAGGTCATTCAAGAACATTCAAACATCAAAGACGTATCCGAATATCAAGTTCTTCTACAATCAAGACTGTTAATTTTGGTAAGTTTAAGTATTAATTCCTTAGCCTTTCACTTAAAGTGTTGGGATATTTTAATCAATTATTTTTCTAAAGATTTTGTGTTCTCGGACACCTTTCCTTAGAAAAATCATACCAATTCAAAGAAAAATTAGAAAAATACAAAACTAGCGGCCACGCGTTCGTACCGAAATTATCTACAATCATGGCCTGAGATCTCGTTTGATAGGTCATTCGTATAACTTTCTTATGTAGTTCAAACGACATAGCTATCTCACGAGAAGTTGTCGCGCGATGTCGTTCAAATGACAATGCCTTTTTGTTCGAACGACTTAGCCATCTCGTTCGAGCGACACGCCGACTTAAGTTTATTTCTAAATAGGAGTCTCCAACTCTATTTTTCATAAGGAGGCCTGCATAATTTTTAGAAAAGAAACTGCTACTGTAGAAACGATATTTGTCTTCTTCTTATAGGTTTTATACATTTTTTTTAAATTCACCAAACATCCCAATATTTTGTGAATCATTTTGGAACCCTAGATTCAACTTTATTGAAATTTATTCTTTGTGGGGAGATATATACAAGCGAGAGTTGCGTGCTATTGTGGATGGAGTCTCTGTGAAGACTGGACTCCGTGTCCATGTGGATTCGTTGCGTGTGGATTCATTGCTGAAGATAGAACTGCGTGTTCTTGTGGAGTAGCTGTGGTTGTTCCATTGCTGACGATGCCGACCGACACCTGCGGGTATTCGTGTGTCTCCCTATTTCATAGTAATTCGTGTAAGTTGTTATTTACCAATTATAGTGAAATAAAAAGGTTTTTTCCTTCGGGTATTTTTCCTCAAATTATTTGTTTTATCCCACATGCTTTAGTTTATTGGACAAATCATCTAGGTGCATGTTTTAAGGTTTAACTAAAATTGGATTTTATTCGAGAAGTCGCAATATATCCACTGTAGCGATTCTACAAATTGGTATTAGAGCCTGTTGCACTAAGTTATTGTGTTTTGATCCTGATTTTTCACGAAAATGGCATATGGTGGTTTTAATGATTTTCGATGTCAACTTTTTGAAAAGGTTAATTGGAAAATTCACACAAACTCTTGATTTAAACATTCAGTTGAAAACGACTCTGAGAGGTGTCCTTGTTGTGAGGGTGTTGGTCACACGTTAGATGAGTGTACCACAAATTTAAAGGAGAAATTGAATAAACTGATTTCTCATGTTTCTACACTTAGTGATAATGATTCGGAAGAAGAAGTCTTTTATGCTTCTAGGCGAGAGCTTCCCATCCGTTTGATTAGTGATGAGAGTGAGGGTTAAAAGAGTGAGGAGGAATAAGAAGAATTGAGTGAGTTGCAAGTTGCCTACAAATTTTTTTTATTTTGAATCTTTAAAGACAAAAAAGGAAAACTTGAAACTTGAAGTTAAATTGAAGAAATGTGCTTTAGATAATGATAATACTGATGCATTGATTAAGGATCACAGGGAGGTGAGGAGATGCGTAAAGAGAAATTAGGATATGTTGAGGTTGAGAGAGATAGTCTTCAAGGTGCAATGGAGGCTATGAAAAAGGATCTTTTAGAATTTAAAGATTCTAGACGTTTACTCGAGTCTAGGATAGATGAGCTTAAAAAATATTTGAGAGAATCAAGTAAGTTGAAATTTGATTTGGAGTCTAGGTCGGAAAATTTAGATAAGATGTTAGGCATGGTCCAAATTAAGGAGTATAGGAGTGGTATAGGCTTCAATGAGAGGGTTACAGAAATTCCTAAAGCCAACCCCACACAACATAGGGTTGTTAAAAGAGAGCCTCCGAAGGTTGTTAGGAGAGAGCCACCTAGGCACATCGTGAAAGAGCCACATAGGATCAATAGGAGAGAGCCACCTAGGAAAATTCGGAGAGAGCAACCGAGAAATTTGAGGAGAGGGCCACCTTTAGGTAACACACACCTCCCGATTTACACTTGCACACATTGCGGTAGGGAATGTCATCTTAGGCGCTTTTAAAAGGATTTTGGAAGACTAACAAAAAGAATAAATTCAATTACCCAAACCCCCATGTGTCATTACAAATCTATTTGGGTTAGAAAATCGGATTTGAAGGCTTATGGTCTATTTGTTCATAATTCTCATTTACTTGCACATGATTCACCCCATGTGAGATCTCTTGGTTGATTGTTTTGGATGTTTGTCATACACTAGCGATGCATCATTATATATTCTTTCTAGTGTTATGTCTCACTTTGACGTAGCGCACATTGGTTTATTTGTTACATTTGTGTGTTTCGCTACTTTTTAGGACTATTTTGCATCTGTCAGCACTTTCTAGGTACTGTTTTCACATAATTTTTTCAATGTACAAAACTAAATGACTTTCTGGGAAACTGGGATTTTTTGGATTTCTCGCTCGAGCGAGAACATCATTTCGTTTGAGCGATAGTTCTTTCTCGCACGAAGTCTCTTCTCGCGACAACCCCCTGTTATTTGAGCGACAGGCCTAGATCGTTTGAGCAATGAGGTTGACTTTGATCTATCTGTTTACAGTCAACTAATTCATCCTGATATTATTTTTGGTACTGCAGGGTTGCTTCTGATAGTTTATATGCAGTCTTTCTTGCTATATATGCTTAGTTGGTAACACTGCATTTGTTGGTTTATCACACCTTATTTGATTCTTGATTCATTTGTGTGATTAATATTTGCTAGCATAAGATGATGCTCATATCGATATTATATACCTATTGCTGGATGTATCATTTTGTAGTTATTTTTATTTTCAAAAAATTTTCAAAAATGCAAAAAGATTTTCTATTTTTTGAGTGTCCATTAAAATTTTGTTTTGGTCAAATTTGAAAATCCAAAAAGATTTTTGTATTTTGTTTGCACCTTTTATGGATACACGCTTAGGATGACCGAGTTACAGTTTCATTCCATTTATCAATGTGACAATTTTGATAGTGTTTTGAGATAATATATCATGTCATCCATGAGCTTTATAATGTTTGGAGTCATTGAGATGTTATTATATGATACTTCTTACATGTTTGACTCAATATGTCCTTTACTGCACACTTGCACGAATTTGTCTGATTATTGTACTTATCTATCACATGCTGGTCAAGTGTTTTCATCTAATTCCTGTCCTTAAAATGAACCGAGTGCCGTAATATGAGAGTAATAAAAGTCGTGCATGTAAAAACCATTGCCCGTGAGGAATTTGTTTAAATTTTAAAAAATGATGAGTGACACGGGAAAGGGTTGCGAGTGAATAATAATCACGTCGTGAAAGCCACCGTTTGAGAAGTTCCCACACAAAAAAAAAATGAAATATCCAAAAATTTTGGGCCAATAGGTTTTCTCTAAGTTGAGAATTTAGAACCTCATTAGAAAAATAAAATTGCATTATAATATATGGGAGATTTTTGGATGGATATGTCAATGGGTTTGCACATTCTTTGAAAAGTTTTCGAAATGGCACTAAATAGTTTGGACGATTAGTGGTGTGGAAATCATTTAGACTTTGATTTGTTGATTTGATTAAGATGATGTCACCTAAATTCAACAATTTTACACCAAAGGATATTTTTTATGTTCATTCGTTAGGGGTACACGTATTCATCGTGCACACATGATTGATTCAGTTGATTTACCTATCGAATGTGTTCACACCCATATATTCCATTTCCATGACTTGGTTGTTGTAGTATAAATCCATGGTGTAAATTTTGTATCTTTAATTTTTCTTAAAAAAAATTGAAAAGTCAAAAATAGTTTGTGGAAATATTTTGAGTTACACATTTGCATACGTGTAGTTTGATTCATATTTGCTGTGAATTTTATCGTGACATTACATGTTTAGTTTGTTTCTTCTTATCTGTCTATTTGGTGACATAATATAGAGGGGGAGAACGAATTATGATTTTATGGTGGAGATTGCATTATGGGGGAAATTTGATTATATTGATTGATTTATTCTTATATCATTTCAAACTCGATACGTCAAGAAGGTATTTGCTTTATCTCATGTGTGTAGGTACAAAAGTGATGATCATATGTTGCATACCCTCATGAGAAAAGCTTAAAGATTTGAAGATTTGAGCTTGAAGATTTTTGAAGAAAATTTAAAGACTTGCAAATTTTAGTATTTTCCATTTTTAGGTTCGTGGGGGGTATTAGATTTGTATAGGCACTTTGATTTCATAATTCGGAGTTTTTATTTTGTATCGGCATAGACATAGGGGGAGATTTGTTAGGACATTATTTTATAAGTCAGTTATCAATTTAGTATGTCGTATACCGCTACACCGTCGAAGAGCATTCTAGAACATTCAAACATCAAAGACGGATTCGAATATCAAGTTCTTCAACAATCAAGATTCCGCGAGGTTAATTTTGGTAAGGTTGAGTTTTAATTCCTTAGCATTTCACTTAAAGGGTTGGGATATTTTTATCAAATATTTTTCTAAAGATTTTGTTCTGAGACACCTTTCCGTAGAAAAATCATATCAATTCAAAGAAAATTAAAAAAAATACGGAACTGGTG
The DNA here is from genome assembly GCA_949130495.1 of Sambucus nigra. Lineage (NCBI taxonomy): Eukaryota > Viridiplantae > Streptophyta > Magnoliopsida > Dipsacales > Adoxaceae > Sambucus > Sambucus nigra. The sequence goes on along the minus strand of OX422210.1, from coordinate 342,061,106 downwards.
GCCACGCATTCGTATCGAAATTATATGGAAAATTGGCCTCAGATCTAATTTGATAGGTCATTTAAACGACCGTCTTATGCCGTTCAAATGACATATCTATCTTTCGAGAAGTTGTCGCGCGATGTCGTTCAAACGACAATGCCTTTTCGTTTGAACGACTTAGCTATCTTATTCGAGGGATGCGCCGACATAAGGTTTTTTATAAATAGGAGTCTCTTTCTTTGTTTTTCATAAGGAGACCTGCATAACTTTTAGAAACGAAACTGCTACTGCAGAAACGATTTTTGTCTTCTTCTTTTAAGTTTTGAACATTATGTTTTCAATTCACTAAACATCCAAATATTTTGTGAATTGTTTTGGAACCCTAGATTCAACTTTTTTGAAATTTATTCTTTGTGGGGAGATCTCTAAAATCGAGAGTTGCGTGCTATTGTGGATGGAGTCTTTTTGAAGATTGGACTTTGTGTCCGTGTGGATTCACTGCATGTGGATTCATTGCTGAAGATGGAACTGCAAGTTCTTATGGAGTAGCTGTGGTTGTTCCATTGCTGACGACGCCGATCGACACCCGCGGGTATTCGTGTGTCACCCTATTTCATTGTAATTCGTGCAAGTTGTTATTTACAAATTATAGTGAAATAAAAAGGTTTTACCCTTCAGGGATTTTTCCTGAAATTGTATGTTTTATCCTGCATGCTTTAGATTATTGGATAAATAATTTAGATGCATGTTTTAGGGTTTAACTAAAATTTGGGAATAATTAAAACTGGATTTTATTTGAGAAGTCGCAATATTTCCACTGTAGCGATTCTACAAAATGGTATCAGAAGCTGTTGCACCAAGTTATTGTGTTTTGATCCTGATTTTTCACAAAAATATCTTTTGGTGGTTTTGATGATTTTCGACGTCAACTTTTTGAAAAGGTTAATTGGAAAATTCACACTAACTCTTGATTTAAATCTTCTGTTGAAAATGACTCTGAGAGGTGTCCTTGTTGTGAGGGTGTTGGTCACACGTTAGATGAGTGTACCAAAAATTTAAAGGAGAAATTGAATAAAACGGTTTCTCATGTTTCTACCCCTAGTGATAATGATTCGAAAGAAGAAGTCTTTTATGATTCTAGGCAAGGGCTTCCCATCCGTGTGATTAGTGATGAGTGTGAGGGTGAAAAGAGTGAGGAGGAAGAAGAAGAATTGAGTGAATGCAAGTTGCCTACAATAATATGTATTTTGAATCTTTAAAGATAAAAAAGTCAAACTTAAAACTTGAAGCTGAATTGAAGAAATGTGCTTTAGATAATGATAATACTGATGCGTTGATTAAGGATCTTAGGGAACGTGAGGAGATGCGTAAAGGGAAATTAGGATATGTTGAGGGTGAGAGAGATAGTCTTTAGGGAAGATTCTAGACGTTTACTCGAGTCTAGGATTGGTGAGCTTGAGAACAATTTGGGAGAATCAAGTACGGTGAAATTTGATTTGGAATCTAGGTTGAAAAATATAGATAAGATCTTTGGCAGGGTCCAAATTAAGGAGGATAGGGGTGGTATACGCTTCGATGAAAGGGTTACACATATTCCCAAAGCCAAACCCACACAACATAGGGTTGTTAAGAGAGAGCCACCTAGGCACATCCTGAAAGAGCCACCTATGATCATTAGTAGTGATCCACCTAGGCAAATTCGAAGAGAGCAACCGAGAAATTTGAGGAGAGGGCCACCTTTACGTTACACACACCGCCCGATTTATACTTGCACACATTGCGGTAGGCAAGGTCATCATAGGCGCTTCTGTTACAAGATTTTAAAAGGACCTTGGAATATTAATAAAAGAATATATTCAATTCCCCAAACCCCTATGTGTCATTACAAATCTATTTGTGTTAGAAAAGCAGATTTAGAGGCTTACGATCTATTTGTTCATGATTCTCTTTTACTTGCGCGTGATTCACCCCATGTGAGATCTCTTGGTTGATTGTATTGGATGTTTGTCATATACTAGCTATGCATCATGTTATATTCTTTCTAGTGTTATGCCTCACTTTGACCTAGCGCACATTGGTTTATTTATTGAATTCTTGTGTTTCGCTAATGTTATAGCATTTTTTTGTATATGTGAGCACTTTCCAGGTACTGTTTTCACCTAATTTATTCACTGGGCAAAACTGCATGACTTTATGGGCAAATTGGGATTTTTTGGATTTCTCGTTTGATCGAGAACATCATGTCGTTTGAGCGACAGCTCTTTCTCGCGCGAAGTCTCTTCTCGCGATAACCATTTGTCATTTAAGCGACAGGACTAGATCGTTTGAGTGACCAGGTTGACTTTGACCATTCTGTTTACAGTACACTGATTCATCCTGATATTATTTTTGGTACTGCTGGTTGCTTCTGACAGTGTATATGCAGTCTTTCTTGCTATATATGCTTAGTTGGTAACACTGCATTTGTTGGTTTATCACACCTGATTTGATTCTTGATTCATTTGTGTGATTAATATTTGCTAGCATACGATGATGCTCATATCGATATTATATACCTATTGCTGGATGTATCATTTTGTAGTTGTTTTAATTTTCAAAAAATTTTGAAAAATTCAAAAAGATTTTCTATTTTTTGAGTGCCCATTCATATTTTGTTTTGGTCAAATTTGAAAATCCAAAAAGATTTTTTTATTTTGTTTGCACCTTTTATGGATACACACTTAGGATGACCGAGTCATAATTTAATTCCATTTATCAATGTGATAATTTGATAGTGTTTTGAGACAATATATCATGTCATCCATGAGCTTTACAATGTTTGGAGTCATTGAGATGTTATTATACGATACTTCCTACATGTTCGACTCAATATGTTCTTTACAACACACTTGCATGAATTTGTCTCATTATTGTACTTTTCTATCACATGTTGGTCGAGTGTTTTCATCTCATTCGTGTCCTTAAAATGAACCGAGTGCAATAATACAAGAGTAATAAAAGTAGTGCATGTAAAAACCATTGCCCGTGAGGAATTTGTTTAAATTTTAAAAAAATGATGAGTGACACTGGAAAGGGCTGCGAGTGAATAATAATCACGTCGTGAAAGCCACCGTTTGAGAAGAGCCGGCACAAAACAATGAAATATGCCGAAATTTTGGGCCAATAGGTTTTCTCTAAGTTGAGAATTTAGAACCTCATTAGAAAAATAAAATTGCATTATTATATCTGAGGGAATTTTGGATGAATATATCAATGGGGTTGCACGTCCTTTGAAAATTTCTCGAAATGGCGCTAAATAGTTTGGATGATTATTGGTGTGGAAATCATTTAGACTTTTATTTGTTGATTTGAATAAGACGATGTCATCTAAATTCAACAATTTTACACCTAAGGATATTTTTTATGTTCATTCGTTAGGGGTACATGTATTCATCGTGCACATATGATTGATTCAGTTGATTTACCTTTTGAATGTGTTCACACCCATACATTCCATTTCCATGACTTGGTTGTTTTAGTATAAATCCATGGTGTGATTTTTGTATCATTATTTTTTCTTAAAAAAAATTGAAAAGTCAAAAATAGTTTGTGGAAATATTTTTAGTTACACATTTTCACACCCGTGGTTTGATTCATATTTGTTATGCACTTTATAGTGACACTCCATCTTTAGTTTGTTTCTTCTTATCTTTCTATTTCGGGACATAATAAAAAGTGGGAGAACGAATTATGATTTAATGGGGAATATTGAATTATGGGCGAGATGTAATTATATTGATTGATTGATTTATTCTTATATCATTTCAAACTCGATGCGTCACGGAGGTATTTTCTTAATCTCATGTGTGTAGGTACAAAATTGATGATCATATGTTGCACACCCTGATGAGAAAAGCTTAAAGATTTGAAGATTTGACTTGAAGATTTTTGAAGAAAATTTGAAGACTTGCAAATTTTAGTATTTTCCATTTTTGGGTTCATGGGGGATATTAGATTTATATAGGCTCTTTGATTTGATAATTTGGAGTTTTTATTTTGTATCGGCATAGACATAGGGGGAGATTTGTTAGGACATTATTTTATAAGTTAGTTATCAATTTTTTTATGTCGTATACCGCTACACCGTCGAAGAGCATTCTAGAGCATTCAAACATCAAAGACGGATCCGAATATCAAGTTCTTCAACAATCAAGATTCCGCGAGGTTAATTTTGGTAAGGTTGAGTTTTAATTCCTTACCATTTCACTTAAAGGGTTGGGATATTTTTATCAAATATTTTTCTAAAGATTTTGTTCTCGGACACCATTTCGTAGAAAAATCATATCAATTCAAAGAAAAATCAGAAAAATACGAAACTGAAGGCCACGCGTTCATATCGAAATAATCTAAAATCATGGCCTGAGATATCATTTGATAGGTCATTAGAACGACTTACTTATTTCGTTCAAACGACATAGCTATCTCGCGAGAAGTTGTCCCGCGATGTCGTTCAAACGACAATGCCTTTTCATTCGAATGACTTAGCTATCTCGTTCGAGCGACGCGCCGACTTAAGTTTTTTAATAAATAGGAGTCTCTAAATCCGTTTTTTATAAGGAGACCTGCATAATTTTTAGAAACGAGACTGCTACTGCAGAAACGATTTTTGGCTTCTTCTTTTAGGTTTTAAACCTTTTGTTTTCAATTCACAAAACATCCCAATATTTAGTGAATTGTTTTAGAACCCTAGATTCAACTTTGTTGAAATTTATTCATTGTAGGGAGATCTCTACAACCGAGAGATGCGTGCTATTGTGGATGGAGTCTCTGTGAAGATTGGACTGCGTGTCCATGTGGATTCGTTGCGTGTGGATTCATTGATGATGATAGAACTGCGTGTTCTGCTGGAGTAGCTGTGGTTGTTCCATTTCTGACGACAACGATCGACACCTGTGGGGATTCGTGTGTCACCCTATTTCATTGTAATCCGTGTAAGTTGTTATTTTCAAATTATAGTGAAATAAAAAGGTTTTCCCCTTCGGAAATTTTTCCTGAAATTATTTATTTTATCCTGCATGCTTTACTTTATTGGATAAATCATCTAGATGGATGTTTTAGTGTTTAACTAAATTTTGGGAATAATTAAAATGTGATTTTATTTGAGAAGTCGCAATGTTACCACTGTAGCGATTCTACAAATTGGTATCAGAGCCTGTTACACTAAGTTATTGTGTTTTGATCCTGATTTTTCACAAAAATAGTTGTTGGTGGTTTTGATGATTTCAATGTCAACTTTTTGAAAAGGTTATTTGGAAAATTCACACGAAATCTTGAATTAAATCTTCAATTGAAAAAAACTGAGAGAGGTGTCCTTGTTGTGATGGTGTTAGTCACACGTTAGATGAGTGTACCACAAATTCAAAGGAGAAATTGAATAAACCGGTTTCTCATGTTTCTATCCTTAGTGATAATGATTCGAAAGAAGAAGTCTCTTATGATTCTAAGTGAGGGCTTCCCATCTATGTGATTAGTGATGAGAGTGAGTGTGAAAAGGGTGAGGAGGAAGAATAAGAATTGAGTGAGTTGCAAGTCGCCTACAATAATTTGTATTTTGAATCTTTAAAGACAAAAAATGCAAACTCGAAACTTAAAGCTGAATTGAAGAAATGTGTTTAGATAATGATAATACTGATGTGTTGATTAAGGATCTTAGGACACCTAAGGAGATGCCTAAAGATAAATTAGGATATGTTGAGGGTGAGAGACATAGTCTTCTAAGTGTGATGGAGGCTATGAAAAAGGAGCTTTTAGAATTTAAAGATTCTAGACATTTACTCGAGTCTAGGATAGGTGAGCTTCAGAAGAATTAAGTAAGGTGAAATTTGATTTGGAGCCTAGGTCAGAAAATATAGATAAGATCTTAGTCACGGTCCAAATTAATGAGGATACGGGTGGTATAGGCTTCGATGAGAGGGTTACCCAAATTCCCAAAGCCAACTCCACACAGCATGGGGTTGTTAAGAGAGAGCCTCCGAAGGTTGTTAGGAGAGAGCCACCTAGGAACATCTTGAAAGAGCCACCTATGATCATTAGTAGAGATCCACCTAAGATAAGATGAAGAGAGCAACCGAGAAATTTGAGGAGAGGGCCACCTTTAGGTAACACACACCGCCCGATTTACACTTGCACACATTACGTTAGGCAAGGTCATCTTAGGCGCTTACAAATAAAAGAATAAATTCAATTCCCAAAACCCCCATGTGTCATTACAAATCTATTTGGGTTAGAAAATGGAACTCTTGATTTAAATCTTCAGTTGAAAAAGATTCTGAGAGGTGTCCTTGTTGTAGGCGTGTTAGTTACACGATTGATGAGTGTTCCACAAATTTAAAGGAGTAATTGAATAAGCCAGTTTCTCATGTTCATACTCTTAATGATAATGATTCGGAAAAAGAAGTCTTTTATGCTTCTAGGTGAGAGCTTCCCATTCATGTGATTAGTGATGAGAGTGAGGGTGAAAAGAGTGAGGAGGAAGAAGAAGAATTGAGTGAGTTGTAAGTTGTCTACAATAATTTGTATTTTGAATCTTTAAAGACAAAAAAGTCAAACTTGAAGTTGAATTGAAGAAATGTGCTTTAGATAATGATAATACTAATGCGTTGATTAAGGAACTTATGGCAAGTGAGGAGATTAATAAAGAGAAATTAAGATATGTTGAGGGTGAGAGAGATAGTCTTCTAGGTGGGATGGAGGCTATGAAAAAGGAGCTTTTAGAATTTGAAGATTCTAGACGTTTACTTGAGTCTAGGATAGGTGAGCTTGAGAAGAATTTGAGGGAATCATGTAAGGTAAAATTTGATTTGGAGTCTAGGTCGAAAAATATATATAAGATCTTAGGCATGGTCCAAATTAAGGAGGATAGGGGCGGTATAGGCTTCAATGAGAGGGTTACACAAATTCCCAAAGCCAACCCCACACAACCTAGGGTTGTTAAGAGAGAACCTTCGAAGGTTGTTAGGAGAGAGCCACCTAGGCACATCATGAAAGAGACACCTAGGATCATTAGGAGAGATCCACCCAGGCCAATTCAAAGTGAGCAGCAGAGAAATTTGCGGAGAGGGCCTCCTTTAGGTAACACACACCACCCGAATTAAACTTGCACACATTGCGGTAGGCAAGGTCATCTTAGGCGCTTCTATTACAATCTTTTAAAAGGACCTAGGAATATTAATAAAAGAATATATTCAATTCCCCAAACCCCCAAGTGTCATTACAAATCTATTTGGGTTAGAAAATCGAATTTAAAGGCTTACGGTCTATTTGTTCATGATTCTCGTTTACTTCCACGTGATTCACCCCATGAAAGATCTCTTGGTTGATTGTGTTGGATGTTTGTCATACACCAGTTATGCATCATGTTATATTCTTTCTAGTGTTATGTCTCACTTTGACGTAGCACAAATTTGTTTATTTGTTGCATTTGTGTGTTTCGCTATCGTTTTAGCAATGTTTTGCATTTGTCAACACTTTCCAGCAACTGTTTTCTCATCATTTTTTCACTAGACAAAGCTGCATGACTTTCTGGGCAAACTAGGATTTTTTTGGATTTCTCGTTTGAGCGAGACCATCATGTCGTTTGAGCGATAACTCTTTCTCGCGTGAAGTCTCTTCTCGCGACAACCCCCTGTCGTTTGAGCAAAATCCCTAGATCATTTGAGGGACCAGGTTGACTTTGACCATTCTGTTTACAGTACACTAATTAATCCTGATATTATTTTTGGTACTGCTGGTTGCTTCTGGCAGTTTATATGCAGTCTTTCTTGCTATATATGCTTAGTTGATAACACTGGATTTGTTGGTTCATCACACCTGATTTGATTCTTGATTCATTTGTGTGATTAATATTTTCTAGCGTAGGATGATGCTCATATCGATATTATATGCCTATTGCTGGATGTATCATTTTGTAGTTATTTTTATTTTTAAAAAATTTTGAAAAATGCAAAAATATTTTCTATTTTTTGAGTGTCCATTCATATTTTGTTTTGGTCAAATTTGAAAATCCAAAAAGATTTTTGTATTTTATTCGCACCTTTTATGGATACACACTTAGGATGACCGAGTCACAATTTCATTCCATTTATCAATGTGACAATTTGATAGTGTTTTGTGACAATATATCATGTCATCCATGAGCTTTACAATGTTTGGAGTCATTTAATTGTTATTATATGATACTTCCTACATGTTTGACTCAATATGTCCTTTACTGCACACTTGCACGAATTTGTCTGATTATTCTACTTATCTATCACATGTTGGTCGAGTGTTTTCATCTCAATCCTGTCCTTAAAATGAACCGAGTGCAATAATACGAGAGTAATAAAAGTAGTTCATGTAAAAACCATTGCCCATGAGAAATTTGCTTAAATTTAAAAAATTGATGAGTGACAAGGGAAAGGGATGCGAGTGAATAATAATCACGTCGTGAAAGCCATCGTTTGAGAAGAGCCCGCACAAAAAAATGAAATATGCCAAAATTTTAGGCCAATAGATTTTCTCCAAGTTGAGAATTTAGAACCTCATTAGAAAAATAAATTGCATTGTTATATATGAGGGAGTTTTGTATGGCTATATCAATGGGTTTGCACGTTCTTTGAAAAGTTCTCGAAATGACGCTAAATAGTTTGGACTATTATTGGTCTAGAAATCATTTAGACTTTGATTTGATTAACACGATGTCATCTAAATTCAACAATTTTACACATAAGGAATTTTTTTTATGTTCATTCGTTAAGGGTACACGTATTCATTGTTCACATATGATTGACTTAGTTGATTTACCTATCGAATGTATAAATACCCATACATTCCATTTACATGACTTGGTTGTTTTAGTATAAATCCATGGTGTGATTTCTGAATCATTATTTTTTCTTTGAAAAAATTGAAAAGTCAAAAATATTTTGTGGAAATCTTTTGAGTTACACCTTTGCATACGCATACTTTGTTCATATTTTCTATGCATTTTATCGTGACACTCCATGTTTAGTTTGTTTCTTCTTATTTGTCTGTTTGGGGATGTAATAAAAAGGGGAAGAACGAATTATGATTTTATGGGGGAGATTGCATTCTGGGGGAGATTTGATTATATTGATTTGTTCTTATATCATTTCAAAGTCAATGCGTCATGATGGTATTTGCTTTAACTCATGTGTGTAGGACAAAATTGATGATCAAATGTTGCACACCCTGATGAGAAAAGCTTAAAGATTTGAACATTTGAGCTTGGTGATTTTTGAAGCAAATTTGAAGACTTGAAAATTTTAGTATTTTCTATTTTTGGGTTCATGGGGGATATTAGATTTGTATAGGCACTTTGAATTGATAATTTGGAGGTTTTATTTTGCATCGGCATAGACATAGGGGGAGATTTGTAAGGACATTATTTTATAAGTCAATTATCAACTTAGTATGCCGTCGAAGAGCATTTAAGAACATTCAAACATCAAAGACGGATCCGAATATCAAGTTCTTCAACATTCAAGACTCCGCGAGGTTAATTTTTGGTATGGTTGAGTTTTAATTCCTTAGCATTTCACTTAAAGTGTTGGGATATTTTTATCAAATATTTTTCTAAAGATTTTATTCTTGGACACCTTTCCATAGAAAAATCATATCAATTCAAAGAAAAATCATAAAAATATGAAACTGGTGGCCACGTGTTCGTATCAAAATTATCTACAATCATGGCCTGAGATCTTATTTGATAGGTCGTTTGAACGACCTGCTTATGCCGTTCAAACGACATAGCTATCTCGCGAGAAGTTGTCGTGTGATGTCGTTCAAGCGACAATGCCTTTTCGTTCGAATGACTTAGCTATCTCGTTCGAGCGACGCGCCGACTTAAGTTTTTTTATAGATATGAGTCTCCAACTCCATTTATATAAAGAGACCTACATAATTTTCAGAAACGAAACTTCTACTGCAGAAACGATTTTTGTCTTTTTCTTTTAGGTTTTGAACCTTTTGTTTTCAATTCACAAAAGATCCCAATCTTTAGTGAATTGTTTTGGAACGCTATATTCACCTTTGTTGAAATTTATTCTTTGTGGTGAGATCTCTACAACTGAGAGCTGCATGCTATTGTGGATGGAGTCTCTGTGAAGATTGGACTGCGTGTCCATGTGGATTTATTGCGTGTGGATTCATTGCTGAAGATAGAACTGCGTGTTCTTGTGGAGTAGCTATGGTTGTTCCATTGCTGACGATGTCGATCGACACCTGCGGGTATTCATGTGTCACCCTATTTTGTTGTAATCCATGTAAGTTGTTATTTACAAATTATAGTGAAATAAAAAGATTTTTCCATTCGGGGATTTTTCCTGAAATTGTTTGTTTTATCCTTCATGCTTTAGTTTATTGGATAAATCATCTAGATGCATGTTTCAGGGTTTAGCTAAAATTTTGAAATAATTAAAATTGGATTTTATTTGAGAAGTCGCAATATTTCTACTCTAGCGATTCTACAACTTGGTATCAAAGCATGTTGCACAAAGTTATTGTGTTTTGATCCTAAGTTTTCACAAAATTGGCTTTTGGAGGTTTTGATGATTTTCGATGTCAACTTTTTGAAAAGGTTAATTGAAAAATTCACACGAACTCTTGATTTAAATCTTCAGTTGAAAAAGATTCTGAGAGGTGTCCTTGTTATAGGCGTGTTGGTTACACGATTGATGAGTGTTCCACAAATTTAAAGGAGAAATTGAATAAGCCGGTTTCTCACGTTCATACTCTTAATGATAATGATTTGGAAGAAGAAGTCTTTTATGCTTCTAGGTGAGAGCTTCCCATTCATGTGATTAGTGATGAGAGTGAGGGTGAAAAGAGTGAGGAGGAAGAAGAAGAATTGAGTGAGTTATAAGTTGTCTACAATAATTTGTATTTTGAATCTTTAAAGACAAAAAAGTCAAACTTGAAACTTGAAGCTGAATTGAAGAAATGTGCTTTTATTGATGATAATACTAATGCGTTGATTAAGGAACTTATGGCACGTGAGGAGATGCATAAAGAGAAATTAAGATATGTTGAGGGTGAGAGAGATAGTCTTCGAGGTGTGATGGAGGCTATGAAAAAGGAGCTTTTAGAATTTGAAGATTCTAGACGTTTACTTGAGTCTAGGATAGGTGAGCTTGAGAAGAATTTGAGGGAATCAAGTAAGGTAAAATTTGATTTGGAGTCTAGGTCGAAAAATAAAGATAAGATCTTAGGCACGGTCCAAATTAAGGAGGATAGGGGTGGTATAGGCTTCAATGAGAGGGTTACACAAATTCCCAAAGCCAACCCCACACAACCTAGGGTTGTTAAGAGAGAACCTTCGAAGGTTGTTAGGAGAGAGCCACCTACGCACATCATGAAAGAGCCACCTAGGATCATTAGGAGAGATCCACCTAGGCCAATTCGAAGTGAGCAACCGAGAAATTTGCGGAGAGGGCCTCCTTTAGGTAACACACACCACCCGAATTAAACTTGCACACATTGCGGTAGGCAAGGTCATCTTAGGCGCTTCTATTACAAGCTTTTAAAAGGACCTAGGAATATTAATAAAAGAATATATTCAATTCCCCAAACCCCCAAGTGTCATTACAAATCTATTTGGGTTAGAAAATCGAATTTAAAGGCTTACGGTCTATTTGTTCATGATTCTCGTTAACTTGCACGTGATTCATCCCATGACAGATCTCTTGGTTGATTGTGTTGGATGTTTGTCATACACCAGTTATGCATCATGTTATATTCTTTCTAGTGTTATGTCTCACTTTGACGTAGCACACATTTGTTTATTTGTTACATTTGTGTGTTTCGCTATCGTTTTAGCAATGTATTGCATTTGTCAGCACTTTCCAGGTACTTTTTTCACATCATTTTTTCACTAGGCAAAGCAGCATGACTTTCTGGGCAAACTAGGATATTTTTTGGATTTCTCGTTCGAGCGAGAACATCATGTCGTTTGAGCGATAACTCTTTCTCGCGTGAAGTCGCTTCTCGCGATAACCCCCTGTCGTTTGAGCAAAATTCCAAGATCATTTGTGGGACCAGGTTGACTTTGACCATTCTGTTTACAGTACACTAATTAATCCAGATATTATTTTTGGTACTGCTGGTTGCTTCTGGCAGTTTATATGCAGTCTTTCTTGCTATATATGCTTAGTTGATAACACTGCATTTGTTGGTTCATCACACCTGATTTGATTCTTGATTCATTTGTGTGATTAATATTTGCTAGCATAGGATGATGCTCATATCGATATTATATGCCTATTGCTGGATGTATTATTTTGTAGTTATTTTTATTTTAAAAAATTTTGAAAAATGCAAAAAGATTTTCTATTTTTTGAGTGTCCATTCATATTTTGTTTTGGTCAAATTTGAAAATCCAAAAAGATTTTTGTATTTTATTCGCACCTTTTCTGGATACACACTTAGGATGACCGAGTCACAATTTCATTCCATTTATCAATGTGACAATTTGATAGTGTTTTGTGACAATATATCATGTCATCCATGAGCTTTACAATGTTTGGAGTCATTTAATTGTTATTATATGATACTTCCTACATATTTGACTCAATATGTCCTTTACTGCACACTTGCACGATTTTGTCTGATTATTCTACTTATCTATCACATGTTGGTCGAGTGTTTTCATCTCAATCCTGTCCTTAAAATGAACCGAGTGTAATAATACGAGAGCAATAAAAGTAGTGCATGTAAAAAGCATTGCCCGTGAGGAATTTGCTTAAATATAAAAAAATTGATGAGTGACAAGGGAAAGGGTTGCGAGTGAATAACAATCACGTCGTGAACGCCATCGTTTGAGAAGAGCCCGCACAAAAAAATGAAATATGCCAAAAATTTAGGCCAATAGATTTTCTCCAAGTTGAGAATTTAGAACCTCATTAGAAAAATAAAATTGCATTGTTATATATGAGGGAGTTCTGTATGGATATAACAATGGGTTTGCACGTTCTTTGAAAAGTTCTCGAAATGACGCTAAATAGTTTTGACGATTATTGGTCTGGAAATCATTTAGACTTTGATTTGTTGATTTGATTAACACAATGTGATCTAAATTCAACAATTTTACACATAAGGAATTTTTTTTATGTTCATTCGTTAAGGGTACATGTATTCATCGTGCACATATGATTGACTGAATTGATTTACCTATCGAATGTGTAAATACCCATACATTCCATTTCCATGACTTGGTTGTTTTAGTATATATCCATGGTGTCATTTTTGAATCATTATTTTTTCTTTGAAAAAATTGAAAAGTCAAAAATATTTTATGGAAATCTTTTGAGTTACACCTTTGCATACGCATACTTTGATTCATATTTTCTATGCATTTTATCGTGACACTCCATGTTTAGTTTGTTTCTTCTTATTTGTCTGTTTGGGGATGTAATAAAAAGGGGAAGAACGAATTATGATTTTATGGGGGAGATTGCATTATGGGGGAGATTTGATTATATTGATTTGTTCTTATATCATTTCAAAGTCAATGCGTCACGACGGTATTTGCTTTAACTCATGTGTGTAGGACAAAAGTGATGATCAAATGTTGCACACCCTGATGAGAAAAGCTTAAAGATTTGAACATTTGAGCTTGGTGATTTTTGAAGAAAATTTGAAGACTTGAAAATTTTAGTATTTTCTATTTTTTGGTTCATGGGGAATATTAGATTTGTATAGGCACTTTGATTTGATAATTCCGAGTTTTTATTTTGTATCTTCATAGACATAGGGGGAGATTTGTAAGGACATTATTTTATAAGTCAATTATCAACTTAGTATGCCGTCGAAGAGCATTTAAGAACATTCAAACATCAAAGACGGATCCGAATATCAAGTTCTTCAACATTCAAGACTCCGCGAGGTTAATTTTTGGTATGGTTGAGTTTTAATTCCTTAGCATTTCACTTAAAGTGTTGGGATATTTTTATCAAATATTTTTCTAAAGATTTTATTCTTGGACACCTTTCCATAGAAAAATCATATCAATTCAAAGAAAAATCATAAAAATATGAAACTGGCGGCCACGTGTTCGTATCAAAATTATCTACAATCATGGCCTGAGATCTTATTTGATAGGTCGTTCGAATGACCTGCTTATGCTATTGAAACGACATAAGTATCTCGCGAGAAGTTGTCGCGCGATGTCGTTCAAGCGACAATGCCTTTTCGTTCGAATTACTTAGCTATCTCGTTCGAGCGACGTTCTGACTTAAGTTTTTTTTATAGATAGGAGTCTCCAACTCCATTTATATAAGGAGACCTGCATAATTTTCAGAAACGAAACTTCTACTGCAAAAACGATTTTTATCTTTTTCTTTTAGGTTTTGAACCTTTTGTTTTCAATTCATAAAAGATACCAATCTTTAGTGAATTGTTTTGGAACTCTATATTCAACTTTGTTGAAATTTATTCTTTGTGGTGAGATCTCTACAACTAAGAGCTGCGTGCTATAGTGGATGGAGTCTCTGTGAAGATTGGACCGCGTGTCCATGTGGATTTGCTGCGTGTGGATTCATTGCTGAAGATAGAACTGCGTGTTCTTGTGGAGTAGCTATGGTTGTTCCATTGCTGACGACGTCGATCGACACCTGCGGGTATTCATGTGTCACCCAATTTCGTTGTAATCCGTGTAAGTTGTTATTTACAAATTATAGTGAAATAAAAAGGTTTTTCCATTCGTGGATTTTTCCTGAAATTGTTTGTTTTATCCTGCATGCTTTAGTTTATTGGATAAATCATCTAGATGCATGTTTCAGGGTTTAGCTAAAATTTTGAAATAATTAAAATTGGATTTTATTTGAGAAGTCGCAATATTTCTACTCTAGCGATTCTACAACTTGGTATCAAAGCCTGTTGCACAAAGTTATTGTGTTTTGATCCTAATTTTTCACAAAAATGGCTTTTGGTGGTTTTGATGATTTTCGATGTCAACTTTTTGAAAAGGTTCATTGAAAAATTCACACGAACTCTTGATTTAAATCTTCAGTTGAAAAAGATTCTGAGGGGTGTCCTTGTTGTAGGCGTGTTGGTTACACGATTGATGAGTGTTCCACAAATTTAAAGGAGAAATTGAATAAGCTGGTTTCTCATGTTCATACTCTTAATGATAATGATTCGGAAGAAGAAGTCTTTTATGCTTCTAGGTGAGAGCTTCCCATTCATGTGATTAGTGATGTGAGTGAGGGTGAAAAGAGTGAGGAGGAAGAAGAAGAATTGAGTGAGTTGTAAGTTGTCTACAATAATTTGTATTTTGAATCTTTAAAGACAAAAAAGTCAAACTTGAAACTTGAAGCTGAATTGAAGAAATGTGCTTTAGATAATGATAATACTAATGCGTTGATTAAGGAACTTATGGCATGTGAGGAGATGCATAAAGAGAAATTAAGATATGTTGAGGGTGAGAGAGATAGTCTTAGAGGTGTGATGGAGGCTATGAAAAAGGAGCTTTTAGAATTTGAAGATTCTAGACGTTTACTTGAGTCTAGGATAGGTGAGCTTGAGAAGAATTTGAGGGAATCAAGTAAGGTAAAATTTGATTTGGAGTCTAGGTCAAAAAATATAGATAAGATCTTAGGCACGGTCCAAATTAAGGAGGATAGGGGTGGTATAGGCTTTAGTGAGAGGGTTACACAAATTCCCAAAGCCAACCCCACACAACCTAGGGTTGTTAAGAGAGAACCTTCGAAGAATGTTAGGAGAGAGCCACCTAGGATCATCAGGAGAGATACACCTAGGCCAATTCGAAGTGAGCAACCGAGAAATTTGCGGAGAGGGCCTCCTTTAGGTAACACACACCACCCGAATTAAACTTGCACACATTGCTGTAGGCAAGGTCATCTTAGGCGCTTCTATTACAAGCTTTTAAAAGGACCTAGGAATATTAATAAAAGAATATATTCAATTCCCCAAACCCCCATGTGCCATTACAAATCTATTTGGGTTAGAAAATCGGATGTAGAGGCTTATGATCTATCTGTTTATGATTCTCGTTTACTTGCACATGATTCACCCCATGTGAGATCTCTTGGTTGATTGTGTTGGATGTTTGCACACACTAGCTATGCATCATGTTATATTCTTTCTAGTGTTATGTCTCACTTTGACGTAGGGAACATTGGTTTATTTGTTGCATTTGTGTGTTTGTCTACTATTTTAGCACTGTTTTGCATATGTCATCACTTTTCAGGTACTATTTTCACGTAATTTTTTTACTAGGCAAAACTACATAACTTTCTCGAAAAATTGGAATTTTTTGGATTTCTCGTTCGAGTGAGAACATCATGTCGTTTGAGCGACAGTTCTTTCTCGTGCGAAGTATCTTCTCGCGTCAACCCCCTTTCGTTTGAGTGGAAGGCCTAGATCATTTGAGCGACCAGGTTGACTTTGACCATTCTGTTTACAGTACACTGATTCATCCTGATATTATTTTTGGTACTACTGGTTGCTTCTGACAGTTTATATGCAGTCTTTCTTGCTATATATGCTTAGTTGGTAGCACTACATTTGTCGGTTTATCACACCTAATTTGATTTTTGATTCATTTGTGTGATTAATATTTGCTAGCATAGGATGATGCTCATATCGATATTATATGCCTATTGTTTGATGTATCATTTTGTAGTTATTTTTATTCTTGAAAAATTTTGAAAAACGAAAAATGAAAAAAGATTTTCTATTTTTTGAGTGTCCATTCATATTTTGTTTTGGTCAAATTTGAAAATCCAAAAAGATTTTTGTATTTTGTTTGCACCTTTTTTGGATACACACTTAGGATGGTCGAGTCACAATTTGATTCCATTTATCAATGAGACAATTTGATAATGTTTTGAGATAATATATCATGTCATCCATGAGCTTTACACTGTTTGGAGTCATTGAAGTGTTATTATATGATACTTCCTACATGTTTGACTCAATATGTCCTTTACTGCACACTTGCAAGAATTTGTCTAATTATTGTACTTATCTATCACATGTTGGTCGAGTGTTTTAATCTCAATCCTATCGTTGAAACGAACCAAGTGCAATAATACGAGAGTAATAAAAGTAGTGCAATGAAAAACCATTTCCCGTGAGGAATTTTTTTAAATTTAAAAAAATGATGAGTGATATGGGAAAGGGCTGCAAGTGAATAATAATCACGTCGTGAAAGCCACTGTTTGAGAAGAGCCTGCAAAAAAAAATGAAATATGCCAAAATTTTGGGCCAATTGGTTTTCTATAAGTTGAGAATTTAGAACCTCATTAGAAAAATAAAATTGCATTATTATATATGAGGGAGTTTGGATGGATATATCAATGGGTTTGCACGTCCTTTGAAAAGTTCTCGAAACGGCACTAAATAGTTTGGACGATTATTGGCGTGGAAAACATTTAGACTTTGATTTGTTGATTTGATTAAGGCGATGTCATCTAAATTTAACGATTTTACACCTAAGGATATTTTTTAAGTTCATTCGTTAGGGGTACACGTATTCATCGTGCACATTTGATTGATTGAGTTGATTTACCTATGGAATGTGTTCACACCCATACATTCCATTTCCATGACTTAATTGTTTTAGTATAAATCCATGGTGTGATTTTTGTATCATTATTTTTGCGTTGAAAAAATTGAAAAGTCAAAAATTGTTTGTGGAAATCTTTTGAGTTACACATTTGCATACGCGTAATTTGATTCATATTTGCTATGCATTTTATCGTGACACTCCAGGTTTAATTTGTTTCTTCTTATCTGTCTATTTGGGTACATAATAAAAAGGGGGAGAACGAATTATGATTTTATGGGAGAGATTATATTATGGGGAGATTTGATTATATTGATTGATTTATTCTTATATCATTTCAAACTCGATGTGTCACAGAGGTATTTTATTTATCTCATGTGTGTAGGTACAAAAGTGATGATCATACATTGCACACCTTGATGAGAAAAGATTAATGATTTGAAGATTTGAGGTTAAAGATTTTTGAAGAAAATTTGAATACTTGCAAATTTTAGTATTTTCCATTTTTGGGTTCATGGGGGATATTAGATTTGTATAGGCACTTTGATTTGATAATTTAGAGTTTTTATTTTGTATCGGCATAGACATAGGGGGAGATTTGTAAGGACATTATTTTATAAGTCCGTTATCAATTTAGTATGTTGTATACCGCTACACCTTCGAAGAGCATTCAAGAACATTCAAACATCAAAGACGGATCCAAATATCAAGTTTTTCAACATTCAAGACTTAGCGAGGTTAATTTTGGTATGGTTGAGTTTTAATTCCTTATCTTTTCACTTAAAGTGTTCGTATTTTTTTATCAAATATTTTTCTAAAGATTTTGTTCTCAGACACCTTTCCGTAGAACAATTATATCAATTCAAAGAAAAATCAGAAAAATACGAAATTGGAGGCCACACGTTTGTATCGAAATTATCTACAATCATGGCCTGAGATCTCGTTTGATAGGTCATTCGAACGACCTGCTTATGTCGTTCAAATGACGTAGCTATCTCCCGAGTAGTTGTCGCGCGATGTCGTTCAAGCGACAATGCCTTTTTGTTCGAACGACTTAGCTATCTCGTTCGAGCGATGCGTCGACTTAAGTTTTTTATAAATAGGAGTCCCCAACTCCGTTTTCATAAGGGGACCTGCATAATTTTCAAAAACGAAACTGCTACGGAAGAAACAATTTTTGTCTTCTTCTTTTAGGTTTTAAACCTTTTGTTTTTAATTCACAAAACCTCCTAATCTTTGGTGAATTATTTTGGAACCCTAGATTCAAATTTGTTGAAATTTATTCTTTGTGGGGATATCTCTACAGCCGAGAGCTGTGTGCTATTGTGGATGAAGTCTTTATGAATATTGGACTGCGTGTTCATGTGGATTTGATGCGTGTGGATTCGTTGCTGAAGATAGAACTGCGTGTTCTTATGGATTAGATGTGCTTGTTCCATTGCTGGCGATGCCGACCGACCGACACCTGCAGGTATTCGTGTGTCACCCTATTTCATTATAATCCGTGTAAGTTGTTATTTACAAATTATAGTGAAATAAAAAGGTTTTTCCCTTCGGGAATTTTTTGTGAAATTGTTTGTTTTGTTTTGCATTCTTTAGTTTATTGGATAAATCATATAGATGCATATTTTAGGGTTTAACTAAAATTTGGGAATAATTAAAATTGGATTTTATTTGAGAAGTCGCAATATTTCCGCTGTAGAAATTCTACAGTTGATTTTATTTATTTCGAGATACATTGTTATCATTATATTCAGATTGTATTCATTTGGTTTATGATGAATTTAGTTTGTACTGGATGATTGAAGTGTATTTTGATACATTTATTGGATCATCTTATTATATTAGAGATTATGGAAATATTTATTCTATATATGCAATCTTTATTTCACTTCATTGAGGATTTATATTTTATTGATATTTGATCCCATTTATATGTTATCTATTCACCACTTTAGTTATATATTATTGCTATGTTATTGATCTCCATGTTATACCATTGTGTTTCTCAGTTTATCACAAGATTTCTCATTCTGATTATCTTATTTTCATGATGCATATCTAGACATGTTGTCCATTCAAATTGTGTTTCTAGATATGGTTCTTATGTTTATTTGTCCCATTCCTTGTTTATTCCAGGAAAAAAGGGGGAGAGACATTTGATGTAGGGTGAGTTTTTATACTGACATTATTTTTATATTTTTTTTGTAAGGACATTTTTGTTCATTATCATTTTATATGTCGTACGTCGATACATAGTTGAAGAAATTCAAGATCGAATCTACATCAACGGATCTGAATATCAAATCATTTTTCATTTTGGAATCCTGGAATCAGATTTCTGTTAAATCGGACGGGTCCGCCTGTTTTAAAAAAGATCTGATCCTCCCCTGGATCAGTCCGATTGCAGACCGAAGAAGCCCTATTCAAAAAAGAACCGATCCGACCTTAGACCGGTCCGGATCAGAAGCGGACCGATCCGCCTGAGATAAAATTGTGCAGATCGTTTTCAGATATTTACAGCCCAGGTTTTCTTTTATAAACCAACTTCGGTGAGTTGTTTAGCAAGACTTTCATAGACGATTTTTAGAGTCCTAAATACTCTAAGTCTTCACTTTTGTGAGTCCCAAGACTCATGTTTTGATTCAAGCAGCTTTTAAAACCCTTGTGAATCCGTTTGCAACCCAATAACACAACCATGTGTCTGTTCATACCCTTGTGGAGAAGACCGTTCTTCTTCTTCTTCTTCTTCTTCTTCATTGCTGCCCTCCTGGAAAGGGAAAGTTCCAGCTGCCGACGACAGATCCGATGCCTGCGGGTAATTCTGTGTCACTGTATTTTCATTGTAATCTGAGAAATTGTATGTTATAATATTATAATGAAAATAAATGGTTTTGCCCCTTTGGGGGATTTTTCCTCATTTCGTGTGTTTAATTGTTCTTACTTGATTTTATTATCATCAATCACACCTAGATGCATGTGTAGACCTTAACTGATAAAAACTGAATTTAATCAAATAACTTCCTTATTTGAACGCACGTGCACTCTTCTCAAATTGGTATCGAGCAGGTTACGCTAATCTATCGCGTATTCCTAATTTTCCGCAATTTTTTCTAATAGATCAATTTTCTGAAAAATTGATTTTTGAAAGTGAGTGTGTTCATAATGGAGAAGTTATATAATAAAATGCCAGTTTTTTATGGGACAAACTATGCATATTGGAAAGCCCGCATGAGATCTGCATTAAAAGCAATTGATGAACGTGTCTGGATTTTGATTGAAAGAGGGTGGACACCTCCCTCCATCACTGTTAATAATGTGATTAGTTTAAAACCTGACACTACATGGACTGAAGAAGAATTTAAATGGTCTTCTTTTAATTCTAAGGGTTTAAGTGTTATTTCTGGGTCTGTCACACCTGATGAGTTCAAACGCATAATGACGTGCACCACGTCAAAAGAGGCATGTGATGTTTTGCAACATACCCATGAAGGTACTAATGTTGTGAAAGAGTCTAAACTGCAAAATTTGACAACTCAATTTGAAATAATCACCATACTTGAATCGAAATGTTTTGATGAATTTTATGCTAGAGTGTCTGATATTGTTAACACTAGCTTCAATCTTGGTGAACACATTCCTAATTCTAGAGTTGTTAAAAAGATTCTCCGTTCTCTCCCTAAGCGTTTTATCCATAAATTCACTGTGCTAAATTCTATGGGTAATTTAAATAGGCTAAAATTGGAGGAACTTGTAGGAGATTTGCAAACTTATGAGATTCATATGTTTCCTTAATCTGTCAAGTCTAAAGATAAAGGAATTGCACTTAATGCCCAGGAAAGAAAAGGTGAGGGTTCGGCAAGAAAGAGGGGAGAGTCATCTCGAAAAAGAGAGATAGATACATCAGATGCTGAGTGTGATTCTGACTTAGATGATTTGGCCCTTTTTGCTAAAAATTTCAAAAGAATTCTCAAATTCAAGAAAAATGGCAATTTTAAAAATACTAATAAGTTTGAGAAAAATAATTTTGAAAAGAAAAATGAAAAAGTTTTTAAAGATCCTCCTAATAAGGAAAGTGAAAGATGATTTGAGTGCGACAGTAGGGGTCATAGAGCTTTTGAGTGTGCTACTAGGCTGAACAGAGAAAAGGGCAAAGTTGTCCTTAATGCTACCCTTAGTGATGACAGCGAGGTCGAGTCGATGGATTCTAGAGATGAGTCACCGCATGAGTGTAACTTAACCGCATTCATGGCTAGTCATGTGAGTACTTCTAGTGCTCCTCATGACGATGAGGATGATGCTTCACAAGGACACCTCGACAGTGAGATCGATGTGAGTGAGGGGGGGATTACACAAGTGAGATCGAGAGTAATCTCCAATGTGCCTACGCCGAGCTTTATTCTAAGTCATATAAAATTAAAAAGCATAACAAAGCGTTAGTTCTTAGGATCACCGCTTTAGAGTAAGACTTAAGAAAAGTGAGAGAGAGAGAGAGTCCTCCACCTGCACTACCTTAAGAGAGAGAGAATCTACCTGTGTTGAGAAAGAGAGTTTGTTTAGAGAGAGAGAAGGTTATTTTGAGAAAGAGAGAGGGGACTTGACCAAACAAGTGGCTAATCTTACGAGTGAGCTCCATTCCTCTGTGGAGACTCGGAAGAAACTTGAAGCCCTTGTTGCCCAGCTTACTCATGATCTTGAGAGAGCACGGGAAGTCAAGGTTCAAATCGAGGACAGATCTGGAAAGATGCTCCTCGGCCCCGCTTTAGGTTTTGGTGATAGGCAGGGAATAGGTTATGATGGTGCCTCCACATCCCAAATTTCACCTGGACCGGTTCCTAAGTTTACTAAGACTCCTTATGGCCATCGTCAAAAACCTCGAAGGAGAGTTCGACCAAGAAAAGAAAACCAAGGTCCGCCTTTGACTGTGTTCTTTTGTAGATATTGCAAAAGAAAAGGCCATCTCAGGGAGTTTTGCTATATTATGGGTCGAACACGACGTACTACTGCTCCACCACAGCATACTGATGATTTTACCAGTTTGATAGAGCGAGTTGAGTTTTTAGCTGCTACATCATAGAGTTTGATGGAGGAATTTCGACGGATGTCTTTACCGTCTGTGAATGCGTTTCACATTCTGTCTAAAACCAACAACAATAAAGGTAAACAAAAGGTCACCACTACTTGGGTACCTAAGAAAGATCAAAAGGCCTTTGTTGTTAATGTTTCTCTCAAAGCACATAATACCTCACAGTGGTATTTTGATAGTGGGTGCTCCAGACATATGACAGGTGATGCCTCATTTTTTACAACTCTTGAGGATTGTGAGGATGGCAGAGTCACCTTTGGAGATGGGAGAAAGTCTAGCATTGTAGGATGTGGTACTGTAGAGTTACCAGGATTTCCTAAGCTAGAGAATGTTTTGTACGTCAAAGGTTTGAAAGCAAACCTTCTCAGCATTAGCCAGCTGTGTGACGCTGACTTTGCAGTAAAGTTTGACCGGGACTCGTGTAATGTCTACAATCAAGCCGGTAAACTTTTAGTGCGAGGGGTGAGGACAAAGGATAATTGCTATGGGACTAAGACCACTTCCTCACTTGTTTGCAACAGCGCCAAGATCTCTCCTATGGATCTGTGGCACCAACGTCTAGGTCACATGAACGTTAGAGATCTAACTCGTTTATCTAAAAAGGACCTAGTACGAGGCTTACTATCTCTTGGAAAGTTAACTTCCACGATTTATGGACCCGGTCAATTGGGAAAGCAAATTCAGAGTCCCCATAGGAAGTTGAATTCCATTACCACCTCCCGAGTACTTGAGCTAATTCACATGGATCTTATGGGTCCTACTCGTACTGAGAGTTTGGGTGGTAAGAGGTATATCCTCGTAATGGTAGACGATTTCTCCAGATACTCGATTGTAGGTTTTCTGAGGGAGAAATACGATGCTGTAGAGTTTCTTACGACCAAGTGTCGTGTCCTATAAAATCAACACGGAGTCACTATTAAGAGGATCCGTAGTGACGACGACACTAAATTTAAGGAAGCAAAGGTAGATCTTTACTGTGATAGCATTGGGATCAAACATGAGTTTTCTGTTCTGAAGACTCCTCAGCAAAATGGGATTATTGAGAGAAAGAATAGGACAATCCACGAAATGGCTAGATCTATGCTTACAGGTTGTAAGGTTTCTAAGAGATTTTGGGCAGAGGCAGTGTCTACTGCATGTGCCACGGTGAATAGGGTTTACCTGCATCCACACACTCTTAAGACGCCTTATGAATTGTGGACAAGCAAGAAATCCAACCTTGCATATTTCTGTGTTTTGGGGAGTAAATGCTACATCCTACGGGATAAAGAGCAATTAGGAAAGTTTGACTCCCAGAGCGACGAGGGAACCTTTCTAGGATATTCATCAAATAGTAGAGCGTACCGGGTTTTTAACCTGAAGAGCTCTAAGGTTATAGAGTCAATAAACGTCACCGTGCAAGATGACGAACCTTCGACATTTATTGATTCTAGCCTTCAGTGTGAGGATGAGGATGTATTTGGCAGTAATTTACTTGAACCTCACCCACACATTATGGACCCTAATCCTGTATTAGGGGACACACCTGCTTGGGTTTGTAAGACTCATGACCCAACCTCCATTGTAGGCGATCCCACTCTTGGGGTCAAAACTCGTGCTTAACTAAAGAACGTCGTAAGCAACTTTTGCTACACGTCCAAAGTCGAGCCTAAGAATAAAAAAGTACTCAAGGATGAACACTGGTTATCTGCTATGCAGGATGAGTTGCTTCAGCTTAAAAAGAATAATGTCTGGAAACTTGTCCCCCGTCCTAGTGAGACTAATGTGATAGGTACCAGATGGATTTACAAAAATAAAATGGATGAAAATGGTACCATAATAAAAAAAAAGGCTAGGTTGGTCGCTCAAGGCTACACACAAATAGAAGGTGTAGACTTTGGGGAGACATTTTCTCCTATTACGAGTCTTGAGTCCACCCGCTTACTACTCGCTATCGCATGTCATTTGCACTTCAAGTTATATCAGATGGATGTCAAGATTGCCTTTCTAAATGGCATGCTACAGGAGGAGGTTTACGTGGAACAGTCGAAAGGGTTTGAAGACCCTAAGTACCCGGAGCACGTTTACTATCTGAGGACAGCCTTGTATGGTTTGAAGCAAGCACCCTGTGCTTGGTACGAGAGGCTTACTTCCCATCTCTTAACCCATAGCTTCAAGCGGGCGGGGGGGGGGGGTTGATATGATGTTGTTCGTCAGGAGAGATGACAGTGCTATTTTGGTTGCCCAGGTCTATGTGGACGATATAGTCTTTGGATCCACATGCTCCCAACATGCTCATCACTTTGAGGAGGAGATGAAAACTGAGTTTGAGATGATCATGGTTGGTGAGCTTACTTTCTTCCTTGGTCTCCAGGTTCGTCATCTAGAGGATGGGATGTTCATCTCCCAATCTAAGTATGCTAGAGACCTAGTGAAGAAATTTGGGTTAGACTCAACTAAGCATGCACGCCTATGAGTACCACTACCAAGCTTAGTAAGGACACTTAAGGCAAGGACGTAGAGCAAACCTTGTATCGGAGTTTGATAGGTAGTCTTCTTTACTGGACTACCAGTCGTCTCGACATAGCCTTTAGTGTCGGAGTCTATGCGCGATATCAGGCGTCCCCGAAAGAGTCACATTTACTTGCTCTAAAACGTATTATTAAATATGTGAGTGGGACTCTCTCATATGGTATTTGGTATTCCTTTTATACCGATGACCGTTTGTCTACCTATTCGGATGCCGATTGGGCCAGGGATGTAGATTGTTTTAGGAGCACTTCTGGTGGGTGTTTCTATTTTGGTTTTGCTCTTGTCTCCGATCTGAGCAAGAAGAAAAATTCCATCTCTTTGTCCACCACGGAGGTTAAGTACATCACCGCCGGGAGTTGTTGCACGTAACTCTTATGGATGAAGCAAATATTGGAGGATTATAGGATTTCACAGGACACCATGACTATTTCCTGTGATAACACGAGTGCGATACACATATCCCGCAATTCGTTCCAACATTCGTGCACAAAGCACATAAGGATACGCAAGAACTTTATATGACAGTTAGTTGAGGAGAAGTCGTATCCCTGAGTTTCGTACCCACCGACCGTCAGTTAGCCGATATTTTCACAAAACCTTTAGATGCCCTTAGATTTTAAAGTCTTAGGAAGTCTTTGGGGATTTGCACAGTTGACTGAGGGGTTGGTCTTTGTCTAGAATATGATGTTTTTTCATTTTCATATCATATGCTTCCTATTGATAGTGTGTTTTATATATATTATTACTTTGTTGTACAACTATTTATTTATTCTTTTGAAAAATCAAAAAAGATTTTCTTTTATAAATTTTTTAGAAAAGCACAAAAACATTTTTGTATTTTTATTTGCATCTTTTATGGATGAGCATTTAAGATAGCCAAGTCACAACTCCATTCCATTTATCCATGTGACTATTTGATAGAGATTTGAGACGTTACAACATTTCATCCATGTGCTTTACATCGATTGGAGTCTTTGAGATGTGATTAGTGATATCTTTCTACATGTTTGACTCCTATCTCCTTTATTGCACACATGCACTGCTATATTTGATTATTGTACTTGTCTATCACATATTGGCTCGAATGTTTCCATCTCAATTCTGTGTATACAACTAACAATATGCGATAAAACTTAACAAGATTGGAATGCATGTAAAAATCATTTTGGTGAGATTGTGTGTTTATTTGGAAACTGGGAAGGACCTAAAAAATTGAGGAATTTTATTATCCGGGGTCCAAAGAGGTTAAAAGAGCCCAAAAAAGTAAAGGCAATAAAAAGCAATATATGCCAAACATGGGCCATTAGGTTTCACCATCAATTATCCAAAGTTTGAGAATTTAGAACACCTCTATTCAAAATATAAATCTGAGGGAGTTTGGTTGGAGAATATAAATGGGTTTGCACTTCCTTGAAAGTCCTGAAAAAGCATTAAATCATTTTGGACGTTATTGGTGTGGAAATCACTTTGAGTTTTGATTTGTTGATTTGATTGAGTCAATGTCTAATATTTCCCTCTCTTTACGCCAAAGGAAGATTTTGAGTGCATTCGTTAGGAGTATCCGATATTCATCGTGCACATATGTCATGTTTGTATCCATTAATTTTCCTATCGAATTTGATCACACCTCTACATTTCCGATATCATCTACTTGGTTGTTTTGTGTTCGTTCATGGTGTGATTTTTGTTTGTTTTGTTTGAAAAATTTTGAAAAACTTTAAAAAAATAGTTTCTTATTCCTTGTGACTCCCCGACCTTGCTTGTTTGAGCTATAATTCTCATTTGTCTATTTGGGGACATCATAAAAAGGGGGAGAAAGAATTATCAAATTATGGGGGAGGTTTGAGTTTTGAGTGTTAATCATAAATTGGTATATATGTTTATCTCATTTCAAACTCGATACGTCACTTGATATTTTTCTTTCTCTCATGTGTGTAGGTACGAAGATTATATATCAATTGATTGCACACCCTGATGAGAAAAGTTTTGATTATTTTTGAAGACTTGAATAGAAAACGATGAAGACTTATTCATTTGTACCTTTTCAGTTTTGGGTTCATGGAAGGGTACATTTGTATAGGCAAATTGATAGTTGATAATTCGGATTTTTTATGTATGTACCGGCATAGACATAGGGGGAGATTCGTAAGGACATTTTTTTCATTATCATTTTGTATGTCGTACGCCGATACATCGTTGAAGAAATTCAAGATCGAATCTACATCAACGGATCTGAATATCAAATCATTTTTCATCTTGGAATCCTGGAATCAAATTTCTGGTAAACCGGACCGGTCTGCCTGTTTTAAAAAAGAATCGATCCTCCCCTGGACCGGTCCGCCTCAAGTCAGACCGATACGCTTTGTTCCAGTAAACCCCAGACCAATTGCAAACCGAAGAAGCCCTATTAAAAAAAGAACCGATTCGACCTCGGACCGATCCGGATCAGAAGCGGACCGATCCGCCTGAGATAAAATCGTGCAGATCGTGTTCAAATATTTTCGGCCTAGATTTTCTTTTATAAACCAACTTCGGTGAATTGTTTAGCAAGACTTTCATAGACGATTTTCTGAGTCCTAAATACTCTAAGTCTTCACCTTTGTGAGTCCCAAGACTCATGTTTTGATTCACATAACTTTTAAAACCCTTGTGAATCCGTTTGCAACCCAAGAACACAATCGTGTGTCTGTTCATACTCTTGTGGAGAAGACCGTTCTTCTTCTTCATTGCTGCCCTCTTGGAAAGGGAAAGTTCCATCCGCTGACTACAGATTCGACGCCTACGGGTAATTCTGTGTCACTGTATTTTCATTGTAATCCGAGAAATTATTTGTTACAATATTAGAATGAAAATAAATGGTTTTGACCCTTTGGGGGATTTTCCTCATTTCTGTGTGTTTGATTGTTCTTACTTGATTTTATTATCATCAATCACACCTAGATGCATGTGTAGGCCTTAATTGATAAAAACTGAATTTAATTAAATAACTTCCTTATTTGAACGCACGCACTCTTCTCATTTTTATTCCTCGACACTTCACTAGGTATATGTTTGTTTCGTGTGTGTAGTGATTTTACGAGATTTAAACGATTTGATGAAATCACATTCAGACATGTTTATACTTCGCCGGTTAAATCTATTTTAGTCCATATTCTTTATTTTTCCTTTTTGGGGTTTATGGGATGGGACATAGGTTTTCGTATTGACGGTCCGGCTTAGGATTTCACTATTTTTTTGGTTTTGTCTCGAAATAGCCAAAGAGGGACATTTTAAGGGAAAATTTCCAATCGAGTTCATTTGTTTATAGTTGGAATAATTCCATACAAAACTTATTGAGTCATAGGTTTGTCATTGAGTTGTGATCCCACAAAAGCATATGCCATGTTATGTCGAAGATGTTGCGACAAAGCTTCGAAGCTGATATCATGTCACGCTTTAGTGCCTACTTTGTCTTCACACATCTTGGATTTATCATAATCTCTCAGGTATGAATGCTAATGAATTTTGAGATCTATAATTTTTATCAAGGATTTAATTTGAACTTAAATGTTTTGGAACATTGAAAAACTAATTTTAGAAGCGTAATCTTTAAAAATATTTTCGGAGTTGTCCTATATTTTATTTGATTTAAAAATTTGATGTTGATTTTAACTTATAATAATTTTTGTTTTTCCAGTTGTTCAATTGAGATTAGAATGTTGTTCAAATGAATGGTCTTTGTTGTTTGAAGTCTCTTTAGAATCATAGATCAAACGAGCATCAATTGAGGGTGTAATATTTTGTCATGTGAGATACTCATTAGATATTAATTCAAACTAGATAGAGCTCTCGTTTAATTGAGTAGTAGTTTCGTTCAAACAAGTTAGCATTCTCATTCGAATGAGACTAGTTTTTCGTTTGAATGAGATGCCACCTCGAAATTCATGTTTTCATATTTAACGACACCTTTCACTCATAAATCAATAAGAATTTTTTTAAAAAAGATTTATTCACCTGTTTATAAAAATTCTCACATATTTCACACATACTTAGTTTTTAAGATCCAAATCTCATTATTCTAAAGCTATAGTGATCTTGATTTTGGCACCAAAAAATGTTCTTCCTATTTGAACAAGTGTTTTCAAGCGGTGGACTCCATACGTGTTCATTGTGAAGAGGAAATAGTGGACTCCATGTTCGGATTCGTAGTATTACTAGGATGCATCGGTGGATACAGAGGTGTACATGAACTCGTGTGTTGTGGATACTTGCATGGGTGGATTACTGCATTGCTGCTGTGGAGAAGCATTCAAAGATTAGAAGAGTGTCATGGCTTATGGGTGATCAAGTCGTTGAGTAAGTATTTTCTACTCTTATATAATTTCATATCATAGTGGATTGTCTGGCCTGGTCGTCCAAGGATTTTTTCCTTAGTGGTTTTCTCGTACATCGAATTCTTGTGGCGTGTTTATTTTTTTACTTTATCTGCTTAATCACCTTAAATGCATGCTATATGGATAACAAGATAAAATTTGGAAAATCAAATTGTATTCACAAGATAAGTTTGTTGGTGCTGAGTTAAAATTGAGAGAGTTTTAAAAATATTGTCTTGTTCTAAAGATCACTTATAAACACCAGATTCTAGGACCCCCTAAGTCTCTTCTTAGTTCCCTAGTACCTCCCCATTTCACTACAAACCCTAATTCTCACTCCGAGTACCGATATAGAGGCCATCGGGAACTCTCGAGTTCGAATTTGACCCCAACCGACTTCATCGTGAGAGCGAATTATCTTTGAATCTTTGAAGGTCACTGAAACCCCTTTCCAACGGTATGCCCCGTGCTCGAAACAGCATAACCATTCAGACGAATGATCAATTTTCCCCCAAAAATCA
Organism: Sambucus nigra; assembly: GCA_949130495.1. Taxonomy (NCBI): domain Eukaryota; kingdom Viridiplantae; phylum Streptophyta; class Magnoliopsida; order Dipsacales; family Adoxaceae; genus Sambucus; species Sambucus nigra. The sequence goes on along the minus strand of OX422210.1, from coordinate 342,031,088 downwards.
ATTCGGAGGCCACCGAGCTCTCCCGGGCTTCGTTTTGACCTAAGTAAACTCATCAACTTGAACGAGACTAAATGAATCTTCGAAGGACACTGAATATACTTTCCAACAATCCGCCCCTTGCGTGATTCTGACTTAAGGTACGAACGAACAATCCGTTTTACTTTAAGAGGTCACTGGGTATTTCTGGGCACCGGTTGACCAAGGTAAGATTTTGAACTAAGCAAAAATCTTTGGAATGTCAAAGTACATCTCCTAACCTTTCCAACGGTCCACCCCGTGCACGATTTTAACTTACCATACGGATGAATGATCAATTTATGTCCGACGATCTCCCATCCAAAGGACCGACATCTATTTCCAAGCCACATTTGTCCCAAAGTCAACTCCCGAACTCGGGAGTGGTCCAAAAGACTCTAAAGGTACCTGAATTACCTTTATAATGATATGCCCCGTGAGCGATTCAAATCAACGAATTGTGTTCTACGACCGTTTTTCGAGGAAAATTTGTACGGGAGTGTCAATTGGCAGGTCCAGATCCCTGCCTATCGGCAGCGTATCTACGGTCACCTTCCGATGGGAAGGACAAGGTCTATGCCGATCGTCAACCACCCGACCCTATAAAAGGAGGTCATGATCTCACTACCAATCACACCAACACCTCAAATCCATCAACATCAGTGATCTCAACAACATTGTCTCGAAATCAATGAAGTTCCTCCATGGGAAGTTTCATTGAAGTTTATATTCCCATCCTTTTCATACCTAATTTAGTAAATCATATTCTCTGTCATCCAACATTTATCTCACATTCAAGGGAGTTCATCCAAGATCAAATATCAAGTTTCAAAAGAGGTCCAATTTTTTCTCTCCACTCTTTAAATTCCTAGTTTTTGCATAAATTTTATTAGAATCATAATCTAGTTCCTACTGTAATTCATACATATTAATATATACATTTTATTAGTATATTGCACATACCTTATTTTCTATAAAAAAAAAAAAAACAAACAAAAAGAGGGTTACGCCCATAAATTCCGAACGGGATTATCCATCACACTTTTTCAAAAATAAAACAAATATTCCTACACACACAAACATACTAAAATTTCTTTCGGATCGATGGGATAAACCCCACCTCCATGCCGCATTTGAACTACGGGGACTTTGATGCCTTTATAGGCTACATAGGCATTTCAGATTATAACCCGAGACTCGAGTTCAATTTTCCAATTTCCAATATTTTCAATTTTCTAATTTATCAACTTCTCTAAATCCTCCAACATCCCTAAATTCCTCATTTTCATTACATTTTTGCATTAATATACATATTATCCTTATTAGCGTTTCATCCAACACATATTGTTGTTTCATAATAACGATCGATGTCATGATAAACGCAAAAATCGTATTTTCTATATATATATATATATATATATATTATTTTGGGAACATTCCTATGGATGGCCTCACTTTACCTTTCCCGTGGTATGAGTTGAACAATTTCGATCTCCATTATATATACATGCACACACACTTCACGGAGAAATAAAGGAAAATAACAACACTAGCCCATGAGAGATCGAAAAGGCGGGACGGGTGCCTAACACCTTCCCATTCCGTAACTTAGCCCCTGAACCTTTGAACTATTGGTTTCACATGCATCAGTTTGTTTTTAATGCCTCTCTCTCGAGGCGGCAACATGTTCGTTTGCCTGTTTTGTGAAAAATAGGCTGGCGACTCCATCTATTTACATTAGCCCCACATCGATGACGGTTGAAGCGCTCCTAAAAAGGGGGCATGAGACCTTTCGGAATCCCCACCTCAAGTACGTGATCTCGATCAGGATGGCCACAATGGCGACTCCGATGGGGAATTTTTCATAAGAGGGATAGACACTATCTGCATGGGTGTTTTGTTTTTTGGTGTGCGTATGCACCTACCTGTATGTACTATTTATCTCCTCCATTATTTCCTGCACATATACCTCATACTTTATCATTAATCCCTAAAACACTTGTAGAATTTCTCCATGTACATTTAACACCACGCGCACCTAGGATATCTTATATCCCTATGTTGAACACACCACTTAGAAATCCACGCTTAGGTGTCAGTAATGCACACCTCCACATATCACACTTGTATATATCCATGCTCACTCAGACTTATCACAAACCACTTTTAGTTGATCCATTCTTAGGTTTACTACCACACACTCACTTGTAGATAATTACACACCACTCACTCTCACAAAATTATGCTTAGTATAGATTTATTTTTTATACTTGTACATCACCCCCTACTTGGCATAATGCTCAACAATAAAGATACTCTGTCCATAATATACTAATCAAGAATCATGCATATTACACACTGCATCACCAAAGAGCATTGCTATTGACCAAATTTTGTCCTATAATTGGGGGGTCACTTCGTGATGGGTGCTAGTCCGACAGGGCGCAGTTAGCCTAAGCGACATGACTCTCACCTTCCATAGGCCAAGTACCTTCGACGTATATCGAATGATTACCCCCACTTCGTACCGCTTGACCAAAGTCATGATGGGAGGTATATCGTAGGGAAGTCGTTGATGTATGTTGAGTATATCAAATTCTCTCTCACACGTACTATCCGCACGAGGTATATAGCGAGGAAATTCATGTAAACTCCAGTATATCAAATGGCTTGTCCCCACATACCGATTGACCTCAAAAGCAAGACGTATATCATGGAAGTCATGCCAAAGGGGGTGACACCTTCCAATTAACCTAATAACTGTGTACCCGCGTATAGGTGTCAAACCTAGGGGACTCATATTTAGTTTGTCAGTTTCACCCCAAAACTCTTCCGAAATACCAGGTCAGCATGCCGCCAATTTTTTGCGCATTTTTTAAAACGGGACCCTGCCCATGAGCCTGGTAATAAGTCCAACCATAATTCTTACATATTTTTCAAACCCAGTTTTTCCAAGCTCGGATCCCATCTGACATTTCTCTTTTTTCATTTAGGTAAACCTAATAAGTGAGAACCTAATAAACATAATAATAATTATGCTGCGACCTGCTGCTCATCTTTTCCTTCTTTCTTTTTCCAAAAAGTGTCCAAAAATATTTTTCGTCTTTTATAAAAATGCCAAAAATATTTTCCCCTGTCTCGTACCAAAAATATTTTTCCTCCCATATGTACAAAACATTTTTCCTTCATCTTTTCCAAATGTCAAAAACATTTTCCTTCCTTTTCTAAAAATAACATTTTTCCCTTTTTCTTTTCCAAAAAAAAGTCCCAAATTTTCTGCTTCTCAGGATGATTGCATACCCTTATCCTGGCTCCCTACTGACTTCGGCCTTTAGTCAAACTGCCTAAAGCTCCGTCAATTCCCTCACTTCCTTTGAGTTTAAAATTCATCCGCCCTCCACGGAGAGCACATACCAGATGTCGAATGTGAAGCCAGATTTGATGACGGTCCTAGCCCAACTTACTGCCAAGATTGATAACCTTCAAAACGAGGTTAATGTGATGCAATAAAATTGGGTCCCTGTCCCCGAAGATCCCAAGGTCCTCTTCTCTCATGCTATGGGTCCGCCTGGACCCGAAATTATTTGGGTTTTCCAAGAATACCATCATGTTCCACGTGCTCCTTCTGCTAATGGGCTGCCACCAACCCAGCTTCCTATGTTAAATCTTTCCCAGCCATGGGCTAACTTACCTGTGACCATTGATACGAAGGAGGAATAATTGAACAAGGTCAAGGAGGACCTCAAGATGTTAACCAAGAAATTCGACCTAGTCAGACTATCTGGGAATTACATGGACTTCACCTATATGTCTCCATATCCTAAAGCTATGTTACTGAAAAAGTTCAAGATTCCCAACATCGAGAAACTCGAGGGTAGCGAACCCCCAATCGTTCATCTCTGCAGTTATCATCGATCCATGAATCTCCTAGGGGCCTCCGAGGAAATAATGGCCCAAATGTTCCAACAGACCTTAAAAGATAGTGCGCTTCGTTGGTTCTTATCTCTCGAAGAGTCCAGAATCCGTAGTTGGGAAGATGTTACCCATGAGTTCATGTCATAGTACAATTACAATGAGGAGTTAGAGGTTACCCGACGTGATTTAGAGTTGCTAAAGCATAATATTTTGGAGTTATTCAACAACTTCATAGTAAGGTGTACAGAGAAAGAAACCCCTATGACCAACCAACCTTCCGAAGAGGAGAAAGTCAATATTAATAAAAAGAATTTCTTACCCCATGTCCGAGCAATGATGGGAGGAAAATACTACCCTCATTTTTAGCCCTTTGAGAAGCAGGAGTGAAGATCGAAGAAGGTCTTTTTAAGACATAAGTTTATCCAAAGAAATCATATGAACAATTTTCTCCCAGAAAGTTTAAAAAGCCAATTAATACCGCAATCAACAACATCTCTCAGCCTGCTATTTTATGGGCCTGAAAAGTCACCCTAACCCAATCAGAAAGGAATACACCTAGATTCACGCTCCTCTCTCCAAAGCTTACCAGGCCCTCTTGAGTCTAAACCTTATCAAACCATTGGACCCTCGTCTATTACCAAACCCACTTCCTAAAAATTCCAAACCAGATGACCATTGCGACTTCCGCCAAACTACTGGACATACCACCCACCAATATTTTCACCTCCAAAATGTGATCCAAGGTCCGATTAACTAGGGTGTCATCGCCCCACCAACCAATCCTAAACCAAACACTACCCATAATCCACTCCCGAATCATAAAAATTCCATCTTCTGAGAAGAAAACCCAGAATTTGACCCTTCCACCCAAATCATACCAAGAAAATCACCAATCATACCCATATACTCTCCTAAACCTCTCCAAACATGCCCATACTTTCTCCTACACCCTACCAACTTCATCGATCAGGCTATATCACTCCTTACCAGAGCATGCATCGCTATCCACACCCGTTCTGGAGGTAAGTATATGGAATTAACATAAGTGTTGAACCAACTCCTAAAGTTTGGGCTGAAATTCCCCCCAGATGATCATCGACTGTCAGAGATTCAATGCACTGTTCTTAGAAGCTCAAAAATGGGTCTGAAAGTCAGACAATTGGGAGGTACCAACTGAATAAGTCAGTTTAGATGATGTGGTCCAGATCATAACAATCTCATTATGACAGATCAGTAATATTTGTAGTATATCCAAGCTTCTCGATGCTCTGAAACTATAAGGGTTCCTGGTCCCTTCACTTTTACATCTTCCTGCCGAATGGGAGGACTTATATGAAGAGGCCATTGAAGTTGTGGAGTGAATTGACTTTTCATGAAAAGATGATATCGTTGCCATCGGATGAGAGGACGACTTCGATGATTCAAAAAAGGTTAGTACGATAGTCAGCATATTAACGAAGAAATAAGGTTTCTATTTTCCCCCTCTTTTATGAGCCATATGACGAGGTCAGGGAGGCATTACCAAAACCCAAGCCTACTACCATCAATAAGTGATAAATGAAAGGGAATTGAGAATCTTCCTATGCTAGACATGACCCTCGAGGAGAGAAAAATCCTCGATCACTTAAAGAAAATCCAAGCTATGTCTTCCCACCTACAATAAAATACCCTGATCAAGCTACGCACAGGACCCATAGTTCCACCCTCAACCACGCTAGAAGAAGCAGTGAATCTAGTCGAATCCCTGACCTCTACTAGAATGGTTTCCTTCTCCGAAGAAGAAATCCCTAAGATTAGTCCAGACCATAATTACGCCCTCAACATCTCTGTAAAAGTCATGGGAAAAATCGTCCCACTTTCACTTGTCGATAATGGATCATCTCTGAATGTCTGCCCATTAAGGACCCTTAATTATTTGGGACTGAAAGTAAGCGAACTTACTCTAACCTCTTCCATAGTACATGCCTACGATAATAACCATCGAGAAGTAATGTGATATATAAAGCTTGTAATAGGGGTTGGCCCTATAAATTCGGTTATTGAATTCTAAGTCATCGATATCCCAGCCTATTTCAATTTGCTGCTCGAACGACCATGGCTCCATAGCATCAAGGGGGTATCTTCTTCCCTTCATATAAACTTCAAATGCTTCACCAACGGGCAGGTCAATGTAATCCAAATGTTTAAAAACATGCATTTCATGCCCGGACTAGGGCTGGGACGATGACAATAAGGGATACTTGAACCCATTGTGTTGAAGAAGGCCTTCCCTCCTTGTGGCTTGGGCTATCAATCATCAGAAGAACTCAAATAGATCTCTCAGCTTCGACTGAAGAGAAGGCTAGAAAGTGTAAAAATTGTCTCGAGAGATTCCTTGAATGAAAGATTCATCAGAGAAGGTGAGGATTTCCACTTCTGCAGCTTTCTTGAACCATGGTAGAATCATGTGGACAAGAAAATAAAACTTGAAATGGAGATCTTTTTCCAAGACAACTACTCGTGGGCCAAAAGTTCCTAGCATCAAGTTCAACCACTCACTAAGAAGACCATATTCGATACTGAAGATTCTGAGGAAAGTGACCCCGAGTATTCTTTCAACTTGTAGACACTCGACTGACACTTTACATGATCCACTCAGGGGCTACATCGCCGAATTCATCCCGCCTGATCAAAGTTGTCGATGCACCTCTCCTCAACTGTCATGATGCACTTATTCCACCTGCTGATATTCAGCTTAACCCTGATGTTTATCCCATTTCCCCTTCTTTTTTTATTTTTCCTAAATCTGATGTAATCGAAACCTCCTTTGATGAGGTTCTCAATGCTGTTTTTCCTATCAATGAAATAAATGGAGATTTTTAGTATCTTATCGTACCTTACATTAATCGTCTTAATTCTAATCAAACTATTGATGATGATGATTTTACAAGTGAACAATTCTTAACTGATCTAAATAAGGTTAATAACAAATAACATGACCATATTAAAGTTAATGAATATGAAATTATTGTTATTAATCTCGATTCTAGTAGCCAATCGCGCGAGATTAGGATAAGGGCTACCCTTAATAAGCATGAGCGTGCGTAACTCGAACGATTACTGAAGGAGTTCGTGGATGTCTTCACATGGTCTTACGACAATATGCTCGATATTGATCCCGAGATAGCTCAGCACGATATTCCTACTCTCCCAGAATGCAAATCGGTCAAATAAAAATTGTGAAAGTTCCACACCGAATAGTCGCTCAAGGTTAAAGAAGAAGTGGTCAAACAGTTGAACTTGGGTTTCATTCGTGTGATCGAATATCCCATATGTCTAGCCAACATCATGACCGTACCAAAATCAGGAGGGAAGGTTTGTATATTTATCGACTACCGAGACTTGAACAAGTCTTCTTTGAAGGATGATTACCCCTACCCAATATCGACATGATTGTAGACAATACGCCCAGTCACCCTCTGAAATCATTCGGTGATAGGTTTGCCGAGTATAACCAGATTGAGATTTACCCAGATCACTAAGAGAAAACCGCATTCATCACCCATTGGAGAACCTTTTGCTACACCGTCAAGCCATTTGGTCTAAAAAAATACAGGGGCTACCTACCAGAGGGATGCCATAACCACCTTGCACGATCTAGTACATAAAGAAGTCGAGGTCTATGGGGATGATATGATTATCAAGTCTAAGACTACAGAAGGTTATATTACCACTCTCCGAAAGTTCTTCGAATGACTGCAATAATATCAGATGCGACTTAACCCATAAAAATATGTCTTTAGCATTACCAAAGGAAAACTCTTAGGATTTATGGTTAGTGAGAGAAGAATAGAAGAAGATCCTGCTAAGCTGAAGGCCATACTCGAGATGCCACCACCCCAAACAGAGAAGGAAATTTAGGGATTCCTTTGAAAATTATAGAATATCAGCCGATTCATCATCCAACTCACTTCCATCTATGAGCCCATCTTAAAACTCCTCTAAAAGGATTCAACCAAAGTATGGAATGAATCTTGCCAAGAAGCCTTTGACATAATAAAGCAATACCTAACCCGACCTTCGATACTCATGCTGCTGCAGCATGGTCTTCCCCTACTCCTTTACCTAACCATAACAGATACCGCAGTTGGAGATTTTCTAGCCCAATACCTTATAAAGGGAGAGCCATCCACTATGCCAGTCGAAAATGGGCCGAGTACGAAGTTAACTACACAACCTTGGAGAAAGCATGCTTTCCCATTAAACTTATATCCCGAATGGATCCTATTAAGTCCTTGCTCAAAAAGCCTTCCTTATCTAGCCAAATAGCCCGTTGGCTTATGCTTTTAGCCAACTTTGATATTGTATATGTCACATAAAAAACCGTTAAAGGAAGAGCCATCTCTTATTACCTTACTGACTACCCTATAGAAGAAGCTGATGTATGGAGTTTCGAATTCCTAGATGAGAATATCCTCTATACATCCTAAGAAGACTTTCGATGGTAGATGTTCTTTGATGGCGCTGTCAATAAGAAAGGTTATGGCATTGGGATCCTCCTAATTGCCCCTGATGACTCTCATACTCCCATTTCCATCAAGATGGATTTTCCTTACACTAACAACATGATTGAATGTAAAGCATGCGGTAGTCCTCAAAGTTGCCCTCAAGAAAGGAATTCGATACATCGATGTCTTTGGGGATTCAACCCTCATAATCAGTCAATTAGTCAGAAGATGGAAAGTCAAGGATGAGAAACTCTTGCCCTTCCATACACACATAGATTCCCAATTCCAAGAAATCACCTTCCACTACCTAGTCCAAGAAAAGAACAAACTAGCTAATGACCTTACTACCTTAGACTCTATGATTGACATGCCTCAAGGAATAACTATGGCCCCCTTTTCTTATCCAAAAGCAAGATAAACTAACCCACTACTACCTCATTGAGCTCATCACAGAAGAAGATCCTAAGACATCTAACTACTGGTACTATGATATTTAGCGCCTCCTCAAGCATGGTAGTACCACCAAGATTCTGACAAGAAAAACCGAGCAACCTTTCACAGATTGGATGCCTAGTATATTGTCTGTGATAAAGCACTTTTCAATAGAAACTTTAATGGAACCCATTTGTACGATATCATAGGGGTGACATTAGAGAGATGATGTTAGAAAATCCACAGCGGGGAATGCGAACCCCACATGAACGGACATATGCTTAACAAGAAAATCATTCGATAAGGTTACTATTAGAATACTATGGTTCAGGATTTCACAACCTATGCTCGATGATTCCTCAAATGCCCGCAATTTTCCAACCTACATCACTTGCCTTCGCGGAAATTATATAATATGACTCCTACCTGGCCTTTCCCCACATAAGGCATAGATATCATAGGTAAGGTTACACCTAAAGCCTCCAATGGACATGAATTCATTCTGGTTACCATTGCTACTTCACCAAATGGGTCGAATCAGAATCATACACAATGTTGAATGCCAAGAAAGTGGCCAAGTTCATCCAAAGGAACATCATCTGCCGATATGCGATCCCGTACGAGCTGGTATCAGACCATGGATTACACTTCGAGGCAGAAGTTACAGAGGTGGTCGATGAGTATGGGATTCAGAGACACAAATCCTCTCCATACTGACCTCAAACCAATGGAGCAGTTGAAGCAGCCAATAAGAACTTCATAATTATCATCAACAAGATAACTAAGAGTTACTGAGTTGAGCCGACAGGATCCCTTGGGCCCTCTAGGGCTAGCGCACTTCAGTTTGAACCTCTATTGGGTCTACCCCTTACTTCCTAGTCTCCAGTATGGAAGCAGTCCTACCTGTGGAGCTAGAAATACCTTCACTGCGCATCATTCTAGAAATCAAGGTGATCGAGGAAGGCTGGCATCAAAGTCGTGTGAACGAGTTGTCACTCTTGGATGAAAGGAGGCTAAGGTCTCTATATCATATACAAGGATACCACCGTCATATAGCGCGATCATTCAATAAGAGAGTCAAGGATCACGATGTATGAGAAGGGTACTTATCCCTCAAAGAGATAGTAGAACCCATCTGGGACGCTAGAGGAAAATTCAAGCCCAATTGTAGCCTCCCCTATATTGTGAAGAAGATCCTGTCCGGCGGTGCTGCTATGCTCACCGACCTTGATAGAGAAGAAATGGCGCGTCCAGTAAACCTGGACCATCTAAAGAAATTCTATCCCTAGTCCAAAATCTTGGTGCGCTACGACTTTTCTCATTTCCCTTCTATTCTGAAAAAAAAATCTTCATTTCCCTGTACTCAGAACTACGCAGGGGCCTGATTCTCTAAATAATCTTTTTGTTTCTAAAAAATGAATTTCAAAAAATTTTCAAAATCCTCAGAGGTATTTAGGAAACTAATTCATTTTACATGAGCATGATCACTTTCTTTCTCACAAAAATCTATTCTTTTCTTATGCCCGAGAACGACAATTCATTTTAACATATACATGAGCAAAATTATTATGTGTGCCTTCGGAATTGGTATAGATAATACAGTGCAAAACTCATCAAGAGGAACAACTAGATGATAAGAAACTCCTTTATTTCATTATTCAAAATAACCCTACTCCTAAAATAAAAATAAAATAAAGTCCCACTACTCCTAAAATAACCCTCAAATTATTCCCAGACATAGAACCACACCTATTACAGAAGCTTCACATATCCTAATCGTAGTTAACAAAGGATTCATCCCCATCACCACCCACATCCTGGGGTCCCCAAACTTCCCTTGCCTAAATGGAGTGCCGTAGACACTCCATAGAGTGATAAGTCCGTACTAGCTTGAGAAAAACCACAACACCTCCCTCCATGGTGTCAGACCCAACAAACCACCTTTGCCCAGTCTCCACAACTAGCATCTTGGCCAATACCTTTATCTACAACCACTTCATGTAGTCCCCTAATACATGTCAGACCTGCTAAGCAGACTGTAAAGGACGAGATGATGGTCGATGATTCTCCCACAAAGAGCCAAGACGGATGCGCATATACTCTGTCAGATCCTCCACAAGAAAGAAGTCCAGTGTCATAATTTTTTCCCGACCAAATTGGTGAAACATCCTCCAGCGAACGTAGAAAGAGGTCTGTCGGAGGCCTACTAACCGAACATATTGGTCTCCTCAGAGTTCCAGAATGGGCAACAGCTCCACCCTCCAAGGCACTAACCAGTGCAAGCTTCGAGCCTCGTGCTCTACGAACCAGTTTTCCCATCTCTTGATGTCTAGGCCTACACTGATGTAATAGCGTGAGAAGAAGTTTGTCACTTCCGGTAAAGGATACTCAGGTGGGACCATCATACAGAACCTCTCTGACAACCATATGAACAACATTATAGGCCTACCCCTCAGAAAGATGGAACGACCTTCTTGTTAGGCATTCAGGCCATTCAAAGTCTCCGCTAGTATCACCATCGCGGGATTGCGATGGTACGACATCCAAGAAACAATAGGTGCAAGTTGGGAGTCCACCAGTACTTCCCTAGTTACCAATAACAGTTTTGAAACTAGGTCTAAAATGATGGCCCCAGTATAATCAGCATCGCCGACATCATGCAATTCCACAGAATGGACTACCGCAGGAAGAGAAATCATTCCTCATGTGACCAACGACCTTGCTTTCAAAGGTGAAATATGCATAATTCCCTCCAATATCTCCCTAGGGGACCGGGAAAACTCAGTCATAGCCGCTGCAACACTGGGATTTATCCCCAAGATGGCAGAAATCTCTTCATAGGTTGGGCAGATTTCTTCTAACCCTAAGCTAAAGACATGGTCTTTGGGGTACCAGAACTCAACTGCTTCCATCAGCATATTCCACTATATGGGACGGTTGCACCACAAAGAGACTCCCTGCATGTTAAAAGCGTCGTAGTCAACGTTGTAGGAACACATTGCTTCCAAGGTTTTGAGGTAGTTCACAAAATCAACACTACCAAGGAGAGACATATTATAAAATAAGAAGATAGTTAGCAAAGAAGAATGTAAAGCAAAGGGAATGTGGAAGTGTGAAGAAAAAATCTCCATCCACACCCCTATTTATACTTGTTAACTCTCAAACCAAGACAAGGAACCCTTCAGAAATCGGAGGAAAACTTATCCCACCAAGTAGCAAGAAATTAAAGAAAGTGCAATCAAAGCCTTGGATTGATTGGACTGGACTAATATGACGATAGACAGGACAGGGGTCATGCCGATCGGCAACACCTTATTTTTGGGAAAATTCCCTTTTTCCATTTTTTTCATTATCAAAATAACTTTTTTAAGGGAATTCCGAATTTTCTTAACCTCATGTTTTTACTTATCTTATTTTAAAATAAAATCCTTCTCAAGTTATTTTTAATTCTTTTTACGGTCTCAATAGCAAAGTAAAAATGGCATGCGTATTAATAACTAAAAACAAAAATTCACAAAAAAACTTAATTTTATTGGCATAGATTTTTGTTGTGTTACATCAGTTTTGCAGGAAAAGAAAGGAAATACAACAAGAATCAGCCCAAACCCAATTTTTATCTCTATCTCTCTTTCTCACACCCACTCACATCTTCTTTCTCTTCTACTACAATCACTCTATCTCTCTCTCTTATTTATCTATCTTTAGGAACGTCATTCCCTACGGCGCGCTCTCTTCCCTCTGTGATGAGACGACGTGTCCCCACTTATTGAGCCCGACCCTTCCTTAGACAAGGCAAATGACGCCAAATAATAAGGAATCAAAATCTCATCCCGAATATGGGTAGTCACCAAATATATCTAACTCCTAGTATCCCTCAGCCAAGTGGTCGACACCCGGATGTTCTGTGAGAAAATAGAAAAATATCAAATCAGTCAATCTGATGCAAAGGAAGAAATTAGGAAATCAAAAGACAAAGAGACAAGAAGTATACCTCAGGTCAAAGGACCTCCTCTATCAAGCCCAACTCCTCTGTGTCCATCTCATTAGGACAGTGCAGAATATACACCGACCCTCCATCAGCCCACTAGATGTTATAACTAGGCGAGAACAATCGTACAAAGGAATATACCTCATATACATCATTCGACATCTCCCGCACTCATATATAATCATTTCCGCTACCCGTGCATCATTCGACATATCCAGTGCATCATTCGACATCTCCCTCACTCACCTCATATACATCGGGGGCTTTGCCGGTGGCATTACAATCTCATCCTCAATAATCTGTCGAACTACTCTCTCCCCGAGGTACTAAGAGTATCCAAACTCATGCGCTATCAGATGCCATATTTGTGCATGTCCCCCAGTCAACCCCGTATGCTGGATAGCCATCCCTCAGGGATAGAAGGTCACCTGCCAAGTCCCCAAGCAAGAGTAGAAAGATCAATATTAAGAAAAGACCATAAAGGGAAAGACAGAAACTGATGAACTTGAGTTATCTTACTTATGACCCTTATATGTCCTTCTTTGATAAAATCATATACACTAATGATAAGGAATCTTATCATGCTATGTTGAATTATGCTATCCCTACTGATTTTTCTGCTTTGTTACTTGAGAATGCTGATAATGCTTCAAACGCGATGTGTGTGAGTCAAAGGGAACGATCTATTATTGATGTCAATGGGTGTGCGAGTCCTAAAAATAAATCACTAGGGGACACTACACACTACACAATTAGTGATTTCGACAATGAGGACCTTCCTAACATTCACACACTGTGAACAAAGACTCTCAAGAAAATCACTAGAATTAAAAAAATAGTCAAGGATCTTACACAGAAGATAGAAACCCTAAGTCATATGATCAAACAAAATGCTGAAGAGTACACTTCTTAATGTCTAACTCATGAGAATGAAACTAAAACTTTTGAACAAAAACTAAAAGAGTTGTCTGACTCAAATGAAATTCTAGAAAAGAAGTACAAAGGAACGTTGTTAGAATTGGAAAAAAAACAAAATAAAAGACATAAACAGTCTTTAAAAAGTTTGTTATATTTGAAAATAACTCAAAATGTTTTGAAGACTGTGTTGCTGAAAGTAAGACCAATTCTAGTGACATAACTGGAATATGATTTTGCCCCCAAAATCCCAAGCAAACAAAAACTTTTAAACCTATCAAGTTTGAGTTTGGTGGCAAAAGAACTGTTGAAACTTGTCCATACTTTCAAATCCTGAAAAATGATATTGATTTGAAACAACAAAATTTAGACCTTGGTGAATCAAGTAACTATAAGCATAATGTTGAATATAAGACTAATTGCGTTTGCCCTCCTATTAGACAAGTTGATACATCATTTCATCCCGTGACACCTAGGAATAAGATTAGAGCTCAAAACTCAAACAAACCTTTGAATTATAATTTTCCTAACATTAAGAGTTATACAAATCATCTTTACTGCTCATATTATGATGTCTATGGACATTCCCTTGATGTTTGCTATTCTAAACATTTATATAAACCAGTCTATAACTCTCATATTTACCATAACTTTAAGTATTCTAGGAGAAGTCAAAAAAATTATGTCCTACCTAGACAGATGGACAAGAATTATAACTATCGAAATAGGAAGAGAATAACAAATACTAAAAGACCATCAACAAGAAGGAATCCTAGATTCTATTCTAAACCAAATGCTCTAACTGTCTATAATCCTCATAAACCTATGCAAAAATCTTTTAAATAAAAGATAGAACTTGCAAGTTTTATCAAATACGAGATAATAAGCGCAAATTGAAAACTAGAGCAATTTGGGTTAGAAAAGATGATCTATTACCCTAGATGAAATGCAACATTGTGATCAGTTCTTTTAAAGCTGAATATACGACATCTGGATGGTATTTAGACTCTGGATGTTCCAAATACATGTTCAGGGATAATACCAAACTTTCAAATAAAACTAACTTCTCCCAAGGAAAAGTCTTGTTTGGAGATGGTGTATGATCCCAGATCATTAGTAAAGGAACTCTCCATGAATAAGGATTACCTATTCTTGAGGATGTTCTCTTGGTAAAAGGTCCTAAAGCTAATTTACAAAGTATATCACAATTTTATGACTCCAACCATACTATCACATTTTTAAAGAACAATTGCAAAATTTTAAATGCAAAAGTTGATTGCATTATTACAGGACTTCGTACTCCAGATAATTGTTACACAGTTAATCCAAGTACAGTGGTTTGTACCATTGCCATAATGGATGACAATGAGATATGGCATGATTGGTTGGGTCACATTAATTATGACAGTCTTAGTAAATTATGCTCCTAAGAGATAGTTAGAGGTCTTCCTAAGATCAAAACAATTTCAATCATCATATACGATCCTTTTCAAGAAGGAAATATTGTTAAGGCTCCCCACAAGAAAGTTACAGAAGTCATATCTACTAAACCTCTATAACTCATCCATATGGACCTAATGGGTCCTTCTCGTGGCGTTAGTCTTTGTTGCAACAATTATATCTTAGTTATGGTTGATGACTTCACTCGATTTACTTGGGTTTCCTTTTTAAAACATAAGTCAGAAACTTTTCATAAGTTTTTGAAAATTTTAGTTCGTATAGAAAATGAAAAGGATTCCCAAGTAGATAGAATTCATAGTGATGTAGGAGGTGAATTTATAGATTCAAGTGTCATCGAATACTGTGACTATAATGGTTACAAACATGAATTTAGTGCCCCTAAGACACCTCAAAAAAATGGAATTGCTGAGCGTAAAAATCGCACTCTTCAAGAAATAGCCCGTGTGATGATTCATTCAAAGAACCTACCTAAATATTTCTGGGCAGAATCCATTCGTACAACTTTTCATATAATCAGTCGAGTTTACTTAAGGATAAACACCAAACAAACATCCTATGAACTTTGGTATGGGAAGAAACCTAAACTAAATACTTTAGAACCTCTAGTACACCTGTTATGTCTGCAAGGACAAAGAAAATCTGTCTAAATTCGAAACCAGAGGAAATAAAGCTATTTTCTTAGGATATTCTCCAAATAACAGATCTTACTATGTCTACAATCTTCGTACCAAAACCTTGATGGAATCCATTAGTGTGGTTGTAAGTGACACTAATGTAGAGAGCAAGATCAAAGCACCAACTATAGTGGATGAATCCAAAAATATTTTAACTTATGATTCTCCAGAGATAGATAAGTCCTTACCAACTGAGACCCCTGAAGTGCCTAATTGGGTTTTCAAAGATCATCCTTTAGATAGTGTAGTTGGTAATCCTACTGAGCCAGTTCATACAAGATCCCAACTACGTACTCATGCTCATTATGCATGCTTTGTTTCTCTCATAGAACTAAAGAATGTTAATGAAGCATTGAATGACCCATTATGGATAAGTGTTATGAAGTAGGAACTTCTTTAATATTTCATACATGATGTATGGTATCTTGTACCCCAACCTGAAAATAAAATGGTTATTGGTACACGTTGGATTTTTAAAAATAAAATAGATGAATCTGGGATGATTATTCGAAATAAAGCTAGATTAGTTGCCCAGGGCTACTCTCAGATTTAAGGAATAGATTTCGAGGAAACTTTTGCCCCTGTTACTCGGCTTGAGTCTGTTCCCTTACTCTTTGTAATAGCTTATCATTTTCAGTTCACACTTTATCAAATGGATGTTAAATCTAGTTTCCTTAATGGCATCTTGACTAAAGAGACCTACGTAGAACAACCCAATGGGGTCATTGACCCTAATCATCCAAATCACATATACCGACTTAAAAAATCTCTTTATGGGTTAAAACAAGCTCCTAGAGCTTGGTATGAACGTTTATCAACCTTTCTTTTAAACAATGGTTTTAAACGAGGAGGGAATGGTCAAACTCTTTTTATAATTTTTTTTTACAGAAACATTACCATAGCCCAAGTATATGTAGACGATATAATTTTTGGATCCACCTCCCCAACAAATGTCAAAACTTTTTCTGACATTATGCATAAAGAATTCCATATGTCACTTATAGGGGAGTTACAATTCTTCTTAGGGCTCCAAGTAAAGCAAAATTCAGATGGATTATTTTTATTGTAATCTAAATATGCTTTAGAGATCGTAAAGAAGTTTCGCCTAGAAACAGCAAAAGAAGCTATAGCACTTCTGTTAAACTTTCAAAACATGATAATGGTAAATCTATAGATTCTACTTTATACCATAGCATGATAGGAAGCTTACTTTACCTTACTGCGTCACATCTTGATATTGTGTACTCTATTTGTGTGTGTGCTCGATATTAAAACAATCCTAAAGAGAGTAATTTATTATGCGTTAAAAGAATTATCAAATACATTAAAGGTACTCTAAATTTACGACTTTGTTACAATAAAGACACTTCTAGTACTACAGTAGGATACACTGATGATGATTGGGTTGGATGTTTCGATGATAGTAAGAATACTTTAAGATCTTGTTACTACATTGGTAACAATTTGGTAGGATGGAATAGTAAGAAACAAAACTGCACTTCCTTATCTACTGCTAAATCTGAATGTATTTCCATCGGAAGTTGCTATGATCAATTACTTTTGCTAAAACAAATGCTGAAAGATTACGGTATAACTGAAGATAAGTTACATCTCTATTGTGACAATCAAATCTCTATTAATAGTTCTAAAAATCAAGTTCAGCAACTCATACCAAACATATTAAAATCATATATCATTTCATACGTTAGTTAGTTGAATCTAAGGAGTTAGAAATTAATTACCTACCTACTAAATTGTAATTAGCCGACTTATTTACTAAGCTATTGGATTATCTTCGATTTGAATCTTTATGCAAATCTATTCGTATGGTTATGGCAGAATAATAATTTATTATTTCATACTTATTTTCTTTGCTATATGCGCATTTGAGACAAAATGGGGAAGAAATTTGAGTCTACTTGGATTTTCTTGCTATATTCTCAACTAAAATGCTTAATCTTAGTTATCTCATTTTCAGGAATCGGTACCTTCATATACATCAGAATTTTGATAGGGTATTGGTCTGTAACTATTGAGTTGTGTAATTTTCCTTTTCTAAGATATTGGATAGTTAGAATTTTGTATAGGAATATGATTTTCTTATTTTTTTTGTATCCCTACGATTCCTCGATGACTCAAAGGAGATCTTATCTCATATTTCGAAAGAGGGAGATTGAAGCACCATATATCTTTTATTCCCTTGAGTCTATACTATATAGGTGCTCATCCAGTTTGGAAATAGTGACAAAAATAAGTCATATCCTAGTCTACCAAAGAGCCTCAGACTCTACATATGAATTCCTCTATAAGTCCCTAAAGGTAGAATACCAACACATCACCTAGGATTGCATTTATGTGTTGTATTCTTCATAATATGGGCCCGTGTGAGTTAAATCCCATCAAAATGATTTTCTACAATTTTTGGGATATTTTAAATAATTTTTAGGAATTTTTAAAATAATTTTTAGACATTTAAAAATGGATTTTATAAAGTTTTGGGGCTATTTTATAATTTCCCTAAGTTCCTAAAAATTTGCTTGGGTAGAATCCAAAAGCGCTAGATAATATTGTGGGGGAAAATAGAATTATTTCAATCTTAAAAAACACGCGTTTTTCAGTTAATCGTAGCCTTACACGTGGTGATCTTATAACGACTAGATCTGTGTTTTATTTACCTCACATATATGAGACTTTAGTTGAACCATTGGATCAATCTTATCAATGGTCTGCATGTCTTCTAATTCGGTCCAAGTGTTAACCTTTTGAAGAAATTAGAGCATTTTTAAAAACAGTGCTTTGACAACTGTTAGATTTACTTCGATCCTTTACATTCAATCTTGATCATTGATTTGCTTCGATGTTTTAGAGCCTTCCGTTACCTAGTATAAATAGAACCCATACGTGAAACATTTACAATCTTTTGATCATTTTCCCTTTGAGAGAAAAAAAGAGAAAAGAGAGAGAGAGAGAGAGAGAGAGAGAGAGAAACCAACTCTGGCCAAATTCTCACCTGAAAATCCTTCTGTGAGTTGAGTTAGTTCGAGTTTTGAGAAGATCCATCCTCCCCAGTTCTTAATCTCTTGTCCAACTATGTCATGCAATCCTAATCTCATTTTCTTTCATAAAAAATTTAGATTTGAGACTCAGTGATACATGTCACGTAAATATTACTGATTTTGATTTCTTCTTTCGAGAAATCTCTATTTTATTGGATGTTTTTAAATTTTTATGTTTCTTTCAAAACCTAAACCAATAAAATCATTTCTAATTTCAGTTTATGAGAATATTCAGACTTAGATCTAGTTAAGATCTTGATTAGGGATTTACACTTTCATATATTTCACATTTTGTGATATAACTGTGTTTTTTTAAATAAAGAAAGTGTCAAGGATCTTGGCTCTTTTATATCGCAAGATTCCCTCTTGATCCGCGGATAAATTTAAAGATAAAAAAGTCCGAGAGTTTCGATAAAACTGAGTTTGGAAATTTCTTTTGTATATTAGAACTCTGTTTGTAATTTTATAATCATTATGTCTGTAATTAGTGTGTGTGAGTTGCATGCATGTGTTAGGCACATCACAGTACAACACTTTCAAACTACAACACTAAAACGTGTTGGTATAGGGATTCTGGACTTTAAGAGTCGACGTAAAGCTAAGAGGAGTGGAGGTACAAAGATGATCTACAACATTAGAGCCTTGGGAGAAGTCAGAATAATCCAGAGGAGTTGGTATAATTTTGAGCTTATATTAGGTCTGATTGTGTGTTTAGATTGTTAAATAGTTTGTAATATGTTACTCTATTTTAGTGGATTTTTGTCTTGAGGTGTAGAGACCTTCGTGGATGTTTTCCCAATTGGGTGGGGTTTTACCACGTTAAAATCTTGTGCACTTTCGTACTTAATCTTCCTCTATTAACCTTCTATTGGCGTGCTAATTTAAAACTGTTTTAGTTTTGGTTTTCAAAACTTGGATAAATAATACCTGAAATATCTCATTCATAATTTCTTTTTAGACATCGTGTGTTAGTTGTTTGTTTTAAGAAAAGAATTTCTTGAAAAAACTGTTCGGAGCCATTTAGACTGTTTAATCTTGAATTAAACAACTTAAGTGGTACTTTTTCAACATTCGGCAGAAGTCGCCAACAGACTCATCCTTCAAAGCTATCAATTGGGTGTTAAACCCAATCACCTCATAGAACCACGTTTGTAAAAGGTCAGAATTTAAAAAATCAAGAATAAGACGCATAAAGAAAAATGCAAACAATGAAGAATACCTCAAGAAGATACGTGGCTCTAGTAAACGTTTACTGGCAGCACCGACCGAAAGCATCATGATAATAATAAAGGGTCACCAAGGTTAGGCTCCCCTAGTCATAAAGACGGATGTCTGAAACCACCCTCAAGAACAGTAGAAACCAAAAGTGAACGACATCACCACTCGTCGCCACCAGAAAACCCCCCAACACCAATAAAATAAATAGACGAGCCATCTGTCGCACCTGTCGCCCGTCACCCTCGTCAATCCTCCTCTGCAGCAATTATTCTATCAAAAAAGATAAGCAAAGGGAATCACCAGAGACTACCATCTCCACATCACCCAATGCCACCGTCACCGCCTCCGGCGTCACCCCTAGAGTTTTATCCACCTCAATCTTCATCCCCTCGCAATCTAGCCCCAACGGCTGTTGCACGTCTATGGGAGTCACCTTCATCTCCCCAAAGACAAAATAGAAGGTGTGGTTGGTGTCCCACCACCTCTCCCCTAAACAATAGAGAACAAATGTAGAACGAGGCGACTCATCGAGAGCGGACACCAGTCTCCCAAAATCGGTTGATGTCACCATCTAATGCACCACAGACGGAAAGTTATCCTAAATATCCTTAAGCCCCGTCATCCTTCGAGCACGCATAGTCGACATAGAAACATCAGACTGTCAAAAGAAAAAAGCAAAAAGCGAAAATCCTCGTCAACTTTAAGAAATAAGGAAATCCCATCAAGAAAAAAAGAAGATAATACCAAAGGACATCAATACTTACATAGCCGCAAAGGTTCACCACCCTAGAAGAGCGATGGCGCGAAGACTCACATAAGAGAGTCTGATAATCCTCCACTGGATCAAATGAGTTAAAAAAGTTTTCACTACCTAAACTAAGGGGCACCTTAGCCTTCGATTCCAAGTGTACCCAATCGTCAGCATCAAGCCATGCCATGTGTGTTGCGCTACTCGAGAAATCAATCGTCTTTGACTTTGAAACGTTAGAACGATTTACAGAAGGTAATTGCAAAATAAGGCAAGTCAGAAAGCTATGAAAATGAGGAGAACCCACCCCCTTTTTATAGGAGGATAAGGGGCATGCCAATCGGCATATCCCTACCACCCACCGATTGACATTGTATCTCCATTGCTCGAGGTACCCCAAAAGACCGTGCCACTACCTTGTCGCACCCTTCTAACCATGCCGGTAGACACCCACTTTAAAATTTCATAACAAAATTCTCCAAAAATGCCAGAAAATCCTAAAAAATCCTAAATTTGCCAATTGGATTGTTGAGACCTTTTTACCAAGATTTTGTTTTACCACACTCATTCCCCTGTAAGAACTCTTATCTCCCCATCGAAATTCCTGAAATCAATTTCATATCTCCCTATAAATGTCTCCGAAGGATACTACAAAATTCAAAAATTCCCCAACTGAGAAACATTCAACCCTCGAATTATTCCCTCTTCCCCAACGGAACTAAATATCAAATGCTTCCCCAAATGTCTAGTGGAACTACAAGATACATATCCACAGTGGAGTTTCCAAATTTCCTCAAGAAAACTTAAGCCCTTAGAATTGATTTCCTCTACTTAAGCCCTTAGAATTGGTATTGACCCTCAAAATTGGTCATTTCTACTTAAGCCCTCGAAATTGGCTTTGACCCTCAGAATTGATCAACCTTCTATTAAGACCACAGAATTGGCTTCGACCCGCAGAATTGGTTGCCTCTACTTAAGCCCTCAGAATTGTCTTTGACCCGCAGAATTGGTCGCCTCTACTTAAGACCTCAGAATCGGCTTTGACCCGCAGCATTGGTCACTTCTACTTAAGACCTCAGAATCGGTTTGACCCTCAGAATTGGTCACCCTTCTATTAAGCTCGCAGGATTGGCTTCGACCCCCAGAATTGGTCTCTTCTACTTTAGCCCTCAGAATTGTCTTTGACTCACAGAATTGGTCGCTTCTACTTAAGACCTCAGAATTGGATTCGACCCGTAGAATTGGTTATATTTACTTAAGCTCACAGAATTGTCTTCGACCCTCAGAATTGGTCTTTTCTATTTAATCCCTCAGAATTGTCTCCGACACGCAGAATTGGTCACTTTCACTTAAGAACTCGGAATTGGCTTTGACTCTCAGAATTGGTCTCTTCTACTTAAGCCCTTAGAATTGGCTTCGACGCTCAAAATTGGTCACTTCTACTTAAGCCCTTAGAATTGGTCGCTTCTATTTAAGCCCTCAGAATTGACTTTGACCCGCATAATTGGTCACCCTATCTTAAGCCCATAGAATTAGCTTCGACCTACAGAATTGGTCACTTCTACTTAAGCCCTCAGAATTAGCTTTGACCCGCAGAATTGGTCACCCCTATCTTAAGCCCGCGAAATTGACTTTGGCCCGCAGAATTGGTCGCTTCTATCTTAAGCCCTCAGAATTGGCTTCGACCTCCAGAATTGGTAAATTCTATTTAAGCCTACAGAATTGGATTCGGCCCTCAGAATTGATCATTTCTAACTTAAGCCCTCAGAATCGGCTTCGACCCGTAGAATTAGTCGCTACAACATAGGTCCTCAGAATTGCCCTCGACCCACATAATTGGTCACTCCTTACCTTTGACCTCAGTCATCACCCCCTCTTAGTTCCTCAGAATCATCTATACCTTGCATCACCTTCGGTCCTCAGAATCGACCTCGACTCTTTAAATTGGTCATCCTCGTTCCTTTGGTCTACATCATTGACCTCTTACAAAAACATAATGTGGTGTCGATTTGATGGAATTCATATGTTCCAAGCTCACCCGTCGAGGGGCTCTATAGACACCACATTCTAGGACCCCCAAAGTCTCTCCTGAGGTACCTAGAACCTCCTCATTTCACTACAAACCTTAGGTCGCACTTTGAGTACCGATCTAAAGGCCATCGGGCACTCCCGGGCCCCAGTTTTACACCCCAACCGACTTCATCCTTAGAGCAAAAGTTCTTTGAATCTTTGAATGGCACTGAAACCCCTTTCCAACGGTTTTCCCCATGCGCAAAACAGCATAGTCTTCCGAACGAACGATCAATTTTCCCTCGAAAATTTATTCGGAGGCCACCGGGCGCCCTCGGGCTCCATTTTGACCTAAGTTAACTCTTTATCTCGAATGTGACTGAATGAATCTTCGAAGGGCACTGAATATATTTTCCAATGGTTTGCCTCGTGCGCAATTCTGACTTACGGTATGGACGAACGATTTACATTACTCCATGAGGTCACCGGGTGCTTCTAGGCCCCGGTTGACCAAGGTCAACTTTTCGAACTAATCAAAACTCTTTGGGATATCAAACTACATATCCTAACCTTTCCAACGGCCCACCCTATGCAGGATTCTAACTTACCATATGGATGAACGATTCATTTTCGTCCGACGATCTGCTGTCCAAAGGACCATCATGCGCTTTCGAGCCACATTTTGCCCAAAGTAAGCTCCTAGACCCTGGAGTGGTCCCAATAATTCTTAAAGGTATTTGAATTACCTTTTTAATGATATGCCCCATGCATGATTCCGATCAATGGATTACATTCTACGATCATTTTTCCAGGAAAATCTACATGAGACTGCCAATTGGCAGGTCCAGATCTACGCCTATCAGCAGTGTGTCTTGGGTCACCTACCAATAGGCAGGACCATGGCTATGCCAATTGATAATCACCTGACCCTATAAAAGGAGGTCATGACCTCACTACCAAGCACACCAACACCTCAGATCCATCAACATGAGTGATCTATGGTAAGCACCAAAAATGTCTATTTTATACCCCGAATAGGAGCATTTTAGTCGCTCATTTTAATTAAAAATGGCCTTATGTTCATATTTATAAGGACACAAATTTTCAATTGAGTCCTTTGTAGTTTTGGCTTAATTCTGGACAAAAACATTTGAGTCATAGGATAGAGTTATTGACCATCCTTCAAGCCTATAACATTCTAAAGTTGAAGACGTAGCGGCCAAGTTCATAAAGCTTCATCAAATGCCTTGTTTGTAGTTCCTCATTTCTACGTCATCAACATGGTTCCATTTCTCCTAAGGTATGAATACATTTGAATATATATATATACTAGGATGTACCCGTGCCGATGGCACGGCGATAAATTTTTTCCCATGGCATTTTGTACATGTGGATAAAAATTTTCTCGTAATATTTTGTACCTGTGTCGATGGCACGACGTTAAATTTATTCCTATGTCGCCAATAGTGAAAATATAAATACTTTTGATCATCGCATAGTACACTTGCGGCATGATTACGATTTTAATACGGTGCATTTGTATCTTAATAACATCTAGTTTAGATTTGCATTTAGTATTTTTTTTATTATAACATTGTAAACTTTACTGAACTAAATTTTATAAACTTTACTGAACCAATTGTAATATAAAACAGTGATTTTAGGCATAACAATATTAAGTCATTGCCTATAATAAATATTAATATTAATAATGGATAAAGAAAAGTAAAGGAAAACTACAGAGCTACATACATTTGGTTGAAAGCTACCGAAAGTAATTTAAAATAATATGCTTTCGGAATTGTGTTTGAAAGCTACTATACATTTGGTAGTGGAGTTTGGGTGTGTGTGGTAGTAATAGAGAGCAGCAATAACAAAAAAGTGTAAGACAGAGCATTAGTGCAATAGTAACAACAAACCTTACTAATTTAAAAAGCTTCCCCGATTCCACATCAGCGGATGCTAGCTGAGTTTGTACGCATGCCAATGGAACAACGATATCTGTTCTCGTGATAAATATGTTCCTGTGCCGATGGCACAGTGAAATAAAAAGTCAAACTTAAAAATAATTTAACTATATTCATCCATTAGTTTCTTTCACTTACTATCCAAAACGCCCATGTAACTTTATAAACATTAGAGTTAAATGTAAATACGTTTTTTTTATAACTATTTTATAATACAATTTTTATAAATTTTAAAAAGAAAGTTTATGGTTGTGAATTTTGATACCAATAAAAATTATTAAAAAGATAAATTAAAACTTTTTTATAAATACAAACTTCTTTCATTAAAAAAATGGTTTTTGTGTATTTTTTTGTAAAATAATTTTTTAAATTTAGTTTTATAAATAAATAATTTTTAAATATAAAAAAGATTTTTATCACCTTGTTATAAGATAATTTTTAATAACTTCTTATTAATTTTATTATAACTATTTTTATAAAAAGAGGTGACACTTGCTTAAAGTCAAGTGTTTGAAATTTTGGTATTGATATTAGTGAAAATGATTCACCTCCTCAAAATCACCTCGAGCCGTGTGCTTGTATCCCAATTGAAAGAGATGACACATGATATGTCCATTCTTCAAAATTATTAGTACTTCTATATCCCATATGAAAAGGATTTAAAAAATAGTGTAAGACTTCTTCCCTTGGGCCCCGTGCTAGTGCATGAAGTTATTAAAAATCATTGATCCATGTGCCAATAAAAGGTCATTCCCTTTTCTTCCAACCAGTTGATTTTGACATATACCCAGATATAACTTTGAATTGAAACCATCACTACCTAATTCGATCTTTCACAAATCACAAATTAGACCCTGATAATTTTCTAAAACTATTTTTTTAACTCCTCTAAATATCATGTAATTTTAGAACCTATCTCGAAATTTTTTGAGATTTTTATAATTAATATTTTGTTTTTCAAAATTAGGTAAATCCATTCAACCAAGTTCAATAAACTAATACTTTGAAAGTTCACTTATTCACATAAACACTTGTATCAAATTTCAGCCACAAAGACAGACTATCAAAAACCCACTACTTACTTAATTAGATAAATACAAAATGTGTACAGGCACATCATATGTCCCGAGAGGCCTACACAAAAACAATTACAATCAAATAATAACCATGTTAGTTCATAATGGAAGAAAAACTATTGAGTTGAGAAAAATCAACAAAACAAAACAACAACTTTTAATTAAAAAGAAAAATAATTTTTTATTTAAAAAATTATAAAAATAAAGAATAGTTTTCCTAAAAATAGAAGGTTCGACTATTTTGTTAAAACTTACAGTTAATACCACCAAGAACAAAATAAAATTTCACCTTAAGCAAAAATAAAAAATTCTAACTAAAAAAAAGACGAATTAATACCACCAAACACATATCTTCCCCTATTGCCAAGAAGGCAAAAAAGTCATTGAAAGTGTCTCCCATCCAAATACATGTCTCAAGAAGCAATGATCCTCGACCCCTATAAATAAGAAAGTCAGAAATCAAATTTATAAGTTTTCACTATAAAATTTATAAGATTCTCAACTCAATGTGAAAGATTAATGTGAAAGAAGAGAGAACATTAATGTGAAAGATTCTCAACAATAAAATTTATAAGTTTTCACTATAAATAAGATACCCATTCCAATATTTTCTCAAACACGTTGTACGCACGGAGTAGAGATAGTAACAAAAACAAATCCAACGTAAAATAAATCTTATAAAATAAAATTAATTTTATAACTCTCACCTAATGAGAGAGTAGTAATATATAAAAATTCACATTTAACTTTTTGCAAAGATGTACCAATGTCTGTTTTTTTATTTATCATGTAAGATTATTTTGAAGAAACATTGTCATGTGTGCACAACTTAACGTTGTGAAAACACTGATTATAAAATATCATTTTTACACATTAAATTTCATAATTAAACTGTAAATTAAAAATAGAGTATATCATGAACACGTATTAGAGAATTAGGGAAACAAATATACCAAACTAAATATAATGTGTGAAATTTTTCGCAAAAAAAGTTCAAATAAAATTTAAAGAATGCATTAATTAAACTAACTGTTTTCATGAACAATTTTTGGATCATAATAAATTGTTTTTAATTTTTACTCAGTTTTTTAGAGGCATTGAACTTACAGGTCATACAAACTAAGCTATGAAAATCAGAGGCATTGAACTTACAAACTAAGCTACGAAAATGAAACCAAGGTGTTTAATATACAACCAGAGTACCTCATAAATACGAAAGCACAGAGTCAAAAAAATCATATAAATAATTTCGTATGAAAGCAACATCTGTATAAATACGAAATAAATAGATTCTTCATAAGAAATAAATAGATTAGAAAATCATTTTCAACTGTAATATATAAGTTCTCCACGGAAACTCTAACCTCGGGTGTTGCCGGAGATCAGTGATATTGCGCCCGACAGCTGGTATTATAAAGAAAGAACACAAATGAACATAAATATACATTAAAAAAATAAACGAACACAGAAATAAGACATTTATTTGTGTGAAACACTCGTGTATTTGACTGTTAAGTCATTAACAAAATTATTTATTTGTGAACAGTAATAGATCATTAACAAAGAAATGAAGATGAACATGGGTGTTTGTGTTCATTTGTTTGTGTAAAACACCCATTTTACAAAAATTACTTGATTTGCACAAAGATATGAAGATGCTGAACATAAATAGTAAACAGTAGACCCCATAAAAATGTGAAATTTGGTGGGGAGAAGATGCCGAGTAAATAGTATTCCCCTAGTAACAAAGGACCTCCTCTTCTCGTTGTATTCAACCACTGTATTCCCTTAGTAACAGAGAACCTCCTCCTCTCGTTGATGGTACCAAACCCAAACACACTCCTAACCCAGCGCCTCGTCCTTTCAACCATAGCCCGAACCCACTCCGAACCATAACCCGGCTAACGCACATTTCAGCCCCCATACCATACCCATTTCAGCTCCAACTAAACTCTGCTTCATATAAAACTACCCAACAAAGTGCCTGTCCAAAATTAAAACACATGAATACAAATCCCAAATATCAAACTTAAGTTGAAGAAAAACCTCACAAAAGTAGCAACATAAAAGAAAAACTTAAGGAGAAAGAAACTTTGTAGAAACACAGACCTCAAGTTTAAAAAGCCTCCACCAGTTGGGAAGCATCCAAAATACCAGAGGCGGTGTCCGGAAGAACGCCTTTCAAAACGGTGAGCTCGAAATCCAAGGGTGAGATTTCATTGTATGACCTTGGAAAGCTCTAGCGTGGTGATGTGATTTTCACATATCGGTAGAGAGTTTTAGAAAGTAAGATAACCTCGAGCCTTGGGCTCTGTTTGTAAGATAACCTCGAGCCTTGTGCGTGTAGTTGACAAAAGAATCATCTCAATTTCTCAAAAAGGAAGAAGCATTTGGAACCGTTAGATTCAAACCTTAAATAAATATAGATACACAATGTGTTTATATATGTTTTGTATGATGTGGCAATATGACGTGGCAGAACTTGTATGATGTGGCAAAAGGCCCTCCTTCTTTATTATATATATATACATATAGGAGCTTGGAACAATTTTTCATGGGTGAATTTTATTTTAAACTGCTGTTTATTTTTCAGAAAGTTTTAATTAAAGCTTTAAAATAAAGTATATAAAGTTTTTGGGCTAAAACTCAATTTTTTAGCTTTCTAGAAGTTCGTTTGAAGTTGTCGTTCGAACGAGTTTTTCGTTCGAATGAGAATGTTGTTCGAATGAGGTTTGCCAACGGGTTCCCATATTGGTCACTGGAACATCGTTCGAATTGTCGTTCGAATGAGATGGATGTTCGAATGAGAATTCCAACGAGATTTCTAACGAGTTCAACTTTTAATACACTGGAACTTCGTTAGAAGGCTTGTTCGAACGAGACTTAGTTCGAACAAAAATCTCGTTCGAACAAGATTTGGCGGGAACAGTTATTTCGGTAGTTTTGAGCAGTTTTTCCCACTTTCCCACTTCTTTTCCCACTAACTTTTTGGGCAGACTTAATATGTGCGGGAAGCAACTTTTTCCAATCAACTTTTTCGTAACCTTCCATCTCTAAGAGAGAGTTTGAGATCAAAAATTCAAAAAGAAAAAGTTCATATTTTGAGTGTCTATTTTTCAAGAAAAAATCATTTAACACTCTTGTTTACACCCATATTGTTTATTCCAAGTTTCAATATATCTATATCTTGCTTGGAGTGTTTAGCACCGGGTTTTTGTCTACCGCATTGAAGAGATTGTTTGGGATTACTTCTAAATCCCTCAAAGAAGAAGAAGTTTGTTTTGCTGCCGCATTCTCACATGGTGAAAGGCAGCATGTGTGGTTGACGGTGTACCTATGTCTCATTGGTGATTTCAAGATTCCGGTGAAGCTCCGGGGTTATTGACTAGGTGGAGGTGTTTACAAGAAGACGCGTCAAGGCTTGAAAGGAGTCGAGTCGAGGGAGTAAGTCATCTATCTTGTAATTGTAAAACCATACTTAGTGGATTTGAGGCTAGGGCCGTCCGAGGTTTTTTCCCGTTGTGGGTTTTTCCTCCTACATCGCGGCGTAGTGATTTATTGTTTATTTTATCTTTCGCAAAATTCACCTAGAACGCATGCTTAGGTAAAAAGATAAAATTTGGTTTAATCACTACTTATGTTTAATTTGGTGCTACATAATTAATTGGATAAATGTTAATTTAATTCAAGTCATCACTTAATTTGATAAAATTGGTTTGGCCTAAATTGGTAATATTGAAAATATGACTTAGGCAAATTTCTAGGACTTGGGTTAAATTAATTGTGTTTAAGTGAAATTAAAATTGTGTGTGTGTTTTAATTTAATTTCACGTTGTTTAATTTTAATTGAAAAGAAATTAAAATTTGTTGTTTAATTGAACCATCTTTCGCTTCCGCATCTCATGAAAGGAAATTACTCTTTTTGAAGTAAAAAGGTTTTAAAATTGGGGGCCTCGTGTCATAACAAGTGGTATCAGAGCATTGGTTCAGAAAGGCCTATCCTTTTCAAATTGGTATCAGAGCCAGAGCGCGAATTTATCACGTTAAAGATCCATTTTTAGCTTTTATATTTTTTGTGCTCCTTGTATTTTTAGGTGGTTCAATTTTTACTCACTCTCATTTTTTTGTATCTCTCGATGGGACGTCGTAATGATAATTTGTCCTTTTCTAATGATAATGAAGTTTCTGCTATTCGAGAGGAAGTTAATGGGCTTAATAAGTGTAACGAAAAATTAAGAGAATTAAATTTGAGATTTACAAAAAGAATTAAATTTCTTGAAAATGAAAACTTATGTTTTAAATCTAGAATTGAACTTTTGCAAACCTCACTATCTCAAAAAGATATTTTTCGTGAAAAGCTCATGGACATAAATTATAATTATAATATTTTAGAAATGACCAAGAAAGAGAGTGATAGTCGAGAAAAGACTCTTAGGGACAAGTTTGCTCACATTGAGGGGGAGCGTGATAACCTTCTAAGAGTTATAGAAAATTTAAAGAAGGAGTCCCGTAAAATTGAGGAGTCTAATTTATTTCTTGAGTCCAAAATTTTAAAAATAAAAAATGATTTACAAGACTCGAGTAGTTGTGATAATGGTTCTAGCTCATCTTGTTCAAATACTTCTGTTGCTAAATCTAAGACCATTGTTTGTTTTAGAGGTCGACTTTATCCAAGGACATTAGAAAAGGTCACACCGTAGGTATCATTTCTCGTGTTTTCACATGCTTGCATTGTGGTAGGAAAGGTCACCTTAGGTCATTTTGTTTTGATGTTAAAAGAAGTCCAAGGAAGTCCATGTTTAGCATTTAATTAGTTCCCAAATCCCATCATTTTAAATATACATCTATATGGGTTAGGAAATCATTTTTAGACGCGCTAGATATTAGATTTGTTGATTCTCATTTGCTTTCACATGAAACCTCCCGTGCAAAATCTAAAGGTTGAATGTGTTAGTTTTATTTGCATACTTTAGCTTTCGTGACTCATGCTATATCATCATGGTAATTGTATGCTTGTTTTAATCATTTTCTAGTCTATGCTCCATGCTTAATCACATGCTAGATAATGATTTTTGTTTATCTTTTGTATTCTATTTCTTTCATTTTAGTTTGCATTAAATAAAAAATACAAAAAGATTTTTTTTTATCATTTGGGTTCTTATCTCTTGAAAATTTAAGCTTAATGAGAAATTCAAATGATTTTTGTTTGTCTTTTGAGTAAATATTTCTATTTTTGGCTAAAAATTTGAAAAACTCAAAAAGATTTTTTTTGTATGTATTTTAGTTTGACACACTCTACGTGGCATATACTTCTGTAGAATCCCATCTTTTTCTCTCCCATGTGGCTAGAACTTTTGGTTTAGATTGTCAATCCTTATTATGTTCTTTACCATGCTTACATGGAGTAGTTGGATTTTGTGTTGAATAAATGGATTCTATTTTTATATGCCTCTATTCACACATGCACGAGCTTTTTGAACCTTAACTTCACATGTTATATTTGAGCTTTGTGAGGTGTTCTCCTACCAATCTAGTCATCTACATATTTGTGACATAGGAGGACTAGTGCACGTCAAAATTCGTTGCACGTGAGATTTGTGTGAGATATAAAAATGATAAATATAAATGTGCACGGGGAAGGGCTCTGGAGGGATTTATTATTCTTTGCGAATAGTAAGCCACCGTTTGTTTGGACCTAAAAGAAATACGTGGTCCAAAGGCCTAAAAATATAATTATGGCATTAAAAAGAAAAATAATTGCCAAGGCCTATTTTTATTTGATATATTCATTCAAATATATATATATATATATATATATATATATATATATATATATATATATATATATGCTTATTGAGGGAGATTGGATGGTATATCAACGGTTTACACAATGTCCGTTTATCCTAGTTGTACTTTCAACGTCATGACTCTATTGGTTTATAGAATCATCAAAAGTCTAGGCTTGTATGCATTGTGTATGTTTATTCATTAAGTTCAATTTATATTGTCACATGAGGGTATATTAAAATGTGATGAAGTTTGCAATCAATTGAGAACTCCTTGAACATGTTTTAAGTGATTGGGTCTAAATTTAATTGTTACTAGTTCACACCCCAACATTTCTATTTCCATATGACACATTTTTGCCATACGAGTGTGAGAAGCTTATCTTATTTTGTGTCATTTGTGTGTTTATATCTATATATATGTGCGTGTTCATCTTTGGTTTATCTAGAGTATGTATATATTTTATATTTCTATTTGGTCTTTGCCTTGCTTTCTAGTCCATCTATATTTTAATTCATAATTGGTATCTATCTTATTGCATTCTTTGTTGATATCACATGCTTAATAGTTATGTATCGTATTGGTATCATTTTCTTGCATCTTAGTTAGTATCCATTATTATTTGCATGGATTAGTTGTGATTTTGTTGCCCACGTGCTTTAATGTTCTCATCACTTTATGCACCATTGTATGTTTAGCTTGTTATCCCATTCTATTTATCCCTTGCTTCATTTAGAGGGTGTATATGCTTTCATTGGGGGAAATAAGTTATGTTTTGATTCTTTAACCTTTGTATATTCCTGAACAAAAAGGGGGAGAATGATAGGGGGAGAAATGGTTTCTAATCCTACTGTAATCTTATATTAGTTTGGGAGATTTAACTTAGGGGGAGAGCGCTATCTTCTTAGGTTGATCATAGTTGATAAAGGGGAGAATTAATTTAGGGGGAGTAACTATTTAATTACATTTAATATTTTGATATTCCCTATGCGTTTATTATGTTTGCTTAAGTGTGCAGGAATTCTCTAAGTGGCGACTTTCATCATCGGGCAAAGATATTGATCCTTGGGTTGTTTGAGTCAAGCTATGTATTTTTATTTGGGTGGGACATTTTTGTCTGTCTAGTAGAGCTTGACGTCCCTTTAGGATTTTTGTTGGTTTTTGGCCCGGAATAGCCAAAGGGGGAGATTTGTAAGGACACAAATTTTTAATTGAGTCCTTTGTAGTTTTGGCTCAATTCTGGACAAAAACGTTTGAGTCATAGATAGAGTTATTGACCATCCTTCAAGCCTATGATATTCTAAAGTTGAAGACGTAGCGGCCAAGTTCATAAAGCTTCATCAAATGCCATGTTTATTGTGCCTCGTTTCTATGTCATCAATATGGTTCCATTGCTCCTAAGGTATAAATGCATTTGAATATATATATATAGGAGCTTGGAACAATTTTTCATTGGGTGAATTTTATTTTAAACTGCTGTTTATTTTTCAGAAAGTTTTTATTAAAACTTTAAAATAAAGTATATAAAGTTTCTTGGCTAAAACTCAATTTTTTAGCTTTCTGGACGTTCGTTCGAAGTTGTCGTTCGAACGAGTTTTTCGTTTGAACGAGAATGTAGTTCGAACGAGGTTTGCCAATGATTTCCCATATTGGACACTAGAACATCGTTCGAATTGTCGTTCGAACAAGATGGATGTTCGAACGAGAATTCCAATGAGATTTCTAACGAGTTCAACTTTTAATACACTGGAACTTCGTTAGAAGGCTCGTTCGAACGAGATTTAGTTTGAATGAAAATCTCGTTCGAACGAGATTTGGCGGGAACAGTTATTTCGACAGTTTTGAGCAGTTTTTTGCACTTTCTCACTTGTTTTCCCACTAAATTTTTGGCAGACTTAATATGTGCGGGAACCAACTTTTTCCAATCAACTTTTTCATAACCTTCCATCTTTAAGAGAGAGTTTGAGATCAAAAATTCAAAAATAAAAAGTTCATGTTTTGAGTGTCTAATTTTTCAAGAAAAAATCATTTAACACTCTTGTTTACACCCATATTATTTATTCCAAGTTTCAATATATATATACATCTTTCTTGGAGTGTTTGGCACCGGGTTTTCTCTACCGCATTGAAGAGATTGTTTGGGTTTACTTCTAAATCCCTCAAAGAAGAAGAAGTTTGTTTTGCTGCTGCATTCTCACATGGTGAAAGGCACCATGTGTGGTTGACGGTATACCTATGTCTCATTGGTGATTCCAAGATTCCGGTGGAGCTCCGGGGTTATCAACTAGGCGGAGGTGTTTACAAGAAGACACGTCAAGGCTTGAAAGGGGTCGAGTTGAGGAAGTAAGTCATCTGTCTTGTAATTGTAAAACCATACTTAGTGGATTTGAGGCTAGGGCTGTTCGAGATTTTTTCCCGTTGTGGGTTTTTTCTCGTACATCGCGGCGTAGTGAATTATTGTTTATTTTATCTTTCGCAAAATTCACCTAGAACGCATGCTTGGGTAAAAAGATAAAAAAAAAAATTAATCACTTCTTATGTTTAAATTGGTGCTACATAATTAATTGGATAAGTGTTAATTTATTTCAAGTCATCACTTAATTTGATAAAATTGGTTTTGTCTAAATTGGTAATATTGAAAATATGACTTAGGCAAATTTCTCGGACTTGGGTTAAATTAATTGTGTTTAAGTGAAATTAAAATTGTGTATGTGTTTTAATTTAATTTCACGTTGTTTAATTTTAATTTGAAAAGAAATTAAAATTTGTTGTTTAATTGAACCATCTTTCGCTTCCGCTTCTCATAAAAGGAAATTACTATTTTTGAAGTAAAAAGGTTTTAAAATTGGGGGTCTCGTGTCACAACAAGTGGTATCAGAGCATTGATTCAGAAAAGCTTCTCCTTTTCAGTATTCTATCACTTTGCAGGTCAATACGCAATCGCAGTATCAAATGTGCTATATCAAGTTAATTGTGACACAATGGCGGTTAAAAGAAAGTATAGAAAAAATCAAAGAGGCCGCGAAGTCTAAAGTCATATTTGAACATGCCCTGATGAGTTTCCAAGCATCAAGCCCAATCTCGTACCAAATTTAAGCCTAAACCGAGCCCAGTCCATTACCTGAGTCTGTGTGTTGAGTTTGCACCTTTATTATTTTTCTAAATTTTTATTTTTGAGTCATTTTTTTTTAGGAATTATTTAGATTTATTCAGTATTTTCTAGAATTTATTTTCTATTTTTATACTTCTTTATTTTGGTTTTGATTTTTATTAGTTTTTTAATCTTTATTTTGTTTTATTATTTTTTTTAGGATTAGTTTTTAGCAATTTTTTTTAATGTTTAGTTTTGTTTTATTTAGTTAGGATTTTTAGTTTTTATAGAGTTTTATTTTATTATTTTTAATTCTTTTTATTTTATTTTTTTGAGTCTCTTAGTAATAAATTAGAATTTTATTTTCAGATTTTAATTTTTTATTTTAGTCTAGTTTTATTTTTTAGTGTATAAATTTAAACACACAAACACACCATACTAACCTACACCTAATACACACTCAAGTCACCCCTCACCCACCCACACCCACACCCTACTATCCTATACCTACACTACACCATAACTCACCCCTACCCTTCTTCTTCCCTACACCACTTTCTCTCTTTCTCTCTCTCCTCCATAACCAAACACCTTCAACCCATTACCCATCTCCCCTTACCAACCAAATAGCCCCCTACTACCATTTCGACCCCTAACCCGAACCCGCGTCGGCGACCACATCCCAACTCGTACCCACTACCTCCGGTGTGGGCACCCCATATCCAGTCGTGACCCAAACCTCACCCACAACCTTAATCGCGAACCAGCCTCAACCAGCGACCTGAATGAACTCCAAACTCGGACCTCCCTTAACCCGCAAATCCCCAACCCGAGACACACTAACAGCCGACCCGAGTTCGTCCCACACCCAAAATCGAAAACCCACTTGCCATCTCCATCTCAAATCCCATAAAAATCGGAATTATCCCATCATCCAAATGCCACAACAAATCCATGTACAAATCCTTGACTTGGCAAACTCAATGTCCTAAAAAAATCTACACCAAACAAAGCATCGCGGGCTACAAAAATATGGAGGAGCATGTTATTTAAAAAAAGTCTCTCATATCAGAGAACACAACGTGAGAGACAAAATAAAGAAAAAAAGAGACTGCAGTGGGTACAAAAAAAAGTCACAAAAATAATAAAAAAATTAGTTTAGGTTTAGAAAAAATTTGTACAGTTTTTGCTTTTAATTTTGTGATCCAGTCAAATTTTTGTGACGAGTTTGGGACGCACGTTCATGCACACAGTTGCACAGGGAATTATTGCATATTGTATTTCTTTCTCTTATTATTCAATTGTGTTTGTGCTGAAATTCTAATTGTGTCTGGGTAAACACCCCCTTCAAGGGATTAGATGAAACACATATGTTGAGTTGTTGAATTGTTGAATTTAGTAATTGTTCTTTGATGGGTTCTAGGCTAATTAAATTGGGAAAAACCACACAGTAATTTATATAACAAGAGTTAAAAAATTAATGTTAAAATTTGATATTTTATTTTCGGATGAAACTTAGAGATAGGTTTATTCTTAAATTCAAGTATTAATTCTTTGTCCGCAATTCAAGGATCCGTACTAATTTTTATAAATTGATCTTAGCGGATAATTTGTAAAAATAAGTATGAATCTAAATTTTTTTATAAGATGTGACAATTCCTGATTTAATTGCTGAAAAAATAAAATTGAATTTAGGATTGTAACGAGAATTAAGTTTTAAATTCAATATTATTTTGAACTATTCAATTGAATAATTAGGACATTAAATTAATTTAACTACACAGTGTAATCCCACCTCTTATATCTTCTCATAAATTCTAAACTCGGTTACATTTCAAATTTTCGTAGTCCTTTTAGTCGCTTAAATTTTCGTTTCTCTCCCTTGAAATTGTTTTTTGAACTTAAATAAAAATTAATAAAAATTGGAATTGCAAGTTTTCACGATAACCGTTTCAACACTAGAAATTGGCTTGATACCTGAATTTTCCATGATACTGAATTTTTAACAAGTTTTGTAGGTGATTCCAGGAATTTTGGTACTCGAAGTTTGACTGCAATGACATTCCAAATCCATATCCAAGGAACACAAATTAAGAGTAATCAAATGGCGCCGTTTCCGATTTCTTAAAGATTGAAGCTCGTGAAGATTTGTAATTTTTTTTTACTCTAGTTATTCCTTCCTCTCCCTCCTTAGATTGGTTGTATAGGATTATTGAGGCCTTGTAATTCATTTGGGGTGAATTTTGACACCATTTTATTAATAATTATTCCTGAAAAAAAGAAGCGAAAAAGGAAACCGGACAAGGTAGAGAGAAGGCGTCCAAAGGCAAGGATTAAGAAGCCTATCTACTTTGGGTCGGTAGGACTCCCGAGGAAAACTGAAGTAGGCATGAGTTCCCTCGGTCGACTCAACTCGGTCTTCACCCCACGTGTGTAAAAATCATGGAAGGTAAACTCTTTATCACTCGCGAATCTCCTGCAAGCGAGTCAATTATTGTGTGTTGCTTGCTCCTATATTCTTTTTATTTCTGTATCGCACTTAAATTGAATGGTTTGATGAATAAATTTAACTAAGACCTATACCCGGTCATTGCAATGAGTTGGGATTCCATCACCCACTCAATCACATCTCCATTTGCTTGTTACCCGTGCTCTCACTTAAATTAGAATCAATCAACTAGCAAGCCACGTAGGAACGGTGTTCATTACGACCATTTTGGAACGAGACCCTCGTAGGATACTCTAGTGAGTCCTTTCCACCCCTGCAAAATCTTCATTCAACTATCTTAAGACTTTTTATCTAGGCAAACTGGGTTTTAAGTGAGGCCGCCCAGTCAAACGGGTTTGTGCTTTCCCCAACGTGGTACCAGATAGTTGTTTGTTATAGTAGCTAGTGTGGTGAGCCATAACTAGTAAGCATCTTATCTCTCGAGAATAAAGTAGGAGCACACTTTTACCGACGAGGCCTAAGATTCCGTATTTTTCTCGCCCGCGGACTAATTAAAATTGACTACCCACTCACTTAACTTGAAGATAATAATTTGACTATGTGCTCGTTCGGACTTGTTCCCTTTGTGTACGTGTCTAAATCGTTCCTTTAGGTAGTCAAATTTTGCTCCATCTGTCAGTTTTTCCCACGTAAGTCCATCGCTCCTTTTCTCACTTTTTCTGAATTATTTCTTTCCAAAATCAAAAATACAAAAATATTTTCCATTTTTTCTACCTCTCTTCAAACACCAAAAATATTTTTCATTTCTCCTTCCTAGATTTACAAAAATCCAAAAATATTTTTCACTTTTCCTTTTTCCAAAAAAATAATTTTCATTATTTTTTTGCCAAATTGGCACCGCATTGATCATCGATTAACATGTTCTCCTAGTGATCCATCTCTAAATTCCCCTTTTGGTGATCGTGATCTTCTCGTTAATTTTCCTCCTTATCCCCCGATTTGTGTTCTTCTTCACCGGAGACGCCTAGTTCTCCCACTTCCCCTGGTGCTGTTACCCCACCCATCATGGCCGATGAACGCGCTTTAAGGGACCACTTTCCCCCGATTACGGCCACTCCGCCTTCATGTATCATCCTTCCGCCCACTCCGACCGTGAAATTTGAAATTATCCCCTCGACTATTTCTATGATGTCCAGTTTTCATGGCCTTGAACGCGAGTCCCCTTATACTCATTTGCAGAAATTCCTCACTGTGTACTATACTTTTAAAAATCAAAACTTAGATGAATAGAATGTTCGCCTTTGGATGTTTCCTTTTTCTCTCCACGATAATGCCTCCATGTGGCTCCATTCCTTGCCCAAGGATTTTATCCACACTTAGAATAACTTGTCAAGAAGTTCATGTCTAAGTTCTATCCCACGATCAAAATAAATGAAATCATCCAAGTCATTTAGGATTTTAGACAAAAGCCTACCGAACAGTTTTGTGAAGCATAGGGGCATTTTCAAGATTATATTAATAGTTTCCCACATCACGGTCTCGAGAAAAGTCTCTTAGTCCATAGTTTTTACAATGGTCTTATTCTTGCTTCTTGCACCACGATTGAATCCATGCATAAAGGGAAGTTTATGCATTTAACTCCCACTGTCGCCTATAATTTTCTCCTTGAATTAGGAGATGACTCCTAAGATTGGGAGGGTACTAATGCGTTTTCGAGATCCAACCCTCCACGTGTAGGAAACACTTCTGAGGTAAAAAATAATTTAAAATTTTTTCTACACGGCTTACACTCATTGACTAAAACCGTTGACGCTCTTAGTTGTACTATGCAACAAAACATTTCACTTTCTAAACAATCAATGACTATCAACGATTATAGTCCTTCTTCTTGCAGTGTCTACTTAAGTAAAGGTCATTTAGCTCATTTGTGCCCCCCCATACAAGATGATCCCGAACCCACCATGGCCCAAGCATGTGCCTTTGATACCACTAGGAAATATATTCCCCCTTCGTTTACTTACAATCCTAACAATAGGAATCACCATTATTTTTCTTATAAGTACGATCACAACTCCGCTCCTTACGAACCACAACAACATGTTGGTGGTCCCCTGGGTTTCCACACAACCTACAAAGGCAACCTCGCCCTCCTGTCCCGCATCAGTCTGCTTCTTACAGTCAATCGCACTTTCCATCTTCCTTTGTCCCCCATGGAGGACATTCAAACAACAATAATTAGATTTTTCTTGTTCTCCCTCCTTCATATGAGTATTCACAATCGTTTAATTCTCAGTGCGAGTTGGTACCCCAACTATCTTATGCCCCTCCGCCCAATTCATCCACCTCTTCTCTCGAGAATCTCCTCACTCAGTTTATGACCACTCAGAGTCAAGCCCTCCAACGGCTTGAGCAGCACTTCAACCAATTTGATTCTGAGCGAGAGAAAGGTCATTTTCCCAGTCAACCTATTACTAACCCTAAGGGGAACGACAAGGACTCGGCCTACGAGGTTGGTTCCACTTCCACTCTACCTAATTACCAAGCAGATATGAAAGCGGTGCCTACTCTTCACTCGGGAAAATAGGTTGATAATGGTGTTAATGATCCAAGTGATGCCCCCAACCCACCCATTCCATAATTAGATCTCATCCCTAAGGTTACCCAACCATCTAAATCCACATCTCACATTAAGTCCCAGCCTTCTGAGCCCACCTATGTGCCCAAATCACCCTTCCCTCATCGGTTGGCTCCCATTAAGAAAGCCTAGCAATTTGAAGAGATCAAGAAAGTATTTTAGAATGTTCACATTAACATTCCTTTCCTCACCGCGATTTAACAAGTCCCTTAGTATGCCAAGTTTTTGAAGGACTTGTGCACTATTAAGCGTAGGACCAATGTTCCTCGTGATTCTTTCCTCACTGAGAAAGCTACGTCCATTCTCCATAATAACGGTGTTATGAAGTATAAAGATCCTGGTCGTCCAACTGTCTCTTGCATGTTAGGCAATAAGTTCACTACTGGTGCTTTACTTAATCTTGGGGATAGTGTAAATTTGTTACCTTACTCCCTCTACCTTAAGTTAGGTTTACAAAACATGAAACCTACATGGGTTACTATTTAACTTATTGATCGTTCTGTGAAATTACCTAAAGGAATCATTGAAGATGTTTTTATGAAGATTTCAGAATTTTACTATCCCGTGGATTTCATCATCTTAGACAATCATGCGCTCGACCCAACCAATACTCCTACCATATTGGGTCACCCCTTTTTAGCCACTGCCAATGCCATCATCAATTATCATGATGGATCCATGAATCTATCTTTTGGAAACATCATTGTTGAAGTCAATATCTTCCACCTTATGCAACAACACGCTGATGTCGATTCTATTGATGAGGTGTGTGTGATTGACTCCTTAGTTAATGAAATATTGGACCAAACTTACCCCCATCGATCCTCTCCAATAATGTTTGGATCTTTTTAGTTCCGACTTTGACATTGATTCCTCCATCTCTGAACTAAATGCCATGTTTGATTCCACTCCCCTGATGGACACTTCCTCTTGGGATCCTCCATTCGAGCCCCACTATGTTGATACTCTTCAATATGTGGATCACCCTGTTCCACCTATTGAAATCACTGCCACATCAGATTCCTCCACTTTATGCACTGATAATTCTCCGAACTCTGTTTCTGCGTCTGAGTTTGATGTCACTCCTGCACCACCTACTAGTTTGGAGCTTAATCCCTTACCTCCCGAGTTGAAATATACTTTCTTAGGTCCCAATAACCATCACCCTGTCATCATTGCTTCCGACTTGAGCCCTGCGCAAGAAGAGCAATTAGTCCACACTCTTACTCAGCATAGCACTGCTATAAGATGGACCATTTCAGACATTCATGGTGTGAACCCCAATATTTTTAGTCATCGAATTCATTTGGAAGAGAACACCAAGACTTCTCATGAACCCCAACGTCGACTCAACCCTACTATAAAAGAAGTCATACGCGCTAAGATTTTAAAATTGATTGATGCTGGTATTATCTACCCTATATTAGATAGTCAGTGGGTCAGTCCCATTAACGTTGTGCTGAAAAAGTTTGGTGTCACCGTCGGTAAAAATAGTGACAATGAGCTTGTTCCCACCCGTATGCAAATGGGCTGGCGTATTTGTATTGAATATCGAATGCTTAATGATGTCACTCGCAAGAACCATTTTCCTCTTCCCTATATTGACCAAAGGCTCGAACTTTTAGCTGGCCAATTGCCCCTGAAGACCAAGATAAAACTACATTCACATGTCCCTTTGGCACTTTTGCCTATTCTCGAATGACCTTTGGCCTTTGCAATGAACTCGCGACTTTTCCACGGTGTATGATTAGCATTTTTAGTGACATGGTAGAACATTTTCTTGAAATCTTTATGGATTATTTTTCTGTGTTTGGTTCTTTCTTCGAGCAATGCCTTTCTCACCTCGCCATAGTCCTCAAACGTTATCAAGCTAAGAAATTGCTACTTAATTGGGATAAATGCCATTTCATGGTCAAAAAGGAGATTGTTCTAGGTCATGTAGTCTCTCGTGACGGTATTAAAGTAGATAAAGCAAAAGTCGACATAATTTCCATGCTTCCCATTCTTAATTCTGTTAAGGGCATTCGCTCCTTCTTAGGACATGCGGGCTTCTACCATCGTTTCATCAAGGACTTTTCTAAAATCGCTCGACCTTTAACAACCCTTTTATGCAAAGATGTTCCCTTTGTCTTTGACGACACATGTGTCGCTTCTTTTATGTTCCTTAAGGCCGAGCTCACTTCTGCTCCTATCATTCAACCCCTAATTGGTCTTTACCTTTTGAGCTCATGTGTGACGCCTCTGATTTTTCTCTCAGTGCGGTTCTTGGTCAGAGGGTTGACAAGCGTCAGCACATCATTTATTTTGCTAGCAGAACCCTCCATGACGCTCAACTTCATTACACGACCACCAAAAAAGAGTTGTTGGCTATCGTATTCGCACTTGATAAGTTTAGGTCATAGTTTATCGATTCCCCTATCATCACTTACACTGACCACGCTACCCTGAGGCACCTTCTTCAGAATAAGGACTTTAAACCATGATTGATATGGTGGATTCTTTTGCTTCAAGAGTTTGAACTCAAAATTCGTGATAAGAAAGGGTGAAAAACTTTGGTTGCAGACCATTTCTCCCACCTCACTGTTATGTCTGAATCTGATCCAGTCCTTATTTCTGAAAGATTTCCCAATGAGCTACTTTTGGTGTCTCCACCACACCTTGGTATGCTAATATCGTTAATTTCCTTATTACCGACCAACTACCCAATTATTGGTCAAAACAAAAGCGTTCTAAGTTCATGGTTAATGTGAAATTTTACTCTTAGGATGATCGCCTCCTTTTTAAGTATTGCGCAGATCAAGTCATTCGCCATTGTGTTCCTGACTATGAACAATCCAGTATTCTCTCCTTTTATCATGATGGTGACTGTGGCGGCCACTTTAGCTCCAAAAAAACCGACACCAAAATTTTGCAAAGTGGTTTTTACTGGACCACTCTCTTTCGAGATGCCCACCACTACTGCTAGGATTTTTCCAAATGCCAACAATCTGGGCGT
Organism: Sambucus nigra; assembly: GCA_949130495.1. Lineage (NCBI taxonomy): Eukaryota > Viridiplantae > Streptophyta > Magnoliopsida > Dipsacales > Adoxaceae > Sambucus > Sambucus nigra. Next base: position 341,988,169 of record OX422210.1, on the reverse strand, counting down.
ATCTCTTATCATCACATGATGCCTCTCACACCCATTCTCATCGTAGAAATCTTCGATGTGTGGGGCATTGATTTCATGGGTCCTTTTCCCTTATCTCATGGTTTCCAATATATTCTCGTTGCAGTTGATTATGTTTCCAAATGGATAAAAGCCATTGCTTGCCGCACCAATGACCATCGCATTGTGGTCACTTTTCTTAAGTAGTATGTCTTCACACATTTTTAAACTCCCAAAGCTATCATTAGTGATGGGGGTAAACATTTTTGTAATCGAGTCTTTGAACATCTGGTGAAAAAGTATAGTGTTACCCACAAAGTTCGTCTCTCTTACCACCCTCAGACTAATGGTCAAGTTGAATTTTCCAACCGTAAAATCAAGCAAATCCTAGAAAAAATAGTTAATCCTAATCGGAAAGACTTGTCCTTACTCTTGTACAATGCTTTATGGGCATATCGTACTGCTTTTAAGACTCCAATTTGCATGTCTCCTTATCTCTTGGTCTTTGGTAAACCATTCCACTTACGCGTCGAGCTTGAACATCATGCCTATTAGGCTGTTAAAGCCCTTAATTTTGATATCGATGAAGCCGACATCCATAGAAAGCTCCAACTCAATGAATTAGAGTAGATACGAAATGATGCCTATGATTTGTCTAAGAAGTACAGGGACAAAATGAAGTGGATCCATGGCCAAAGCATTTTACGCAAAGAATTCCACCCTGGTTAGAAAATGTTGTTATATAACTCTCATCTTCATCTCTTTCCCAAAAAGTTAAAAACCAGGTGGTCTGGACCCTTTGTTATTGAATCTATTACTCCTTATGGTGCCATCACAGTTCAAAATACTAAGGATGGTAGCCTATTTTAGGTCAACAGTCAACGATTGAAGCCTTTCCTAGAGCCAGGCCCCTCTCACATTGAAGAAATTGACCTTGTTGACCCCTTTTATGAAGACTGACTGTTGAGTCTTATTTGGGGGTGATTCTCATCACCCCATTTTTCTGTCACCCTGCATTTTCATTGTTATTATCCTTAGGGTGAGTTCCGATCGGTATGGCTGAAGACGTTAAACTTAACGCTACCAGGAGGCAGTCCGTTGTTTCTTATTTCTGCATATAAGTCTTATCCTATTTGGGGGTGGTATTTCACACCACTCAATGATTTTCACATGCTTTATAGACTTGTACTTTTTATGTCGCATTTGTTCTTCAGGTTTTTATCTCTACAAAATGCAGTACATTTTCATAAACGGTCAATTATGGTAATATTTTTCCTCCCTTTTGTTTTTTCATTTTATATATATAGTTTTAAACATCGAGGACGATGTTCTCTTTTGTTTGGGGTGGGAAATTTATGAAAATCGTGCCTTTTTTGAATAATTTTCGGAAACAAGTAATTTTAAACTTTTTGTAGTTCAAAAAATAAATTTTATGACATGAATTGTCTATCATCCCTCTTTTAAAGATCTAAGAATACCCGTGGTCAACCCTAAAATTACACTTTTTAACCTTAAATTAATTAATACCTCTTAAAGCATAGTTGCACTATGAATTTCTAGACTCAGAAATTTGCACTATCACGTTTACAGTCAAAAGTTGAAGAGTAACTGTATTCTTAAAAAAGCCTTAAAAGATCAATAATAGAGACTTAGAACCCGTGAGATTTGAGCTATTCACCTTTTTGAGGGTTTTTACGTATCTATGAGTCACAAGTTGACTCAACTTTGTTTGGGTGCCACACTTAGTCGTTGAATGATCTCATTATTTTTTAATTTTGGCTTAATAAATGATAATGGCATTACTTTCGAGGTATAGGAGACATGTGTCTTGTAGTTTATCCTGAGCATTAAATCGAATTTTCCACACACTTACCATTTTACCCACCACTCCACTTATTATCATCCCATGTTTTCCTTACCCATATATGTCCCACATACCATCCACACGTCAATTCCCATCACTGCCATAATTTTTTAGAAAAAAGAGTGTTTGAAATTTCCCATGTAAATTGTCTTCATTTGTGTTAGGAAAAGGAAAATGCATCGCAATAAAAAAAGAGAAAAAAAATAGAAAAAAGAAGCCAAAAAAAAAAAAAAAATATATATATATATATATATATATATATATATATATAGAAACAAAGAAAAAGAAAGCATGCGATCGAAAATTTGAAAAATGAAGAGATTATTTAGTCACACTCTTCTTAAAAACCCTATCATTCATCTTCTTCATTTCATTATCCCCTCATACCTTTCATAAATCACATTTTTCACCATTGGTAAAGTGTTCGGGCAGACGAGAAGATTATATGGTGAATAACTTGACATTCTCGACATAGTGGTTAGTATTTCTTCATGACATCAGATTTTTTTCATGTATCCATCCTTTCTTATAAAGTGTGTGAGACGTTTGAACTTGTTTACATTTACTCACATCCTCACACTAGAGAGATACATTTACCCAATTCTCAAAGAGTTAAATTCATAGAGATATATCCAGTGAGAATTAAAGTCAAAGCGTTGATCCTATATAGTTGATCTAAGAATTTCTCTAATGAAACTTAAGATTATTTCACACACACACGCGCGCGCTGAGTTTTGGGAAAGATTACGCTTTTCGGCATTAAGTAATTTTATATCTTATTTTGATAGTTGAATACGGTGTTACTTGATGTCCTTTTAAAGTTGGGTTATATAGCGTTTCATCATCTACTCAGATACTGCATTTAAATAAGTTTTTGAATTTTGTGGGTACATTCACTTCAAACCCTCACGAGACACCACTCGTCCTGTAAGGAAACCTATAGGTTTAACGGCTTGTTGCACACGCCAAGTGCAATCGTTAGTGTCTGCAAAAGTGCACATTTTTGGTTACTTATGGACTAGCAATGTTCTGTTTGGGAGTGGTGTGATCAGCACCCAAAAGTGTCTATTTTATACCCCAATTAGAAACATTTTAGTCGCTCATTTTAATTAAAAATGGCCTTATGTTCGTATTCTATCACTTTGCTGATCAATACGCGATTGTGATATCAAATGTGCTAAATCAAGTTAATTGCGACACAATAGTTATTAAAATCAAGCATCGAAGAAATCAAAGAGAGCGCGAAGCCTAAAATTATATTTTAACATGCCCTAATGAGTTCCGATGCACCGAGCCCAATCCCGTGCTAAACTTAAGCCTAAACCGAGCCCAGTCCATCACTCGAATCTGTGTGTGTTGAGTTTGCCCCTTTATTATTTTTCTAGATTTTTATTTTTGAGTCATTTTATTTTTAGGATTTATTTTAGATTTATTTAGTATTTTCTAGAATTTATTTTCTATTCTTATATTTCTTTATTTTGATTTTGATTTTGATTTTTATTAGTATTTTAATCTTTATTTTATTTTATTATTTTCTTAGGATTAGTTTTTAGGTTTAGTTTTTAGGATTTTTTTATTTATTTTTTATTTTTTAGTTTTATTTTATTTAGTTAGGATTTTTAGTTTGTATAGAGTTTTATTTTTTTATTTATTATTTTTTTCAGTCTCTTACTAATAAATTAGAATTTTATTGTTAGATTTTAATTTTTTATTTTAGTCTAGTTTTATTTTTTTAGGTTGTTTTATTTTTTAGTGTACAAATTTAAACACATAAACTCACCCCTAATATCCTATACATACACTACACCATAACTCACCCCTACCCTTCTTCTTCCCTACACCACTTTCTCTCTCTCTCCTCCATAACCAAGCACCTTTAACCCATTACCCATTTCCCCTTACTAACCAAATAGCCCCTGCTACCATTTCGACCCCTAATCCAAACTCACGTCAGTGACCATAGCCCCACCCCTACCCACTACCTTCGGCGTAGCCACCCCATATCCAGTCGCAACCTAAACCTCACCCAACACCCGAACCGCGAACCAGCCTCAACCCGCGACCCAAACGAACTCCAAACCCGTACCTCCCTTAACTCGCAAATCCCCAACTCGAGACACACCGGTACCTGACCCGAGTTCGTCCCACACCCAAAATCGAAAACCCACCTGCCATATTCATCTCAAATCCCATAAAAATCGAAATTATCCCATCCTCCAAATGCTACAACAAATCCACGTACAAATCCTTGACTTGGCAAACTCAAGATCCCAAAAAAATCTACACCAAACAAAGCATCGTAGGTTCAGAGAACACAACGTGAGAGATAGAAAAAAGAAAAAAAGACACCGCAGAGGGTACAAAAAAAATTCTGAAAAATCATAAAAAAAATTAGTTTAGGTTTAGAAAAAATTTGTAGGTTCAGTTTTTGCTTTTAGTTTTGTGATCCAATCGAATTCTTGTGATGAGTTTGGGATGCGTGTTCATGCATACAGTTGACACAAGAAATTATTGCGTATTATATTTCTTTCTCTTATTCTTTAATTTCTTGTTATTCAATTGTGTTTGTGCTGAAATTCTAATTATGTCTGGCTAAACACCCCATTCAAGGGGTGAGATGAAATGCGTATGTTGAGTTGTTTAATTCAGTAATTGTTCTTTGATGGGTTCTAGGATAATTAAATTGGGAAAAAACACACAGTAATTTATATAACGAGAGTTAATAAATTAATGTCAAATAATGATATTTGATTTTTGGATGAAACTTAGAAATAGGTTTATTCTTAAATTCAAGTATTAATTCTTTGTGTGCAATTCAAGGACCCGTACTAATTTTTATGAATTGATCTTAGCGAATAATTTGTAAAAATAAGTATGAATCTAAATTTTTTATATGAAGTGACAATTCCTGATTTAATTGTGGAAAAAAACAAAATTGAATTTAGAATTGTAACGAGAGTTAAGTTTTGAATTCAATATTATTTCGAACTATTCAATTGAACAATTGAGACATTAAATTTATTTAACTATGCAGTGTAATCCCACCTCTTATCTCTTCTCATAAATTCTAAACTCGGTTACATTTCAAATTTTAATAGTCATTGTTGATACCAAAATTAATATGCTGATGTGGACGAATCATACGAAGACACTTGTCAATCTACGTGGTACAATAACAACGAGGAAGTTCATTTCCTCGACCAACTCATGTTCTCCCCGAGCAAAGAGGATATACCGAGGAACTACAATACTCCGAGGTACTCTAGCGCTCCGAGGAACTCCTGAGCAACGAGCAACTAAGGCGGTCTGAGCTGCATCTCGGCCGTAGTATTAATTGCCAGAATGTCAAGAGTTCAACTATTCATTGAATGTTTATCATCTTGACGCACACGCTTCATTAAATGTATTACCCTTTCATATGTATATCATTTAATGTATCAACCCATTCATGTACAGCCTAAGGCCTATAAATACCTTGTATCACCCTCATTCAAAGGGACCGGAATTTCTTGACTGAACTTGTAATCGAGAATTCCCAAACACTCAGCAATAACATAACAGTGGACGTAGGCCATTCTTATAAGGCTGAACCACTTTAAAAATCTTTGTTTCATTTTATTTATCTGTGATTGAATAATTAGAGCGATCTAATTTTTTACATCAACAGATTGGCGCCGTCTGTGGGAAGCGATTGTTGCTATCGTTTTTCACCAAAAATCATTTATCATCAATGGCAGATAATCCAGAATCCAGTAATCGAAATGCTGGAAATACTGGAAATCCTCCAAATCCATCTGCGCCTCCAGATCTGGATGGAATTATGACGAATCTGGCTGAAGGACAAACCGCCATGCAAGAAACAATGAGGCAACTCATTCAAACTCTTCACGGCGGTGCACCTACCCATTCAAGGCAAAGGAGTGATCGTGGGTAATCGCGATCCAGGTGTACTGGGTCATATCGTAATGAAGAATCTAATGATTTCTCTTATCAACCTGGGCAAACTTCATCGATACGGGCTACGGATACAGATCAACATATCATCCTCTCTCCGGAGAGAACTAGCGCCCTGGAAAGATTAAGCAGGGCATCTCCTTTCAGTCGGTTAGGACCAAGGAGAAATATGAGTCCGCCTAGAGCCCCATCGAGAAGCTTTTGACCACCATCGGGTTTGAGAGAAGGATCAGCACAATCAAGACCAGCTACTCGTCGAGATAGTTCTCAGGAAGCTACGTTAGAACAATCAATTGCTCGGACTAAGCAGCCCGAGGAAGGAAATAAAGCTTGGAAGGGTTCAATTCAGCGATTGGAGGACAGACTTGGAGAAATGGTTAAAGAAAGGAATCCCTTACAGAGAACTTTTGTTCAAGGGACACCTTTCGTGCAGGCCATTGTGAATTTTCCTACACCATCGAAATTTAAAGCACCTGTAGTGACCCCTAAATATGATGGAAAGACAGATTCTGTTCTTCATATAGAACAATACCAAGCTGCTGCCGACATATATGTTGTCCCCGAAGAGATGAGGTGTAGAGCGTTTTCGGGAACTCTTACCGGATCTGCACAGATATGGTACAACAATTTTCCTCGGGGTAAGATTTCGACTTTTATCCAGTTAGCCGAGTTGTTCATTGGTAATTTCTGTTTTGGAGCAAAGCCGGTAAAGCGAGTAGCGCACTTGTTAAGTGTTAGACAAAAATCAGGTGAGAGTACTAGAGATTACATAACTCGTTTTAATAACGAGAAGTTGGAAGTCATAGATTATGAAGAAAAGACAGCGATCACTGCTTTGATGAGTGGATTGCTGCCTAATAAGTTATATTATACTTTGTCCAAAGATCCACCTAAAACTATGTCGGAGTTGATGGCAAAAGCGGCCAAAATCATGAATGCCGAGGAGGCTATGGATGCGAAGAAGAATATGGATAAAGAAACCAAGGTGGAGGTTGACAAATCTAAGAAGAAAGAGCAAATAGGTAATGGTGGTGACAAGCACTCCAAGAATAATAGGAAGTCATGGAAAGTCCTGAAGAAATATGATAATTATACTCCATTGAAGATGGGTATTAATCATGTTTTAGAAGAAATCAAGAATAACGAAGAAATCAAGTGGCCAGAAAAACTGAGGACCAATCCTGACCTGAGGAATAGGGCCAAATATTACGAGTTCCATAAAGATCATGGCCATTCGACCAAAAATTGCATAGCCCTTCAGAACGAGATTGAAACGTTCATCCGAAGAGGAAAGTTGTCAAAGTATGTAGATCGCAGTGGTGAAAGGAAGAATGATGATAGAACTAGAGATCGTTCCATATCTCCTCGTCGGACGGAGGAGAAAAAGAAAAGGGATCATGAAGATGATCCAGATGAAGACCCCGATCTTCCAAAGAAGCCAAGACAGCCTGAACGAGAGGTATTTTCCATACGTTTTGGGTCATTTGATTGTAATGTTATTACAGGAAGAGATGCTGGAGGGGGAGACCTTACTGCAGAAAGAAAGGCCTATCTCGGAGAGGCTCAAGCCTGCTCATATATTCAACGAATAAATCTTTCCGAGGATGATCGTCCGAGGAAGGTAAATAAAGAGAAGCTAGTTATTGGTTTTTCAAAAAATGTTTTGGCAGGTGTCCTTTACCCTCACGACGATCCCTTGGTGATCAAAATGAGGATGAAAGATGTGGTGATTTCAAGGGTGTTGGTGGACAATGGTAGTTTAGCAGACATCATGTACTATTCATGTTTTGATAGCTTGAATTTGAAACTATCTCAATTGGAACCTTATCACAGACCCCTTCTGGGTTTTGCTGGCGAGAAAGTTTTTCCACTTGGGACGATCAAGTTGGACATATTCATTGGAACATGGCTTGCTTGTCGAACAGAAAGAATACGCTTCTTTGTGATGGATAAGAATGTGCAGTCAGCCTACAACATCATCATGGAAAGAGTTGGTTTGAAGAAATTCGAAGAAGTTCCATCTACAGTGCATCAATGCTTGAAATTCCCAACAAACTTCGGAGTAGGAGTTGTAAAAGGTGATAAAAAAAATAGCTCAAGAATGCTATTATTCGTCTGCCGAGCAAGAGGACCTTGAGGAATCAAGGAAAAAAACTATTACCTACCAGGTAGAGGAAGGTACAGAAATTGAAACTCTTGATCCCAGGGATGAATCCCAACTTATAAAAGGACAGGTAGTAGAATCTACAGAAAATGTTATTCTGGACGAGGAGCACCCTGAACGAGTAACCCAGATAGGTTCGTCGTTGGATGCTTCAATAAAATAAGAGTTGATAATGTTCTTGAGAAACAGGAAGAAAACTTTCGCATGGAGTCATGAGGACATGCCAGGAATAGATCCAAACTTCTTATGTCACGAACTCAATGTGAATAAAGAGATCAAGTCTGTAAAGCAGAGAAGAAGGGTATTTAGCCCCGAGAAGAATCAAGCCATACAAAAGGAGGTCGAGAAGCTCCAGAAAGCCCAATTCATTGAAGATGTGAAATATCCAGACTGGCTGGCGAATGTGGTGATGGTAAAGAAGAAGAACAATAAATGGAGAATGTGTGTTGATTTCACTGATCTCAACAAGGCATGACCAAAAGATCATTTTCCATTGCCCAGAATTGATCAACTAGTGGATGCTACCTCGAGACATGAGATGCTCAGCTTCATGGATGCTTACTCTGGCTACAACCAGATCAAAATGAAACCTGAAGACAGGGAAAGTACTTCTTTTATTACCCCTAGGGGACCTTATTGCTATAATGTTATGCATTTTGGTTTGAAAAATGCAGGAGCGACATACCAGCGGCTGATGAACAAGGTTTTCACCGAATAAATCAGTTGCAACATGGAAGTCTATGTCGATGATATGCTGACAAAAAGCAAGAAAGCTGCAGATCATCTAGTTGACTTAGCTCAGACATTTGATCAACTGGATAAATACCAAATGAAGCTCAACCCGACAAAGTGCACATTTGGAGTACGAGAGGGAATGTTTCTCGGATACATTGTCAACCAGCGAGGCATTGAAGCAAATCCAGATAAGATCAAAGCTCTTTTAGGGTTGCGATCTCCAACAACAAAGAAAGAAGTGCAGAGTCTTACAGGACGAGTTGCAGCGCTCAACAGATTTGTATCCCGAGCAACTGACAAATGCCTCCCATTCTTCAAAACACTCCGAAAAACTTTTGAGTGGACTGATGAATGTTAAAAGGCCTTTCAAGACTTGAAAAAGTATTTGGGAGCACCTCCATTATTGTCCAGGCCAATAACAGGAGAGAAGTAGTATTTGTATCTGGCAGTATCAGAGAATGTAGTCAGTTCAGCATTGATTCGATTGGAGAATGGAGTCCAGAAGCCAATCTATTACACAAGTAAGGCTTTCCGAGGTGCAGAAATCAGGTACCCAAAGCTGGAAAAATTGGCATTGGCATTAATTGAAGCAAGTAGAAGAATGAGGCCATATTTCCAGGCCCATACTATCGTCGTTTATACCGACATGCCACTGAGGCAAGCCCTTCATAAGCCAAAAAACTCAGGGAGACTGATGTACTGGGCAATAGAACTCGGTGAATATGATATTGTGTATGAACCCAGATCATCATTAAAAGGGCAAGCTGTAGCAGATTTTATAGCAGAGTTTACATACCCTGATACCCCCGAGGAGCAAAAGGTGCTCGCTGACTAACCTGTGGATGTTACAGGATCAACAGACATAAGTCCAGACCAACTCCGGTTGGTAAAAGGACCTATGGATGTAGAAGGATCATCAATTTCAAATTCAAACCAGCCCCGGATGGTTGAAGAACGAGAAGAGATGGTCAACAAGGAGCGAAAAGTGCCAGGGGAGGATGAAAAGAAGCAACAAATATTTCACCGAGGAACCCTGTCAGATAAGAAATTTGAAGACGGGTTGCCCATATGGAGATTGTATGTAGATGGCTCATCTTGCACAACAGGTTGTGGGGCAGGAATGGTTTTGAGCACCCCAGACGAGATTGACATGGAATATGCTTTACGATTCCAATTCAAAGCCTCTAATAATGAAGCTGAGTATGAGGCCATGATAGCAGGTTTAAACTTAGCAAAAGTTATGGAAGCACGACAATTAATTGTATTCAGTGATTCTCAATTAATTGTAAATCAGATGACAGGAACATATGCAGTTAAAGGAGATTTAATGGCAAAGTATCATGAAAAGGTGATGGAGTTACTGACAGAATTTGATGCCATTCAATTGGTGAGAATACCAAGGATGGAGAATGTACAAGCAGACGCACTGGCCCGACTAGCATCAGCTACTCGTACCGAGCTACGAAGAACGATACCAATTGAAGTATTGGAAAGTCGGAGCATAGATGAAAACTTGACGATGAATGTTATTACCTTTGATTTAGGACCATCTTGGATGGATCCCATCAGGATATATATTGAAGAGGGAGGATTGCCAAAGGATAAGCTCGCTGCTAAAAAATTGAAGTATAAAGCTGCTCAATATATATTAACTAATGGTATTTTATATAGACGAGGAATTATGGCAGGTTTGCAGAGATGTGTACATCCCTCCGAAGTGAAAGAATTGATTGAAGAGATCCATGAAGGGTCTTATGGAGCTCATGTAGCAGGTCAAACACTTTTACAAAGGGTAATGACTCAAGGATACTATTGGCCAACGATGAGGGCTGATTGTATAGCCTATGCTAAGAAATGTGATAAGTGCCAACGTTTTTCCTCTATCCGACGAACTCCACAAGCATTGTTGACACCCATAACTTCCCCTTGGCCATTCGCCATGTGGGGAATTGATTTGGTGGGACCACTGCCGACCACCCGAGGAAGATTTAAGTACCTCGTCGTCGCAGTAGACTATTTTACTAAGTGGGTAGAAGCTGAACCCCTCATCGACATGATGTACGAGAAGGTATACCAGTTCGTTTGGAAGAATATCATCTGTCGATATGGTCTCCCTCATGCCTTCATCACAGACCATGGAACCCAATTTGATAACGAGGAATTTGCTGCTTATTGTCATCAGTCGAACATTTTGAAGGTCCATTCAGCACCAGGCCATCCTCAAAGCAATGGACAGACTGAAGTGACGAATAGAACACTGCTGAATGGTTTGAAGAAAAAGCTAAGTGAAGCTAAAGCTAACTGGATTAACGAGCTACAATCCGTATTGTGGGCTTACCAAACAACTCCCCGAGCAGCGACTGGAGAATCACCATACATGCTGGTATTTGGAAGCGAGGCTGTAATACCTGCCGAGTTAGGTCTCCCAACACACAGAGTGCTGAATTTCAATTCCCCAGTCAGCGACTTGATGAGAAGACTGGATTTGGATATGCTCGAGGAAGTAAGAGAAGAGGCAGCCATTAGGAATGCTGCTTACCAACAACGCACAGCTTTGTTCTACAATAAAAGGGTGAAGAAATGTGATTTAAAAGAAGGAGATTATGTGCTAAAGAAGGTCATTCAGAAGAACAATAAATTGGAAGCAAATTGGCATGGACCTTACCGAGTTACAGAAGTCGTTCGACCAGGAACTTACCGAATAGCAACTCTAGAAGGAGAAGAATTCAAGAATGCTTGGAATGCCGAACACCTTCGCAAGTATTATCAATGATGTAAAATGTACAACGGTTCCATCAATATGAATAAAACGATGATGTTTTCACCATTTTCTTCTCCTTTGTTTGAAAGTTTTTCGGGGAATACTAGTGTTGTACACTACGCTGCTCGACAGCAAAAAGTGGACAGAAAGTTCGAAAGAACCAAAAAATATACTCCTTTGGTTAGGAGGCGTACACTAGCGTGACCAACTAAGGTTGGTAAGATAACTAGTGGACAGAAAGTTCGAAAGAACCAAAAAATATACTCCTTTGGTTAGGAGGCGTACACTAGCGTGACCAACTAAGGTTGGTAAGATAACTAGTGGACAGAAAGTTCGAAAGAACCAAAAAATATACTCATTTGGTTAGGAGGCGTACACTAGCATGACCAACTAAGGTTGGTAAGATAACTAGTGGACAGAAAGTTCGAAAGAACCAAAAAATATACTCCTTTGGTTAGGAGGCGTACACTAGCGTGACCAACTAAGGTTGGTAAGATAACTAGTGGACAAGATAGTTCGAAAGAACCTGATAGTTCAATAATCAACTACGGTTGAGGGAAGAACGATATCATTTTGAAAATAGGCCAACAAGTTGGTCGGAAGGTAAAATCATTCCAGAAAATACAAAGAATTCCAAACTGAACCAAGTATAGTTGGTCGGTGATCAACTATACTTAGTCGACGAGGATAAACTATCGACCATGGTTGGTCGGGCTTGGTCGGGTACATTTTATGAAAAAAAATTTACCAAGTATGGTTGGTCGGGGATAAAAACCCATAAACTATAGTTGGTCGACAAACACAATTTAACAACTTTGGTTGGTTGGAAACATTTTAAACATTTTATACTCATTACTTTATTATTAAGTGATTGAGCAACATTGATATTTGTAATTTTGATTACTAAGTTGGTTGATGAACAGCGTCATATTGTTATCTTTTTAACAGATACATATACACAAATGTAAAAATGTAAAAATAAACACAAGATAATCGCAATACAAATTTGCAAACAGAAAATGAAATTCTTTCATTAAGATAAAAATGTATTACAAGCTATACATATGTGCTAATCATTACATTGAAAAACCTATTCTATTGGTTTCTTTCCTTTAGCTTTTGAAACAGGTTCCTCGCTGGCAGGAGGATCTTCTAAGCAAAGAGGAGAATTGATGAAATTAATATCTCTGAGCATTCTGACGTTCATCACAGAAGGTGTATCCAAGAGATGCTCTGGACGAGATAATTCAGTCTGAGAATGAAGACTATAGTCGCCGAGATATCTTGAAATTAAACTCCGAGGAATGGAACGAGCTGGGATCCATTCCATGTCCAATTTGAAAGGTGGCACAGGCAAATCTAGTAACCCTGGAGCATGATAATCCCATAAAAAATGCCCTTGCTCCAATTTCAGTACGCCCAGGGCGTTCAACCACCCCTGCTTATAACCTTCATTATTGGCATGTTCAATCCGAGCATCTAAATAAACAAGGGCTTCATTATATCCTGCCATCCAAAATTCCCTGGGCTGTTTATGGAATTGGAAGGTTAATCTATCCAATTGTTCGTGAAGGCTCCTGGCAAAAACATCTTTATTATTCAAAGCAGACTTCGTTGCAGTAAGTTGATCTTCCAAAGATAGATTTTTCTTGGACATTTCAGATAAAGCCCGATCTTTGGCGTTTAATTGGTATGCTTGAGTTTCCAAAGTAGATTGAGTGCGAGCCTCTTCAACATTGCGGCTAAGAACTCTTGATCGACTCCGAGCAGCAACTGGAGAACTTTGCTCCTCGGTAACATTTTGAACAGCTCTTCCTCACCCACGAGAACTTCTTCCCCGTCCCCGAGCAGTCACAGGAATAACAGATTTTCTTAAGTTGTCCGGTTCTTGCCTTAATTTGGCATTCTCAACCCTTAAGAACGAGAAACCTTCATCGGTAACTTACACTAAAGCAGTGGAAGATGACGCTGCAGATTCATACTGTGCCAACTTTTTCTGTAAATTATTGTTCTCTTGTTCCAGCAACTCAGTAATCTGCCTGCAAGCCTCGACTTCACCCTTTAAAGTTCTTTCCCTAACATCGTATCCAGCAAGGATCTTTTTATGGCCTGTTTCAGAAGAAAGTTGTTGATATCTATTTTCATATTCCTTGTGCAACAAAGCCATTAATTCATTATGCTGACCTTGGAGATCTTCTAAGGAATAATGAAGTTCCTCAATCAAGTCCTAGTAGGCCACGTTGTTGGCCACAGCTCGGTCGAGTAAATCCTTCAAGTACCGATAAGCCTCAATTGCTTGTTCTGAGGCATCATGGCCAAAGATGTCAGTAATTTCTGATGTACTAAGGTCTGTATGACCAGCCTTATAATATTCGTGACATTGCTGCATCAGCTTTGTATCATGTGCAGATATCAGTTCCATTCTAGCAACAAACTAAGGATGAGAAAAAGACAACAATCAACAAAAAACAAATCATCAACAATAGAGATGAACAAGGATGTATTTTATTAGATCACAAAAGGATTACATTGTTTGATTACAAATAATGAAAGATAGAAATGATACCGAACAACTTCACATCTTTTCCTTGTCTCCCAAGACTTTCTCGGGAGGTTGGGACGAGGAGCTTGGTTGCTCGGTGGTAACAGCAACTTGATCTGCAGGAGTTGAAATTTTTTCAGGAGGAGGAGGCATGAAAGAAATGTCCTCGCTGGTAGAAGATAGAGATGCAGGGACTTGATCACCTATGGCCATAGAAGATTCATCAGAGGCAGGCTCATCTTCTTCTTCTTCTTCCACAATTGGTGGAGGAGGACCAGGGAGGTGCAACTGGAATAGCTCGGAATCATCCTTGATCTTCAATTCCTGTAGGGCAGCTACCCAGCCATCTCGGAAGTATTTCAACTTCCCGTATTGAACTTGGGATGTCATCGCAGCAATCCCCTTGTCCGATCCTTTATCCCAGCCTGCGCTGAAGGATTTTTTAACTGCGAGCTTTCTTCTCAATTTCTCTGAGGAAAGCTTCGCATCCAATTCTTCTTTTTTGCCCTTGATATCTCGCAGGGCGGACAATTCTTCCTCTGCCTTCCTCAGTTTATCCTCAAGTTCTCCAAAATTCTTGAGCTTGTCATCATATTTCTTATGCTCGACCTCTAAACTTTTCACTTTATTATCCAAACTCTTGGAGATCTCAGCCATCTTCACCTTCTCGGCCTCAATTGTAGATAATTTTTTCTCCCATTCGGCTTTGTCCTCGTCATACTGCTGACGATAATCTTTCAAAGATTGGGTTAAACCCAGCAGAGCATCCTCTACACCAGACGAGGAGCTGGAAGCTTTAATTGCCTCGTCCTTCTTCACGATGTTAATAAAACAATTCACCAGCTGAACAAAGGAAAAAGTGACAGGTCAGTGTAAAAATACAAGTATTCAGAGAAAGAAAGAAATTCAGAATGTGAGAAATTTACCGAAGCAAGATGACGAGTAGCTAGGGATGTCAACATATCCCTAGAAATATTTTCATCAATTCCTTGGACCTCGGGTATGATCCAAGTTTTTACCGAGCTCATTGCAGAGCTCGGAGGAATGATGGTTGGAACACCAACAACACCAGATGGTGGAGAAGAGACAGTTTCAGCCAAATTGACTGAGGATGATTTCCTCAATCTCCTCAAAGGAACTTCAGCAGTTTCAACCAAGGAAGAACTCTTGGTCGGAGAGATAGCAATTATTTCCACAGGAGCAACCTTCTTGCTCGGAGCCACTGGGGGCTTCTCGGTAGCTTTGGAAGGTGCAGCATCCACCTTCTTAGTCCCCTCTGGGACATCAGTTTTGCTTTTCTTGGCCCCAGTAGCAGAAGTAATGTCATCAAATAGAGCAGGAGGAGCTCTTTTCTTGCCCATTCTCTGACTTAAAGGAAGATGAGAATCTGAAGAAGAATCCTCTGGAGTTGAAGCTGGCTCAATAGGGCGAGCAGTATAAGAGGTTTTATAACTCTTATACTGTAGCAAATATGATGCAGACCTGATGTGCTCGTTTGCAACGTTCTTATGCAAACCCCAGATAAGTTTCAGATGCTTAATATTAACCTCTGATTCTTTTGGGATTTTTCTTTTGCTATCAACTGCAAATAAATACATAATGAGATATCAGTCATACATTTTGTCAAACATGATGAAAGCATAATTTCATAAGTAAAATAAAATGAAAAATAAACCTATCCCATTGCCATATGGGGGGCATCTGGGACCGTTGTATACTCCATCTCCAACTAAAGGGACATATTGCCAATTTTTAATAACCAACCCATGTTCAAAATAATCTCTATTTGAGTCAGGGAGGTTAACTACAAGATCCCTATTCAGAAACCTAGTTTTTAAGTAATAAATATTATCTAGAGTGGCCCATTTATAGCAATACATAATTTCAGGGATCCCTATACGAGTCCCATGAGTTAGATTTAATTTGTACACCCCATTAATTATTCTCCATGAATTGGGGGCTATTTTTGCAGGGACAAGATCAAAATACTAACAAAACTCAAGACACAATGGGTTTGGCGGAAAAGAAAATCCACATTCAGCAATGAATAGACTGGGGAACCAATGTCCCTCAGCCAATCGAAAATAATCTAAAGGCTCAGAAAGAACCTCCAGAGTTACCCAGGAAGGAATGGAAAAATCGGAACGAAATTTCTCAACAGACTCCACAATATAAACCATACTGAATAAAAGAGATACAGAAGAAAGGAAGAAGATCTTACAGGAAGAAAGGAGGTATGTTGACAACGAACGAAAACTAGGATGAACGCACAAGAGAGAAGGAGAAAATAGAAAGCTTGAATGCAGGAAATTGGAAAAAGAAGAAGACGGTATGGTTACCAAAGAAGTTTAAATACTTTGCCTTGGGAAGCGGCGAAGGAAATGATTACAAAAAAGAAACTATTGAACTTCCGACGGCTAAAAGGACAAAAAGGGCACTAATATCATAGCGCTCTTAAAAGTTTGAAAAAGGCGGATTCGTTGAATTTGGAAATAAATTCAAATACGATGCTCCTAAAACCCAGGAAGATCATTCAATATTGCCATAAACCGAGAAAGAATGTTCCATACTCCTCAAAGTTCGAAATATGAAACATTGGGGGCTTCTGTTGATACCAAAATTAATATGCTGATGTGGACGAATCATACGAAGGCACTTGTCAATCTACGTGGTACAATAACAACGAGGAAGTTCATTTCCTCGACCAACTCATGTTCTCCCCGAGCAAAGAGGATATACCGAGGAACTGCAATACTCCGAGGTACTCTAGCGCTCCGAGGAACTCCTGAGCAACGAGCAACTAAGGAGGTCCGAGCTGCATCTCGGCCGTAGTATTAATTGCCAGAATGTCAATAGTTCAACTATTCATTGAATGTTTATCATCTTGACGCACACGCTGCATTAAATGTATTACCCTTTCATATGTATATCATTTAATGTATCAACCCATTCATGTACAGCCTAAGGGCTATAAATACCTTGTATCACCCTCATTCAAAGGGACCGAAATTTCTTGACTGAACTTGTAATCGAGAATTCCCAAACACTCAGCAATAACATAACAGTGGACGTAGGCCATTCTTATAAGGCTGAACCACTTTAAAAATCTTTGTTTCATTTTATTTATCTGTGATTGAATAATTAGAGCGATCTAATTTTTTACATCAACAGTCATTTTAGTCGCTTAAATTTTCATTTCTCTCCCTTGAAATTGTTTTTTAAACTTTAAAAAAACATAAAAAGATTTTTAATAAAAATTGGAATTGCAAGTTTTCACGATAACCGTTTCAATGCAAGAAATTGGATTAATACCCGAATTTGTCACGATACTGAATTTTTAACAAGTCTTGTAGGTGATTCCTGGAATTTTGATACTCGAAGTTTGACCGCAACGACATTCCAAATCCATATCCAAGGAACAAAAATTAAGAGTAATCAATCGCAGCAACATTCTCTCGAAATCAGTGAAGTTCCTCCATGTGAAGTTCCATTAAAGTTTACATTCCCATCCTTTTCAAACCCAATTTAGTAAATTACATTGTCTTTCATCCAACATTCATCTCACATTGAAAGGAGTTCATCCAAGATCAAAGTTCAGGTTTCAAAGAAGGTCAAATTCCTTCACCCTCTCTTTAAATTCTTTGTTTTTGCATGAATTTAATTAGATTCATAATCTAGTTCCTACTTTAGTTCATACACATTAATATCTATATTTTTATTAGTATATTGCACATACCTTATTTTCTATAAAAAACTAAAGCAAACAAAAGGAGGGTTACGCCCATAAATTCCGAACGGGATTATTCAACACATTTTTTAAAACTAAAACATATTTTTCTACACACACACATATAATAAAATCCCGTTTAGATCTATAGGATAAACCCCACCCCCATTCCGCATTCAAATGACATGAACTTTGATGCCTTTATAGGCTACGTAGGCGTTTTAGATTAAAACCTGAAACTCGAGTTCAATTTTCCAATATTATCATTTTTCCAATTTATCAACTTCTCTAAATCCTCCAATTTCCCTAAATTCCTCATTTTCATTACATTTTTTCTTTTATATACATATTAGTCTTATTATCATTTCATCCAACACATATTGTCGTTTTATAATAACTATCAATATCGCAATAAATGCACAAATCATATTTTCTATATATATTATTTTGGGAACATTCCTATGGATGACCTCTCTTTACCTTTTCCATGGAATGAGTTGAACGATTCCGATCTCCATTATATATACATGAACACCCACTTCACGAAGAAATGAAGAAAAACAACAACACTAGCCCATGAGAGACTGAAAGAGCGGGATGAGTGTCTAACACCTTCCCATTTCGTAACTTAGCCCCCGAAACTTTGATCTATTGGTTTCATATGCATCAATTTGTCTTTAATTCTGCTGTCTCGAGGCGGAAACATGTTCTTTTTTCCTATTTTGTGCAAAATAGGTTGGTGACTCCATCTCTTTACATTAACCCCACACCGACAGTGGCCAAAGTGCTCCTAGAAAGGGGGCGCGAGACCTTTTGGAATGCCCGCCCCGGGCGTGCGATCGTGATCGGGAAGGCCATATTAATACTTAAGGGCCTTCTCATGGACTGACACCCTATTAATAAATATTCTTATATAATCTTAGCAGTTTATCTTGACTAAGGGAACATATCTGATGGTTTAGGAAATTATCTAATAGTTTAATGTGGATTGTACTGATACATCAGATGTATTGAACATGACCAAAGGTGAAATTCGAATGTATGTGGTCACTAGATTGGACTTACACAATTCATGGTTTTCAAAGGGTGAATATATTAATAATACCAAGGGAAATGGATTATTGGAATATCATGTAATTATTTCTTTGATTTGTTGATGGGTAAAATTCGATTTATTTGGTCGACAAGACCTATAAGTTGGGCAACTAATTAAAAGAATATGCCAGGTATTATGTATTGGAAAAATTCGTGTTTACAATATTTATTCTTGATTGAAATATCCCCTTGATGAACTTATAAATTTTAATTTGACAAGGAATCCTGGTCAATGGATTATTTCCATAATTCGATATAGTAGCAAATAGTTGATTTAGTTAATCAAGGAATTTAATATGTTATTGAATTTTTTAGTTGAAAATTAAAATTCACTAAGCGGTTATTTGTAATTTAGCGTGAGAAATTATATTATGTATTATATAACTTTTCTAATAAGGCATCTTTATTATTCAAATTTTGAGATAAATAAATTGGAGTACAATTGTAATTATATAGTGGAATTAAATACAATCAAATAAAAAGTAAATAAATTAGAAGGATTAATTTACAATTTCCAGATTTTTATTTGGGAGTCAATATCATTATTTCTCTTGGATCCTCGGTATTGTCATAATTATATAGGTAAACGTTTATTTTTTCAAAACCCTAAAAATGCAATAATTCACTTTCATTGAAAAAATTGGTTAGGGCTTATATATATATATATATATATATATATATATATAATGTTTATTTCCTTCATCGTGGTCACATATATGTTGTGTATTTGAATGGATCTTATAGTTATTTATTCATAGTTAACTCTATTCAATTTAGTTGTATAATATTAGTTTTATTCAAATCATGTATTTGGAAGAGTCTGTGAGGGCATGTAATGTTTTTCCTCGTTTAAACACTAAGTTTTGGTTGGGTTTGATCATGATGGATTTTTCGTAAATTTTTTAACTTGCTACTGAAGGCTGGAGGGTTTCTACATGAGATTTGGAAGTTTGCAATTACAAAATTTGGGAAGAAATGTTCCATTATCGGATTAATCTAGACCTTAGTTGAATCGGGCCCCAAACGAATCAATCTAACCCTAAAAATGTGGACAACTACGTTTTGTTTGCTCTTTTCTTTTAATCTTCAACCTCAGGAGATCATCCGAGCAACAGTTATGAAGTTACAGAATCCAGATTCATGAGAAGCCCCTGTGTAGAGGGACTCTAGGTTATGATATATGGTATTACATTCCTATTCGATTTATAGTTGCATGTTTTTACTTCAATTTATCTATTCTATAAAATTAATATGTTGATAATTACTTATGCTAATTATTTTGTCAATTGGTGGACCCAAATAATTATACACTACAATTATTAATTTTGAGACCTGAATTTTATTCAAAATAAATTAAGATGTTTGGCAGGATTAATAATAGAGAGAAACTAATTTAAATTTAATCAAACGTTTAATCATGCAAAACTAATTCAAAATATTTTTTTAATTATTATTCGCAGATATTTGTAATAGGATCAACCATCAACCCGCTATATGCAATCTCAAAGTAAAATAAATTAAATGGAATGAATTTCATTTACTGAAAAAGAAACTTGGACATTTTCCTCAGTATTGATGACTGTAAATTTGTTCTAATTGAACCATGCCCAACAAAGCCTCATAAGGGGACATCCGAGTCGGATGTTTAGGAATACGAGAAGTGGTTGAAAGATGATAAGATGGATCGTTGTTATATATTGTACTCTATAACCAATGTAATGTAACACCGACATCAAAATATTTCTAATTCTTAGGATATGATCTTAAACCTCAAACACATGTTTGAGGATCAACATCATGTTGCAATATTGGATGATATGGCATAGATGGTAAATAAAGGGATGATTAATGATAATTTAGTTAAGGACCATGTTACCACATTAAATTTCATTTTGGCATAACTCGAGGTCCTAGGGTCAGAAGTCAATGAGAAAATCTAGCTAGATTTTTTACTCCAGTGTCTCCTGAAGTATTTTAGGTACTTTCTCCCAAACTATGATATTAATAAAATTGATTGATTTTTGATAAAACTACTCAAGTTAATGGCATGGTGTATGTGTGTGTTTGGTAAGGTTTATGTATTAAAAGTATCTCTATATGCTCTTTTAATGAAATAAGAATTATAATATAACAGTATTTATATTGTGCTATATTTAAAGAAGCTTTATGCTTGTTATATCTAAATTAATTGGTAAGTCAGTCAAGAAAACCTTTAGTTTTTATTAAATGATGAGAAAGAATATATGTCCTTAGATGGTCAAAGGAATGAATGGAATATGCACCGAATTCAAAATCAATTATATGGGTTTTCTACCTACCCATGTGGAGATAAGATGATAAAAATGATTTTTTTTTCAAAAATGTCCTTTGTAAGAGAATCACATCCATCACTTTTTTGCTATGAGGAAGAGAGATTTTTTTAAAAGAAGGGGGAGAGAGAAGAATACAATATATAATTTCTTAAGGGTTAAATTTCTTGAAATGGTCAAGGTTGACAGATTGATCTAATTATTCACCATCGATATTGGATAGAATTGTTAAACCACGTTAAAAAATATTTTTAACGAGTTAAGGTACACTCCAACTATTCTTTAAATTTCCCATGAGGTCCCAATTGTTTTCAAAAATCTTTTTCAGGGCAAGATCTCTTCTGTTGTACACCATGATCTTTGATGAATCTGTTAAAGGATCGTATGTTCCAATGTTCATAAACTTGGATATTATAGAGCACTTTTAGTCTTTTTTTTCATCTTAATGAGACAATTCCTTATAAAATTTTTGGAGCCGTTTAACTTCACTAAGCTTTTCTCTCTAGTTTGATGCATAAATAAGGAATATGAACTTCAAGTTCAACGAGAAGCATTACCACCATTTTATATGCCAAAGATATTGGTGTAGATCAAAAAAGTTTGTGAATTGACGTGTGGTATCCGCAGAGTGAATATGTGATTTTATTGTCCTTTTCTCTAAAATTTCCGTTCATCTTGATAAAAATAGACTTAAGGCATTTTTTTATAGCTTTAATACCCCTATTTATTTGCAGTTGCTCGGAAAAAGAATTATGTCATTGACTTTCATACTCTTTAACTACCTGGGTGACCTCTGCCTTATAGTGAGGACCATCATATAATAGAGGATGTTGCGATAGGGGATGAAAAAAAAATTACAAACCTTATTTTCCCACCAACTGCAAATAATTAGGGGTATTAAAAGATGCCAATTTTTCATATGAACGAAATGTCGCCTCGAAATTCATGTCTTGTATTTACGGATGCCTTTCAGTCATAAATCAATAAGAACTTTTATCGAAAAATGGATTTCATTTTGGATCGTGTTTTTTATCGTTAAGAACTTTTATTAATAAGAACTTTTATCGAAATTCATGTTTTGTATTCGTGTTTTGGATCAGCAAATTGCGTTTAACGATTGTTTTTCGAAACAATCTGCACGAGATTTCCAATTAGCAGGTCCATTTTCCTGCCTATCAGTGTGCCAAGGGTTACCTGCCAACTGGCTTGGCTAGGGCCATGTCGATCGGCAGCACCCTGACCCTATAAATAGAGGGCATGACCTCACCCCAAAAGCACACCTCAGATCCATCAGCATCAGTGATCTTAGCAACATTTTCTCAAAATCAGCGAAGTTCCTTCATGTGAAATTCAATTGAAGCTTACATTCCCAAACTTTTCATTCCCAATTTCGAAAGATCAAGCTTCAAAGAAGGTCCAATTTCTTCCCTATCGCTTTAAATTTCTTATTTTTGCACTAAATAAATTAGATTAGAAATATAGTTCTTAATTTAGTTCATACACATTAACATCTTACACTTTTATTAGTATATTGCACATACTTTGTTTTCTATAAAAAAGAGAGGGTTACGCCCATAAATTTCGAATGGGATTATCGATCACACTTTTCCAAAACTAAAACACATTTTTCTACACATGCATATATAATAAAATCCCGTTCGATTCTATGAGATAAACCCCACCCTTATGCCGCATGAGAACTATGTGGACTTTGATGCCTTTGTAGGCTATGTAGGCATCTCAGATTAAAACCCGAGACTCGAGTCCAATATTCCAATTTTCCAATTTGCCAATTTTCCAAAATTCCCCATTTTCATATTTATCATATTCTTACATTACTATATATATATTTGTGATCCTTATTAGCGTTTTATCCAACACATATTATTGTTTCACCATAACGATCAATATCATGATAAACGCATAAATTGTATTTTCTATATATTATATTGGGAACATTCATATGGATGACCTCACTCTACCTCTTCTATGGTATGAGTAGGGAGATTTGAATCTCCATTATATATACATGCACACACACACTTAATGGAGAAATAAAAGAAAACTTAGCCCATGAGAGACCGAAAGGGTGGGATGGGTGCCTAACACCTTCCTATTTCACAACTTAGACTCCGAACCCTTTGAACTATTGGTTTCGTAAGCATTAGTTTTTTTATGCTTCTCTCTCGAGGAAGCGACATGTTCTTTTTCCCATTTTGTGCAAAATAGGCTGGCGACTGCATCTCTTTACATTTATCTTAAACCGAAGAGGGTCGAAGCATTCCTAGATTGAAAGAGGGTGAGAGACCTTTTCTTCCCCTCTTTTTTCTTTCCCCCGACCCTCGTTCTCGAGAAGGAGGAGAGAGTAGACATGAGAGGGAGAAAGTGCGTAAATCTCTTGGATTGCCATAGTGGTGACCTCGCTGGGGACAATTTTCATAAGAGCTCTAGACTTTGTTTGCATGGGTATTATATTTTCTTGTGTGCGTATGCACCTACCTGTATGTTCCCTTTTTCTCCTCTATTATTTCTTGTACTATGTACCTCATGATTATATCACTACTCAATCACACCTGTAGAAACTCTACACGTGCACTTCACACCACGTGAACCTAGGATCACCTATATCCGCATGTCACACACACCACTTAAAATATCCATACTTAGGTGTCACTAACACACACCTCCACTTATCACACTTGTATATATCCATGCTCACTCACACTTATCGCACACCACTTGAAGTTGATCCATGCTTAGGTTCACTTCCACACACTCACTTGTAGATATCCACACATCACTCACTCTCACATATCTATGCTTAGTATGGATTTACTTTTTTATACTTGTACTTATCCCTAACTTAGCATGATGCTCATCAATAAAGATACTCTCTCCATAATATACTTATCAACAATCACGCACACTACATCACCAACGAGCATGGATATTGACCAAATTTTATCCCGTAATTGGGGGGTCACGTACATCGAGTATATTGAATTCTCTTTCACACGTACTGTCCCCACGAGGTATACAGTGATGCAATTCACGTACACTCAGGTATATCAAATGGCTTGTCCATACGAACCGATTGCCCTTAATTTCAAGACGTATATCGTGAAAGTCATGCCAAAGAGGTCGACCTTTCCCATTAATCCAACAACTGCATACCCTCATATAGGTGTCAAACATAGGGCACTCATAGTTATTCTTTTGATTTCTGTATGAAACTTTATCGAAATTATGGGTCGGCATGCCGCCCAAAATTTTAAAACGGGACCCTATCCATGAGCCTGGTAACAAGTCTAACCATGTTTTTACCTATTCTTCATACCCAATTTTCCCAGCCTCGAGACCCATCTGACATTTTTTTTTTCATTTAGGTAAACCCAATACAAGTGAGAACATAATAAACATATTAATAAATAATCACGTTAAGACTTGTCTCATATTTTGTCCAATTTCTTTACCAAAAGTGTCAAAAATATTTTTCCTTCTTTATACCGAAAGCACTTTCCCTTCCTTATACCATTTTTTCTCCTTTTTACCCCAAAACATTTTTTCCTCCTCTTTTCCAAAAATATGTCAAAAAAAATTTCCTCGCTTTTTAAAAATAACAGTTTTCCATTTTCTTTTTTGAAAATAAATTTGAATTTTCTCCTTCTCAAGTTGATCACATACCATTGGCCTGGATCCCTATTGGCTTCGATCTTCCGTCGAACAGACCCGAGGATCCGTCAGTTCCCTCACTTCCTTCGAGTTCAAAATTCATCTTCATCCATCTTTCATGGAGAACACAGATCAAGCACCGAATGTACAACCAGATTTGATGGCACTTCTAGCCCAACTCACTACCAAGATTGACAACCTTCAAACAGAAGTTCATGAGATGCAACAAAATTGGATCCCTATTCCTGAAGAGCCCGAGGTCCTCTTCTACTGCGCTATAGGTCTACCCGCACCCGAGCCTATTTGAGTTCTTAAGGAATATCAGCATGCTCCACGTGCTCCTCCTGCTAACGGGTCGCCTCTAGCTCAACTCCCTATACCGAATCTTTCCTAGCCAGGGGCTAACCTACCTGTGACCGTTGATTCGAAAGAGGAATAATTGAACATGTTCAAAGAGGACCTCAAGATGTTGACCAAGAAGTTTGACCTAGTCAGAATCTCTAGAAATTACATGGACCACACCCACATGTCTCCCTATCCTAAAGAAAGGTTGCCAAAAATGTTCAAGATGCCCAACATTGAGTAGACCACTAATTATTCATCTCCGCAATTATCATCGAGCCATGACTCTCCTAGGTGTCTTTGAGCAAATAATGGACCAAAATTTCCAATAAACTTTGAAAGACAATGCTTTCTACTGGTTCTTATCCCTCGAAGCACTACACCAAATCTTGCGAATGGTCACGCCCAGTGGGTCACGGTACAAGTCCGCGACCAGCTAGTGGCGGACTTGGGCCGTGACCCACTCAATATTTGGCATGACCATATTTATTACCACACTAAATTATCGATGTTCAGGAAGTGGTCACGAACCAAATCCCTGACCACTATGGGTCACAACCCAAGTTCGTGACCAGGACATGACCATCTTGGCCCCAAATTCGCGCCAAAATTTCCTCCAAGCTGGTCGCAGATGGGTCACGAACTTTGATCGTGACCACTTTCGGGAAAAAATTGGTCGCGCAAATGGGGTCACGGCTGGGGGTCGGAACCAAATTTTGAAGTGGGCCACGGCTTGGGGCCGTGACCATACCTCATTCGAAGGGATGTTGATCGCACATGGTGGGTCACGACCTAGAGCCGTGACCACTTCTGGGAAAAAAATTGTCGCTCAAATGGGGTCATGGTATGGGGACGAAACCAAATTTTAAAGTGGGTCACGACTTGGGACCGTGACCATACCTTATTCGAAGGTCTATTAGTCGCGCATGGTGGGACTGTTGTTGGTTGCGCATGGTGGGTCACGGCCTAGACCCATAACCAGTGGTCATGGGGGATAACTAATTAGTCCCGGAGGTTGGGTCATGGCTCTAGGCCGTGACCAGGTCAACATATTAAAAAGTGATTTGCTAATAACCCTACTTTTATTTCTGCCATTCGCGATTTAGCTTTGGACAATTTGGGCGATTTGGGATTTTGGATATTTGGGGTTTTTGTTGATTTCATCTAGATTCGTGAAAGGTATGTGTGTATATGTGTGTGCATTTCAATTTGTGGAAGCTATGTGTGTATGTGAGTGTATATCTGTGTGTGTATGTATATTTGTGTGTATATGTGTGTGTGTTCATTTTGATTTGTTCTGATTTGTGGAAGCTATTTATGTGTATATGTGTGTGTGTGTGTGTGTATAGATTACGATAATTAACCCTAGATTGTATGTGTGTGTATTTTTTTTTTACAAAATAGTATTCAAAACTCTAGACATTATGTGTGTGTATATGTGTGCATGTATGTGTGTGTATGTGTGTATGTATAGTTTATGTCAATAAATCCTAGATTGTATGTGTGCGTATTTTTTTTGACAAAATATTATTCAAAACTCTAGACATTATATTTTTTTTGACAAAATATAATTAAATGTATTTATAGTAAGTAAAAAAAATTACAACCGCCTTGTTGTTAGTTATATGTATGCATAGATTTATTTCAAAAAAATATTTGGGTTTAAGTAAACCCCAGATTGTATGTGTGTGTATGTATAGATTATGTCAATAAACCCTAGATTGTATGTGTGTGTATTTTTTTTGACAAAATATGCTTTTCTTGTTTTTTTTTTTGACAAAATATAATTAAATGAATTTTTTTTACATATGACTCGCAAACACGTGTGCACATTACTATAGTGATATATTGTTGGCTTGGTTGTTGGATACTATGTTGTATTTATTGAATTTATACTAGTGTCGATAAATGTACATGTTATTAAATTTGTTGGGTGTGTTCTTGATTTGCCTATGAAAAAGTATATCACATATCTTGCGATTAATGTGCATTTTTTGACGTTTACGTCAAGATATTATGAGGGTACAACTTGACATGGAACAAATACAACTTAATTTCGTTCATTCATATTTTAACTTGACATGTATGCCAGAGTTCTGTTGATTTTATACAGTTCTGTTTTAGTTCGAGATTTGTTGTGATCAACTTGATTGAATATGTATTTTAAAACCTTCAAATGGCGGCGTAATAATCATAACTACATTGATATTATAGATTTTTGTTCTCCTTTGCCTTTGTATACTTTTCTTTACATATTATAGGCAGTCGGTTTCTCACGTTCATTCGAATTGCAGTGTTAAAATGGGGGAATAAATCTGCATCATATGTAAATCTACGACATATTATAGGTAGCAGATCTAATTCTTCAGTGGTTTTGTGAGGTAATTTCTTTAATTTTACATACCCGTTCTTCATAACACATTGTTTACGTATTGCAGATCTAAACAATTAGATACCAGTTCTTCATTACATACTAGGTACTCTTTACTTTAACCAAAGTAGTTATATAATTGGTATGCATTATCTATTAAATCTTTTAGATGATAGAAGGAGTACGGGATAATTATTGGTTGTTGGCTTGTTGTTGGATAGTATGTTAGAAGGAATATGGGATAATTAGAAGGAGTACGGGATAATTATTGGTTTGATTGTTGGATAATATGTTGAAAATATTTTAGACTCCCGATTTCAGAATACGACGACAACTTGCTAATGTCTAGACATAAGTTTAAAAACATGGCGTTAGAGGGGAGAAACCCGAAACATCCCACAAACGTCCCCGTGAGAGGGTGAAAACACAAAACAACCCCAGTACGGTCCTGTGAGAGGCACCAACACCTCTCACAGGACTAATGTAACTCATAGGAACTGAACGCACAATCACGGGATTCCTAGTTTGAGAATACGACGATAATTTGAAAATATGAGGATTTAAGCTTGAAAATAAGGCGTTAGTGGGCAAAAATACGAAATAGCCCCCGTACGATCCCGTGAGAGGCACCAACACCTCTCATAGGACTAATGTAACACGTAGGAATTGACTGCATAATAACGGGGCTCTTGATGTGAGAATATGATGATAATTTGAAAATACGAGGACTTAAGCTTGAAAACAAGGCGTTAGAGGGTGAAAACTCTAAACAATCCCCGTACTGTCCCTTGAGAGACACCAACACCTCTCAAGGGACTAATGTAACATGTAGGAACTGACCGTGCGATAACGAGATTATGGGTTTGAGAATACGATGATAATTTGAAAATATGAGGACTTAAGCTTGAAAACAAGGCGTTAGAGGGTGAAAACTTGAAATAGCCCCTTTACGGTCATGTGAGAGGTACCAACACCTCTCATGGGACCAATGTAACACGTAGGAACTGATCGCGCGATCATAGGACTCCCGATTTGAGAATACGACGATAATTTGAAAATATGAGGACTTAAGCTTGAAAACAAGGTGTTTGAGGGGGAAAAGACAAAATAGCACTCGTACAGTCCCGTCAGAGGCACCAACACCTTTTACGGGACCAATGAAATATGTAGGAACTGACCGCGCAATAATAGGACTCCCAGTTTGAGAATACAATGATAATTTGAAAATATAAGGACTTAAGCTTGAAAACAAGGCGTTTGAGGGGGAAAACACGAAATAGCCCTCGTACAGTCCCGTGAGAGGCACCAACACCTCTCACGGGACCAATGTAATACGTAGGAATTAATAACACGATAACAAGACTCTTGGTTTGAGAATACGATAATAAGTTGAAAATATGAGGACTTAAGGTTGAAAACAAGGTGTACAGGGGAAAAACTCGAAATAGACACCGTACGGTCCCGTGAGAGGCACCAACACCTCTCACAGGACCAATGTAACATGTAAGAGATAACTACATGATAACGGGACTCCCGGTTTGAGAATATGATGATAATTTGAAAATATAAGGACTTAAGCTTGAAAATAAGGCGTTAAAGGGTGAAAACTCAAAACAGCCCCCGTACGGTTCCGTGAGAGGCACCAATACCTCTCATGGTACCAATGTAACACGTAGGAACTGATCGCGCGATCGCGGAACTCCCAATCTGAGAATACAATGATAATTTGAAAATACGAGGACTTTCGGGTGGCTGTGTGATTAGCTCCACCAATCCCTTCTTCAGGATATTATGAATCCTATTTCTAGACAAATCCATGAGGACCAAGAAAAATCAGGTGGACTATTTTTAGGCAAGATAGGGATGTTATAATATATGATTGAAGGAGCAAAAATATATGCCCTCTACTATTTCTCTATGACAACTCTCAACAACAATTCTAAGCTGTACCATATCTTGCTAATACTATTTCTTCATTTCCATTAACATCATTTAAAGGCTTCTCTGATGGAATTTTATTAGTAGCTAACTCAACATCTCCTTGCTTTCTACTTTCCACAACCTCTTCTAAGGGCTTATAAGTATAAAAACAAGCACATATAACATAATATATGAGATTAACCACTTATATTCCAGTCATAAACTAGTATTAATACTCCAATATTCCCCTATTAAGGTTCCGATTAGGCAGCCAATTCCTTTCCTTTCCAGTATATTTATGAACCAATGTTACCACAAGGGTACCTATGTAAATTCCTATTGATACTGCTAAAGAATATAGTTCCACTACAGTGCTTCTCAAGCTCTCCGGGGATTGATCGTAAAGAAACTCTAAGTGCTCAACTGACGTGAAAGCTTCAGCTAACCCATGTAGACAATACTGGGAATCAACCAAAAGACATTTATAGGTAAAACTACAGTGGGTTTGTTCAGTAAATTAAAATCTGTAGCCACTACGTTTCGTGCGATCTCAACTAATGCTGAAACAATGGTAGCAATGATGGTAAACATAAAGCCTATGCCCATTCTTTGTAAGCGTGTAATGCCTGCAGGGTTTCCCATGAAGCGACGAGCAATTAGGAAAAAGAGGTGCTTGTAGAGATCAAGCCCAATGAGGACAATGAGGATTCTGAAGATGGATAAGGTAGCTGGAGGTATTTCAAAAGAGGGAGAGAGGTGGAGGTCCATGGTGTGATCTTGTTGGATGGTGAAGCTGTGTTGATGAGAATGTGAGGTGACGAGTAATATTCCAGCTGCCCAAATTGGAAACATTCGGATGATGGATTTTAGATGTTCAACTTTGTGTATAGTGGAAAGTCTCTATAGATTTGGTTGGTTCAAATGTTTGGTGTCGTCGTGCGTTACTATAGCATTAGAGGGCCAAAACTCGTATGAACTGACCACACGATCACGGGACCCCCAGTTTGAAAATATGATGATAATTTGAAAATATCTAGAGTTAGGCTTAAAGAATGGTATTAGAGGGCCAAAATCCAAAACAAGCCCCGAACGGCCCGGTGAGAGACACCAACACCTCGCATGGGACAAATGTAACTCGTACGTACTAACTGCGCGATCACGGGACACCCGGTTTGAGAATACGACGATAATTTGAAAATATCTAGACTTAGGCTTAAAAAATGGCATTAGAGGACCAAAACCTGAAAAAAGTCCCGAACGGCTCTGTAAGAGGCACCAACACCTCGCACGGGGGCAATGTAACTTGTTCGAACTGACCGCGCAATCATGTAACCCTCGGTTTGAGAATACGATGATAATTTGAAAATATCTAGACTTAGGCTTAAAAAATGGCATTAGAGGGCCAAAACTCGAAACAACCCCCGAACAGCCTCATAAGAGGCACCAATATCTCGAACGAGACCAATGTAACTCGTACGAACTGAATGCGCGATCACGAGACTCCCGATTTGAGAATATGATGATAATTTGCATATTTCTAGACTTAGGCTTAAAAAATGGCATTAGAGGGTCAAAACTCAAAATAGCTCTGGAACGGCCCCGTGAGAGGTACCATCACCTCGCACGGGGCCAATGTAACTCGTATGAACTGATCGCGTGATCACGAGACTCCCAGTTTGAGAATACGACAATAATTTGCATATTTCTAGACTTAGGCTTAAAAACTGGCATTAGTGGGGGAAACACAAAACAACCCCCGAACGGCCTCGTGAGACGCACCAACACCTTGCACGGGACCAATGTAACTCGTATGAACTGATCGCGCGATCACAGGAGTCCTAGTTTGAGAATACAACAATAATTTAAAAATATCGGGAATTAGAAAAACATGGCGTTAGTGGGGGAAAACACGAAACAACCCCCGAATGACCCCGTGAGTGGCACCAATACCTCACATGGGACCAATGTAACTCGTACGAACTGACTGTGCGATCATGGGACTCTCGGTTTGAGAATACAATGATAATTTGCATATTTCTAGACTTAGGCTTAAAAACTTGTCGTTCGTGGGCGAAAACCCGAAACAACCCCCGAATGACCCCGTGAGTGGCACCAACACCTCGCACAGGACCAATGTAACTCGTACGAACTGATCGCGTGATCACAGGACTCCCGGTTTGAGAATACGATGATAATTTGCATATATCTAGACTTAGGCTTAATAACTTGGCGTTAGTGGGGGAAAACCCGAAACAGCCTCCGAACGGCCCCGTGAGTGGCACCAACACCTCGGAAGGGACTAATATAACTCGTACGAACTGACCGCGCGATCACGGGACTCCCGGTTTGAGAGTACGACGATAATTTAAAATATCAGGACTTAGACAAAATATGGCGTTAGTGGGGAAAAACCCGAAACAACCCCCGAATGGCCCGTGAGTGACACCAACACCTCGCACGGGACCAATGTAACTCGTACGAACTGACCGCGCAATCACGAGACTGTCGGTTTGATAATATGACGATAATTTGCATATTTCTAGACTTAGGCTTAAAAATTTGGCGTTAGTGGGGGAAAACTTGAAACAGCCCCCGAACGGCCCCGTGAGTGGCAACAAACACCTTGCACGGGGCCAATGTAACTCGTACGAACTGACCGCACGATCACGGGACTGTCGATTTGAGAATACGACAATAATTTGCATATTTCTAGAATTAGACTTAAAAACATGGCGTTAGTGAATGAAAATCTGAAATAGCCCCCGAACGGCCCCGTGAGTGGCACCAACACCTTGCACGGGACCAATGTAACTCGTACGAACTGACCGCGCGATCACGAGACTCCCTATTTGAGAATACGATGATAATTTACATATTTCTAGACTTAGGCATAAAAACTTGCCGTTAGTGTGCAAAAATTCGAAATAGCCACCTAACGGCCTCGTGAGTGGCACCAACACCTCGCACGGGACCAATGTAACTCGTACTAACTGACCGTGCGATCACGGGACTGCCGATTTGAGAATACGATGATAATTTGTATATTTCTAGCCGTAAGCTTAAAAAATTGCCATTATAACTCATATATGCAATTTTTCAACTTGAATAATTTTTTTGTAAAACTACTTGGTTACTGATATTACTTTTTTGGTATCCTATCATTTGTAGGATTTTTGCACCTGGAACAAATGAAGGAGGCAGTGGTTTACAACATGAAGATTGTCTATATAATGTTGTGGACATTCAGGATTATGTTTTTTATGTGTTACAGCTGTGCGGGCTTTTATTGTTTAGTTTTATGGTCGTGCGGGCTTTATAATAAGCAGGTTTTACATATACATGGTTTAAAATGTCCAGAAAATAGAGGAAATTTTGCCCAATTTTTTTTTGGTCTGTGAATTATTATAACATGTAATATTTTTAAGTTTGTATATATATATTGGTTTATTAACAATGTTCTCGATTCGCAATTTGTGATTTTGTTTTATTATTTTACCAATAATAAATATTTGTAACACTTCGTACGCGTCCAACGTTACACGTAGCAACCGACAATGCACTCACAGGACCCCCAATTTTAGGATTGGACAAAAAAAACATTTTTTTAAAATTATAGTTAAATATGGTCATGGACTTTGTCCATGACCATTTCTATTTTTTCCGTCGCGCATAAAAATGGTCGCGGCTAAAGTCCATGACCCCCAAACGTGACCAAAAATGGTCGCGGATAAAGTCCACGACCATTTTTTTCCTTTTTTTTTCATCTCGGTTGTGGGTCGCGGACCAAGTCGGCGACCAATTTGTCACGGTTGTGGGTCACGAACTTGGCTCGTGACCATTGTTTTATTTTTTTTTGTCACGGTTGTGGGTTGCGGCCCAAGATCGCGACCAATTTGTCACGATTGTGGATCATGGACTTGGGTCACGACCATTTTTTTCCTTTTTTCACAGTAGTCGGTCGCGAACTTGGGTCGTGACCAATTTGTCATGGTTGTGGGTCACGGACTTGGGCCGCGACCGTCACAGCCCAAGTCCGCGACCTTGTGCCATGACCCCCTGTGGTCGTGACCATTTGTGGGTCATGAACTTAGGACGCAACCCACGAAATTGTTTATGCCCGAAATGGTCACGGCCCAAGTTTGTGACCCATAGTCTTGGTCAGGGATTTTGGCCGTGACCAATCACCAATTTTGGTGTAGTGAAGATTCCAGAATCTGAAGTTGGGAGAATGTCACCCACGAGTTCATGTCACAATAAAAGTACAATGAAGAGTTGAAAGTCACTCTTCGTGATTTAGAGTTGCTCAAGAAGAATCATGGGGAAGTAGTTAGTAACTTCATGGCACGGTGGAGAGAGAAAGCAACCACTATGACCTACCGGCCTTCTGAAGAGGAGTAAGTGAGCATCGTCAAGAAGAACTTCTTACCCCATGTATGAGCAATGATGGGAGGACACTACTACCCTCATTTTTAAACCCTCCGAGAAGCAAGAGTGGAGATCGAGGAAGGTCTTGCTAAGACAAAAGTTGAACGGAAGAAAGTGTCTGGACAATTCACTCCCAGAAAGTATGAAAAGCTTGCCAGTGCCGTAGTTTCAACCATCAACAACATCTATCAGTTTCACACTTTTTGGGCACCAGAAAGCCACCCTAACCCAGTTTGAAAGGATTACACCAAGCTTCATGCTCCCCTCTTCAAATTTTACCAGGCTCTATTAAGATGAAACCTTATCAAACCATTGGATCCTCGTCCATTACCAAACCCACTTTCCAAAAATTTCAAACCATATGCCCATTGTGATTTTTAGTAAAGTGCCAGCCATACCACCGACCAGTATTTCCTCCTCTGAAATTTAGTCCAAGGTCTGATTGACCAGGTTATCATCACCCCGCCAACCAATCCTAAAATAAATACTACCCACAATCCACTCCCAAATCATATAAATGCCATCTTCCTAGAAGAAGACCTAGAATTTAATCCATCTACCCAGGTCATACCAAGTAAATCACCCATCATACCCATATACTCTCCTTAACCTGTCCAAGTGTGCCCATATTTTCTCGTACACCCTCTAGCTTCGTCAATCAAGCCATGTCACTCCTTACCAGAGCATGCATTGCTATCTGTACTCGTTATGGAGGTACAAATATGTAATTATAAGAAGTATAGAACTAAATCCTAGAGTTTAGGCTAAAATGACCCCCCCCAAATGACCATTGACAGCCTTGATTCAGTATATTGTTCTTAAAAGCTCAAAATCTGGCTCGAGAGTCAAATAACTGGGTTGTACCAATTGATAAAGTCTGTTTAGAAGATGTCATCCAGGTCATGGCAGATTTATTTGACAGGCCGGTGATATTCATAATATGTCTGAGCTACTTAATACTTTGAAGCTATGGGGGCGCCTTGCCCCTTCACTTTTACATCTCCGCGTAAAATGGGAGTATCTATATGAAGAGGCTCTTGAAGTTGTGGAGTGTATTGCCTTTTCATGGAAATATGATGTTGTTTCCACCGGATGAGGGGATGAATTCGATGATTCAGATAAAGAACAAAGCAAGACTAGCCCAATAGTTAGTATATGTGCTAAAATATCATTTGAGGAGCTATTAGGAGAAATCAGTTGAATAACTCGAGATCGATGAGTAAATCGGGTTTTTATTTTTCCCCTCTTCTGTAAACCACATGACTAGTGAGGGACGCATTACCAAGTTCCAAACCTGCCACCATCTGTGATTGACAAAGGAAAGGGTGTTGAGAATATCCTTATGGTAGAAATGACCCTCTAGGAGAGAACGATCCTCGATCAATTGAAGAAGACCCAGGATAACATCAATTTATGAGGACTCTTTATGTCTTCCCAGCTGCACAAGAATGCCTTGATCAAGATACTCATTGTACCCACAGTTCCTCCTTCAACCATATTAGAAGAAGCAGTGAATCTGGTCGAATCCTTGACCTCTACTAGAATTATCTCCTTTTTTGAAGAAGAAATCCCTAAGATTAGGCCAAATCAATATTATGCTCTCAATATATCTTTCGAAGTCATGGGAAAGACTGTCTCGCTCTCTCTTATCGATAATGGACCGGCTCTTAATATTTTCTCGTTGAGAACCCTTAATTATTTAGGACAGAAAATGAGCGACATTGCTCCAACCTTTGTCGTTATACATGCTTACGATAATACTCATTGAGAAGTGATGGGATCGATAAAGATTGCAATAGGTCCTAGTATTATAAATCCTGTTATTGAATTGCAAGTCATTGATATCCCATCTTATTTCAATCTATTAATCGGATAACAGTGGCTCCATAACATCAAGGGTGTGTCGTCTTCCCTTCATTAAAAACTGAAGTTCTTCGCCAATGGTAAGGTCATCACCATCTTGGGTGATGACAATAATTCTGAGAATGCAAGTACTAGTAATTCAGTACTTGAGACACAATATAGGGAAACTTACATGCTTTTGCTAGTCTTCTAAGTTGAACCACTTCTACTCCTAGCAGGAGATGATTTAAAAGATAGGGTTTATCTAGAACATAACCCCCATGGCAAAGTCAATGTAATCCAGATGTTCAAAAAGATTCACTTCATGACCGGATTGGGGCTAGGATGAAGACAATACGGGATACTTGAACCCATTGTGTTAAAGAAAGCTTTTTCTCCTTGCGATTTGGGCTATATCAACTATCAGTAGAAGAACTTTGAATGATCCGCCAACCTCAACTGAAGAGAAGGCAAGAAATCACTAAGACCATCTCAAGAGATTCCTTGAATAGAAGATTCATCAGAGAGGGTGAAGATTCCCCCTTTTGTGGATTTCCCAAACCCTGGTATGACCATGTGGACAAGAAGATGAAACTAGGAATGGATATCTTTTTCTAAGATAGATACTCATAGGTTAAGAGTTCCCAGTATCATGTGTAACTACTCATTGAAGATACTAGATATTTTAAGGGAAGTGACTCTGAGGATGCCTTCAACTTCCAGACACTAGGCCTGACACTTTGCATAATCCACTCAAGCACTACATCATCGGATCCATCCCGTCTGATCAAAGCTGCTGATGCACCTCTCCTCAATTGGCATGTTGCACCAATTCCACCTGCTGATATTCAATCGAACCCAGATGTTTATTCCATTTCTTCTTCTCTTAATGTTCCTCGTTACTCTGATGT
Source organism: Sambucus nigra (assembly GCA_949130495.1). Lineage (NCBI taxonomy): Eukaryota > Viridiplantae > Streptophyta > Magnoliopsida > Dipsacales > Adoxaceae > Sambucus > Sambucus nigra. Next base: position 341,951,538 of record OX422210.1, on the reverse strand, counting down.
CATCGAGACCTCCTTTGATGAGGTTTTCAATGTTGTCTTTCCTATCAATGAAATAAACGAAGATTTTTTGTATCTTGATGTGCCTTACATTAATTATCTTGATTGTAATCAAACTCTTTATGATGATTATTATTCAAATGAATAAATCTTAACTAATATAAATAAGGTTAATAACAAACAACATAATTGCATTCAAGTTAATGAAGATGAGACTTTTGTTATCAATCTCGGTGCTAATAACCAAATGCGAGATATTAAGATAGGGGCCACCCTTGATGAGCATCAGCGCACGCAACCTGAGGAATTACAAAAGGAGTTTTTGGACATCTTTGCATGGTCATATGATGACATGATCGACATTGATCCTAAGATCACTCATGATGAGATTCTAACTCTCCCAGAATACAAACCAATCAAGCAGAAACTGCAAAAGCTCCGCACGTAAGGGTTGCTCAAATTTAAGGAATAGGTGTTCAAACATTCGAACGTGGGTTTCATTCGTGTGATCGAATATCCCATGTGGCTAGCCAATGTTGTGACCGTGCTGAAATCAGGAGGGATGGTTCGGTGTGCATTGACTATCGAGACTTGAATAAAGTCTCTCCAAAGGATGATTACCCGATACCCAATATCGGCATGATTGTGGACAACATAGCCAATCACTCTCTCAAGATGGGTTTATCGGATACAACCAGATCAAGATTAACCCGTAACATCAAGAGAAAATCGCATTCATCACCCCTTGGGGAACCTTTTGCTACACCATTATATCATTTGGTCTAAAAATTACAAGGGCTTCCATAACCATCTTGCATGATGTGATACATAAAAAAGTTGAGGTCTATTTGGAGGATATGATTATCAAGTCCCAGACTAGAAAAGGTCATGTTCCCACGCTCCAGAAGTTCTTTGAGCGATTGCGATAATATCAGATGGAATTTAACCCACAAAAATATATCTTTGGCGTTATCAAATGAAAGCTCTTTGGATTCGTGATTAGTGAGAAAGGGATAGAAGAAGATCCTTCCAAGCTAAAAGCCATACTCGAGATACCACCAACCCAAACAAAAAAGGAAGTCCGCAGATTCGTTGGAAAACTACAGTATGTTAGCAAGTTTATCATCTAGTTGACTTCTATCTGTGAGCCCATATTCAAACTCCTCCAAAAGTATTCCTCCAAGGTTTGGAATGAAGTTTGACCAGAGGACTTTGACTGAATTGTGACACCCCGACTAATTAAACACGGGGTAGCTACTCCTTTATTAAATCAATACAAAATGCCAAGTTGGTTCAGTTAATAGCATCACTGTCGAAAACATTTATATAATTACTAACCACCTAGTATTTAAAACATTCGAGACGTCCTCCTCCCTGATACGCAACTGATGGTATCCCGATCTCAAATCAATCTTCGAGAAGAAAGAAGCTCCTCTCGACTGGTCGAATAAGTCATCGATTCGAGGCAACGGATACTTATTCCGTATCGTGACTTTGTTCAACTCCCGGTAGTCCACACACAATCTCAGTGAACCATCTCTCTTCTTGACGAACAACACAGGGGCACCCCACGGTGAAGTACTCCTCCGTATAAACCCCTGACCCAACAACTGCTCAATCTGATCTCATAGCTCTCGCATATCTGCCGGAGCCATACGGTACGGTGCGCGTGTTATAGGTCTCGTATCTGGTAATAAGTCTCTGACAAAGTCTATCTCTCGACTGGGGGTAGGCCTGGTATCTCCTGAAATACATCGGAATAATCTCTGACAACTGGGATCGAATCGAAAGGAATCACAACCTCCTTAGAGGTATCCTCGTCTATGTAATACAAATGAGCGATCGAACCTCCCTTTGGGCGAGGCATCACCACTACAAACATCTCTTGCCCCGGAATGGCAAAAACAATGCTCCCACCGAAGCAATCAATCATGGCTCTATAGTCTGCGAGCCAATCCATACTGATAATCACATCGTGCACATGCATATCTAATACCAACATGTCTGGAGGTAATACCAAACTACCAATCTCTACCCCCACTCCCCGGTATATAAAGAAAATAAGCGACCCACTCCCCAATGGTGAGTCTACACGCGTCACTGTGCTCTCTGTTGTGGCTAACAACCCTAAGGCTTTCGCAAAATGTGTAGCTATAAAACAATGCGTTGCCCCCGTATCAAACAAAACACGACCCATAGTACCATGGATAGGAAACATACCCTCAATCGCGGGTGGTGCCTGTGGAGCTGCTGCCTGGTGGACGTTATAGACACGTCCATACTGTAACTGCCCCTGCAGCACAGGGACTGCTGAAATGGCTGGTAGTGCTGGCACCTGGGCTGGAGCTGGGGAGGGCACGTGGAAAAAGTGGCCTCTGTGGCTCATGTCGAGCACCCTGCTGCTGCTGCGGGGCCCTGCCCCTATCAGGACAGTCCTGACGTTTATGGCCAGTCTTGCCACAAACGAAACACTTACCCGGGAAGTTCCCCCCCTCTGTCCCTGCTGTCCCCGGCCCTGGTGGCCGTTACCGTTCCTCCGCTGGCCCTGCTGCCCCTGCTGAAACTGTTGTTGACCATTCTGACCCTGCTGGTTCTGATGGCCGTTCGGACCCGGATGGCCCTGCCGGAAACCTCCCCGTCCGTGCCTGAAATTTTCCGACCTGAACCTCTTGTGATCCCCCTGCTGAGAACCCTGGTCGCCCTGTCTTTGCCCCTGAATAGATTGTGACCGACTGGCACCATTTCCTCCAGTCCTGCCCTGATGGCTGGACTCCCCCGATCGCTTGCCCTCAGCCATGTGAAAGCGGTGATCCTGGCAATGAAGTAGTGCAGCGTTAACCACATCAGAGTAAGTGGCCAACGATAAGTTCCCCAACAAATGCTGACGGATCCTCCAAGTCAACCCGTCTGTAAATTTCTGCATCTTCTTCTCCTCTGTCGGTATCTCATCCGGAACAATGTTCAGAAGATTAGTGAATTCGGCCTCATACTCAGCCACAGTCTTACCCTCCTATCGAAGGCTTATCAACTTCCTCCTCATTTCCGTGTGAACAGCTGACGGAAAGTACTTGCGGTCGAACCGCACCCAAAACTCCTGAATAGTGAGAGTGTCTCTCTCCTCCACGGTGGTAATAGACTCCCACCACTGCAGTGCAGACCCCACTAGCTTAAAGGTAGCTAGTATCTGCTTCTGAACCTCTGTGCACTCGTACATCTTCAGGTGCCTCTGAATATCCTTCCTCCACTGACTCAAAACCACAACATCGGAGCTACCTGCGAACTCCGGTGGGTGTGCTTTCTGAAAAGTATCTCGAACACGTTCCCAAGCAGATGGGAATGCATGTGCCTGAACCGGCGCGGCTACTGGCGCCTGAGGTGGTGCCTGCTGAACTACGGCTAGTGCGGCATTTACCGCTTGGGCCACAATGGCTGCAACCTCGGCGGCATTCATCGTGCCCTGAACTGGTGCGAGCTGTGGTTCTGGCGTAGAATCCCTGGGAATCCGTTGTGCACGTCGTGGAGGCATCTGAAATAAATAAAGTTTATAAGTTCGCAGTTATAAACTTGAAATAGTTGAAGAACGTAGCATATACAAAAGAATACAACAGTCCTAAAATATAGGGCTCTACATCAAAGAAAGCTCAGCGGAAACATAATAAGCCGTACAGATCCTAAAGGACACTAGAACCTGATTCTATGATACCACATGTGACACCCCGACTAATTAAATACCGGGTAGCTACTCCTTTATTAAATTAATACAAAATGCCAAGTTGGTTCAGTCAATAGCATCACTGTCGAAAACATTTATATAATTACTAACCACCTAGTATTTAAAAAGTAAGTTGCCAAATTTTAATTTAAATCTGATTAACATGCAATAAGAGAATAATGGAAGAACCACATAATCCATTCACCATAACGAAGTAATGAAATAACCAACAAATAATAATAAGTTCGGAGGAAAACTCCTCACAACAATCCCACAACTGAAAACAACATGACAAGTCTGAATCCTGAATTAATTACATGCCAGAGGTCTGAATAACTGAAATAAATGAAATGTCACTGAAAGAAATGGGCGACATGCCCTACAACTGATAAATGCTAAATATACAGTCAAGATAGATGAAGCGTCTACAAGCAAAGTCCTGTAACTTCCACAAACATCTACAGCTCGTCACCTGAATGAGGATCCTAAGCATGGTGTCCTTGTGGCTGGGCACCTAAAATGGTTTTTACAAAAATAGATTTGAAAGCAAATGGGTCAGAGCCCGAAAGTGGAAATCATTTTGAAAACAGCAAGTGTTTTAATAACATTAAAATATTAAATGCAAAATACATGTTAGGACATGCACTCACATGAAATTCTCACCTCTCGACTACATGTGCACTCCTAACGTACCGTACCCATCTAAATAACATACATATCTAACAAAACCGTAATACGTTCTACCCCTTACTACTCGATTCCCATATTACATTCTAGCATTATCAATTAAATAGAGGGCTTTACATATACTCGAATTCTCAATTAGTAATACAATTCACTATCGGTTAACCCGTTATGTTTTCTCAAAACATTACCATAAGTATATTCACAATACCATCATGAAAGTTCCCATTAATTAAATGAATATTATTCACGTCATAAATATACAATACAAGCACCCAGAGACTAAGCTGCGGTGCACACATACTCTGCTATCCATCCCGGTACATCATGTACATAAGGATCACGTATTCCTAATCTCTCAGGAATCGTTCTCAGATAACAACAATCACAAACAATGGAGGCGAACACAGTCACATCACATGGGTCACGTACATACCTACGCTCCCACGATCAGCAGACTTATTAATATCCCAATAAGTCCTTCTCTGACCTATGTTCATCGAGGTACCAATCTAGATCCGGGCAACACAAGGATTAGAGGGCCCTAAGCGAACGTAAACCTCCCGTGATAGCAAGTATGGTAGGTATGTCATACACAAAATCATATACATATACTAAGTATGCACACATCTTAGTAGTCACCATAATATAGTTGTGGTATACTTCTCATTTTCGTACCGACATATAATGCTACACAATTTATATGTTCCCGGTTAATATAATAATTTAGGCCGTTAATAATTCTCGCATCGTAATAGACACTCACGTCCTAATTCACAATTTCCCTTATGTTCAAACTACACTTCTAAGTTATACTCCTCATTATATCCCAAATATCCCAAACATATCAATTAATCCACAAGGAAGTGTTATCTCTACATATAAGCAAGGTTACGGGACACTCGGGATCAAAACAGGCTAAAAAGCCTAAACTGTCAGCTCGTTAGAATTCTCGTTCGAACGAGGCTGTTCGAACGAGAGTTCGTTCGAACGAACTGGGCCTTCTAACGAGATCTCGTTCGAACGAAAGTCATCGAACGAACATCCCTCTTGTTAGAAGTCAAACTGTCAACTCGTTAGAAGCTCGTTCGAACGAGCTCGTTCGAACGACCTCGTTCGAACGACCTGGGCAGGTCTTCTAACGAGTGGCCAGATTCGAGCCCAGATTTTCCTTAACTCATTTTTCCATCTTTTCTTCCTCTCCAAACTCATCTAAACATCAATCCAACAATTTTACATGGGTTCTAATCATTCCTAAACATACTTAGGTTATATATTAACGTTTATATAGGGCCAATTCTTCCTAAACATCATTGAATCATCAGATCCCTTCATTTATCCCCAAATCATATGAACATGAACCCTAAAATTCTTAAATCCCCAATGAGTCTAATTAAATCCGTTTTTGTTTCATCCAAAATATATTATCATCAGATTAATCACCTACATACAGTTCTACATGCAATTCCTCATCAAAATACAAGTTTCAAATTCCAATTCAATGGGTTTTCATCAATCTCCCAAGAACAATACAAATTTTGTAAATTTCCTACGCATGGAAGAAACATTCTTTGTAATAAATGAAATTAAACCACTTGCCTTATGTGTATCTCTGATTCGGATGTCGAATTGATGAAGTGTTCTCTCTCTCTCTGTAGAATTCTCCTCTCTCCTCTCTCTCTACAAGCTTTCTTTTCCAAAGTGACAATGGTGGCTAGGGTTTGCCTTAGGAACTCTTTTGGAACTAAATTCAATAACCTCCGTAGCCCATTAGGTTATTAGTGGGTTTAGTGGGTAATTGCCAAATCAGATATTAATTCCTAATTTTCGTGGGTTTTAATTCCCAAAAATCCAAAATTACCAAACTACCCTTATACGTTGCCGGTATGGCCTAAAAATGCCCCGGGACCCAAACTAAACCCCCGGATAGTGTTTTCTGACTATTTCGACCCTTCCGAATGCGTTGGCGCACTCAGAACGACCATACGGTTAATAGAAATAAAATTCACTTTTATAATTAAAATAATTATATTCCTGACGCGATTGTCCCACGCGTCTCAATAAAATTTCCAAATTGCCGTATTTCAATCTCACGACAAATTTCATAATTCAATGTTCATATATAATCATATATACACATTATAATCAAATACCAACTCGCATCTCGCTAGTATTTTAATCCGAATTAATTTCAAATTAATACACATTTAATTCAATTAATCCCATAAATAAATATCACAAAAATACGGGGTATTACATACTTCCCCCCCTAATAACTGAATTTTGTCCCGAAATTCGAAACTAGTAAGTACCTGGTAAGAACAACTCTGGATAACATTCATGCATCTCATCCTCGCGCTCCCATGTGGACTCCTCGACATTATGATGTCGCCACTGAACACGTACTAACGGAACTATCTTTTACCGCAGTTTCCGCTCACTTCGGTCAAAAATAGCAATCGGCCCCTCCTCGTAGGAGCTATCAGGCTGGATATCGATGTCCTCCATAGCAATATGAGAATGAGACAAATCGTCTCTAAGATATTTCCTTAGCGAGGAAATATGAAATATGTCGTGAATCCGATGCAATTGCTCCGATAACCCAAGTCTATATGCAACCGGTCCAATCCGCTCAATAATAGGAAATGGTCCCACATATCTCGGTGCCAACTTCCCTTTCTTCCCGAAACGCATAATCCCCTTCATAGGAGATACTCTGAGAAAAACCTGGTCTCCCACTTGGAACTCTCTGAAGAACCTCTTCGCATCAGCATAGATTTTCTGCCGATCCTGAGCTACCCGAATGAGACTCCGAATCAATTCTATCCTCGCTGAAGTATCCTGAATCACTTCCTGCCCAAGTAGTTTGTTGTCCCCCACCTCCAACCAACATGCTGGGGAACGACAAGGTCTACCGTACAATGCTTCAAATGGAGCCATGCCAATGGTGAACTGGTAGGAGTTATTGTAAGTAAACTCCACCAGTGGAAGATACTGTTCCCATCCACCCCCGAAATCAATGATGCACATACGTAGCATGTCCTCCAACATCTGGTTTGTACGCTCGGCCTGCCCATCGGTCTGCGGGTGATATGCCGTACTCAACCGCAATTACGTGCCCATGGCCTCCTGAAAACTCTCCCAAAACCGTGAAACAAATATCTTATCTCTGTCATACACGTTATTTAGGGGCACACCGTGAAGTCTCACTATCTCTGCAATAAAGAGCTGGGCATACTATCCCGTAGTGTAGTCTGTCCTTACGGGTAGAAAATGAGCGACTTTGGTCAACCTGTCCACAATCACCCAAACGGAGTCGTGACCTCTCTGTGACGTAGGCAACCCCGTGATAAAATCCATGGATATGCTCTCCCACATCCACATCGGGACCTTCAATGGCTGTAGAAGTCCTGCCGGTCTCTGATGATCCACTTTTACTAGCTGACAAGTGGCGCATTTAGAAACAAACACAGTAATATCTCTCTTCATCCCGCTCCACCAATACTGTCGTCTCATGTCTTGGTACATTTTGTCCCCTCCGGGATGTATCGCGAACCGTGAGCCGTGCGACTCTGCCATCACCTCGTGCCGTAATTCCTCCCCTTTCGGAACTACCAATCTCCCATTAAAGCGTAATCCCCCGTCTGAGCTAACGGTATAGGACTCGGCTCCCTCGGTTAATAATCGAACTATCTGCTGTTGACAGAACGAGTCATCTGCTTGTGCCTTTACTACTCTCATGACAATCTGCGGTGTAACAGTCATCACCGACATGAATGATCGGGCCACTGCATCCTTGTGTCCCAATTCCTTCCACTTTACCTTCCACACCCCTGCCACTTCATCTACTGGCCTACGTCTCAATGTGTCTGCTACCACGTTAGCCTTCCCCGGGTGGTATTGGATATCGAACTGATAAACCTTCACGAACTCAAGCCACCTCCGTTGTCGCATATTCAACTCCTTTTGCGTGAATAGGTACTGTAGGGACTTGTGGTCCGTGAACAGTCGAAACTTCTCCCCCAAAAGGTAATGTCTCCAAATCCGAAGGGTAAATACAACTGCCGCCAACTCCAAATCATGAGTAGGGTCATTCTTCTCATGAGGCTTAAGCTTACGGGAAGCATAAGCTATGGCCTGACTCTCCTGCTGCAACACACCTCCAAGTCCTTACAAGGACGCATCGGTGTAGACTAGATACTCAACTCCCAGTCTCGACAATGCTAACACAAGTGCGGAGGTCAACTTATCCTTCAACTCATCAAATGCCAACTGACAGGCATCACTCCAGATGAATGGCACACCCTTACGAGTCAGATGTGTCAAAGGACCCGCTATCTTCGAAAATCCCTGAATGAACCTCCTTTAGTATCCTGCTAGGCCCAAGAAACTACGGATCTCCGTCGGTGTCGTGGGCTGTCCCCACTCCCTCACCGCGGATACTTTCTCTGGATCAACAGATATCCCCCGGTCGGAAATAATGTGTCCCCAAAACTGGACCTCCTTCAGCTAAAACCCGTACTTCTCATATTTTGCATACAGCTCGTTCTGACGTAGCGTTTGCAAAACCTGCTTCAAATGCGTGGCGTTCTCCTCCTCTGTCTGGGAGTAAACCAGAATATCATCGATGAAGACAATGACAAACTGATCTAGGAAATCCCTGAACACCCTATTCATCAAGTCCATAAACACTGCTGGAGCGTTGGTCAAACCAAAAGGAATAACCCGAAACTCATAAGAACCGTATCTCGATAAGAACACAGTCTTCGAGACGTCCTCCTCCCTGATACGCAACTGATGGTATCCCGATCTCAAATCAATCTTCGAGAAGAAAGAAGCTCCTCTCGACTGGTCGAATAAGTCATCGATTCGAGGCAACGGATACTTATTCCGTATCGTGACTTTGTTCAACTCCCGGTAGTCCACACACAATCTCAGTGAACCATCTCTCTTCTTGACGAACAACACAGGGGCACCCCACGGTGAAGTACTCCTCCGTATAAACCCCTGACCCAACAACTGCTCAATCTGATCTCGTAGCTCTCGCATATCTGCCGGAGCCATACGGTACGGTGCGCGTGTTATAGGTCTCGTATCTGGTAATAAGTCTATGAGAAAGTCTATCTCTCGACTGGGGGTAGGCCTGGTATCTGCTGAAATACATCGAAATAATCTCTGACAACTGGGATCGAATCGAAAGGAATCACAACCTCCTTAGAGGTATCCTCGTCTATGTAATACAAATGAGCGGTCGAACCTCCCTTTGGGCGAGGCATCACCACTACAAACATCTCTTGCCCCGGAATGGCAAAAACAATGCTCCCACCGAAGCAATCAATCATGGCTCTATAGTCTGCGAGCCAATCCATACTGATAATCACATCGTGCACATGCATATCTAATACCAACATGTCTGGAGGTAATACCAAACTACCAATCTCTACCCCCACTCCCCGGTATATAAAGAAAATAAGCGACCCACTCCCCAATGGTGAGTCTACACGCGTCACTGTGCTCTCTGTTGTGGATAACAACCCTAAGGCTTTCGCAAAATGTGTAGCTATAAAACAATGTGTTACCCCCGTATCAAACAAAACACGACCCATAGTACCATGGATAGGAAACATACCCTCAATCGCGGGTGGTGCCTGTGGAGCTGCTGCCTGGTGGACGTTATAGGCACGTCCATACTGTAACTGCCCCTGCAGCACAGGGACTGCTGGAATGACTAGTTGTGCTGGCACCTGGGCTGGAGCTGGGGAGGGCAGGTGGAAAAAGTGGCCTCTGTGGCTCATGTCGAGCACCCTGCTGCTGCTGCGGGGCCCTACCCCTATCAGGACAGTCCTGGCGTTTATGGCCAGTCTTGCCACAAACGAAACACTTACCCGGGAAGTTCCCCCCCTCTGTCCCTGCTGCCCCCGGCCCTGGTGGCCGTTACCGTTCCTCCACTGGCCCTGCTGCCCTTGTTGAAACTGTTGTTGACCATTCTGACCCTGCTGGTTCTGATGGCCGTTCGGACCCTGATGGCCCTGCCAGAAACCTCCCCGTCCATGCCTGAAATTTTCCGACCTGAACCTCTTGTGATCCCCCTGCTGAGAACCCTGGTCGCCCTGTCTTTGCCCCTGAACAGATTGTGCCCCACTGGCACCATTTCCTCCAATCCTGCCCTGATGGCTGGACTCCCCCGATCGCTTGCCCTCAGCCATGTGAAAGCGGTGATCCTGGCAATGAAGTAGTGCAGCGTTAACCACATCAGAGTAAGTGGCCAACGATAGGTTCCCCAACAAATGCTGACGGATCCTCCAAGTCAACCCGTCTGTAAATTTCTGCATCTTCTTCTCCTCTGTCGGTATCTCATCCGGAACAATGTTCAGAAGATTAGTGAATTCGGCCTCATACTCAGCCACAGTCTTACCCTCCTATCGAAGGCTCATCAACTTCCTCCTCATTTCCGTGTGAACAGCTGACGAAAATTACTTGCGGTCGAACCGCACCCAAAACTCCTGAATAGTGAGAGTGTCTCTCTCCTCCACGGTGGTAATAGACTCCCACCACTGCAGTGCAGACCCCACTAGCTTAAAGGTAGCTAGTATCTGCTTCTGAACCTCTGTGCACTCGTACATCTTCAGGTGCCTCTGAATATCCTTCCTCCACTGACTCAAAACCACAACATCGGAGCTACCTGCGAACTCCGGTGGGTGTGCTTTCTGAAAAGCATCTCGAACACGTTCCCAAGCAGATGGGAATGCATGTGCCTGAACCGGCGCGGCTACTAGCGCCTGAGGTGGTGCCTGATGAACTACGGCTAGTGCGGCATTTACCGCATGGGCCACAATGGCTGCAACCTCGGCGGCATTCATCGTGCCCTGAACTGGTGCGGGCTGTGGTTCTGGCGTAGAATCCCTGGGAATCCGTTGTGCACGTCGTGAAGGCATCTGAAATAAATAAAGTTTATAAGTTCGCAGTTATAAACTTGAAATAGTTGAAGAACGTAGCATATACAAAAGAATACAACAGTCCTAAAATATAGGGCTCTACATCAAAGAAAGCTCAGCGGAAACATAATAAGCCGTACAGATCCTAAAAGACACTAGAACCTGATTCTATGATACCACATGTGACACCCCGACTAATTAAATACCGGGTAGCTACTCCTTTATTAAATTAATACAAAATGCCAAGTTGGTTCAGTTAATAGAATCACTGTCGAAAACATTTATATAATTACTAACCACCTAGTATTTAAAAAGTAAGTTGCCAAATTTTAATTTAAATCCGATTAACATGCAATAAGAGAATAATGGAAGAACCACATAATCCATTCACCATAACGAAGTAATGAAATAACCAACAAATAATAATAAGTCCGGAGGAAAACTCCTCACAACAATCCCACAACTGAAAACAACATGATAAGTCTGAATCCTGAATTAATTACATGCCAGAGGTCTGAATAACTGAAATAAATGAAATGTCACTAAAAGAAATGGGCGACATGCCCTACAACTGATAAATGCTAAATATAGAGTCAAGATAGATGAAGCATCTACAAGCAAAGTCCTGTAACTTCCACAAACAGCTACAGCTCGTCACCTGAATGAGGATCCTAAGCATGGTGTCCTTGTGGCTGGGCACCTAAAATGGTTTTTACAAAAATAGATTTGAAAGCAAATGGGTCAGAGCCCGAAAGTGGAAATCATTTTGAAAACAGCAAGTGTTTTAATAACATTAAAACATTAAATGCAAAATACATGTTAGGACGTGCACTCACATGAAATTCTCACCTCTCGACTACATGTGCACTCCTAACGTACCGTACCCATCTAAAGAACATACATATCTAACCAAACCGTAATATGTTCTACCCCTTACTACTCGATTCCCATATTACATTCTAGCATTATCAATTAAATAAAGGGCTTTACATATACTCGGATTCTCAATTAGTAATACAATTCACTATCGGTTAACCCGTTATGTTTTCTCAAAACATTACCATAAGTATATTCACAATACCAACATGAAAGTTCCCATTAATTAAGTGTATATTATTCACGTCATAAATATACAATACAAGCACCCTGAGACTAAGCTGCGGTGCACACATACTCTGCTATCCATCCCGGTACATCACGTACATAAGGATCACGTATTCCGAATCTCTCAGGAATCGTTCTCAGATAACAACAATCACAAACAATGGAGGCGAACACAGTCACATCACATGGGTCACGTACATACCTACGCTCCCACGATCAGCAGACTTTTTAATGTCCCAATAAGTCCTTCTCTGACCTATGTTCATCGAGGTACCAATCTAGATTGAGGCAACACAAGGATTAGAGGGCCCTAAGCGAACGTAAACCTCCCGTGATAGCAAGTATGGTAGGTATGTCATACACAAAATCATATACATATACTAAGTATGCACACATCTTAGTAGTCACCATAATATAGTTGTGGTATACTTCTCATTTTCGTACCGATATATAATGCTACACAATTTATATGTTCCCGGTTAATATAATAATTTAGGCCGTTAATAATTCTCGCATCGTAATAGACACTCACGTCCTAATTCACAATTTCCCTTATGTTCAAACTACACTTCTAAGTTATACTCCTCATTATATCCCAAATATCCCAAACATATCAATTAATCCACAAGGAAGTGTTATCTCTACATATAAGCAAGGTTAAGGGACACTCGGGATCAAAACAGGCTAAAAAGCCTAAACTGTCAGCTCGTTAGAAGTCTCGTTCGAACGAGGCTGTTCGAACGAGAGTTCGTTCGAACGAACTGGGCCTTATAACGAGATCACGTTTGAACGAAAGTCATCAAACGAACATCCCTCTCGTTAGAAGTCAAACTGTCAACTCGTTAGAAGCTCGTTCGAACGACTTGGGCAGGTCTTCTAACGAGTGGCCAGATTCGAGCCCAGATTTTCCTTAACTCGTTTTTCCATCTTTTCTTCCTCTCCAAACTCATCTAAACATCAATCCAACAATTTTACATGGGTTCTAATCATTCCTAAACATACTTAGGTTATATATTAACGTTTAGATAGGGCCAATTCTTCCTAAACATCATTGAATCATCAAATCCCTTCATTTATCCCCAAATCATATGAACATGAACCCTAAAATTCTTAAATCCCCAATGAGTCTAATTAAATCCATTTTTGTTTCATCCAAAATATATTATCATCAGATTAATCACCTACATACAGTTCTACATGCAATTCCTCATCAAAATACAAGTTTCAAATTCCAATTCAATGGGTTTTCATCAATCTCCCAAGAACAATACAAATTTTGTAAATTTCCTACGCGTGGAAGAAACATTCTTTGTAATAAATGAAATTAAACCACTTGCCTTATGTGTATCTCTGATTCGGATGTCGAATTGATGAAGTGTTCTCTCTCTCTCTCTGTAGAATTCTCCTCTCTCCTCTCTCTCTACAAGCTTTCTTCTCCAAAGTGACAATGGTGGCTAGGGTTTGCCTTAGGAACTCTTTTGGAACTAAATTCAATAACCTCCGTAGCCCATTAGGTTATTAGTGGGTTTAGTGGGTAATTAACAAATCCGATATTAATTCCTAATTTTCGTGGGTTTTAATTCCCAAAAATCCAAAATTACCAAACTACCCTTATACATTGCCGGTATGGCCTAAAAATGCCCCGGGACGCAAACTAAACCCCTGGCTAGTGTTTTCTGACTATTTTGACCCTTCCGGACGCGTTGGCGCACTCAAAATGACCATACGGTTAATAGAAATAAAATTCACTTTTATAATTAAATTAATTATATTCCTGACGCGACTGTCCCACGCGTCTCAACAAAATTTTCAAATTGCCGTATTTCAATCTCACGACAAATTTTATAATTCAATGTTCATATATAATCATATATACACATTATAATCAAATACCAACTCGCATCTCGCTAGTATTTTAATCCGTATTAATTTCCAATTAATACACATTTAATTCAATTAATCCCATAAATAAATATCACAAAAATACGGGGTATTACATGAATTAAGAAATACCTAACTCGACCTTTGGTACTCATTCCACTGCATCCTGGTCTTCCCCTACTCATATACTTGATCGTGATAGTTACCTCACCTAGGCTTTTCTAGCCTAATACTGTGAAGAATCGCGTAAAAAGAGAGCCATCTACTACACCATTCGCAAGTTGTCCGGGTACAAAATTAATTATACTGCCTTGGATAAAGCATGTATCTCCCTTGTCTGGGTCACCCAAAAAACTATGGCACTACATACTCACCTTTCCCATTATAATTGTGTCTCGAATGGATCCCATCAAGTACTTACTCTAGAAGCCTGTCCTTTCCAGTAGAATGGCTCGATGGTTAATGCTTCTAGCCAAGTTTGATATTATGTATGTCACACAGAAATTCATAAAAGGCAGAGCCATCTCTGACTGCCTCGTTGACTACTCTATGGAAGAAGCCAATGTCGAGATTTCAGAATTCTTGGATGAGAATATCCTTTGTACCTCCCAACAAGACCTTCGATGGCAAATGTTCTTCGATGGCATCGCCAATAAGAAAGGGTACGACATTGAGATCCTCCTAATTTCCCTTGATGACTTCCACACTCCCATTGCCATCAAGCTGGATTTTTACTGCACCAACAACATGTCTGAATACATAGAGGGCATGGTAGGACTCAAAGTTTCTCTCAAGAAAGGATTTCGATACCTATATGTATATGAGGATTCAACCCTCATCACCGGTAAAGTACTCTGGAGATGGAAAATCAAGGACGAGAAACTCTTACCCTTCCATGCCCACCTAAAATAACTATCTTCTCAGTTCCAAGTTATTACCATCCACTAACTGCCCGAGCTAAGAATAACCTAGCTGATGCCCTTGCTACCTTAGCCACCACGATTGACATGCTTGAAGGAATAATAATGGCCCCTTTCTTAATCTAATAGAAATATAAACCAACCCACTACTACCATATTGAGCTCGTCATAGAAGAAGATCCTGATATAGCCGACTGCTAGTACTATGATATTTGGCGCCTCCTTAAGTATGGTAGGTACCCTAAGGCTCTGACAAGAAAGACCGAGCAACCTTTTGTAAACTGGTTGCCTAATATAATGTATGTGATAAAAGCACTATTTAAGCGAAACTTTGATGGATTTTCACTGCATCTCAAGGGCTGACATTGAAGAAATGATGCAGAAAATCCACAATAGAGAGTGCGGAGCCCACATGAATGGCCATATGCTTGTCAAGAAAATCTTCCGACAGGGTTACTACTGGACTACCATAGTTCAAGATTTCACTGCATATGTTCGAAGATGTATCAAATGTCAGCAGTTTTCTAACCACCAACACTTGCCTCTGTGGGATTTGTACAACATGACTTATCCCTGACCGTTCTCCACATGGGCTATCGATGTCATAGGGAAGGATAAATTAATATAGACTCTAATGGGCATGAGT
This sequence comes from Sambucus nigra, assembly GCA_949130495.1. Lineage (NCBI taxonomy): Eukaryota > Viridiplantae > Streptophyta > Magnoliopsida > Dipsacales > Adoxaceae > Sambucus > Sambucus nigra. The sequence continues at coordinate 341,935,659 of OX422210.1, read as the reverse complement.
TCATCCTAGTTTCCATTGACCACTTCACCAAATGGGTCAATGCTGAGTCAGACACGGTGCCAAATGCCAAGAAGGTGGCCAAGTTCATCAGGAAAAAATATCATCTGCGATATAGGGTCCCATATGAGCTGGTATTGGACAACGGGTTATTTTTTGATGCAGAAGTCATATAATTGGTAGACGAGTATGGAATCCAGAGACACAAATCTTCTCCCTACTGACCTCAAACCAATAGTGCAGTCCAAGACACTAATAAAAAACTCAAAGTAATCATTAGAAAGATAATAGAGAGAAACTGAGATTGGTCCAAACGGATCCCTTATGCCCTCTGGGTCTACCGCACTTCAGTTCGAATATCTACTAGGGTTACCCCTTACTCTCTGGTTTACGACATGGAAGCAATTCTACCCGTGGAGCTAGAAATCCCTTCACTATGCATCATGCTTGAAAGTAAAGTCAATGAGGAAGACTGTCATCAAACCCATCTTAACAAGTTGACACTCTTGGATGAAAGGTGGTTGAAAGGTCTATATCACATACAAGAGTACCATCTCCGGATAATGCGATCATTTAACAAGAGAGTCAAGGATTGCGGTGTTAAAAAATGGGACTTAGCCATTAAGGAAATAGTAGAGCCCATCTGGGACCCTAGAGGATAATTCAAGCCCAATTAGAGAGGCCCCTACATTATGAAGAAGATCTTATTAGGTGGCGCCGCTATGCTTACTGACCATTATGGAGAAGAGATGGCTCGTCTAGTCAATCTGGACCGTCTCAAGAAATTTTACCCCTAATCTCGATGCACTACTACTCTTCTCAGCTCCCTTCAATTCTGAAAAAAATCCATTTCCATCTACTCAGAACTACATGGGGCCTGATCCTACAAAAACTCTTTTGCTTTCACAAATGAAACTCATAACATTTTTAAAACCCCTTGAGGTACGTAGACATCACATCCATTTTACATGAGCGCGACCCCTTTCTTCTTCTTCACAAAATGCTATTCTATTGTTATCCCCGATAATGATAATTCATTTTAACATATGCATGAACAAGAGGATTATGTATGCCTTAGTGATTAGCATAGATAATTTAAATGCAAAATTTATCAAAAGCCACAACTAGATGATCAAAAAAAATATTCCACTATTGGAAAATGTCGGTACAATTGCATCGCCATAGTGAGTCAAATAACTTACCTTGACAACCTACTCCTACTTTCCTAAATAAAAATAGAAACCAAATATTCCTAGAACAACCATCCCAAATTATTCCCATAATAACCCACCTAACCAAATACCATACAAAAAGCTTCATAAAACTCCCTGAGATCTTACCGATAGTTGCCAGAGAAGCCAACCCCATCATCACCCATATCATAGGGTACCCAAACTTCCCCTACCAGAATAGAGTTCCACATATTCTCTATAAAACGGTAAGCCCAGCCAGCTTAGAAAAAAACACAACACCTCCCTCCATGGTGTCATATACAATGAACCACTTTTTCCCGATCTCCACGGCCAGTATTTTGGCAACTACTATTCTCCATAACCACTTCATGTAGTCCCTAAAAATATGGCAGATTCTTCCAACAGACTAGGATGGACTGGTCGATGGTTGTTAATTATCCCACAGAGTGCCCAGCCTCATGTGCATACACTCTGTCAAATCCTTAAAAAAATCTAGTGTCTAAGGTGGCATAATCTGTTCCCGGTTAAATTGGCATAAGAGTCGCCAGGGATGTAGAAATAGGTCTACATGAGGCCAACCAACTGAACATATCGGTATTCCCTTTGTTCCAGAATAGGCAACATCTACCCCCAACAAGGCACTGACTAACGCAAGCCTCGAGCCCCATGCTTCACAAACTAATTCTACCATCTCTCAATATCCAGTACTACACTCATAAAGTAGAGTGAAAAGAAGTTTGGCATAATTGGAAAAGTATACTCAAGTAGAACCTCCATATAGAACCTCTCCTACAACTAGATGAATAGCATTACGGGGCTACCCCTAAAAAAGTCGGATCGGTCTTCCCGCTAGGCATCCAGACTGTTCAAAGTCTCCACTAGTATCACCATCATAGGATTGTGATGGTAAAACATCCAAAAATCAATGGCTGCAAGTTGTGGGTCCACTAGCATTTCTCTAGTCACTAGCGATAGTTTTGAAACCCGACCTAGAATGATGGGTCCAGCATAACCAACATCATCAACATCTTGAAAATGTACGGAATGCGACATAACAGGAAGAGAAACCAGTCCTCCTAAAACTAGTGACCTATCCACCTAAGGCGAGATATGGAGAATTCCATCTAACAGCTCCCTAAGGGACTGAGAAAATTCAGGCATAGTTGCCGCAACATTGGGATTTATTTCCAACATGGCAGAGAACTCTTCATAGTTTGGATAGATTTCATCCAACCCGGAGCGAAAAACATGGTCTTCAGGATACCAAAACTCTACTGCTTCCATTAATGTGTTCCACTCTATGAGTTGGTTGTGCCATAAAGAGACTCGAAGCGTATTGAAAGTGTCGTAGTTAACATTGTATGAGCACATCGTCTCCAAGGTTTAGAGGTAGTTAGAAAATTCAACACTACTAGGGAGAGCCATTTAGTAAAGTAAGTAAGAATAATGTAAAAGAGAAGGAATGTGGAGGTGTGAAGAAAATGCTCCACCCATACCCCTTATTTATACTTGGAAAACACAATCCAAAGACAAAACCCCCGCAAAAATTGGAGGAAAACTTACCCCACCAAGTACCAAGAAGTTGAAAAAAGTGCAATCAAAACCTTGGATTAATTAGACTAGACTGACATGCCGATAGGCAAGACAAGGGGCATATAGATCGACAACCCCTTATTTTTGGAAAATTCCCCTTTTCCTTTTTCGTCAAAATAAAAAAACTCAATAAAAGTAATTTTCATTCTTAAAGAGTTCTATATTTACTTCTCCCTATGTTTTTACTTATCTTGTTTAAAAATAAATGATCTCTTTTTCCTTTTTTACGGTCTCAGCAGCAAAGTAAAAAGAACATGTGCATTAAGTCACTAAAATAAAAATTAACAAAAACTTCCTTTTATTTGCATAGATGTTGCTATGTTACACTGATTTTTACCGGAAGAAAAGAAAATACAACAGGACTCTACCCGAACCCACATCTCTCTCTCTCTCTCTCTAGGAGCCTCCTTCCCTCCGACGTAACGACATACAATCACTCCCCGAGCCAGACCCTTCCTCATACGAAGCAGACGGTACCTGACAAGGAGGAACCGAAATTATATCCCAAATGTAAGTGATCATTGAAGTTGTCCAATCTCGAATGTCCTTCAGCCAGGAGGTTGATACCCGAATGTGCTGTAAGAAAAATAGAGAAAAAAGCAAATCAGTCAGTCTGAGGAAGACAAAGAGACTAGGAAATCAAAAGATAAAGTTATGAAAAGTATACCGATGGGTGATAAACCTCCTCTGTCAAGCCCAAATCCTTCGAATCCATCACATTAGGACGGTTCAGCATACGTACCAACCCCCCATCAGCCCATTGGATGTTATAAGAAGAAAGAGCCAACCACACAAAGGGAACCTATGAGGTCATCGCCACCACCGATGTCAACGCACCACCTGCACTATGGGAGGACCCCACTGGCCGACTCAAATCCGCTTGGGGGAGAGGCATCACATCATATATGCAGGGCGGCATCAACCAACTCAACATAAAAGCTAGATAATCATATGCCACCGCTGTGACGGTATATAACGAGTAAGACTCATCCATCATCATCACTACCAGCGTATCATCCGCCATCTCTCGCACTCGCCTCATGTACACCGAGGGACTCGCAGGTGGCACAATCACCTCCTCCTCCATAACCTGTCGGACTACTCTCTCCCTGAGATACCAAGAGTAGCCGAACTCATGCGCCTGCAGACGCCGCATCTGTGCATTCCCCTTAGTCAACCCCGCATGTTGGATGGCCGTCCCTCAAGGATAAAAGGTCACCTGCAAAATCCTTGGCGTATAAAGATCAATACTGAAAAATATTATAAATGAAAAATGGTCTCAGAAAAGAAAGAAGGATTTACCTGCTCGTTTGCCAGGCCATTCAAGACCTGACACACTGCCTCCAATGAAAGAGACTTATTCCCTTATTGGTTGGACCTCCGCCACCGGTACATCTACGTAAGTCCCCAAAAGACTCGTCATGCATAAATATCAATTGGGTGTTAAACTCAATCACTTCATAGAACCACATTTGCAAAGGATAAAAGGTCAGCAATCAAGAAATTAAGAATAAAACGCATAAAGTAAAATGCGCAAAATAAAGAATACCTCCGAAAGATACGTGGCTCCGGCAAAAGTGTGTCGCCAAGGTTAGGCTCCCCAGTTATAAAGAGGGACGTTCGAAAACACCCTCAAAAATGTCAAAAACAACAAGTGGACGACATCCCCACTAAGAACTATTAAATGAAAATGTAAATATTTATTAATTAATTATTTAGTAAATTATTTTTTCTGCAATTTTTTATTGAATGCTCATTTTATATAATATTTCTTTTGATGATAACAAACAAACATTTATATTAATTATGGTATGTGTATATCTCTAATATTGATGATTTCAAATACACTCACATAAACTTATATCAATTTTTTTTTGTAAAACTGTTTAGAATCATGATTAAAACTTAGCAATATTTTTAATAAATTTTCGTTACAATTCTTTAAACATTTTTTTATGTATATATTCGAATAACGCAAATCTCGCAAATCTCACAAATTGCAAATCTCGATAGCAAATCTCATGGATTGTTACATCGACAAAATGGAGATCTTGGTAGCTTTCGGCCATACCTATTGCTTTTGATAAATCATATCTGCTATAATTGATTTGTTCGTACAAGATCTCTATAGGATCTTGACTGTTGCACTTTTTTTTTGGCTTGCATGCATGTACACATATATATATGATATATAATTTCTAACCCCTTTTTCTATATCGATTTGACCTTAGAAAAGGCCTATAGCCTTTGTGGTTGGTGTGACATTCGTCAATTGAATGTATATATATATATATATATATATATATATATATATATATATATATATATACACACAATATAGTTATAGCCTTTGTCGTTGGCGTTTTATATATCAACGTATATATTTATATTCATAATAGCGGGTATCCTATGAGGAAGTCTTGCGCATGCGTCTACAATGGCAACTTTGATTTGTACCTCATTGACAGTCCTAACTCGTCTATTTCTTATGAGATGGGTTCTAATTTTTTTTTCACGCGAGTACAAGCATAGGATATGCAGTCAATTAAATGCACATTTCCATCCTATTGAAATCAGTTTTTTAATCTTGATTGATGACTTTATTTGTTCAGTTATCCTTCATATTATTATTATTTTTGTAAGCATTTTATTCTCATAACTGAACATCACCTCTTTTATATCAGTTCGATACCAAGTTATAGAAAAGCATTTAAAAATCTGTTTTTACGGTTGCTACTTTATTTTTCATAATGACCAAATTGTGCCTTGATTCTTTTCTTTGGTTACTCAAGTTAAGTCCACTGTGTAACTCATTTCTATTTTTATCATCTCTATTTGAGCTCAATTATTACTCTCTCAGACCTCTAACATTTATGAAGGATGGCTCTCATCTGTCTTCTGAAAAGAAATTGGTGATAATTTAATGCAGCCCTCAAGAAGGATTAGAAAAATATCCAACGGTCAAAATATTTCCAATGATTACATTTGTGAGATATAATATATATTGGAGCCATAACAACAGTCAAACTGTCTCTTAAAGCTCAACTGAAAATTATCAAAAGAAAAGATACATCTAATTCTACAAGAGTGGGACTTTACAAAATTAGCTGCATATACTATAAGAATAAGAATATGTGCTGATTTTCTTTGACTATTTTCAGTCACACTCAAACTCAAATTTGTATCATTTCAAGAGTGTAAAATTTCATGTATTCTATCTACTCAATTTTTAAGTATTGAAGCTGGTCATTTAAGCTTCAGAAAAAAGTTGTGGGTCGTGGTGCTACTGTAAATTGGTGGTTTGATCCTACTGACAAGTGGATCACATTTGTGAAGCGCAGGAGACGGGAGCGGATCTTGGCATGTGGACATAGGCCATGTTTGGCCGAACCACGTTAAAAACTGGTGTTATTTAATTTCTGTCATTTATCAATTTATGTGTGATTGATTTATATATTTTTTTATCTCTTGACATCCTTAAAACATCAAGATCAAAATAATTTTTTTATATATTTATATCAAACGATTTTCATTTAATTGTTTATAAAATTATTTCAGTTGCTTTTGATGATTTAAAATTTAATTAAAACCTTTGTTTAGGAATTTTTGTTTTAATCTGAAAATATATGGTCCCTAACTTTATTTAAATTATAATTTCTGAAATTCACCACTAAGACAAATTCTTTCGATTAAGCATATTTAATAAATTCAGAAAAGTTCTTTAATTTAGTATATTAACTTAGGCAAAAATTAATTAATTTTATTTTGAAATAAAAGTTTGCTAATACTCAATTCACCACCTCTTGAATATAACTTGGGCAACAATTGGTATTAGAGCCTAGATCTAATTTATTTACTTTGATTTAAATATCTTTAGAGTCAATATGATATATTGCAAACTTTGCTGTCTCATCTGTTGGTGAAGGACAATCAATTAACATACCCCCCTTATTTTATGGAAATAACTATAGTTATTAGAAAAATAGAATGAAAAATTTTATTCAATCAAATGACTATGCTGTTTGGTGGGTTATTGTAAATGGACCTAATATTCCCATGATGGTAGTAAATAATGTAAATGTTCCTAAAGATGAAAATGAATGGAATGATTTTGATATTCAAAAAATTCAATACATTGTGCTCTTGATGTAAATGAATACAACAAAATATGTTGCTGTGAAACTGTAAAAGAAATTTGGGATAGATTGGAAATTACTTATGATGGAAATAGTCAAGTCAAAGAAGATAAAATAGGCATGCTTATTCATAGCTATGAGCTATTTAAGATGAAATATGATGAATCCATCTCTGATATGTTTACTAAATTTAAAAATATTATAAATGGTTTTAAATCACTTGGTAAAACCTATACTAATAGTGAATTAGTGAGTAAGGTTCTCAGGTCATTACTAGCCAAATATATGACTAAGAAGCTAACTATCAAGAAAGCAATAAGAGAAAGACCTATTTCTCTTGATGAGCTGCTAGGCTCACTAATTACTCATGAGATGGAACTCAAAGAACTTGTTGAGGAAGAAAAGCCTAAAGTAAACAAAACTATTGCTTTCAAATCCATTGAGGAAGATAAAGAAAGTGAAGAGGCTGATGAGAATGAGGATGGAGACATAGCACTTATCGCTAGAAAATTAAAAAAAATCGTGCCAAGGAAAAGGGACAATCTGGAAAAATGAAGAAATTCTTTTCAAAGAATAAAAATGAAGGAAAGTCATCATCCAAGTTTGAGCCAAGATATTACAACTATAAAGAGTTAGGTCATATCAGACCTAATTGTCAAAAGACCAAAGAAGGAAATAATGACAGAAAAGAGAAAAAAATTTAAAATACAAGAAAGCCATGAAAAACACCACATGGAGTGATTCAGATGACTCTTCCAGTAGTGAAGACTCAAGTGATGAAGAAGTTGCAAATCTATGTCTTATGGCAAATGATGATGAGGTATTTTGTGATCTTAACTCCGAAAGTAAATATGAAAATTTAAATGATCATGATGAACTTCAAAATGATTTTGACGAACTTTATTATAACTTTGATGAACTAAGCACTAAATATGTTAACCTTAAGAAGAATCATTCATCCATGTCAATAAAATATAATTCTCTTTCTAAAACTGTAGAAGAAATAAAATTAGAAACCAATCTCTAAAATCAGAAATTGAAAAATTAAACAATAAAGCTTTCCCAACTCATTATCTTATTGCTGAAAATAATAAGTTAAAACTTCAGGTTGAAGACCTAAACTGTTGTCTTAAAAAATCTGTAAATGGAAAGAACAACTTAGATATGCTTCTTGGAAGCGAAAGGTGGATGTATGATAGGGCTGGAATTGGATATAATGAATATGAAAATGAGAAAAATTATGAAAATTATTCTACAAATATGGGAATTCCTTATGTACATATTGTGGAAGACATACCCATTTTCAAACTTCTGTAGATATAGATTTTCTACAAAATTTGCATGGATTCCTAAGGGAACTACTCTTTTTGCTAACCCCTACGGACCCAACACATTATGGGTACCAAAAGAAAAATTATTCAAGTGTCCATTGTAGGTGTGCTTAAGAGCTCTCTCCTATAAGAGTAGATGGTTCTTAGACAGCGGATATTCAAGACACATAACGGGTGACAAAAGCAAGTTTTCTAGTCTAATAGAAAAGGATGGAGGACTGGTAACCTTCAGAGACAACTCCAAAGGCAAAATCATCGGGGTAGGTAAAGTTGGTAAAGAACGTTCCCCTTGCATTGAGAACGTTCTTCTAGTTGATGGTCTGAAATATAATTTGATTACCATTAGTCAACTATGTGATAAAGGTTATGCAGTTATTTTTAAAAAGGATTTGTGCTTAATTAAAAATGCAAGGATAATAGTGTTGTGTTTGTGGCCTCTAGAGCAGAAAATATTTATACTCTTGATTTTGATAATTTATCTCATCAAAATGTAAAGTGTTTGGCTACCCTAAATGAAATTAGTTGGCTTTGTCATAGAAGTTTGGGTCATTCAAATATGGAACAACTTAATATTTTAACCAAGAATGAGTTAGTTAGAGCGTTGGCCAAAACTAAATTTATTAAAGATAAAATATGTTATGCATGTCAATTTGGAAAAGAAACTAAAACTTCTTTAAAAAAAAGAAAGGAGATATCTCAACTAGTAGGCCCCTGGAACTATTGCATTTAGACTTGTTTGGACCTAATAAAGTTTCCAGTTAAGGAGGAAAACATTATGATCTTGTTATTGTTAATGATTATTCTCGATTCACTTGGATTTTCTTTCTTGCTCATAAAAATGGCACTCACCCCATTTTTGCTAAATTTTGTAGAAAAATTCAAAATGAAAAAGGTTGTAACATTATTTTTATAAGAAGTGATAGAGGAAGAGAATTTGATAATAAAGATGTCGAATTATTTTGGATTGAAAATGGCTTTGAACATAACTTTTCAGCACCTAGAGCACCTCAACAAAATGGAGTTGTAAGAAGAAAGAATAGATCTTTGCAAGAGATGGCTAGAACTATGTTAAATGAACAGAAATTACCGAAATATTTTTGGGTGGAAGACGTTAACACTTCATGTTATGTAATAAATAAAACCATAATTAGAAAAGGTATAGATAAAACTCCATATGAAATTTTTAAAAACAAAAGACCTATTGCTAGATACTTTACAGTTTTTGGATATAAATTCTTTGTCTTGAATGATAGAGATAATTTTGAAAAATTTGATGCTAAATCGGATGAAGGAATTTTTCTTGGATATGCACTTAATAGTAAAGCACATATACTATTTAATAAAAGGACTCTAGTTGTTTAAGTATCTATTCATGTTTCTTTTGATGAAACCAATCCTTTTTTCAAGAATAATGATGATGATGAAGCTTTTAATGAATCATTTGATGAAATGAAGTTAAATGAAAATGTAGTCTCTAACATTGATACTTCTACAAATGTTGAAAATACCCCAAATAAAAACGAAAATGAAAATGTTTCTAGTTTACCTAAAAGCTAGAAATTTGTAAATAATCACCCTCTTGAAAATATTTTGGGTGAACCCTCTAGTGGTGTTCTTACTAGATCCTCCTTGAAAAATATTTGTAATAATTTAACATTTGTATCACAAGTTGAACCTAAAGATATTTTTGAAGCCGAAAAGGATTAGTTTTGGTTATTAGCTATGCAAGAGGAATTGTTAAAATTTGAACGAAATAATGTTTGGTCACATTTTCCTATACCCAATGATAAAACTATTATTGAAACAAAATGGGTTTTTAAATAAAAAGGATGAAGTCGGCTTAATAATTAGAAATAAAGCTAGACTTTTTGCACAAGGTTATAACTAACAAGAAGGAATTGATTATGATGAAACTTATGCTTTGGTAGCTAGAATATAAACTATTCTTATGTTATTGGAATTTTCATGTTATAAGAACTTTAAGTTATTTCAAATGGATGTTAAAACTTCTTTCCAAAATGGCTTTATAAATGAAGATGTCTATGTGAAACAACCACCAGGTTTTGAAAACCCTAATTTTCCAAATCATGTTTACAAGTGAAACAAAACTTTATATGGTTTAAAGCAGGCCCTTAGAGCTTGGTATGATAGATTAGGTGGATTTTTACTTGAAAATAATTTTGCTAGAGGAAAAATGAATTTTGCTTTATTTCTAAAATTTCATTGTAATGATTTGTTTCTTGTACAAATATATATTGATGACATTATTTTTGGATCCACAAATGAAAGCATGTGTAGGGATTTTTCAAAATTTATGCAAAATGAATTTGAAATGAGTACGATGGGTGAGCTAAATTTCTTTTTGGGTTTGCAAATAAAACAAACTAAAAATGGCATTTTTATAAATCAATCAAAATAAATTCAAGATATTTTTGTAAAATATGGATTAGATAAGGCTAAATCTCTTAGAACACCTATGAGCACTTCTATAAAGTTAGACATTGATGAAAAAGAAAAATCAGTTAATACCACTTTAGATCGGGGCATGATAGGTGGCTTATTATATTTAACCATTAGTAGACCCAACATTATGTTTAGTGTTTTCTTATGTGCTCACTTTCGAGATAATCCCAAAGAATCTCATTTATGAACCGTGAAATGCATCTTTAGATACTTAAGTGGAACGAAAGACTTGGGCTTATGGTATCCTAAATCTACATCTTTTGATCGTATAAGTTATTTCGATGCGTATTTTTTCAGTTGCAAAGTTGATAGAAAATGCACTAATGGTACATGTCCTTTCTTAGGACACTCACTAGTCTCATGGTTTAGTAAAAAGCAAAATTCCGTAGATCTCTCCACGGTCGAAGCCGAGTATATTACCGTCGATAGTAGTTGCGCTCAAACATTATATATGAAATAACAATTAGAAGATTTTAAGATATATTTTCAAAATACTTCTATTTTTTGTGACAATACGAGTTCTATATGTTTAACTAAAAATTCAATTCTTCATTCTAGAACAAAACATATAGATATCAGACATCTTTTTTTAAGAGATAATGTTCAAAAAGGGGGTGTTAAAATTGAATTTATTTGCTCGGATCTACAATTAGCGGATATTTTAACTAAACCTCTATCCGAAGATCATTTTTCATTTATCCGTAGAGAACTCGGTATGACTCGCTTAAGTGACTTAGAGATATAATTTTTTACTTTTATTTTATTCATTTATTATTATTTAATTCAATAGCACAATTATTCTTTCCACTACTAGACGAACATCCTCTCCTATATATATGTGCTCCCTTTCATTCTCTACTTCCTCACACCATGAAGTCTCACTATGTAGTTTGGGTAGGAAAACATCCCGGGATTTATACCTCTTGGGGAGAATGCGAGCTTCAAACAAAACGTGTAAGTGATTCTAAATTTAAAAGATATTCATCTTACTCCGAAGCACTTAAAGCTATCTCTCTTTCTCCTCCCCTAGATCCTTGGGTGTCACCCCCTCCTAGGCCATTTGTATTTCCGCCTCATATGCCTACTCCCATTCAAGAGAACACCTTCATCAAATCTAAATCTCCCTCTTCCGAAACATAAACCGAAAAATCTATCAAACTTATGGTGAAAGAAAACAGGAAAGAAATCTCTCTTAAAGGGCATCCAAATGATGTTTGTCATATGATTAACAATCTAAAAATGTAACTTGTTGTTAGTGTAAAAACTTATTCCTATGCTTCATTTTTTATTTTATTTTATTTTTTTCTTGTCCATACTACCCTTGATAAGGGGAGATTTTATTATCTCTCATCTTTATATTTTTTTCCCTTTGCTTATGTCAAACAGGGGGAGAAATGCGTGATTCACCATAACTAGGAATTTTTTTTTAATCACCTTGTTTGTCATCATCAAAAAGGGGGAGATTGTTAATTGAAAATGTAAATATTTATTAATTAATTATTTAATAAATTATTTTTTTTGCAATTTTTTATTGAATGCTCATTTTATATAATATTTCTTTTGATTATAACAAACAGACATTTATCTTAATTATGATATGCATATATCTCTAATATTGGAGATTTCAAATACACTCAAATACGCTCATGTCAATTTTTTTTTATAAAACTATTTAGATACATGATTAAAAGTTGACATTATTTGTAATAAATTAGCCTTACAATTCTTTAAACAGTTTTTATGTATATATTCGCATAACGCAAATCTCACAAATTTCAAATCTCATTAGCAGATCTCATGGATTGTTACATCTGCAAAATGGAGATCTCGGTAGCTTTCGGCCATACCTATTTCTTTTGATAAATCGTATCTGCTATAATTGATTTGGACCTATAAGATCTCTGTAACATCTTTAGTTTTGCACTTTATTTTTTTTTTGGCTTGCACGCTTGTACACACACACACACACACACACACACACACACACACACACATATATATACCCCTTTTGCTGTATCGATTTAACCTTAGAAAAGGCCTATAGCCTTTGTGGTTGGTGTGACATTTGTCAGTTGAATATATACATATACAATATAGTTATAGCCTTCGCACTTGGCGTGTTATCTATCAGCAAATATATTTACATTGATAATAGCTGGTATCCTATTAGGAAGGTTTGCGCATGCATCTGCTATGGCAACTCTTATTTGTACCTCGTTGACAGTCCTAACTCGTCAATTTCTTATCTGTTGGGTTCTAATTTTTTTTCATGCAAGTACAAGCATGGGATATGAAGTCAATTAAATGAACATTGCCACCTATTGAAATAATTTTTTTAATCTTGATTGACGACTTTATTTGCTCAGTTATCTTTTATATTATTATATCTGTAAGCATTTTATTCTCACAACTGAACATCACGTCGTTTATATCAGTACGATACCAAGTTATAGAAAAGCATTTAAAAATTTGTTTTTAAGTCGCTACCTTATTTTTCATAATGGCCAAATCGTGCCATGATTCTTTTCTTTGGTTACTCAAGTTAAATCCACTGTGTAACTCATTTCTATTTTTATCATCTCTCTTTGAGCTCAGTTCTTACTCTCTCTCAGACCTCTAACATATATGAAGGATGGCTCTCATCTCTCTTCTAAAAAGAAATTAGTGAGCATTTAATGCAGCCCTCAAGAAGGATTAGAAAAATCACCAATGTTCATAATATTTCCAACGATTACATTTGTGAGGCATAATATATATTGGAGCCATAACAACAGTCAGACTGTCTCTTGAAGCTCAACTGAAAAATATCAAAAGAAAAGATACATCTAATTCTACAAGAGTGGGACTTTACAAAATTAGCTGCATATACTATAAGAATAAGAATATGTGCTGATTTTCTTTGACTATTTTCAGTCACACTCAAACTCAAATTTGTATCATTTCAAGAGTGTAAAATTTCATGTATTCTATCTACTCAATTTTTAAGTATTGAAGTTGGTCATTTAAGCTTCAGAAAAAAGTTGTGGGTCGTGGTGCTACTATAAATTGGTGGTTTGATCCTATTGACAAGTGGATCACATTAGTGAAGGGGAGGAGACGGGAACGAATCTTGGTGGGTGGATGTAGGCCGTGTTTAGCCGAACCACGTTAAAAACTGGTGTTATTTAATTTCTGTCATTTATAAATTTATGTGTGATTGATTTATATTTTTTTAGATCTCTTGACATCCATAAAACCTCAAGATCAAAATAATTTTTTTTATATATTTATATCAAACGATTTACATTTAATTATTTATAAAATTATTTGAGTTGCTTTTGATGATTTAAAATTTAATTAAAACTTTTATTCAAGAATATTTGTTTTAATCCAAAAATATATCCTCCCTAACTTCATTTAGATTATAATTTTAGAAATTCACCACTAAGACAAATTCTTTAGATTAAGCATATTTAATAAATTCAAAAAAGTTTTGTATATTAACTTAGGCAGAAATTAATTAATTTTATTTTGAAATAAAAGTTTTCTAATACTCAATTCATCCCCCTCTTGAGTATAACTTGGGCAACAAGAACCCTCGTAACAAAAGAAGTCGATCGTCCTCCTCATTAATTATCCGACTCAGTAATAACTTCCTCAAAAGGGACAAATGTAGAGAGTCCCTAGAGACTACCCTATCCACATTATCTAACGCCGCCATCATCGCCTCCAGCGTCACCCACAAGGTTCTATCCACCTCTATCTTCACCCCATTGCAGTCAAGCCCCACCTGCTTTTGTACATCTATGGGAGTCACATTGATCTCCCCAAATCCACAATGCATGGTGTGGGTGGTATCCCACCACCTCTCCCCCAGAGCACAAAAAACATCCATGAAATGAGGCATCTCGTCTAGCGCAGTCGCCAGTCTCCTAAAACTGACCGATGACAACACCCAACTCACCACCGATGAAAGGTGCTACGAAACATCGTTATCATCCCTTGAGCATGCAGAGTCGACATAGAAACATCAAACTGTCAAAGATAAAAGGAAAAATCCTTGTCAAGATCTAAGAAAAAAATGAAATATCACCAAAAAAAAGAAAAAAAGAATATCAAAAGTCATCAACATTTACATAGCCGGCAGAGTCCACCACCCTAGAAGAACGATGACGCGTCGGATCACGCAAGAGGGCCCGCTCATCCACAACTAACTCGAATGAGTCAAAGGAAATTTCATTACCCAGTACAAGGGGCACCCTATTCCTTTATTCTAAGTTTGCATAATTGTCAAATTGAGCCACGCCTTGTGTCGTACTGCTTGAGAAATCATCCATTTTTTGGTTTTGGAATGATGAAACGATTTGCATGAGGTAATTGTAGAATAAGGTAAGTCTGAAAGCTGTAAAAAATGAGGAGAACTAACCCCTTTTTATAGGAGGGTAAGGGGTATACCAATTGGCAGTCCTCTGCCACCGACTGATCATCACTATCCCTTCACTTGCTCGAGGTACCTCAAAAGATCGTGCCACTGCCATTTGGCACCTCTCATATCATGTCGGCCGACACCCTTCCTGAAATTTTGTACAAAAATTCCCCAAAAATGCCAAAAAATCCCAAAAATCCCCCAAAAATTCTTAAAATTACCAACTAAATTTTAGAAATTTTTTTACCAAGAAAAAACATTTTCACCACACTTACTTCCATAGAAAAACACTTACCCCTCAGTGGAATTCCCAAAATCAATTGGATATTTCCCAGTAGCGTCTCCAAAGGACACCGCAAAAATAAAAAAATTCCCCAACAAAGAAAACATCCAACCCTCGGATTAATTTCCCTTCCCTATCGGAGCTAAAAATTCAAAATCATATGCTTCCCTAAAATCCCCAGTGAAAAAATTTCCCCAGTGGAGTCTCCGAATTCCCCTAAGGAAAACACAGCTTAAGCCCTCAAAATTGGTTTTTCCCCTCGGAATTGGTAATCTCTACTTAAGCCCTCATAATTGGCTTCGACCCTCAGAATTAGCCATCTTTACTTAAGACCTTGTAACACCCCGTCTAATTAAATATCGGGTAGCTACTCCTTTATTAAATTAATACAGAATATTAAGTTGGTTCAGTCTTAGCATCACTGTCGAAAAATATTTAATTAATTACTAGCCACCTAATATTTAAAAAGAGAGATGTTAAATGTTATTAATTCAGTTAACAAATAAACAAGAATTTTCATAAACCATCAATCGCATAAACAATATCATATAAATTATCAACGAGATGAAATCAAATGAGTCTGGAGTAAACACTCCAATAATAACAAACCCAGAGTAATTTAAAGTCCCAATACAAGAGTCTAAATAAATAAACCAATAACCGAAATAATAAAAAGTCTGCAACTACAACCTCTAAATAAAAATGGGTAACATGCCCTAACTGATACAAATGACTCTGAAGGAATCAAGGATAAATATGAAGGCGTCTACTACCAAGATCCCGTAACTTCCACAGCAGCTACAACACATCATCAGAATGGAACTCCTATGCTTGGCATCCCTGTGGCTGGGCACCTAAAATGTTTTTACAAAATAAAAGTAGATTTGGAGGAAAACGGGTCAGAGCCCGATTGTGAAAACAATTTAAAAGTTTAGCAAGTGTTTAAATTATAATTAAACAACACATACTATAAACACGTTAGTTGCGTACTCTCACATGAGTTTCTTACCTCTCAACTACTGTGCACGCCTAACCTATGCCTTTAACCCATCCTAGTTGTGCCGCTATCTAACTAGTTTGTACCACTCATGCCTTCCCATTTTAACATAGAGTATCTACTCGTAACACCCAAATAAGCCATATTTATAACCCATGTTCACATTCATTAAATTACTTATCTCAAGTGTTTATTTAATTCTTATTCTTAACCCATTCAAATATCTTATTTATTCACATCTACTAAGCAATAATGAATCAGTCACAAGTACATAAGTATATCACTCTCAGTACATAAATACATATATGACACCCCTAGGATAAGTTGCGGTGAACGCATACTCTGCTATCAAATCCATGTACATCACATACGTAAGGATCACGTGTTCTGAATCACTTAGGAACCGTCTAAATACAAATCACACATATTGGAGGATACCCATGGGTCACGCACATACCTATGCTCCCATGGTCAGCTAACTTATCAACTCGCAAATAAGTCATTCACAGTCCTATGTCCTTAAGATACCAGTCTAAATCCCCCCGAAAGCACACAAGGATAAGAGGGTCATTTTCCAAAATAAGACTAACCTCCGGTGATAACAAGTATGGTAGTTATACACATAAGAAATCCATACACTAGGCATTCATACAACCTAAGTAATCATATTACAATATAAGTATTCACACATTCCATCTAGTAATGTCTTATACGTAGCAAGTTTACCCTGAACATAATACATACATATATATATATATATACATATATATATATATATATATATATATATATATATAT
The DNA here is from genome assembly GCA_949130495.1 of Sambucus nigra. NCBI lineage: Eukaryota > Viridiplantae > Streptophyta > Magnoliopsida > Dipsacales > Adoxaceae > Sambucus > Sambucus nigra. The sequence continues at coordinate 341,918,463 of OX422210.1, read as the reverse complement.
ATATATATATATATATATATATATATATATATATAAGCTTGATAACTCTCTCGTCGTATCAACTTGGGTACTTAAACCTTTCTCAAAAGGTTACTAGGTCTCTTATTAGTTTCTAATGTTATCTCAGTACTTAAAGTCCCTCCGTTACAACCCTTAACCTTACATCATCATTAATTCCCATTATAGTTTCAATTCGAACGATTTCTAATCGTACCTCACTCGGTAGACCCTCGTAAGCAATAACATTCAATTCCGTAAATTATAACATTCTCCGATCATAACTAAGACCCTACTGACTTTATCTAAGACCCAAAATATTATATTAACCACCCTAAGAATCAACATTGGCTTTGGGATACTCATCAAACTTTAAAGAGAAACAATTGCCAAAAATCAGAAGGGGTCGATCGATCGATCGACATTCTTGAGTCGATCGATCGATCAAGCAGGTATTTGCCCAGAATTGCTTAAACAATTACGGGTTTTCATCTTTTTTACACCTCTAAATCTTCATTTTAACGTCCAAATCTCTCAACCAAGTATACTAATTATCATACCAACATGTTTACATCATTTCCCACGTTTTAGAATCATCAAATCAACTTAGAACATCCATTTCTTGGATCAATTTACCCAATTTTCATATAAAAATCCTAGTTCTCCTATTTCTTCAAGAACATCACATAATTCAATAAAATTTCATAATTATTTACCCATAAATCATAATTTCGTGGCTGTTATTATCTCCAACATTCAACTACATGCAATACCTACCCAGATTATGATTTAAATTCTTCAAATCCATTCAATTTTCATTATTTAAGGTTAATCTTCAATTCTAACCTAACATGAATGATATATGCGCTAAATTATTGCAAGTTAAATAACTTTCCTGGTAATGATGATTCTGATTCGATGAAGTAGATGGTATGGGGATGATCCTTTCTTTTTCGATCTATCCGATGGTGGTGACGGTGGTGCAAAAAGTCCAAAGATGGTGGTTCTCCATTGGTATCTTCCTTCACTTCATCTCTAATGGCCGCCTGTGAATCTTGGTGAATAAAACCCTAAAGCTATAACCTATTGTCTAATAAAGCTTTCTAAAATTCGTGGGTCACTATTCACCCAAAAATAGGAATGACTAAAATACCCTCCTGAGTTGCCGGTTATGCTTAAAAATGCCCCGGGACCCAAACTAAACCCCCGGATAGTGTTTTCTGACTATCTCAAACCTTCCGAACACGTTGGCACACTCAAAAAGCTCATACGGATGACACAAAAATAAAATACTTTTAAATCATTTAAATTGGGTCCTGACACGCGCATCCCAACTAAATTACCGAAACTGCCGTATTTTCAACTCACAACAATTTTAATAAATTTAATGATCACATATTACCATAATTCAATCATTAATATTCAACAACATAATAATAACCAAATACTAACTCTCGTCTCACTAGCATTTAAATTCGAATTAATTTTTAATTAATTATCCCAAATTAATTTAATAAATCCCAAATTAATTTAGTAAATCCCATAATTAAAAGCTATTCCATTTAATTATCCTCATAATTAAAATCCATAAAAATACGGGGTATTACAGCCCTTAGAATTGCCTTCGACCCTCAGAATTGGTCATATTTACTTAAGCCCTCAGAATTAGCTTCGACCCTCAGAGTTGGTCATCTCTACTTGAGCCCTCAGAATTGACTTCAACCCTCAGAATTGGTCATCCCTTCTTAAGCCCTTAGAATTTGCTTCAACCCTCAAAATTGGTCATTTATACTTAAGACCTCAGAATTAGCTTCGACCCTCAGAATTGGTCATCTCTTCTTAAGTCCTCATAATTGGCTTTGACCATCAGAAATTGATCATCTCCACATAAACCCTCAGAATTGGCTTTCACCCTCAGAAATTGGTCATCTTTACTTAAGCCCTCGGAATTGGTCATCTCTACTTAAGCCATAAGAATTGGCTTTGACCCTCAATATTGGTTATTTCTATTTAAGCCCTCAGAATTGGTCACTCCCACCTCAAGCCCTCAGAATCTTCTTCGACTCGCAGAATTGGTCCCTCCCTACTTTAGGTCTTTGACCTCGACCTGCAGAATTGACCATCCCCAATATTTCCTTAGGTCTGCGGAATTGACCTCTTTCCTAAATATTATGTGGTGTTTATTCGACGGCTTTCACTTGTTCCAAGCTCACTAGTCGAGGGCATCTATAGACACCTGATTTTAGGACCCCCTAAGTTTCTCCTTGGGTCGCTAACACCTCCCCATTTTACTACAAACCCTAGGTCATACTCCGAGTATTGATATGGAGGCTAACGGGTGCTCTCGGGCCCCGATTTGACCCAAACCAACTTCATCGTCAGAATGACAGCTCTTTGAATATTTAAAGGGCATTGAAACCCCTTTCCAACATTTCACCCCATGCGCAAAATGGTATAACCGTTTGGACGAACGATCAGTTTCCCCCCGAAAATTTATCCGAAGGCCACCAGGTGCTCCCATGATCCGTTTGACCTAGGTAAGCTCTTTATCTCTAATGAGACTCAATGAATATTCGAAGGGTACTAAATACCCTTTCCAACGGTCTGCCCTGTGCATGATTATAACTTAAGATACGTGGGAACGATCCGTTTTACTCTGAGAGGTCACCGAGCGCTTTCGAGCCCTGATTGACCAAGGTCAACTTTCCAAACCAAATGAATCTATTTGGGATGTCGAAGTAAATCTCCTAACCATTCCAACAGTCCACCCCATCCATGATTCTGACTTATCGTTCGGACGAAGGATCCATTTTTGTCTAACGATCACCTGTCCAAAGGAACGATGTGTGCTTTCGAGCCACATTAGGAGGAATCCAAAGTAATCTTGAATATCTCTAGATCGCCTTTATAACGGTATGCCCCATGTACGATTTGAATCAACAAATTTCATTCTACGATCATTTTTTCTGAAAAAATTTGTACTAGACTGCCAAGTGGCAGGTCCCTTTTCCTGCCTGTTGGCAGTGTACTAAGGGTTACCTGTCGATCGACATGGCTAGGGACATGCCGATCGGCACCACCGCTGACCACCGATCAGCATTTTCCCATTTTCCAATTTGCCAATTTTCCAAAATTCACCATTTTCATATTTATCATATTCTTACATTACTATATACATATTATAGTTGTGATCCTTATTAACGTTTTATCCAACATATCTTATCGTTTCACCATAATGATCAATAACATGACAAATGCATAAATTGTATTTTCTATATATTATCTTGGGAACGTTCCTATGGATGACCTCACTCTACCTCTTTTATGGTATGAGTTGGGCGATTCCGATCTCCATTATATATACAAACTCACACACACTTCACGGAGAAATTAAAAAAAAATAATAACACTAGCCCATGAGAGACCAAAAGGGCGGGATGGGTGCCCAACACCTTCCCATTTCATAACTTAGCCTCTAAACCCTTTGAACTATTGGTTTCGTAAGCATGAGTTTGTCTTTGATGCTGCTCTCTCGAGACGACGACATGTTCTTTTGCCCGTTTTGTGCAAAATAGGCTGGCGACTCGATCTCTTTACATTTCCCCCACACCGACGACAGTTGAAGCATTCCTATATCAAAAGAGGGGGCGAGACCTATTCATCCCCCCTTTTTACTTTCCCCCTGCCCCCATTTTCGGGAAGGATGAGATAGGAGAGATGGGTGGGAGAACGCACATAAATCTCCATGATGGACACAAATAAATTGGGGTACAATTGTAATTATATAGTGGAATTAAATATAGTTAAATAAAAAGTAAATAAATTGTAAGGGTTAATTTATAATTTTCATATTTTTATTTGGAATTCAATTTCATTATTTGTCTTGGATCGTCGGTATAGTCCTAATTGTAGAGGCAAACCATTATTTTTTTTAAATCTAAAAAGGCAATATTTCTTAATAATGATTACGACCAAAGCACGGTTAGATAAATGTTTCAGACCCTTAATGCATGGACCCTTCATGATTTCAAATTATATAAGCACCAAACCAATAAAATACAATAGTTAACGGGCTGAGATTGCATTGGCCGCTTCAATCGTTAATAACTATTAATAAGAGCGATCAATTTTGGTAAAATAAGAAAAATTATTATAGCTCCTAATTTTTTTTAATATCTTAAAAATAAGTCTAAATGGATTAATATGTCAACCTATATACGATTAAAAATAATTCATTACATTAATGGCTAATAATGGATGAAAACGACACTACACATTAAGTGTGTCTGTGTCGATGGCATAGTGAAAACTAAAATTGTGGATGAAAATAAAATCATGAAATGATTGAAATTTAAAGGCATGAAAACAAAACACCTTCACAAGTGTGATTTATTTTCGTGTGTCTATTGCATCTTACATTAGTTACACACTCGTTGAATTTCTAAAGGAGAAATTGAACAACATAAAATTATTTTGAAATCTAAATTCAGAATTTTCAAAATATAATGCAAAAGTACACGAGTAAGGATTAAATATCACATTACTAACCACCAATGACATGGAATATGTTTCAAATATCTCGAAAAATAAATTCTTACATTATTGAATTACTTCTAACCCGTCTTTACAAAGCCATTCCCATGTAAATGATGTGGCACTGAACATACAATACAATCAACCTTGGAGTTTTTTTAGTAATCTAATCAACCCTAGAGTTGTATATCACGTAGCATGTGTTCTTCCTTTTCTTCATTTGCATAACCTAGATAAAAAATAATGAATTAAACATTGTAGTAATCTAATCAAACATTTAATATGCAATGATAGTGACATAAAAATAGTAAGTAATAAAATCAAAGTTAGTAAAACTGAAATCTAAATAAATAAAACAGTGTTCGTAAATGTTAAAAATAACTTTGGGTGTAAATAATCAAATTATATTTTGTAAAATTATCTTAATAGAATCATGTTGTAAAAAATAATATAATTTTTAAAATTCAATTATTTAAATAATTAACAACAATATCGTTACAAAATTCTTTATAAGATATTTTTAGACAAAAGTATTTGTAGAAGTATACTTTTTGTTTAAAAAAATAATAACAAAATTCGCTACATTTGTTAAAAAAATTATCATTTCAATTTGAGTAGAGTATGTCAAACTTTTATATTGAGCCTTATGCCCCCATGTGCCAACCTGCTCCTACCTTCCTTGAGCCTTGTGCCCCATAGGTTTTTATCTTTCCTTGATCCTTATGATCTAACTGGTGCCCAACGTATTAATAGTATTCATCTAGAGTCATGTGTTGTCAGTGAATTCAAGCAACATAGAGACAATCTTACAAACACACAATATCAGGAGGCATTAAATCATCCACGTATGTTACATAAAGTAAATTATTTAAACATGGATCATTAGATAAAGTAAAACATTTATCTGAAATATTGAAGAACTCCTAGTAAATCAGCCACACCAAACCCTTAAATCACTACCTGATATCTTGAACAACTCCATTCATCTGTTCGTCCCAATGCCTCCAAAGTACATGATCAAGCAAAAAAAATTGGGACAAAAAAATGAAATGCATACTGAACCATTTAATTGTGTATATCCTTCGAGGCATGTTTCTTAACTCTTGCATACCAGTGAAACTAAAATCCAAAACATGGGACTACACTATGCGAGATAGGAAGGTCAAAAATCTGATAAAATATTGTTCTCATAAAAGGACAACGAACTCATAAAACATGAGATATTAAACTTTTTAGCCTCCAAGTACACGAAATAAAATTAAAAAAATCAAACCTATAGAGAAAATTTAGTGTACTAAAATAAACAATAAGACCATAGAATTAATCCTCCTAAAAGTGCTAGTTCATATGTGCATGGTTATTTTTAATTGTAAAAAAAACCTTGTAAAACAACACTCATTATAAATGGACCAGCGATCAAGGATTTAAGCATAAAAATCACTTACAAAACAATACTCTTATAAATCCATATCAATATATTATCCCCAACTGATGCAGCCCCAATAAATCTAGGTACCTAGATCCGCATTATTTGAAGCCAAACGCAGGAGGGAGAATAAATAAAAAATTATATGAAATAAATAAAAAACTAACGCATATCTGGACAAACCCAAAATAAATAAAAAACAAACCCATATCTCCGGCACCTGCTACGCTTACAATCTGGACAAAACCAAAATCAACAAAACCAAGAACTCGATTCATATCTTTAAAAAAACCGACAAGGTGATTCAAATAGAAATCAATGAATCTATTAAGTTAATGAACATTCATAAAAAAATAATAAACTTGAGATTAAAAACTCACAAGAGTCAAAGGACCATCCAGTAATCCCTTAACATATATAGAATTCATACATACATTTCATACCATTGTAAAATTTATCCTTATTCATCTCTTTTTTAGGCACATTAACCTGTAATGACTTGAACGGGTACAATGTCTATTGAATATAGTTGAATGTCTTCTGATAATTTAAAAGGCCCATGAGCCAAAATTCAAAATTATCCTCGGTAACATTTTGTATTTTCACTTTTATTGGATGGCTTTATTTTTCTAAAGGGTATCATGACTTTCACATTACAGATATAACTTAGAAACTGTTTAAGATCTATGAAGTCATGGAAAAAGAAAAAAAGAAAAATAAAGTAAATTAACTTGTAATGGTATCGAAAAAAATTCTCCAGATGCCGTATGGAATTTGATTTATCTCTCATTATAAAAGGCAACCATATTAGTGGTAATAAATAAGATCCATGTTATTGATAATTAGCATTGAGAAGCCTTCTCCAGCTTCTCTCCATCTCTAACACTAAATTTCTTCTTGAATACTTTGTTCGTACCACCCATGTGAAGAATTCTCGCCGTCAATCTCAACTTCCCATTTATAGTTTCAGTAACTTGTGTGCAAATCTTACTACAAATTTATACGAAAAAGTCAATAAAATTATTAAGAATCCCTAAACATATAATCCTCTATTTTAATACTATTGCAAGATTTAAAAGTTCTATTTGGTGTTTGCGAAAAACATAAGTGAAGAATGTGAGATTCAGTATCGGGTTAAACGACTTGGTTGAATATATAAGGGTATTGGGTCAAATAGCTTGTCTGCATATATTAGAAGCAATTATGATATAGTTCTCTTTTGCTTCTTCTCTATGATATTTCGTCTAAAAGAAAAGTTCAAATAACATAATATATTACTTCAAACATACATTATCAAATCAGTAACATAAAGTTAAAATTCACATAAAAATAATAAAAATAGCAAAATAATGAATGTGTAAGGGAAATAGGTAAATGCACAATTTTACCATTATAAACCCATAACTGCACAGAAATGGCTTACAATCATGTATTACCACAGCGATGTCTGAGAAAAAAAGACTATCCAACATATACACACTACGGTAAACAAAATAAGAAAGGGCATAAAACCGAGTGTGATATGTTATCTGCAAATGGGGTTTTACCATATAGATGACATCAGTCGTTAGATTTGAGTTGATATAGAGAAAACAAAACCGAGCTCAGGAACCCGTATGTCACCCAAAACTGACCCGAGTTCGAGTTTAACCTGCACCCTTTTTTCATTGCAGATGGTTGGATGCTGTAACTATTTGTCTTGGACAATAAAGGTTAGAGGAGAGCAAGAGAGGGAGGGTTGTGAAATGTTAAAACCCCATTTGGAGTTTCTAGATGTTGGTCTAAAAAGTAAAAGAGTAAAAGTTAATTTACCCGAACTTACATACACTCCACAGATCTTTTTACCGAAACATACATGTTCTTTCACCTTCAAAACCAGCGGGCCATGTTATTCATGAGTTCCAATCAAGTTTCACAGAGATGGATGCTAACGATCAAGTTTCATTCAACTTTTTAGCACGAACATGGGAGAGGGAGAAAGAGAGAGAAAGAGAGAGAGAGACACGATATAAAGTGAGTGTAAAATTTTAAATTAAAGGAACATCCACTATATTGATCCTAAAAGTAATTCTTATTCGTGGCACAATTTTACCCCATTAAATGCAAATTTCTAAGAATTAATCTCAGTCGTTAATGAATAAAGACTAAACTCATCAACTTTCAATCTAAGCCATTAGTTGAAAAAGACCAAAAGTCCCTCCTCCTTTAATATATATATATATATATATAGAGAGAGAGAGAGAGAGAGAGAGAGAGGAAGGAGAGAAATATAAGAGTATTTATGTATTAAAAGTATGTATATATCCTCCTTTAATAAAATAAGAATTATAATATAACAATATTTATATTGTGCCTTATTTAAAGAGGCTTTATATTTGTTATATCTTATATTAATCGGTAAGTTAGTCAAGAAAACCTTTAGTTTATATTAAATGATGAGAAAGAATATATGTCCTTAGATGGCAAAAGGAATGAATGGAATATGCACCAAATTCAAAATCAATTATATGGGTTTTTAACCTACTTATATGGAGATAAAATGATAAAAATGATTTTGTTTCCAAAATGTTCTTTGCAAGAGGATCACGTCCATCATAGTTCTGTGTGAGGAAGAGCGATTTTTTATAAAAAAGAAGGGAGAGAGAGAAGAGTACAAAATATGATATCTTAAGGGTTAAATTTCTTGAAATGGTCAAGGTTGACAGATTGATCTAATTATTCACCATCGATACGGGATAGAATTGTTAAACCACCTCAAAAAAAATATTTTTAACGATGTAAGGTACACTCCAACTGATGATGCAGGAAATAACACCACCCTTCAAGGTGTTTGTAAGCTCAAACTAGTGTGTAACAATGGCGGCATATGAGTATACTATATATATAAGAGATGGTGGTGGGGAGAAGAGGATTAACACCGGAAGATAAGTGGTTCAGCCAATCAGGCCTACATCCACTGTGCAAGTGTGTGATTAATATCACTGTATGAGGGCATTATTGGCTATGGATACAATCTCTCAAGCTTTCTCTCTTTATTGTATATTTGGACAGAGTTTTAGCTAGGGTTGCCAATTTCGGGGATCATTTACAAGGTAGAGGATGACCTCTATATATAGTGCCTAGGGGGTGTAATGTACCCCCTAGCATGCAATGAGCATGTGCATGAGGATCGAACCAGTATGAGAATGACACCTGGCTGATCTCATGTAGATAATGATGACATCAATATTCCCTCACGTGAGGGGAATGATTCAGTTATAACTGATTGTGTACACGTGTTCTCAATAATACAAATACTGATAAAGACTCGGCCATCTGTGAATGGTCCTAACCTCGGCCTGGAAGAGGACGAGGTGGTGACCTTGGCTCAGTGGGAGAGCTGAGGTAAGGCATGTTGATCTTTTACCTCGGGCTGGGACGGGGAAATGGTGGCATGGAAGGAACGTCGGCTAATCCCCAGTCGAGATTACTTATAATGATGGTGGTAACCTTGGCCTGCATCTGGCCGAGGTTGCAAGCCTTGGATGACCTGATGAATAACTGCCTCTGTGGATCATGAAGACCTCTCCTGCTGAGGTAACTAGTAATGTCGGTCGTGGCCGACCTTGCTTTGGATGGGACCGCTGGGGGCCAATCTAAGGCCCTTCCGACCTCGACCTCGACCTCGACCATCTCCCTGATGAATTCCAGATATATCACTTCCCTGATGAATTCAATCTCTTCCAACTTTCTGACTTCTTCCCGGATGACGTCGTACTTCTCCATAGAGTAGACTCTTCGTCTTTGCTTGATTGGTTTTACATCCTTAAATACGTTGAGTTTATGGCACATAACCTCGGGGTTGATGCCAGACATGTCCGCATGACTCCAAGCGAAGACACTCTGCCTCTTCCTCAGGAAGTTTATCAGCTCTTCCTTGATCTCTGCTTTTAAGGCTTTACTGACCTGGACAGTTTTTTCTAGTTCGTCCTCATTAAGGACGATGGATTTTACCTCTTCTGCGGCCTCTCCTTTCTTCAACTTTATTTCATCTCTTAGGTCAAGTGTATCGATGTTATAAGTGGTAGTATCTCTCTTATATGCCTCTCTCTCTTCAGTCGAGTTGAAGTAGCATTCTTGTGCTATGGTCTGGTCACCCTCCACTTCCCCTACTCTATAGGGGGTCGAGAATTTTAGCATCTAGTGGACCGTTGATGGCACCGCCTCAAACTCCTTAAGGTCTACTCTTCCTATGATGAGGTTATAGGTCGAGAAGACGTTTTCATCCATAAAGAAAAAATTGATCTTCCGGGTTAACCTCTTAGGACACTCATTGCCCATTTGTACGTCCACCTCATACATGCCCAGTGGATGGACCTTTTCACTGCTGAACCCCATTAACGGATGATAATAGGGTACCAGCCTAGCTCTGCTAAGGCCTAGGCTTTTGAAACAGGGCCAGAACATCACATCTGTTGAACTTCCTCTGTCTATAAGAATTCTCTGTACCTCACATCCATGAACTCTTGTTGTGATTACCAAAGGGTCATCATGTGGATCTAGGATGCCTTTGAAGTCGAGTCGGGAGAACCCAACCACGAGAGTGTCCATGTCCACCTTCTTTATCTTCTCCGTTGTCTCGGAAGACGTCAGATTTACTACTTCAAGTTTGGCCACTAACTTGGCCTCTGCCACATGAGCTTTTCGGTCGGAGAGAAAATAGCCACAATCCGAGCGATTCGTTTATGAGTGCAATCGGTAAGAATTTGAATCAAAACGAATTTTCGAAAAGTAACGTAATGCTCAATCGGTGGAAATTTGAGGTTGAATTTTTGGCTTTGCACACACACACTATGGTTTGAGACATTTGAATATGAATTTATGGTGATTATTTTTCGAAAAGTTTAAATTGTACAATTTTTAAGTATTTTGATATTTATTTGAGTCAATAAAGAATTTTGTGGGTATATTCACTGCAAACCCTCACGAGACAAAACTCGTCCTACTAGGGTAACCTAGGGGTTTAAAGGCTTGTTGCATACGCTAAATGCAATCGCTTGCCTGCGAAAGTGGAATTTTATTTTAATAAAAGAATTTTCAAGAGTAGAATTTTGGCTAATTTCATTTACATTGCTCGGGATGCGCAAAGTTCTAAGTTAGGGGGTGTGATTAGGCATATATTCTTCACATTTATTCCCTTAATTGCGGTATTTTTATGATCCCGTGCAGTGTACTAACCTTTTTTGGCAAGTATTTCGTGTTTTGTGTATTTCTCATGTGTTTTACAGGTATTTCATGCAAGTTAGTGCGAAGGAGAACTCAAAACAGTGAAAGAAACCAAGAAATGGAGCGTTGAAGGGCATTTTCGTAATTTTTCATCCTTAGTCCAGAGGTGGGGCCAACTAGAAAGTTGAAGAGTTCTAAATTACAAGAATACTGGAAAAAACGACACCTCAATCCGAGCTACGGTGAAGAAGTTACGATGTTTTGAAGTTGTGCGATAATGAAGAGTCTGGATGTGCGGATTTCTGTCATTAATTATGCAGATTTTATGGTGATTGGTTGGCAAAAACTTGTTCCACAAGCGAAATTTGATGTTAAATTCGTGCAACTTGGTTCTATAAAAGGCCAAGCCCTAGCATTCTTTTGGTGGAGGCTTAAAAAAATCCTTTTAGGTGGTTTTTATCAAGTTGTAGGAGTAGGATTAGAGAGAGAAAGTTAGATTGTAGTTTTCTTTGGTAGAAGTTTTCATAAACCCTAGTTGTAAGTTTGAAGAAGAAGTTTTGCTGGATTCAAATTCATCTCTTTCTCCTCTTGCTAAATACAAGTATCAATTTCTATTCTCTATTTTATTTTTCCATTCAATTCTCAATTGTTTTGCAAATTGTTAACAATGTTTGTTAGAGTTTTCTTTTGTTTTCATCATGTTTAGCTAATTTTTAAGGGTTGGGATGCATGAACCCATCCCGATGTAATTTATCTACGTAGGAAATAGAATTTAAATTTAAATTTGAAAGAATCGTGTAAGAGAAGTTCACAATCATCCTAGATCTTTTAATCTCTCTTGCCCTAGGTACTTGGGATATTTAAGAATATGATGTGCGTGTAATTATTTAGCACCGCTTTATATTTATCTTTGATTTCATATGATGCGGGCTTGAACCTCATATATGTAATGCTTAGGATCTATAAAGACTGGATTCATTCAAATTTATAATTTACAATTCTAGTATTCTAATGGGTAATTACTAGGGATTGGGGGATTGTATTCCAACCTATTTCCTCATTCATTTTAATTAGTTTTATAAATTTGTTCCAACTTATTTCCCCTTGTCAACCATCATCATCTTTTTCACTTTTATTTTAGAAGTAATAAATCAATTAAATTCTATAAAACATTCCCTGTGGATTCGATACCCAGACTCGCCACTATACTCCTTAAGAAGTGTAGTTACAAGTTTAGGTTTTTTTGTATTGAGATTGGAAGCCGATAACAACGACTAGCGTATTACACGGACGCTCGGTTTTCCACTCCATCAAAATGGCGCCGTTGCCGGGGAATGTTTTGTTATAGATTATAATTGATTTACTATTTCGAAAGATTTTTTTCTTTGGATTTTTTTTTTACCTTTTTTGTAGCCTTGCACAATTGAGCACCAAGAAACGTTGAATCCTCAATCGCACACCTCTGTACTCGAATTTTCATTTACATACTATTCGGTAATCATGTCTTTTCATGGTGAGTTCGGTAATTATAATGGTTCATATGGTAATCGTTTTCAAACTTTTTATTCTCAAGAGTCCGCGACTCGACCTATTACCATTGGTGAGGCCATTCTAACTCTGGAGTATGAAAGGCTTGAAAATGAATATAGGAGAGAAATTTATATTAAATATTCTCAAGAATTTGTGCCTCGACCTATTACCATGGGTGAGGCCTTTCTAAATCTTGCATATGAAAAGCTTGAAAACGAATATCGAAAAAAAAATCATTTTGGGGAATCCAAAGAAGATTTTTTTTCCGATATTTGTGAAATTATAGAAGGTTTTCAACAAAATGAGGAATCCGAGGTTTTAGAGCCAAGGGATCCTACTTTGGAAGAAACCACGCTTTTTCTAACCAAAAGAGTACTGGATTTTCTTTCCACCCAAAGCACAAAGAATATCGATTATGGTCTTGTGAAGGAAATGGTCACACTTTGCGATGATGTGCGTTCTATTTTGGAAAACAAAGAGGAGGTTGAGACTTGTGTGTCACCTCAAATTTTTGAAGAACATATCATTGAAAGTGAGTCTTGCTCCCTTGAAATTCAATCTCCAATTGATGACGAATCACTTGAGATTGAGTTTATTTCATCACCATTTTCGTTCATGGTTATTGAACCATTAGAAGTACCGCTAGATTCCTATGAGTCGGTTGAAAATTTTGAAACGTTTACACCTTTTACCGACAAAGACACTTTGCTAGAATTGTTTTCTAATATGAAATGTTCCTTTTTGTGTGCCCCTCTCCCCATACTACTTGAAAAATCTTTGGGAGGTGATTATATTTTTCTTGGATCTCAATTGTACTTGTACCACCTAGCACCCAAACCCCCCATCATCCCGTTAAATTTTTTAATTGGTGATGGTTCATTTTCTCCATCTCACACATGCCTTCCGTTTTTCAAACGGAATTCTTACTTTTCGGGAGGCATGCATCCTAATGAGGGTACACCATTAATCCCTCAAAGTCAAATTGTATTTTGGGTGGACCCTCAATTTTTCGACTTTTAGTGTATGATTTATTAGCCGTTCAAATGTTAGGTTGTAAATAGTTAGTTTTTTTTTCTTTTTCTTTTTCTCTTTTATTATAGTTTAGTTTTGAGAGTTAGACTTTTTGTTATTATTTTTGCTATGCTTAGTTCTAACATGTTTTGTAGATTCAATGGACTCGCACTCATCGGGGATCACTTCATTTGGGTAATATCTTTCTTTTCCTCTCTTTATGTTGGGTTCTTGATTCGCATTGAGGACAATGCAACATTTAAGTTAGGGGGTGTGGGATATTCTTCCCATTTATTGTTTAGATTCATTGATTCAATCACATGTTCTTTCCAAGTGTGTTTTTTAGAAAATTTAAAAAAAAAAAATTGAAAAAACCCAAAAATATTTTTGTTCAAAATAAATAAAAATTGGAATTTAAAATTTTCAAAAATATCACCTTTATTCTGTTTGAATTCTCAAATTGTAAAATTCATAATGCACTAAGCCAAAATTGACCAAAGATGGAAATTGAAAGAAAATTGACGACTTAACGAATAAGTGTGGAGATTAGTCCAACCCGGTGAGATTTCGAGCCTTTCAATTTTTTATGAGTTTTTAAATCAATCCGAGTTTATGGTAAACTCAAAGTTCTTTTCAGCGCGTTAATAAGTCGTTGATGATCTCAATCCTTTGTTTTGATCGGTTATGGGAAATGTGTGAAATGTTGTCTCGAAATTTGTGCTAAATATATCTCTAAACTTAATTAATCTCGAGATGCATATGGTAATGTGATTAGCAATTTGGACAATGAAGTAGGCCCTCGTTTGTTACCCAAAAATATTAGCCATAAAAAGTTGTGAAAAACAAAATTATCCCTTTGCAACCCACTTTGAGCTTAATAAAATATTTTCCTTTCGTTTGATAACCCAAAAAACCAAAATGGTGTCGTTGCCGTCCACTCCGATTTTTACCCTTTACACCTTTTAACCCAAAAAAGTCCTAACTGAGTCCGAATGGCGAAATTGATTACCGCGTGGAGAGCTAAGACATGAAAAGATAACATGAGAGATTAAATGGTGTGAAATAGAGGTGATGTTCCTGTTTCCTAATAACTGTACTCCGATGATGAGATCTTTTCACCATATATTTCCTTCTTTTCAAATTTGTATGCATGAATTTGTGTCCATTATATTCACTCTTTATATCATGCATACGGAGAGAAAATAGCCACAATCCGAGTGATTCGTTTGTGAGTGCAATCGGTAAGAATTTGAATCAAAACGAATTTTCGAAAAGTAACGTAATGCTCAATCGGTGGAAATTTGAGGTTGAATTTTTGGCTTTGCACACACACACTATGGTTTGAGACATTTGAATATGAATTTATGGTGATTATTTTTCGAAAAGTTTAAATTGTACAATTTTTAAGTATTTTGATATTTATTTGAGTCAATAAAGAATTTTGTGGGTATATTCACTGCAAACCCTCACGAGACAAAACTCGTCCTACTAGGGTAACCTAGGGGTTTAAAGGCTTGTTGCATACGCTAAATGCAATCGCTTGCCTGCGAAAGTGGAATTTTATTTTAATAAAAGAATTTTCAAGAGTAGAATTTTGGCTAATTTCATTTACATTGCTCGGGACGCGCAAAGTTCTAAGTTAGGGGGTGTGATTAGGCATATATTCTTCACATTTATTCCCTTAATTGCGGTATTTTTATGATCTCGTGTAGTGTATCTAGCTTGGATTTGTCTCTTATTTATGCTACTAACCTTTTTTGGCAAGTATTTCGTATTTTGTGTATTTCTCATGTGTTTTACAGGTATTTCATGCAAGTTAGTGTGAAGGAGAACTCAAAACAGTGAAAGAAACCAACAAATGGAGCGTTGAAGGGCATTTTCGTAATTTTTCATCCTTAGTCCAGAGGTGGGGCCAACTAGAAAGTTGAAGATCACTACATTACAAGAATACTGGAAAAAATGGCACCTCAATCCGAGCTACGGTGAAGAAGTTACGATGTTTTGAAGTTGCGCGATAATGAAGAGTCTGGATGTGCGGATTTCTGTCATTAATTATGCAGATTTTATGGTGATTGGTTGGCAAAAACTTGTTCCACAAGCGAAATTTGATGTTAAATTCGTGCAACTTGGTACTATAAAAGGCCAAGCCCTAGCATTCTTTTGGTGGAGGCTTAAAAAAATCCTTTTAGGTGGTTTTTATCAAGTTGTAGGAGTAGGATTAGAGAGAGAAAGTTAGATTGTAGTTTTCTTTGGTAGAAGTTTTCATAAACCCTAGTTGTAAGTTTATAGAAGAAGTTTTGTTGGATTCAAATTCATCTCTTTCTCCTCTTGCTAAATACAAGTATCAATTTCTATTCTCTATTTTATTTTTCCATTCAATTCTTAATTGTTTTGCAAATTGTTAACAATGTTTGTTAGAGTTTTCTTTTGTTTTCATCATGTTTAGCTAATTTTAAAGGGTTGGGATGCATGAACCCATCCCGATGTAATTTATCTACGTAGGAAATAGAATTTAAATTTAAATTTGAAAGAATCGTGTAAGAGAAGTTCACAATCATCCTAGATCTTTTAATCTCTCTTGCCCTAGGTTCTTGGGATATTTAAGAATATGATGTGCGTGTAATTATTTAGCACCGCTTTATATTTATCTTTGATTTCATATGATGCGGGCTTGAACCTCATATATGTAATGCTTAGGATCTATAAAGACTGGATTCATTCAAATTTATAATTTACAATTCTAGTATTCTAATGGGTAATTACTAGGGATTGGGGGATTGTATTCCAACCTATTTCCTCATTCATTTTAATTAGTTTTATAAATTTGTTCCAACTTATTTCCCCTTGTCAACCATCATCATCTTTTTCACTTTTATTTTGGAAGTAATAAATCAATTAAATTCTATAAAACATTCACTGTGGATTCGATACCCAGACTCGCCACTATACTCCTTAAGAAGTGTAGTTACAAGTTTAGTTTTTTTTGTATTGAGATTGGAAGCCGATAACAACGACTAGCGTATTACACGAACGCTCAGTTTTCCACTTCATCAGCTCTGTTGGATAGGACGGATTTTATTGTTTGAAACCTCATACGGCTCCCAACAATCTTTGGGAGCATCTTCTTCCTCCAAATCGTCATACCTATCCTCAGGGCAAGGGTGTCCTTGCCTCCCCAGGCACAAACATCTAGGGTCAGCAATGTCCCTCCTCCGCTGAGGCATAGGTTGGTCTTTCCGTGGTGCCTGGGGTGGTCCCATGGCGTCAGGATGAGGCTGAACAGCCGTCGGAGTGATCATTTCCGGTGAGACTCCAGGTGGCCTCATCATATCTTGACTGAGCTGTGAAAATTGCTCCTGCATTGCTTGTTGCGTTGCAGCCAAAGACCTCAAGGCTGCGGCCACCTTTGCCATTTTGGATTGTGGCGGTGCCTAGCTGGATCTAGGTCCACCGGCCCCAGGCAGTGGAAAAGGTGGTGGTAATTCCGGTGCTATGCATTAGCACTAAAGAGCTGGTGTAGTAGACGAGCTTAATACCTTACAGGACCTCTTTCAATGGTGAAATATCTCCACGCAAGGGGTGAGGCCTGGTTCACCACCAGAGTCTCTGGTGAGGTTAAGCAACAGATGAGGAAGAGATAGCTACACGGTTCCCACAGACGGCGCCAAAATGATGATGCAGGAAATAGCACCACCCTTCAAGGTGTTTGTAAGCACAAACTAGTGTTAATAATGGCAGCATATGAGTATACTATATATATAAGAGATGGTGGTGGGGAGAAGAGGATTAACACCGGAAGATAAGTGGTTCAGCCAATCAGGCCTACATCCACTGTGCAAGTGTGTGATTAATATCACTGTATGAGGACACTAATGGCCATGGATACAATATCTCAAGATTTCTCTCTCTACTGTATATTTGGACAGAGTTTCAGTTGGGGTTTCCAATTTTGGGGATCCTTTACAAGGTAGAGGATGACCTCTATATATAGTGCCTGGGGGGTGTAATGTACCCTTAGCATGCAATGAGCATGTGCACGAGAATCGAACCAGTATGAGAATGACACCTGGATAATCTCATGTAGATAATGATGACCTCAATATTCCCTCACGTGAGGGTAATGATTTAGTTATAACTGATTGTGTACACGTGTTCTCAATAATACATATGCTGATAAAGACTCGGCCATCTGTGAATGGTCCTAACCTCGGCCTAGAAGAGGACGTGGTGGTGACCTTGGCTCAGTGGGAGAGCTGAGGTAAGGCATGTTGAGCTGTTACCTCGGCCTGGGCCGAGGTAATGGTGGCATAGCAGGAACGTCGGCTAATCCCCAGTCGAGATTGGTTATGATGATGGTGGCAACCTCGGCTTGCATCTGGCCGAGATTGCAAGCCTTGGATGACCTGATGAATAACTGCCTCTATGGATCATGAAGACCTCTCCTACTTAGGTAACTAGTAACGTCGGCCGTGGCTGACCTTGCTTAGGATGAGACCGTTGGAGGCCATTTTAAGGCCCTTCCGACCTCGGCCATCTCCCTGGCCGAGGTTTACGTCTTTGAGCAGTTGGGCACATATATGGTGTATCACCAACTATTATTTAATTTTCCCATGCGGTCCCAATTTTTTCAATAATCTTTTTGAGGGAAAGATTGCTTCTATTGTATATCGTGATCTTTGATGATTTTGTTAAAGGATTGTACGAACCCACGATCATAACCTTGGATATTGTAGAGAACTTTTAGTCTTTTTTTCCATCCGAATGAGACAATTCCTCATAAAATTTTTGGATCCATTTAACTTCATTGAACTTTCTCTCTAGTATGATGCATAAATAAGGAATTCAAGTTCAACAAGAAGCCCTACCACTAGTTTATATACTAAAGAGAACAGTGTAGATCAAGAAGGTTTGTGGATTGATGTGTGTTATCCCCAAAGTGAATATGTAATTTTATCATCCTTTTCTCTTTAGTTGCCAGTCATCTTGATAATTATAAACTTAAGGCTCTTGTTTATATTTTTAATACCCCTATTTATTTGCAGTTGGTGGGAAAAAGAATTACTCAAAAGGTAGTCTATTGTGATAGAGTATGTTGTTGCGGATGAGCTTTGCGATTTTCATAGCATTAAGGACAACACATGATTCAACTTCAGCCTACTTAGTGAAGTTATAAATGGAGACGAGGATAAAATCACTCCCATTAGATGACTCAGGATTCATTTTTCCAATGAAGTTTATTCCTCATGTCGAGAAGGGTCGTAGAGAGGTCATGTTTTATAATTCATATGGAGGCAAGTGATGGAGATTATCCAATTGTCGGCACCTTAAATATCTCATGACATACATCATGAAGTCATGCAACATGGTGGTATTTTAATACCTTTGTCAAATAATATTCTTGGCTAGCATGTGAGTGATCGTATGGAGATCATACTCTTCAATGTGGATTTGGTGCATGACTTATTCAGTTTTCCCTTGTTATACATTCTAAATAAGTATCGTCTAAGTTTCTCTTAAAAAGGTCTTTATCATGGATAATTCATTATGACATGAGTATTCGTAGAGTGATTTGGTCTTTTTTAAGACACCCTTGAGGGTAAACTCCATGCTTTAGCAAATGATAAATGTTGTAGTGCCATAAATCCCCTGTTAAAGTCTTCATTAGTGATCAGTTCGTTGTGGTAGGAATATAACAGTTTAAGTTGTTTCGATTCTAGTAAATGAGAAATTGCCACACCTTTGAGTATATCAACTATAGAGTCTAGGGTAGCGAATATTGTTGGGGTTTTATTCTTACTACCATGTTTTATGGGGTTTATTATTTATTCATAAAGAATTTCCTTAACTCGTTTAAAATATTAATCATATTTGTGGGAATACTTTATAATAATATATAAATATATTATGCATGTAGGCCAATTATACTCACTAGAAATTATGATCAAATGGATTCGGCTCGATCACGAAAAATTAGAATTACGATTGTAGTATGATTGAACAATTCACATCTTAGATAGGAAGTCTTATTAATAAAGTTGCATGTAAAAGTTTAGTATTTTATCTTAACTATGAAAACATGTCTGATGGTTCAGGAACTTGCATGATAATTAAAGGAATATTTTACTGGTACATTAGGAATGTGTTAAACAGAACCAAGGGTGATATTCTAGTATACGTTCTTATTAGATTAGATTCTCACAATTTCATGCTTTTTAATTAGTGTATAAATTCTTAATCACGAGGGATATGAGGATTGAGGCAGTTACATAGTTATTTCTATGACATTATATGGGTGATATTAAATGTATTGGGTCAATGATATCTGTACATTCGGTAATAATTATATAAATATAAGATTGTGAGATGTTAACGGTATCTACCCAATTAAAATTAATTTAATAGTTAAGAGATAATTTTCCTTTTAAATTAACTATGGGTTAAAATCATCCTAAAAGTCTATATGACAATTTTTTTTATCAAGATTAGAAATCAATTAGTTTTATCTTTAAGTTAATACAAGTGATTTTAAAATGTGTAAAGATAAATAAATTCACACAACATTTGATGTACAAGAACCTCAGACTAAAATGAACAAAAAATTTAATATAGTAGAGTTTTATGAATTAGAAAGGATGAATTTCAATAACACAATGCACCAATTTACTATCTACTCTTTCACATAATATTCTACCAGGAGAGCGCCAAAAGTTGGAGAACACTACACAAACTTGACCGATTTTTGACTCATCCAATGTTTTCAAATTTTATGTCTTATTTAAAGTGGAATACGACTTTGTTCCAAGGCAACATAACCATCGACTACAACTAGGATGTGTGAGTATATTGTATGGTTAAAAATATATAGTAAAAGGTTTGGTTTCTCTGAAAATTGACAATGTGTTATTCAACGTTGAAATAAGACCATACTCAAGAATAAACTATTTTGGAAAATGATTTTTCAAAACAAGATTGAGTATAAAAGTCTTACTTTCAAGGATTTAAGAATGAATCACAAATCTTAAAACGCGCACATGAGATGAACTAAGGAAGTTCTCTTGGAAAAGCTGAATATTTTTTATTTTTTTTCTTATAAAAGTTCAACTCGAAATCAACATGAAAGAAAGAGCTAAGGCAGGGTTTGTATACAACTTGTGTAAGAAGACAAGTGGGATAAAACTCAAGTTATTTAACCCAAGTGGATATAATAAATCATTATTAGTGGTCGAAAAAATATTTTCTCAAGCCACAACTTCCAATGAGACCAATATGGCAAGATTTCAAAATGTGGCAAATCTAAAGGCTTCATGGACTATACATTGCATCAATGTTATTGTTTGCTGATGTGAAAGTTAAAAGACCAAGTTCACACATGTAATCATAGTTTTTCAATGTAGGTTAACATATGTCACGATCGTCGAACTAGATGCTTCGCTGACATGAAGTCATGTCTCGCGTTGAGGGGACCATTATACGAATGAGGTCGCTATATTACCCCCATATTTTTATGCATAACTATTTTTATGGAAAATGGGGATTAATTAAATTAAAGGAAGAAAATTTAAATTGAAATTAATCCGATTTTATGATAATAATCACTAACGGGATGAGATTTAGTAATTATTGAAATAATAGTATGTCTAGGAATGAGATACATGGCAGTTATGTTATAAATATTTGGGATGCGTATGAGTCGCATTAATTGTATATATTTGGGGGGTTAAAAGATAATTTATTTTTGTATAACTCGGACGACTGTTTTGAGTGCGCCAGAGTGTCCGTAAGGGTCGAAATAGTCAGAAAACACTATTCGGGTATGTTATTTGGAGTCCGAAACTTTTTAACCCAAAATGGCACCCCGGAGGGGTATTTTGGTTTTTTGAAATTTTAAGGTAATTAAATGGACGAAAATTGAGTTAATTAAAAAGGCACTAAGGGTTAGTGGCTGTCAGTTTCAACCTACGTGAGAAGAGAGGGAAAGAGAGAGAGAGAGAACCAAGGAAGAAGAAGGATACTCCATTGGAGCCTTAGCCAAGAATTCAACCTTTCACAACAAAAAGTACACCAATGCGTAGATCGTGTCAGGATGATCGTTCCTATACCAATTTCAACCCTCAAATCAAAAGTTCATTTTAAGGCAAGTGATTATCTTGCTCTTCTCTTAGCAATTATTACCCCTGTTAACATATATTGAGGTTTTAGAACAACAAATACCAATTTGGGTTTTCCTATAATGAAATCGTGTAGAAATATTTAGAAAAATCTAATGGGGGGTTGCATGTAGAGGATTTTTCCCCTTAATAGAAATGTGAAAGTTGATGAACTAGATGTAAATCACAAATTAAAAGGGAGTCTTTATGAACAAATAAATTATGGGTTCACGTTAATAAAGTTAGTGGTAAAATTTGGGATTTATTGATATTACATGATGATTAGAAGGATTTGACCTCCAAAATTATGTTATTATGTGTTCTAAGATGACTTAGGATAGTGGGAAACATTGTATTTGGGTTGGAGTGAATTTAGGTTGAGTTTTGATTGATAAAAATTGGGAAAAATGAAGTTGAAAGACGAACTGGGCAACTTCGGAAATTTCGTTAGAAGTCCAACCCAAGTCATTCGAACGACCTCATTCGAACGAGGTTTCTAATGAGATTCCAGTAGCCCTTTTAACGAGTTTGGTGGTTCGTTCGAAACCTCGTTCGAACGAGATTTTTGGGCCTTCTAACGAGATTCGAGAATGGTCCTTTTTAAGCCGATTTTGTTTAGAACTTCCCGTAGGCTTATTTTAATGAGTGTTAAACTCGAATGATCGTTGAGTGACTTATATTGATAATTAATAGTGAGAGGAAAATATGTCTACCCTCGGAAGGTATAAAATTCATAAAATTGAGGAGGTGCGAAAATACAAGGTAGGGTATACACGAATAAAGTACGGGTTATAATAAGAGTTAAAATACGTACTGCAAACACTAGACTGTGGGAAAGATAATGAATTCATATAAGTGGTGTGCATGCTTATTGTTCAAAATATTATGTGCATATATACCTAGCTACTGGCTATCGAACGGAGGTTAACGCATTGTGGACAACCGAATCTTGTGTGCCTTCAGGGGATTTAGAGTTGTACCACTAGAGCATGGAATCTAGGTACGGGCTATCAGTGAGAACGATAGTGATAAGGTGCGTAGGTATGTGCGTAGCCCATCGGCTTGGGACTATGTTCGCCTCCAATATGTGTTTATGTTTCTATTAGTTCTCAAGAGATTGAACCTGTTATCCTCTATGCGTGAGCTTTGCAAATGGACTAGATAGCCGAGTATGCGTAGTACTAATGGGTTCTTAACCAAGGATGTAATATTTCTATACTTACATAATTTGATATGTATACATAAAGAGAATAAGGTGTGTATACCGGAAGTCATGTTTGTTGCGTTTTTCTATTGTCAATATTGTTATTTGTACACTTATGATATTATCAATTGGGTAATTAGAAGAATATGAGAATAACCTAAAGAAATCCTAATTCTATATTGAAATCATAAGTACGTCAGTTTTTACGTTATTTAGAGAGACTTTCAAACTTCATATTATACACTTAGTAGTCAGTAAGGGTATCATGACTAGTATAGGTAGTTAGGATCGTTAGATGTGCACACTAGATTGAGGGGTGAGTATCTCAAGGGAGTACGCTAAGTTAACTTGATTAATAAATGTGCTAATTGAATAAATTTAAGCACTTGCTATTTTAAACTGTTTTCAACTCAGGCTTTAACCCGTTTTTCTTTCTATCTTTCGATTATTCCCTTATTTTAGGTGCCCGACCACATGGACACCAACCTTAGGAGACTCTATTCAGTTGTCGTTCTGTTGCTGCTGTGGAAGCTGCAGGATTATTGCTAGTAGAAGATTCAGTCTATATTCATCTTGCTTGGACATGTCATCCTTACTCATGCTTACTTTCAAAGATTTATTCGTTTTAAAATCTCTTTTGTATTTGGTTTCTTCCATTTGATTTATTGTATGGGATTTTACTTGGAGATGTTTACTCCAACCATTTATTTTACTTCAGTCGGAATGTACTTATGTTACTGTGATGCATGGTGTTTATTGATATTCTTTTGGTAGTAGTTAATGACAAGATAAAATTTGGATATCAACCTTTTTAAAATACTAGGTGGTTAGTTTTATTAAATTTAAAATTTGAGTTGTCGGCAGTGATGTATTATCTGAACCAACTTGATATTCTGAAATTGATTAATTAAGGACTGATCACCCGGTAATTAATTAGGCGGGGTGTCACAGGTGGTATCAGATCATCAGGTTCTATTGTCCTTAGGATCTGTACGGTTTATTATGTTTTCGCATATCTTCCTTGATATAGAGCCCTATATATTAGGATTTTTGTACTCTTTATATGTTTTACGTTCTTCTACTAATTTGAGAACATAACTGTAGACTTATGAAATTTTTCGCTCTTTTTAGATGCCTCCTAAACGTGCACACAAAATTCCAAGGGAAGCCCATTCGGAGGCTCAGCTTGCACCCAGTCAGGGTATGATGAATGTCGCTGAAGTGGAAGCCAATGTGGCTCAGGCAGTCAATGTTTCTTTGGCCATAGCGCAACAGGAACCACCTCAGGCACTGGTGGTGGCTCCAGTTCAGGCCCAGGTTTTCCCGTCTGCTTGGGAACGTGTTAGGGATGCTTTTCAAAAGGTGCATCCTCTGGAGTTTTCAGGGAGCTCTGATATAGTCATAGCAATCCAATAGAAAAATGACATTTAAAGGCATTTGAGGATGCACGAGTGCATGGAAGTGCAGAGTCAGATTTTGGCCACATTCATACTAGTGGGGGAAGCACTGCAGTGGTGGGAGTTCATCACCACCTCCTAAGTATTCAAGATTTTGGGTGCGGTTCGACCGCAAGTATTTTCCTTCGGCTGTCCAGACAGAGATGAGTCAAAAGTTAGCAAATCTGAAGCAAGAGGGAAAGACCGTGGCAGAATACGAGGCAGAGTTTACTAATCTCCTTAATATTATACCGAGTGAGATTCCGACCGAAGAGAAAAAGATTCAGAGCTTCATGGAGGATCCACCAACAAGGGGATCCTAAGAGGTTCATGTCAAAAGGTTTTAGACATGGTCAGGGAGGCATTCTACATGGCCATCAGGGCCAGCAGGGCCATCCGCAGTTTCAGTAGGGCCAAAATGGCTAAGGGAGGGGTGGTAACTGCCATCAGGGCTGGGGACAACAGCAGCGACAGAGGGGAGGACCTTTATCAGGGAGATGTTTCACGTGTGGCAACACTGGCCACAAATGCCAGGACTGCCCTCAGAAGGGTAAGGGCCAGCAGCAGCAGCGGGGTGTCCGTCAGGTACCCCGAAGACTATTATTTCCCGCAGCCCTCCCAGTACCTCAATAGATGGCAGCATTGCCACCCATCCCATCTGCCCTAGTTCAGCAAGGGCAGCTTCAGTATGGATGAGTTTACAATCTGCACCAATCCGCAGTCCCGCAGGACCCACCAGTGATTGAGGGTATGTTTTCTATCAAGGGGACTCTGGGGCGCATTTTATTTGACACGGGAGCCACACACTACATTATTACCATGGGATTTTTGAGTACTATGGGGTTATTTGATACAGCAGAGGGTATGACCACTTGTGTGGATTTGCCACTGAGTAGGGATTTCGTTATTTCTTTTATTTATCGAGGGGTAAGTATAGATATTGGGAGATTTATCTTACCCGCTGACATGCTCGTATTAGATATGTCCGAGTACGACGCGATTATCGGTATGTATTGGCTTGTCAGGTATAGGTCCATGATTAACTGTTATAGTAAGAGTATAGTTTTTGCTATACCCGGATAGGAGATGTTTCTGGTGGCGATGCCTCGCTCTGAGGAAGGATCGTTCACTCATTTATACTATATAGAGGAGGAGACCTCTACGGAGGTTGTGGTACATCTTAATTCGATTCCTATAGTTCTAGAGTTTTTCGATGTGTTTCAGGAGATTTCGAGGTTACCACCGAGTAGAGAGATAGACTTCGTCATTGATTTAGCGCCAGATACTTGATCGATAGTTCGTGCACCTTATCGCATGGCTCCAGCAGAGATGAGGGAGTTGCGTGACCAGATTGAGCAGTTATTGGGGTAGGGGTTTATCCATCGGAGTACTTTGTCGTGGGGTTCTCCCGTATTGTTCGTTAAGAAGATAGATGGATCGTTAAGGTTATGTGTTTATTACCGGGAGTTGAATAAAGTCACGATATGGAATAAATATCCATTGCCTAAAATCGATGACTTATTCGACCAGTTGAGAGGAACTACTTTCTTCTTAAAGACTGATTTGAGATCGGGGTACCATTAGCTACGTATCAGGGAATAGGATGTGTAGAAGACTGCTTTCCTAACGAGATATGGTTCCTACGAATTTAGGGCTATGCCCTTCGGGCTAACCAACGCCCCAGTCGTGTTCATGGACTTGATGAACAGGGTGTTCAGAGAGTTCCTGGACCAGTTCGTCATCGTATTCATAGATGACATTCTGGCTTACTCACAGACCGAGGAGGACCATGCCGAGCACTTGAGACAAGTTTTGTAGACATTTCACCAGTATCAATTGTACACAAAATACGAGAAATGTGGATTTTGGCTGAAGGAGGTACAGTTTTTGGGGCATATCATCTCTAATAGAGGGATATTCGTGGATCCGAGGAAGGTGTCAGCAGTGAGGGAGTTGGGACAGCCCATGACACCGATCGAGTTACGTAGTTTCTTGGGTTTAGTCGGATACTACAGGAGATTCATTCGGGGGTTTTTAAAGATAGCGGGTCCGTTGACGCACTTGACTCATAAAGGGCTGTCATTTATCTGAAGTGATGTCTGTCTGCTAGCCTTCGATAAATTGAAAGATAAGTCAACCTCTGCACCAGTGTTAGCATTACCCAAGCTGGGAGTGGAGTATCTAGTCTACACTGATGCATCCTTATTAGGACTTGGAGGCATACTTCATTAGGAAGATCAGGCTATAACTTATGCCTACCGTAAGCTTAAGTCTCACAAGAGGAATTACCCCACCCATGACTTGGATAGCAGCAGTTGTATTCGCACTTCGGATTTGGAGACACTTCCTACTAGGGGAGAAATTTCGCTTATTCATGGACCACAACTCACTACAGTACCTCTTCACACAGAAGGAGTTAAATATGAATCAACATCGGTGGCTAGAGTTCATGAAGGATTATCAATTTGATATCCAATACCACCCGAGGAAGGCTAACATAGTAGCAGACGCGTTGAGCCGAAGGCCGGTTGGTGAGGTGTCCGAGGTGTGGAAAGAAAAATGGAAGGAGTTAGGGAACCATGATGCAGTGGCTCAATCGTTTATGTCTGTAATGACGTTTATGCCCCAGATTATTAAGGGAGTAGTACAGGCTCAGGTAGATGATTCACTCTGCCAAAGCCAGATAGTGAAGCTGCTTGCCAAGGGGGCAGAGTCTTACACTGTGGGTTCAGACGGGGGCCTACGTTTCAACGGGAGATTGGTTATTCCTGGGGATGAAAATCTGCGACACAAGGTGATGACAGAGTCGCAAGATTCTTGATTTGCAGTGCATCCCGGTGGGGATATGATGTAGCAGGACATGCATCGATAGTACTGGTGGAGCGAAATGAAGAAGGATATTGCCGAGTTTGTCTCAAAATGTGCCACTTGTCAGCTGGTAAAGGTGGACCACCAGAGATCGGCGGGACTTCTATAGCCATTAGAGGTTAAAATGTGGAAATGGGAGAGCATTTCCATGGATTTCATCACAGGACTACCTACATCACAGAGGGGTCACGATTCGATATTGGTGATAGTGGATCGGTTGACCAAGGTAGTCCACTTTCTGCCAGTCAAGACAGACTACATCGCGGGACCGTATGCCCAATTATTCATAGCAGAGATAGCTAGACTCCACGGAGTGCCCCTCAATATCGTGTTTGATAGAGACAAGGTATTCATTTCTCGATTTTAGGAGTGTTTTTAGGAGGCATTGGGTACGAAGTTACGGTTGAGCACAACCTATCACCCACAGAAGGATGGTGAGACAGAGTGAACGAACTCAATATTGGAGGATATGTTACGGATGTGCATCATTGATTTTGGCGGAGGTTGGGAGCAGTACCTTCCATTAGTGGTGTTTGCCTATAACAACTCCTACCAGTTTACGATCGGTATGGCTCCATTCGAGGCCCTATAAGGCAGACCTTATCGCTCCCCAACATATTGGCTAGAGGTGGGGGATAATAAGTTACTGGGCCCGGAGATAATTCAGGATACTTCGGCAAAGATAGAGTTGATACGAAGCCGTATTCGAGTTGCTCAAGATAGGCAGAAGAGTTATGCTAATGCAAAATGTTATTTTTGAGAGTTCAACATTGGGGATCAGGTATTACTTCGGGTGTCTCCTATGAAGGGAGTTATGCTCTTTGGGAAGAAGGGAAAGTTGGTGCCTAGGTATGTAGGGCCATTCCCCATCATTAAGAGGATTGGGCCAGTTCTTTATAGACTTGGATTACCGGAGCACTTACATAGAGTCCATGACGTGTTTCATATCTCTTATCTGAGGAGATTTCTTCGAGATGATTTGGCCCATACTCATATTGCATTGGAGGAGATAAACTTACAGCCTGATATCTCATACGAGGAAGGAGCGGTTGCTATCCTGGCTCGTAGTGAGAGGAAGTTGAGGTTGAAAGTAGTACCAATAGTATGTGTCCAGTGGCGGCACCATAAGTTTGAGGAATAAGCTTGGGAGTGGGAGGATGACATGCATGAAATTTATCCAGAGTTATTCTTGCCAGGTATATATATTCTTTTCCGAATTTTGGGACGAAATTCTATTATTAGAGGGAAGTATGTAATACCCCATATTTTTACGCATAACTATTTTTATGGAAAATGGGGATTAATTAAATTAAAGGAAGAAAATTTAAATTTAAATTAATCTGTTTTTATGATAATAATCACTAACTGGACGAGAGTTAGTAATTATTGAAATAATACTATGGTCGGGAATGAGATACACGGCAGTTATGTTATAAATATTTGGGATGCGTATGAGTCGCGTTAATTATAAATATTTGGTGGGTTAAAAGATAATTTATTTTTGTATAACTCGGACGACTATTTTGGGTGAACCAGAGTGTCCGGAAGGGTCGAAATAGTCAGAAAACACTATTCGGGTATGTTATTTAGAGTCCGAAACTTTTTAACCCAAAATGGCACCCTGGAGGGGTATTTTGGAATTTAAGGTAATTAAATGGACGAAAATTGGGTGTATTAAAAAGGCATTAAAGGTTAGTGGCTATCAGTTTCAATCTACGTGAGAAGAGAGGTAAAGAGAGAGAGAGAACCAAGGAAGAAGAAGGAGACTCCATTGGAGCCTTAGCCAAGGATTCAACCTTTCACAACAAAAAGTACACCAACGCATAGATCGTGTCAGGAGGATCGTTCCTATACCAATTTCAACCCGCAAATCAAAAGTTCATTTTAAGGCAAGTGATTATCTTGCTCTTCTCTTAGAAATTATTACTCTTATTAACATATCTTGAGGTTTTAGAACAACGAATACCAATTTGGGTTTTCCTATGATGAAATAGTGTAAAAATATTTAGAAAAATCTGATGGGGGTTTGCATGTAGAGGATTTTTCCCCTTAATATAAATGTGAAAGTTGATGAACTAGATGTAAATCACAAATTAAAAGGGAGTCTTTATGAACAAATAAATTATGGGTTCACGTTAATAGAGTTAGTGGTAAAATTTGGGATTTATTGATATTACATGATGATTAGAAGGATTTGACCTCCAAAATTATGTTATTATGTGTTCTAAGATGACTTAGGATAGTGGGAAGCATTGTATTTAGGTTGGAGTGAATTTAGGTTGAGTTTTGAGTGATAAAAATTGGGAAAAACGAAGTTGAGAGACGAACTTGGCAACTTCAGAAATTTCGTTAGAAGTCCAGCCCAGGTCGTTCGAACGATCTCGTTCGAACGAGACTTCTAACGAGATTCCAGTATCTCTTCTAACGAGTTTGGTGGTTCATTACAAACCATTCGTTCTAACAACCCTCGATCGAACGACCCTCGTACGAACGAGATTTCTGAGCCTTCTAATGAGATTCTAAAATGGTCCTTTTTAAGCTGATTTTGTTTTGAACTTCCCGTAGGCTTATTTTAAAGAGTGTTAAACTAGAATGATCGTCGAGTGAGTTATATTGATAATTAACAGTGAGAGGAAAATATGTCGACCCTCGGAAGGTATAAAATTCATAAAATTGAGGAGGTGAGAAAATACAAGGTAGGGTATACACGAATAAAGTACGGGTTATAATAAGAGTTAAAATACGTATTGCACACACTAGACTGTAGGAAACCTAATGAATTCATATAAGTGGTGTGCACGCTTATTGTTCAAAATATTATGTTTATAACATACCTAGCTACTGGCTATCGAACGGAGGTTAACGCGTTGTGGACAACCGAGTCTTGTGTGCCTTCGGGGAATTTAGAGTTGTACCACTAGAGCATGGAATCTAGGTACGGGCTATCAGTGAGAACGATAGTGATGACGGTCGTATGGGTGCTTAGGTATGTGCGTAGCCCATCGGCTTGGGACTATGTTCGCCTCCAATATGTGTTTATGTTTCTATTGGTTCTCGAGAGATTGAACCTATTATCCTCTATGCGTAAGCTTTGCAAATGGACTAGATAGTCGAGTATGCATAGTACTAATGGGTTATTAACCAAGGATGTAATATTGCTATACTTATATAATTTGATATGTATACATAAAGCGAATAAGGCGTGTATACCGGAAGTCATGTTTGTTACCTTTTTCTGTTGTCAATTTGTTATTTGTACACTTATGATATTATCAGTTGGGCATTTAGAAGAATATGAGAATAACCTAAATAAATCCTAATTTTATATTGAAATCATAAGTACGTCGGTTTTTACGTTATTTAGAGAGACTTTCAAACTTCATATTATACACTTAGTAGTCAATCAGGGTATCATGATTAGTATGGGTAGTTAGGCTCGTTAGACATGCACACTAGATTGAGGGGTGAGTATCTCAAGGGAGTGTGATAAGTTAACTTGATTAATAATTTTGCTAATTGAATCAATTTAAGCACTTGTTATTTTAAACTGTTTTCAACTCGGGCTCTGGCCCATTTTTCTATCTATCTTTCTACTGTTCCCTTATTTTAGGTGCGCGGCCATAAGGACACCAACCTTAGGAGACTCTATTCAGTTGTCGTGTTATAGATACTGTGGAAGCTGCAGGATTATTTCTTGTAGACAATTTAGTCTATCCTTCCTTTTTCAGTATTCATCTTGCTTGGACATGTCGTCCTTACTCATGCTTACTTTCAGATATTTAGTCGTTTTAAATTCTCTTTTGGATTTGGTTTCTTCCATTTGATTTATTGTGTGGGATTGTATTTGGAGATGTTTACTCCAACCATTTATTTTACTTCGGTCGGATTGTACTTATGTTACTGTGATGCATGGTGTTTATTAATATTCTTTTGGTAGTATTTAATGACAAGATAAAATTTGGACATCAACCTTTTTAAAATACTAGGTGGTTAATTTTATTAAATTTAAAATTTGAGTTCTCGGCAGTGATGCATTATCTGAACCAACTTGATATTCTGAAATTGATTAATTAAGGATTGATCACCCGATAATTAATTAGGCGGGGTGTCATAGTCGCATAAGAGACTAGAGACTTAAACTAACTAAGTTTATAAAGTCGCGACCAGTGAACTTTACAAGTTGTTGATGCAAATTCTTGTGTCATTGTAGCGAGATTCTGGTGAAAAAGTTCCATATGAAAATATAAATTGCCCCGCTTTATATTATTTCACAGAACATAAAATTTCCCTTGTTCAACCTAGGATAAAAAAAATTCTAAATAAAAAAGATGTAGTTTAACAACATAAGCTTCTATATTGAATTAACGTAACATCTTGTATTTAGCAATCTCAAAAGAACTATAAGGTTAAAAAAAATAAGAATTTCCAGTTATGAAAATTATTTTAAACAATGGTGAGTCTATGTTCGCTAGAAAATATACCTTTATCGTAAGTGATTAACTCGGACACTGAAATGAGTGATCCGATATGAGTTTGGTGAATGTTTTTGAAGACCTTACATACTATAATCAAAGTGTGTTTCACCTTACGGAATAAGACAATACTAGAGTCATGGTGCACATGATTATACAGTCTTATAATATCCCCCTTTGTCTATTTCGTGACAAAAACACATGAAACAAAAATTGCAAGCAACTGAATGAAATCTATCACCTATGACACGACTTGTCTATCCAAATGCATATAAGATAGACACAATGTAATTAGAAGAAACTAAATATAAGACACTCAAATACTTATTCACTGAGCTTCTTGCACCTCTTTTCATAGGTCACACACTAGTATTATCATTAAATACCTATGTGTAATATTAAGATAAAAAAGTATAAGAAGAATATGATCAAACATGGGGATATAACAATGTATATATGTAAATATCATGCTACTAAAGTAACTACCCCTCAACTATTCAATTCCTCTAAATAAGCATAAAATAGCATACAAACACTTTCTCTAATCCAACATGATCAAGACCATGTACTCTTCATATCTACTAACTTATCCCCCTATTTGTCACGTAAATATACAAAGGAAAGAACTAAGCACATAATGACATAAAATAAAGCTAAGCAACTAACTAGAGTAAACATGCCAATTGACCAATAAAATGAGATATAACCATATAACGAGTGAAAAATTGGTACAATAATATGCTAAATATGTAATATGTGCTAAATAGGTGTAAGATAACACATCACAAACTACACATGGAGGTGCAAAATATATTAAAGCAAAGATATACATTAAATTCATTACTTATAAGCATATAATAAATAAGATTTCTGAATTTATATAAGATATAATCAATAATCAATAAACACTAAATCCTAACTCGTAAACCACCAAAAGACTTACAACAAACAACAACTTCTCACTTTTATTTCGTATTATTCATAAAACTCTTAAGACCCCAAAAGTCTAACTTAACATCATGAAAGATGTCGTTAACTTAATCTAGATGAATATTGGTGTCACATTGATATTCTTTAGAAAACTGTGAAGAGGAAGAACAAAAGAATGAAAGTACATTTCGACATTTATCAAGCCAATGAAAGTTGAGAATGTAGAGAGGAAGCTAACTAAGCATCCATTTCATCCAAATTTTCTTAAGAAGTAGTATTCACTTCAAGTTTATGAGAAGTACAAGAAGGAAATGAAGGATGACGTCGAGGAGGCCAAGCATACGCTGGTATAAGAGGATCGATGTAATCATGTAAATGAGTTATCAATCGATATTATAGTTTCATTGTGATAATCCGCTCATGTTTTTTTGTAACTTCATCCAGAAGAAACAGAGACCTTAACTCCAATAGCAAGTCCCAAATCAAATGATTGATAGGCGATGGGTGAGACTTCATCTCGTCCTTGAAACGATCCATAATAAGGTCAAACATCATGAACATAAAATTTCAATGATACGCATCATTCCCAATGGCATACACTAAGTTCTCATTTTCAAAGAAATTTTGTGCGGACACATAGTCTAATAAAATTCTTGCGGAGATCACTGAATTGACAATGTAAAAATCCTTAGCCAATAATACTTTAGGAAAATTCTTACAGGAACAACTAGGGTAGTGTGTTTCACTCATAAGCATCATTTAAATGTAGAGGACGCGGGACTATTCTTAAGAAATTGGTAATTGGGTGTATTTTACGTCAATATCATAGTAATTTGTAATCATCTCTATCATATATATACTTATACGTCACGAACCTTATCATTAAGGGTAACTAATACCATATGTTCTTTACCCTCCATAACAAATGCATAAAAGGCCCACAAGTTTCGAATGGATAATTCTAATTAATAGCATTCCAAATGCACAAAGCACTCAGAGAGCAAATCATCAAATCTAGAATGGTGTTGGTATATGTCAAGGCACGTGGATGCGCTTTGAAATCCATCTCCATAGCTTGAAATCAGTAACAAAGATAAAAATCACAAAAAATCCTATAAATAAGTACATTTCATCAATAGATCATCCAAAGGATCCTTATATCAAAATATTTGAAATATTTTTATGTAAGGTACGATGTCAAAAAAGTCTTAATGTAGAATAGAGGTAATAAATTACAAGGATAAACTCAAGATTAACTACTCTAGGATAAAGAAGCTCATCTCAAGATAAATAATATTCATTATAGGCAAAATTAATAACCAAACCAACAAGCTACAACACAAAACCCTAGAGTCTAAGAAAGTATAAATGTACAAAATATAGGAAGAAATTACCATGGTGATGAATAGATGTTTAGATCTAAAATATGAACACTTAAATTTCAAAGGTATGGATATGTAGGAAGAGATATGAAAATAGGGAGCTTGGTTTGAGTAGATATGGGTAAATCTTTGGACTATGTTCATAAAGTAATTTTACTCAAGTTAAACCTATTTGCTGATGCGAAGGTCTTGTTTGTTTGTCACAAATGCGTTAATGCTGTAATGCCAAATGTTTGCGAGGCGCAAACAAATGTGAGTATTAAAAAATTGCAGTAAAATATGTACACAAAGTGTATAAATGAGTCTTCTTAGTTTAAGAAAGTATAATGTATCCCTTTAAAACAAACTTTTATATGGCCATATTTAGTTTCAAAAATTATACTTAAGGATACTCTATATAAAGAATGGTTTCACATTAAAAAGTCATAATGGTTCAAATCACAATCGTTTAAAAAGAAAAATAATTTAAAGACATAACTTGTGGTAGAAGTGAACACAATTAGTACTAACGTACAAAATAGATAATGAACATTAATGTTTGATCTAACTTTTGAAATTTTGGGTTTATGCAGCTTTGAAAAACTTTATTTTTCCATCATTTTGAACTACCACTTTTATCTTCCTTATTTAGCGATCTTTAATTAAAACCTTTAAAGTGTCGTATATTTGGTGTTAACCAATTTTAAATGGATCATGATCTTTGAGATATCGCAAACAAATTCTTTTGTAAGTGGCAACTTTCATAAGAAAAAAATAAATGGGGAATTCATTTCCAATTTTCAAAGGTAAGTATCCATTTTGACCTAATATCACAGTTCTGGCCACTTCTTCTCTCATGAATTTTTTAATTTTAAGCATTTTATTTTTCAACATCATCCATTATCAAATTTTTCTCATACATATGGATTACAAATGACATCCTTTATCTGATGACATTATAGCATTTTAGCATTCCAACCACTCTACTTGATGACATTCACATCCGAACTAGTTTAAATTTTAGGGACTATAAGATTATCGACTATGGTAACTGGAGGAATCCAAATTGTTAAAATACAACTCCAAATTCGATCATCCATTGACAACATGTGTGCCATCATATGATTTTTCCAATATGAATAGTTGCTACCATAAAAAGGTAGAGGTCAGAGAGATGAACTGTAAAGGTAAATTTCCAAGCGAATCAATTTGTATGTATATTGGCTTTATTCTATTTTGAAAAACTTGTTGAGTCATAGGTTAAGATTTGAGTTTTTTTTCCTTAAAGACTAAGATGAGTGATTAAAGACCGTAGCGTCCAAGTCAAAGTGCCATGTCCTACATGTTGAGATTCCTCTTCAACATTCAACGGATCTCAATGAGGTATGAATACATATTATATTTGATCCCTGAAAACATTTAGAATGTTTTGTTTTTAATAAGTTTTGTGACATTTTTCAGAAAAGAATATTTTAAATATTTTAATTTTTATTTTTAAAGTTATTTGAATGAAGTGAGGTTTTCGCCCACATGATTATATACAAGTCGTTTGAACGAGTTTTTGGTTTCGTGCAAATGAGATTTGAGCTAGCTTTGAGCTAAAAAAATTTATCCTAGCTCAAGAATATCGCACGAAGGTCATTTAAAACTGGTTCTAATGAGTTTTATTTTATTCAAACGAGAATGAACAAGTTTTTTGAACGACCTTATGTTTTTTGCTCAAATGAGTTTTCTCGAATTTCACACCAGCTTAAAATTTGCAAATATATATATTTTTACGGGTTTTAAAGTTTGCACAACAGTCTCATTTTTACGGGTTGTGAAAATTATTTTTTCATACCTAACCAAGAGCCTATAATACCATACTTTACACCTTTTTGTTTGAGATCTAAGAATCATCTCTCTCTCTCTCTCTCTCTCTCTCTCACACACACACACACACACACACACACACACACACACACACACACATATATATATATATATATATATATATATATATATATATATATATATATATATATATATATATATATATATATATAATATCTCGTTTGTCTTTCACCAAGACATTTTATCTTCATTAAAAGTTTATTTTGAGCAGTGGATTCCATGTATGCTTTATGCGGTGGTCCATGAGCAATTAGATCTAGTCATTTAATGGTAAGATTGGTGGATACCGAGATGTGGGGAGTGCCGGTGTTGTGATTAGTATTGAAAGATGTCCATCATAAACTATGAAGAAGGTTCTAGGAGTTAAGAGTGCATTATGGCTCGAAGGATTTAAGCCAGTTGAGTAAGTTAAATTTTTCCTTGTATCAATACATATATGATAGTGATTTGCGTAGCTAGGTCATCCAAGGTTTTTCCTGTTATGGGTTTGCCTTTATTTTAATCTTACTTATATCACCTAGATACATGCTTAAGTCAAAATAAAACTGGTAATATTTTTACAAAATACTTCGGTTTAAATTAATGCAAAGTTCAAATTAATTTAATTAATTTGAAAAACTAAAAAATTAGTTTTAGTTTGGAAATCCATATTAACCTCAGAAGCAGTATAGAAATAATAAATTGGTAGTTTAACAGGTAAAATAAATTATCGTTTTGATCCATGTTTTCATTGTTGGGTTAGGATTTGTTGTGTGTCCCTCTCATTGTTTGTTTGTTTCTCTTTATAGCTGATCATAGTGTTAAGCCAACTGAAGTCTTAAGTGATGAGGCCGATTTTGATACTAGAGGAGATTAATGAGATTCATAGTCATGCTAAAAAGTTAACTCATTTGAACTTAAAATTCACAAAAAGAGATAAATTTTTTGAAAAGGAAAATTTGTTCTTAAAGATGAAATTAAATCTTTGCGAACTGTTTAAACTCAAAGAGATATCCCTCATGAAAAGCTCAAGGGCATGAACCATGATTTCCATAATTTAAAAGTGTCAAAGAAAGAGAGTGAGACTAGATTTCGTGTTTTAGAGAGTGATTTAAAGGACCATAATAACGGAGAGACTAGGTTTAAAGAACATTACATAAAAGATAATGAAAAATTATTTGAGTGTCAAAGGCACGAGAGAAGACTCTTAAGGATAAGTTTGCTTACATTGAGGGGGAAATAATCTTTTAGAAATTATTGGAAATATTAAGAAGAAGTTCCTAAAGTTTGAGGAGTCTAAGATTTTTCTTTAGTCTTGAGTTTCAAAGTTAGAAGATGAATTAAAAGACTCAAATTGTTCCACGTTTGATTTGGAATCTAGGTCGAAAAAGTTGGATTCAATATTAGGAATCGTCAAAATAAAAAATGATAAAGTTGATATTTGCTTCGATAATCCGAATATTTCCACTACTAAAGCCAATACCATGTGTTTGAGAGTGTCAACCGTTGCCAAGGACGTTAAAAAGGTCAATCCAAGGGTAAAATTTCTCATTTTTACACATGCTCACATTGTGGTAGGAAATGTCACATTAGAAAGTTTTATTATGATCTTAGAAAAGGTTCTAGGAAGTCTAGATCTCGTGTCACTATGGTTTCCAAAACTCAAGGCATTACGTATTCATCTATTTGGGTTAGAAAATCGAATTTGAAGAAATTGAATGTTAGATTTTTTTATTCTCTTGTCAAAAATATTTAATTTTTTTGTGGAGTTTGGATTTACACATTTTCTGTGGCATATCGCTGTGTTTGAATCTCATTCATTCTATATTTTTCATGTGTGTAGGAAATTTGATTATGATTTACAATGCTTTGGATTGCTCTTAATCATTCGTGCGTGGAGTTGTTCGATATTGATTTTTTTAATGGATCCACTTTGCATATGCCTTCGCATACACTTGCACTAAAGAGTTTTTAGATTTTAACTACTTATGTTGCATGAGATAAGTGAGGTGTTATGCTATCAATCTTATCATATAGAGACTATTTTTATTTGAAAAATATGAGGGTGCAATGGAAAAGGTATATGAAGAGAGAAATATCCTTTTCATGAAATGGCACCCTTGGCAAGATCCTAAAAAAAAAGTGAGGCAATATAAAAGAAAAGAATTGCCAAGTCTATGTTTTGAATTGATCTAAAAAATGTGATATCTAAAAAAAGAGCAAAAAAATGAGATATGTTTATATTAAGGGCGTTATAAGCTAAAGATCAATGCTATAGAACAATGAGTTCTAGTTATTCCTAAATGTTTGATGTTATTGATCATGTAGTCATCAATATTTTCTACGTTAGTGTGCATTGTGTATGTTAGTCCGTTATGAGCTCATTATTTGTCACTTGATGCTAAATCAAAGTTTGATAAATTAATGCGGTCAAATAGAACTCCTTGGACCATCTTAAGTGTTTGGGACATATTTATTTTGTTGTCTAATTCATTCCCCTTTACTCTGTACCATATTTTTAGCCACATTCATGCCATACGAGTGTGGAAAGCTTATGTGTTTTATGATTTTTATACCTTTATATGATTGTACATAATTGGTATCCTTACGCGTGTGTATATATATGGTATGTTTTTTTCATAGAATTTATGTTGCATCTAATCCATGTTTGTCATATGCTTCATATTTGTATCAAATTGCAAGTTATAATGATCATATTGGTATAATTTGTTACATGTTTAGGTTGGTATCATTTTTTTTCATTGAGAGGATTATTTGTGCTTGTGCTGCCAAGTTTGCTTGTCGTTATGTTTCACTTCACATTGCATGATAATGCTTGTTTTACTTTATTTTCACATGTGTTACATTTAGGGGGAGAAGTTATTTTATATTGTGCACTTTACCTTTGTCTATTCCCAAAAAAAAGGGGGAGAAATATTGCCTCAAGTAGGGAAGTCTAACCTAAGAGGGATGTATACTCTAAGGGGGGGATATTTTATGAAGGAGGAGCTTTATTTTCATATGCAGTTTATAATTATTATATTCTCATTGCATTTGAAAGGTGTTTTAAGTTTGCAGATTTAGCAACGATTCAGAAAAGTTTCACAAGAGTGAAGCTACTAATGTTTTTATTTGTCAATCATTTATACTTTTCCTTTTGGGGGTTAGAATTGAGTCTTAAAGAGCTTGATGGCCCAGTAGATGTTTTTATTTTTGATTTTTTTTCCGAGAATAGACAAAGGAGGGTATTTGTAAGGGTAGATTTCCAATCAAGTCAGTTTGTATGTATATTGGCATTATTTCATTTGTACGAAACTTTTTCGAGTTATAATCTAGGATTTGAGTTGTTTATCCTTCAAGCCTATCATGTGTGATTGAAGACCGTCACGACCAAGTCAAAGTAAAATCGAGTACGTGCCAAGTTTTGTATACAACATCCAAAGGAACTCAATGAAGTATAAATACATATTACATTTGATCCCTCGAAACGCTTTGGGTGTTTTATTTTTAATAAGTTTTGAGACATTCCTAAAAGGATTTTTTAAATTATTTTTTTGTTTTGTTTTTAAATTCATTCGAATGAAGTGATGGATTTAATTCAAATGAATGTATATAATAGTTCGAACAAGTTTTTAGTTTCGTTTAAACGAGGTCTAAGCGAGCGTCGAGCGAATAATTTATGTCCTGGCTGAAGAATGTCGCGCGAAGGTAATTCGAGGATGGTTCAAACGAGTTTGGCGATCTTGTTCGAACGAGTTTTGTTTCATTTATATGAGAATTTACAACTCATTCGAACTACCCCATGTTTTTCGCTGAAATAATATTTCTCAAATTACATGTTGATGTAGAAATTGCAAAAAACTATATATATCAGGTTTGCAAAGCAGTTTTGCAAGCACAGATTTCCCATCATCCATAGTGTGTATATCGTATACCGTTACAACCGTCGAAGGAATTTCATGTTCATACATTCAAGAAGGAGGATCCGAATATCAAGTATCTTCAACAACAGTCATCTACGAGATTGATTTTGGTAAGGAATGCGTTCAAGTTTCAAAAATATTTTACGCTAGTATAGGGATATTTTTCTAAACTTTTTTTTAATCAAAATGAGACATTTTTCTATGTTAAAATATTCTTTGGAAGACTCGTAGGTGAGCATTAAAAAATATTTTTTTTCCTTTTACTCGTTCTAACGACAAAGGAATTTCGTTTAAACGATATGCTAATGTCGTTCAAACGACTTGTTCTAACGACATCACATGTCGTTTCTTAGGTCGCAAGATAGGTTGTTCCTTGTTTTCTTCAAACGACCATGTATTTTTTCGCATTTTATAGGTCGTTACTAGGGTCGTTTAAACAACATCTAATGTCATTCAAATGACATCAATAAGTCATTCTAACGACCTGCACCGCCTTAAGTGTTTTACTTTGCTATAAATACCTATTTTGTGAGACTTTTTCATCAAGACTTTTACTGCACGAAAACTGGATATCTGCAGACTTTTAGCCTTCACTTATAGGGCACAAAACCTTGTTTTCTATTAATAAAATCATCCCATATAATTTGGTGAATCGTTTTGGAACCAAAACACTTTTGTCAAAGCTTCTCTACTGATGGAATAATAGCTCTTGCGGGAGCTATTTGCTGATAACTGCGGTCATTGGGGATATTTGAGGGTATTCACTGCTGAAGGAGGAGCTGCGATTCTGAAGGTTCTCAAGGGAATCTTTACTGGTTTGAAGGTCACGATCTTTGTGGATTTTCTGAGGCAAAATTCATTGCAGATTTCTCTATGTAATTGTAAGTTGTGATTTGTAGTTAATAGTGAAATAAAGATTTTTGCCCCTTTCGGGAATTTTTTTTCCTGAATTTGATTGTCCCTGATACTGCCCTTATGATGGTTTGATTTTCATATTTGATTTATATTACATCAATGCATGTTAGGGTTTAATAAATTTGGATAGAAGATTGACGCTAATTAAATAAGTTTAATCCATTTAAAATTTGTGAATTCGAAAAAGAATTGATATAATTCATTCTCAAATTGGTATTAGAGATTTTAGCTCGGATTTTTTCTTTTACAAGTTTCATTTTTAAGGGCTGTGAAAATAGTTTTCCATATCTAAGCAGGAGCTTATAAATGGCTAGTTTACACCCTTCATTTGATATCTAAGAATCATTATACCTATGTATGTTTGAGATCTCTTTTGTCTTGCACCAAGACCTTTTTTCTTCATTGTGAGTTTGTTTTAAGCTGTGGATTTCATACTTGTTCATGCGGTGGTATGTGTGTGTTTGCATGAGTGGATGGAACTTCTCATGCAATTGTAAGATCGGTAGATACCGAGATGTGGGGAGTGCCTGCATTGTGATTACTATTTTAAGGCATCCAACAGAGGTTGTGAAGAAGGTTCAACAAGCAAAGAGTGCATCAAGGCTTGAATGAGTCGAGTCAGTTGAGTAAGACAAATTCTTCCATGTAATGATACTTATATCATAGTGATTTTCATAGCTGGGCCGTTCGAGATTTTTCTCATTATGAGTTTTCCTCGTGCATCATCGGGTTGTGGTTTGCCTTTATTTTACTCTTTCTTATATCACCTAGATGCATGCTTATGTCATGATAAAGTTTGTAAACTATATACGGAACTCTTTGGATTGAATTTGTGCAAAGTTTAAATCGGTTTAATTAATTTGAAAAATTAAAAATTGGTGTTTG
Organism: Sambucus nigra; assembly: GCA_949130495.1. Lineage (NCBI taxonomy): Eukaryota > Viridiplantae > Streptophyta > Magnoliopsida > Dipsacales > Adoxaceae > Sambucus > Sambucus nigra. Next base: position 341,876,748 of record OX422210.1, on the reverse strand, counting down.
TTTGGCAAGACATATAAACCCTAGGAGCACTAGACCACTTTCATAAACCCACATCCATCTTGCAAAATAAAGGATCTACTATATGGTATTAAACATAAAACAATGAGACCCTATGTGATATCATGTGAGAGTGTGACCTCTCTACGGTAACTTCATAATTAAAATTAAATTACTGGTTGAGAGACAATTTTCCATATCAATTAACAGGGATTATTCTAAAAGTCTATATATATTTTTTTATCAAAGTTAGAATATAATCAATTTTATCTTTAAGTTAAGAAAACTTATTTTAAAATGTGAAAAGATAAAAAAGCCAAACAATATCGGATTTACAAGGAAAACCCCACTAATGAGAAAAAAATCTCGCGCTGAAGTGAACGACAAATGTACTATGTATTGTTTTACAAATAGAAAAAGATAACTTACATTCACATAATTAATCAATTGACTATTTGCTCTTTCGCACCATATTCTATAGGGAGAGTGCCAGCAGCTGGAGAACGCTATACAGCCACCATTGATTTTGGACTCACTAGATGTATTCAAATCTTGCACCAACCAATCTTCTTTGAAATGGAATACGCTTCGTTCAGAGGCAACGAAACCACCGAGTAACTACTTGCTACAATTAGGACGTAAGAGGATATCATATGGTTGAAAATATGTAATAAATGGTTTGGTATCTGTCGTGCCTCGACTTAATTAAGTTAAACTCATCCTTGTTAATTAGTGATAAATTGCCTTAAATAATAAATAATGCTTTAATTTAAATCTCTAAGGAAAAATAGCATGAGCCTTTTTTTTTCAAAGGTATGTGTAGATGAAAACATAACTACATTTACATGTAACCTATAAGTACTACACAACTTTACATAACCAAGATCTTTAGTTTAATATATACACAACAAGATTCTTGATATTCAAACTATACTAGATATCCGTCACTCCGCTGTTTTAAGGTCCTAACTTGGCAGTGAACTCCAACTGATAGGCGTACCTGGAACATAACATTATAGGGGTGTAAGCAACACAAGCTTAGTAAATGACCATATTCCACACATATAACCAATTGAAATAACCATTTTTATTTTCTAATGTTATAACACAATAGGAATTGTGTGACTCTCGCAAGCCTGGACCCACCAGTCCAATTAACTTCCAGTTAATGGGGAACACCAAATCCCCTAATTAGGCCCGAGCACAACTAACCATTAAATTGGATTAACGGGGCCAATACATCCCGTAGGACCCACCAGTCCTTAACTTTAGATAAAGGACTCACTAGTCCATATCATTACATAACATCGCTTAACATTTTTAATCATATGCTTATGTTTCCTAAATACGACATTGTTACAACCCGCTGTCCGAAATAAAGGGTGGCCAACCCGATACCCCGATGAAACAGGAATCATGGATAGATACCATTCTCAGCATCACAAAAATCATACAGAGTACCAGGAATAACTACACAATATTCCAGAAAACGGGTTATCAAAATTTTAGTTTGTAACTTAAAGAAAACACTTTCAACAATCCCACAATAGAAAAAAAAGAGGATGGAAACTCCCACAAACATATATATGTAATTAAATAGATAAGAAAGGAACGAATGAAGCGTCGGTCAATACCATCCATACGACATACAATAAGTTCACGTGTTACATAATACATCAATTATGCAATTACAACCATTTGGGCCACACGCCCGAATAAATACTGATCTTAGCTAGAAACAATAATAGGGGCGTCTACACAAAATATCCCGTGATCCCCGCAAAATGTCACGGCTCCTCAAAGACTCAGAGAAAGGATAGTCATTACGGGCGACCTTGCGGTGGAACACCTGAACGAATATAGAAGATATATACACAACAAGAAAGCGAAGAACTGGTCAGAGGCCGGTTTGATATGATCACTAGATAAATGACAGGTATGACAATAATGTACAAGTAAGCATGGATGATAATCTAGCAGGGTAATATTATATAAAGAACTAAGACAGATAAATGATTATTAATATGAAATCCAATTATACAAGAATTAAAAGTACTTATAAGCCTTTTTCATCTTTCATCATTTTCAATTCCATCTTCTTTCCATTCCTTACGAGGAATTCATTTATTACCATGTGCTCTTTAGGGCACTTATATCAATAGTATGCTCTTTGTGGCATATGCCTTTGTCTTTATGCCATTAATGTTCCATCGAGTCCAACTCGATAATAGAATAGTTATAAATATAAATATAACGATTCTAAGACCGCCCGTCCGGGTTTCCCCACTGTGCGCGTCCCTAAATAACCATCATCTTCTAGGGCCTAACATAAGACAACCTGGGATCCTATCGCAAACGTCGGGAAGCGGCCATATGCCTGCGGGGTAGTCAAGACCACACCCAGAATCTCCTACCCATCGCAAAAAAATATAAAACAAGCGCTCATATGGCCTAGGACTATATCCACCCTGCATTCACTAGCCAGGGGGCTTCACCTCACGCACGGACTTCCCTTAAGATGGTATTTAGAGAGGTGTGTAACATCCATTTTAATAATTTCCATTTCGTGATTCAGTAAATTATGTTTTACTTTATTCATTTTACATTTTATCAAATGAATTATGGTATACTTCACATCATCATAATAACCTCGAAGAATATTTAAACTCCCAAGTTATCTCACCTAAATATCCTTGCTTGGACTTTATAATAATCCTCAAATGAGATCTAGTTCGCATATACTCCTCAAGTCACCAAATTCAACCTTAAGATTTCCTAGACTCTTATAGAACTACCTGACGGAAGAAAAGCCTAAACATCTCTTTAAATCTTCCACCCTGAAATGAACCCTAGATGAACCCCTTCGAGTCGAGGGTGTCGACCAACTCAACTAATACTCTAAGACCCTATATTTAATTCATTTAAGAAGGTCCTTAATTTCTAATCCTAAAGAAAAGGGGTTAAAATTGAAAAAGAAAAGAATTAGAAAAAGTGCAGGGTTTTCGAATCGATTCGGCCTATCCGAATCGATTCGTCCAGAAAATATGGGATTCTACATAGTTGCCGATTCGATTCGGACCAAGCCGAATTGATTCGGTCAGGAAGATTGGGTTTCAGCATAAATGCCGAATCGATTCGGACCAAGCCGAATCGATTCGGATCACTCGACCCAGAAAACTGCATAACAGCGAATCGATTCGGTTCTGCAGAAGTTCCAAGTTGTTCTTATGGAGTCTTTGACTCCAAATTCTTCCCAACCCAAATCCAATCTAACCAACTCATTTATTATCATCAACACAACATAAATGTTACTAATAACTATCACCACCATTAATACTCATCCAATTTATTCACCCATGATCCAAATCCAACAATTATACCAAAAACCCTAAACTAGTTAAACTATAGTTAATACACCATTATCACACAAATCATTTATCTTAAACCACAAACAGCAAGTAGAAACTTGCCTGAATTCAGCAATTGCAGATTTTCTTGGTGTAGGAGCAAGAATCCCTCTCAAATCTTCAATCTCTTTTCTTTCTTTCTCTAGTTCTCTCTAGGTTTTGGAAATAAAATTTGGGAAATTTGAAGACTTAGTAAGACTAAGTCGTGGCTTAAGACAAAATCCCACTTAATTAATTAATATTGCGATAAAATAATACGCAACAACATAATTGAGGTACAACCAGTCAAAAGTGCCCAAAACCTCAAAATACATAATGGCACAATATCTGACTATCTCGCACGTTCCGGAATCAACTACGGCCTCCAAATTATCATTTGGACATTTTATAAATCAATTTAAGTTCCGGTCTCATTATTAAGCCAAATATCATTTTAATTCATATGATATTAATAAGCATAACATTGCAATATTCACCCACAGTTATGGCATACATGAAAACTCATAGTGAATATTAACTTTTCTTCATAAAATTAACATTCAAATCATAACCCAACACTTATATCTAATTACCATACCAAGTAATTAATATAAAATATGTTCTCATAAGCGAGGGTTATTACATACTCCCCCCCTTATGAGGGAATTTTGTCCCTAAAATTTAGGTGTACCTTATTAGAAAAGATGTGGATATTTCTCCCGCATCTCGTCCTCACGCTCCCACGTTGATTCTTTCGCATTGTGATGACTCCATTGGACTCTCACCAAGGACACCACACGAGACCTTAACTTGCGCTCCCCATACTCAATAACAGCAACTGGTTGTTCTTCATATGAAACATCGGGTTACAAGTCGATATCTTCAAAAGGGATGTGCCAAAGGGCACCCTCACATCTTCTATACTTCTTTAAGGAGGAGACATGGAATACATCGTGGATTTGTTGCAAAGGCTCCGGTAAAGCAAGTTGATACGCTACGGGACCAATCTTTGCAATAACTTGAAAAGGTCTAACAAAACGCGGTGCAAGCTTTCCTTTCTTCCCGAAATGTTTAATGCCCTTCATTGGAGACACTCACACCAATACTTGGTCTCCAACCTCTAACTCCATGTGTCTCCTACCCGCATCGGCATAGCTCTTTTGACAATCCTGAGCTATCCGAATGCGATTTCGAATAAGTTCAATCTTTGAAGAAGTGTCTTGGATCATTTCAGGTTCAAGGAATTTGTTATCACCCACTTCCAACCAACAAGCAGACGATCTACATGGTCGGCCATACAAAGCTTCATAAGGTGCCATTCCAATAGTGAATTGGTATGAGTTGTTATAAGCAAACTCAACCAATGGGAGGTATTTTTCCCAACCGCCCTTAAAATCAAGTATGAACATACGAAGCATATCCTCCTACATCTGGTTTACCCTTTCAATTTGACCATCTGTTTGAGGATGATAAGAAGAGCTTAACTTCAACTCGATCCCCATGGCTTCTTGAAAACTTCACCAAAAGCGGGACACAAATATTTTATATCGGTTAGAAACAATATTTAAAGGTACCCCATGAAGTCTAACGATCTCCTCGATGAACAATTGGGTGTAGCGAGCGGTATCATAATCCGTACATATAGGCAAGAAGTGTGCCGACTTAGTCAAATGGTCGACAATCACCCAGATCGAATCATGACACCTCTGCGATCTAGGTAAGCCCGTAATGAAATCCATCAAAATACTTTCCCATTTCCATACTGGAATCTCTAGCGGTTGTAACAAACCTGTCGGTCGTTGGTGGTAAATCTTAACCAACTGACAAGTAGTGCATTGGGACACAAACTCCGAGATATCCCTCTTCATACCAGCCCACAAATACTGACGGCGCATATCTTGGTACATCTTGTCCCCACCTGGATGTACCATAAACTTTGACCCGTGAGATTCCTCCATCACAGCTCGTCTCAAGTCCCCATCTTCGGGAACAATAAGTCTTCCATGGAAGCGTAGTCCACCCTCAGAACTAATCGAGTACGACTCCGCTCCCTCGGACAACAATCGGTGTATATGGTCTTGACAACCTTTATCTCTGCCCCGGGCTTCCATAATTCTCGCTACAATCGTAGGAGTAACGGTCATCACAGAAATGAATGCTCTTACCCCTTCATCCTCCTTACTGAGCTCTCTCCACTTAGCTTTCCACACATTAGCTAAGTCTCCCTCGGGCCTCCTACTCAAGGCATCCGCTACTATGTTCGCCTTTCCAGGATGATAATGGATATCAAATTGGTAGTCCTTCACAAACTCCAACCAACGACGCTGACACATATTCAAGTCCTTTTGGGAAAATAAATATTGTAGCGATTTATGGTCGTTGAAAAGACTAAACATTCCCCCCAAGAGATAATGCCTCCATATCTTCAAGGCAAAAATGACTGCGGCAAACTCTAAGTCATGCACCGGATAGTTCCTTTCGTGAGGCTTCAACTTACGAGAAGCGTAAGCAATAACTTGTCTTTCTTGCTGAAGAACACCTCCTAACCCTTGAAGAGATGCGTTGGTGAAGACTAGATATTCCAATCCCAGTTTTGGCAACGCAAGGACTGGAGTCGAAGTTAATCTCTCTTTGAGCTCATCAAATGCAGCTTGACATGAACTGTCCCAAACAAATCTCACTCCCTTTCGAGTTAAATTCGTCAACGGGCTAGCGATCTTTGAAAAACCTTTAATAAATCGACGGTAATAACCCGCCAAACCCAGAAAACTACGAACCTCAGTAGGTGTCATGGGCTGAACCCACTCTCTCACCGCAATCACTTTGCTAGGATCCACAGACACACCCTGGGATGACACCACATGACCCAGAAATTGAACTTCCTTCAACCAAAAGCCACATTTCTCAAACTTTGCATACAATATGTGATCCCCCAGTCTCTGCAGGACCAACTGTAAGTGAGTAGCATGATCAGACTCTGTCTGAGAATAGACTAGGATGTCATCGATGAATACAATAACAAACTGGTCAAGGAAATCCCGAAACACCCTATTCATAAGATCCATAAATACAGCAGGAGCATTGGTTAGCCCAAAGGGCATAACCAAGAATTCATAGGATCCGTAATGGGTCAGAAATGCAGTCTTGGATACATCTTGCGCCCGTATCCTCAGTTGATGATACCCCGTCCTCAAATCGATTTTGGAGAAGTATGACGCTCCCCTAAGTTGATTAAACAAATCATCGATGCTAGGTAAAGGGTATTTATTCCGGATGGTGACTTTATTCAATTCCTATAGTCCACGCATAATCGGAGAGAACCGTCTCTCTTCTTCACAAATAATACCGGAGCACCCCATGGCGATGTGCTACGCCTAATAAAGCCCTGCTCCAATAGCTGTTGAATCTGATCTCTCAACTCCCTCATCTCCACAGGAGCCATTCGATATGGAGCTTTAGTAATTGGTCGAGTTCCCGGCATTAAATCAATCACAAACTCTATTTCCCGACTTGGAGGTAATCCCGGTATCTCCCGGAAAATATCTTCAAAATCTTTAACAATCGGAAGAGAATTTAGGGGAACCACAACATCCCTAGATGCATCTTCCGCAATACAATATAAATAAGCACTCGTACTCCCTTCCATACAAGGTATAACAATTAGGAACATTTCTTGCCCCGGAACTGCAAAAACTATGCTTTTCCCATAAGAATTTACTATCGCGCGGTATTTCACTAGCCAATCCATACCCAATATTACATCGTACCCGACCATATCAAGGACGAGCAAATCGGCCTCAAAACACAAGTTGCCAAGATTAATCCCTATGTTTTTACAAACAAAGAAAATCAATGAACCATCGCCCATCGAGGATTCAACGCTAGTGAAGGTACTTTCAGCAGATTTTATCAAACCTGTGGTCTGGGCAAAACTTCTAGAAATAAAGGAGTGTGTAGCACCCGTATCAAATAGTACTCGACCTATATGCCCATGAATGAGAAACTCACCCTCGATCACTGGCGGTACCGGAGGATCTGGAGGGAGCATAGCCTCCTGAATATGGTAAACCCGTCCATACTGCAATTGCCCTTGTTGAGGAGGAGCAACTGGATTAGGCGCCTGGGGCGGATACTTACATACGGTTGTTGTGGGGCCCTAGGAAGATGCCCTCCAACCAACTGAGGACATGCCCTTTTATAATGGCCCAACTCCCCTCATTGAAAACATTTATTAGCCGCGTTCTCCTGATTCCTACCTTGATTGTTTCGAAATTACCCCGCACCCTGGCCCTGCTGGCCCCTACCTCCATTTCCACCTCTACCTCCCTGTTGTTGTTGTTGACCGCCTTGACCCGGCCTGTTATTATTATTATTATTGCCACCAGCATTAAACCCACCGAAACGTTGACACTTGGACAAATCCCCTTGCTGAGGATCCCTCTCTTTCTGCTTGTTCCCCGAGGATTGGGATGAAGAAGATCCCCCCCACCGCTCCCATTTCCTCCCGATTTCACCACTTTCCCCATTGCTGCAGCCCTCTTATTGTTTTGCACAAATAATCTATGCTCTTGACAGTGAAGTAAAGCAGCATTCATCACGTCCCCAAAGGTTACCAAAGATAGATTTCCAAGCAAATGTTGTTTTATTCGCCAGTGAAAACCTCCTATAAATCTGGAGATCCTCTTCGCTTACAGAGTCACTTCATCCGGTATAAAGCTTGCTAACCGGGTAAACTCCTTGTCGTACTCGACAACCGATCTCTCCTCTTGTACTAAATCTTGAAGCTTCCTTTGCATCTCCCTTTGAACTGCGGGAGGGAAATACTTTCCATCAAACAAAGCCCAAAAATTTGTGATTGACATTGTATCCCTTTGTTCGGGTGTCGTCATTGACTCCCACCAGTGTAAGGCCGATCCGACAAGCTTAAAGGTAACGAGGATTTACTTTTTCTCCTCACTACATTCCACCATCCTAAGATGACACTTCATGTCCTTCTTCCACTGGTTTGCCTTTATAACGTCAGAACCTCCCTCAAATTCTGGGGGATGACCCTTTAGGAAAGACTCTCTTACCCGTTCCCACTGAGAAGGTCCCGTAGGAACCGGTGCTTCTTGTCCCCTCGCTCGAGCTTGTGGCATCTGTTGTGCCACTGCAGTCATCGTTGCATTAACAGCTTGGGCCACGATATTTGCCACATCAGCGGCACTGATATTTCCCGGTGGCGGCGGTGGAGGACCAACCTCATCTTTGACAACCCTATTGCGTCTAGCGGGGTGTCCTCTCTTTGGCGGCATCTGAGATAGAGAAGAGATAGAGTTAGAATATTATATAAAACAATCTATCTAGAAGAATATCGCATACATAAGCAGCAAAACAATCCTAATATTAAGCTCTATATCGAAGAACGCTACGGTAGAGCGTGACAGTCCGCATAGATCCTAAAGACTCTAGAACCTGATGCTCTGATACCATCTGTGACAACCCGCTGTCCAAATTAAAGGGTGGCCAGCCCGATACCCCGATGAAACAGGAATCATGGATAGATACCATTCTCAGCATCACAAAAATCATACAGAGTACCAGGAATAACTACACAATATTCCAGAAAACGGGTTATCAAAATTTTAGTTTGTAACTTAAAGAAAACACTTTCAACAATCCCACAATAGAAAAAAAAGAGGATGGAAACTCCCACAAACATATATATGTAATTAAATAGATAAGAAAGGACCGAATGAAGCGTCGGTCAATACCATCCATACGACATACAATAAGTTCACGTGTTACATAATACATCAATTATGCAATTACAACCATTTGGGCCACACGCCCGAATAAAGACTGATCTTAGCTAGAAAACAATAATAGGGGCGTCTACACAAAATATCCCATGATCCCCGCAAAATGTCACGGCTCCTCAAAGCAGAGAAAGGATAGTCATTACGGGCGACCTTGCGGCGGAACACCTGAACGAATATAAAAGATATATACACAACAAGAAAGCGAAGAACCGGTCAGAAGCTGGTTTGATATGATCACTAGATAAATGACAAGTATGACAATAATGTACAAGTAAGCATGGATGATAATCTAGCAGGGTAACATGATATAAAGAGTTAAGACAGATAAATGATTATTAATATGAAATCCAATTATACAAGAATTAAAAGTACTTATAAGCCTTTTTCATCTTTCATCATTTTCAATTCCATCTTCTTTCCATTCCTTATCAGGAATGCATTTATTACCATGTGCTCTTTATGGCACTTATATCAATAATATGCTCTTTGTGACATATGCCTTTCTCTTTATGCCATTAATGTTCCATCGAGTCCAACTCGATAATAGAATAGTTATAAATATAAATATAACGATTCTAAGACTGCCCGTCCGGGTTTCCCCACTGTGCGCGTCCCTAAATAACCATCATCTTCCAGGGCCTAACATAAGACAACCCGGGATCCTATCGCAAACGTTGGGAAGCGGCCATATGCCTGCGGGGTAGTCAAGACCACACCCAGAATCTCCTACCCATCGCAAAAAAATATAAAACAAGCGCTCATATGGCCTAGGACTATATCCACCTTGCATTCACTAGCCAGGGGGCTTCACCTCACGCACGGACTTCCCTTAAGATGGTATTTAGAGAGGTGTGTAACATCCATTTTAATAATTTCCATTTCGTGATTCAGTAAATTATGTTTTACTTTATTCATTTTACATTTTATCAAATGAATTATGGTATACTTCACATCATCATAATAACCTCGAAGAATATTTAAACTCCCAAGTTATCTCACCTAAATATCCTTGCTTGGACTTTATAATAATCCTCAAATGAGATCTAGTTCGCATATACTCCTCAAGTCACCAAATTCGACCTTAAGATTTCCTAGACTCTTATAGAACTACCTGACGGAAGAAATGCCTAAACATCTCTTTAAATCTTCCACCTTGAAATGAACCCTAGATGAACCCCTTCGAGTCTAGGGTGTCGACCAACTCAACTAATACTCTAAGACCCTATATTTAATTCATTTAAGAAGGTCCTTAATTTCTAATCCTAAAGAAAAGGGGTTAAAATTGAAAAAGAAAAGAATTAGAAAAAGTGCAGGGTTTCCGAATCGATTCGGCCTAGCCGAATCGATTCGTCTAGAAAATATGGGATTCTGCATAGTTGCCGAATCGATTCGGACCAAGCCGAATTGATTCGGTCAGGAAGATTGGGTTTCTGCATAAATTCCGAATCGATTCGGACCAAGCCGAATCGATTCGGATCACTCGACCCAGAAAACTGCATAACAGCGAATCGATTCGGTTCTGCAGAAGTTCCAAGTTGTTCTTATGGAGTCTTTGACTCCAAATTCTTCCCAAACCAAATCCAATCTAACCAACTCATTTATTATCATCAACACAACATAAATGTTACTAATAACTATCACCACCATTAATACTCATCCAATTTATTCACCCATGATCCAAATCCAACAATTATACCAAAAACCCTAAACTAGTTAAACTATAGTTAATACACCATTATCACACAAATCATTTATCTTAAACCACAAACAGCAAGTAGAAACTTGCCTGAATTCAGCAATTGCAGATTTTCTTGGTGTAGGAGCAAGAATCCCTCTCAAATCTTCAATCTCTTTTCTTTCTCTCTCTAGTTCTCTCTAGGTTTTGGAAATAAAATTTGGGAAATTTGAAGACTTAGTAAGACTAAGTCGTGGCTTAAGACAAAATCCCACTTAATTAATTAATATTGCGATAAAATAATACGCAGCAGCATAATTGAGGTACAACCAGTCAAAAGTGCCCAAAACCTCAAAATACATAATGGCACAATATCTGACTATCTCGCACGTTCCGGAATCAACTGCGGCCTCCAAATTATCATTTGGACATTTTATAAATCAATTTAAGTTTCGGTCTCATTATTAATCCAAATATCATTTTAATTCATATGATATTAATAAGCATAACCTTGCAATATTCACCCATAGTTATGGCATACATGAAAACTCATAGTGAATATTAACTTTTCTTCATAAAATTAACATTGAAATCATAACCCAACACTTATATCTAATTACCATACCAAGTAATTAATATAAAATATGTTCTCATAAGTGAGGGTTATTACAGACATCACTCCCATAAGCATTTTAACACATGTGTTTCACTACACATTTCCATATGAACATATAAGTATCTATATTTAATAGGACATGCCACTCACCTTGGATTTGGTGCTAAGATTAATAACAAACTACTGCCTTGGTATGGTAGTATTAGTTGCTTCCCCACCTAACAAGTCAATGTCATTAGTATTTGAATACACCGATTAACATCAAACCCTGTAATACATCACATCAATTGGTCAATCAGAAATAACTAAAGATAAATTAAATATGATACTAGCTCCAGTTCTAACTTAAAGTATGCATTAAACCCTGTAATACATCATAATCATGAATTTTCTAAATCAAAATGCTTTACAAAAAGATGATGTAAATTTAGGACTTTAAAGTATGCATTTACGATCCTAGCTCTAGTTCTAACTTATGTTCTTAACCCATCCTTGTTCCAACACAATTCAGCAATATGGGTATCATTAAAATATATATCCAAATCAAAAATAAAAACATGCCAATTATAGAACTCATCCATGTGACCAACTTTAATAAAGATGTAATTACCTTACGAGGATTCCTCGATTTATAGAAAATTTCCAAAGATTTCTTCCTTGACTTTCTTCTCTTTCTCTCTCTTTAGGAAAAACTTGTTATCTCTTATGAGGAAGAAGACATACCTCTCATTTATAATCAGAAATACGTTGTATAGTGGTCCAATAGCAATAGGGTAATGGTAACACGTGATTGGTTGGATCAAAGGTCGCATTAGACAATTCCATTAATGACACATTTGTCCCACCTTGGTAAAATTACTGTTACTCACTATCACAGCCCCAGATTTACTCCCTCTTTGTGTTTATGAGTAAATAACTTAAACATATACAACTTTCATATTTTGTGTTTTCCCAAAATCATAAAATTAATACGCCTAATTTGGTCTCGAACAGGAAAGTAGCAATTTACCAAAAATCTCAAAACTTTCACATTTGGCGACCAAACATTGCCAATTTGGTATCAATGCCCTAATTTACTTTTACAAACATAATTATGCATTAAAAACATAATTTATGATGCATTTAACCTCATAACTAATCATATGTTCTAAACATGGTATCCCCGATCATAAGCTCAATTAGCACCTAATGTAAACAAGACATATATCACATGAGCATGCATCCCCTAAACATGATAATTAACATGTTTAAAAAACATAACCAATTTATAACTTATAACTCCTAAGTTATAATTAATCATGTATTTAACCTTCCTAATCATGTTTTAGGTCCTTACAATTCTACCCCTCTTATACTCGATCACCTTCCTCAAATTTCAATTCTTTCCTTCGGTTGTCTGCATAACTTTTCTGTCTACTTTGCGCCACCTTTAAGTGATTATAGATAAGATTGATCTTTTCAGTAGACTTCTATACAATTTCTGGCCCAAGAAGTTTTCATTCTCCTACTTCAGTCCAACACACTGGAGTTCTGCATTTTCTCCCATACAAAGCTTCATAAAGAGCCATATCAATACTCGAATGATAGCTATTATTATAAGCCAACTCTATTAGTGGAAAGTGTTCATCCCAACTTCCCTTGAACTCCAATACACAGATTCGTAACATGTCTTCAAGTGTTTGGATCATTCTTTCTGATTGCCCATCAATTTGAGGATGAAAAGCTGTACTAAATTTCTATTTAGTCCCCAAAGCTTGTTGTAAACTAGGCCAAAAGTGAGAATTAAACTTAGGATCTCGATCAGAAATAATAAAAATAGGTGCATCGTGCAATTTAATAATCTCATCCACATATAATTTGGCTTATCTATCCATGGAGTAAGTAGTTTTAACAGAAAGAAAATGTGCAGACTTGGTCAACCTATCAACGACAACCCAAATAAAATCAAACCCTCGTGATGATTTTGGCAAACCTATATCAAAATCTGTAGTAACGTGCTCCCATTTCCATTCAGGAATAGGTAAGGGTTGTAGTAAACCACTTGGCTTCTGATGCTCCACCTTCACTTGTTGGCAAACTAGACATCTAGCAACAAAATTTGCAATGTCGTGTTTCATTCCCGACCACCAATAACATTGTTTTAAATCTCTATACAGTTTCGTGCTCCCAGGATGCATAGCATATAAAGAACAGTGGGCTTCCTCTAAAATTGTTCTTCTTAAATCAGGCACATTAAGTACACACAAACGGTTTTCGTACATAACAATGTCATCATCCCGAATAGAAAATTCATTTGCTTTACTCTTTTTCATATTATATCTAACTTTCTCCAATTTTGTATCTCCTGCATGTGCATGTTTTATCCAGCCTATCCACGTGGGTCTAACATTTAAATGTGCTACCATTCTGTTAGACTCATTCAAAGTTAATTCCACCCCCATTAAAACTAACTCTCTCAGCAGGTCAACTCGAATACAATAAATACAAGATGCTATCCCTAGAGATTTTCTACTCAAAGCATCAGCAACAACATTAACTTTACCCGGATGGTGATGTGTCGTGCACGCATAATCTTTTATAAGTTCCATCCACCTTCTTTGCCTCAAGTTCAAGTCTTTTTGTGTAAACAAGTATTTTAAGCTTTGATGGTCAGTAAAAATTTCACAACTAACACCATATAAGTAGTGTCTCCAGATTTTTAATGCAAAAACTACTGCAGCCAACTCAAGATCGTGTGTAGGGTAGTTGCGTTCATGTATCTTTAACTGCCGAGAAGCAAAAGCAATTACCTTTCCATGTTGTATTAAAACACAACCGAGTCCTTGATACGAGGCATCACTATAAATAACTAAACCTTCTGTACCCATTGGGATAGTCAATACTAGAACTGATGTCAACTTACCCTTTAAATTTTCCAAGCTTTTATCATAATCGCCACTCCACACAAACGTGTTCTCCTTTCTGGTAAGCTTAGTCAATGGTAATGCAATCGAAGAAAACCTCAGTATAAACCTTCTGTAATAGCCCGCTAATCCCAAAAAGCTATGTACCTCTGTCACACTAGTTGGTCTTTCCCAATTCATTATTTCTTCTACCTTCTTGGGATCAACACAAATACCATCAGCAGAAATAACATGCCCCAAAAATACTACCCTGTCTAGCCAAAATTCACATTTAGAAAATTTAGCATATAATTGCTTCTCTCGCAAGGTCTGTAAAATAATATGCAGGTGGTGTTCATGCTCATCCCTACTATGAGAATATATAAAAATATCATCAATGAAGACAATAACAAAAGAATCCACATATGGGTGAAATATACGGTTCATCAAATCCATGAATACAACCGGCACATTTGTCAACCCAAATGGCATGACAAGAAATTCATAATGTCCATACCTGGAACGAAAGGCAATTTTAGAATGTCACAATCTCTTAATTTCATTTGATAATATCCGAATCTGAGATCTATCTTGGAAAACACTTTGGCTTCTTGCAACTGATCGAACAAGTCATCAATTCGGGGTAATGGGTATTTATTACGGATAGTCACCTTATTCAATTGGCGATAATCAATGCACAGTCTCATTGTTCCATCTTTCTTCTTCACAAACAATATTGGGGTTCCCCACGGTGATACACTAGGCCTTATAAAACAACGATCTAATAAATCTTGCAACTGTATATTTAGCACTTTTAATTCTACAGGTGCCATACGATATGGTGCAATAAATATCAGTGCGGTTCCTGGTACCAAATCAATCGCAAATTCTACCTCACGGTCTGGTGCTAACCCTGGGAGTTCTTCTGGGAAGACATCTGGAAACTCATTAACCACTGGTATATCTGATATTTTTCCAGCCTCTTGTCTTATGTCTACCACATGGGAAAGATAACCCTCACATCCTTTCCTTAGAAGTTCATAACATTTTGTAGCATAAATTAAACATGTTGGAGTGACATTTTATTTCCCAATAAATTTAAATTCAGGTTCACCCGGTAACTGAAACATTACCTCCTTTTTAAAGCAATCCAAACATACATGATATGAGGCTAACCAATCCATACCCAGTATTACATCAAAGTCGCACATATCGAGAGGTAATAAGTCAACTAGTAATTCTTTTTCACCCACTCGCACCACACACTCCCTATATACCCTCTCAATAAAAACCAACCCCCCACTGGAGTAACAATAGCTAAACCAGAATCTAATGATGATAATGGTTTATTTAGATGCAACAGATAACGCAAAAACACAAAAGAATGTGTAGAACTAGGATCTATCAACACATAAGCATCTTTATCACCAATAGGAAGTGTACCTGTCACTACGTTCGGCATAACTTGTGCATCTTGTTGCGTCAATGCAAACATTCTGCCTTGGCCTTGGTTTTGAGACACGCCTCCTCTACCTCCCCTGTGTACTTTCGATGTAGAAATCCTATCTCCTACTGTCACACTCCCAACTGAAGTTGTAGCTCCCATCGCTGGGAAATTCTTTCGTAAGTGCCCCGATTGATGACAATGGAAACACAAAGATGTCGTCTCAGCTATTGTACACTCTCGAGACATGTGCCCTTTACCACCACATCTAAAACAAAACATGGCCCTCGGTCCCATCACAGATGCATTTTCTGACCGATTCATCCCAGTCCTTCCACCTCGAGCTTGAAATCTTCCACGTGCATTTCTATTATTTTTAAATTCTTGGCCCTTAGGTACTCTTCATGCTACACTATGTGTTGAGGTTCTCGTCTCCCATCCATATGATCTTATACCATCATGTATAGATTTCTTCGAGTGTTCAACTTGCATTTATTTTATTGACTTTTCTGACACCATGGCCCTATCCACCAAGTCCACATAATCCGTGATCTTTATATTATCAACCATGCTTTTTATATCTACACTCAGACCGGTTTGAAACCGATCACATTTACTTTATTTTGTCTTCACCAAGTCAGGTGCAAATCTAGATAAGGATATAAATAAAGATTCATACTCTGCCACTGTTCGGTTCCCCTATTTCAACGTGATAAATTTTTCCTCTTTCTCTTTTCTATAAAGTCTTGGGAAAAATTTTCAAAGAACACCTTCACAAACCTCTCCCATGTAATTGGTAGAGGATTTGTTGGCACTACTCCCACAATCGTAGTAAGTAACCTCTTTGTAGCATCCCACCATAACTTTGCATCATCCTCCAATCTAAAGGATGCTAACAAAACCTTTTGTTCATCTCGCACTTCCAACACCTTGAATATTGTTTCCATTTTCGAATCCACCCCTCTGCCACTAACGGATCCGTAGTCCCCGTAAATGATGGAGGACTTAACTTCATGAACCTCTCATGCAATTTATCCCTATCACCGCCATGTACTCCACCTCTTGTTTCTTCCACCAGTTGTGCCACAGCATGTAATAGTCTTCCCACATCATCAATAGGTTGTTGTTGCACCTCTGGTTCATCCACTTCAATATGTCTATGTCCTTGTTGACTATTAGGTACATAGGATGCCTCACCTTCCGCTCTATCATGCGGCTCATGTGGATTCATCACTCACTGCAATATAAATAACTTAAACAAAATACAATAGCAGCAGTTTAATATTAACATTGTTAGTCAAAATCCAAACACATAGCAAACTCACGTTCTAATGTCCACGGCCAATATAGACCCTCACACCCTGTCCAGAACCTAATAACCACGCTCTGATACCAAGTTGTCATGCCCCGACTTAATTAAGTTAAACTCATCCATGTTAATTAGCGATAAATTGCCTTAAATAATAAATAATGCTTTAATTTAAATCTCTAAGGAAAAATAGCATGAGATTTTATTTTCAAAGGTATGTGTAGATGAAAACATAACTACATTTACATGTAACCTATAAGTACTACACAACTTTACATAACCAAGATCTTTAGTTTAATATTTACATAACAAGATTCTTGATATTCAAACTATACTAGATATCCGTCACTCCCCCGTTTTAAGGTCCTAACTTGGCAGTGAACTCCAACTGATAGGCGTACCTGGAACATAACATTATATGAGTGTAAGCAACAAAAGCTTAGTGAATGACCATATTCCACACATATAACCAATTTAAATAACCATTTTTATTTTCTAATGTTATAACCCAATAGGAATTGTTTGACTCTCGCAAGCCTGGACCCGCCAGTCCAATTAACTCCCAGTAAATGGGGAACACCAAATCCCCTAATTAGGACCGAGTACAACCAACCCTTTAAATTGGATTAACGGGGTCGTTGCATCCCGTAGGACCCACCAGTCATTAACATTAGATAAAGGACTCACTAGTCCATATCATTACATAACATCGCTTAACATTTTTAATCATATGCATATGTTTCCTAAATACGACATCACTCCCATAAGCATTTTAACACATGTATTGAACTACACATTTCCATATGAACATATAAGTATCTATATTTCATAGGACAGGCCACTCACCTTGGATTTGGTGCTAAGATTAATACCAAACTACTTCCTTGGTATGGTAGTATTAGTTGCTTCCTCACCTAACAAGTCAATGTCATTAGTATTTGAATACATCGATTAACATCAAACCCAGTAATACATCACATCATTTGGTCAATCAGAAATAACTAAAGATAAATTAAATATGATACTTAAAATTTCTATAACACCCAATTAATTAGGGTTATAACACTATTTACGGAATTAATTTACGAATTTGCTAGACAAAGTTATGCCCATTTTATTACAACCTTTTTCAAATCGTTTCTCAAGAAAAACAACAACACAACTTCAACTTCCTGGAATTTTCATAATTTTTATACAATTTAACTTTGTATGATATTCCACCCAATATCATTAAACATATTGAATAATACAAAATTAATGTTTCATAATTTTTAGGGCTCATTTTCTATGTCGAGCAAAACATTAAACACCCGGTATGCATTCTTTCTCCTTTAGGGCAGATTTTAAACCAAAACTTCAAAATTTCACCAAGGATTCATTCCTTGGTATTTTTACACAATTTTTGGATATGTTATACATGTATGAGTATATTTTACTCTCCATGTTGAATCACTCAATTCTAATAAGTATTCCATGATTTATGCCATTTTTAGCATAACTAGGTCATAATAGAGCATTAAGGCATAACTTAACATTTTTAAGCATACATAACCTTAACCTTGAGTATAATTCATGGCAACATATAATAAACATGTTTTAGTAGAATTATACATCATAATCAAGAATTTTTTAAATCAAAATGCTTTAAAAAAAGATGATGTAAATTTAGGACTTTAAAGTATGCATTTACGATCCTAGCTCCAGTTCTAACTTATGTTCTTAACCCATCCTTGTTCCAACACAATTCAGAAATATGGGTATCATTAAAATATATATACAAATCAAAAATAAAAACATGGCAAATATAGAACTCATCCATGTGACCAACTTTAATAAAGATGTAATTACCTTACGAGGATTCCTCGATTTATAGAAAATTTCCAAAAAATTCTTCCTTAACTTTCTTCTCTTTCTCTCTCTTTAGGCAAAACTTGTTATATATTATGAGGAAGAAGACATGAATCTCATTTATAATCAGAAATACTTTGTATAGTGGTCCAATAGCAATGTGGGTAGTGGTAACACGTGATTGGTTGGATGAAAGATGGAATTAGATAATTCCATTAATGACACATTTGTCCCACCTTGGTAAAATTACCGTTACTCACTATCACAGCCCCAGATTTACTCCCTCTCTGTGTCTATGAGTAGATAACTTAAAAATCTAAAACTTTAATATTTGTGTTTTCCCAAAATCATAAAATTAATACGCCTAATTTGGTCTTGAACAGGAAAGTAGCAATTTATCGAAAATCTCAAAACTTTTACATTTGGCTACCAAACATTGCCAATTTTGTATCAATACCCTAATTTACATTTACAAACATAATTATGCAGTAAAAAATAATTTATGATTCATTTAACCACATAACTAATCATATGTTCTAAACATGGTATCCCCGATCATACGCTCAATTAGCACCTAATGTAAACAAGACATATATCACATGAGCATGCATCCCCTAAACATGATAATTAACATGTTTAACACACATAACCAATTTATAACTTATAACTCCTAAGTTATAATTAATCATGTATTTAACCTTCATATTCATGTTTTAGGGCCTTACAGTATCTCTATGGTTGAAAAGATGTGACAAAATCCTAAGTGTGGAAATGTCCTATGGTTGAAAAGATGGTATTTTTTGCCAACGCGAAAGGTCGGGGACAAAGTACACTTAAAAAATGTGAAATCTAATCTCACTGAGAGGACATGAAAGCAATTGAGGTGGCCAAGGAGACTAGTAATTTAAATTACCTTAGTTTGGAAAGTCACTACCAATGAACTAGACACTTCGCTGACGCAAAGTATTGTGTCACTATAGCAAACTTTTAGCAAATACGTCATGGATGGAAACATAAAATTTCTTATTTTGAACAATTTCACAAAACATAGAATTTTTCTTCTTCAATCTATGACAAGAAAATTCTAAATACAAAATATATATTTTTAATAGATATTTTTTATAAGGAAATAATATAGCATCATCTATATGGCAATATCAAAAGAACCACAAAGTTAAAAACATAGCATTTTTCTAAAAATAGTTTTCTAACCAATGGTTAATCTAAGTCTTCTAAATAATATTCCATTATCATAAGTGATTAACTCAGGGCAATAGCATGAATGTTCTGGTGCAATACCTTGTATTTTAATGGTATTTATTTAAAATTTTAAATTGATTATTTTGCTACTTAATGAGTTGAGATTTCATATGACATTCAGTTTGTCATTTTGTGGTTGCATATGTTAAATAACTAGTTTGCCTTTTTATAGATTGAGATGTTACATATGTAATGCTAGATGATTTATTAGTGCATTGCACACACACACACACACACACACACACACACACATATATATATATATATATATATATATATATAGCTCTTGACAAACTCATAATAATTTATTAAGATAAATATTATGTGACTTAGTATTATGGGAGCAATGGAAGGGTTAGGGGCTAGGTGTTGATGGTTTACTTATTTCGATTATTCCCTCGACATCGGGTACCAATGATCATGAAGTAGGTTCTTATAATACTGACTTACAATTTGATTAATTGATAATTTGAATTTAAACTTCAGCTACGCACATCGGCTAATTAATTAAATATAATAACATGATTGACCTACAGAATATACTGATGTTTGGGTTTGTTCGAGGACATTTAGAAAGTCCGATTTGGGTTTAAAATAGTGGAATGTTGGTCCATTGGTTTAGTATATGGATTGGGCCTTGTTTTAGGCAATTTGGGACTTGTTTTGGGCCTTTTTTGTTGAGGTTATAATGGGACCTAAGCCTAATTTAGGATTTGATTAATATATTAACCCAATTAACTTAACCTAAATCACATGATACAGATTAGGAGGAACCTTAGCTGCTAAGGAGTAAGAGGAAGAACCCTATGCTTTGTAGATCTATGGATTTGGGGATTGATTCTTACAACCATCCTAAGGCCAAATTACTTTGTATAATAATCAGGTTTGTGTTACGATAGTAATAATACTGTGGAATATATTAATATGATCATATATTCTGATTTGTGTTAATATTCAAACATAATATCGCGATTATGATTAATAATTTAATAACATTAGTTTATGTTATTAATAATGCATGAAATTAATTTAATGATTGAACAAATAAACTTATGAACCCTAAAAAAATGACATTGAAATTATTACACATGAATCGTATATGTTGTAATCTACGAAATTCGTATGTTTATTATGTTGAGTGATTAGAATTCATAGTCTAATTAAACTTATTCTTTGAAAAATATAAAGTTAGGGTTAGCTTTATAACTTACACTACACCAAAAATAGGAATCTGGCACGGTTTAAAACTGTGCCAGATCAAATATGGCACGGTTTTGAACTGTGCCAGAATCAGGTGTTAAAAAATGGCAATTTTTTTCTGGCACGGCTCAAAAGTGTGCCAGATTTGGTCAAACAGGAACACTTCTGGCACACTTTTAAACCGTGCCAGAATTTGATATTTCTGGCACACTTTTGGCACAGTTTTTAACTGTGCCAGATTTGGGCAAACAGGAACACTTCTGGCATACTTTTAATCCGTGCCAGAATTTGATATTTCTGGCACACTTTTGGCACAGTTTTTAACTGTGCCAAATTCAGAACAGTTTCAAAATTTTTGGCATAGTTCAAAATCGTGCCAAAATATGATACACTTTTGCCACGGTTTTGAACTGTGCCAAATTTTTTATAAAAAAAAAATTATTTGAAAGCACAAAATTCACAAATTAATAATATTGCACGTTGTTAATAAATTAATGTACATACAAACTTCAAAATATTACAAGTCTTTAATACTTCACATGCCCAAAAAAAATTGGGTAGAATTTTCTCTATCTTTTGGACATTCCAAAACTTGATAATACAAAACCTGCCTGATATAAAGCCCGCACGGCCACAAAATATAACAATTAACTTACAAAAGCCTGCACGGCAATAAAACTCAACAATAAAATAACAAAAGACCGCACTTCCATGACACAAAAAAATGGAATCATGAATAATCCCTTGTTGTAAACCATTGAGTTCTCTGTGTGTTCCACGTGAATAAATGCCAACGATAAACTGTTATCCTAGAAAAAAAATACGATATTAGTAACCCAATAATTTGCAAATTTTTTTTTTACTCAAACTATAAAATTACATATATGAGTGGAAATTATCATCATACTCTCAAACTGGGAGACCCGAGACTACGCGGTTAGTTCCTACAAGTTACATCGGTCCCGTGCGAGGTGTTCATGCCTCCTACGAGGTCGTTGGGGGGCTGGTTTGGGTTTTCACCCTTTAACGGCATGTTTTTAAGTCTAAGTGTGATTTTTACAAATTATTGTCATACTCTCAAACCGGGAGACCCGGGACTACGCGGTCAGTTCCTACAAGTTACATCGGTCCCGTACGAGGTGTTCGTGCCTCCTACGAGGTCGTTGGGGGGCTGGTTTGGGTTTTCACCCTTTAACGGCATGTTTTTTACTCTAAGTGTGATTTTTGCAGATTATCATCATACTCTCAAACCGAGAGACTCGGGACTACGCGGTCAGTTCCTACAAGTTACATTGGTCCCGTGCGAGGTGTTAGTGCCTCCTACGGGGTCGTTTAGGGGTTGGTTTGGGTTTTCACCCTTTAACGGCATGTTTTTACGTCTAAGTGTGATTTTTGCAAATTATCGTCATACTATCAAATTGGGAGACCCGGGACTACGCGGTCAGTTCCTATAAGTTGCATTGGTCCCGTGCGAGGTGTTCGTGCCTCCTACGGTGTGGTTTGGGGGCTGGTTTGGGTTTCCACCCTTTAACGGCATGTTTTTAAGTCTAAGAGTGATTTTTGCAAATTATCGTCATACTCTCAAACCGAGAGACTTGAGACTACGCGGTCAGTTCCTATAAGTTACATTGATCCCGTGCGAGGTGTTTGTGCCTCCTACGGGGTTGTTTGGGGGATGGTTTGGATTTTCACCCTTTAACGGCTTGTTTTGAAGTCTAAGTGTGATTTTTGCAAATTATCATCATACTATCAAACTGGGAGACCCGGGACTACGCGGTCAGTTCCTACAAGTTACATTGGTCCCGTGCGAGGTGTTCGTGCCTCCTACGGGGTCGTTGGGTGGCTGGTTTGGGTTTTCACCCTTTAACGGCATGTTTTTAACTCTAAGTGTGATTTTTGCAGATTATCATCATACTCTCAAATGGAGAAACCCGGGACTATGCGGTCAGTTCCTACAAGTTACATTGGTCTCGTGCGAGCTATTCGTGCCCCCTACGGGGTCGTTTGGGTGCAGGTTTGGGTTTTCACTCTTTAACGACATGTTTTTAAGTCTAAGAGTGATTTTTGCAAATTATAGTCATACTCTCAAACCGAGAGACCCGAGACTACGTGGTCAGTTCCTACAAGTTACATTGGTCCCGTACTAGGTGTTCGGGCCTCCTACGGGGTCGATGGGGGGCTAGTTTGGGTTTTCACCCTTTAACGACTTGTTTTTAAGTCTAAGTGTGATTTTTGCAAATTATCATCATACTATCAAACCGGGAGACCCGAGACTACGCGGTCAGTTCCTACAAGTTACATTGGTCTCCTGCGAGGTGTTCGTGCCTCCTACGGGGTCGTTGGGGGGCTGGTTTGGGTTTTCACCCTTTAACGACTTCTTTTTAAGTCTAAGTGTGATTTTTGCTGATTATCGCCATACTCTCAAACCGGGAGACCCGGGACTATGCAGTCAGTTCCTACAAGTTACATTGGTCCCGTGCGAGGTGTTTGTGCCTTCTACGGGGTCGTTTGGGGGGCTGGTTTTGGTTTTCACCCTTTAAGGGCATGTTTTTTACTCTAAGTGTGATTTTTGCAGATTATCGATATATACTCTCAAACCGAGCGACCCGGGACTACGCGGTCAGTTCCTACAAGTTACATTGGTCCCGTACGAGGTGTTCATGCCTCGTACGGGGTCGTTTGGGGGCTGGTTTGGGTTTTCACCCTTTAACGGCTTGTTTTTAAGTCTAAGTGTGATTTTTGGAAATTATCATCATACTCTCAAACCGTGAGACCCGGGACTACACGGTCAGTTCCTACAAGTTACATTGGTCCCGTGCGACGTATTCGTGCCTCCTACGGGGTCATTTGGGTGTTGGTTTGGGTTTTCACCCTTTAACGGCTTTTTTTTAAATCTAAGTGTTATTTTTGCAAATTATCATCATACTATCAAACCGGGAGACTCGGGTCTACGCGGTCAGTTCCTACAAGTTATATTGGTCCCGTGCAAGGGTTCGTGCCTCCTACGGGGTCGTTGGGGGGCTGGTTTGGGTTTTCACCTTTTAACGGCATGTTTTTTACTCTAAGTGTGATTTTTGCAGATTATCATCATACTCTCAAACCGAGAGACCCGGGACTACGCGGTCAGTTCCTACAAGCTACATTGGTCCTGTGCGAGGTTTTAGTGACTCCTACGGGGTCGTTTGGGGGTTGGTTTGGGTTTTCACCCTTTAACGACATGTTTTTAACTCTAAGTGTGATTTTTTCAAATCATCGTCATACTCTCAAATCGGGAGACCCGGGACTACGCGGTCAGTTCCTACAAGTTACATTGGTCCTGTGCAAGGTGTTCGTGCCTCCTACGGGATCAATTGGGGGTTGGTTTTGGTTTTCACCCTTTAACGGCATATTTTTAACTGTAAGTGTGATTTTTCCAGATTATCGTCATACTCTCAAACCGAGAGACCCGAGACTACGCGATCAGTTCCTATATCGTCATATTCTCTAACGGTGTGTTTTTAATCAATTTAGAACGTTTATGGATTTTAGAAAATTTTGACATAGTTTCATTTGTTTATTCGTTAAATCCAACATGTTTTAACATTTAAAATAAACTCAACAGCAACAGAAAATTCCAAAACCAAACCACCAGTAAGTCCCTTCCACCAATTTAACTAAATAAGCTCATAAAGTAAGCCATGAAGTGATTTTCAAACTTTAAAAGGAATGATCAGATATAGAATGAAAAAGATAAACTATAAATATTGAGTAGAAATAATTCATTGCATTTTAAAAGGTTAATGAATGGGTACTAAATAATAGTTACCTGTAGTATCTTGATTAAGATTGGATGGAACTGGCCTAAGTTGAACATTTGTAAAACAAAACCAAACAAATCACTGGCAGCCTATGCTGGCCTTTTGATCTCCAAACCTCCCCAATACCTGCATTCAATTCCCACTGAGTACTAGATCAAACTCTTTAATATTACAGTACCCATATATGATTATACACACACGTGTGTGAAATTGATAACATGTCCCTTTTATGAGTATAATTAGGTATCATTATGTGCCATTACGACACGCGGTATATTGTGCTTTATTATATGGATATGTATCGATATAAATTAACACATTTTTGCATATAGTGAATAATCTCCCTTTGATTGTGCTTAAGATGTATTGAATTGATCTAGAGATCAAAGATTGTGATGGAAGATGATCATGGTTAATCTTTCTAAGAAAGTAGTCTATGAAAGAACTTGGGATCTCCATTCAAGGTTCTCAAAACAAGAAGCGCCATTCTTTGTATGGCTTTGCCTTCAAATAAAAATTTGGGATCTCCTACCTACTCACAAAAATCCATATGCCCATTACATATAAGAACATATCAGAAAGGAAAATGGATCAATATATAATGAAATAAATAAATATTCACATTAATTTTTCTCTCACCTGTAAATCAACAATGGGAGGCACTTCAATCTCCTCCATTTTTGTTGCTAGCGAGAAACAGGCCACAACTAACAATTGGACTATCCAAGCTTTACCCCTCTATGCGCACATTAACATTGTCACAAACATGAACAGACTCAATTAGCATTTAAACACTTAAATATTAATATGAGATTATTATGCCCTAAAATGCATTTTGTGCACATTGAACCATTTTTGTGCCAAAAAAATGCATTTTGTTGCAAAACAAAAAACCCATTCAAAAAATTAATATGAGAAATACCTCAGAGGGGCGACAACAGCCTTGGAGGGAGTATGCCCTGACTGGGCCTTTGAAAACACAATCACCTCACGTGCTTGGAAATCCCATCACCCCCATCAGATCTTGCCAAGAAAACACAATCACCTCCTATATCACCCACCTCAAGACTGCAAATGTTAGCTGCACATGGCTTTCTCTTTCCTAAACTGGACTATTGAAAAGTTATCTCCACATTCCAAAAATCATTATATATTAGATTTAATTCCACCTCAGTATATATATATATATATATATATATATATATATATATATATATATATATATATATATATATATATATATATATTAGATTAAATCTAATTCTAGAGTTTAATCTAATATATATAAATATATATATATATATAATACTTATAAAGAAGGAAAGAAATTACGATACCGGATAAAATACCTCAAACCGAGAAAACACGAGGTCGCCGGAAGGGACACCACGACACCAGATAAACAAAAACTCGGAACCTGGGGAGCGGGGGAGGTGACCCGAGGAGGATAAACTCGGAAAATAGGGGCGACAGCAGGGGATAAACCCAAGGGGGGAGGTAACCCGATGAGGAATAGGGCCGACGCAGCAGGGGGTAGAGCTTGCATTTTTAGTGGAGAGAGAGGGGAGAGCGAGGGAGAAGACAAATGAGGAGAGAGAAGAGGGAAACTAAAATGTCCCAAAATTTTGAGGTTTTTTATATCCTAGTAAAGTGTACTCAATTTTGGCACACTTTAAAACAGTGCCAAATTTTGGCACGGTTTTAAAGTGTGCCAAATTTCTATTAAACCGTGTCAAAATCTGGCACAGTTTTAAACTGTGCCAGATTTTTAATATCAGGGTGCGCCAAAATGTTGTTTTTGGTGTAGTGTTAAACTTTTAGAGCTTATAGAAATTGGTTTCTTATACTTATATTATGATTATATATTAACGCGATGGGCCAATTTTAATGTGAGGTTGTAGGGTTGGAATTGTGTTGGTTATGGCCTCCATAGGGGAATGAAAGAGGGAGGATCATTCACTGGGCCAGTTGAATCGATCCGGCCTAGACTTGAATCGATCCGATCCTGATTATTGGTCCAGAAAGGATTATTTTAGAGGCATTTTACTCGGGTTTTTAATTTTGTTTGACCTGAGTATATTAAAATAAATTAATAAATATATAAAGACAATAGTTTCGGGGGATAATGCCTAGTTTAGGAACCTTGGAGTTCGTGTCGAAATTTATAATGTCGATTAACGATTATGAAAATCGCAAGATAAACAATAATGTATTTTGTAACCCATTGAGTAAGGTAGTTGTTGATTTAAAATAAGTATATAAATGATAGGTGCCGAACAATACATATCCTTAGGAACCTTAGGGTTCGGACTAAAGTCTATATGAATGATTAATGAGTAAACGTGGTGTGTGTATGTGTATTATACGTGGGGTGTGTGTAATCATGGGTATTTTAGAGAAAACATATGACATTAATTGCGCATGGTATCACGGTGATTGAGAAGATCTATACCTAGGTCCTATTTACCATGAGCCGAAGCGCTTAGGTACCCGTCTCTCGTGTTGGGACAATGGAGTTGAATCCTCTCGTATAGCCTTGAGTATGGGGTTATACGTTTGGTGTGATGGCATAGTGATTTCCCTTTGATATTTTTTAGGCTATAGGGTTGGTACATCTTATAGCTATAACTAATAATATCACGAGTTGTCCCTGAAGGCATAAGGATAGGTCATCATACTTTGGATTCGGGAGATACGTAAACCTACAAGATTTTATGTGAGTTGCCCAAACCTATATTATTCTTGATTGTGTGATTCTACGTTAGCTTGTACATTGCGACGATTATACTATATATTTATACATGAGAAAATATGACATGGTAATGTTGAAATAAAAGAGATTAGATATGTATATATGGAACTATGACTCAAATATTAAAGTATGATACGCTAGAAATGTAATCTATAAACATAACTCGGGACTGCTAAAGTAAGAGAACACTGTTAAAGTAAGAGAGTTGTGTTATCATAAGAGTTACTTATTTAAAAGACAAAGTTGGGAACATTAAAGTAAAGAGTAATTAATTCAAAGATGGAATGAGACAATATTAATATATTGTGGGGTGGGATTAGTACCGTATATTAATAGGTTAATGGGATAGGGATACCTTAACTTAGAATTAACTTAATATTAGAGGAAGATGTATTCTTATTATTATAGCCCAAATGTAGTTATATTTTTATACATATTGACTTTCTATGTTTAATCCTCTCTGTGGAACTATTTTTACGGGTCTTAAATCGCATCCACAACCACATACTTGAGTTATCCATTGGAGGATTTTCTCCAGCATCTGTTCCATTTATCATTTCCATGGATGTCAATGTCGAGCATGTAGCTCATTTACATACTTGTACTCGTTTATATTCATTTATTTAGGTAGTTGTATATATTCATTTCTCGGGTTAGGGATTTGTATGAGATACATTTATTTACATTGGAGTAATATTCAAAGTTGAATATAGGACTTTTGTGATTTATTATATTCTAGTGGTGGAATTCAATTCAATTGTTGTTGGATGGTATCAGATTTGAATTTTATTTATCATTATTGGTTATATATCATTGTCTTTATTTATTGTTTATCTCATTTATGCTTATAATGTTATTAATTTCTTAACTCTCGCGATATTTATATTGCATTTGATTAATGTATTTTTGGATTTTATGGGGTGCCACGTCTGGTATGAGTTTAATGAATACTTATGGAGTCCTCTTGGACTAGACTCAAAGTGTGTTTGCCTCACGGAATATGATAATACCAATTTCATGGGTCACATAAGTATATTATACTCTTACATAGTATATATGGGATCGTGTTCCATAGGTATCCCCATCCAAAAGATATTATATATTGTAATACCCCCTTGATAAACTTATAAAGTTTGTATGTAATAGTAAACCTAGTTGGTGGATTATTTTATAATTTAGTAGATTATCAAAAAAGTTATATTTGTATCTAGGAATAAAAATATGTTGGTGAAAATAGATTTACGACAAACTCAATATCACCAATAGGGTATTGTATACGTAATATGGGGAATCATATTACGTGTTATCTGAATTTGCAATTAAGGCATCTTTATTTGAGTGCTTTGAGTAAATTAAATTGGGCTGATGTTGTAATTATTTAATCAAATTAATTAAAATTAAATAGAAAATTAAATAAAAGATAGGGTCTAATTTGGGATTTCCACAATTTTATTTATAAATAAATTTAATTATTTGTCATTGGTCCTTAGTATAGTATATTTCGAGTGTTATAGTACATATTTTGAGTAGCAATACAATAACTGTTTGAATATCGTAACTATCCCAATCCCAATTCATGTACCTATATATATATATATATATATATATAAGTCTAGGGAAGGGTTTTAAGGAGCATTAAAGATATGCTTCACATAATTTTCATCTCTAAGAGGGACCCAACACATAGATTTCTTTTGGTGAATCATAAACTTGAAGATAAGTGGAGTTTTTCTCATATACAAGAGGATTTACAGTGGTTATTCATCAACTTCATCTTGCTCATTATTGTCGTATATGTTAGACCACCTATAATATCTGTAAAGTTATTGTGGTCTAACTCATATATCTATTTGCATACATTTATTTTACCTACGTTTTTCTGAACCATAATGAATCAAAGTTCAATGGGAAAGGATTTTATAAGCCAATCCCAATAGTTTTTTTTAAGGAATCAAAATCTTTTATTCTAAATAGAGAGAATAGCCCTCTCTAGGTGGATTACAATCAAAGAGCTATTCTAATTCCTTTTGATATTCCTTAAGTAAGGAATATTAATTATATATAAATTTAAAGAACCTTTACAGATAGAGGAAGCTCTGAAAATCTATTAAATATGGATAAATTTTGAGAGTTCAATCCATATTTAGATAGAAGATCTGCTATATGGTTCGATTCTCTAAAAATGTGAGAAATTTGAATATGATTATCTTCCAACCATTTTTGAATAGCTGACACTTCTTCTTTTATCTTCTAAGGCACCTTAGCTTTTAAAGTTAATCCCTTGACTACTACTTCTCAATTTGATTCCACTTCCAACCTATTACAATTTCTCCCTTCAGAAAGAGCTAAACCTTCTTTAATAGCCAAAATTTCTGATTCAATGCTCGAACCTCCTGCTTTAAAACTAGATAAAGCCCAAATAAACTTCCTTTTATCATCTCTTAGGATTGCTCCGTAACCCATATTACCATTAATATCACAAGCTCCATCTGTGTTTAATTTGAGGTTAAAAGGGAGAGTTTTGGACCAAGATATAGGGATGATTTTTTTAGGGGGATCTATTTGAAATAATTCGGTGGCATATAATAAAGAATTATTCATTCCTGGTTTGGAAGAGAAGGATTTTGCAATTGAGTTTACCCTTGAAACAACCTGTTTTATAATTCTTCTATCTGACATATTAACTCCCTAAAAAATTTCTCTGCTTCTAGCCAACCAAATTTCATATAGAATAGATGTAGGGATGATTTTAAAGAGCCAATTCGAAAGATGAATATTACCTGATTGGATCCATCAGTTAGATAAGGTAGAATGCATGAAAAATCCTTGCTTAACTCCCATCAAGTATAAAAAAAATCCAAATCTTGACAGCCATTGGACCCTTTAAAAAAGGTGGTGAATTGATTCCTCTAATTGATTGCAGTAGGGGCATCTAGAATCCATAAGAACACCAACCTTATTTATATTGATATTTAAAGGGACACTTCCATTAAGAGCTCTCCAAGAAAATGTGGACAATGTAGGTGGGATATTTGGATCCCAAATGAAGGATTGAGAATAAGATGAAACTTTTGAAGGCCTAACTAACTCATAGTCAGAGTTTAAAGTAAACAGGCCTGGAGAAGAAGGCTCCCATATATGATTAACCCGTATCAATGAATTGTGCTCTTCGCAAATATTCCATACTCTGTTTATTATTCTAACAGCTAGAGAACCATATTTATTAGGCATAGCTTTGTATTTCTTCCTTATAAAAGTATCCCATAAGGAGTTACTTATTTTGAATAACCAAGTCAATTTGAGGTTATAGGCCTGAACAATAGAGTCCAAGTTTTAATGCCTAATCCTTCCTCTGATTTGGGATAACAAACATTTTTCCAGCTTGACCAGTGGAATCTTTTGCCATGTTCCTTGATAGATACCCAAAGAGAGTATCTACACATGGAGTCAATAATTTTTAAAGTTTCCTTTGGGGGACTAAGAGCTAAAATAGTATAAAGAGGGATAGATCGTAAAATGGACTCGATAAGGGTGATTCTCCCACTCACAAATAATAATTTAGCTGTCCAACTATTCAATCTAGTTTAAATGCTTTGAACCATCTGATCAAAATAAGAAACTTTTTTTCTCCCTTTGAAGAAAGTGCATCCCAAGTATCTCAATATACATTTATCATGCTTAAAACCAGTTGATTCCTGCACTACTTTGATGATATTTGGAGAGGCATTCTTCCATATTTTGAAGCTTGATTTTTCTTTGTTGATAAGGAGACATGATTCATCTTCAAAATTACTCAAAAACTTCATGAGAAAAGTTAGACTTCTTTTGTTACCATTAGTGAATATAATTAGATCATCTTCAAATCTTAGATGAATAATTAAATCACAATCTCTAGGAATGGAGAAGTGTCTAACTTTGCCTTGCACCATTAAATTATGAAGACCTCTACTTTGAGATTCCATAGCAATAATAAAAAGACTAGGGGACAGAGGATCTCCTTGTCTTAATCCTTTCTCTGGCTTAAAGAAACCTTTGGTATTGCCATTAACTATTAGAGAGTACCATGTTGAGGAGATACATTTCCAAAATAGATCAATGACCAACTCTGAAATACCAAAAGACCTCAAATTTTTTATAAGGAAGAGCCGGGATAATCTGTCATAAGCTTTGTTCAAGTCAATTTTAATAACCACATTGCTCCCTTGCACCTTCCTGTCTAGAAGATTCATCATTTCCTGCCCCAATAAGATATTATCAACAATGCTCCTATGTTTAACAAAACCAGCTTGAGAGGGGTTAATAAGAAGAGGGAGGTGAGAGGAAATTCTAGAATTCAGGATTTTGGAGATAATTTTGTAACAAACATTGCATAAACTTATTAGTCTATAGTCTTTACATTGAGAGTGGTTGGGAGTTTTTGGAATGAGGCATAAAAGGGTGGTAGTCCAAGACTTATGAAGGTCTTCTCCTAGAAATAAGGATTTAATGGCTAAGGTGAGGTCCTCCTTGATGATGTCCCAACAATGCACATAAAAGAAAGCATTGAAACCATCCTGACCTGCTAAACTATTTGCATTAAGGATCTTGACTGCTTCTAGGATTTCCTTTTCTTCTGTCACTTCTTCTAAAAGAGAGTTGAGATCAGTTGTAACCTGCTTTGGGATAATATCCAGCATCTCAAAAGAAGTATATGAACCTGTAGAGAATAAATTTTGAAAATAAGAAAGAAAAATGTTAAAAATATCTTTTGTTTTCTCTTTTCTATCTCCATTTTCATCTTTTATGCCATGAATCCAAGACTTTCTTCTTTGAACTTTGACCATAGACTGGTAGAATCTTGTGTTTCTATCTCCATCTGATATCCACTGAGTCTTTGATTTTTTAAACCAGAATTTTTCTTCCAAAGAAGGAGCTGCATTTAGGTCTGCTTTGTTCTTCTGCATTTCTTCTATATTGGCTTCTGAAGGAACCTCTTCAAATCTTATCTCTACTTGTTTCAAATTATCCTCTAGATTAATAGATTTTTGGAATATATCTTTTCACACTTGTTTATACCATTTGCTCAGATCTGTTCTAAGTCTTTTCAACTTGTAAGAAAATACCTGTAAAGGCCTTCCTGAAGTAGCACCATCCCAACTTTGTCTTACTACTCTATTAAAACCTTCTTTATCAGACCAGAAGTTAAGAAATTTGAATGGGTTTATGAGAGAATCAGTGGGGCTAGGGGTAGACAACAATAGAGGAGAATGATCAGAACAGTGTTTATTAAGGTGGGAGATTGAAGAAAAGGGAAATGAATCTAGCCATGTTTGATTGATTAAACCTCTATCCAATCGCTGAAGGATAACAGAGCCATTAGATATTCTCCTATAAGTAAATTTAGAACCAGAGAAGCCCATATCCATAATAGAACTACTAATAATGCAGTTATTAAAATCTGCACTTTCAAGTAGATTTATGTCATTCCCTCCATCTCTTTCTTTTGCATTACTCACCACATTAAAGTCACCAACTATTAGAAGAATCTTTTCATGATTATCCATAGCTATATCCCTTATAGAATTTCATAGAGGCAATCTCTCATTTCTAGTGCATTTAGCATAAACTATACTAACCATCATAGATGAAGGTAAAAGAGCACGATTTAAATTTCGTAGGATATTTCGAGCATTATCTTCCAAGATTTCTCCAATAATCCCATGTCTCCAAAAGCACCAGGTTTTGTTGGTTGAATTTGCAACACCCCCTTCAAAGTTGAATTACAGTCTAAAGACATCCAAATTTGTACCATCTACCATTGGTTCCAGAATTACTAAGAATGAGAGGTTATGAACTTTGATTAATTTTTTGATCCTCCTTTTGGTAGGTTTATTACCTACTCCCCTTGCATTCCATATTAGGGACTTAATCATTTAGACAGATATTAGTGACAGAAAAGATACCTTTGCCTGACCTTGTACACATTTTTGTTGCTCCTGCTGATATAGACACCCGCTTATTACTTTTCCTTCTTTTCTTCATCACGGTAGTGAATCCTTCTTCTTCTATATAATTGACAGCATTTTCTTTTGGAGGATATCCTTTTTGAGTTGAGTTATACAACTGTTTTTCCATTCTGTATTCAACCATTCTATGTTCAATCTTATTTGAGAAATAAATTAAATCCTCAATTAAAGGAGTTTGTTCCCCTATTTCTTCTTCATTATCAGACATATTTAACTTCTTTTTGAATCCTTTTCTTCTATGATGAATATTTTTTGAATCTGAGCTATAATTCGTGGCCTTAACTCCTGGATTTTCTAAAATATTATTGAGTATATATTCCGATACTTCTTCTATAATTTCCATCTCCCCTACTTTAATTTCCATTTCCCCTTATTCTAAATGGTCATTTTTGGAGCTCTTACTTTTTATTCCTTCCATTACACCTGTTACTTTCAATGAGTCCTTGTTGGCTTGTTCTTTAGATTCCATTGACACCTTTTCTATGATCTCTTCCTCATTGGTATCTATAATTAATTTCTCTCTAGAGGTGTTTCCTTCTTTTATCTGATAGATTTTTTTGGGTTTGAAACCCCCAACAATTCCAATATTCTTTGGTCTATTGTCTTCCCCTTACGAAATTCCTTTTATGTTTGAGATGAGACATTATTCAACACTATGTCCCATCTTATAACATGAGGTGCAGTACTTTAGAATGAACTCATAGATGATTGGTTGCCAAAATCCATAATCTCCACATGTAATCCATATTCTATTAGGTTGCTCCTTCAACACATCCAATTCTACACAGCCTTGAGTCATACTTGGTCTTGAAACATTAATTATTGCATTATCCATCTTGAAAGGAGTCCCTGCAGCCTGATCTAATGAAAATAGGGCTTCTTTGGCAAATAAATGAACTGGAAGACCTGGAAATGATATCCATATAGGAACTAGAGAACTTTTTTTGTCTGGCTTAAATCTTGGAGACCATTTAAAAGTCCTCATTGGGCTTCTTCTGATGTACCACTGATCACGCATCCATAATCTAATGTAATCTTCTTCAGAATGGACCTTTATGAGAATATGTTTATGATCAATAAATCCTAGTTCCACTCCAGTTTTCAATCCAAATGTCTCAAAGTTTTTCCTAATAAACTCCATAGTAGGTTTACCATGTGAAAATTTCCCACTAAAGCATATGTGAAATGTAAGGAAAGGGTTGTTATCTGATCTTGACTGAAAGTAATGGAGGGTTCACCTCGAAATTTACTTAAAGGTTGAATAGCTATTGGCTGGGAGGAGATATGACCTTTTAAGACATCTGCGAATGAACGGTTCCATGGGTTTTAAGGATCAAGTGGTTTGTTATTATTTGGCTGAGGGTTTGAGGTTGTTGGAGGTGGGTTAGAGGTGGCGACCATAGCCATGCGAACCCTAGAAATGGTTTATGTGTGAGAGAGAGAGAGGGGGGGAGAGAGAGAGAGAGAGAGAGAGAGAGAGAGGTTACTCTTAAGAGTTAATGTATCTCGATCATTCCTTCCAATCCCAATAGTTGGTATCAGAGAACCATGGTAAAATAATCATCATATTTTATGCTATCCACCTTGAAACCCTAGTTTTGAATGTTGGAATGATTATACATATTTTTAATGGCATATTTTTGCTGGGTTTATATCGGTATCATCATGGTAAGATGAATGTTATTTTTATATGCATGGATCCTACTATGGTTTCTCTATAGTTATTTCTCTTTGACTTGGTTGTATAAATCATTTTCATGGGACTTGATCATGCTAAAATTTCCATGAAGTATTGTGACTTTAGGCCCAAGTTTGGAGGATCCTTTAATGGAGTTTCAAAGTTTTGTAACTATAACCAAATGATTTAGTTTTGATGCTCAACACGATCCTACCTAGTACTAGGCATGATCTAGTACCTAAATCAATTGAACCTTCACCCCGGATCGATACTCTCTATTGTTATTCCTAGTTTTCCTTATTTCGTTGGTTTTTCTTTGTTTTTCTCAAGATGATTATCAAGAAAGTGATTTGAGGGTTACAACAATCAAATTGGTAATGACATAGAGTTCTTGGATAAGTTTTCCCTAACATGAATTATAGGCCACGATGGCATTGGAATTATTATGTTATTTTATTCATAATTGTATGTCTTTGTGTTTAATTATATTCCTTCCATGTATACTCATATTTTTTATTATCATGTTCCAATTCAATGAGTTAATTAGGGATCCAAATTTAACTTGCTCAGTTGTATGCAAGTACCCCAAAGTTAGAGGGGCATATTCCAAATGTTAACTTGCCCAACCTATATGCAAGAACCCCACAGTTAAAGGGGCAACATCCAAATTTTAACTTGTTCAGCTATATGCAAGTACCCCGCGGTTAGAGGGGCAACGTCCAAAACAATAACTTGCTCACCTTAAATGAAAGTACCCCACAGTTAGAGGGGCATCTTCAGAAATGATAACTTGCTCAGTTGTATGCAAGTATCCCGCTGTTAGAGGGGCATATTCCAAATTTTAACTTGCTCAGCTGTATGTAATTACCCCATAGTTAGTGGAGGCATATTCCAAAGCTTAAGTTGCTCATCCTATATGGAAATACCCTCGCAGTTAGAAGGGAAAGCTTCAAAATTTTAACTTTCTCATATCTCAATAACTACCCCGTAGTTAGAGAGGCAACTTCAAAAATAATAACTTGCTCATATCATAGGCAAGTACCCCACAGACTTGTAATACCCCGTATTTCTGAATATTCTACTGAATATTCTATTTAATTAAATTGGAGAATTAAATGAGAAAATATGGCTTAATTTAAAGTACGTAAGAGGAGTAATTTAATGAGATTTATTAAAAAAATCGAGAGATAGTTACCTATTTATATTGCCTCATTATATTTAGTTAGTGCGAGTGGTAAATAGTTAATTAACGCGTGTAGACCGTGTTGGGGTGAGAATGAGTAATATTTTTAAGTGACTCAAATGATAATTTAGAGGCCACATATGAGTCCGGAAGGGTCAAATTAGTCAAAATAGTATACCCGGGGGTACTAGTTGAGTCTCGGGGTAATTTTGGACTAAACCGAGACCGTTCGGGGGGCGTTTTGGTCTTTTAATTTGAGATGGTAAGGAGACCTACGAATTTGAGAGACTTTTATCAGCCGTATGAAAGAGGGGTTAGGATTAGAAAACCCATGAAAACACACCATAGCCATTAGAGATAAGAGAGAAACAATTCTCAAGGCAAAAGAAAGAATTGGGAGGATTCAAAGGAGATTGTCACCACAAACTTGTTGGGAAGGAGGATTGAAGGAGAAAAACAATCAAACATCATTAACAATCACGAAATCAGGAACCCTCTATCAAGGCAAGTTATTTATTACAAAGATTATAAAGTTATAATACCCATGTGTATGGTCTTTTGAATGATTTTGTTAAACTCATATTTTGGAAAGAAAATAATGATATTTATACATGTTGGGATATGAACTGCATGTAGAATGATGTAACATATGTAGAGGAATAATATTCAGATTTGACTTGATGAGTATTTCAGAATAAAATCTAGGTTTTGAATAAAATTATGGGAAGAACACCATAGCTAGGGTTTTCAAGAAATCTTAGGTTTAATCCACAATTCCTTTAAATATATTGAGGTTTTGATGTATTTGAAATGTTAGAAATTGTCCTAGTATATGTGGAAATATGTTTGGAGACTTGTTAATGGAGAAAGATATTAACGAAGAAGATGAACTGCGTCAATCCCTATTCGATCGATCGATCGATCTCGAATTGTCGATCGATCGACTAGGTCGATTGATCGAACCCGATAGTCGATCGATCGACGTAAGCTATTTTTCTCCAAATTTTTCGTGTTTAAGGTTTCTTTGATTTCCGGGAGTGAATGGGTATCGTAGGATTTGTATTATACTTATATGGGAGTGAGAATAAGACCAGTAGGTATATTGTTGAGGTCCGATAAGGCCATTGGGTGTAGGGCTTGGGCTATGGACCGACGAGAATAATCCGATTTGGTAGAGCATCGGGAAATTTGGAATTGAGTTACGAGGCGAGGTAAAGTCAATTTAAGTAATAGACCAGTAGTGTAAATAATAACTACTGAAATTATATGTGAGGGGTAACTAGGACCCTTAGAGTTGTGTGAATACTCAATAAATGCGATTAATGAGATAAATCGTAAAACGAATATTGTACGGAATATATAAGAGAATAAAATATTACGTAAGAATATGGTTGATAGGTCAGACGTGTACCTATTGAATTGTATGAACTTTTAGGTTAAGAGAAGTATACCTAAATTACTATGTTAGGGTCGATGAGATATTCCGAACTAACATAGGGTTATTATATGTTTGGGGTCGATGTAAAATGCCTAACCAAACCTTTGCACTGGTGGCGTGATGAAAGAGTCCGAGCCAAAATTTGTGTATATAAATAATTGGGGTCGATGTATCATTCCGAACCAATTCTTAATTTGTGTATATAAATAATTGGGGTCGATGTATCATTCCGAACCAATTCTTAATTTGTGTATATAAATAATTGGGGTCGATGTACCATTCCGAACCAATTCTTAATTTGTGTATATAAATAATTGGGGTCGATGTATCATTCCGAACAAATTCTTACTTAGGGGTCGATGAATCATTCTGAACCAAGAGTCCTTACGTGTGTAAAAAGGACAAAATAGTAATTACTGATATTTAGTATATATTGTGTGTGAAATATATACTTGATGATATTCTACTTCTGTGTATAAATAGATTGATATATATTATGTATTTAAAGAATACATACCGAACTGGTAAGTTAAGTAGTGAAACTTAAATTACGAACGTAACATTAGATAGAGAATATCTATTTAGTAAATTAAGTAGTGCAACTTAATTACAAAAGTGAGAAGATAGAAATTTTGATAATTGTAGAAATTTAGTAATGAAACTAAATGAGTAGTTTTGAAACATAACATAGGTGAAATGTTACTTGTGTATTAATTAACCTTCGCGAGATGTTAATGAAATAGATGTACTAGTAGGCGATACGAGTACTTAAGTATAGATAAGTTCAGATGATTACTTAGTCCTAGTTAGCTTGAAAGATATGACTAGGTAGGCTAAGTGTATAACGTTAGGTGTGCACAAAAGATGAGGGGTGAGTAAACTCAAGAGAGTGTACACCTAACATGTGTAATCAATAACCGCATTTTATATTGTGATAAACGCTTGCTAAATGTTTTCAAACTGTTTTGAGTACTACCTCTTGCTATAAAATATTTTCAAAACCTTTTAGGTGTCCAGCCACAGGGACACCATGTATGATGATTTCATTCCAAGTACTTAAAGCTGCAGCACAATGGATGCTTACAGGATTTTGACTAGACGTTATCTCCCATTCAGATCTAGTACAGAATCTCACCCTATTCTTTGTATGGACTTGTAGTCCGTTATCAGTCTCAGATGTTAGTTGTAGATTAGTAGTTGTTCTATTGTTGTTTGGTATTTTTAGCCGATGGTTTATTCGGTAATACTCTTGTGCTGTTGTACTTATACTTTGTTGGTTTGAGTTTTAGCATGGTGTTTGTTTTACTATTTTTCCGTATGGTTGATCTATCTGCTTAAGAAAGATAAAATTTTGGCACCGGTCTAATTTTCACTTAGGTGATTAGTAAGTAAAAAGTTTTCGACAATGATGCTAAGAATGAACCATTTGAGAAACCTGTTTTAATTTAATAAAGGCCTGATCACCCGATGTTTAATTTGGCGGGGTGTCACAAGACTACGGGTAGTTCAATGTTGAAGTTAAAACGAAAATTAAAGCGACTCACAGTACCTAAGGCTACAAGGGCACCAGAGCGCTCACAGTCTTGAGCAAGTGCCAAGTATAAATATAAAGTACGACAGTTTAGTACCTAAGTCTCCAAGGGCACCGGAGCGCTCACAATCTTGACAAAGTGCCAAGTATAAATATAAGGTAC
Organism: Sambucus nigra; assembly: GCA_949130495.1. Taxonomy (NCBI): domain Eukaryota; kingdom Viridiplantae; phylum Streptophyta; class Magnoliopsida; order Dipsacales; family Adoxaceae; genus Sambucus; species Sambucus nigra. The sequence goes on along the minus strand of OX422210.1, from coordinate 341,836,783 downwards.
ATAAGTTTAGTACCTAAGGCTCCAAGGGCATCGGAGTGATCACAGTCTTGAGCAAGTGCCAAGTATAAACATAAGGTATGACAGTTTACTACCTAAGGCTCCAATGGCACCGGAGCACTCATAGTCTTGAGCATGTGCCAAGTATAAATATAAAGTATGAAAGTTTAGTACCTAAGGTCTATGGGCACCGGAGACCTCACAGTCTTGAGCGAGTGTCAAGTATAAATATAAGATACGATAGTTTAGTACCTAAGGCCCCAAGGGCACCGGAGCGCTCACAGTCTTGAGTAAGTGGAAAGTATAAATATAAGGTACGAAAGCTTAGTACCTAAGGCTCCAAGGGAACTGGAGTGCTCATAGTCTTAAGAAATTGTCAAGTATAAATATAAGGTACGAAAGTTTAGTACCTAAGTCTCCAAGGGCACCGTAACGCTCACAATCTTAAGAAAGTGTCAGGTATAAATATAAGGTACGACAGTTTAGTACCCAAGGCTCCAAGGGCACCAGAGCGCTCACAGTATTGAGCAAGTGACAAGTATAAATATAAGGCATGATAATTTAGTACCTAAGGCTCCAAGGACCGAAGAGCTCACAGTATTGAGGAAGTGCCAAGCATAAATATAAGGTATGACAGTTTAGCACCTAAGGCTCCAAGGGAACCAAAATGATCATATTATTAACCTATATTATGCTCAAAAGGAGCTAATGGTTAGAAGTCCTCAAACAAGTGAACAAAGAGTGAAATTTCCTAGGGCAAAGAGATCCACTTAGAGTGGCTCCACCTGCTCAAGATTGCAAGATGGACAAAAAATAGCCTAGGGCGAGGGTATCCACCTTGAGTGGCCCCTCTTCCCAAACTTGATTCTATACAGAATAACTTGTGCCGAAGGGGTCCACTTAGAGTGCCCCCTCTACCAAGACCAACACAAGTAAAGTTTGAGGATGAGGGAGTCCACCACAAATGGCCCCTCTTAACTAAGATTACAATACGAAATAGTTTATGTCGAGGGAGTCCACCACGAATGTCCCCTCGGCCAAGAACAATTTTACAAAATAGCTGGTTGTGAGGGGGTCCACCACGAGTGGCCCCTCAACTACAATCAAAGGCACGAACAGTTTATGGAAAGGGAGTTCACTTCGAGTGACCCCTTTGCTAAAGACAAATATAAATAAGAAAACCCCGAGCAAGGGAGTCCAAGATAAGTGACCCATCTGCCAAAGACAAATATGGAAATGAAAGGGTCTACCCCTAATGGCTCCCCCCTCACTGCATAAATTAGAAACAAGCTAAAATGAGTTAGAGTTAGGGGACTCACCACGAGTAGACCCTCTGCCCAAAAGCAATGCAGAAAATAGAATGACTAAATATGAGGAAGTCAACCACTAGACACCCCTCAGCCATTCTAAATCGAACATGGTAATGATGTGATGACATGAAAGTTTTCATATTCCAAGACGGAGTTATCATTTCGTATAAAACACTTTGGTCTACCCAACACAAAGATTTTTATTCGAGGGGACTAATGTAGAGGGGTGTCCACATGCTATTATAAAATAGCCAAGGGTAAGTGACACCACTTATAGGGGATCCCACTGCCCAAGTTAATTAGAAAATATTTAGACCAAGGTGGTCCACCTTGAATGGCCCTATGACAAGGTGTAATACCTAGACGAGGGGTTCACCGCGACCAACCCCTCTAAACAAGATAGAAGGCCACAGAAAAAAGGCCAAGGATGAAGGGGATCACTTTTAGAAACCCTTATACCAAATATAGAAGGTCACAGAAAAATTCCAAGGATGAGGGGGCTCACTGTGAGCAACCCCTCTAAACATGATAAAAGGCCACAAAAGGGCCAAGGACGAAGGGCTCACCATGAGCAACTGCTCTAAACAAGATAGAACGCCACATAACAAAGGCCAAGGATGAGGGGGATCACTTTGATCAACCCCTTTACCTAAGATATAAGGTCACAGAAAAAGGCCAAGGACGAGGGGGCTCACTGTGAGCAACCCCTATACCCAAAATAGAAGGTCACAGAAAAAGGCCAAGGACGAGGGGCTCACTGTGAGCCACCCCTCTAAACATGATAAAAGTCTAGAGAAAAAGTACAAGGACGAGTGGATCACCATGAGCAACCCTTCTAAACAAAATATAAGGCCACGTAACAAAGGCCAAGGATGAGGTGACTCACAATAAGCAACCCCTCTACCCAAGATAGAAGGCCACAAAAAAAGGACAAGGACAAGGGGACTCACAATAAGAAACCCCTCTACCCAAGATAGAGGGACACAGAAAAAGTCCAAGGATGAGGGGCTCACCATGAGAAACCCTTCTACCTAAGATACAAGGCCACAGAAAAAGGCCAAGGATGAGGGGCTCACTATGAGCAACCCCTCTACCCAAGATAGAAGGCCACGGGAAAAGGCCAAGGATGAGGGGCTCACCATGAACAACCCCACTAAACATGATAGAAGGCCATAGAAAAAGGCCAAGGATGAGGGGCTCACTATGAGTAACCCATCTAAACAAGATATGAGGCCACAAAAAAAGGACAAAGAGGAGGGGCTCACTGCGAGCAACCCTTATGCCCAAGTTGATACCCGGATAAGGAGGTCCACCATAAGTGGACCCATCTACAAAACCTAGAATGAAGTGACAGAGCATATAGGGGGAATGATGAAGAAACCTTAGGATCCCTCAAAATTATAAATCGAATTTATGACGTACAAAGCCTATTGGTTTGCCCAATATAAAAGACTTTTCACGAGGGGCTAATGTAGAAAGGCGTTTTAAACTAGACCACTATATTTTGGGGTGAGGGTGAGTGCCCCTTAAAGACCCCCCTTCAGCTTCTTGAAAATATTTGGAACGTGGAAACCCAAAGATACCTTAATTATAATAAAATATTTAGGACGCGAAACCCCCAAGGTCCCTCAATGACAAGAAAATATTTGGGACGCGGATCCTCAAGGTCCTTCAACTATAAGAAAATATTTGGGATACTAAACCGCCAAGGTCCCTCAACCTTAAGAAATTATTTGGGATGAGAAACACCCAAGGTCCCCCTTAACTACCAAAAAATATAGGGACGAGGAGCAGCCAAGGTCCTCCCCTTCAGCTTCTAGAAAATATAGGACGCGAAACCTTTAAATTCCCTCAGCTTCCAGAAAATATGGGGCGTGAAAGCCTCAAGGTCCCTCAGCTTCCAGAAAATATCAGGGTGAGGAGCAGCCAAGGTCCTCCCACTCAGCTTCCAGAAAATGTTGGGGCGAGGAGCAATTAAGGTCCTCCCCCTTAACTTCTAGAAAATCTTAGGTCGACGAGCAGTCAAGGTCCTCCCCTCAACTTCCAAAAAATATTAGGACGAGGAGCAGTCAAGGTCCTCCCCCTCAACTTACAGAAAATAGGATAGGATGAAGAAGGGGCTACCATGAGCAACCCCTCATTAGGAAAAGATTATTCTTTTAAAGAATAAAAATACTAATATTTATTTTCTTGTGCAGGTAGTCTAGTTGAGCAAGCAGGGCTCAAATAGGACAGTTGGGATCTCTTGGGAGTTTTGACTTGACGATTGAGGAACAAGGTTTGTTGAGAAATATCAACCACTTAGCACTTTAATATTGAGATAATACTAGTAGAAAGACCCTAGGGTTACCCAGCCCACACACGCCTCACAGTCAAACACAACCAGGGTGAGCAGCCAAAGGGTTGCTCACAAGAAATGAATAGTTTATAAAATGATTCTAAATAAAAGGGGGTCCTTAAGGCCCACTCAAATTTTCAAAGATTTTAGAGGAGGTGATCTTTGATACCCCCTAAATTTCATAAAGATTTTATAGGAGGTGGCTCTCAAGGCCACCCTCTCAAACTTACAAAGTTTGTACCACAAGTTACCGTTTCAAAAGATATTTACCGAATTAGATATTTTGTCTTCAAGCACAAACATATTTGCTTCTTGACTTTGGTTTGCACCAGGTGTCACCTGTCTGAGGGGACATGATGCTGCTCATAGTTAGGGACACGTGGTATATTACATACATTGTCCCTCACCAACCCTGTAAGTTTTGGCGCCTAAAAGTGCCAACTCATCCTTACAACCGGAGTATAAATAGGACCCCTAGGCAATGTCAAAATGGAGAAAAGAGAGAATAACTCAAGTTTCAGTGTTACTCTGTCAAAATCACATTAGAACTTTCTAGTATTCTCTCTGTACTCTCTCTCTAAGTGCTAAGTTCCTTGTTCTTTCACTCCTCAACGAACAACCATCATTCTCAGGAGTTTCTCTTGAGAAAAGTTACTATTCTCGTTGTAGTGATTCATATTATTGCAGGGAGTGAGTTTCAGTTTGAGTTCCACTTTTACCCAAAGAAAAAGGTTTTATCAGAACCTGGACCAGAAGTTCTTGAGAACCTTGAAGGCAGCGTCCATTGGAGTGGGTCACACCTCACCCTTTCCACTTATTAATAAACCCCAGTCTCACTACCCTCTTACAGTGGACAACATAGACTTATTGTTTGGTAGACATTTTGATTGAAGGATAATCTAGGGAAAACACTTTATTCATTCATTATGCCCTAGGTGGATGTATACACAAGTGACCAATTAATCAACCAAGATCATGCTTTTTCTAAAGAATAAAAAAATATTTATTATTTTTTAAATTAAATTAAATCATGTAATCACTTTATCGTACAAATTAAATTTGGTCTCTAAATTTTTATTTTAATTAAAATATTTTATTATTTATGAAAGTTAAAATAGTGAGAGTGGGTAAGTTAATTCATACAAGAAACTAGGATATATTTGTTGTTTTAATTCAAGGAAATTCAAATCGATTTTTTTAAAATAATATTCTCAAGTTCAAATATTTAGTGGGGGAGGGGCTTTAAAAAAACTCCCGAGGTCTCCATCAATATTTTGGATGAAAATATGATTAATTCCTCATGTGAACTTCAATTTCCTCCCCAACAGAGCGAAGTAATCACAGAATCATGGGGTTTTAAAACACTTAAGTGATAGTTCTTTAAAACTAAATATGAGTTTGTCTGATCCCTCTAACAAGAAAGTTCAATATAAGCTATTTAATTTAAAATAATGAAGCGGTGGTATACACTTAGACATCAACTAATGAATTATGGGGGATAGAGTTTTATTGGATTGTCCAAATAACATAATTGAAATATGTAAAGTCTACCTATTTCAATATAAATAATATAAGATCCTGCTGAAAAAAATTATTTTACAAAGAAATTAAGATGCTCGACGAGATTAATTCTAATTGGTTGTAGAGGGATGCTAATTTAAACTTAATTAAAAGTTAATTATTGCATATTTAATTTAATTCCTTTTTAATAATGACTTTGAGATTTTACAGTGGGATAAACTTTCAACCCAGTTGTTTTAATCTTAAATTAAAAATTTTAATGGAATAAACTTCTTGGAGTAAAATGTTATTGGACATTATTATAACTATGGAGGATAATAAAAAAACTCTTAACCCATGAAAACCCTAATAAGGCAAAGTAAAGGAATCCTGATAAGGTGTCCAAGCTTCCTAACATTGTAAATTGAGTTAGTGATATTAAAAACTATATTTGTTGATGACACTTTAATAAAGAATTATTTTCTAGAGAAGATTTTCATCATAACCATATATCATTTGGATCATAAATTGATGAGAAACTCAAATCGATTTTAAGTTGAAATCGACATATGAATCCTTTAAGAACTTTTGCTTGAATTATATTTTTATTTAGTTTGACTAAATCGGTGTCGCAATTCATTATGAAGCTTCAGGTAGCTACGAGCATCATCAGAAGCCACAACATGGTGTTTGTTGCAAAGAAGCCTTCAACTTCTTCCCTAAAAGACAATAAGAAGTGAAAGGCTAAGTCTTCAGTGCAAAGGGACATGGATAAAAAAGTTAATCTCGAGGGAGCAATGAAAGAGCTGAAAGGGAGGTATTTTCATTATAAGTAGTCAAAACATTGATCCTAGTGGTGTCCAGTTTTCCAAAAATTATAAAGCAATGGACAAGGTAATGGCTTTTATCCTTCAAATTACAATCATGATTTATGGTCCAATTTTCAAGAACTTTGTGTGTATATTTCAGAACCACAAATCAAGTATATAATTCTTTGCAAAAGTTCTAGTTAACCGGGAAGCTACGTAAGGGAGAATTGTTCCCATTCATGGGCAATCATAATAAGGTATCACTATTAGCAGTTGACAACATTTTTTACATTTCGGTATAGACTAAAAGATAATGATGGAAAATTATCTTCATTTAGATGGTTTTGGAAGAATTATTGATTTTGGTTTCAAAGTTTGGTTTGAATAGATATTTGATTATTTTAAGAATTTTTTTTTATCAAAATTGGTTTATATGTTTGGGTAGTGGAAAAAAATTGATACATTATAAGGCATATCTCACCAATACTCCTAAGCATTAAAATGAATAGTCCTAATGGAAAATCATTAAAGAGAAAGTTTCCCTGTCAGTTGAACAAAATACAACTTTTGCACTTTTCTTAGGTCATTTTAATCTGAAGAAATTTAAAGATGTGTATAAAATGAACAATTGAGTTCATTAAAAGTGAAGGAACTTCCAGTATATGAATCATGTTTAGAAGGTAAAGTGACCAAGAGGAGCTTCACAACTAGAGGCTATAGACCTAAAGATGTGTTGGAATTGATACAATTTGATTATGTGGTCCTATGATAATCAGGTTTGGAGGTGGTTATAATTACTTCCTCAATTTTATTGATGATTAATAATTGTATGAATTTTTTTACCGTATGCTCCATATTTTTGAAGACTTTTATTAGTTCAAAATGTAGACTAAGGTAAATTGTAGACATGGGTGGGGGTTATATCTCAGTTGTCTGGATTGAGTACTCCAGTATAGAATGGTGTAAGGGAGAAAAGGTGGTTGGTTATCTTAAAATTTCTAAAGGAGGTTAATTTATAATTTTAAGCACGAGAAAGTCGTTGATGGTATCAATGTACGATTATTTATAAATGATGAAAATAGTATTGCAAGAGATTAAATGGTAACATCAGATTACTGGCATTACTAGGCCACCTATACACTAAGAAATACAACTTGACATCGATATTACATTACCTAATGGTAGTGGGAGTATAACCAATAACTAGGAAACATTCGTCACTTATACTAGCTCACAAGTCAAACCATGTCATAGTGGGAGGTTAAGGTGACATCACTGTAGGTATGTATATTCAGATGAACATTTTAGTAAGATCCCATGGAACATTAATCTGGTTCCAATAATTACGATGAGTCACTCTAAGATAAGGACTCTAAGTTTTAAATTAAGGCTACAAATATCGATATGGATTTGGTGTATTCAATACATGTTTGGGTAGGATTGTTTTAACATCATTTTCGTGTTCTTGATTGGTATTTTTTTATTAATGCATCCATATTATGAAACCCATGAATTCATATCCATAAGTTAGGGTAGCAAAGTGTGCAAGCTTAAGAGGTTCATTTATGGGCTTAACAAAGCGCCAAGGTCTTGGAACATCCATTTTTATCGAGAAATCAAACATTTTAGTTTTGATCAATGTCTGGTTGAAACTTATGTGTATATAAAGCATTAACAAAATGTGATGGCATTTTCTTTTCCTTGGGCATGGATAGAAAATTTAAGTATAATACAATTGAGGAGCACTAGACTGCAATAAAGCACATTCTCAAAACCTTGTGGTACATATACTTAAATTTTAATAAAATAAGGATTATAGGAAGTATGCCTTAGGATATGTGCTTAGTCTAAGATGTGTTTATATTAGTTGGGAGGGTGTGAAATAATCAAGTATTGTTAACTCGATAATGAACGATGAAGTTGTTTCCACTTCAAAGTCAAACACGAATTATATATGTCTCAAGAACTTCTTAAGTGACTTGGATGAGGTTTATTTAGTGCAATCATTCATTACATAATATTGTGGTAATGGCAAAGAGATTGCAAGTTTCAGAGAATATATGATCCATAAGAAAGCTAAACACATTGAGCGTAAATGGGACCTGATTTGAGTGATCGAAGAAGGAAGGTGATAAGGTTGTGACCAAGATTTTGTAAGATAACAACCTAGTTAATCCATCTACAACTAGTAATATTGAGTGTCACTTAGATGCATTGGCAAATAAACACATGGTCACATGACTTTAAGACTAAGAGAGAGATTGTTGGTTTTTTTAAAACCATATTTTATGATATATAATATTTATTATTAAAGAATTATCTTAGCTCAAGTAAAATATGATTCATATTATTTGGAATATTTTTATATGTATTGAATTTCAATTCTAGTATGATTGAATAGTTCACAGCCTAGATCAAGACTTAACATCCAACTAATAAATGCTAATGTATAATCTTAGTAGTTTATCTTGACTATGAGAATGTATAATGGCTCAGGAACTTGTTTAATAGTTTAAGAAAGATTGCTTTGGTACATCATGAATGTTTTGACCAAGACAAATTGTGAGATTCAAGTGTTAGTACTGACTAGATTAGACTTGCACAATCTCACGAATCACAAAGGGTACATAGATTCTTAATCGCGAGGGATATGAGGATCAGATTATTCACATGCTTATTTCATTGACTTCATGTGGGTCAAATTAATTTTATTGGTTTAATAATATTTTTAGGTTTGGAAATTATTTTGTGAATATGTCTAAGATCATATTCTAAAAGAAATTGTATCCAAGAGATATTATGGATTGTGATACCCCTTGATAAACTTATAAGTGTTAATTTTATGAGTAAACCTAATCAGTGGATTGTTTAATAATATAGTAGAGTCGAATGAGTTAAGTTTGGGATGAATAAAGAAAAACATGTAGTAAAAATCGATTTTTGGAAAATTAAATTTCACCAAGAGAGTATTATATACTTAACGCGGGGAATCATATTATGCTTTATCTAATTTTAAAAATAAGCCCTCTTTATTCAAGTGATTTTTAGATAATTAATTTGGAGTGAAGTTGTAATTATTTAGAAAAGTTAATTATAATTAAACATAAAGGTAAGTCAATTACAAGGTGTAATTTGTAATTTCCATATTTATATTTAAAATCCAATTTAATTATTCTTCGTGGGTTCGTGGTTATGTCCAAATTCCAAGTAACAAACCCTAAACTCTCTTGAAACCCTATTTAACCTAAATCCACTTCATTTACTAATACATATAAGTCTACGGAAGCTATTTATGGAGCATTAGAAATTTCTAAGGTTTGGCGAGGGTGAGATAAAATACTATTTACATTTTTATGAGGGTTGAATTTAGAGAAAATTTATTTTCTCTCGTTGTACTCAGCTTTATCTCTAAGAGTGACCACACAAACAACCTTGTTTGGGTGAATCATATATCAAAGGTGATTTTCTCATCTATATAAGGATTTTTTATGGTGAATCATCAACTTCATCATCTTCACCATACTTGTCTCGTCGATTAGATCACCTAAAGATCAACAAAGGTATGGTGGTTTAAACCCTCGATCTAGTTTTATATATCTAGTTCACGTTCATATTTTTGAAACATGAAAAATCAAGGATCATTGGAAAAAAGTATTTTTTTTATGTCAATACGAGTTAGTGCAGCAACAAAGTTATTTTTGGAGAGAGGCAAGTGGTGAAAGTATAAGTTGTTGAACTGAGAAGACACTACTTCAAAATTGGCATGGAATGTTAAGAGGTTTTCATCTTTAACTATACATTTACTAAGTATGAGAATATTAATGAGAGTTGAATAGCAAAATATGTTAATGTGTTGGATCCATTTACCATGTATCATTCAAAGATCGACTGTACAAGATTCATACTTCATCGTGTTATTGATGCATAGGAAATTCGCGTGTTCATGCCGATAAGGATATGTGAGTCATAGTATGGAACTAACAACATTCGATTATTTTGACCATTCTTATTGGATGGATCGTCAATGAATAAATTCCAATGAATTTATTCAAAAGATACATTCAATATTCCTTTATTGGGAAATTATACGATCTAAATGTTGTCTTGGTCGATCGAGTGTTTTGCTATGCAGTTGGAGATAAATTTACACTTAGTGGATTTCTACGTGACGTATATATGTCAAATTTGTCTAGTAGAAATGACCATATCACAATTTGACTAGATAAGGTGAGTTTATCTAGGAGATACTTCATTAGATACATGCGGGAGATAAGATTGAAGGGAAATGCTAGCAATCAAAAGCTTCTGAGTGACCCTAAAAAAAGAGACACATGATTTACCAAGGGTTTTATAATTTACTTTATAACCAACAAGACTTATGTATCATAGTATATAGATCAATCTTTTTAGTATTCCTCGATGTACTCTGCAAGGATAGACCCAATGAATGTATATGTGATCTTTAGCGTAAATGTTAGTTAATGTGGCGTGAGTACCAATTATTTGGTAAGGTGACTATTGATCTTATTGAAAGTTCTTTGACATTGTTCATTACAAATTTTGGTTGAATCTATGTGGAGGATCTTGATGATGGGCTCACATATGGAGGTGAGCACGATGTTCTGTCTATTGCATAGAGGCTTCTTGATAAAGAAAATATTATTTATAGGATTCTATTTGGTGATCTTGGAGTTTATCATACATACATACATTCCTAGTTCTTTTGGTACAAATAATTCTTCGCTATCATTGCTTTTATTTTTTAGGAACTTGATTTGGAAGACTAAAGAATTAAAGGATCCACATTGTGATCGATTTCTTTCTTCTAGGTAATCTTGTCTTCAAAGAACATTTCATAATATGGATTCATCTTTCATTCCATGGAACCTGTTGTGGTTATGGGAATTCGTAATAAGGGAAAACATATCCTCTTTTAAGAAAGACACAATTTAGTGAGTCACATGATATAAGTACCTATCTTTTTAAAGTCTTCCTCCAACAAAGTAGGATAACCATATGGTGGGAAGAGAGAATTTAAAATGTTGGTCTCAGTGATTCCTTATTGACGTCATCTCAGAACCATTATAGGAAAGAAGAGCATTTTGTTGAACATCTGGGTGACACGAACATTCTTATGTGTATCATATCCTTGGTGCACTTTCTTTTTGAAGTCTTCCCATTATGGGAGCGGAAATATAATACTCCATATTCCACACATATCGTGTGGCCACGCATCAAGGCCAAAGATAGACGACGTGAAATAATTTATATCATTCTCAGCAATAACCAAAAATAAATAAAGAGACCATAACATTAATATAAATGATGTGACTAAAATTGATATAATAAATAAGAGTCTCGAAAACTAAATAAATAATCTCCACAATACCGAGTATCTCAAACTGAATGCATAAACAACCTTAGATATGATCCACATAAGAATGTTCGGCCTCAAAATTTATAAGAAAGAGATTGTTTTATCTGAATAATATTAAATACAACTCATTTATGCTCATGTCATCCTACTGACATTCACATCCAAAATACCTCACCCCACCCGTCCGAAGATATATCCTAGATTTAAGTCCCCTTATACTAAACATAGCTACAATGTACAAATCCTTGTCCGAAGACTAACAAATAAACTACAAAATTTCTTGTAAGGATAAAAATAGTAATATAACTCTAGCTATGCAAAACAAGTCACAACATCATAGTAAGAATAGTGCCAAATTCCAAATCCTCATATGAATACGTCTGTTATTGGACTAACTACATATAGAAGTATCACATGAAGGATTAAACCTTCTAGGACCTCTCTCATGCCTTTACCGAGTTAGTCCATAGGAAGCCCCACCCTAAGGATTCCAGAACATCCACATATAACAAAAAGGGGATTTTGCTATGACGTCACATCATTATCTAATCAAGTTGTATGACACATCAAGGGTTGTTGTAATCGATCTTACAAAATAATCTCATCAAATTTTCACCAATAGATTCCCCACGAATACACAAACACCCATGTTATGTTCGCAACTATAACATAATGCATATATACATCAGTACACACAAATAAATATGGTATACCACCCTATCCATACACATATAAATAAGCATGCCATGTATATAACCTCAATCCTAAACAACTCCATGTAAAGGATATGATCAAAAGCTTAATTAACTACCTAAAACCCTTTGGAAATGACCAGGGTCAATCTTTAAATCTTAAAGCAAAGTTTTATGGAAACCCTCATTCAAACCAGAGTGATATCATTTTAATGACATATCATTTGAACCATGGATACACTCGTTCAAAGAATAGATGGATTATCCCCGACCCACGAACCCAAAATGACGTCGTAATATAAAATTTGACCAAGAACCTAAGATAATTGACTTGTCTGCCACCAATTCATAATTAAGGGTTACCTAACCTATAATCCATCCCAAAACATACCAAATATGATTCTTAAGCATTCCCAAAATTATTTCTAACATTATATAATCATTAACTCGATCAAATCAATCAAAATAAGGGTGAAATCATCGAATTCCAGTATGTGCTAATTTATACTCAACTCAACTCAACAAAGCCTTTTCCCAATTATTTGGGGTCGGCTACATGAATCCTATTTTTCCATTCCATTCTATCCAGTGCAATATCTTCGGTTACACCACATGATATCATGTCCTTTTTTATAATATCCCACCAAGTTAATTTAGGCCTACCTCTACCCCTTGGGTTACCATCAATACCAACTAAATCACTCTTCCTTACAGGAGCATCCATTGGTCTACGCTTGACGTGTCCAAACCATCGAAGTCGATTTTCTCTCAATTTATCTTCTATAGGAGCTACTTTCACCGTTTTACGAATTTGTTCATTGTTAATTTTATCCTTTCGAGTTTTACCACAAATCCATCTTAGCATTCGCATCTCCGCCACACTCATTTTCTGCACATTTTGTTTCTTGGTTGCCCAACACTCTGTCCCATATAACATGGAGGGTCTAATGGCCGTCCTATAAAATTTTCCTTTTAACTTCAAAGGTATACGCCTATCACACTGAACGCCGGTTGCACTTCTCCACTTAACCCAGCCTGCTCTAATCCTATGCGTAACATCATCACTAATATCTCCATCTTTTTGTATAATCGATCCTAAATAACGAAAATGATCATTTCTAGGTATTTCTTGACCCTCCAATTTCACCACATCTCCATTTGTCCCCCTATTACTACTAAAATTACACTCCACATATTCTGTTTTAGTTCTGCTTATTTTAAATCCTCTTGTTTCTAAAGTTTCTCTCCACAATTCCAACCTAGCGTTTATCCTCATCTTAGTCTCATCGACTAAAACAATATCATCTGCAAATAGCATACACCATGGCACCTCATCTTGTATTTGTCCAGTCAACTCATCCATAACAAGAGCAAAGAGATAAGGACTTAATGCTGAACCTTGGTGTAGCCCTACCGTAATTGAAAATTCACTACTTTCTCCAGCTGATGTTCTTACTGTAGTCATCGCACCATCATACATATCCTTGATCGCGTCAATATATCTGCGAATCACTCCTCTTTTATGTAGAACCCACCATATTATATCTCTGGGTATCCTATCATACGCCTTCTCCAAATCTATAAAAATCATATGAAGATCCTTCTTTTTCTCTCTATACCTCTCCATTAATCTCCTCAATAAATAGATTGCTTCCATTGTTGACCTCCCAGGCATAAACCCAAATTGATTCTCAGATACTGTTGTCTTTAATCTCAATCTATATTCAATCACTCTCTCCCAAAGTTTCATTGTATGACTCATTAACTTAATACCACGATAATTTGAACAACTTTGTATGTCCCCTTTATTTTTATAAATAGGTACTAAGATACTTTTTCTCCATTCATCGGGCATCCAATTAGTCATTAAAATTCTATTAAATAATTTGGTAAGCCATGATACTCCATCCTCCCCTAAGCACTTACAAACCTCAATAGGGATACCATCTAGTCCTAAGGCCTTCCCTGTTTTCATCTTTTTTAGAGCAATCCTGACCTCTGTTGTCCTAATTCTACGAAAAAATATATCTTCTCGAGTCTCCCTAAGTTCCTCTATGTCTAATCTACTCCCATTATCTCCATTTAATAACCTCTCAAAGTAGTTTTTCCATCTTTCCATAATTTCATCATATTAAATCAATTCTACATCATATATAAATAGTTCTAATCAATTAACATCATTAAAACTATTTTTTTTTGTATGAATAAGCATGAGATCTCAACCTAGCATATGATGAATCCTAATTTTATTCAACAAGGCAATTCATCATTAATAAGTTACAAGTAGTACATAATAAGTTAAGTAATTTCTTGATTCAGATTGAAAGGTTGAATCCTGATGAAGTACTCTTGGTGACACTCTTGTTGCCCCAAAATCTTGTTCTCTAGCTCTCCCAAAAACTCCTCTACTATTTAGGTTTTGTCTTTTGTTTAGAATATGATATTGATGAGGGTTAAGAATCTATTTAACTTTATAATCCCCGTAGGTCTCCTTTGGACCAAAGTTAAGACCTCTAAATAAGCTTGAAACACTACCTAAATGCTTCCAAATCTTAACCTAAAGGAGTATCCAGGCCTGGGGACCAAACCGTCATACTAAAAACACCAATTTGGGCCTGTCAAGAGCCTAGTCCAACGATAATGACTGACAACATACATATAAATCATCACGTCATTATTAATCACCAATTAAATTAATTATAATATGAATTTTGAATGTCATAATTTCAAATAGATATTATGCACACACCACTACCACTGCACACAAGTAATAATAATCCAAATAAATAATCAACAATGACATAAAAATACAAAGTTTTTCATAATTGCCCTTATAATGGAAATTGTTCTCAGAATTTGATATGTACCTGCCTATAAGAGTAATGGATATCTCTATTTCATGTCACTATCCCGCTCCCATGTAGATTCTGCCTCATTGTGGTTCTCTCTCCGAACACGTACCAATTTTGTGACTTTGGAATGAAGTATATGCTCCCTATGATCCAGAATCGTGAAAAGTCTATCATCATATATAACATTGGTATGAATATCTAATCAATGTATGGGCATCACATTCTCTTTAAAGAATCTTCGTAACATAGAGGCGTGGAACATGTTTTCTAGAGGTGATTGTGTAAGGCTACATAATAAGCAAACGGTTCCACTCAATCAATTATAGTGAAAGGACCAACATATTGGGATTCCAACTTCTATTTCCTCCCAAACTGCATATCTCCCTTCATGGGAGATAACTTAAGCAACACTTGATCCCTAATTGAAAAACTCTAGGTGTCCCTTCCCCATATTTTCATAACTCTTTTGCCTATTTTGTGCAATCCTAATCCAGAAATTAATAAGATGCACCTTTTACGAGGTGTCCCCAATAAACTTAAGACTAAGAATCTTATTTACCTCATCTGAATTCAATAATTAGGAAGACTGAAAGGCCTACCATATAATAACTCATACGGTAACATGATAGTGGTCTATTGATGACTATTATTTGTTGTAAGAAAACTCCATCAAAGGTAATTACTTCTCTAAGAAACCCTTAAAGTCCAATACATATACTCAAAACATATCATCCAATACCTAGTTCACCCATATGCCTAACTACCACTCTATAGGTGATACGAGGTACTCCAACGTAATTCAGACCCTATTACCTCATGAACACTGCCAAAAGTGAGACATAAAACACTTTTCCTCATCGAACATGTTATTAAGTGGTACATCACGTAGACTCACAATCTTTGCTATGAAAAACTTAACATATTTCTCTATTGTAAAATGTGTCCAAACCAAAACCAAATGGGCCACCTTAGTCAACCTACCTATAATCACCCAGTTGGAATCATGTCCTTAATGTGAAGTAGGAAACATAGTGATAAAATCCATAGAGAAAGTCTCCCAATTCCATATTGTATCCTTAATAGGTTGTAAAACGATCTCTGATGATCTACCTTCACTATCTGGCAATAAGCACAATTGGACACAAACGACATAATTTTCTTTTTCATGTTTACCCACTAATATTGTTTATTATGTCCTAATATATATTATTTCCACCTATATGTACAAAAAATTAAGACCCATGTGCTTCCATCAAAACTGCTCATCGTAACTCTTCATCTCCTGACACAACTAGCTTGTCGTAAAATCACAAATCCCCATCAGATCCAATTGAATACAATGGTTCCCCTCAATTAACAAATCCCTAACCTTCACCTACAAATATTGGTCTACCATTTGGGACTTCACAACCTAAACAATGATCTCATGTGTGATGATAATAATTGACATTAATGCATCCACCAACTCATCTTTTGTTCAGAGAGAACCCCCACTTTAACTTTCAAATTATGGATAACGTCACTATATGTTTATGTCTCAATGCATCTCCCAACATAATCCCCTTGTCCTAATGATACTAGATGTCAAACTAGTAATCCTTCAGAAACTCCAACCAATGATGTTGTCTCGTGTTTAACTCCCTTTACCCGAATAAGTGTTGTAGGATCTTTTATTCGATGAACAAGTGAAATATCTCACTTAATAGGTAAGGCCTCCATACCCAAAGATAAAATACCATTATTTCCAACTCCAAATCATCCATGGAGTAATTCTAATAATAAGGTTAATCTCCTAGAGAGCATAAGCTATAGTTTTCTCTTCCTAAATTAATACACCTTTAAGTACATATATATCGAGACATATATATACACCATGTAGTCAACTCCACTATGATATAAAGAAAGAACAAAGCTAAAGTTAACTTATCCTTCAATTTGATGAAATTATACTGCAAAACTCATCCCAACAAATGGTACCCCCTTCTTCGTCAGGTTATCCTTCAATTTATCGAAAGTCTACTCCAAAAATTTTGCTTGTTTTAAAAGACAATAATAACAATTTATTTTCAAAATGAAATTCAAACTCACACTCACTTAGGCAGCTTATTAAACACTTAACCTTAAAATTATTAAATCAAATTTAAGTTCAAGGAAAGTGTTATAGTATTAATTCAAAAGCCTTTGAGTTCAAATGCAACTAAACAAGATGAGAAATATACACCTAGATGTAATTACATCCAAATTCAAGTTAATTTGATAATCGGTGAGATCTAGACAAATAAGTTCAATTTAGTTGCAATCATGTTAGATCTAAACATCTAGAAACCTAAATCAATTGTAGATGTAAGATTATGTGAGGTTGTGTGTTGTGAATAATTGTAAATGCGAGAATAAGCACAACACCGAGATTTACGAAGAAAAAACCCACTTAGGGGAAAAAATATTGAGATGCTACAAATAATCTATTAGAAACAAAAATAATTTTACAAGATATGAAATATTTACCTAGTTTGAGATCTCATTCACAAGCTCTTGTAATCCTATAAACTGGACCCGACATAGTGAATCTTAATGAAACTCCTAAAAAAATATTGAGAGAGAAGAATCCACTTCTAATTAGCTTCCTCACATACACTGTGGAAATTTTCATTCCAACCCTTCAGATCTTCCTGATCTTCTATGGTAAATGATGAAGTAAAAGGTTTTCTTAGGTTGTTTTGATGAATCACTCAAAATCTCTCATAAAATGTTTCAATAAAAGTGAGGTAAAATAAAATATCATCTAGGGTTTCTAGAGAGATAAGGAGAAGATCTTAGATATAAGAATTTCTCAAATGGAAGTAAGAGTTACAATTCAAAAATGGATCGAGTATGCCATTTTATAGTGAAAAAATCGAGTTTCCTGTCATCTGCGAAGTTCGTGTGCACGGAAGCTTTTTTCGTGTGCACGGTTATGAAAAATGACCAAAATAGAGCATATTGGTAAAATCAGAGGGAATTCCATAAATTCTTTCGTGCACAAGTTACCATAAACATGGATTGATTTCTCCCTATACGTAATCCCAACAATGCAAAATTACCAAAATGCACATGTTTCAAAACCGTAACATTTTTATGATAAAAACAAGTGGTTAAAAAGTGGGAAGAAATATGTGGTGTGCTCCTAAAGTGCATCACGTTTCATATACCATACCTTAAAAGGTCTGAAAATCCATCGGAGTCTCTGAGTTGATGAATCGATGCAATAGAATCCGATTCGGATACGAATAGAGGCATGTGTGGAACTCAAGCATCTAGATAGACAACAAATGCCAAGGATATGTTCCCAGACTAAGATAAAAAATCCAATACATCAAACAAATAAAATAGGTTGATGGGAAATAATCTAATAACCATATCTGTACATCTTCATTCTCCCTCTTCGGTTGTTCCGTGGCCAAATCCTAAAATATCCAAAAAGCCCAAAATATATACAAATCCCGCCAAATACAATAAAATCCCAATCATCAATCTAAATCACACACAATCCTAAAAAGGAAAAAATAGACTAATTATGGAAAAATAAACTGAGATGCTCCATGATGAGATGCTTGCAAAACTCAAACAACACAAAACCAGCAAATCGATCAATGTGATGGTAAACCTCCCCTTGCATAGGAACTACCCTTGAAAAAATGCTTTATCATATAGAATCTTTTATCCCCCTTTTTTCCACAAATAGACAAAGGTAGAATAGATTATACTAAGGTAATTGAAACCAAAAAACTCAAAATATACGAGATATAGAAAAGACAAAAATATGATAATCAATTGCATGCAAGATATACATAGATATAGTCAATGATTAGTACAAAAATAAATGACAAGATATCAATGGTAATTAGATATAGTCAATGATAAAGAAAGAATGACCATATGACATTTAGAAATAAAGCGCAGAAGAAACACATGTTGGCGTCAAAGAATATGTATCATAAAATCTAAATTATGTAGCGTGGAAAAACATCCACAAATGAATAACATCGCAAACAAAGAGATATAATATCCCCCTAAAATAGATACCACTCTACCAAAAGAAAATAATACTCCCTATAAAGAAAATATCACTCACTATAAAGCTATACATGTAAAGAAAGATCCATTAAAAACATGACAAAGCGGGACATATGAAGAATGTGAAATATAATGGGAGTGTGATTATCACAACAATATATGAAATCATGTGAAAATGACATGTGATAATGGATATATAACATATAAGGAAATATGAGAATCTGAGATAACAAACACATATGTACAAAAATATCATGGAAATAATCATGTGAAATGGATGAAGATCAAACATCTGAACACAAATGAGATGGAATACCCAAGAATCATGGCATAAGATAAATACTCAAGTGTGTGTGTGTGTGTGTGTGTGTGTGTGTATATCATCTATATCAACATATTCCACCAAAAAACATACAAGGTATCGAAAAAATATATTAGGATCAAACACCCTAGATCATATAAATCTTGGAAAATGGTAGTAGACAAGAATCCTAAAGATCACACATAAAGCACTAAGAACAAAATTATCATCCATAAAGTCATTAGAGAACCAACAAGAGGATCATATGGACATACACAATGCAAAGCAGTAGGTATAAACATATGAGAGATATAAGAAGAAACACATTTACCAAAAACCAAACTGCAATGTACCAAAATAGTGGAATGTGCGTACGAGGGAAAATACAACTGTGCGAACGGGTGCCGTCTGTATGTACAAAAAATGATATGTGCAAATGGATCGAGACATAAACAACCCTCTAATTAAAACAAAGAAAAAACAAACCATGTCACTCATTTGAAAACTTCTCCCCTTAATCTTAACTCATTAAATACACTCCCTTGCTCAAACAAACCTTAACATAATAAAAAATAACCCAACAAGGTCAAAATGGGCATAAACATACATAAAATCTCAAAAATAACTCATTTACCTTAAATACCCAAAAATCTCAAATTCATGATACATAAGATTGATTCAAAATTAAATAGAGAAATTAACTCCAATGATCCAACCGAAACATGCAAAAACACTAAATATGAACAATGAGATATCATACTAAGTAAAGGTAAAACATATAGGGTATATGTACAAAAATACAAGATTTGTTCTCACTAAAAATAAAATATCATGCTTTAAAGATCATATAGCATTAAACATCGGCAAGTTGATTAAACATGCAGAATTAATACAATGGCATATAACAATCATCTTAATTCACATTAAACTCAACTTAGCATGTGATGTTGGACATATTAGCGTATATGTGCAAAGAAAAAAATGAATCACAAGTGTTTTAAATAGCATTGATCGAAATCAAAAAATCATATTATGGACTAGGCAAGAAGTTCCTATCCACTTCATAAACACCCTCAAGAAATTGTTGTTTGAATCTTTTAATGCAAACTAAAACAATTAATTCAGCCCTATCTTGTTTTTATTGTCGGTTTAAGATCTTGGCTTGTGGATCTTTTTAACATATTGAGTTTTATTGTTGGTTGTATTTTCACACACTCATATAACACCTACCCAATGATACTCAAATTCAAGTTGGGTGTTATCACTCTAATGGTATCCCTTATCAGTGCATAAAATAGTCATTTTTCAACACTAATAAATATGAATATATAAATCACTCAAACTCACAAAAGTGGACCATGGAGACATAATAAGAAAGACATACAATGATAGTAGAAAAGAATAGAAACTTAATTGTCATGATAAGTCTCATCGTATTTTATGGTATTTTTACAAAAAAAATAATTTCATGGTATTTTTAAAAATTTATTGTAAGAGCAAAATTTATAATTGATCATTTTATTTTTATTTGATTCATCCCGTTAAACCCCACTGCACCTTCATGATCATTATCAATTCTTTGAATAGAAGAAACGTTAGTGACATTTGAAAGATTGAAGAACGTTCATTATAACTTTACCTGAGAAGAGTTATAAGATGGTTTGGTAAATCTTTAAATATCCAAGGGTTGTCTTAAAAAAAATTTGCATTTAAAAGTTTTCAAAATGTTTTTAAAGTGATTTTTAAAGAAAAATCTCGCTAGCTCGTTAGAACTAATTGGCTGGAAAAACCTTATTAAGTTTTTAACACAAGTTAAAAAAATTAAGTAAGTTCCAGACAACTTTTTGAGGAAACTATTTTATAAAACAGGATAGTAACATAAGATGTATTTAAAAATTATGAACAAGTTATTTCAGTTTCTTTGAAATAGATTTTAAAATTAAACTTAAGTCTAATTTGCAGCAGTAGTAGTGAAGAAGTAAAAACCACACACAAGAGACAATATTTTTATGTGGTAAAATCCCAAATTAGGGGAAACATCCACGGTGACCTCTACGCCACAAAATGAAAAATCCACTAAAATCAAACAATATTACAAGATTACAAGCACTAAGCATGCATTCAAGATCCTAAGACTAAGATAGAAATGTACCTACACGAGTACCCCTCTCAAAGGTAATTCTAATCTGACCTTTTTGACCTTCCTAACATCTTTTTTGTTGCCCTCCTTGCTTTTTTATTGCAGTGGCTCAAATAAATTAAAATCTCTTAAATGAACCACACTAAGTAGATGTTCGTGTGAGAGTGACAGTGACAGTGATATTGATGTGACTATAACTACACATAAATATGCGGCTCACACCTCTCAAGATTTATACAAACTATCAAATTACATAGTTTCTACATGACATGCAAAAAGTTCAAATCTCTATGAAAATTAGACTTCAAAAACTATTTTCAAATCTGAAAAAGAATCTTTCTGAAAAATAGATTTTATCGTTTCAAAACTTATTTATGTACGAAATAATTTCACAAACTATGAAACTTATATTTTTGAAAAAAGATTTTTCAGATTTGAGAATTTAGACTACTAAAAGTCTCTTTTTTAAATAATTTGAAATAGATAGTGGACCTAAATAAATATAAACATACTGAACAAGATCCAATACATAGGAGATAAAAGAAAGCCTAAAATATATCGTGTGATATATCTCTTAGCAAATCTTGCAATTTCTAGAAACAAAAGCAAGATCCACAATGACACGTGGTTCCTATAAGAGATAATTAGGGTCTTCAAACTCAAATAAATACGAAATTCAAAAAAACCTGATTGATTCTAACTCTCAAGAGGTAGTTTTTTTTGGTGCAAATGAAACTTTAAGAGCGTGTTTGTTTTCAGGAAAAAACCTAAAGGTTTTGTACTACGAACACTGGTTCTCTCTCTCGCCCTCTCTCTCTCTTGCTCTCTCTATATTCTTTCTTCTCTCTTGTTTCTCTCAAGTTAGACGAATGACCAAAGTCTTTAAATGTCTAACCCTAGGAGTCTATTTTTATTAGTAATAGAAATATCGGGATGTTCGAACGAAATAAAAGGATGGGATTGCTTTGACGGTTCATTCTAAATATAAGGGTTGAAATGGCACCGCACAAATACTTGCTCTGATTGGCCCTAAATGATATCACATGGATCACTTAAAAATATATGCATATCGTAGTTTAAAATTATCCAAAGGCTAATATTGATTCTTACTTCTAAGCTACACAGAAAACACAAATGTAACCACTATTGTGCTAACACGTGGGATAATCCAATAGGCTGTAAAATGCGTGTTTTAGAACTTTTAATAACACAAATTGTACCCACAAATGTCTCGATCAGTTTTATATTCTACCCTGGCACATTTTTAAGGAATAATAATAATTCTAATTAAGCCCATAACATTTTAAAACATAATTTTAAATTTTTAAAATCATTTTAAAATGCTTAAAATGTTTTTAAAATCTTTTACAAATTCCTAAAAATATGTAAACACTTGTGCACACACATTAACACCTCTATGCATGAATTGTGTCCTATAATATGTTTAAGAGCTTAATAATACTTCCCTTTGATATATATATGTGGTTCTTGGGCTGAATGATATTGGTGATGAAGCTTGTATACCTTGGAGGGGATGCTCAAGAAAATTACTCATATTTTATCTTCATATCCAAACTAGTTGGAACTCCTATATGGTACAGACTCAAGTGAGTTAACCATATAGTGTGTTCTTGATCTCCTCCTTGGATATTGGAGACAAAATTCCCTTAAGTAACCTGTACTCGTGATTAAAAATAAAAATCCTATATTTCCTATACAAAATAGATATATACCCATTCCATCTTAGAACCAAAAATAAGAGAAAGAAAATAGGTAACTCAACTATCATACAAACCATTACATTAACTCTAAGATATCTGCACATATGGGCTTTGAAATTCCTAAAATAAAATACTTAAGTTAGCACATTAGTTGAGCCAAGAGAAATGAAAATATAGCAAGCTACTTAAGTATTTCTCCCCTAATTTTTCTCAAATGTCAAAGGGTGAAAAATTAATAAAGAATCATAATAAGAAATATAACAACCTATAATAATAAATGGGTCACTTCAATGGTCTCCTACCGAAAATAGAGATATGAGGCATCTTT
Source organism: Sambucus nigra (assembly GCA_949130495.1). Lineage (NCBI taxonomy): Eukaryota > Viridiplantae > Streptophyta > Magnoliopsida > Dipsacales > Adoxaceae > Sambucus > Sambucus nigra. The sequence goes on along the minus strand of OX422210.1, from coordinate 341,813,365 downwards.
TGTCATTTCAAACGACCGTGCTCGATATCCTCAAAGACCAATTATCAACATAAATGTAACCAGAGGATATACTAATAGGTAATAAAAATTTATTCAGGAATATTCATACCAATAGATTTCCTTAAGGATTTAAATCTCAAGTTATCTAACGATTTAGTAAATAAGTTATCTAATTAAAGTTTTGTAGGTAAATAGTTTATCTCTAACTCTTTAGATTCAACTAATTCACGAATGAAATGATGTCTTATCTTGACGTGTTAAGTACGCAAATGTTGAATATGATTCTTTGATATATTTATTTAACTTTGATTATCATAATATAGATATAGCTTTTCTTCATTAACGCCATTGTCACTTAGCATTTACTTAATCCACATTAATTCAGCACAACAACTTCCTGCGGGTATATATTCAGAATCTGCCGAGGAAAGTGAAGTGCAATTTTTTTTACTACTCCATCCTACTAAGTTATTGCTTATATAATAACTAGCGCCTGAAATGCTTTTGATGTTATTATAACAGCCAATCCAGTCTGCATTGGTGTATCCTACAATTGTTTTAGATGTATTGTTTGTGTACCATATTCTTAGGTTTATTATAGTGTCAACATATTTGATAATTCGTTTGACACATAGCAAGTGACTTTCCTTAGGTGCACTTTGGTAACGGGCACGAACACACACATTATACATGATATTAGTACGCGAGGTTGTGAGGTATAACAGGCTACCTATCATGCTTCTTATTGGGTAGGATCTATGGGTTTCCAATGTTCATCTTTAGAAAGTTTTATTGAAGTACTCATGGGAGTCCTAACAACCCTGGCATTCTCTAATCCAAACTTTTTCACTAACTCTACAGCATATTTTGATTGTGAAATGAATAATCCATCAATTTATTACTTGACTTGAAGTACAAAGAAATACTGAAACTCCCCCATAAGCGACATTTGGAACTCCCCGTGCATAATTTTAGAAAATTCTTTAACCTTAGATAGGGAAGTCAAACCAAATATTATGCCGTCAACATAAACCTAAGATATTAAGACCTGTTTGTTAAAATTTTTAACAAATAATGTCTGGTCATTTCCACCTCGTCTTTATTGATTAAAAAGGTTAACATGCGTTTGTACCAGGCTCGAGGGGCTTGATTTAAATCGTGCAGAGACTTTTCAATCTATCGATATGGTTTGGATAATGAGGGTCAATATAGTCTTTTGGATGTTCAACAAAAGTCTCCTCTGTCAAAATTCCATTTAAAAAGGTGGATTTTACATCCATTTGATAAAGTGTGAATTTTAAGTGACAAGCTATGGCCAAGAGTAAGCGAACAGACTCAAGGCGAGTGACTGGGTAAAGGTCTCCTCGAAATATATTCCTTCAACTTTAGAGTAGCCCTCGACAACTAATCTAGATTTATTTCTAACTATCATCACATATTTATCTATTTTATTTTTGAAAATCCAACGAGTGCCAATAACCGTTTTATTTACTGGCCTAGGCACAAGATACCACACTTCATGACTTTAAAATTGGACAAGCTCTTCTTGCATTGAACCTATCCAAAATGATTCATTAAGTGCTTCATTTACATTCTTCGGTTACATTAAAGAAACAAAGCATGAAAAATGAGTAATATTACGTAATTGGGATCTTCTACGAACTGGCTCTTTAGGGTAATTAACAACATTATCTAAAGGATGGTCTTTAGACACCTAGTTAGGTACTTCAAGGGTCTCGGTTGGTAAAGGATCAACTATCTCTGGAGAGTCATAAGTAAAAATGTTTTTAGACTCATTCACTATAGTTGGCCATTGTTCTTTACTCTCGACATTAGTGTCACTCACTGTCACATTTATCGATTCCATGATCACTTTCGTACAAAAATTATAAATGAGATAAGCCCGACTATTAGGGGAGTAACCCAAAAATAAGGCTTTTGCGACACCCCTCCCAATTAAATATAGGGTGATCAGTCCTGTACCAATTTAAAATAGAATGTTTGATTGGTTCATTCTTAGCATCACTGTCGAAAACTTTTTAACATATTAATCACCTAATATAAAATTAAGTTAGGTGTCAAAACATTTCCAACTTTTTTTGTAAAACCAAGTAATTCCATTATTATTCAATCTAAAAATATAAACCATTCACCACACATAGGAATATAATAAATACTGAACATCAATCAAGTACTAAAATAAATAAGACTGGGTAAAACCTCCCAGTTTAAAACTCTAAATCATAAAATAAACTGAATACAATATCTCTAATGAAGGACTAAAAGTGGGCGACACATGCCCTAGATAAGAAATCTAGATGAAACTTAATGGAAAAGATAGATGCGTCTACTACAAGGACATGCAACTTCCATAATAGCTGCAGCACGTCTGACACTCCAATCTCTAAATCTAGTACCCCTGTGGCTGAGCACCTGATATATATATATATATATATATATATATATATAGCAAAAGAGAGAAGAGATATAGGAAACTGGTCAGAGCCCGAGGTTTAAAAATGATTTAGCAAGTATTTAAAACTAGTTCTTAAAACAAGTCTTATACGCATGTTAGTTATTGAACTCTCACATGTGTTTCTCACCTCTTATCTATTGTTCACGGCTAACGTACATCTAATATTCCCCTAGTTATACCACCCAGTCTAACTAGTCAGAAACCATACTAATACTAGCTATGCTCACTAGTAGTATTCCCGTATAGCCCATACAATACGCTATTCAAACAGTTTATCTCACATACTAACTTTCATTATTTACCGTTCGAATCGTTAATCTTTTATCCACTAAGATTATTTTATTTCTCATCTCCACTATATCTACTAGTTTCATAGAGTAGAAATTTCTCCCAGTATACTCATATATATATAGTCTCATCATCCTTATATATATACACTAATCCTGCACCCTTAGGTTAAGACCACATGGCGCAATGTAATGATTATTATTATTACCAAGTCAACTAATTTCACATAGTAGAAATAATCACAAGTTCATATATATATATATATAGTCGCATCATCCCTATACATATATATATATATATATATACAAATCCTGCACCCCCGGGCTAAGACCCATTAGTGCACTTATTAAAAGAATCCTGCATCCCCGGGTTAGCACCCATTAATGCACCTAACAATAATAATCCAGCACCCCCGGCTTATCACCCATTAGTGCGCCTAACAATAATCATCATTGTACCCTCGGGTTATCACCCATTAGTACACCTAACAATAATATCCATGTACCCCTGGGTTATCACCCATTAGTACACTTAATCAATAATGATCTTGCACCCCAGGGTTATCACCCATTAGCGCACCTAACAATAATATTCTTGTACCCCCGGGTTATCACCCGTTAGTACACTTAACAATAGAGTTCCTGCACCCCCGAGCTATCACTCATTAGTGCGCTTAACTATAAGATTCTTGCACCCTCGGGTTATCACCCATTAGTGTTCTTAGCAATAATATCACATAATAAGCATACACATGTCCTATTAAATTTATAGATATTTCTCCAACCTACATATATTCGTCTCATATGTATTTTAACCTCCACTACGTATAGTATAGATATTTAGATTACTATCTCTATTTTAATATCCAGGGTACATTCTCTTTATATCGAAATAAGTAAAGTATTTATTCTCCCATACTTTCCCAAAATTTCGTCTTATTTAAATTTACAATTTGGCAGTTTCTCTCACTCCAATAAATCGGTAAACTCAAATTTGGACTCTAAGAAAATTCTCAAAAATTCACCCTGTCGCTCGAACCATAAGGGTTGTTACCGAACGACTTCCACATGTCATTTGAACGAAATCACGCAAGATACAATCTCGCTCAAACGAGACTTCGCGCGACGCGCACTGGTTCGTCCCATTTGCCCAGAATTCCGCATTTTTCACCATTTTTGAACCTAAAAACCTCTAAGATTCAACACCCAACACCTCATCATCGATAATCATCAACACATAACAGGTTATAGATCATTCCTAACATACTAGGATCATTAATTCGTCCTTAATCATCATAATTATATAAAATCGCCAAATTAATTCATATGAACTCTACTTTCCAAATTTTCAATTTAAGAACCTAATCAACCCAGATTCGTTCATCAATATATAATCCAATTTCGTGATTAATCCTCTACATACATGAAGGACTTTAAGCTACTAATTAAACCAACCCTTAATCATAATTTAAAAATCCAATTTTCACCCAATTCATATGTAAATCATGATTAATTTCACCTACACTAACATGAGCATGATTATTTCTAAAAGAAAGCGAGTAATAAACACTTGCCTCGAATATGATGGTCTGATCCGTTGGTGATTTTGGTGTATATGCGTTCCTCTCTTCTCGATATATGTGTTGGTGGTGGTGGTTGTGCAAGGTGGTGATAATTTGGCCTTCCATCTTGGAAATTGGTTCTCCCTCACACCCTCTATGGCCGTTCTTTCCATACTGTGCCTCACAACCGTAAAGAACTTTTCTTGGCTGATTGAATAACTCCCAATTTTCGTCCATTAATTAAACCCAAAAATAAAATTTATCGTAATGCCCTCTCGGGATGCCGATTAGGCCCAAAATTTCCCTGGGACCCAAACTAAACATCTGGGTATACTATTTTGACTATATCGACCCTCTTGAACTCAACGGCGCACTCAAAATGACCATACGAGTTAATAAAAAAAATTCTCTTTTTATTCCATTCAATTAGTCCCAACTCACTCGCGTGTCAGACTTAAATTACCAAACTGTCGTATTTCTCACGTCCGATAATTTATCAAATGTTATAATTCCATATTACATATCACACAGTAATATTCAATAATTCTCAAAAATAAGTATTAACCCTTGGCACACTACTTAATAATTATTTTAATTCGGATTAATAACAAATAAATTTCTGGCATTTTAATTTAATTAATCCAACAACAATAATTAATTACATACTTATTCCCACAATAATAATTAATCACATAATTATTTAAATCATCCAAAATATGGGGTGATACATACTTCCCCCCCTTACAACGGAATTTCGTCCCGAAATTTGGAAAAAATATATCAGGTACAAACAACGAGGTATATATATTGCACATCGCATCCCTGCGCTCCCAAGTAAACTACTCCGTACCACCCATATAGTATGCTATCGAATACCCTTAATAATGAACATTTCACATGTGTTTGTTTTAAACTCCAGGTTACCCTATCATATAGGCTCTTGCCCAAGTATTTTCGTTTAAGTTTCACTACTTAAACTTTATTTTAGATATTCACTATCTAGCCTTCTACTATTTGCACCTTAGTGGATATATTTTCTTTTCAGATACATACGACTTCGTTTCGTGTCGTACATACAAGTAAATTGGTTGTGCAATATATTTCACACACAATATATACCATAATATCAATTCTTCTCTGACATTTATAATCATAACTGGTCCCCCACCTTTAACTATCAAGTAGGACACACAACAAAGTTTACCGTTCCATACTTCTACTGGCAATCTACCTAAACGTGAATTCATAGGAGTTATTTGGACACAAACTCTACTAGTGGAAGGTACTCCTCTCGTTCTCCCCTAAGATTTAAGGGCACACATAAATTTTTCTCTCCAGCATCCGATTAGATCGCTTGTCCTGCCCATCCCTCTCTGGGTATTAGGCCATACTCAATCGCATCTCGGTACCTATGGTTTCACTATCTCGATTACATAAGGATTTTATGCATATTGTCATGTAGTTTGATCATCCCAATTGGCATAACGTGAGCTACTTCACTCTACCGTTCCTTATCACGTATATAGGATCATGACCATTGTAGAAAGTAGTACTTTATGAGAAGATCCTTGGGAATACTCTTCCATCCACTGGTGGAAGAAACCTCTGCTGGTTTCAGATTTGGCCATCCTTTTACCAACAGTCAGGTGACCCACTATAAGACGAACTTTGCAATATTACCCTACATCGTAACCCATCACCACTATTATTTGTATCCTGGTACATTTTTTACTCTCTTGAATAAATTTCAGTTTATCTTGAAACATAAGTCTCTGACAAATATTAGTGAATGAGCTTCGGCTTACCCGACTACATGTTATCGAATTCACATGCTAATCATAATCCAATGTCTGATTCGATCACTTAGGGAGCCCATACACCCTATGCCTCGCGCGTCATAATATAAATGACATGAAATTTTCTTACTTCAATTCTTTCACACTCGGTATGCTGGTGTAGTAGGGTGTACTCAACCACCCCACTAGTCATAACTTATTCAATCCTTTAATGGAATCATTGCTCTATTCTGAATGATACTAAGGCTAGGCGACTCTATTGGCCTTAAGTTATAAAAGAATTATTAACTCTTAATTATATTCTTTTATAGGTACAATAACCCACGTACAAAACTTGTGTATTATCGACAAAACTTCTCTCCATTCCATATGTTCGCTAGTTTCATGCGTGGGATGTCTCGCAAAGAGAAATCCAAACAAGGAACACCCCCGATACACTACTATCTAACCAAGTCGGTTGTCAAGTGTGACAACCCTCATTTCGAAATAAGGGGTGGCCAGCCCGATACATCGACATAAAGGAATCATGGATGGATATCATCCTCAGCATCATAACAATAAAATAGGTATACAGGAAAACCACTCCATAAATCAGAAAGCAGGTTGTCAAAAAAATTTGGTTTAATAAAGATTTAAGAAATAAATTAAACACCCAAAATCTGATGAAAGTGGAATTTCAAAGGAATATAAAAATAAATACCAAAACAACATACAATAAAAGAACCGAATAATCTGTCGGTCCACAATTACATTCAAAGTCTTTCCACAATTCAATATTTTACATACTACATTCATTAACAACTACAAAGGATGGGCCATTTGCCCGAATGAAAGACCCGATCATAACTAGATTCCAAAAATGAAGGCGTCTAACAAATATCCTGTAATAATCCGTAAGGTCATACAGCTCGTCAACAGCATAAGAGTGGGAAACTCATAACGGGCGCCCTTGCGGAAGCACCTGAGCGGATGCAACACATTCACAACATGGAAAATGAACGGGTCAGGGCCCGATTTATATATGATTCCCAGAAGAGTAAGAAACATGATAGATATGGACAATGAATCATAAATAATGTGAATTAGAATCTAACAACCTAATCATAAAATGTGATGATTCAATTATATAGGCTTCTAACAGTTATTAAATTAAGCAAGAGAAATAAAATTAAATCTCATTTCTTCTCATATCTTATCCTTTTCCACTCCTTAATAGGAATATAGTTTCCATCATATCTTTCCGTTTTCCATTCCTTAGCAGGAATATAATTACCATCTCATATCTTATGGCAATTTACATACCTCAAGTCCCACTTGAGTTATAAAGGTTATATTCTTATACATATAACGTTTCTAAGACCGCCCCTCCGAGTTTTCCCACTAGGCGCGCCCCTAAATGACTATCATCTTCCAGGGCCTATCTATACAAGACAACCTGGGCACCTAACGCACATCGGGAAGTGGCCATATGCCTGCGAGTGAGTCATAACCACACCCGAAATTACCTCACTAGCGCAGAAAAACATATACAAACCCCGCATTTGGCCGAGGACTATAGTCAGCCTGCATTCAATAGTCAGAGGACATCACCTCATGCGCGAGCTTCCCTTATGATAGCATTTAGAGAGGTGTGTTTAAGTAATTTAACAATTACCAATTTAAATTTCATTCTCATTACCTTTAATCACATGTGTTTCATTTTATTTGAAACCATCATCTTTGAATATTTCTTATTCAATTTCATCATATATTTAAGTCCCGAAGTATTCTCCAAACAAACTCCCAATATCTTATGGACTCCAAGGTTTTATATACCTCAAAAAGGCCACTAAAATCTCCACATATGGGCTTAGAATTTTATTTTCCAATCCATCTCCCAAAATGAGAAGTGATGCCTAAACATCACATCAAGTACCCCTGAATTAACCCCAATTGATCCCATTCAACTATAGGGTAACGACCAAAACTCGACTAAAACTCTAGGATCCTATGTTTACTTCATTCAAGAAGCGTCCTAGGTCATAATCCTAAGGGAAAGGGTCAAAGTTAGAAAATAAAAATAAAAAGAAAATACAGGATTTCCGAATCGATTCGGACTAGGGAGAATCGATTCGGCCAGACAAGAGAATCGATTCGGACTAGCCAAATCGATTCGGTCAGGAAAACTAACATTCTGCATAACAGCCGAATTGATTCGGGGGATGACTGAATTGATTCGGTTCACCAGACCTGGACACTGCCTCTATGAGAATCGATTCGGCCAGGAGCCGAATCGATTTGGTCCTGCGAATTTTGCCAATTTTGTCTATGGAGTCTTGGACTCCTAATCTCTTCCAAACTCAACCAACCCAAACCTTTATCATTTCTTGCTACTAATTGAGTATAAATGCACCCAACAACCAAAATTTCACCATCAATAACCATTCAAATCAATCTCCAAACATTCCAAGACCATAAATCAATTAAAAGCCCTAAGTTTCCTAAACCATGTATAACCACAACTATCAATGCAAATTACTCTACTTAAATCATAAAATAGCAAGTAGAAAACTTGCCTCAAGCTTGCAAGTTCAGATTTTGATGAAGTTGAATGCAAGAACAATCACCCAAGCTTCAATCTCTCCCTTTCTCCACAAGTTTTCTTCTTCTCTTTCTTTCTCTAGTTTTACCAATTTAATTAGGGGAATAGTGACTTAGTTCAAGACATAAATCGTGTCTTGAGTCCAAATTTCCAGCTTAAGTGATTAATATGCGGTAAAATAACACGCAACTACTTACATAAGCTATAACCACTCAAAAGTGCCCGTAACCTCGAAATACAATATGACACATAATTTGACTATCTCGGACCTCCCGGAACTATCTGCACCCTCCAAATTATCATTTGGAAATTTTATAATTCATTTTAGGTCCCGGTTTTATTTTAAGCCAAATGTCATTTTAAAATCATATGACATTACAAAACATAACATAGCAAAATTCACCTATACTTACGGTAAATATGCAACATCATAGTAGATATTAACTTTCTTTCTTAAATTAATACCTACTCCACATACCAACATCTTTATATCTAATCACTATATCTAGCAAATTAAATATAAAATAGAACCTCAAAAGAGAGGGTTATTACATACTCCCCCCCCCCCTTATGAGGGAATTTCGTCCCCAAAATTCAGGCGTACCTTGTATAAAGAAATGTGGATACTTTTCCCGCATGTCATCCTCGCGTTCCCATGTCGATTCCTTGGCGTTATGGTGACTCCATTGAACCCTCACCAAGGGCAACACACGAGACCTTAATCTACACTCCCCATGCTCTAAAATAGCAACCGGTTGTTCTTCATATGAAACATCGGGTTGCAAATCAATATCCTCGAGAGGGATGTGCCAAAGCGCACCTTCACACCTCCTATACTTCTTTAGGGAAGAAACATGGAATAAATCATGAATCTATTGCAATGGTTCCGGTAAAGCAAGTTGGTATGCCACTGGACCCACCTTTGCAATAACTGGAAAAGGTCCAACAAAACGTGGCGTAAGCTTCCCCTTCTTTCCGAAATGCTTTATGCCATTTATGGGAGACACTCGAACCAAGACTTGGTCCCCAATCTCCAATTCCATGTGTCGTTGACCCGTATCGGCATAGCTCTTTTGACGATCTTGGTCTATCCGAATGCGATCCCGAATCAATTCAATCTTTGAGGAAGTATCTTGGATCATTTCAGGTCCAAGAAATTTATTATCACCCACTTCCAATTAACAAGCGGGAGATCTACACGGCCTTCCATACAAAGCTTCATAAGTTGCCATTCCAATTGTGAATTGGTAAGATTTGTTATAAGAAAACTCAACCAATGGGAGATATTGTTCCAAACCACCTTTGAAGTCAAGCATACACATGCGAAGCATATCCTCCAACATTTGGTTTACCCTTTCACTTTGGCCATCTGTTTGAGGATGATACGAAGTGCTTAACCTCAATTCGGTCCCCATCGCTTCTTGTAAACTCTTCCAAAAATGGGAAATGAAAATTTTATCTCAGTCGAAAACTATATTGAAAGGCACCCCATGGAGTCTCACCACCTCCTCGATGAATAAGCGGGCATACCGAGCAGTGTCATAATCTATTCGTATGGGTAGGAAGTGTGTCGACTTTGTCAAGCGGTCAGCAATCACCCAAATTGAATCACATCCACTTGGTGATCTTGGCAAGCCTGTGATAAAATCCATCGATATGCTTTCCCATTTCCACACTGGGATCTCTAACGATTGCAACAAACCTGTCAGTTTCTAATGATCGATTTTGACCAGTTGACAAGTAGTGCATTGGGACACAAATTCCGAAATATCCCTTTTCATACCTGGCCACCAATACTGATGGCACATGTCCCGATACATTTTGTCCTCGCCAGGATGAACCGTGAACCTAGACCCGTGAGCTTCAACCATCACTGCCCGTCTCAAATCTCCTTCCTTCGGAACAATGAGTCTTCGATGGAAGCATAATCCACCCTCAGAAATAATTGAGTAGGACTCCGCTCCCTCAAATAACAATCGGCGAATATGTTCTTGACACCCCTTATCCCTTCCTTGAGCTTCTACCACCCTTGCCACAATGGTAGGAGTAACGGTCATCACCGACATGAATGATCTTACCATCGCATCCTCCTGACTGAGTTCCTTCCATTTAGCTTTCCAAACCTCAGCTAATTCTCCATCAGGCTTCCTACTCAAGGCATCCGCTACAACGTTCACCTTACCCGGATGATAACGAATATCAAATTGATAATCTTTCACGAACTCTAACCATCGGCGCTGTCGCATATTCAAGTCCTTTTGTGAAAATAAATATTGCAGTGATTTGTGGTCCGTGAAAAGACTAAACTTCTCTCCCAAGAGATAATGTCTCCATATCTTCAAGGCAAAGACAACTGTGGCTAGTTCTAAGTCATGCACCGGATAGTTTCTTTCATGGGGCTTCAACTTACGGGAAGCATAAACGATAGCCCGTCTCTCTTGCTGAAGTACACCTCCTAATCCTTGAAGAGATGCATCGGTGAAGACTAGATATTCCAATCCTAGTTTTGGCAATGTAAGGACCGGAGCCAAAGTCAATTTATCCTTAAGCTCATCAAATGCAGCTTGGCAAGAATCATCCCAAATAAATCTCACCCCTTTTCAGTTCAAATTTGTCAAAGGGCTAGCTATTTTAGAGAAACCCTTGATGAACCGACGATAATAACCTGCTAAACCCAGAAAACTGCAAACTTCGGTAGGTGTCGTGGGCTGACCCCACTCCCTCACCGCAGCTACCTTGCCTGGATCCATCGATACACCTTGGGATGTCACCACATGACCCAAAAACTGTACCTCCTGTAGCCAAAAGCCACACTTCTCAAACTTGGCATATAGTTGATGGTCCCGTAATCTCTATAGGACCAACCTTAAATGCATAGCATGATCAGATTTCATTCGAGAATAGACTAAAATGTCATCGATGAACACAATAACAAATTGGTCCAGGAAATACCGAAACACCCCATTCATGAGATCCATAAATACAGCGGGGGCATTGGTTAGTCCAAAGGGCATAACCAAAAACTCATAGGACCCGTACCTCGTTAGAAAAGCAGTCTTGGATACATCCTCTTCCCGTATCCTCAATTGGTGATACCTCGTCCTCAAATCGATTTTGGAGAAGTACGTTGCTCCTCGAAGTTGATCAAACAAATCATCGATACGAGGTAAAGGGTGTTCATTCCGGATGGTGACCTTATTCAATTCTCTATAGTCCACACATAGCCGGAGAGAACCATCTATTTTCTTAACAAACAACACTGGAGCACCCCACGGCGATGTGCTACGCCGAATAAATCCCTGCTCCAACAACTTTTGAATTTGATCTCTTAGCTCCATCATTTCAATGGGAGTCATTCGATATGGAGCCCTCGCAATAGGCCTCGTTCCCGGTGCTAAATCAATCACAAACTCAATTTCACGGCTAGGAGGCAAACCCAGTATTTCCTGGAAAACATCCTCAAAATCTTTCACAACCGGAATAGAATCCAAGGGAACAACTACATCCCTATAAGTCTCCTCGGCAATGCAATACAAATAAGTACTAGTACTCCCCTCTAAACGAGGTAAAACTACAAGGAACATTTCTTGTCCCGGAACGGCGAAGACTATACTCTTCCCGTAGCAATTTACTATAGCATGATACTTCATAAGCCAATCCATACCCAAAATCACGTCATACCCGACCATGTCCAGGACGAGTAAATCGGCCTCAAAGCATAAATTACCGAGAGAGATTTCTATATTTTTACAAACAAAGAAGATGAGTGAACCATCACCCATAGAGGATTCCACACTAGTAAAAGTTCTTTCAGCAGATTTAATCAACTCGGTGGTCTGAGCAAAGCTCCTATAAATGAAAGAATGCGTCGCACTGGTATCAAATAAAACACGACCCATATGTCCCTGAATTAAGAACTTACCCTCAATGGTTGGCGGTACAAGCGGAGCTGGAGGAAGCATAGCATCCTGAATATGATAGACCCTACCATACTGTAACTGACCCTGTTGTGGAGGAGCAACTGGGTTAGGCACCTGTGGAGGGAACAGAACGTACGGCTGCTGTGGAGCTTGAGGAAACTGTCCCCCAATAAACTGAGGACATTCCTTCTTATAGTGACCCGCTTCCCCGCATTGAAAACACCAACCTATCATATTCTCTGCATTTGGACCACGATTGTTTCTAAACTGATTCACACCTTGGCCCTGCTGGCCTCTACCTCCCTGACCACCACGGCCTGCTTGTTGTTTTGGGGCACCCTGACCGTGCCTATTATTGTGGTTCCCCGAATTAAACCCACCAGAACACTGCCTCTTCGACAAGTCCCCCTGTTGGGGATCCCTTTCTTTCTGTTTACTGCCCGAAGGTTGGGATGAGGGAAAGACTCCTCCTCCAACCCCACTACCTCCCGGCCTTCCTGCTTGCCCCACTATGGAGGTCTTCTTGCACTTTGCAAGAATAGTCTATGCTCTTGGAAATGTAGTAGAGCTGCATTCATCACTTCCCCAAAATTCTATAAAGACGGATTACCCAGCAAATGTTATCGGATTCTCCAGTTCAACCCTCTCATAAACTTCAAAACTTTCTTTTCTTCGGGACTCACTTCATTCGGTACAAAACTTGCTAACCGGGTGAATTCCTCCTCATATTCCGCTACTGACCTCTCCCCTTGCACAAGGTCCTGCAACCTCCTTATCATCTCCTCTTGAATAGCGGGAGGAAAGTACTTACGATCGAACAAAACCCAGAATTCAGAGATCGACATTGTGTCCCTCTGTTCTGGCGTAGTCACGGACTCCCACCAGTGTAATGCGGCCCCAACCAGTTTAAAAGTAGCAAGGACTTGCTTCCTGTCCTCACCACACTCCACCATACGTAGATGGAGTTGTATATCTTTCTTACATTGATTCTCCTTTATAACATCCGAGCTCCCGTCAAATTCTGGGGGCTGACCCTTTAGAAAAGATTCCCTAGCTCTCTCCCACGAAGAAGGTTCGGTAGGAACTTGGGCATCTGGCGCTCTCTGTTGAGCCTGTGGCGCTTACTGGGCCACTGCTGTCATGGCCGCATTAATGGCTTGAGCCACTATATTCGCCACATCCGCGGCATTGAATGTGCCTTGTGGCAGCGGGGGAGGACCAACATCCTCATCTAAGACCCTATTGCGTTTGTCGGGCGACCTCTCTTAGGTGGCATCAGAGATGGAGAAACAATAGAGTTAAAATTCTACTTAAAACAATCTATTTATGCAGAAGATCGTAAGCATAAGAAACAAATCAGTCCTAACATTAGGCTTTATATCAAAGAACGCTACGGTAGAACGTGACAAGTCCACAAGATCAAAAAGACGCTAAAACTTGATGCTCTGATACCATCTGTGACAACCTGCATTCCGAAATAAGGGGTGGCCAGCCCGATACCTCGACATAACGGAATCATGGATGAATATCATCCTCAGCATCATAACAATAAAATAGGTATACGGGAAAACCACTCCATAAATTAGAAAGCAGTTTGTCAAAAAAATTTGGTTTAATAAAGATTTAAGAAATAAATTAAACACCCAAAATCTGATGAAATTGGAATTTCAAAGGAATATATATATAAATACCAAAACAACATACAATAAAAGAACCGAATAATCTGTCGGTCCACAATTACATTCAAAGTGTTTCCACAATTCAATATTTTACATACTACATTCATTAACAACTACAAAGGATGGGCCATTTGCCCGAATGAAAGACCCGATCATAACTAGATTCCAAAAATGAAGGCGTCTAACAAACATCCTGTAATAATCCGTAAGGTCATATAGCTCTTCAACAGCATAAGAGTGGGAAACTCATAACGGGCGCCCTTGCGGAGGAGCACCTGAGCGGATGCAACACATTCACAACATGGAAAATGAACGGGTCAGGGCCCGATTTATATATGATTCCCAGAAGAGTAAGAAACATGATAGATATGGACAATGAATCATAAATAATGTGAATTAGAATCTAACAACCTAATCATAAAATGTGATGATTCAATTATATAGGTTTCTAACAGTTATTAAATTAAGCAAGAGAAATAAAATTAAATCTCATTTCTTCTCATATCTTATCCTTTTCCACTCCTTAATAGGAATATAGTTTCCATCATATCTTTCCGTTTTCCATTCCTTAGCAGGAATATAATTACCATCTCATATCTTATGGAAATTTACATACCTCAAGTCCCACTTGAGTTAGAAAGGTTATATTCTTATACATATAACGTTTCTAAGACCGCCCCTCCGAGTTTTCCCACTGGGCGCGCCCCTAAATGACTATCATCTTCCAGGGCCTATCTATACAAGACAACCTGGGCACCTAACGCACGTCGGGAAGTGGCCATATGCCTGCGAGTGAGTCATAACCACACCCGGAATTACCTCACTAGCGCAGAAAAACATATACAAACCCCGCATTTGGCCGAGGACTATAGTCAGCCTGCATTCAATAGTCAGAGGACATCACCTCATGCGCGAGCTTCCCTTATGATAGCATTTAGAGAGGTGTGTTTAAGTAATTTAACAATTACCAATTTAAATTTCATTCTCATTACCTTTAATAAAATGTGTTTCATTTTATTTGAAACCATCATCTTTGAATATTTCTTATTCAATTTCATCATATATTTAAGTCCCGAAGTATTCTCCAAACAAACTCCCAAAATCTTATGGACTCCAAGGTTTTATATACCTCAAAAAGGCCACTAAAATCTCCACATATGGGATTAAAATTTTATTTTCCAATCCATCTCCCAAAATGAGAAGTGATGCCTAAACATCACTTCAAGTACCCTTGAATTAACCCCAAGTGATCCCATTCAACTATAGGGTAATGACCAAAACTCGACTAAAACTCTAGGATCCTATGTTTACTTCATTCAAGAAGGGTCCTAGGTCATAATCCTAAGGGAAAGGGTCAAAATTAGAAAATAAAAATAAAAAGAAAATACAGGATTTCCGAATCGATTCGGACTAGGGATAATCGATTCGGCCAGACAAGCGAATCGATTCGGACTAGGGCGAATCGATTCGGCCAGACAAGTGAATCGATTCGGACTAGTCGAATCGATTCGGTCAGGAAAACTAACATTCTGCATAACAGCCGAATTGATTCGGGGGATGGCCGAATCGATTCGGTTCACCAGACCTGGACACTGCCTCTATGAGAATCGATTCGGCCAGGAGCCGAATCGATTCGGTCCTGCGAATTTTGCCAATTTTGGCTATGGAGTCTTGGACTCCTAATCTCTTCCAAACTCAACCAACCCAAACCCTTATCAATTGCTACTAATTGAGTATAAATGCACCCAACAACCAAAATTTCACCATCAATAACCATTCAAATCAATCTCCAAACATTCCAAGCCCATAAATCAATTAAAAGCCCTAAGTTTCCTAAACCATGTATAACCACAACTATCAATGCAAATTACTCTACTTAAATCATAAAATAGCAAGTAGAAAACTTGCCTCAAGCTTGCAAGTTCAGATTTTGATGAAGTTGAATGCAAGAACAATCACCCAAGCTTCAATCTCTCCCTTTCTCCACAAGTTTTCTTCTTCTCTTTCTTTCTCTAGGTTTACCAATTTAATTAGGGGAATAGTGACTTAGTTCAAGACATAAATCGTGGCTTGAGTCCAAATTTCCAGCTTAAGTGATTAATACGTGGTAAAATAATACGCAACTACTTATATAAGCTATAACCAGTCAAAAGTGCCCGGAACCTCGAAATACAATATGACACATAATTTGACTATCTCGGACCTCCCGAAACTATCTGCACCCTCCAAATTATCATTTGGAAATTTTATAATTCATTTTAGGTCCCGGTTTCATTTTAAGCCAAATGTCATTTTAAAATCATATGACATTACAAAACATAACATAGCAAAATTCACCTATACTTACGGTAAATATGCAACATCATAGTAGATATTAACTTTTTTTCTTAAATTAATACCTACTCCACATACCAACATCTTTATATCCAATCAATATATCTAGCAAATTAAATATAAAATAGAACCTCAAAAGCGATGGTTGTTACATCGAGATCCGTAAGGCCCTCAATCCATACTATGAACGTCTCTACATTCTCCGTATGTTGACATAAGAGTTTTCTTGTCCACTCCCATGTCTCTAAACATTATATGAAGCATTGTGCTCTCATTATCCCAAGTACTCAGCGCTATATATATATATATATATATAACGAGCTCTATCTCTCTGCTTGAAGAAGGACACGTTGCATCCTGAATCTCCTCGGTAAAATAAATTCCTACACACCGGAATCACATATAACTAGACAACATACTCATTGAGGTCCATAATACCATGAAATTTTTCATATGTTCTTATATCTAGGCCCAACCCCATTTGAGGTGGCGTCGAACAAAATAAAGATTTCTCCTCCTGGAGTATCCGTCACGACAGTCATATCACTATATTTTTACTATCGTTTAACCATACGGAAATTAATCACTACACATTACCATAATAAACTTTACTAAAGCTGACTCGCTACAGTAGTAAATTATAACAACAAAACATATTCTTAGGGACCACCCGATTCACTTACGAGCAGCATCAAAATGCCCTGCTAACAACGAGAAATACGTTTCTCATAAGACTATTAAAACTAAAGTTCCTCACTCAACTCGGCTCGCACATGAATCTTAGGGTCTCCAATTTACATATTAGTTGTGACACACCCGTATCACTAGAATTAATCCTTTACTCAGAAGGAAGAAGCAAAACCTCACTAGTCTCGCGAAATCACAGGGTCTCAGCACGTGGCTTCCATCATCACCCATGAACATCTACAATCGTTATACATATTACGATTTCATCCTATAGTTATCCCCTCTCATCATGGATAATTTATTCCATCATGTGGGTTTCACGCCCTTTATTAAAACGTCGGCCCAAAATCTCTAGGTCTCAATTATGGCTTTACTGAACTCCTGTTTACATCCCGGGCCCCATCGACCCTGACATACTGTATGCTACTATTAACGAGGACTCTACTGGTCCAGCCTGAACCCATCACTCTCGGGTTATTAATTTCCTTGGCCTAATTCTCTTGACCCCAAATTCCTTTGTTAAAAGTATCACTCCTCCAGTTGTTATGCCTACCTAGCATGATTTACCATTTCTAATCTTTTAGGTCTCACTTCTCAATTGTGGACACATTCAACATTTGTAGTTCTACTTCCTTCACATAGGGAAACTTCACGATCCATTTTCCCGTCACTGGTCCCACCGACCATTTTGGAAATGCCCTTAGGTCGAACTGAGTAGTCTTAACTTACTGGCTACGCTGGCCTTTCGGAACTATGGTTGGCCTCCACGGCCCTGATTGACATCATCATCACTTTATAGGAAGTTAATCAACTTAAAATCATCTAACCGAGTTTCCTATTGGGTATACTCTCATGTGGGGTTCCACTAACACCATTAAGTTTAGTTTTGCTTTTCGGCCAGATTCTCTAACCTTTCTGGCTCACTTCTTCTGGAAAGAACGCAATAACTAGTCACCGTATAACCTTGACGACATGAACATTAGTCATCCTAGATGGGTTTCTCATTTATGCTTGTATTCAACTCACGGGTCCTTTATCAACTATAGACCCTTTGGATAATTTATGCCCCTCTGCTAGGTACGAAATTCATTATGCAATTCAATCTTTCTCTCACGATCGGTTTCTATATTACCCATTGTGCTAAACATCAAAATTTCACTCGCATTTTGATACCACGTTGAATGGAAGACCTCATGGTCGAATCGTACCCAAATTTCTCTCTAAATTTCAAACACACTTCTTCATATGTGGTGATTGCCTCTAATCACTACATGCTGCTCCTAAGAGTTATAGCTTTTAACTCCCAAAATTTAATTTTGAGTGACGTCACACCCCACTCTACACATTTTCCTTCGGATTTTTTACCTCCGTTGGTCTGTTACACTCTCCTTTTCTTCTCCGTATTTTCACCGATGGGTTTTCAAAAGAGTCCCTCTGATTTCCCCCTTATCGACTATGCTAGGTGGTCTTGAAATCATTCCACCATTATCTATGAGTGTGCCCTAGGAACCCACTATTCTCGAGTGATGATTTATATTATCATTTGCTTAAGTAACCCTCAAGGTTATTTTTATCATGATCACTCTTTCCCGATTACTCTATCTCTTCTGTTGGGCTTCTTCTCCTGCAGTTCTTCTTATGGCCCTCGTTGGTCGTCCTAAAATGTTTGGTGTTCGAATCACACAGAATTTTGTATAATAAGTCACATCCATCATAATTCATAGCAGAAGAACGTAAGTCGCATACGTAAGGGAATACAATAATCCTATCATAAGGCTCTACATCAAAGAACGATGCGCTGAAACATAATAAGCCACACAGATCCTAAGGACACTAGAACCTGATGCTCTGATACCACCTGTGACACCCTTCCCAATTAAATAAAGGATGATCAGTCTTGTACCAATTTAAAACAGAATTTTTGGTTGGTTCATTCTTAGCAACACTGTCAAAAACTTTTTAACATATTAATCACTTAATATAAAATTAAGCTAGGTGTCAAAACATTTCCAATTTTTTTTGTAAAACCAAGTAAATCCAATTTCATTCAATCTTAAAATATAAACCATTCACCACACAAAGGAATATAATAAATACTGAACATGAATCAAGTACTGAAATAAATAAGATTAGGTAAAACCTCCCAGTTTAAAACTCTAAATCATAAAATAAACTGAATACAATATCTCTGATTAAGGACTAGAAGTGGGAGACACATGCCCTAGATATGAAGTCTAGATGAAACTGAATGGAAAAGATTGATGCATCTACTGCAAGGACCTGCAACTTTCACAACAGTTGCAGCACATCTGACACTCTAATCTTTAAATCTAGTACCCCTGTGGCTGAGCACCTGATATAATATATATATATATATAGCAAAAGGGAGAAGAGATATAAGAAACGAGTTAGAGCCCGAGGTTTAAAAATGATTTAGCAAGTATTTAAAACTAGTTCTTAAAATAAGTCTTATAATCATGTTAGTTATCGAACTCTCATATGAGTTTCTCACCTCTCATCTATTGTGCACGCCTAACGTACACCTAATCTTCCCCTAGTTATACCACCCACTCTAACTAGTCAGAAACCATACTAATACTAGCTATGCTCACTAGTAGTATTCCCGTATCACCCATACAATACGCTATTCAAATAGTTTATCTCACATACTAAGTTTCATTATTCAGAGTTCGAATGGTTAATCTTTTATCCACTAAGATTATTTAATTTCTCATCTCCATTTTATCTACTAGTTTCACAGAGTAGAAAGTTCGCCCAGTATACTCATATATATATATATATATATATATATATATAGTCTCATCATCCCTATATATATACATTAATCCTGCACCCTTAGGTTAAGACCACATGGCGCAATGTAATGATTATTACCAAGTCAACTAATTTCACACGGTAGAAATATTCACAAGTTCATATATATATATATATATATATATATATATATATATATATATATATATATATATAGTCACATCATCCCTATACATATATATATATATACTAATCCTTCACCGCCGGGCTAAGACCCATTAGTGCACTTATCAAGAGAATCATGCATCCCCGGGTCAGCACCCATTAATGCACCTATCAATAATAATCTAGCACCCCCGGGTTATCACCCATTACTGCGCCTAACAATAATCATCATTGTACCCTCGGGTTATCACCCATTAGTACACCTAACAATAATATCCTTGTACCCCTAGGTTATCACCCATTAGTACACTTAATCAATAATGTTCTTGCACCCCCGGGTTATCACCCATTAGAGCACCTAACAATAATATTTTTGTACCCCCAGGTTATCACCCATTAGTACACTTAACAATAGAGTTCCTGCACCCCCGAGTTATCACTCATTAGTGCTCTTAACTATAATATTCTTGCACCCCCGGGTTATCACCCATTAGTGCTCTTAGCAATAATATCACATAATAGGCATACACACATCCTATTAAATTTATAGGTATTTCTCCAACCTATATATATACTTCTCATTCGTATTTTAACCTCTACTACGTATAGTATAAATATTTAGATTACTATCTCTCAATCTCCAAGGGACATTCTCTTCGTACCGAAATAAGTAAAGTATTTATTTTCACATACTTTCCCAAAATTCTGTCTTATTTAAATTTACTATTTGGAAGTTTCTCTCACTCCAATAAACCGATAAACTCAAATCTGGACTCTAAGAAAATTCCCAAAAATTTACCATGTCGCTCGAACCAGAAGGGTTGGGGCTCTAACGACTTCCACATGTCGTTCGAACGAAATCGCGCAAGATACAATCTCGCTCTAATGAGACTTCGCGCGACGCGCACTGGTTTGTCCCATTTGCCCAGAATTTAGCATTTTTTACCAGTTTTGAACCTAAAAACCTCTAAGATTCAACACCCAACACCTCATCATCAATAACCATCAACACATAAGAGGTTATAAATCATTCCTAACATACTAGGATCATTAATTCGTCCTTAATCATCATAATTATATAAAATCTCCAAATTAATTCGTATGAACTCTACTTTCCAAATTTTTAATTTAAGAACCTAATCAACCCAGATTCGTTCATCAATATATAATCCAATTTCGTGATTAATCCTCTACATACATGAAGGACTTTAAGCTACTAATTAAACCAACCCTTAATCATAATTTAAAAATCCAATTTTCACCCAATTCATATGTAAATCATGATTAATTTCACCTACACTAACATGAGCATGATTATTTCTAAAAGAAAGAGAGTAATAAACACTTTCCTCGAATATGATGGTCTGATCCGTTGGTGATGTTGGTATATATGTGTTCCTCTCTTCTCGATATATGTGTTGGTGGTGGTGGTTGTGCAAGGTGGTGATAATTTGGCCTTCCATCTTGGAAATTGGTTCTCCCTCACACCCTCTATGGCCGTTCTTTCCATATTGTGCCTCACAACCCTAAAGAACTTTTCTTGGCTGATTGAATAACTCCCAATTTTCGTCCATTAATTAAACCCAAAAATAAAATTTACCGTAATGCCCTCTCGGGACGCCGATTAGGCCCAAAATTTCCCTGGGACCCAAACTAAACATCTGGGTATACTATTTTGACTATCTCGACCCTCTCGGACTCAACGGCGCACTCAAAATGACCATACGAGTTAATAAAAAAAATTCTCTTTTTATTCCATTCAATTAGTCCCGACTCACACGCGTGTCAGACTTAAATTACCAAACTGTCGTATTTCTCACTTCCGACAATTTATCAAATGTTATAATTCCATATTACATATCACACAGTAATATTCAATAATTGTCATCAATAAGTATGAACCCTTGGCACGCTAGTTAATAATTATCTTAATCCGAATTAATAAAAAATAATTTCTCGCATTTTAATTTAATTAATCCAACAACAATAATTAATTACATACTTATTCCCACAATAATAATTAATCACATAATTATTTGAATCATCAAAAATATGGGGTGTTACAACTTTTTCACCACGGGTTTAAAATTTAGACAGGTGGTCTCTATCTTTTCAAACATAGCAAGTACTCCCAAAAGTTCAAAAATATTTTAAGTTGAGATTTTTGCCCTACCAAAGTTCATAGGACGTTTGTTTGATATTTTTTCAAAGGTAAACTCTGTTGATAATATGACACATTGTTTGAACTGCCTCAACCCAAAAGTATTTTGGTGTGTTCTTAGTATGTATCACTACCTTGGCCATTTCCTAGATTGTGCGATGTTTATGCTCGATAACACCATTCTGCTGAGGGGTTTTAGGCGCATAGAACTCGTGTTGGTAACCATTATAGTTACAATATTGTGTTATGCCTAAGTTTTTAAATTCACCTCCTCTATCGCTACGTATTTGATTAACTTGGGTATCTTTTTCATTCTTGATTCTTAAAAGAATTTTTAAAAATTCTCAAGATGTATCAGATTTTTGTTTTAAAAATGCTACCCAAGAGAATTGAGTAAAATCATCCACCATAACCAAAATATAACAGTTACCATAGTTCGGGAAGAACCGATAAGATCCATGTGGATTATCTCTAGAGGTTTTGTTATTAAAGTGTCTTTAACTTTCTTATGAGAAATAATTAACTATTTTTCCTTCCTAACATGGCCCACAAACAACATTTGAAATAGGTTTTATTTTTAGTAAATCTCTAACTATATCCTAGGAATTTAATTTGCTAAGATTGTCATAATTTATGTAACCCAATCGATTATGCCATATTTCATTGTCATCAAGCCTAGCTAACCTATAAGTCTCATTACTCGGATTGACTGTGTAGTATTTATCTAGGGTCCTGTGACCAGTAAGGATGTACTCACCATTCTCATTTAAAATTTTACAATTAGTTTTTGAGAGTGTGACCCTATGGTTAAAGTCACAAAATTGTGATATGCAACAAATTAGCTTTAATACCTTTCACTAATAGGACATCTTTGAGAATAAGGAGTCCATTTTCTTGGAGTGTTCCTTTGCCTATGATCTGAACTGATACTCCATCTCCAATCAAAACATTTCTTCCTAAGAAGTCAATTATGTCAAATAATTTGGTATCATCTCTGGTCAAAGGTTTGGAACATCTAGAGTTTAAATACCAACCAGAAGCAGTGTGTTCATCTTTTAAGGTGCTTATAACAATCTTACACTTCAACTGGGATATTAGATCGTCCTTTCTAACCCATATAGCTCTAGTTTTAAAAGGTTTGTGAGTTTTTGTTTTAGAAATAGATCTAGAACTCTTTCTCTTAGATTTCTTCTTAACGTGATATCTTTTCTTCCTATTCTTATAATTAAATGTTTTATTGGGATATTTAGGAAGAACATAATTATTTATAATCTGTCTAGAATAGTTAAAGTTTTTGTAAACTGGTGATTTATAGACAAGGTTATACAATCGTTTTTTTAAATATTCATCGAGACAATGTCCATAAATATCATAGTATGAACAGTATTGGTGGCTAGACAGTTGTTTCTGATTTTTAAAATCTTTAAAAATATATTTATCCATTTGCTAGATATTGACCTTAGGTCTAACAGTAGCAGTTTTCCATTCAGGTTCAAATCTCCTAATAGGGGCCAAACATATTTAGCCTTAGATTCAGCAGTAGGCTTTAGACAATTTTTCATCAAAGGTCTGGCCCTTTTTGCTTTTTCTCAAAATCAGTTTTTAAGGCTTGAAAATCAAGACATAGATCAATAGGTATTTTTCCAAAAGACACAAATTTTACATTTTCCAAAGGTTTGGTTTGTGCCTAAGTTTTTTAATTAAAACCTAAGCTTTTTTTGTCTTTAGAATTGGTTTTACTAGAGGCAACACAATCTTCAAAACAATTAGAATTGTTTTCAAACTTAGAAATTTTTTTATGACAGTTGAAACCTTTTCTTTAGATTCTTCCAATTCTATCAAAGTTATCTTATATTTCTTTTTCAAAACTTCATTTGATTCAGATAGGTGTTTAATTTTTCCAACAAAAACTTTAGTTTTTATTTCATAGGCCAAACACTGATTAGTATAGTCCTTAGCGTTCTGCTTTACCATTAGGCTTAATGCTTCTACATTCTCAATTAAATCTTTAACAACCCTTTAAAGTCTACTGCTCTTCCTAAGCGTCTTAGTTTAAAGTGTGTGAATGTCAGGTAGGTCTTTGTTCTCAGACTCATATAGTGCAGTGTGTGTATTGTCCCTTAGCATTTCATGTATCGTACTCACATATCCATTTAATTCGTCATTATAGCGATCACTTTGACCCACACACAATGTTAAAGAGTTATTACTAGCAACATCAACAACATTATTTTCTAAGAAAAGAGCAGATAAACCAGTAGTTGGTACGACACTATCAGTCATAACAGATCTAGGCATAACAAGATTAGAATCAGCATTGTTCTCAGGTATATCATCAGCATAAATAATTTTAGCAAAGAAATCCATAAAATGATCAAAAGAATTGGAAGACTTGGGATCTTCTTCTTCAGAGTCACTTGATTTATCCCATGTCTGGCATATATTGGCCTTAGCATTGTTATTGTTAAGTCTAACTCACACTTACTGGTAAAATGACCTAGTTTCCCACAATAATGACATTTAACATTCTTCATATCAGTCATTGGTCTATTGTTATCATCAGTGTTGTGTTTGTCTCCATTTCTCTCATGAGATCTATTATTAGAATAATTTGAATAAGCAGCCTTCCCTTTTTTGAAAGCCACATTGTTTCTAAACTTCAAAATTTTCTTTAAATGTTTAGACATGAGGGCTATCTGATTATCCAAATCATCGAAGTCACAATCTTCATTAGATTTCAAACAATTGTTAGGTACCACAAACCGTGGTGTGGTCATTTTAGACTGGAAAAATTCATTAGGACTGGTGTGTCTCTTTTGATTATTAGAAAAATGCTTTTTAAATTCCAGTTCCATTTCAACAGTCTTAAGCTTGCTACTAAGGAGTTCAGGGGTCAAATATGGGTCATCTATGTCCTCAATTGCATAACGTTTGTTATCAAACTTAGGGGGAAGGGATTTAAGAATTTTAGAGACTATTTCTTTCCTTTCATACATAATTCCATTAGCATGTAGTTTAGTAATAACATCAGTCAATCTAATGTAGAATTCATCAAAAGTCTATGTTTCAGCCATAAGGAGAGTATTATACTATTGTATTAATATATTAGTTTTGGTTTCCTTAACACGATCATCACCTTCATGTGTAGTGACTAACGTGTCCCAGACTTCCTTAGATGTTGAACATATGTGTATCCTTTTAAATTCATGTTCATTAACAGACATAAATATGATATTTTCCCCTTTATTGTTGCTTAAGGAGGCCAGTTTTTCTTCCTTGGTAAACTCATTGAGGATTTTTTTAATTCTTACATTACTACTTTCTGCAACAGGCTTAGTTGGATGAGTATATCCATTTTCAAAGGCATCCCGCGCATCATCTCCCAATGTCCCTTCGAAGAAGGCAGTCATCCTTACTTTCCAGTAAGGAAAATTGCTTCCATCAAAGAGGGGAGGCCTGGACAAAGCACAACATCTAACAGATTTTGAAAAACAAGTACTCATCTCTAATACCAATTAAAAAACCTTACTAAGTTATTTAACACAATTTAAAATAGTTAAGTACGTTTCAAACAACTTTTTGAGGAAACTCTTTCATAAAATAAGATAGTAACACAAGGTGTGTTTAAAAATTATAAACAAGTTCTTTTAGTTTCTTAGAATTTGGTTTTAAAATTAAAAATAAATCTAGTTTGCAGCAGTAGTAGTGAAGAAGTAAAAACCACACACAAGAGACAACATTTTTACGTGGTAAAACCCCAAATAAGGGAAAACATCCACGGTAACCTCTATTCCTCAAAATAAAAAATCTACTAAAATCAAAGATTATTATAAGATTACAAGAACTAAGCATGCATTCAAGATCCTAAGACTAAGATAGAAATGTACGTACACGATTTACCCTCTCAAAGGTCATTCTGATCTGACCTCTTTGACCTTCCTAACAACTTATTTTCATTCCTCCTTGCTTTTTGTTTGTAGTGGATAAAATAACTCAAAATATCCCAAATGAACCACATTTATTAGGTGTTCGGGTGAGAGTGACAGTGATAGTGATGTGACTATAACTACATGCAAATATGTAGCTCACGCCTCTCAAGATTTATACAAACTATCAAATTACACAGTTTCTACATGACATGCAAAGAGTTCAAATCTCTATGAAAATCAAACTTCAAAAACTATTTTCAGATTTGAAAAAGAATCTTTCTAAAAAATAGATTTTATCATTTTAAAACTTATTTATGTACGAAATAATTTCACAAACTATGAAACTTATATTTTTGAAATAAGGTTTTTCACATCTAAGATTTTAGACTACTAAAAGTCTTTTTTTCAAAGAATTTGAATTAAGGAGTGGATCTAAAGAAATATAAGCATACTGAACAAGATACAATAGATAAGAGATAACATACACCCTAAAATATATCATATGATATATTTCTTAGCAAAACTTGCAATTTCTAGAAAGAAAAGCAAGATCCATAATGACACGTTGTTACTAAGAGATATAATTATTGAAAAGGATCTTTAAACTCAACCAAATACCAAACTCACAGAAACCTAACTGATTCTAACTCTCAAGAGGTACATTTTTCTGGTGTAAATGAAACTTTAAGAATATGTTTGGCTTTTGGAAGAAAACCTAAGGGTTTTTCACTACGAACACTGGTATTCTCTCTCTCTCTCTCTATATATATATATATATATATATATATTCTCTCTAACATCTCTCTTCTCTATTTTTATTCTCTCAAGTTAGACGAATGACCAAAGTCATCAAATAGCTGACCCAAGGAGTCTATTTATACTGGTCAAAGAAGGATCCAGATGTTCGAAGGAAATAAAGGCTTAAAATGGCATCACACAAACACTTGCTCTGATTGGCCCTAAACGGTACAACATGGATCACTTCAAAACACGTGCAAATCGTAGATTAAAATGATCCAAAGGCTAATATTTATTCTTACTTCTAAGACACACAGAAAACACAATTGTAAGCAATAGTGTGCTAACACATGGGATAATCCAATAGGCTATAAAACGCGTGTTTAGAACTTTTAATAATCCAAATTGTACCCATAAATGTCTCTGACTATTTTATATTCTACCCTCAAACATTTTTAAGGTATAATAATAATTCTCATTATCCCATAACATTTGAAAACATAATTTTAAATGTTTAAAAATCTTTTTAAAATGCTTAAAAATGTTTTACAAATTCTTAAAAATAAGTAAACACTTGTGCACATACATTAACACCTATATGCATGAATTGTGTCCTCTAGTGTTTTTAAGAGTATAAGAATACTTCCCTTTGGTAGATGTATGTGGTTCTTGGACTGCATTATATTTGTTGATGAAGCTTGTATACCTTGTAGGGGATGATCAAGAAAACTAATCCTATTTTGTCTTAATATCCAAACTAGTTGGAACTCCTATATGGTACAGACTTAAGTGAGTCAACCATATAGTATGTACTCATTGGCATATCGTTTGAATAAGATTGGATCAATCGTTAGAACGAGGTCCCCACGATTGAATGAGATATGGAACGTCGCCTTTTGGGTTCATTCTAGAACATCGTTCGAAGTTTCATTGGAAACCATTTGAACGAGGTGACAGTTCGTTTGAAAGAGTCTGCATATTTTTTTTTTTTAATTAATTCTTTTCCAAATCTTTAATCCCTAACACTTTGCAATAACTTTCCCTCAAAATAAAAATGTGTGTTTGACCTGAGATATAAGTAAATCCATATAGTCCATGTTACTTTCTCAGTTGTTTATATGAAGAACATACACGAATGAATATTAAACTATCCAAATCGATTTACTTAACAAAATTCATTCATTAATATCTAGCATGGTTAAGCACAAATAAAAAATAAGGCAAATAATTTTTTTTAAGGATTTTTCATGTATGTACCGAAAAAAGGTCAAAGCATGTAAAAAATCATATAAATGAAAAAATATGAGAGAAATAAATCACACATGGATAAAAGCACACTCTCACGTAAAAATAAATAAACTCAAAATAATTTTAGATTTTTGTTAAAACAAAGAGAACAAAGCAAGCATTGTAAAAAGCATGTATAAACAAAATGAGTGCAACATCTCACACAATAAATAACAAAAAATACAAATAAACTCTCACCCAAGATCGGGAATGAGGACAATCCTAAAAGAGTACAAACATGTGACACCCCGCCTTAATAAATATCGGGTGATCGGTCATTTATTAAATTAATTCAAATTATTCAATTGGTTCAGAATATGCATCACTGTCGAAAACTTTATTATTAACACTAACCACGTAATATTTAAAAAGGATGATGTCAAAATTTTGTCTTTTAATTAACATAAATCAAATTAACCAATTACTAATCATACACCATTCAAACGAATCTCTTATGAAATAAAATAACTAAGATAATAAATATGACAAGAGTAAGCACATCAAGCCTAAATCCCAAATACAATAATCCGACAAAGTAAACCAACAACCGAAAGAGCTAATAAATGAATCCACAATCTCTGACTGTCTGAATAAGTAAAAAGGGGCAACATGCCCTAAATGAAATAGATAACTCAAGATGCAGGAATGAGAATCATGGAGGCGTCTACTACCAAGTTCTGTAACTTCCACAGCAGTTACAGATCGTTAAATGAACGAAACTCCTATCCTTGGTGTCCCTAAGGCCGGGCACCTAAAATAATTTAACAAAAGAAAAGAGATTTACAATGAACGGGTCAGAGACCAAGCTGAAAACAACTTAAAAATTAGCAATTGCTTAAATGAAAAGAATAGCACATATAGTGTACATGTTAGATTCTCGTACTCTCACTTGAGATACTCACCTCTCATCTAATGTGCACACCTAATTCGTATATTTAACCCGTCCACCAAACTAGTCCGAATATGACTATTATCACACCAAAAATTTCATACGTTTACTCATATCACCCGTATCACGTATTACCATATGTTTAAAGATAGATATTCAACTACACAACCGTTATTCTTATAGGTATTCACTTTCTCACTAAGAATATTCTTAAATATCGATTATTTCCATATCTACGGAGCGCGCATAGTTGAATAAGTAACATGTATAGATATATTTATCTCTCTCTCTCTCTCTCTCTATATATATATATATATATATATATATATATATATATATATATTAATTCTGCACCCCAGGGTTAGGTCCCTCTTGGTGCAATGCATACTCTGCTATCATGTCCCTGTGCATCACTCATTGCATGAAGGACTATAGGTTCAATATCTCGCAAACCATCAAAACAAACACACATATTAGAGGCGAGCATAGTTCTAAACCATGGGATACGCACATATTTACGCACCCATATGACCTTCAAATCTATTGTTCTCACTGATAGCCCGTATCAAGGTTCTATTATCTAGTGATATGAATAAAAATACCCCCGAAGGCTCCTCAAGATATGATCATCCACAACGTGCAACCTCTACCCGATAGCAAGCACCGTAGGTATGTAATACACACAATAATTCAACCAATAGGTATATACACACAACCTATAATAGTCATTAAGTAATTACGCAACCCAAATCCCTGAATTTATATGTAGTATTATTATCTTTAATACTCACGGTACTCTATCCGTACGATTAATCTCACTGTCGTATATATTCCATAAGGTCCTCTTTTTCTAACATATTCCATTTGTAGTTACACAAGCATTTCACCACCAGGCTATGTAATGAAGTCACACAAGAATAGAGTAGGTCATTCTCTCTCACCCGAATTAACCTCATAAGATTTTAACTTGTCCGGGAAAAGATTAAAATTTATGAAATGTCATTAGAAGTGGGGAAATTTCTATTCGAACGATCTAGGCACTTAATTTTTGTTAGAATCTCGCTCGAACACGGTCGTTCAAATGAGATCCTCAACTTCGAATAAACTACTCTCTGAATTCTCATTAGATAGGTCGTTGGAAATCTCGTTCGAAGGACCAAACGACACAGGTCATTCGAACGAGATTATCGAACTTCGTCCCTGACCTCCAAAACCTGCATTTTTCCAACTTTTTCATCACCCAAATCATCCAAAACTCATCCTAACTAAAATCCAACGATTCTAACCTATACCCCCTAGTAATAAAATGCTTTCCAACACATTTAAACATTAAATCCGTTAAAATTATAACATGAATTTAGATTAATTACTCAAATCATCAAAAAGCCCTAAATTCACATAATCACCAATAATCACAGCTAAACCCAGATTTAAATTCATGATTTCAACATATAAAATTCAGATTTCTAATCCCCAATATATTGTTATTCATCTACATGCAAAATGTATACCACAATCATAGATTTAAAACTCAATTTCAGTCCCAATTCCATAATATCATGAATAAATCACCAACTAATTTAGCATGGACATTATATGCTCTAAAATTAAGCAAGATAAACACTTGCCTTTTCATGAAGGTCTAATTCATCGAAGAAAATTGGTATAGATGCGTTCCTCTCTTCTCGGTCTACACATTGATGATGTTTTTGGTGAAGGGTGACTGGGTTTAGCCTTGGAACTCCTAGGAATCTTTTCTCCTTCTTCCTCTTGGGATCTCTCTCGAGTTTACTAGTTATTTACCCTAACTCTCCCATGTATATGCATATATATTTATCCAATTTTTCTCCTTTAATTAATCCCAATTTTTCAAAAGACAAAAACACCCATCTAGGGTGTCAGGTTGGCCTAAATTTGCCCCGAACTTCAAACTAAACCCCCGGGTAGGCTTTTTTGACTATCTCGACCCTTCCGGACACACTGGAATACTCAGAATAGCCATCTGAATAACAAAAATTAAATTTCATTTTAATTTCTTATTTAAGTCCCAACACAACTCACACGCGGATCCCAACTAAGTATACTGTAACTGTCTGTGAGGACACAAATTTCCAATTGAGTCCTTCGTAGTTTTGGCTCAATTCCAGACAAAAAACATTTGAGTCATAGGATAGAGTTAATTGATCATCCTTCAAGCCTATGATGTGTTTGTTTAAAACGTAGCGGCCAAGATATTAAAGCTTCATCAAATGCCGAGTTTAATGTGCCTCGTTTCTACGTCAACAACATTGGTTCCATTGCTCCTAAGGTATGAATGCACTTTAATATATATAGGAGCTTGGAAAAATTTAAATTGGGTGTATGTTTATTTAAAACTGTTGTTTATTTTCAGAAAGATTTTAGTAAAACTTTAAAATAAAGTATATAAAGTTTTTGGTCTAAAAATAGAATTTTTCAAACTTTCTGGAAGTACATTCGAAGTGTCATTCAAACGAGTTTGTCATTCGAACCACATTATCGTTCGAACGAGTTTGCCAACGAGTTCCCCAAAGGCCACTAGAAAGTCGTTCGAAGTGTCGTTCGAATGAACATGATGTTCGAACGAGATTTTTAACGAGTTCACACTGGAACTTCATTAGAAGCCTCATTCGAACAAGACTTAGTTTGAACGAAAATGTCGTTCGAACGGGTTTTGGCGGGAACAGTTTTTTTGGCAGTTTTGAGCAGTTTTTTTCCTCATTCCCACTACTTTTTCCACTAACTCTTTTCCTGAATATCTAAGTACGGGAATCAAGTTCTCTAACTTAATTTTTTCCCTATCCTTCATCTCTAAGAGAGAGTTTGAGAGAAAAATTTCAAAGGGAAAAAGTTCATGTTTTGAGTGTTCATCTTTCAAAGGAAAAATCATTTAACACTCAAGTTTTCACCCAAAGTTTAGTTTATCCAAGTTCCATATATATATATATACATTTCTTGGAGTTTTGGCACCGGTTTTTATCTTTACCGTTTTAAAGAGAAGTTTGGGTTTACTTCTAAATCCCACAAAGAAGAAGATTTTTGCATTGATTTACCCACTTGGAGAAAGGCTCCTTATTCGGGTGACGGTGACCATATAAAGTCCGATCGGTGGATTCCGAGACCGCGGTGGAGCTCTGTGGTTATTCGCTAGGCGGAGGTATATACAAGGAGGAGCGTCGGGGCTTGAGAGGGATCGAGTCGAGTGTTGTAAGTCTAATGTCTTGTATTTGTAAAACCATACTTAGTAGATTTGAGGCTAGGGTCGTCCGAGGTTTTTTCCCGTTGTGGGTTTTTCTTCGTACATCGGGCGTAGTGATTTATTGTTTATTTTATCTTGCAAATTAACCTAGAACGCATGCTTAAGTAAAAAGATGAAATTTGGTTTAATCACTACTTGTTTAATTTGGTGCTAATTAAATATTGGGTTATGTGTAGTTAATTCAAGTCATTTAATTTAATTTGTTAAAATTTAGTTTGGCCTAATTTACTAAAATGAATCAAATATTTTGTTAGGAAAATTTCTAGGACTTGAGTTAATTAATTGTGTTTAAGTGAAATCAAATTAACATATGTGTGTGTTCCATCATATTTCACTTTGTTTAATTTTAATTTAGAAAATAAATTAAAATTTGGTGTTTAATTGAACCATCTTATGCTTTCACACCTATAAAAGGAAATTATTACTTTTTGAAGTACAAAAATTTTAAATCGGTGGCCTATTGTATCAACAAGTGGTATGAGAGCATTGACTCAAAAAATATACTTCCTTCAAATTAGTATCAAAGCCAAAGCAATAAATTATTTCGTTAAGATCCTTTAATTATTTTTGGCCAAAATGGAATTTTTCCCATTCTCAAAATTTTCTATTTTTGATGGTTCTAATTACGCGTACTGGAATGCACGAATGAAATCAACACTAAAATCTATCGACAAGAGATTTTGGTTATCTGTCGTTAATGGGTGGTATCCACCTATGCATTTATTAGATAATGAGCGTGTTCCCAAACCCGCTGATAGATGGAGTGAGAACGAATTTAAACTTTCTAATTTTAATTTCCATGGTTTAAATGCCTTGTTTAGCGCTGTCACACCGGATGAATTTCGACGCATTATGACGTGTGAGACCGCTAAAGAAGCTTGGGATATTTTACAACTCACTCGTGAAGGTATAAGTGTCTTGAAAGCTTCGAAACTCCAAAACCTCACTACTCAATTTGAAACCATCAAAATGAATGAAAAATAAACTTTTGATGAATTTTATGCTAGACTTTCTGATATTATTAATTCAACTTTTAACTTGGGAGAGAAAATACCCAACAACCGAGTTGTAAAGAAAATTTTAAGGTCCCTACCCGATAGATTTATTCCAAAAGTGACCGTTTTAAATTCTTTACCAACTTTAGACTCTATGAAATTAGAAGAGTTTGTAGGTGATTTACAAACCTAAGAACTAGACATGTTTCCCTCTAAAACCGAAAAGAAAATTCAAAGGGGGGTTGCTTTAAAAGCTCAAAAAGAGGAAAAACAAGTAGTAAATAGCAAGAGTGACAGTGACTCGGAAGATATGGACTTGTTTGCTAGGAAATTTCAAAAGTTTCTTAAAATTAACAAAGATAAATTTAAAAATGACTTTAAGAAATTTGAAACTTCTAAGCATGACAAAGCTGAGAGGATCCCTAAAACTTCTAAAGAAAATTTAAATAGGGACGATTCAAATTGGTGTTTTGGTTGTGAAGGTTATGGCCATGGGGCTTCTAAGTGCCCCACTAAACTAAGGAGAGAGGGTAAACAACCAATATCTTTTAATGCAACCCTTAGTGATAGTGATAATGAAGAGGGACCTGATTCCTCCACTAAGCCCAACTTTGTGGCTTTTATGGCTAGTCATGTGAGTGATAGTGAGAACTCGTCTATTGATGAAACCTTAACACATGACACTTCTAAGGTCATAGTTTATGAATCCCTTGTTTTTTATGGTAGTGGGAGTGAAGAAGAGATGGGGAGTGAAAATGAAGAAGAGGTTAATGTGAGTGAACTTCAAAATGCTTTTCAAGAATTATATGAAGAATCTATTAAATTAAAAAGAGCAAATTTGAAGTTAGAAGCTTGTTTAAAAGAGCGTGTCAAGGTCATTAATGAGAGTGCATTAGTGGAAGACCTTAGGACACGTGAGAGGACTCTTCGAGAGAAGCTTGAATATGTAGAAGGCGAGAGAGCTAGCCTTAGAGGTTTAATGGAATCCTTGAAAAAGGAGCTTCCCGAGTTTGAAGAGAGAAATGTTTTATTAGAGTATAATATTTTAGAATTGAAAAATAAATTAAAAGACTCTAGGAAAGTCAAATTTGATTTGGAATGTAGGTCCGAAAAACTAGAAAAAATCTTAGGCACGGTCCAAATCACAAATGACACTTATGGTTTAGGCTTCGATACTTGTAATGAATCTACTCATAAGGCCAAAACCAATGTTTTAGGAGAATCGCCTAGAAAAGCCTTTATAAATCAACCCTTAGGTACCAATTTCTGACATGTTTTTACTTGTGGTCATTGTGGTCGAAAAGGTCATCTTAAGAAATTTTGTTTTAATCTTAAAAGATTTTTTAGAAAATACTAGGGTAAGGCAACCAAGGTAGCCAAGATTCCTATAACCCAAGATAGTCACTCATCATTAGTTTGGGTTAGGATATCCGACTTGGTAGCTTTACAAGATAGGGTTTTTTATTCTCATTTACTTTCACATGCTTCCTCTCTTGTAAAATCTAAAGGTTGAATGTGTTAGTTTTATATGCATACTTTAGCTTTTGTGCTTCATGCTCTATCACCCATGCTAATTATATGCTTGTTTTTGTTATTTTCTAGTCATTTCTTTATTTCATATCACATGCTAGAATAATGATTTTTGTTTATCTTTTGTATTTATTTCTTTTGTTTGCATTAAATGAAAAATACAAAAAAAAAATTGTTTATCATTTGGGTTTTTATCTCTTGAAAATTTAAGCTTAATGAAAAATTCAAATGATTTTTGTTTGTCTTTGGAGTATATAATTTTATTTTTGGTTAAAAAATTTAAAAAACTCAAAAAGATTTTTTTTGTGTGTGTACTTTAGTTTGACACACTTTATGTGGCATATACTTGTGTTTGAATCCCATATTTTACGCTCCTCTGTGGCTAAAACTTTTGGTTAAGATTGTCAATCCTTATAATGTTCTTTACCATGCTTCTATAGAGTAGTTAGATTTTGTGTTGATTAAATGGATTCTATTTTTATATGCCTCTTTTCACACATGCACGAGCTCTTCTGATATTTTATCTTCATATGTATATTTGCGCTTTGTGAGGTGTTCTCCTAGCGATCTTGTCATCTACATATTTGTGACCTAGGAGGACTAGTGCATGTCAAAATCCGTTGCACATGAGATTTATGAGAAATAAAAATTTGATAAATATAATAGTGCATGGGGAAGGGCTCCGAAAGGATTTATTGTCCTTTATGAATAGTAAGCCACCATTTGTTTGGACCTAAAAGAAATACGTGGTCCAAGGCCTAAGAACAAATATGGCATTAAAAGAAAAAATAATTGCCAAGGCCTATGTTTGTTTGATATATTCATTCAAATATATATGCTTATTGAGGGAGATTGGATGGTATATAAACGGTTTGCACAATGTCCGTTTACCCTAGTTGTACTTTCAATGTCATGACTCTATTGGTTTGTAGAATCATCAACATGGCAGGCTTGTATGCATTGTGTATGTTTGTTCATTGAGTTTAGTTTATATTGTCACATGAGGTTATATTCAAATGTGATTAAGTTTGCAATCAATTGAGTACTCCGTGAACATGTTTTAAGTGATTGGGTCTAGATTTAACTGTTACTAGTTCACACCCCAACACTTTCGTTTCCATATGACACATTTTTGCCATACGAGTGTGAAAAGCTTATCTTATTATGTCATTTTGGTGTTTATATATATATGTGTGTACTTATGCTTAGCTTGTATCTATTGTGTATACATATATATGATATTTTTTTAAGTCTTTGCCATGTTTAACTAGTCCATTTATACTTCAATTCATAATTGGTACCTTGTTTGTTGCGTAGTTTGTTTGATATCACATGCTTAGAATCTTATTTGTCAAATTGGTATCATTTGTTGTCGCATCATAGTTAGTATTCATTTGGATGGATTATTTATGTTATTGTTGCCCATGTACTTTAATGTTCTCATCACTTTATGCACTATTGCATGTTTAGCTTGTTATCATATTCCATTTATCCCTTGTTTAGATTAGGGGGTGTATATGCTTCAATTGGGGGAGATAAGTTAAGTTTTAATTTTCTATCCTTTGTCTATTCCTGAACAAAAAGGGGGGAGAATGATAGGGGGAGAAATGGGATCTAATCTTATTGTAACCGTATCCTAGTTTGGGGAAGATTTAACTTAGGGGGAGTCACGACCTTTTTAGGTAGATCACAGTTAATAAAGGGGAGAATTAATTTAAGGGGAGTAATTACTTTAATTGCATTAAATATTTTGATATTCCCTATGTGTTTTATAGTTTGCTTAAGTGTGCAGGAATTCTTCTAAATGGCAACGTTCATTAGTCGGCAAAGATTTTGATCCTTTGGGTTGTTTGAGTCAAGCATTGTATATTTATTTTGGGTGGGAAATTTATGTCAGTCTAGTAGAGCTTGACGGCCCTTTAAAAAAAATTGGTTTTTGTCCCGAAATATCCAAAGGGGGAGATTCATAAGGACACAAATTTCTAATTGAGTCCTTTGTAGTTTTGGCTCAATTCTGGAAAAAAACATTTGAGTCATAGGATAGAGTTAATTGAACATCCTTCAAGCCTATGATGTGTTTGTTTAAGATGTAGTGTCCAAGATATTAAAGCTTCCTCAAATGCCGAGTTTAATGTGCCTTGTTTCTATATCAACAACATTGGTTCCATTTCTCCTAAGGTATGAATGCATTTTAATATATATAGGAGCTTGGAATAATTTAAATTGGGTGTATGTTTATTTAAAACTGTTGTTTATTTTCAGAAAGATTTTATTAAAATTTTAAAATAAAGTATATAAAGTTTTTGGGCTAAAAATAGAATTTTTCAAACTTCTGAAAGATCGTTCAAAGTGTCGTTCGAACGAGTTTGCTAACGAGTTCCCCAAAGGCCACTGAAAAGTCGTTCAAAGTGTCATTCGAACGAACATGATGTTCGAACGAGATTTCCAACGAAATTTCTAACGAGTTCACACTGGAACTTCGTTAGAAGCCTCATTCGAACGAGACTTCGTTCGAATGAAAATGTCGTTCGAACGAGTTTTGGCGGGAACAATTTTTTTGGCAGTTTTGAGCAGTTTTTTTCCTCATTTCCACTACTTTTTCCACTAACTCTTTGTAATACCCCGCATTTCCATCGATATTTATTTATGGGATTAATTAAATTAAATGTGAATTAATTAAAAATTAATCCGAATAAAATACTAACGAGATGTGAGTTGGTATTTGATTATAATGTGTATATATGGCAATATATGAATATTGAGAATATTAAATTGTCGCGAGATAGAAATACGACAATTTAGAAATTTTGTTGGGACGCGTGTGACAGTCGCGTCAGGAAAATATTTAATTTAATTAAAAAGTGAATTTTATTTTTATTAACCATATGGTCGTTTTGAGTGCGCCAACGTGTCCGGAAGGGTCGAAATAATCAAAAAACACTAGCCAGGGGTTTAGTTTGGGTTCCGGGGCATTTTTGGGCCATATCGGCAACCCAAAAGGGTAATTTGGTAATTTCAGATTTTTGGTAATTAAAACCCACGAAAATTAGAGTTTAATTATGATTTATCATTAAACCCACAAACCCATTATCAGCACTAAACTAAGTAGTGGGCTACGGGAGAAGTTAAGGAAAGATTAAAACTTACCAAACACCAACCCCCACCTCCATTGTCATCTTGAGAGAAGAACTAGTAGAGAGAGAGAGGAAGGAGGATTCTTCAGAGAAAGAGAGAGAGAGAGAGACCAACCTTCATCAATTCAATATCAAATTCAGAGAATGATTAAGGCAAGTGGTTTAATTACGTTAATTGCTTCGAATGTTTCTTCCATGCGTAGGAATTTATGAAAATTTCATTTGTTTTGGGAGATTGATAAAAACCCATTGAATTGGATTTAGAAATTTATTTTTTTATAAAGAGATTGCATGTAGGATTTTGTTTGGGTGATTATTCTGATAGAATTACATATTTTATACCACAAAAACGGATTTAATTATGTCTATGGATGACCTTAATTTTTTAGGGTTCATGTTCATGGGATTTGGGGAAAATTGGGGAGAATTGATGATTAGATGTGATTTAGAATGATTTGACCCCATATATAAATGTTGTGATACGATTTAGTATGTTTAGGGATGATTAGAAACCTTAAAATACTGTTGGGATAACGTTTAGATGAGATTAGAGGTGAAGAAAATTGGGAAAAACGAAATAGGGGAATTCTGGGCTTGAAACTGTCACCTCGTTAGAAGACCTACCCAGGTCGTTCGAACGAGCTTCTAACGAGTTGACAGTTTGACTTCTAACGAGTGGGATGTTCGTTCGATGCCTTTCGTTCGAACGAGATCTCGTTAGATGCCCATTTCATTCGAACGAACTCTCGTTCGAACGACCTCGTTTGAACGAGACTTCTAACGAGTTGACAGAATGGCCTTTTTGGCCTGGTTTGATTTCTAGTGTCCCGTAACCTTGTTTAATGGCAGAGATAACATTACCTTAATGACTAATTGATATAGTTGGGATATTCGGGATATATTGGGGAGTAAAATATAGAAGAATGATTTGAACCTAATGGTAATTGTGGGTTAGGACGCGAACAACTAATTACGACATGAGGATAATGGATGATGTGTATATATAAACCGGGGACACGTGTATTGGTATAAGAATTAGAAGTATACCACTAATAAATTATGGTAATTACTAAGATGTGTGCATTCTTAGTATATGTATATGATTTTTATGTGTATGACATACCTACCATACTTGCTGTCACGGGAGGTTTACGTTCGCTTAGGGCCATCTAATCCTTGTGTGCCCGGATTTAGAGTGGTACTTAGAGGACATAGTTCAAGGGAATGACTTAATTGTGAGTTATTAAGTCATCTGACTATGGAGCGTAGGTATGTACGTGACCCATGGATATTTTGAATTATGTTCGCCTCCATTTTCGTGTGTTGTGCTTATTCTAACAATTCCTGAGAGATTCAAAATTTGTAATCCTTATGTACGTGATGTACCGGGATGGATAGCAGAGTATGTGTGCACCGCAGCTTAGCCTCGGGGTGCTTGTATTTTATATTTATGATGTGAATAATATACGGTTAAATGAAAAGGAATTGTTATGTTTAATTGCGAGAATAATTTATAGTAACTCCTTGAGAAGATAAATAAAGGGATAACCTCCAGTAAATGGTAATGCTAATAATTGAGAATCCAAGTTTAAGTAAAGCTATCTATTTAAGTGATAACATTGGGAATTCATAGTGTGAATTGAGTAGGAAGGTTAGAACTTATGTCGGTTTAGCCAGATATGAGAATCACTTGAATGGGTACGGTACGTTAGGAGTGCACAATTAGTCGAGAGGTGAGAATTTCATGTGAGAGCACGTCCTAACATGTATTTTGCATTCATTGTTTTAATGTTATTAAAACACTTGCTATTTTTAAAATACTCTCCACTTTCGGGCTCTGACCCGTTTGCTTTCAAATCTACTTTTTATAAAAACCTTTTTAGGTGCCCAGCCACAAGGACACCATGCATAGTATTTCCAGTCAGGTGACGAGCTGTAGCTGTTGTGGAAGTTACAGGGCCTTGCTTGTAGACACTTCAATTGCCTTGACTCTATATTCAGATTTCATTATTTGTAGGGCATGTCGCCCCTTTCTTTTAGAGACATTTCATTTCTTTCAGTTATTCAGACTTTTGGTTTGTAATTAATTCAGGATGCAAACTTGTTTCATTTATTTCTATATTGGGATTGTTGTGAGGAGTATTTCCTCCAGACTCATCATTTATTGTTGGTTACTCTATTGAGACTTTATCGTGAATGGTTGTGTTACATTTCTATATTTTATTTATTGCATGTTAATCAGATTAAATTTAAAATTTGGCAACTCACTTTTTAAATACTAGGTGGTTAGTAATCATTAAAAATGTTTTCGATAGTGATGCTATTAACTGGATCAACTTGGCATTTTGTATTGATTTAATAAAGGAGTAGCTACCCGGTATTTAATTAGTCGGGGTGTCACACTCTTTTCCTGAATATCTAAGTACGTGAATCAAGTTCTCTAACTTATTTTTTTCACAATCCTATATCTCTAAGAGAGAGTTTGAGAGAAACATTTCAAAGGGAAAAAGTTCATGTTTTGAATGTTCATCTTTCAAAGGAAAAATCATTTAACACTCTAGTTTTCACCCAAAGTTTAGTTTATCCAATTTCCATATATATATATATATACATTGCTTTGAGTTTTGGCACCAGTTTTTATCTTTACCGTTTCGAAGAGACGTTTGGGTTTGCTTCTGAATCCCACAAAGAAGAAGATGTTTGCGTTGATTTACCCACTTGAAGACAGTCTCCTTATTCGGGTGACGATGACCATATAAAGTCCGATCGGTGGATTCCGAGACCGCGGTGGAGCTACGTGGTTATTCTCTAGGCGGAGGTGTATACAAGAAGGGGCGTCGGGGCTTGAGAGGGATCGAGTCGAGTGTTGTAAGTCTACTGTCTTGTATTTGTAAAACCATACTTAGTATATTTGAGTCTAGGACCGTCCAAGGTTTTTTTCCATTGTGGGTTTTTCCTTGTACATCGCGGCGTAGTGATTTATTGTTTATTTTATCTTGCGAATTCACCTACAACGCATGCTTAGGTAAAAAGATATAATTTGGTTTAATCTCTACTTGTTTAATTTGGTGCTAATTAAATATTGGGTTATGTGTAGTTAATTCAAGTCATTTAATTTAATTTGTTAAAATTTATTTTGGCCTAATTTACTAAAATGAATTAAATATTTTGTTAGGCAAATTTCTAGGACTTGAGTTAATTAATTTTGTTTAAGTGAAATCAAATTAACATATTTTGTTTGGTGTTTAATTGAACCATCTTATTACTTTTTGAAGTACAAAATTTTTAAATCGAGGGTCTATTGTATCAACAAGTGGTATCAGAGCATTGACTCAGAAAATCTACTTCCTTCACTGTCATATTTTTCACTCAGGACAACTTTAATATTTTCATAATCATATATTACTTTACTCACTAAGTAGTATTCAACATAATTCTCACCACTAAATACTAACTCTCATCACGCTTGTAATTATTTACTTAAATCCAGATTAATTATAATTAATTTCCCATTTAAATTATTAATCCTATAATTAAAATAAAATATTTCAAAAATATGGGGTATTACATACTTCCCCCCTAATAACGAAAATTCATCCCGAAATTTGGAAAAGAGTAAAAATAACAATATACCTTGTAGAACAACTCTGGATACTTGTCGCGAATCTCATCCTCGCGCTCCCAGGTGGACTCCTCGACATTATGATGCTTCCACTCAACACGTATTAACGACACTACCTTTGACCTCAATTTCCTCTCGCTACGGTCTAGGATTGCAACTTTCCCTCCTCGTAGGAACTATCGGGTTGCAGGTGAATCTGCTCTAAAGCAATATGAGTGTGGGCCATGTCATCCCGAAGATATCTCATCAGCAAAAAAATATGGAACACGTCATAAATCCTATGAAAGTGCTTCGTAACCCAAGTCTATAAGCTACTGGCCCAATCCGCTCAATAATAGGGAATGGCCCTACGTACCTCGGCGCCAACTTCCCTTTTTTCCCAAACCGCATTACCCCCTTCATAGGAGATACTCGTAACAACACCTGGTCCCCCACATTGAACTCTCTGAAGAACCTCTTGGCATTTGCATAGCTCTTCTATCTATCCTGAGCAACCCGTATATGGCTCTGAATCATCTCAATCCTAGTCGAGGTATCCTGAATCACCTTTGGCCCAAGTAGCATGTTGTCCCCCACCTCTAGCCAACACACTGGATAACGGAAAGGCCTACAATATAATGCCTCGAATGGAACCATGCCAATAGTAAACTGGTAAGAGTTATTATAAGCAAACTCCACCAGTGGGAGGTACTGCTCCCAACCGCCTCCAAAATCGAGGATACACATCCACAACATATCCTCTAACATCTGATTTGTTCGCTCTGTATTCCCATCCATCTGCAGGTGATAGGACGAACTCAATCATAACTCTGCACCCATAGCATCCTGGAAGCTCTCCCAAAATTGGGACATAATGATCATATCCCGGTCAGACACAATATCGAGGGGGACCTGGTGGAGTCTCACTACCTCTGCAATAAAAATCTGAGCGTACTGCCCCATAGTATAATCGTTCTGAATTGGTAGAAAATGATCTACCTTGGTTAATCGATCCACAATCACCCATATGGAATCGTGACCCCTTTGCAAGGTAGGTAGCCCTGTGATGAAATCCATAGAAATGCTCTCCCATTTCCACATAGGGATCTCTAATGGCTGTAGGATCCCTGATGGTCTCTGGTGGTCCACTTTTACCTGCTGACAAGTGGTACATTTCGAAACAAACTCGGCGATGTCAATCTTTATTCCACTCCATGAGTATTATCGCCTCATATCCTGGTACATCTTATCCCATTCGGGATGTACCACAAGTCGTGATCCATGCGACTCTGCCATCACTGCATGTCGTAACTCCTCCCCCTCTGTAATTACTAGTCTGCCATCAAAGCGTAAGCCCCCCTCTGAGCTCACAGAATACGACTCTGCCCCCTCAGCTAGAAGATGTACAATCATATCCTGATAGAACGAGTCTACTGCATGATCCTATATTACCTTAGTAACGATCTCGAGTGTAACTGTCATCACTGACATGAATGAGCGGGAAATTGCATCCTTATTTCCTAGTTCCTTCTATTTCTCCTTCCACACCTCGAACACCTCAC
The DNA here is from genome assembly GCA_949130495.1 of Sambucus nigra. Taxonomy (NCBI): domain Eukaryota; kingdom Viridiplantae; phylum Streptophyta; class Magnoliopsida; order Dipsacales; family Adoxaceae; genus Sambucus; species Sambucus nigra. Next base: position 341,770,000 of record OX422210.1, on the reverse strand, counting down.
CTACTAGCCTACGGCTCAATGCATATACTACCATGTTAGCCTTCCCCGAGTGGTAATGGATGTCGAACTGATAGTCCTTCACAAATTCAAGCCACCTATGTTACTGTATATTCAACTCCCGCTGCGTGAATATGTACTGCAGTGACTTGTGATCTATGAATAGGCAAAATTTCTCCCCCAAGAGATAATGTCTCCATACCCGAAGTGTGAACACGACCGCCGCTAACTCCAATTCGTGGGTGGGATAACTCCTCTCGTGAGGCTTAAGCTTATAGGAAGCATAAGCTATAACCTTAACCTCCTGTTGAAGCACACCCCAAGCCCTAGTAAGGGAGCATCAGTATAAACCAGGCATTCCACCCCCGGCCTGGGTAGTGCGAGAACTGGTGTTGAAGTCATCTTATCCTTCAACTCATCAAAATCCAACTGGAACACATCAACCCATATAAATGGAACCCCTTTGCGAGGACCCGCTATTTTCAAGAATCCCGGAATAAATCGCCTGTAGTATCCTGCCAGCCCCAAGAAACTACGTATCTCTGTCGGTGTCCTGGGTTATCCTCACTCCCTTACCGCTAACACTTTACCCGGATCTACGGATATCCCCTCTTTAGAAATAATGTGCCCCAAAAACTGAACTTCTCTTAGCTAGAACCCACACTTCTCATATTTCTCATACAACTCATGCTCTTGGAGTGTCTGTAAAACTAGCCTCAAATGCTCGGCATGATCCTCCTCAGTCCGGGAATAAATATGGATGTCATCAATGAAGACAATGACAAACTGATCTAAGAACTCTTTGAACACCCTGTTCATCAAGTCCATGAATACAATCGGTGCATTAGTTATCCCAAATGGAACAACCCTGAACTCGTAGGATCCATATCATGTCAAGAAAGCATTCTTAGACATGTCCTCATCTCTGATACGTAACTGATGGTATCCCGACATCAAGTCTATCTTTGAAAAGTAGGCAACACCCCTCAGCTGGTCGAATAGGTCATCAATTTCAGGTAACGGATACTTATTCTGTATAGTGACCTTATTCAACTCTTGGTAGTTAACATACAACCGTAGTGACCCATCTCTCTTCTTTACGAATAGTACGGGAGTGCCCCAAGGAGAGGTACTCCTATGAATTAAGCCCTATCCTAATAACTACTTGATCTAATCCCGTAACTCCCTCATCTCCATCGGAGCAATACGATAAGGTTCACGGGCTATCGGTCGAGTTCCCGATGTCAAGTCTATAACAAACTATATCTCTCTTCTAGGTGGTAGCCCTGGTATATCCTAAAATACATCAGTGAACTCACGGATAATCGGAATTGAATCAAGTGGTATCACCACCCCCTCAGAGGTCTCATACTCTATATAATATAAATGGTGGATGAACCCCCCTCCGAGAGAGGCATCGCCACCAAAAAAATATCCTGACTTAGTATGGCGAACAATATACTATGACTATAATAGTCAATCATTGCCCTATACATAACTAGCCAATCCATCCCAATAATAGGATCATACTCGTGCATACCTAAGACAAGCATATCGATCGGTAAGATCAATCTCCGAATCTCTATGCCCACTCCCCGATATATAAAGAATATCATTGACCCATAGCCCAATGGTGAGTCTACACTAGAAACTATGCTCTCTGTCGTGTCTAATAATCCCATGACGCGTGCAAAACTAGTGGCAATGAAACTATGTGAATCCCTCGTGTCAAATAATATCCTCCCCAAAGTCCTCTGGATATAAAATGTACCCTCAATCGCGGGTAAGCCTAGGGAACTGCGGTCTGGTGGACGTTATAGACATGCCCATACTGCAGTTGTCCCTACTGGATCGGAGCAGCTGGCAAAGCTGGTACCTGGGGTGGTGCTTGGAGGGCAGCTGGAACTATCGATCGCTGGGGCTCTTGACGAGCTCCCTGCTACTGTTGTTGCTGCGAAGCTCTACCCTTCTGGGGACAATCCTGACATTTTTAGCTAGTTTTGCCACAAGAGAAGAATCTCCCTGGAAAGTGTCCTCCCCTCTGCCCCTATTTCCCTCGGCCCTGATGGTTGTTACCACCCCTCCATTAGCCCTACTAGCCCTGCTGAAAGCACTGCTACCCCTGTGGTCTAGGCTGGCCCTGATGGACCTGTTTAAAACCTCTTTGTCCCTGCCTGTAGTCACCTGATCTGAACCTCTTAGCTAGGTCCCCTAGTGGGAACTCTGCTCGCCCTGTCTCTGCTGACCCTGGGCTAGTTGTGTCCCACTAGTATTATTACCTCATGTTCTACCCTGTTGGCAGGACTCTCCCACTCGTTTTCTTCCCTTCTAATACAAACGGTGATCTTGGAAATGTAGTAGGGAAACGTAAAGTACATCAGTATACGTACCCAACAAAAGATTACCCAAAAGGTGCTGACGAATCCTCCAAGTCAAGTCATCCATAAACATCTGAATTTTCTTCCCCTCAGTAGGTACCTTATCTGGAACCAGTTTACTCAATCTTGTAAACTCTTCCTCGTACTCCGTAACTTTTTTCCCCTCATGGGTGAGATCCAGTAATTTTTGAATCATCTCAGTCTGAACGGCGAAAGGGAAATATTTGCAATCGACCCGCACCCAGAAGTCCTGGATAGTCATGATGTCTCTCTCCTCAGCAGTGGTAATAGATTCCCACCACTCTAGTGATGCTCCCACTAGATTAAAAGTAGCTAGTATCTGCCTCTGAACCTCAGTACGCACATATATCCTTAAGTGCCTCTGGATTTCTTTCTTCCATTGACTTGCTACCATAACATCAGAACTCCCTGCAAACTTCGGAGGGTGTGCCTTCTAGAAGGCATCTCTGACTCGCTCCCAAGCAGAAGGGAATGCATGAGTTGGTGCTGGGGCCACCATCAGTGTCTGGGGTGGGATATTCTGTACTATGGCCAAATATACATTTACTTCCTGCGCTACGATAGCGGCAACCTCCGTAGCATTCGTCATGCCTTGGGTCGGAGCTGGCTGGGGCTCAAACTAGGCATCCCTAGGAGCTCGTTGTGCACGTCTAGGAGGCATCTAAAATGAGAGATAAGCTTTATAAGTCCATAGTACATATCTCAAGTAGCTGAAGACATAAAATTCACAAATAATGAATACAACTATCCTAAATATAGGGCTCTATCTCAAAGAAAGCTACGCTAGAAGCATAATAAGTCGTATATATTCTAAAGGACTCTAGAACCAGATTCTCTAATACCACCTGTGACACCCCGCCTAATTAAATATTGGGTGATAAGCCCTTTATTAAATTAATTCAGAATATCCAGTTGGTTGAGAATATGCATAACTGTCAAAAACTTTATTATTAACACTAACCATCTAATATTTTAAAAGGATGATGTCAAAATTTTATCTTTTAATTAACATAAAATCAAATTAACCAATTACTAATCATACACCATTCAAACGAATTTCATATGAAATAAAATGTCTAAGGTAATAAATGTGACTGGAGTAAACACTTCCAGCCTAAATCCCAAATACAATAATCGGCGAAGTAAACCAACAATCAAAAGAAGTAATAAATGAATCCACAATCTCTGACTATCTGAATAAGTAAAAAGGGGGAACATTCCCTAACTGAAATAGATAACTCAAGATGAAGGAATGAGAATGATGGAGGCGTCTACTACCAAGTCCAATAACTTCCACAGCAACTATATCTCGTGACATGAATGGAACTCCTATCCTTTGTGTCCTTGTGGCTGGGCATCTAAAATAATTTGAAAAAGAAAAGAGATTTGCAATAAATGGGTTAGAGCCTGAGTTGAAAACAGTTTAAAAATCAACAATTTCTTAAAGGAAAATAATAGAACATATAGTGTACATGTTAGATTTCGTACTCTCACTTTAGATACTCACCTCTCATCTAATGTGCACACATATCGCGTATATTTAACCCATCCTAGTTATGCTACCCCGCCTAACTAGTCCAAAGATGACTATTATCACACCAAAAATTTCTTCCGTTTACCCATATCACCCGTATCATGTATTACCATATGTTTAAAGATAGATATTCAACTATGCAACCATTATTCTCATAGGCATTCTCTTCCTCACTAAGAATATTTTTAATATCGATTATTTTCGTATCTACGAAACACGCACCGTAGAATAAGTAACAGTTATACATATATTTATCTCTCTCTCTCTCTCTCGCTCTCTCTCTCTCTCTCTCTCTCTCTCTCTCTATATATATATATATATATATATATATATATATATATATATATATATATATATACACTAATTCTGCACACCTGGCTTAGGGCCCCCTTGGTGCAATGCATACTCTGCTATCATGTCCCGGTGCATCACTCGTTGCATGAAGGACTATAGGTTCAATCTCTCGCAAACCATAAAAAAAAACACATATTGGAGGCGAGCATAGTTTTAAGCCTATGGGATACGCACATACCTACGCACCCATATGATCGTTAACTCTATTGTTCTCACTAATAGCCCGTATCAAGGTTCTATGATCTTGTGATATGAATAAAAATCCCCCTGAAGGCTCCTAAAGATATGATCATCCACAACGTGCAACCTCTACCCGATAGCAAGCACCGTAGGTATGTAATACACACAATAATTCAACTAATAGGTATATACACACAACCTATAATAGTCATTAAGTATTTACTCAACCCAAAGCCCTGAATTTATATGTAGTATTATTATCTTTAATACTCACGTTACTTTATCCGTACAATTAATCTCCCTATCGTATATATTCCATAAGGTCCTCTTTTTCTAACATATTCCATTTGTAGTTACATAAGCATTTCACCACCAGGCTATGTAATGAAGTCACTCAAGAATAGAGTAGGTCATTCTCTCTCACCCTAATTAACCTCGTAAGATTTTAACTTGTCCGGGAAAAGATTAAAATTTATGAAATGTCATTAGAAGTGGGGAAATTTCTATTCTAATGAAGTAGGCACTGAATTTTTGTTAGAATCTCGCTCGAACACGGTCGTTCAAATGAGATCCTCAAATTCGAATGAACTACTCTCTGAATTCTCGTTGGATAGATCGTTGGCAATCTCGTCCGAACGACCAAACGACACAGGTCATTCGAACGAGATTATCGAACTTCGTCCCTGACCTCCAAAACCTACGCTTTTCCAACTTTTTCATCACCCAAATCATCCAAAACTCAACCTAACTAAAATCCAACGATTCTAACCTATACCCCCTAGTAATAAAATGCTTTCCAACACATTTAAACATCAAATCCTTTAAAATTATAACAAGAATTCAGATTAATTACTCAAATCATCAAAAAGCTGTAAATTCACATAATCACAACTAAACCCGGAATTAAATTCGTGATTTCAAAATATAAAATTCAGATTTCTAATCCCCAATATATTTTTCATCTACATGCAAAATGTATACCACAATCATAGATTTAAAACCCAATTTCAGTCCCAATTCCGTAATATCGTGAATAAATCACCAACTAATTTAACATGGACATTATATGCTCTAAAATTAAGCAAGATAAACTCTTGCCTTTTCACGAAGGTTTGATTCATCGAACAAAATTGATACAGATGTCTTCCTCTCTTCCCGATCTACACGTTGATGATGTTTTTTGTGAAGGGTGACTGGGTTTGGCCTTGGAACTCCTAGGAATCTTTTCTCCTTCTTCCTCTTGGGATCTCTCTCGAGTTACTAGTTATTTACCCTAACTCTCCCAGGTATATGCAGATATATTTCTCCAATTTTTGGCCATTAATTAATCCCAATTTTTCAAAACACAAAAACACCCCTCTGGGGTGTCGGGTTGGCCTAAAGTTACCCCGAACTCCAAACTAATCCCCCGAGTAGGCTTTTCTGACTCCCTCAACCCTTCCGAACACATTGGCATTCTCAGAACTGCCATCCGAATAACCAAAATAAAATTTCATTTTAATTCCTCATTTAAGTCCCGACATGACTCACACGCGCATCCCAACTAAGTGTACTGTAATTGTCGTATTTTTCACTCACGACAACTTTAATATTTTCATAATCATATATTACTTTACTCACTAAGTAATATTCAACATAATTCTCACCAATATGTACTAACTCTCATTACGCTAGTAATTTTTTATTTAAATCCAAATTAATTATAATTAATTTCCCATTTAAATTAATTAATCCCATAATTAAAATAAATCTTTCAAAAATACGGGGTATTAAAAAACACTAGTCATGCAAACACAGTCCTTATCATTTAATAACTCCCCAAACATATAGTCTAGGGCAAGATATGAAACACAAAATAAGAAGACCCTAACTATAAAAAGCACCTAATAACTGTAGTGGGAGTAGAAACCTCTTTGGTATTACTGATTGGTCAAGGAACACTTAAGGATGACTTACCCTTAGAGGTGGAAATATGCTTACCAATACCCAAATAACGTTTTTCATTCCAAACATCCCTTCAAATGGGAGTCTTTGGTGTAGTGAGAATCTTTGTCACAACTTGAGGATTAAAATTAACATTTTCTTCCTTTTGAAAACTTTCATTTTTCGTAAAATTGTATTTCACCCCAAATCTCCTATTTCGATGCATGTGAGGAGGAAAATAAGGAAAGTTTCTTCGAAGACCAAATCCATGTGGTCTAAAATTCATATTTCTCCAAAAAGTTTTATCCCTATAAAAATTCCTACCAGAATTCATAGTCAAGTCTTTAAATTTAGTCACAAGAACATTTAATTCATGTTCGAAATCATCAAAGGGATGAAGGTTATGTAAAAGTGAACTGACATCATAATTACTAAGCATGAAATAAAAATCTCTAAGGTTTTCGATTTTATGACAATTAGTGCACACATAAGGTTCACGGCAAACCACCTTAGGATAACTTTTAGGAACAATTCTCGGCTTTATATAACTAAACAACTTATAACAAAATTTTCTCAAATGACCCTTTTGTGACAAAATGTGAAAATGTAGGGTCCAGAAGGAGTTTTTTAAAAAATTAACCTTTTTTAAAACTACAACCTTTGAAAACATTTTGGTCATTTCCTTTTTTGTTTAAAACACTCGGGGAAACAAACACATTTTTCCTCAAATATTGATTTTTCTCATTCACACTCATAGAGGATCAAACCATTCTTATTGGTTCATATGTTGAAATACATTTCACAAAATTAGTGTTAAATTAAGAAGATTAAGGCACAAATTTGTCGAAGCCTAAACCACACTTGTCATTTTAACTTGAGTCATTTCCAAAAGTATTTTATCATGTTTCTTTGAATGATCTTCAAGATTAATTTTAAATTTATTTGAAAAGGCAAATTCATGTTCAAGTGAATTAATTTTATTCTCAAAATCACATTTGGAAACTTCACACATTTGAAGTTATCTTTTCACATTTCAAGTGTCAACATAATTTCGAGTGTCAACTATATGGTAAGTAGCACACTTGGACACAAAAAACATAATTTACTTCTTCATATTATCCACTAATATCGTTTCCTTATGTACTATTACATCTTATCCCCACCGATATGTACAAAAAATTGAAACCCATGCACCTTCGTCAAAACATCTCATCATAACTCTTCATCTCCTGGGACAATTAACTTGACGTGAAATCACAAATCCCCATTAGACCTAATTAAATACAATTGTTCCACCTTGATTAACAACTCTATAACCTTATCCAGGAAATATGGGTCTACGATTTTGGACTTCACACCCAAACAATGATACCAAGTGTGATGGTAATAACTTTTATTAATGCATCCTTCAACTTATCTTTTATCCGAAGACCCCTATTATGACTTTCAAATCATGGATAAAATCACCATTGGTTTACGTCTCAAGGCGTATACACCATATTCTCCTTTCTCTAATGACACTAGATGTTAAAATGTTAATATTTAATAAACTCCAATTATCCTCTTTTTCTGATGTTCAACTCTTTATTCCTAAATAAGTGCTTTAAGCTCTTTTGGTAGGTGAACAAGTGAAATATCCCCATCAATGCGTAATACCTCCACAATTAAAAAGCAAATACCACTATTGCCAACTTCAAATCATAGGTGGGATAATTACCTTCATAAGGCTAATCTACTAGGAAGCATAAGCTATAATATTTGGTCTTACATCAAAACACCTTCAAGTCCTTATTGTGAGGCATCAATATACATCATATAGTCAACCCCACTATGATATAAAGATAGAACTAAGATAAAGTCAAGGTATCCTTCAATCTATAAAAATCCTAATGCAAAACTTATCCCCAATAAATGGTACCCCCTTATTCATTAGGTTAGTTAGAGGCCCACTATTTTTGAGAAATATTGAATTAAGCAAAAATAGTACCATATAATTCCAAGAAATTGCACAATTCTATAGATGTCATGGATTGTCACCATTCCGACTTTACAAACACATTACTCTAATCCACTAAAATCCCCCTCTCTATTATAATGTGACCCAAGAATGTTACCTCCCTTAACTAAAATCCACATTTCTCAAACTTATCATGAATATGGTAGTCTCATAAGTTCTGTATGACTACTATCAAGTGATGTGGGTGCTAGCCTGCCTTTCAAGAATATACCACTATGTCATTAATGAATATGATAAAAAATTAATCTAAGACACTCAATTTACCAAATCCATGAATATTATTGGAGAATTGACCATGTCGAATGGCATAACCATAAACTCATACAATCCATAACGTCTATAAAAAGTTTTCTTCGTTAAATCCTACTCCTAAATTCTTATATTATGATACCCCAATATTAAATTAATATTGGACAGGTACAAATCACCTCTCAATTGGTCGAACAAGTCATTAATATAATTTTATGAATACTTGTTATGTATGGTGACCTTGATCAATACCCTCTAATCCACACACAGTCTTAACTATTTATTCTTTTTTTCACAAAAGGAATGGAGCTTCCCATGGTGACGTACTCCTTTTGATGAAACCATGTCTAAGAAACTTCTGAATATGCTTTTAAATCTCTCTCATCTTCAATGATGCCATATAATATGGTGCTCGGGGTCGAAAAAATTCTTGGAATTGAGTCATTAACAAAGTCAATATTTCAACTCCGTGGTAACCCAAGGATCTCTTAAAAGATTTCAAGAAACTCCCAAACAACTGGAATATAATTTTATGACACATTGACTCCTTTCGAAGTATATTCCTCTATATAATAAAGATACGTACTTGACCCTCCCTCGGGTCGGGGCATGGCAATCAACTGTATCTCCTTCCCCAAAATGGTAAAAACCATGGACTTACCTTAACATGCCACACTAAATGATAGTAGGACAACCAATTCCTCCCTAAAATAACATCATATGAGGACATGTCAAAAATTAAAAATTTATTCGCAAATTATGGACAGCTAATGCCTACCCCTATATCACTATGCACATGACGAATAGGTGTACCCCATACTAATGGTGAATCTATATTGAATAAAGTATTTAATGCTGAGTGTAATATTCCCATTGACTAAAAAAATCTCTACAAACAAATGAATTCAAAGCACTCGTATGATATAAACTACGTCCCAAACTCATATGATTAGGAAACTTACCTTCAATTTCAATCACTGGTGCATGCGCATCTGTCAAATTGGTGTGATATAAACTCCCATACTATAGTTGCGGCTGGGTATACTGTTAGGTTAGTGGTTGTGTTGGTTAGACTAGAATTGGCATAACTTGTGAAGCCTGTAGCTACTGACCTTTGGTGCCAAATATCCCTATTTTCCTATCTGACCTTGGGCACCCTAATTTCTCTTGGGGTACCTCTTAGCTATGTACCCCACCTCACCGCAAGTGAAGTAAGTGCTGAGAAACATCTTTAGATGGCATCTCCCCTATTGTTGGTCATGTTGGCCTTTACCTCGTTAGCCCTAGTGAGTCTATTGTCCTTGGTCCTAATGGCCTTGAAAAAGGCAGCCATATTACCTTATGTTGTGTACCATTCGATGGATGGGCCTTCTATGTACGAAAAGACTCATGCACCACTTCTTGTCTTGCCTACCTAGCTAAACGTGTCTCTAGTGGACCTCTTCTCCCCTTCACCTTCTAAAACTCATGAGGATCCTAGAAGTTCACCTGGGTGGAATTCACCACTTGATTGTACATGGTGTAAGTAAGGTTCCCATTTTAGTCCCTTAACAAAGCACTCCATCTCTTATTCTCAGTGTTCACTTTATTAGGTGCAAAAAGTGAGGCTGGTGAAATCCCTCTCATACTTAGCAACTATACTTCCACCCTACTTTAACATTAAAAAATCCTTATTCTTGATCCATCACACTTTTTGATGGAAGTTATTCACCTCAAGACTAGTCTAAAACTTTGTAATTGGCATAATAATCATTTTCTAAATTTTGTTAGTAGGCTCCTACCACTACATTGCATCCCCCACTATCTTATAGTTGTCTAGCTTTTGTCACTGACTAGCGGTTCACTCAACTATCATCAAGTGCCTCTCGATGTCCTTCTTCCAGTGGTGTGTAATCATAATATCAATTTCTTATACAAACTCAAGTGGGTTACCTTTATCAAATTCCCCACATGCTCTCTCCTAAGTACATATATGTGGTGGAGCAGGCGTAACCACCTATGACTATAGTTATTGGGGTTACTGAAGGTGCAAAAGTTTAGCGTCCACACTGAATATAATTTCCTGAGCAATGATGTAAACCATATCAATTGGTGTTGTCGGTATTGCTTATTGTTATGGTTGCTAATGCGGGTAAGTCTCCTAGTTAGCAGCCCTGGTTGTAGTTGTACGAACTCTACTCCCTCTGATATTTTCCATCTGAAAGAAATATAAGACATTTGTATGATATAACAACCATCAATAAAGATTGAAAAAGAACCTAGAAATAGGGCTCTAATTTCAAAGAACGCAATGTAGAATGTAATGGAAACCAAAATGAACCTAGGAGACTAGAACCTTTGATGCTCTAACACTAACTATAACACCCCCTATTTGCACTCGTATCATGTGCCCAAGCCTCCACACCAAAAATATCTAACGTAAAATAATTTATATCATTCTCAGCATCAACAATAAATATATTAATAAACTTGCCACAATAACAATATAAACTATGTGAATATAAATTATATAATAAATAAGAGTCTCCAAAACTTAATCAATTAACAAACAGTCTCTATAATATTGAATGACTCAAATTGAATGAATAAAAAAACTTAAAACTCACCATAGGCCCATAAATAATCTCGGAATGAATCAATAAAAAACTGAGAGTCTAATATAAAGGATATAATGAGCAAAACTAAAACTCTACATTATGGGAAGATAGTTGAATAAGCAATTGAATGCAAGTCTAACAAGTCAACCCCGTTATTCCACCTTATGCACACCTAAAAAGATTTTTAGGAAAATCAAGCGGGTTAGACCCCAAAATTTCAAGAAATGGATTTACTTTATCTGAATAGTATTAAATACGACTTATTTACATCTCATTTTATCCTACCGACACTCATATCCAAAATACTCACCCCACCTTTCGTAAGGTATATCTTATATAGAAGTCCCAATATACTAGACACAGATATAACATATAAATCCTAGTTCTAAGATTAATAAGTAAGCTACACAATATCTCTCTTAAGGCTAAAAAATAGTAATATAACTCTAAATATGCACTAAGAGTGATAAATCGTACGCAGTACCCATATATTACCTCATACAAAATAAGACACAACATCTTAGTAAGAATAGTAGCAAAATCCAAATCCTCAAATGAATAATTCTATTTTTAGATAAACTACATATATAAAAGTATCACACGAAGGCTCCAACCTTCAAGTAACTCTCCCGTGCTTCTATCCGGTTAACCTGTAGGAAGACCCTCCCTAACAGATTGCAGAAAATCCATACATGAAGAAAATCCAAATCACTAAATCGTCACATCACCATGTTATCACATACTAATATTACACGATTGATCAACCCTCCTCAGTTTCTCACTCACAAGACATTTGACCAACAACCACTAGGATAGGGTTATAGACTTATACATAGCATATGTCATCAGCCACGGTGTTAGCACAAATTTCGACAAAATACTCCAATCAAATTCCCAAAAATACACACCCCTCAAGGTAGGTCCTCAAATAGAACCCAAAGCATATATACATAAATATGCACCAACAAATACGGTATAACATCCTAACTATACACATTGGAATAAAGGTCCTTGAATATAACATAAATCCCAAACATTAATCTCCACATAAAGGATAGGCTAAAAACGTTAATTAACTACCCACAACCCTTTGGAAATGATCTGTGTGAAATCTTTAAATCCTAAACCAAAACTTTTAGGAAGCCCTCATTAAAACCATAGGGCTCTCATTCAAACGATATCTCATTCGAACCAAGGTTACACTCATTCGAATGAGAGATCCATTGTCTTTTCCCAACTAACCCAAAATGACGTCATAGTATAAAATTTGTTCCATAGTCTAATAAAATCGAGTTTTCTCCCATTGAATCATAATTAAAGGTTCCCCTAACCTATAATCAATCCTAAAACCATCTCAAATGTAATTCATGAGTGTTATTAAACATGTTTATAACATTATATAGTCATGAACTATATTGAATCCATCATGATAACGATGAAATCATCAATTGAACATGTCTTTAATTATGGTTCATATTAGTTTTGGGTTTAATCATTAAAATAGATTTCAATTACAAAAGTGTTGGAACAATAGCCCCCCCCCCCCCCCCCCCCAATTTTGAATTCTTTTACTTCAAAAATATAATTTCCTTTTATAGATGCAGAAGCGAGATGGGCCACACAAAAACAACAAATTTTAATTTCTTCTAAATTAAAATTAAACCAAGTGAAATTAAATTAAAACACACACACTTATTTAAATTTCACTTAAACCAATTTAACCCAAGTCCAAGAAATTTTCCTAAGTCATATTTTTCAATTTTACCAAATTAGGCCAAACCAATTTTATCAAATTAAATTAAATGACTTGAATTAAATTAACTAAACATTGCCCAATATTTAATTTAGCACAAAATTAAACATGTAGTGATTAAAACCAAATTTTATCTTGAATGACCTAAGCATGCGTTCTAGGTGAGTTTGCACAAGATAAAATAAATAATGAAACCACTATGCCGCGATGTACGAGGAAAAACCCACAACGGAAAAAAAAACCTCGAACGGCCTTAGCCTCAAATCAACTAAGTACAAAAATTTATAAATACAAGCAAGATGACTTACAACACTCGACTCGATCCCTCTCAAGCCCCGATGCGTCTTCTTGTATCCACCTCTGCCTAGCGAATAACCACGGAGCTTCACCGCGGTCTCGGCATCCACCGATGGGACTTTATATGGTCACCGTCACCCGAACTAGGAGCCTTTCTCCTAGTGGATAAATTAACGCAAACTTCTTCTTCTTTGTGGGATGTAGAAGCAAACCCAACTTCTCTTCAAACGGTAGAGATGAAAAATCGGTGCCAAACTCCAAGCAATATATATATATATATATGTGGAAGCTTGGATAAACAAAACAACAATTGGGTGTAACATAAGTCTTTAAGGATTTTTCTTGAAAACTACAACACTTTAAACATTGAAATTGTTCTACTTTGAATTTCTCTCTCAAACTGACACACCCCAACCTAGTTACTTATAATTAAGTTTGAAAGTCAAAGTGAGTCAAATCATAATTACCTTAACCAAACCATCTTCACGAGTATTCTTTTTCGTTAACAGCATGAAGCCATAAAGCCAAAACTTTTCACATATTTTAAAGTGATTATGCTTATTCAAACTTGCTTCAAGGATAAGTAAAATTAAATTACCCCTTTTTCATTTGACCAAAATTATGGTTTTATGCATCCTTTGCTAAGCCAACCCGACCTCCTAGATTTGGAAGTGACATCATGCTACCTGAAACACATAACCATAATAACCATGAGCAAAAGAGCACAGTGAATGCATCACTACTAAACTATTGCATAAAATTAAATGCAATAAATCATATACATGTGGTAATACCTATGTACTTATCCGGCTCATTTATAAAGAATGACCAATTATATACTTATCCGGATCATTCATAAAGAATGACGAATTATATACTTATACGGCCCATTAATAATTATGTATTACTTATCCGGTCCATTCATAAAGAATGGCCCAACTGATCCGAATCATGATTCACATATCCTGTCTGCAATAGACAATTCTCCCCCATTTCTGGTCGAGGAGTAACCCCTGTCTGTAATAGACAATTCTCCCCCATTCTTGGTCGAGGAGTAACCCCGGTCTGTAATAGACAATTCTTCCCCATTCTGGGTGGGGAAGTAACCTCCCATTTCGGTAACCCGAAATGAACAATTTCATATTCCATATTTTCTTGATCATATTCGTAACCATGTGTAATACATCTTACCAATAAGAGATATTCATATCGTATCCATAACCATATGTAATACATCTTACCCATGAGTGATATTCATGTATTATCCGTAACCATATGTAATAAATCTTACTTGTGGGTGATATTTAGAACATTTCCATAACGATATACAAATACCTCATACGAGTGAGTACACTCACCTTGGCCACTTTGTGTGTTTTTCCCTTGCCTTTGTCTAGCACTTGTTCAACCAATTCTTCTTCCCTTTCAAATATACAGTCTTAAAATATTAGTATCATCGTAAGGATATTAATAATACAAAGAATAACTTAACCTTAACCGAATTCATAAGCATCATATCATCTCATTCAAATCCTTTATCATAAATGAAGTTCCATTCACATTCATGTTACGATATCTAACATATCTAAATAATAACCCAAACATACTTTAATTTCTTCTTGGTAACCCAATTCTTACCATATTAGGTTCCCAATATAAAAGACAACACACCATTTCAAGTTAACTAGAGCAAGATGTGTCCGTTTCTTTATTACAAAGCAAATCTTCCCTATAGGCTCCTTTATCGTTTAGTCAACTTCCAGGAATTTTCATAATTTTTCTACATCATAACATCCTGTGATATTTCACCTAACATTCATAAACATATTTAACAATACAAAGTTAAAGTTTCATAATTTTTAAGGTTTATTTGCCATTTCAAGCAAAGCATCGAACACCTAGTGTGCATACTTACACCTTTGGGGCAGATTTAATACCTGAACTTCAAACTATCACCAAAGATTCATTTATTGGTATTTTCATATAATTTTTAGATATGTTATGCATGTATGAGTCTATTTTGTTATCCAACTAG
Organism: Sambucus nigra; assembly: GCA_949130495.1. Taxonomy (NCBI): domain Eukaryota; kingdom Viridiplantae; phylum Streptophyta; class Magnoliopsida; order Dipsacales; family Adoxaceae; genus Sambucus; species Sambucus nigra. Next base: position 341,754,665 of record OX422210.1, on the reverse strand, counting down.
AATTATTCAATTCCAATAAATATACAAAAAAAATATAGGAGTTTAAATACACAGGGTTTCCAATCGAATCAATATACATGATTTACACGCGCAACTTTGCTTAAACCCGCATCTATCCATACGTATATCTCAAAACATGGAAGTTTAGTAAACAGTTGATGATTTTCATATTTTCAATCAGTAATACAAATAAATAAACAAGTCTTACAAATAGAATTACCGTAGGGATGTTTACGTAATTTCTTGTGAAATTTTCTCCAACTTTTTCTCGCCTTTCTCGTCCTAAACCTCCCGTTTCTTTCTCTTCAGGCCCAACTCTGGAAAATGGTTGAGTTTGGCTGAAGAAGGAGATTATGTAAAGGGTTTAAAGTCGGCATAAGTCACCTCCCCTTGGTCCAACCAAAATATGACATGTGGCACCATATAAAGCCAAATATAATTTAAAGTTAAATGACTACTTTACCCCTTGTTCGTGATTTCAGTATAACTCTTTACTCGAACCTCCGTTTAGCACACCGTTTATTGTGTTACAAACCTAACTCACATGTATACAATTATATAGTTTTAACCTTAAGTCAATTGTTACATTATAAGGGTCAAAACTAGCCTCCAACCCTAACATTTTTATCGTAAACTTCACAAATTTGTGTTTGAGACTAATTTAATATTTCATAAGTTATGAAGGTAGGATTAGACTAAAAACAATAACTAAAAATTATATATTCTCATAACACATTATCCCCATCCCATACGATAATCATGATTTAAACATGGTTTATCATAATCATAACCGGGTCGTCACAACCTTCCCCTCTTCGAAAATTTTGTCCTCGAAATTTAGGATGAATTTCACTTATAAAACAATTGGGGATACTATTTTATCCTTCTATATTCCCATTACCATGTTGCTTATTTAATTTTATGTATCCTCCACAACACTTTAACTACGAAACTACTTTATTCCCTAATACTTGCTCTTTACTACCAAGTATATCAACCGGTTCCTCGATGTACGACACATCTTCTTTCATAATAACTTCAGTATCCTTATCATTACCCGTAAGAATAATAGTCTAATGATTTATTATTAATTAAAACCAAACCCCAACTCATATATTACTTCGTACCTTTATATACGTATGTCAAACATTCACACATACTAGATTATCAGTTATATCATCGTATATTCACAATGAGTGAATATTCTTAACAACTTAATATCATTATTTACCTTTCTTACTTCATTCCTATAGTTTATCCTTATCATCGTGTAATATTTCAATTCATAGATATCATTTTACCATATTGGCTTATTACACGTCTTTTTCCATCTTCCATTCAACACCAAATAAACGTGTTTGACTTTAACTACTATCCATACCATTTTTTATGTTTAAGAGTATGTTAAATCTCGTCCTTACAATTTCTTAATTTAAATATATCCTCAGTACTTTTCATGTATCAAAACTATACAATCTTTCGCTAAATGTTTATTCTTAACCAATCTTTCATATTCAAGTTCATGTATATTGTGCAGTCATGCACTATGAACTCAATATAACTTCTCATTAAATTCCCCTTTTTAGTATCGTATGATTATTCTTTAACTAAACATACAATGACTTTAACTAGTCATTTATATAGCACAATAACTTTACAATCATAATCTTACCCCAATCCTTATTAACATTATAGTCTTATGCAACATTATTAATACACTCACCTTACCCGTTTGATAACATCACCACTGAAAATTGTAACCACACATACCAACCCCATAATACTTATCTTAACTATTATATGTCCTATTTGTTTCAAATAACTTCAACAAATACCTTAATGTATCCCATTATGGTATCTCACATAACATCTTATCCTTACACATACTTCTTGGTGACTCCATATAATGCCAAGCATATTCATTATATGCCAAACTCTTAGTGATAACATGTACATACAATGACAAATAAAATGAAAACGCCCCAAGGGCCCCCGAATTTAAAATCCTTATACTTACAATCTATTTCCTTGTTGTAATAGATATGCGAAAGCGTAAAGGTGATGGTTCAATAAAACGAATTACCAAATTTTAATTTCTATTTCAAATTAAAATTAAACCCAAGTGAAAATTAATTAAACACACACAAATATTAATTTCACTTAAACCAATTAATTAATCTGAGTCCTAGAATTTGCCAAAGTCATATTTAGCAATGTTATCAAGTTAGGCCAAACCAATTTTAACAATTAAATTAATGACTTGCACCATATTAAACATGTAGTGATTAAACAAAACCAATTTTATCTTCTTTACCTAATCATGCGTTCTAGGTGATATTGAAAGATAAAATAAAATAAGAAATTACTACGCCACGATGTACGAGGAAAAACCTAAGACGGGAAACAACCTCGGACGGCCCTAGCCTCAAATCCACTAAGTATGGAATTTACATTTACAAGACAGATGACTTACTTCCTCAACTCGAACCCTCTCAAGCCTTGACGCGTCTTCTTTCAAACACCTCCACTTAGAAAATAACCACGGAGCTCCACCACGGTCTCGGAATCCACCGATCGGACTTTATGTGGTCATCGTCACCCGAACTAGGAGCCTTTCTCCAAGTGGGTAAATTATGAAAAACCCCTTCTTCTTTGTGGGATTTAGAAGTAAACTCAAACTTCTCTTCTTCAATGGTGTAGAGAAAACTGGAGCCAAAACTCCAAGAAAGATGTATATATATGAACCTAAACACAACTATGGGTGTAAACAAGAGTGTATATGATTTTCTCCTTCAAAATTAATACTCAAAAACAATGAAATTTTTCTAAAACAATTTTTATCTCAAACACTCTCTAGAGGTTGATAGAATATGAAAAAATTAAGTTAGAAAAATGGCTTCCCGCACATAATAAAGTCTGAGAAAAAATCAGTTAAGAAACAAGTGGGAAAGTGGGAGAAAACTGCTTAAAACTGCCAAAAAATTGTTCCCGCCAAATCTCGTTCGAACGACATTCTCGTTCGAACGAGTCTTCTAACAAAGTTCCAGTATGAACTCGTTAGAAGCTCGTTAGAAATCTCGATAGAATGACCATCTCGTTCTAATGACATTTCAAACGAAGATCCAGTATGCCATAATGGGAAGTCGTTGGCAATCTCGTTCGAACGACTTGTGGTTCGAACGACAATCTCGTTCGAACGACACTTCGAATGAACTCACAGAATGTTCAAAAAATTCTTTTTAAGCCCAGAAACTTTATATACTGTATATAAGTTTTAATAGAAAATATTTTGAAAACAAAACACAGTTTTAAAAACCTAACACCCAATATAAACCGTTTCAAGCTCCTATATATATATATATATATATGTATATGTATATGTATATGTATATGTATATGTATATGTATATGTATATGTATATGTATATGTATATGTATATGTATATGTATATGTGTGTGTAATGCATTCATACCTTGGGAGCATGGAACCACTATTGATGACGCAGAAACAAGGCACTTAAACTCAGCATTTTGATGAAGCTTTATATGCTTGGCCGCTCGTCTTCAACAAACACATCATAGAAAGATGATCAATATACTCTATCCTATGACTCAAAAGTTTTTGTCTGGAATTGAGCCAAAACTATAAAGGACTCAATTGAAAATTTGTGTCCTTACAAATATCCCCCTTTGGATATTCTGGGACAAAAACTATACAAAAATCCTAAAGGGTCGTCAAGCTCTACTAGACTAATAAAAAGTCCCACCCAAAATAAAAATACAATGCTTGACTCAAACAGCCCAAAGGATCAATATCTTTGCCGATCTTGAATGTTACCATTGTGAAGTATTCCTGCACACTTAAGCAAACTATCAAACGCATAGGGAATATCAAAATATTAAATGCAATTAAATAATTACTCCCCCTAACTTAATTCTCCCCTTTATCAAACAAATGACCTACTTAGAAAGACGGCTCCCCCTAAGATAAATCTCCCCCAAACTAAGATACGATAATAATAGGATTAGATACCATTTCTCCCCCTATCATTCTCTCCCTTTTTGTTCAGGAATAAACAAAGGTAAAAAATTAAACATTAACTGATCTCCCCCAAATAAAGCATATACACCCTCTAAACTAAGCAAGGAATAAAAGAATGGGATAAAAAGCTAAAACATGTAATTGTGCATATAGTGATGAGAACGTTAAAGCATATGGGCAATAAAAGTTCAACTAATCCAAACAATAACATCGGATACCTACTAGGATGCAATAAAATGATACCAATATGATATATAAATTATTAAGCATGTGATATCAACAAAGAATGCAATAAGATGGATACCAAGTATGAATTAAAGCATATATCGATTAGAAATCAAAGCAAAGACTAAACAAAAATATCAAATATGTATACATAAGATATAACTAATAGACGTAAGTACACATATAGAGATATAAACACACAAATGACACACACAAAATATAATAGGAGTCTTTCACACTCGTATAGCAAAAATGTGTCATATGGAAACGAAAGTGTTGGGGTGTGAACTAGTAACGATTAAATTTAGACCCAATCAATTAAAACATGTTCACAGAGTTCTCATTTTATTGCAAACTTCATCACATTTGAATATAACCTCATGTGACAATATAGATTGAACTCAATGAACAAACATACACAATGCATACAAGACTAGCATATTGATGATTCTACAAACCAATAGAGTCATGTCATGAAATACGCAACTCGGATAAACAAAAATTGTGCAAACCATTGATATACCATCCAATCTCCCTCAATAAGCATATATTAATTTTGAATGAATATATCAATCAAACATAGGCCTTGGCAATTATTTTTCTTTTAGTTCCATTTTTCTGCTTTTAGTCCTTTGAACCACGTATTTCTTTTAGTTCCATTTAAAATGGTGGCTTACAATCGCAAAGGATCACCAAGTCCTTTCGGAGCCCTTCCCCGTGCACATTTATATTATCATGTTTTCATTTTTCACCCAAATCTCACGTGCAACGGATTTTGACATGCACTAGTCCTCCTAAGTCACAAATATGTAGATGACAAGATAAAAGGAGAACACCTCACAAAGCTCAAATATACATATGAAGTTAAATTTCAAAAGAGCTCGTGTATGTGTGAATAGAGGCATATAAAAATAGAATCCATTTAATCAACACAAAATCCAACTACTTCAAAAAAATATGGTAAAGAATATTTTAAGGATTGACAATCTAAACCAAAAGTTCTAGCCAATGGGAGCGAAAAAGATGGGATTCAATCACAAGTATATGCCACATAAAGTGTGTCAAACTAAAATACACACAAAATACAATCTTTTTGACTTTTTGATATTTTAACCAACAAAAAAATATACTCATAAGACAAACAAAAATCATTTGAACTTTTTCATTAAGCTTAAATTATCAAGAGATAAAAAAACTTCAAATGATAAACAAAAATCATTATTCTAGCATGTGATATGATATAAAGTAAGGACTAGAAAATGATCAAATAAGCATACATTTGGCATGATAATATAGCATGAAGCACAAAATCCAAAGTATGCAAACACTAACGCATTGATCCTTTAGATTTAGCAAGGGAGGAAGCATGTGAAAGTAAGTGAGAATCAAAAACCCTATTTTTCAAGGCAACCAAGTTGGAATTCCTAACCCAAATTAATGAAGAATGACTATCTTAGGGTGCAGGAATTTTAAATACATTGGTTGCATTACATTGGAATTTTCAAGGAATTCGTTTAAGATCAAAAACAAAATTTCCTAAGGTGACCTTTTCGACCACAATGTGTACAAGTAAAAACATGTCGAAAAGATTTACCTATGGAGTGATCTCTAAAATCTTTCCTAGTAGATTCTCCTAAAACGTTGGTTTTGGCTTTATAAGTAAATTCATTACAAGTATTGAAGCCTAAACCACAAGTATCATTTTTAATTTGGACCGTTCCTAATATTTTATCTAATTTTTCCAAATGACACTCCAAATCAAATTTGACATTACTAGAGTCTTTTAATTTATTTTGCAATTCTAAAATGTTAGACTCTAATAAAATATTTTGCTCTTCAAAAGCAAGAAGCTCCTTTTTCAAGGATTCCATTAAACCCCTAAGGCTATCTCTCTTGCCTTCTATATACTCAATATTCTCTAGAAGAGCTTTCTCTCGTGTCCTAAGGTCTTCAACCAACATACTATTATCAACGACCTTAACACGTTCTTTCAAACTAGCTTCTAACTTCAAATTAGCTCTTTTCAATTTAATAGATTCTTTATAAAGTTCTTGAAAAGCAATTTGAAGTTCACTCACATTAACCTCTTCTTCATTTTCACTCTCTCTTTCTTCTCCACTCTCACTATCATCAAAAACAAGGGAATCAAAAACTTTGACCTCAGAAGTGTCATGTGTTAAAGTTTCATCAATCGAAGAGTTCTCACTATCACTCACATTACTAGCCATAAAATCCACAAAGTTGGGCTTAGTGGGGGAATCGGGTTCCTCTTCCTTATCACTATCACTAAGGGTCGCATTATATGAAATGGTTCGTTTACCCTCTTTCCTTAGTTTAGTGGGGCACTCAGAAGCCCTATGGCCATAACCCTCACAACCAAAACACCTATTAGACTCGTCCTTATTTAGTTGTTCATTAATAGGTTTAGGGATCTTCTCGACTTTATCATGCTTAGAAGTTTCAAATTTCTTAATATCATTTTAAAAATTTTCTTTGTTAAATTTAAGAAATTTTCTAAATTTTCGAGCAAACAAAGCCATGTCTTCCGAGTCACTATCACTCTCGCTCTCTACTACTTGTTTGACCTCATTCCGGGCTTTTAAAGCAACGCCATTTTATATTTTCTTTTCAGTTTTAGAGGGAAACATGTCTAGTTCATAGGTTTGTAAATCACCTACAAGCTCTTCTAATTTCGTAGAGGCTAAAGTTGGTAAAGAATTTAAAACGGTCACTTTTGGAATAAATCTATCGGGAAGGGACCTTAAAATTTTCTTTACAACTCGGTTGTTGGGTATTTTATCTCCCAAGTTAAAAGATGAATTGACAATATCAGACAGTCTGCATAAAATTCATCAAAAGTTTCATTATCGTTCATTTTGATAGTTTCAAATTGAGTGGTGAGGTTTTGGAGTTTCGAAGCTTTAACGACACTTGTACCTTCGTGAGTGAGTTGTAAAATATCATAAGCTTCTTTAGCGGTCTCACACGTCATAATGCGTCGGAATTCATCCGGTGTGACAGCGCTAAAGAAGGAATTTAAACCACGGGAATTAAAATTAGAAAGTTTAAACTCATTCTCAGTCCATCTATCGGTCGGTTTGGGAACACGTTAATTTTCAATTACATGAGTTAGTGGAGACCACCCATTAACTACATACATCCAAACCCTTTCATCGATAGATTTTAGTGCCAATTTCATTCGCGCTTTCTAATACGCGTAGTTAGAACCATCGAAAATAGGAAATTTTGAAAATGGGGAAAATTCCATTTTACCCAAAAATTATTTAAAGGATCTTAACAAAATAATTTTTCGCTTTGGCTCTGATACCAACTTGAAAACACCCCAAGGGCCCCCGAATTTAAAATCCTTATACTTACAATATATTTTCTTGTTGTAATAGATATGCGAAAGCGTAAAGGTGATGGTTCAATAAAACGAATTACCAAATTTTAATTTCTATTTCAAATTAAAATTAAACCCAAGTGAAAATTTATTAAACACACGCAAATATTAATTTCACTTAAACCAATTAATTAATCTGAGTCCTAGAATTTGCCAAAGTCATATTTAGCAATGTTATCAAGTTAGGCCAAACCAATTTTAACAATTAAATTAAATGACTTGAATTAATTAACTAAACATTATCCAATATAAATTAAGCACCATATTAAACATGTAATGATTAAACTAAACCAATTTTATCTTTTTTTCCTAATCATGCATTCTAGGTGATATTGAAAGATAAAATAAAATAAGAAATCACTACGCCGCGATGTACGAGGAAAAACCCAAGACGGGAAACAACCTCGGACGGCCCTCGCCTCAAATCCACTACGTACAGAATTTATATTTACAATACATATGACTTACTTCCTCAACTCGAACCCTCTCAAGCCTTCACGCATCTTCTTGCAAACACCTCCACTTAGCGAATAACCACAGAGCTCCACCGCGGTCTCGAAATCCACTGATCGGACTTTATGTGGTCACCGTCACCCGAACTAGGAGTCTTTCTCTAAGTGGGTAAATCACGAAAAACCCCTTCTTCTTTGTGGGATTTAGAAGTAAACCCAAACTTCTCTTCTTCAATGGTGTAGAGAAAACCGGTGCCAAAACTCCAAGCAAGATGTATATATATGACCTTGGATAAACACAACTATGGGTGTAAATAAGAGTGTATATGATTTTCTCCTTGAAAATTAACACCCAAAAACAATGAACTTTTTCTAAAATAATTTTTCTCTCAAACACTCTCTAGAGGTTGGTAGAATATGAAAAAATTAAGTTAGAAAAATGGTTTCCCGCACATAATAAAGTCTGAGAAAAAATCAGTTAAGAAACAAGTGGGGAAGTGGGAGAAAACTGCTTAAAACTGCCAAAAAACTGTTCCCGCCAAATCTCGTTCGAACGACATTCTCGTTCGAACAAGTCTTCTAACGAAGTTCCAGTATGAACTCGTTAGAACGACCATCTCGTTCGAACGACATTTCGAACGAAGTTCCAGTATGACATAATGGGAAGTCGTTGGCAATCTCGTTCGAACGACAATCTCGTTCGAACGACACTTCGAACGAACTCACAGAATGTTCAAAAAATTCTTTTTAAGCCCAGAAACTTTATATACTGTATATAAGTTTTAATAGAAAACATTCTGAAAACAAAACACAGTTTTAAAAACCTAAAACCCAATATAAACCGTTCCAAGCTCCTATATATATATATATATATATATATATATATATATAATGCATTCATACCTTGGGAGCATGGAACCACTATTGATGACGTAGAAAAAAGGCACTTAACTTGGCATTTTGATGAAGCTTTATACACTTGGCCGCTACGTCTTCAACAAACCCATCATAGAAAGATGATCAATATACTCTATCCTATGACTCAAACGTTTTTGTCCGGAATTGAGCCAAAACTACAAAGGACTCAATTGGAAATTTGTGTCCTTACATAAAACTCAATATCAAAACAAACCAGCTGTCAGTATTCCAACCCAATTAGCATATTTCCCATATTCATAAACAACACATACACTTAAAAGGGCTCCCCAATATTTTTTTTAAACTTCCAATTCTTTAACACCTCGTCTCAACTTTACTATTTATATAAGCATTTCAAAACATCCCAAGAGTAATATTCACTACATATACTCATACTATAAAAAAATTTACATCTCAACTCTTATCACTCTTTTCTTGTACGTATCATAATTCAGTATGAACCCATATTCGGATCAATTATTATATATTGACTAGTAATTGAATTTCAGACCATTTCACATATTAAAATTAAACATATACAACTATTAAGCCTCTCACTTCACCTTTACCATGTGAATCTTCATTTTATTCACACGTTAACAATTTACTATCTCATCCTTTAACGAAATATGGGTTCCCATACCTCACTCTCACACATAAATGGGCACACACCAAACCATAGTTTAATAAGTGATACAACTCAAGTCTACATATTCCAGTATAAGAAGAGATTACTTCCAATACTTCACAATTTTTGAATACCACATTTTGTCTTTAAAAAAGTTTCTTCAATGACATTTTTGTCGATACCACAAATAAAACAATGCAATGATTCAAATTTCATATCCCATACAACAATATATATGTATAACTAACAAACGTTAGTCAATAAAGACAATTTCCTTATAACTCAAAATAATTTCTACTTCCACTGCCAAATCTAGGTGATCCTCACCCCAGAACCTCTAAAACCTAGGCTCTGATACCAAAGTTAACACACCCGAACCTAGTTACTTATAATTAAGTTTTAAATCAAAGTGAGTCAAATCATAATAACCTTAACCAAACCATCTTCACGAGTATTCTTTTTCGTTAACAGCATGAAGCCATAAAGCCAAAACTTTTCACATATTTTAAAGTGATTATGCTTATTCAAACTTGCTTCAAGGATAAGTAAAATTAAATTACCCCTTTTTCATTTGACCAAAATTATGGTTTTATGTATCCTTTGCTAAGCCAACCCGACCTCCTAGATTTGGCAGTGACATCATGCTACCTGAAACACATAACCATAATAACCATGAGCAAAAGAGCCCAGTGAATGCATCACTACTAAACTATTGCATAAAATTAAATGCAATAAATCATATACATGTGGTAATACCTATGTACTTATCCGGCTCATTTATAAAGAATGACCAATTATATACTTATCCGGATCATTCATAAAGAATGACGAATTATATACTTATACGGCCCATTAATAATTATGTATTACTTATCCGGTCCATTCATAAAGAATGGCCCAACTGATCCGAATCATGATTCACATATCCTGTCTGCAATAGACAATTCTCCCCCATTTCTGGTCGAGGAGTAACCCCTGTCTGTAATAGACAATTCTCCCCCACTCTTGGTCGAGGAGTAACCCTGTCTGTAATAGACAATTCTTCCCCATTTCGGGTCGGGAAGTAACCTCCCATTTCGGTAACCCGAAATTAATAATTTCATATTCCATATTTTCTTGATCATATTCGTAACCATGTGTAATACATCTTACCAATAAGAGATATTCATATCGTATCCATAACCATGTGTAATACATCTTACCCGTGAGTGATATTCGTGTCTTATCCGTGACCATGTGTAATAAATCTTACCTGTGATTGATATTTAGATCATCTCCATAACGATATACAAATACCTCATACGAGTGAGTACACTCACCTTGGCCACTTTGTGTGTTTTTCCCTTGCCTTTGTCTGGCACTTGTTCAACCAATTCTTCTTACCTTTCACATATAAAGTCTTAAAATATTAGTATCATCGTAAGGATATTAACAATCGGAAGAATAACTTAACCTTAACCGAATTCATAAGCATCATATCATCCCATTCAAATCCTTTATCATAAATGAAGTTCCATTCACATTCATGTTACGATATCTAACATATATAAATCATAACCCAAACATACTTTAATTTCTTCTTGGTAACCCAATTATTACCATATTAGGTTCCCAATATAAAAGACGACATGCCATTTCAAGTTAACTAGAGCAAGATGTGTCCATTTCTTTATTACAAAACAAATCTGCCCTATAGGCTCCTTTATCGTTTAGTCAACTTCCCAGAATTTTTATAATTTTTCTACATCATAACATCTTGTGATATTTTACCCAACATCCATAAACATATTTAAAAATACAACATTAAAGTTTCATAATTTTTAAGGTTCATTTTCCATGTCAAGCAAAGCATCGAACACCTAGTGTGCATACTTACACCTTTGGGGCAGATTTAATACCTGAACTTCAAACTATCACCAAATATTCATTTCTTGGTATTTTCACATAATTTTTAGATATGTTATACATGTATTAGTTTATTTTGTTATCCAACTAAAATTATTCAATTCCAATAAATATACAAAAAGATATAGGAGTTTAAATACACAGGGTTTCCAATCGAATCAATATACATGATTTACACGTGCAACTTTGCTTAAACCCGCATCTATCCATACATATACCTCAAAACGTGGAAGTTTAAAACAATTGATGATTTTCATAATTTCAATCAATAATTCAAAGAAATAAATAAGGCTTACAGATAGAATTACTGTAGGGATATTTACGTAATTTCTTGTGAAATTTTCTCCAACTTTTTCTCGCCTTTCTCGTCCTAAACCTCCCGTTTCTTTCTCTTCAGGCCAAACTCTAAAAAATAGCTGAGTTTGGCTGAAGAAGGAGATTATATAAAGGTTTTAAAGTCGTCATAAGTCACCTCCCCTCGGTCCAACCAAAATATGACATGTGGCACCATATAAAGCCAAATATCATTTAAAGCTAAATGACTACTTTCCCCCCTGTTCGTGATTTCTGTATAACTCTTTACTCGAACCTCCATTTAGCACACTGTTTGTTGTGTTACAAACCTAACTCACATGTATACAATTATATAGTTTTGACCTTAAGTCAATTGTTACATTATAAGGGTCAAAACTAGCCTCCAGCCCGAACATTTTTATCGAAAACTTCACAAATTTGTGTTTGTGACAAATTTAATATTTCATAAGTTATGAAGGTAGGATTATAATAAACACAATAACTAAAAATTATATATTCTCATAACACATTATCCCCATCCCATACGGTAATCATGATTTAAACATGGTTTATCATAATCATAATCGGGTCATCACACAAACACTCTCTTAGAGGTTGTAGGATATGAAAAAGTTAAGTTAGAAAACTCGATTCCCGTACATAGATGTTCAGGAAAAAAAGTTAGTGGAAAAGTGGGGAAAAACTGCTCAAAACTTCCAAAAACCAGTTCCCGCCAAAACTCATTCGAACGGCATTTTCGTTCGAACGAAGTCTTGTTCAAACGAGGCTTCAAACTAAGTTCCAGTGTGAACTCATTAGAAATATCGTTGGAAGTCTCGTTCGAACATCATGTTCGTTCGAACGACACTTCGGACGACTTTCCAGTGGCCTATATGGGAACTCGTTGGCAAACTCGTTCGAACGACACTTCGAATGAACTTCCAGAAAGTTTGAAAAATTCTATATTTAGCCCAAAAACTTTATATACTTTATTTTAAAGTTTTAATAAAAATATTTCTGGAAATAAATAACAGTTTTAAATAAACGTTCACCCAATATAAAATGTTCCAAGCTCCTATATATATATTTAAAATGCATTCATACCTTAGGAGCAATGGAACCATGTTGATGACGTAGAAATGAGGCACGTGAAATTCGGCATTTGATTAAGCTTTATAATCTTGGCCCTTACGTATTCAACAAACACGTCATAGGCTTGAAGGATGATCAATTAACTCTCTCCTATGACTCAAATATTTTTGTCTAGAATTGAGCTAAAACTGCAAAGGACTCAATTGGAAATTTGTGTCCTTACAAATCTCCCCCTTTGGCTATTTTGGGACAAAAACCAAACAAAAATCCTAAAGGGCCGTCAAGCTCTACTAGACTAATAAAAAGTCCCACACAAAATAAAAATACAAGGCTTGACTCAAACAACCCAAAGGATCAAAATCTTTATCGGTGAAAGTTGCCACTATATAGAAGAAAGAATTCCTGCACTCTTAAGCAAACACATTAAACGCATAGGGAATATCAAGGATATTAAATGCATAAAATAAATACTCCCCCTAAATTAATTCTCCCCTTTATCAAACACATTACCTACTTAGAAAGACGTCTCCACCTAAGATAAATCTCCCCCAAACTAAGATACGAATAATAGGAATAGATACCATTTCTCCCCCTATCATTCTCCCCCTTTTTGTTCAGGAATAGACAAAGGTTTAAGAATTCAAACATTAACTCATCTTACCCAATTAAAGCATATACACCCTCTAAACTAAGCAAGGGATAAATAGAATGGGATAACAAGATAAAAACATGCAATTGCGCACAAAGTGATGAGAACATTAAATCACATAGGCAACAAAGTCATAATTAATCCAACAAATACTCATGGATACCAACTAAGATGCAAGAAACAGATACCAATATGATACATAAGTATTAAGCATGTGATATCAACAAAGAGTGCAACAAGATGAATGCCAATTATGAATTAAAGCATAGATGGATTAGAAAGCAAGGCAAAGACCAAATAGAAACATATCAAATATATGTATACATAATATATACCAAATAGACTCAAGTACACATATATAGATATAAACACAAAATGAAAAAAAATAAGATAAGCTTTTCACACTCGTATGGCAAAAATGTGTCATATGGAAACGGTAGTGTTGGGGTGTGAAGTTGTAATAATTAAATTTAGACCCAATCACTTAAAACATGTTCACGGAGTTCTCAATTGATTGCAAACTTCATCACATTTGAATATAACCTCATATGACAATATAAATTGAACTCAATGAACAAACATACACAATTCATACAAGCCTAGCATATTGATGATTCTACAAACCAATAGAGTCATGTCATTGAAAGCTCAACTAGGATAAATGGACATTGTGCAAACCGATGATATGCCATCCAATCTCCCTCAATAAGTATATATTTATTTTGAATGAATATATCAATCAAACATAGGCCTTGGCAAATATTTTCTTTTTAATGCCATATTTTCTTTTAGGCATTTGGACCACGTATTTCTTTTAGGTCCAAACAAATGGTGGCTTACTATTCGCAAAAGACAATAAATCCTTTCGGATCCCTTCCCCGTCACATTTATACATATTATTTTTTATTTCTCACAAATCTTACGTGCAACGGATTTTGACATGCACGAGTCCTCCTAGGTCACAAATATGTAGATGACAAGATTGGTAGGAGAACACCTCACAAAGCTCAAATATAACATGTGACGATTAAATTTCAAAAGAGCTCGTGCATATGTGAATAGAGGCATATAAAAATAGAATCCATTTAATCAACACAAAATCCAACTACTCCATATAAGCATGGTAAAGAACATAATAAGGATTGACAATCTAAACCAAAATTTCTAGCCACATGGGAGCGTAAAAGATGGGATTCAAACACAAGTATATGCCACATAAAGTGTGTCAAACTAAAATACACACAAAAACAATCTTTTTGAGTTTTTGAAATTTTTAACCAAAAATAAAAATATATACTCAAAAACCAAACAAAAATCATTTGTATTTTTCATTAACCCTAAATTACTAAACCAATAAAACACAAATGATAAACCAAAAATCTTTTTGTATTTTTCATTTAATGCAGACAAAAGAAATATAATACAAAAGATAAACAAGTCATGATTTCTAGCATGAGATATGAAATAAAGCAATGACAAGAAAATAAGTAAACAAGCATACAATTAGCATGGGTGATATAACATGAGGCACAAAGCTAAAGTATGAAAATAAAACTAACACATCTAACCTTTAGATTTTGCAAGGGAGGAATCATGTGAAAGTAAATGAGAATCAAAAATCCTATCTTGTAAAGATACCAAGTCGGATCTCCTAACCCAAACTAATGACGAATGACAATCTCGGGGCGTAGGAATCTTGGCTACCTTGGTTGCCTTACCTTTGGATTTTCTAGGAACTCGTTTAATATCAAAACAAAATTTCCTAAGATGACCTTTTCAACCATAATGTGAACACTTGAACTCACGGAGAAAAGATTTACCTAAGGAGTGATCTCTAAAGGCTTTCCTAGGCATACTCCTACAACGTTGGTTTTGGATTTATGAGTTGATTCATTACATGTATCGAAGCCTAAACCACAAGTGTCATTTTTAATTTGGACCGTTCCTAATATTTTATCTAATTTTTCTGAACGACACTCCAAAACAAATTTGACATTACTAGAGTCTTTTAATTTATTTTCTAATTCTAGAATGTTAGACTCTAATAACACATTTCTCTCTTCAAACTCGAGAAGCTCCTTTTTCAAGGATTCCATTAAACCTCTAAGGCTATCTCTCTCGCCTTATACATATTCTAGCTTCTCTCGAAAAGATCTCTATCGTGTCCTAAGGTCTTTAACCAACACACTATTACCAACGACCCTGACACGTTCTCTTAAACTAACTTTTAACTTCAAATTAGCTCTTTTTAATTTAATTGATTATTCATATAATTCTTAAAAAGTATTTTGAAGTTCACTCACATTAACCACTTCTTCATTTTCACTCTCTTTTTCTTCTTCACTCTCACTATCATAAAAAATAAGGGAATCATAAACTATGACCTTGGAAGTGACGTGTTAAAGTTTCATCAATAGACGAGTTATCACTATCACTCACATGACTATCCATAAAAACCACAAAGTTGGGCTTAGTGGGGGAATCGGGTCCCTCTTCCATATCACGATCACTAAGGGTTACATTAAAAGACATTGGTTGTTTACCCTCTCTCCTTAGTTTAGTGGGGCACTCAGAAGTCTTATGGCCATACCCTTCACAACCAAAACATCTATTTGACTCCTCCCTATTTGAATTTTCTTTAAAAGTTTTAGGGATCCTCTCGGCTTTGTCATGCTTAGAAGTTTAAAATTTCCTGAAGTCATTTTTAAATTTATCTTTGTTAATTTTGAGAAACTTTCAAAATTTCCTAGCAAACAAGGCCATATCTTTCGAGTCACTCTCACTCTCGCTCTCTACTACTTGTTTATCCTCTTTTCGAGCTTTTAAAGCAATGCCCTTTTCAATTTTCTTTTTGGTTTTAGAGGGAAACATGTCAAGTTCATAGGTTTGTAAATCACCTACGAGCTCTTCTAATTTCATAGAGGATAAAGTTGGTAAAGAATTTAAAACGGTCACTTTTGATATAAATCTATTAGGTAGGGACCTTAAAATTTTCTTTACTACTCGGTTGCCAGGTATTTTCTCTCCCAAGTTAAAAGATGAATTAACAATATCGGAAAGTCTAGCATAAAATTCATCAAAAGTTTCTTTTTCGTTCATTTTGATAGTTTCAAATTGAGTGGTGAGGTTTTAGAGTTTCGAAGTTTTAACTACACTAGTACCTTCGAGAGTGAGTCGTAAAATGTCCCAAGCTTCTTTAGCGGTCTCACACGTCATAATGCGTCGGAATTCATCCGGTGTGACAGCGCTAAACAAGGCGTTTAAACCTCGGGAATTAAAATTGGAAAGTTTAAACTCATTCTCACTCCATCTATTGGTCGGTTTGGGAACACGTTCATTATCTACTAAATGATTTGGTGGAGACCACCCGTTAACTACAGATAACCAAACCTTCTCGTCAATAGATTTAAGTGCGGATTTCGTATGCGCTTTCCAGTGCGGGTAATTCAAACCATCGAAAATAGGAAATTTTCAGAATGGAGAAAATTCCATTTTAGCCAAAAAAATATTTAAGGACCTTTAATGAAATAATTTATCATTTTGGCTCTGATTCCACTCGTTGGAACAATAGGCCCCCAATTTTGAATTCTTTTACTTCAAAAAGATAATTTTCTTTTATAGATGCGGAAGCGAGATGGTTCACACAAAGACAACAAATTTTAGTTTCTTCTAAATTAAAATTAAACCAAGTGAATTAATTTAAAATACACACTTATTTAAATTTCACTTAAACCAATTTAACCCAAGTCCTAGAAATTTGCCAGTCATATTTTTCAATTTTACCAAATTAGGCCAAACAAATTTTATCAAATTAAATTAAATGACTTGAATTAAATTAACTAAACATTACCCAATATTTAATTTAGCACCAAATTATACATGTAGTGATTAAAACCAAATTTTATCTTGAATTACCTAAGCTTGCATTCTAGGTGAGTTTGAACAAGATAAAATAAATAATGAAACCATTACGCCGCAATGTACAAGGAAAAACCCACAATGGAAAAAAACCTCGGACGGCCCAAGCCTCAAATCCACTAAGTACGAAAATTTACAAATACAAGCAAGATAACTTACAACACTCAACTCGATCCCTCTCCATCCCCGACGCAACTTCTTGTATCCACCTCTGCCTAGCGAATAACCACGGAGCTCCACCGCGGTCTCGGCATCCACCGATCGGAATTTATATGGTCAACATCACCCAAACTAGGAGCCTTTCTCCTAGTGGGTAAATCAATACAAACTTCTTCTTCTTTGTGGGATGTAGAAGCAAACCCAAACTTCTCTTCAAATGCTAGAGATGAAAAACCGGTGCTAAACTCCAAACAATGTATATATATATATATATATATGAAAGCTTGGATAAGAAAACAACAATTGGGTGTAACACAAGTGTTTAAGGATTTTTCTAGAAAACTAAAACACTTTAAACATTGAACTTTTTCTACTTTGAATTTCTCTCCCAAACACTCTCTTAGAGGTTGTAGGATATGAAAAGGTTAAGTTAAAAAACTTGATTCTCGTGCATAGATATTCAGGAAAAGAGTTAGTGGAAAAAGTAGTGGAAAAGTGGGGAAAAACTGCTCAAAACTGCCAAAAACCTGTTCCCACCAAAACTCGTTCGAATGACATTTTTGTTCGAATGAAGTCTCGTTCGAACGATGCTTCTAACGATGTTCCAGTGTGAACTCGTTAGAAATCTCGTTGGAAGTCTCGTTCGAACATCATGTTCGTTCGAAAGACACTTTTTTTTTTTTTTCCAAAGATTACAATTTATTCATATGGGGTAGAAGAACTAGCCTCTTCTAAATAGCTAACATCCTTGGAAGAAACAAGAGAAAAAATTGACTGAAAAAGCAAATGAGGTTCTTTATAGCATAAAACCCTTACAATGAAATAAATGACCGAGGAAACTAAAGCAAACTTAAAGAAACCTATTACTAATACTTTGCACCAATGACTTCTACTCATTCCTAAAAGAAGGATAACTCCATTTGTCCACTCTAATTAAACCCTTTAGATCCTTTGGAAAATCAATTGACAAATGCGAACTAGTGTTTGACAGTTGAGAGTTGCCTAATTTTGCAAGGAAGTCTGCTACCTGATTTGCCTCCCTATAGATATGAACAATCTTGAACTTTAATCCCTTTAGAATACTCTGAATCTTGTGAACATGCCATTTAATTCTCCATGGGATAGAACATTTACTAGAAAGACAATCTACAAGGATTCTTGAATCACTTTCTATAATGAGATAATAATCTGACAAAACATTATATAGCTCCACACCTTTCAAAAGCGCTAAAGCCTCTGCTTCCATATTAGTAACTTCACCAAAATGAAAACTAAAAGCCCATACCATATCCCCGAAATGATTTCTAAGAATACCTCCACCTCCTCCCAAGCCAGGATTCCCTCTTGAACTTCCATCAATATTTAACTTTAGAACTCCTGATGGGGGAAAATCCCATTTGATCTGCAACCTCTTATTGATAGCTTTTGAAATTTTTGGAGCTGACATTGATTGAATCTGAAGATGAATTTGAAAGAGAACAGAAGACACCCTAGGACTGCCTCCATCGTACTTGCATTTATTTCTCAAACACCATAAGCACCAACAAACTATGGCAGGGACAATAATAGAGACACCATGGTTTAATTTAACCCCATACAACCACCATTGAAATAATTGATTTCGGAAGCCGCCACCTTTACTTCTTTGAATACCATATTCTTTAGTAATATTATCCTAAACTGAGTCTGCTATGTATCCCTTCTCGAAAATATGATCAGTTGTTTCTTCTTGCGGACACGATCAACATTGGCATTTAGAGGGACCTCTAATCCCAATAGATTTAATTTTCTCATCTGTAGGAAGAAGATTATGCATGAGTTTCCACATAAATACTGAAATTTTCGCTGGAAGGGAACTATGCCATATAAATTTTGTGCTCATGCTTGAAACTCCTCTAATTCTACTTAGACTCCAAGCTGAAGAAGTGGAAAAAGATCCAGAAGTAGATGGCTTCCAGATCAGAGTGTCTGGTAAGTTAGGGAAAAATTCTTGAAAATTTAGCATCTGAACAGCAATGTCTGGCTTGAAGAAGTTCATAACCTTTTCCTTATTCCATTTTCTATATGGTAACCAAAAATCTTTTAAAAGACCTACTTCGACTTCTGTAGCATTCTTACAATCAGCTATGCCCCAATTATCTTTGATAACATTAATATTCCCTTCCCCTATAATCCACTCCATATACTCTTCTGCTTTATCTCTGATAGAACACATTCTATTCCATGTTTGCCTCCCCCCCCCCTCATTGGAGCAACTGTCGGGTGAAGATTCCTACAGTAGGCTGCTTGCATAAATTTAGCCCACAGGGAGTTTTGATTTCTGAAATGCCACCACAACTTCATACTTTGAGCTGAATATACATCTTTAAGAAGTCTGATACCCAATCCACCTTCGTTAATAGGTTTTGCAATCTGATCCCAACTACACCATTGATGCCTTTGATCGCCAAAATTAGAACTCCAAAAGAATTTTGAGAAAAGAGAGTTTATTCTTTTAAAAATAGCCTTGGGAGGACTAATAGCTGATAACAGGTACATTGGGATGGAGGAAAGAACTGACTTGAGGAGAACTAATTTACCACCTGTACTCAAACATTTGGACTTCCAGCCTTGTATTTTACTCTTAATTTTTTGAACCAAATCTTCAAAGAAAATGATTTTCTTTCTTCCACTGAAAATAGGGCAACCTAGATAGGTAATAGGATCTTCTTTAACCTGCATTCCAGTACTGTCCTTCATATTGTTAACCATTCTTGAACTTAGTTTCTTGGATACCATTAAATAGCTTTTGGATCTATTAATGAGTTGGCCTGACACCTGTTCATATTGACTTAACACCTTCATAATTTGCTTTGCTTCCCTCCTCAATCCAGAGCTAAATATGATGATATCATCTGCAAAAGACAAATGGTTAAAACAGGGGCTGCCAATTGGCATTTTGTATCCCACATAAGAGGGATTAGACATAAGTTTATCCAGGTTTTTAGAGAGAGCATCTGCCATTATGATGAAAAGGCTTGGGGACAGAGGGTCCCCTTGCCTTAACCCTCTAGAAGATTTGAAGAAGCCTGCATTTTCTCCATTGATCAAGACTGTAAACCAAGCATTGGAAACCAATCTCCAAACCATATCCAACCATATTTCACAGAAGCCCATCCTTCTCATAACTTTGATAAGAAACAACCAGGACACTCTATCATAAGCCTTAGCCATATCCATCTTCAATAAGATATTACCTCCAAAGTTTTTATAATGAATTCTAGATATACATTCTTGGGCCAATAGAACATTCTCTGTAATAAGTCTACCTCTAATGAAACCTGATTGGGAAGGAGAAATGATTTTATGAAGAATAGTAGCTACTCTATCATTCAATATTCTAGAGAATATTTTATTGATAAAGTTTTGCATACTAATTGGTCTGAAATCATTAAAAGTTAGAGGGTTCTCCTTTTTTGGGATCAAAACTATTTTAGTAGAGGTAGTCACCTTTGGGAGGGAATATCCTGCAAAAAAACTATGAACAGCCTTGAGAACATCCAATTTGATATCCTCCCAGAAGAAGGTAAAAAAATAGCCATTAAAACCATCAACACCTGGACCACTGGCTGCATTAAGGCCCTTCACTGCTGTCTCTACTTCTTCCAAATTAGGCCATTCAATAAGACTCTTGTTCATATGCTCATCCACCGAATTAGGAACACATTGCAAAAACTGCTCTTCTTCTCTCGGATTGCTAGATAGATCTGATTGGAACATATCAGAAAAATATTGAACTGCTTCTGATTGAATATCCTCTTTAGTCTCTGCCCAAGTGCTATCCTGCTTTCTTATTCTTGAAATGTGTAATTTCCTTTGCTTGCTTTTGACACTTCTGTGAAAGAAAGCTGAGTTCATATCTCCTTCAGTAGTCCACGTATCCTTAGACTTTTGGGCCCAAAATTCAGCTTCAATCTTCAGACTTTTATTACTAATAGCATTGATCTGATATAACCTCTCTCTATTTAGCTCTGATTGGTCATTTTCGAACTCCAATTCTGCTTGTAAAAGCTGATCTTCAGCATCCCTAGCAGACTGAAAAATATCTCCAAAGGCTTGTTTACTCCACCTACTAAGCTTACCCCTTATAGCTTTTAATTTCATCGAAATGGCCACAATCGGATTAGAGCATTCCACTTCTCTCCAGGTGGATCGAACTATGTTAATACAGTCTTCCTTCTCAGTCCAGAAATTGAGAAACTTAAATGATTTTTTAGGCATAGAGTTTATCCCCTTTCTAGTCAGGAGAATGGGATTATGATCTGACATACTTCTATTCAGATGTTGGACTTCCCAAACATAACCCAAATCAAGACATTTTTGATTCATCAGCACTCGATCCAACCTACACCAAACACTATTTTCTGGACTTCTTTTGTTATGCCAAGTATATTTAAAACCTCTATATCCTACATCAACAAGCCCAATATTATCTATACACTCAAGGAATTCATACATGGCTCCAATATTCACAGGATTTCCACCAGCTTTCTCACTAGGATTCATGATGATATTAAAATCACCACCAATTAACCAAGCTGAGTCATGGTCAATTGCAGTCAAATAGTCCCATAAAATTCTTCTAACATTTCTTATACAACTTGCATAAACAAAGCTACATAACAGTGATTGATTATTTCCTTCCCACCTGACTTTAAAGGAGATGCACTGCTGCATATCAGAATGAACTTCCCATTTAATTTCTTCTCTAAAAAAACACCATATCTTGCTATTCTGGTTGGCTTGACAAGAAGAGAATCCTAACTTCAGCATGAAACTTTTAATAAACTCATAATTTTTCTTTGGTTCCAACACTACCAAAACTTGAAAATTATGGACATTTTTAAGTCTTTTAAGTCTTCGAAGAGCACCTTTTTTCGAAATCCCCCTAATATTCCAAATTAATGCTGCTAACATTTGGAATTTTTAGGTAGTTTGGAGTTAGAGTGTGACCTTAACAATCTCATAGAATTATTACCTGTATCCCCCTGTAGCCCTCCTTTGAAATGAGACTTTTTCTTTCTGTTAACTGTAGAAAAGCCTTCTTGTTCTGAAGTTCCATTTTGGGGACTGTTATACTCCTTCTCCACCTGAATGTCTGAATAAGTTGATTTTTCCTCTAAGGCTATTGGAAACTTCTGACTAACTGTCACCTCTGTAATCCCTTGATCCTCCTTGGTGTATACCTGAACTGCATCAGACTGGACAAGAATTACACTTCCAGTTTCATGGCTAATGGCAGCATCTGTATCAATTATTGTGGTTGCTTCAGTATTAGAGGGAATAGAATTTTGGTCACTTGTGGGATTCTTTGCCTTAGAGATAAAATTTGTATTTGGGATTTTTCGGAAAAATGAGGAAATTAGAGGTTGGGTAATCTTCTTTGGGCCTTCTGCTGCTATTTCACCTTCTTCAACATCATCTTCTACCGCTATGACATTTTCTTGAATAATATTGACATTTGCTGCTGTTTTCTTTCCAAAAGACTTTATAACCCATTCTTTTGTTGAATCAGATCTATGATTCTCTCCTTTTTGATATTGCACTAGAACTTCATTTGGTATACTCAGTCCCATCTCCTTCTTAAAAAGACAATTCTCTTGCACATGTCCTTTCTTACCACAGCAGAAGCAATATGCAGGCAAATCTTCATACACTATAGACTGCCAAAAGCCCGTGCCTTTAGTATTGTTACCTAACCAGACCCTTGAAGGAAGAGTCTTTTTAAGGTCGAGTTCCACACAGATTCTGGCCACACTAGGGCGGGCTATGGAGTCAGTAGCACTATCAATCTTGAGGGGCTTTCCTACAACTTGTCCAATAGAGAATAGAGCATTTTTATTGTACAAATGTATAGGAAGAAGGGGAAGCAGTATCCAAACAGGTACAATAGAAGATTCCTTAAGAGGATGGAAGTCAATATCCCATTTAAAAGTCCGCATAGGAAATCGATGAATAAACCAAGTGTCCTTCAACCAAAGTCGATGAAAATCCTCTTCATGTTCCAATCGAATGAAGATATGTTTTTGATCCACCAGACCAATATTGAACGAGGCTTTAAGTTGTATAGAAGAAAAGAACTTACGAATAACATCTATGGAAGGTCTGCCATGTGAAAACTTGCCAACAGTGGAATATTTAAAAGGAGTTGCCATATCTAGAAGAGTGGATTCATCAAACATTAAAGCCGGTTCCCCTTTGAATGAAGTTATCTTCTGCAGCAACAATGAAGACTCCTTCTTTGAACATACAACATCAGCAAATGATTTGGGTTTTGAGGGTGCATGGGTAAGGTTTGAGATATGAATAGGATCAGCGATGTTAGGGGAGATGGGATGACTGGTAGTTGACATTTGCATGCCTTCCCTTTCACAAGGGAAGGGAAGAGAAGCCATGCAAACCACAGCTAGGGTTTGAGATGGCTAGGGAGAAAGTCGGCTAAGATGCTCAGCTAGGGTTTTCGAAAGACACTTCAAACGACTTTTCAGTGGTCTATATGGGAACTCGTTCGAACGACATTATGGTTCGAATGACAAACTCGTTCGAACGACACTTCGAACGAACTTCCAGAAAGTTTGAAAAATTCTATTTTTAGCCCAAAAACTTTATATACTTTTTTTTAAAGTTTTAATAAAAATCTTTCTAAAAATAAATAACAGTTTTAAATAAACGTTCACCCAATATAAAATGTTCCAAGCTCCTATATATATATTTAAAATGCATTCATACCTTAGGAGCAATGGAACCATGTTGATGACATAGAAACGAGGCACATGAAACTCGGCATTTGATTAAGCTTTATAATCTTGGTCAATACGTCTTCAACAAACACGTCATAGTCTTGAAGGATGATCAATTAACTCTATCCTATGACTCAAATATTTTTGTCCGGAATTGAGCCAAAACTACAAAGGACTCAATTGGAAATTTGTGTCCTTACAAAAAGTTCAATCCAAAACATGTGATTTGTCATTTTAAATCAATTATATATCAGATCTGTAATAGCATTAAAACTAAGGTTTCAGTGAATAAGCGTGAGATCAGTGCCCCTTAAAACTGATTTGTGTTTGTAAACACTCTATGTATTGCAATGAAAAAATAAGATTTTTCTATTCTATGATTATTTATGAATACCACTATAAAAACCAATAAATTTAATCTTAATGAGGTCCAAATACCCTTGACAATAAATTCAATCTTAATGAGGTCCAAGGAACTTTGACTATAAATTCATCTTAATGAGCTCCAAAGACACTTGACTATAAATTCAGTCTTAAAGTGCTCAGGGATCCTTCACTACAAATATAGTCATGAGGTTGAAATGCCCTTGATAAAGGGTCAGTATGAAGGTGAAATAACCTTGATTAAAAACCAGTCTGGAGAACCAAATTCCCTTCAATTCAAACTAAGCTACTAGGTCTTCACCCTTAGCTCACATATATCCCCGATGTCCAAGTACCCTTAACTCAAATATCATGAATTTTTAAAAACAACCCTGGGATAATTTAGGGGCAATATCCCGTCACCTCAAAACGTTCAAGGTTTAATAACCATAGCTACTACATTATTTATAAGACTCTAAGCATTGGTACTAAATAGATTTGAGGTTAAAACTCCATTTGCTTAAAAAAATTACAAAATATTTAAGGATTACATCCTAACTTTTATAACTTTAAGGTCTAATGAGCATTAATTTCATAAAATTATGAAGACAATAGACTTCAACCTTATTTCTACTTTTGCTTTTGAAGTCACATTACCCTTAACCAATTATTATCTAATTTGAAGAACACTTCGAAAAAATATTCAATTTTTGACAAAAAGACTTGAGGGCTAGGGGTTATGCCTACCACCAAATTTAAAACCAATTTTTTTTAATAAAAAAAATTATTGACAAAGGATGCAAATAAACCAATGACAAATATTCATATATATATGTACAATAGAAATATTTAATACAAAGATATTTTCATTCATTAAGAGAGAGTATAAAGAGAGAAACAAAAACAAAAATATAACAAAATTTTAGGCAGCCCTATTATTGTTATCCTTGGCTTGGTCCAAGGTGCGGGAAGGCTTGGGCAAACCTTCATCCTTTATCCTAAAGATTCCATTTTAGTCAAAATCATCTTCATATTACTCATCCTTATTTTTTTCTTCTCTTAAAATATAATCCTGCATAAGTCTAAAGAGCTCTATCTCAGGCCACAATGAGTCCACCTTATCTTTAATGTCTACAAAACCAGTTGCACATCGACTACTTATATACCTTTGATATAAGGCAAACTTAAAGTAAGAAACAATTTGGGATTTTTCTATGTCATTTACAAACCCCTCCATCTTGGTGTATTCTTCACCTACTTTATCCAATTCCTCCTTAAGTCTCAAGGCCAGAGCATAATTGATATGTCACGAATATTGAATATTTTCTCCCTGTAATCTTATGCATTCTAGAAATTTTGTCTCTGTTATTTCCTCCTTTTATGATCATATATTGGTTAACCTTTATATTCAATATATATATGTTGTGCAAGGTTTATCTGAGTTTTTGTAAGTACTTGAATACTAAACGGATCAATTGGTTGCGTTTCGAGAAAGCTACGTCATAGGATGAAATTTTAAGGGAATTTTCGTTGTAAACTTCATAATTTTTCCATTTCTAATACATAGTTTTTTATATCGTCTAATTATGTTCATGTGGTCATCGACCATGCATCATTCTGAATTTGGATGAATAAGTTATGTCGATTCTCGTCGAATTCTACAAAAGACAAAATTTATAAAGGGAATCGATTCTCATTTTTTGAGAATCGATTATCACTCTGTTTGTGTAATAGTTCTTAAAAAGAGTTGTGAAGAGAATTGATTCCCATTTTTTTAGAATCGATTCTCAGTCTTCTTATAGCTCTCTATTTGTTTGCTAAATTTTACAACGGGAATCGATTCTCACTTTTTGAGAATCGTTTCTCACCACCAGAAATCGAATATTTCAAGTTTTTTAATTTGTTTTTCTTTGTTTAGTCCACTTACTATAAATAATTAGTGGAGTTTGTATCAGATTGGATCTTTCATTGCATTAGGTTTAGTTAGGGTTTGATCAGTGTTTGGGAGATCTTGCCTCCTTTCTCTCTCCCAAGGTTTGTTATGTAAGACTACAATTCATCATCTTCTCCATATATATTAGTAGTAATTATTTATTTTCTTTATTTATTAGATCGTTTCTTTCAATAATTTATTGCTTTATTTATTTATTTGCTTTAAATACATGCCATTTACAATTATTTGTAGCTAATTTTGTTTATGTTGAGATTATTGAACTCACCTTGGATTAATGGGGTACTTCGCTTTGGTGATATATTAGACTAGATTTAATGGGTTAGGTTGTTCTTGATTTTATGCCTAGGAGATTTAACGGTGAATATCATATATGCGCCGTATTTATGACCTTGCATGGGTAATCTCGAGGATATTTTTTTACATTAAAATCAATTAATCTTTTATGAGAATTTAGGGGGTGACAACTCCAGATTTCATTAATTGTGAGCATGAGATTTAATCTTGATAAGATTTTCTTCCCATGTAACCATTTACACTAATTAAGCCGAGATGAGGGATATTATTCTCAATCTATACTTTTTACTCATTTTTTTAATCTTAGTTTGGATACGTGCCTAGATTAATATATTGCTAAAACATCATATTTTACACTGTTATTCCGATATAATAAATCAATTAAAGTTTAACAACATTCCCTGTGGATTCAATACTCGAAATAGCCACTATACTCCCGTAAAGAGTGTTGTAATATTTTAGGTTTTGCATTTGCGGTGGGAGCTGATAATAATGATCAAGCGTAACTTACATGGACATTTTGGTTCACATTTTGCACAAATAAAAAATATTGATCCTGGCTAAGTTCAAATCGCGCACAAATCAAATGGAGTCATTGTCGGGAAATTCTTTGCTTTAGAATTTAATTGATATATTTTGTAATATTTTTCTTTCTATTGTATTGTTTGTTAACTAGTTTTGTAGAACTTCTATGTTCAAGCACCAAGGAATGCTTGAATCTATCAATTGCGCATCACTTTGCGAATTTCATCATCTTGTGATTTGGGGGGTCAAACATGTCTTATTCTAACATTTTCGGTAATCGTAATAATAATTATCAAAATCCTTCTAAACCTATGACTTTTGGTGAATGATCACAAAGTCAAAAACTTGAAACATCAAAAATATCTTTGGGTGAGTTTTACAAAATTCAAGTTATGGATTATGGAAATTTTGAGAATGATCTTTTCGATAGTGGGCCACAAAATCATTACAATAAGAATGTTGAAAGTTAATGAATTAATTTTCAAAAAAATTATACTAATGATTTGATAGTAGTTTGAAGGATAGTTTCCAAACTTCTCATTTTCAAGAATTAGCGCCTCCACCTATGATGTTGCATAAAGGCATTCGCAATCTTGAGAATGAAAAGGTTGTAAACCATTATCAGCAAGAAAGTCATTACAGGGAAAAAGAATTGGATCTATTATTAGAACACAATGATTATTTATTTTTTTTAGACTTTTGAAGTTGAAAAATGTTTTCAACCAAATGAGGAATCTGATATTCATGAGCCAAAGAGATCTAATTTGAAAGAAATCATGCTTATTTCGCCCAAAGTGTAATAGAGAAGAAAAATGGTGAGGATATGAAAATCCAATCATTTTTTAATGAGATTATTTCCTCTGTGAAAAATAAAAAGAAGGTGAAGACTTTTGTTTGACCTCAAATAATTTAGAAGAAAATTTCATTAAAAGTGATTCTTTCCTCTTTGAAATTACATCTTTGAGTGATTATGAGTCATCTCTCATGGTTGAATTTCTTTCTTCCTCATTGTCATTCCTCATTATTGAAGCGTTACAAGTATCCCGTGATTCAATTCAAAACTTTAAAATGTTTGACCCTTTCACCAACGAGGATTACTTGCTCGAGTTTCTTTTCATGAAGGCATGAACTCAATTCAAGGTACACCAATTATCCCTTAAAGTCAATTTGTATATTGGGTGGACCATCAAAAATTTCAACTTCTAGTGATAGTTAGTTAGAAATTAAAATTATAGGTTTTACATATCAGGTTGATTTCTCGTTAATTTATTGTCTAGTGTAATTAGTTAAAGTTTTTGTTATGTTTGGTGCTAACATATTTTTTAGAATCTTTCCATTTTGTGTAATATCGCATTTTTCTCTCTTTAACTTCATTCTTGATTCACATTGAGGGCATTGCAAGCTTTAAGTTAGGGGGTGATATGCTAGTATGAAACCTTGTCTCAACTCAAGCCAACTCTCCAAAGAAGGCTCGGCTCGGCTCGTTCCGTACAACTGACCTATTCTATCTATACTCTCATCTTAACCAGGCTCGTCTCAAGCCAGGCTATTCTGTCTATACTCTCATCTCGGCCCATTGCTGGTCAGTCGAGATTATACTTGGCAATTAATAACATGCAATCAAGTGGTGCAATGGTAGTCTCATACTCGGCCAGGATGACACATCAACCCAGCCAGAAACGTTTGGCATCTGATAGGGCACGTGGAATTAGGGAAGCATGAGAGAGTGCACGTGGTATGTGAGCCCCACGTGGACCAAACCATTGCAACGGCATCATCCCCACATGTGGAGAATATCTCTTAATCATTACTTACATGAACTAGAGATAGATGACACCGTATCATTGGCCACTTGGTGTTATGCATGCCTCATGCATGCCTCGGGTGCGTATGACACTACCCCAGTCATATAAATATTTGTCTTCTACATAATTATAAAGGATCACGAATTCAGACCCTATTGAAACTCTGTCAAAATCATTGCTTAGAGAAAAAAAAACTTTTGTATCCCAAGGCTATTGGAGACCATATTTAGTGGAATTCACTTACATTCACACAGTGGATGTAGGCCCTTCAAAGGCTGAACCACTTACATTTGGTATTATCTTCCTCTTTGCCTCATATCTTTCTATATTCTTATACATGTTCATACTCCATTCTTGTTCTGGTTTGAGCATACATATACATTGACTCGGTGATACCATTTCTGGTATCATCGGGGGTGTGGGATATTCTTCCCATTGGTTTTTGAGTTTCATGATTTAATTATATGTGCTTCCCAAATATGCTTTTTCTGTAAAATTTTCAAAAATATTTTCTTTCTTTTTTCTCCTTTGTTGGGCATTTTGCCTTTATTTTCATGATAAATTTTAATAAATGTCCGATATAATAGATAATTCAATGATGCGTGTTCTCGATTTTAGAAGTTGTCTAACTTTATTCCTCTAATCATTGATATTGTGAAAAACTTCATGAATTAAACTTTAAACCCACGAGCACACGTGTTTTTCTTGTTTAAATGATTTGGTTAAGGCCTTTATAACTCGATAATATTTTGTAGCATTGTATATACTTGTGCCAAGTGAGATTTGTGGTTTTCTTAATTTGTGAGTATTTATACATTACTCTTTCTATTTGAAAATGTTAAATTCATTGGTAATATCACTATTCCTATATTTGATCGTTCATTAATTGAGTTCATATTGAAATATGTTACTTGAGTATGATTTTCAAAGTTTTTTTGACTTGAGAATCGCTTAAACGTTTGGAAAGGATAATAGTCCCTCATTGTTATTACACCCATATTGACCTTGGCCTCACCTTATATGTTTTCACTCGTTAACCCCTTTGAACCTTAATATAGACTTCATTTCATAACCCAAAAAACCCATAACCAACTCCAAATTGGATTTGTTACGCCATGTATATCACCTTCCATACATTTATCAGGAATTATACTTGGGATTGAATGTTGTTCTTGATATGTCATTGCAATTATGCATGTGAGATTGAGAAATAAAAGAAAAAGAAAAGAAAAGAATAGAAAAGAAAAGAAAATAAAATAAAAGAAAAGAAAGAAAAAGAAAAAGAAAAGAAAAGAAAAGAAAAGAAAAAGAAAAAAGAAAAGAAAAGAAAAGAAAGTCAAAGTATTTCAATATTGTAAATAGTGTTCAATAACCTTTATCGTTTTCCAATGTTATATCCAATGATTGTTATGGAAATCATATTCCAATTTTCAAATTGCTCACAATTTTCCATTATCCCAAGTGTTTCATCCCCAAACACTATGAATTTGTACATATTTCCTTCATTTCATAACCTCAATGGAAAATCTACATTATAACATATACAAGTCCTATGTGATCCTAAAGTTTAAACAGTGAGATAATCTACAAAAATTCATTTTGCCTCCCTTAATGAATAGTATCCTTTAATTGAGATTATATATTTTGCATTTTATATATAGCGTTCTTCAACTGATGTCATGTGCGTAACCTAGATTCCACGTTCAATTACTCTTAATGCCCACTTGTCCTGTGTGTTACACTCCATTCATAGTGATCCATTTGTTGAGCGTAAAAATCGAAGCGGATGGAATATCATGCATGTTATAATGCTTATTATCTAGTTTATAAAAGTTTTGTCAAATAAAACTTTGCATGTGCTCGCTTTTCCTCCCACACTTAAGGTTTCAATTCTATGAAGTGCTTTCTATAATCTTGATGCTAAATAACTTTTTGAAATATTTGTCATTATTATTGAGAATATCTTGTATTGTTTATTATACCTGATTATGGAACACCTCGTAGGCCTACTCTGAAGATGACATGTGTCCCCATTGGGGGCATATAATATGGTCGGCTTGACCCAGCATCTGATCGGAGATATAGAAAGAGGTCGTCTCAGACATAAGGGTGCTTGGCCTTGTCATATTGCATATTAATGTTATGGCCAGCATGAGCCAAAGGATAAGACGACATCAGTGACACTAACTAGACATGCATGTGGGACGTATATTTTTCTAGTCCGTCACTATCGGCAGAAAATATGGGTTTTGTTTATCCTCTCCTCAATGCATGTAAAGGTATAACTGCCTCACCAATAACGTCATGACACCTGTCACATTACAATATTTTTATCTTCACTAATAACATATATAAATATGGCACGCAATCCTTTGGGGGAGATACGCTTTTCCTCATGTTATGTTACCCACTTATAGAGTGGACAAGAGATCTTGTAACATCCATTAATATATGGATTTTGTCTATTGAATAAGAAATATGATCACTATACTTGTGGACATAGGTACCACTTTGAATCGAACCACGTAAACTCAGTTTGTATCTTATTTCTCTCATATTTTCTCTAGAATACATACTTTAGATCAGTATTACTTAGATATATGTATCTTTATCTATTATGATTTAAGATAAGTGTACTTAAGTTAAGGCTCTTATTTATATACCATTTTTAGATGACAAAATATTGGCATCATCTGTGGGAATGTAACAAGCCTTTCATTGCTTTCTACTAATATTTTTCTCTCAAACTCCAAGACACCCAATTCTGACTCGTTGTTGTTTTATTGGGTTCTAATTCGTTTGTTTACAAACTTCATTTTGATCCTCTTTTATACCTTGGGACCATCATCATACTTAGATCTTTCCACCATAGATCCACTTTTACTATAACTCTTGTTATCGCTCTGTTTTCTTGGTCAGAATATTCTGATTTTATTGGAATTTTGTGAAAATGGGTGAAAATCTAAAAAGTAGTAGGGTTGCTAAGGAAGCTTTTCCTTCCACACCTGTAAGCATGGGTGACTTGTAGGGAATGTTACATCACCTGGAAAGAGAACAAGAGGCGATGCAAGAGAGTGTTAGTCAGTTGACGCAAAGCATTATAATCGTGCAAAAGAGGCTCAAAGATAACCTCGCTATTCTAGCGGGGGTGAAAACCTCGATCGAAGATGAAAAATGCCTCCTTCAGCCCCATACCAGGACAGGAGATAAATGTATCGTAAGAGGATGGTGGAAAACCCCAGAGAATTAGATATGGATTTGAATGAGGAATTTAGAAGGTCCGCGTGGGATCCGAACATAATTATAAAGCTTATCACCAAATAGCCACATCAACCATCAGAATACGTGGATATGATGACAAATAGACTTACTCTTTTGAGTGCCCAAGCATCGAGGATCCCCATTTGACAGACTAGGTCCAAGAACTATAAGATACCACCAATACAGGGGTCTTAGGAGCATCTAAAGAAACCAAGAAGGGATAAAAATAGAAGGGTTGATCTCCCAGATTGGTCTAGACAGAGGGTGCGAGCGTCGGCCAAAGCTGAGCAGACTTATCTGGAAAAAAGCTTAACAAAAATCCAAGGACAATCAAGAAAGACAGTGTTGGCTATGGCCGACAAGGAAGAACAGCCCTGGAAAGGGTCCATCCAATGCCAAGAAGACTGTCTAGGCAAGATCATAAAGACCAAAAACCCTTTGTAGAGAGGGTTTGTGAAAGATTTCCCATTCTCATCATCAAATATGGGTTATCCAATGCCCACTAAGTTCAAACCAACAGTGATCATCCCTAAATATAACAAAAAATCCAATACCATGATGGATGTGGTGCAATACTAAGCTACTTTAGATATTTATTTCGTCCCTGATGAAATGCGCTGCCGAGCATTTTCCACAATGATCATTGAGTCAGCCCAAGTTTGGTACAATAGTTTACCAAGGGGGAAGATGTTAAACTTCCAACAGTTGGCCGACCTTTTTGTTAATAATTTTTATTTTAGTAAGAAGTTAGGCAAAAGGGTGGCTCATTTGTTAAATGTTCATCAGAAAATGGATGAGACAAGAAGGAAGTTTATCAAACAGTTTAATGTCGAAAAGATAGAGGTCATTGATTATGAAGATAAGACATCAATCGAAGCACTCATGAGTGGCCTATTACTTTGAAAGTTTTATTGAACATTGGCTAAGGAGACACCGAGTATAATGTCTAAATTGTTAACCAAAATGGGTAAGATTATGAATGCCAGAGAAGTTATGTCAGCCAAGTAGTTAAGCCATTATAAAAATGATACAAATAAGAGCTCAAAGAAAACTAAAGAGTTCAAGGAAGAAAAAAGGCTAATAGGACGAGG
This sequence comes from Sambucus nigra, assembly GCA_949130495.1. Classification (NCBI taxonomy): domain Eukaryota; kingdom Viridiplantae; phylum Streptophyta; class Magnoliopsida; order Dipsacales; family Adoxaceae; genus Sambucus; species Sambucus nigra. Next base: position 341,720,908 of record OX422210.1, on the reverse strand, counting down.
AAGTTTGATAAATATAACCCATTAAATATAGGGGTGAACCACATCCTCGAAGAGATTTGAGGAAGTAACGACCTGCAATGGATGTAAAAACTGAAGGGCTCTCCTAACAGGAAGGATAAAACCAAGTACTATGAATTCTACAAAAATCATAGTCATAACACGGATAAATGCCTATCTTTAAAGAACGAGACTCAGATTCTAATTAGACGATGCACGTTGGAAAAGTTTGTTAACAAAGGTGGACGATCCGACAAAAACAAAGAGAAAAAAATAAGAAGACGCCAATCAAAATCCCCTTGTAGGAAAGCAGACAAGAAGAAACGGATCGGGATGGTTATTGAGAAGATGATCCAAACTTGCCTAAAAAACCTAAGGAAACCGTACATGAGGTAAAGATAATAACCTTTTGGTGTAACTTCATAGCAGGAGGAGATGTTGGCGGTGGAGATGAATCGACAAGAGAAAATTCTACCTAATAGAGGCAAAGGCTTTTGCTCATATTAGACATGTCAACTTAGATGGTGTCATGGAAACTCGCCCCAAAAGAGTAAATAGAGATCGTCTTATATTTTTTTTTATAAAGATGACTTATCAGGTGTATTATACCCACACGATCACCCTTTGGTCATCCCTATCATGGTACATGAGAGCCGGGTGGTAAGAATCCTAATCGATAATGATAACTCTACCAATGTCCTGTTTTATAGCTATTTCAAAAATCTAAGGCTGGAGCATAGAAAGTTTGAGGCATATCACAAGCCTCTCATTGGATTTTTGGGGGAGAAGGTATTCCCCTTAGGAATATTGGGATGGAGGATATGTTTGACGACTGGCCAACATGACGAAAAGAAAGGATTCGCTTTTTATTCTGGGCAATAATGTCCATTCAGCGTATAACATTATATTTAGAAGGGTGGAATTGAAGAAGTTCGAATTTTTTCATCTATCGTCCACCAGTTCCTGAACTTCCTTACCAATTATAGGGTCAGTGTGGTAAAATGAAATTAAGTGGAAGCCCGTGAGTGCTATTACACATCGAAGAAATAAGAAGAACTGAAGAAATTAACCACCACTTACCAAATCGAGACATTGGATCATCGAAATAAAAATAAGTTCATCAATGCTAGGTAATTGAGGAGATAGAGATAGTGATGTTGGACGGACAACACCAAAAACGAACATGTTAAATCATCTCATCATTGGACCCAAATCTGAAGAAAGAACTAGCTAAGTTCTTCAGAAAGAAAAGAATGTGTTTACCTAGAACCACAAAGACATTATGTGTACAGATCTAGAATAACTCTACCACGAGCTCAGCATAATGTAGGATGTTAAGCTACTAAAAAGTAACCACCATGAATTAAGTGAGGACAAGAACATGAGAATATAGAAGAAGGTGGATAAATTGCAAAAAGCATAATCCTTCGTAGACCTGAAGTACCTCATATGGCTTTTGAATGTTATTATGGTCAAAAAGATCAAACTGGCATATGCATAGATTTCACCAATCTCAACAAGGCTTGTCCAAAATATCACTATCATTAGACAACTGGTTGATGCTACATTGGGGCACTAATTACTCAGTTTGATGGATGCCTACTCAGATACAATCAGCTAAAAATAAGCCAGACGACTAGCAGAAAAGGTTGTTTATCACTAGATGAGGTACATACTATTACAACCTTATGCCTTTTGGTCTCAAAAACACTAGAGAAACATATCAAAGGCTGGTGAATAAGGTCTTTTAAGAGCAGATCGATAATACCATGGAAGTCTATGTTGATGATATACAGACGAAGAGGTAAACTTTTGGTCAACTAGAAAAGCACCAAATGAATCTCAACCCCGTGAAATGTGTTTTTGGGGTCAATGAGGTAAATGTCTTGGGTTTCATAGTTAACTAGAGGGGTATAGAGGCTAATTTGGACAAGATCCAAGCACTAATCAACATGTAGCCTCTTGCGAGCAAAAGGGACATTTAAAGACTGACAAGATGTGTGGCAGCACTAAATAGGTTTATGTCTAGAGCCATGAACAGATGTCTTACCTTCTTGAAGGTGTTGAGAAAAAACTTAAAATGGAACAGCGGATGTGAAATATCCTTTCTAGAGTTATAGAAATACCTAGGATCTGCTCCATTTTTATCTAGGCTGATCCTAGATAAAAAGCTCTATTTGTACCCGGACATTTAGAATCGATTGTCAGTTCGGCACTAATTCGACAAGAAACTGATGTGCAAAGGTCGGTATACTATACTATTAAGGTATATTATGGAGAAAAAATCCAATACCCTAGGATGAATAAGTTAACCTTAGCCCTAATTGTAGTCCCCTAAAGAATGAAGCCTTACTTCCAAGAACATACTATTATCGTGTATACATTCCTACCTCAAGGACAAAATGTTCATAAACTTGAGAAATCAGGTAGACTTATGGCTTGGACCATAGAACTATGAAAGTAAGACATTAAATAAGAAGCCAGAACAGCAATTAAAGGTCAAGCACTAGCCGATTTTATCGCATAATTTACTTACGAAGAAAAGATTGTCGAGCAGACTTCCACGAAAAAGAGATTAGTAACCAAAATAGCAGAGAAGGTTTTTATGGAATGGAATTTAGCTATGAAAATAATCGAGTATACTTTTTTAAAAGAGAACTCAGTAATCCAACTAACCAAGCAGACTTATCTTAAGAGAGATATGTATACAAAAAAACTGAGAAAACTTCTTTGGGAGAGAGCTCAGTAGTCCAACCAACTAATCACATTTATGCGAAAGAGAACCCAAAGAGAATTCTAATTAATCAAATCATCGATAGACCAAAGGCATTGGCTCAGTAAGAAGAAAGGGACCATAACCTGGAATAAATGAATAAATTGTTCAAATGGTACTTTAATGGAATGACACGAGTTTGGATATTATTTGTAAATGGATCATGATGTGCCAATGGCAGTGGGGTAGGTTTGAAAATCACAATGCCTGATGGGGGAGATGTGGAGTATGCCCTCAGGTTCCACTTTAAGGCGTCCAATAATGAGGTAGAGTATAAAGCCCTCATTGCAGGTCTAGGATTAGCATCATCACTAGGCACTGTGTGGATGTCAGTGCACGATGATTCTCAGCTCATAGTTAATTAAGTCTTCGGAGTCTATGAGATAAGAGAAGACTGATGAAATGCTTGACCAATGAGAAGGAATTATTGTTAAGAATCTCAGTTGTTCATATGGTTAGAATACCAAAAGCAATTAAAGGTCAAGCACTAATCAATTTTATCGCATAATTTACTTAAGAAGAAAAGATTGTCGAGCAGACTTCCACGAAAAAAAGACTAGTAACCAAAATAGCAAAGAAGATTTTTATGGAATGGAATTTAGCTATGAAAATAATCGATTATACTTTTTTAAAAAAGAACTCAGTAATCCAACTAACCAAGCAGACTTATCTGAAGAGAGATATGTATACAAACCAACTGAGAAAACTTCTTTGGAAGAGAGATCAGTAGTCCAACCAACTAAGCACATTTATGCGAAAGAGAACCCAAAGAGAATTCTAATTAATCAAATCATCGATAGACCAGAGGCATTGACTCAGTAAGAAGAAAGGGCTCATAACCTGGAATAAATGAATAAATTATTCAAATGATACTTTAATGGAATGACACGAGTTTGGATATTATTTATAAATGGATCATCATGTGCCAATGGCAGTGGGGCAAGTTTGAAAATCACAATGCCTGATGGGGGAGATGTGGAGTATGCCCTGAGGTTCCAATTTAAGGCGTCCAATAATGAGGTAGAGTATAAAGCCCTCATTGTAGGTCTAGGATTAGCATCATCAATAGGCACTATGTGGCTAACAGTGAACAAGGATTCTCGGCTCATAGTTAATTAAGTCTTCGGAGTCTATGAGATAAGAGAAGAATAACTGATGAAATGCTTAACCAATGAGAAAGAATTATTGTGAAGAATCTCAGTTGTTCAGATGGTTAGAATACCAAAAGCTGAAAACACGCAAGCAGATGCACTAGCGTGCCTAGCATCAACCACTAGAACGGAGTTACTCATAACAGTGCTAACAGAAGTCTTGATGCACCGCATTATAGATGAGGAATGCGTATTAATGATTGAGTTATATTTGGGGCCATCCTGGATAGATACCACCCGAGCATATTAAGAATTCGGCACCATTTCTGTAGATCCAAAAGAGTAAGGGGACTCCAATACAAGGTAGTAAAGTACGTGTTGGAAGGCAAAATCTTGTTCATCTATCATTACTCATATGTGTCTACCCGACCAAATTGAATGACTTGATAAAAGAAGTGCATAAGGGGTTGTATGGAGCCCACTCGGTAGGCAGGTCATTGGTAAAATGAGTGGCTGCTTAAGGCTACTATTGGCCCATTATAAAAGAAGATTGTATAAAATACGTGAAGAAGTACGATAAGTGCTAGAAGTACATCGTAATCCAAAAGAGTCTAGGAATAAAATTGACAACAATCACATCCCCTTATTACTTTTATATTGGGGAATCGATCTGGTTAGCCCACTGCCGAAGACAACGGGTAGGTTCAAGTATCTAGTCATAGGGGAAGATTACTTCACTATATGGGTGGAGACAGAACCTTTCGTTAAGATGCCATATGAAAACGTATTTCACTTTATATGGACAAATATCATCTACCGCTATGGAAATCCATACACTGTTATTATGGATCATGGTACCCAGTTTGAGAGTAAAGATTTCAAAGACTACTGCATATGTTCAAAGATCTAGAAACTACACTCACCATCTGGTCACCCATAATGTAACGGGAAAATAGAGATAACAAACTAAACTATGCTTAGTGGAATGAAGAAAAGACTAGATGAAACTAAGGGAAATTGGATTAATGAGCTACCGATTGTGCTTTAGGCATATAGAAAAACACTAAGAATGATGATGAGTGAGACTCTATTTGTGTTGGCATTTGGTAATGAATCATTAGTCCCATTGAGATCGGCATGCCTTGCCATCGGGAGCTCAACTTTGACTCACCAAGTAACGATCTTAATGAGAAGACTTGACATGGACCTAGTAGAAGAAGTCAGGGCATGCATAGCACTATTAGTGGCTGCCTGCCAGTAAAAGGCAGCTCAGTTTTATAATAAAATAGTAAAATCGAGAACTTTAAAGGAAATAGACTACGTGCTACAAAAGGTCATTCAAAAAATGAACAAGATAGAACCCAATTGTCATGGTCAGTATAGAGTATCTGATATCGTATGACCAATAACTTACAAGATTGAGACTCTAGAAGGTGAACAGTTTAAGAATCCATGGAACTTCGATCACCTGACGAAGTACTACTAGTAGTAATTATAGCATATGGCAGACATGATAAAATCAAATATGTAAACCTCTTTTCATTCTCTTGTAATTCAACTCGGTGATCAATGAGAATCCGAATTCCATCCCCTATATATTTTCATTTCAATCTTATATACATTATTCAATGACCATTTCGTCGATATGATAAGTGTACAAGAAGTTTAGGCCGAAGACACCTTAGAGCCGAGCACAACAAGATTCACAATTAAAAACTATGCATGTTTGATCTCATCTTGGGACACGTCGTGATCAATAAGTCCTAACCAAGTCTATAAACTCTAGTGCGGTTTTATAGACAATAAGATCTTACCATAATTGACTAAATGCAGGGATAGATATTATTAAATTTGGTCGACTCTGGTAACCAATACTAACACATGGTCGGGACAACGAGATTCATTTATATGACTAGTAAGATGGCATAAGCATTGGTAGATCCTAATCTAGGACCACCCTGGTTCATCTAAAAACTTGTATCTAGTAAGGCAGACCGGCTTAACAAGATTTGGTAACATGATTACAAGTCGAAACTACTGGCATACCTATCCTAACACTTCATAAATGACTGCATTAGTGGGCAGGTTGAGATCAAGAAGTCTAACCAAATCTAGGAAAACCAGTGCAGTCTTATGGATGATAAAATCCAACAATAATCAATTAATGCGGGGGTAAATCCTAGTACATTTGCTCGACTCTGGTAACCAATGCTAACAATTGGTCAGGACGATAAGATCCATCCATAAAACTAGTAAGTTGGCTCAAGCATTGGCAGATCCTAAGAGAAGACAACTCAGGTAAGACTAAAGCCAACATATAAGAGGTCGGCATGATACAATCACATTTACTTATATACAAGAAGATTAACATCCTGGCCAAGAAAAATAAATGGGAAAAATATTTAAACATAACGCCCATTCATACATGAAGGTGTGGCCATCCCTTTTTTTCCTTTCTGGGGGGAGGGAGGAAGTGAAGGTCTCGCGCTATCTTCCTCAAGGATCGTTTCGGCCATTATCGATGTGGGGTGAGATAAAGAGATGGAGTCACCAACCTATTTTACACAAAATAGACAAAATAAAATGTCGCCGTCTCAAGAGAGTGGTATTAAAGACAAACTGATGCTTATGAAACCAAGAGTTCAAAGGTTCAGGGGCTAAGTTGCGAAATGGGAATGTGTTAGGCCCAAATCCCTCCCTTTCGATCTCCCACAGGCTTGTATTACTATTTTCCTTAATTTTTCCATGAAGTTTGGATTCGTGTATACATAGATGGAGATCAGAATCGCCCGACTCATAACATGGAAAAGATAGAGTGAGGTCATCCATAGGAATGTTCCCAAAATAATATTTAAAAAGTACGATGTATGCACTTATCGAGTTATTGATCATTATAATGAAACATTAATATTTATTAGATAAAATGCCAATATGAATCGCAATATGATATATATGAGTAATGTATAAATAAAAAGGATGGAAATGCAAAAAGGGGAAAATTAGACTCGAGTCTCGAGTTTTAGCCCGAAATGCCTACATATCCTATAAAGGCATCAAAGTCCACATAGTTCATATGAGGCATAAGGGTGGGGTTTATCTAATACATTTTAAATGGGAGTTTATTATATGTGTGTGTGTGTAAGAAAGTTATTTCAGTTTCAAGAAAATGTGATGAAGAAACCCGTTAGAATTTATAGGTGTAACCTTTTCGGGTTTTTAATAGAAAATACAGTATGTGCAATATAACTAATAAAGGACGAGGCGTTAATGTGTATGAAATAAAGTAAAAACTAGATTAATAATTTCTATAACTAATGTAAAAATAATGAAATTTAAAGAGACAAGAGAATATTTGGACCTTCTTTGAAGAATTGAGACTTAATCTTGATCCTTGATGAGCTCCCTTGAATGTTGAGTTGAATGTTGGATGAGAGAGAATGATATTTTTCTAAATTGGGTATGAAAATGATGGGAATGAAATATAGAAAGGAATTTCACACAAGGAAACTTCACTGAATGCAAGATAATGTTGCTAAGATCACTAAAATTGATGGATTTGAGGTGTTCTGAGAGTGAGATCATTACATCCTTTTATAGGTTAGGGGGACTACTGATTGGCATACCCCTAGCCCTGCCAATCGACCAGTAACCCTAGACACACTGCCGATTGGCAAGGAAATGGACATGTCAATCGGTAGTTTCGTATAGGTTGTTTCAAAAAAATAGCGTCGAATACAATTAATAAATCCAAATTTTGTATGGATTATACCGTTAGAAAGGTGATTCAGATAACTTTAAGAGTCTTTTGAGCCGCTCCCAGGTCCAAGAGTTGATTTTGGGTCAAACGGGACTCAAAAGCGCCCATCAGTTCTTTGGATGGAAGATTGTTGGATGATAATGGATCGTTCGTACAAATCGTAAGTTAGAATCGTGCATGAGGTGGACTGTTGGAAAGTTTATAAGAGGAACTTTGATGTTCCAAAGAGATTCGCTTGGTTTTGTGAGTTGAATTTGGTCAATCGGGGCCCAAAAATACACGGTGACCTTTTAGAGTAAAGTGGGTCGATTCGTCCATACCGTAAGGCTAATTCATGCATAGGATGGACCTTTAGAAACGGTATTCATTGACCTTCAAAGATTCATTCATCCTCATTCAAGATAAAGAGTTGGCCTTGGTCAAACAAAGCCAGAGTGCCCGGTGGCCTCCAAATTAATTTTCAATGGAAAATGGATTATTCGTCTGAACGGTTATGCCATTTTGTGCACGGGGTGGATCGTTGGAAAGGGATTTCAGTGCCCTTGAAGGATTCATTAATCTTTCACTCTGATGATGAATTTGATTAGGGTCAAATTGGGGCCCGAAGCTCTCAGTGGCGTTCAGATCTATTTTTTATAGTAAAATGGTTTGTTCATCTGAACTGTTATGCGAATTCATGCAAGGGGTGGGCCATTAGAAAGGGAATTTAGATCCTTTTGAAGATTCATTGATCTTTCACTCTGACGATAAAGCTGATCAGAGTCAAACGGGGCTCGGGAGCTCTCGATGGCCTCTAGATCAATACTCGGAGTATGACCTAGGGTTTGTAGTGAAATGGGGAGGTGGTAGGTACCTAAGGAAATAATTAGGAGGTCCTAGAATATGGTGTGTATAGATCCCCTCGACGGGTGAGCTTGGAATAAGTGAAAGTCATCAAATAGACACCACATGATATTTTTGAAAAGAGGTCAATTATGTAGACCTAAAAGGATAAGGATGACTGATTCAGAGGGTCGAGGTTAATTTTGAGGACCTAAGGTATTAATGGAATGGACGATTCTGTGGGCCGAGGTCAATTTGAGGACTTATGGTAGGGAGCGACAAATTCTAAGGGTCCAGGTCAATTTTAAGGACCTTAAGTAGGGGTGACCAATTCTTAGGGTCGAGGTCAATTCTGAGGACCTTAAGTAGGAGCCATCGATTCTAAGGGTCAAGGTTAATTCTTAGGACCTTAAATAAGAGCGACCAATTCTGAGGGTTGAGTTTAATTCTGAGGACCTTCAGTAAGGAGCGGCCAATTCTTAGGGTCGAGGTCAATTATGAGGACCTTAAGTGGAGAGCGGCCAATTCTGGGGGTCGAAGTCAATTTTGAGAACCTTAAATGGGAACGAACAATTCTAAGGGTCGAGGTCAATTCAGAGGACCTTAACTAGGAACGACCAATTCTGAGGACCTTAAATAAAGAGTGACCAATTCTAAGGGTCGAGGTCGATTCTAAGGACCTTAAATAGGAGTGACAAATTCTGAGGGTCGAGGTCAATTATGAGTACCTTAAGTGGATAGTGGCCAATTCTAAGAGTCGAGGTCAATTATGAGGACCTTAAGTGGGAAGAGACCAATTTTGAGGGTCGAGGTCAATTTTGAGAAACTTAAGAAGGAGAAACCAATTATGAGGGTTAAGGTCAATTCTGAGGATCGTAAGTGGAGAGCGACCAATTCTGAGGTTCGAGGTCTATTTTGAGGACCTTAGGTGGGAAGCAACCAATTTTGAGGGTCAAGGTCAAATTTAAGAACCTTAAGTGGAGGGCGACCAATTATGAGGGTCGAGACTAATTCTAAGGACCTTAAGTCAGAGCGATTAATTCTGAGGGTCGAGGTTAATTCTTAGGACCATATGTAGGAGTGACAAATTCTGAGGGTCGAGGTCAATTCTGAGGACCTTAGGTAGGAGCAACTAATTTTGAGGGTTGAGGTCAATTTTGAGGACCTTAGGTGGGAGAGACCCATTCCGAGGGTCGAGGTCAATTCTGGGACCTTAAGTGGAGTGTGAGGAATATCACTCTTGGGGATTTTCTGTTTGAGACTCCACTGGGGAGGAGACATTCATCTGGGATTATGTCCTTTTTAGAAGGAGTGAAAATCTTAGTCTGGAAATTTCATTTGGGGAGACCGTTGATGATTTTAGGTTTTAGGATTTCACTGGGGGGATGTGTTTCTGAGGAGAGATGCCCCATTTTGGAATTTCTCTGGGGAAAGTTTAATTAGGAAATTCCTGCTGGAAAACGGGTAACTCTACTGAAAGGACATTTGATTTCTACTATAGACAAAGTTTTGAGATTTCGTTGGGGAATGGTAGCGGATGCGTCGATTTTTAGGGCTAAAATGTGGTATTAATTTGGATGGTGATTTGGGTAACTTGAAAAACGATTTTCTTGGTGATGAAATGTTCAAAAATTCATTTGGAAATTTTAGGAATTTAGAGATTTTTTAGGATTTTCTATACGAAATTTCATGGAGGTGCCACCCGACAGGTGGTGAGAACTGCCAAACGACAGTGGCACGGCATTTTGGATTACCCAAGGAATGGGAAGGGCCAATGCCAATCTTCTAGTGTTAGGGGACTGTCGATCGGCATACCCCTTAGCTTCTTATAAAAAGTTGCCAGTTCTTCTCATTTTTCATGGCTTCCAGCCTTCTCCTTTTCTGCTTCTCTCTTCTTTGATTTGTTCTTACGTCCATTCTCCCTTTGTGTATAGAAAATGGCGGACTTTTCAAGTAGCGATGTACACATGGCGTGGCTAGGTGTTGATGATTGGGCTAATTTGAAATGGCAGACCAGGGTGCCCTTAGTGTTGGGCAATGAAAATGCCTTTGTTCTATTTGAGCCCATCACCAATTAATAGACTCTTATACATGAGCCTGCACTCCATCAATTGTCCAGGGTGAGGAATTCTGATGGTTATGTAAGTATCGAATGACTCTTGGTATTCCTTTTTGCATTTTTCTTTTTCCATTTTCTTTGTTTCTTCAATTTTTAACAAGAGGTTTTTCTCTTGATATACTGACATCATTACGTTGAATCTTCACTCCCACAGGCCAATGGGATTTAGAGACGTGTGGGAGCACGTTCCTCTGGTGGTGTGTTGGGTGGTTTCTTCAGCTGGTTTTAGTAGTCTGGCATCTTCATTGGATGAGATGCCTCGTTCGACGGTTTTTTTTTTGTGCTTTGGGGGAGAGGTGGTGGGACACTTCCCACACCATACATTTGGGCTTCAGGGAGATGACTGTGACTCTCATTGATGTAGAGCAACTGTTGGGCTAGATTGTGAGAGTGATGTCGACTGCGGTGGAGGCGGCGCTGAGTGATGTTGGGCGGATAGTCTCAGTGGACTCGATTCGTATTTCTTCTTTGACGGAGATGCTTTTGAGTCACATGATCGATGAGATTGATGGGCTACAGGTTTGTCAAATGGCTCGTATATTTATTCTTTTACTACTGGGAGGATTTCTAGTGGCGTCGAGCGACGACGTTGTCCATTTGTGGTTTTTCCATACTTGAGGGTATTTTCGAAAGTCCCTCTCTTTGACTAGGGGAAACTGACCTTGGTGACCCATTATTCATCTTTGGATGCTTTCATCCAATGCTTCCGGCAAACTTTTACTAGAGACTTTATAGGTATTCTTTTCTTTTCGCATTTTTCCTTTATGCATTCTTTGATTCCTTGATTTCTTTCTTCTGATTGATGTCCCTTATCCTTTTGCATACGTGGTTATACGTGGTGATTGGGCTCAATTCCCATCTAGCTGGTTTGAAAGATAAGTCGGGGTGGCTTTTGCAGGATGTACCAATGGCAGAAGTCGAACAGAAAATCAAGGCAGTCCCTCTCCATGGTGGCGGTGTGTCAGGTCTTGAATGACTTGATGAGCGATCGAGTTACCTCTTATTTTCTCTTTTGAGTCTTTCTTTTTGGCATTTCCTTTTTATTTGTGAAAGTATCAACTTCATCTTAGTAAACTGTAGGTGACCTTTTATCTATGGGGGATGGCTAATCAGCATAGAGTGATGACCCGAGGGAATGCGAAGATACGTCGGTTGTTGGTGCACGAGTTTGGATACTCCTAGTATCTGGGGGAGAGAGTAGTCAAGTAGATTACAAACGACGAGGTTTTGGTCCTACTAGTGATTCCCCTGAGATATATGAGGCAGGTACATAAGATGTGAGAGGATACTCGGGTGGCGGTAATGATCGGCGAGCCCTATTTGTTGTACTCTGACACGGTGGTGGCGTATGACCACCTAAACTTCGTGACGAGCTAGCTGATGTCGTCATGCATCTATGATGTGGTGAATATGCCTTCGCATCCGAAAGCTTTAGGCAGGGGTACCAGTCGGCCAGTGAGGTCTACCCAAAGTACGAGTGGTGTGTAACCGTCTTTAGCGATGACGACGTTAGAGGTTCCATTTATGCGGCTTGCTCCTCCCTCCTAAAACATCAGAAGTCCTAGGGGTGGATTGGTGTGTATAATGCATTGCCCCAATACGATGGATTTGGAGGTGCTGGGGCTGACGGAGGACATCCTTCAGCCAGAGGTATATCTTTGTCCTTTGCTTCAGTTTTTCTGGTTCCTTCTTTACCTCAGACTGACTGATTTGATCTTTTTTTTGTTTTTCTTACAGCACATTCGGGAGTCATTGCCTGATTGAAAGACATCTGGGACTGGGTGACTTCTGATATCACTCATATTCGGGAGTCAATATCGATTCCTTGCTGTTTGATGCCATCTCCTTCGCCTGAGGTGGGTTCTGGATTGGGTAGAGGAGGCTCCTTAGCTCGTCGTCGAGGGAAACATGGGCGTCACCGAGATGGGGGATCATAGAGAGAGAGGGAGGGAAAGAGAGAGAAGAGAAAGAGAGTGTTGGGGGTCGGGCTGAGTCCCGTTGTTTTTTTTCTTTCCTTGTTCTGCAACGAGATATAATAACAGAAAGATCTATATAATGAATGGAGTTTTATTTATTTACTTTTGCTTTAAATGACTTAATCTACATGTACTTTTTTTGTTTTGTTTGCTGAGACCAAAAAATGACTAAAAGAGAATTTATTTTAAAATATGATGAGTTAAGAATATAAGGAAAGGAACATCCTGAATTATTCTGAAATAAAAAATATTTTTATTGAGTTTTTGTATTTTGATAAAAAAGGAAAAAGGGATTTTTTTCTAAAATTAGGGGATGTCGATCGACACACCCCTTGTCCTGCCTATCGGCAGGTTTGTCTAGTCCAATCACCAAAAGCTTTTTATTGCACTTTCTTCAGCCACTTTGTCCTTCATAGGGTAGGAATCCATCCGGATTTTGCTGGACCCTTGTGTTTAGCTAAGTTTTTCAAGTATAAAAAGGGGTAAGGTGGAGGATTTTTCTTCACCCATCCATATTGTTCCTTCTCTTGTTTATTTCTTGCCTTGTGCTTTTTTCTTCCAAAATGGCTCTTTTCATAAGTGCTAAATTTGTCTCTTGCCTCGAGAATTTAGAGGCTCTATGCTCGTAAAATGTAGAATACGACGCCTTCAACTTGCGTCGGATTTCCTTATGGTGCAACCGGTCCATTGACTGGAATATGCTGACAGCGACGATATAATTCTGGTACCCCAAGGATCATGTTTTTCATTTTGGCTTGGACGAAGTCTACCTAACTTACGAGGAGTTTTCTACTATATTGGGGGTGATCCCAGTGTGGCGATGTCCATGCCTAAATTCTCTTGGTCTCCTTGGGAATTGTTGGTAGAATTTATCCACATCTCACCCTCGGTGGCTCGGTCATTGGTTACTGGAGGAATGATCCCCCTCCCGACTGTGATGTATTCTATGCGTCTGCAGGATATTGGGGATGCAGGTTATGCTGGAGACGCCACCCTTGGCTTGACTTCAAATTTACTATTGGTGATCTAGGACCAATTGGTGAACTCTCAACTTACTTCCATCATTGGGTGGATGTCATACCGTCGCAATCTCGTGGCGGTGATACTAACAGAGACCCTAAATGGTTTAATTGCTTGGTGGGAAGGCCGCCCTGATTTTCTAAGAGGAAGACCTATCATGATGTTCATGTGGATGTCTGAGATATTCCATTTGGCGAACCCTCCTGAATATCACTTGGCAGTTGTGTCGAATTTCTTCGCTCGCTATTTCATAAGCATTGGCCCGACAGTTGAGAACTCAGAAAACTAGTTTGTGGAGCACGGGGCTCGATGTCTGCACCGTCTAGCTCCCTGGTGGGGGAGTTGCATTCCATTCTGTAACTGGGGGAATACCATTATGTTCAATTGGTTGGCCTCAGGTATAACTCTTTCTACTTTCCCTGGAAGCTTTTACGTCAAGTCGAATGGGAGCAGATTGTATAACCTCGGACACTTGACTTCTTTCCTGTGGAGGGTTTGACGGAAGGCATGTGCATGCGATTGGTCTATTTGTGGGAGAATCGTCGGTCATCGACCCATCCTTCCCTATCTATTGGTAGGGTTTGGCACGTCTTAGGGACTACATGAAATGATTGTTGAGGAGGGTAGTGGCTAAGATGTTGGCCGAAGAGACCGGGCAGAGATGGTTTTCTATGTTTGACACTATGGAGGGGTATAGTGGTTTCCCCTTGGCTGGTCTGAGCTTATCATTCCATGGAGTGCTTTTGGTATTCCATCCAATCAGGGGAAGTTTAGGCACCTTAAGATGTAGATGATGATGAGGTCGGATCTTCTGGCAGCCGCGGGTAGGGCTTTTTTATGAAGGTGGTGTTTTTGGGATTTATGTGAAGCTTTTCAATGTTTGGTTATGTATTTGGTCATTTCGGGAAGGTTGTTTAGGAGTACTTTGTCTTGATTTTGTTTTTAGGTTAATAAGGTTAGCGAGGTAGTTGTTTAACTCCCTACGTTGACATTTTATGTAATCGTACCAGAATTTCTCATTAATGGAATAAAAAAGTATTTTAATTATATTGTTGTGACTCTTGATGAGTTTTGCATTTGAATTATCTATACCAATCGCTAAGGCATACATAATACTTTTGTTCATGTAAATGATAAAATAAATTGTCGTTCTCGGTGATAAGAAAAGAACAACATTTTGTGAAAAAGAAGGGGATCATGCCCGTGTCAGGCATATGAGCTGCCTACGTACCTCTGGGGGTTTTGAAAATCTTTTGAATTATATTTTTAAAAGAAAAACGTTTAGAGGATCAAGCCCCACATGGTTCTGAGTAGAGGGGAAATGAAGATTTTTTTAGACGAGAAGGGGTATGAGAAGAGTGGTATAACGTCGAGTTCTTGGACTAGGGCTAAAATTTATTGAGACAGTCGAGGTTAACTGGATGGTCCATCTCTTACCCATCGAGATCGGTGATCATAGCGGTGCCACCGGATAAGATCTTTTTCATAATGTAGGGGCCACTCCAATTTGGCTTGAATTTCCCTCTGGGGTTCCAGACGGGTTGTACAATCTCTTTAAGGGATAAATCCCCTTCTCATACACCACGGTCCATGACTCTCTTGTTGAATGATCGTGTTATTCGATGATGGTACTCTTGTATATGATATAGAACCTTCGGTCTCCTTTTGTCCAAGAGTGGCAACTCATTAAGACGGTTCTGATTCTATTCTTTTTCGCTGACTTTACTTTCAAGAATGACGCGTAATGAAGCTATTTTTTAGCTCAACGGGTATGACTACCTCCATGTCGTATACCAGAGAGTAAGGGGTAGCCCCATTAGATGATCGAACTGAAATGTGGTAGCAGAGAGAGCATAAGGGATCCGATGGTCCCAATCCCAACAACTCCTAGTCATCTTGCTGATGATTTCTCAGAGGTTCTTATTAGCACCTTCAACTGCATCGTTGGTTGAGGTCAATTGGGAGATTATTTGTGTCTCTGAATCCCATACTCGTTAACCAATTCCATGACTTATGCCTCAAAATGCAACCCGTTATCTGATACTAGCTCATGCGGGACCCCTATCGACAAATGATTTTTTTTTTAGATAAACTTGGCTACCTTTTTGGCATTTAAACCTACGTATAATTTGGATTCGACCCATTTGGTGAAGTAATAAATTAAAACTAAGATGATTCATGCCCGTTGGAGGCTTTAGGTGTAACTTTACCTATGCTATCAATGCCCCATGTGGAGAACGGACAGGGAGAGGTCATGTTATACAATTCTCGCGGAGGCAAGTGCTGGAGACTGGAAAATTATTGGCATTTAAGGCATCTTCGAACATAGGCAGTGCAATATTGAACCATGGTAGTCTAATAATAACCTTGTCGGATATTTTTTGACAAGTATATGGCCATTTATGTGGGATCCGCATTCCTCGCTATGGATTTTCTGCAACATCTCTTCAATGTCAGCCCCTGTAATGTGTAAGTGGGTTCTATTCAGGTTTCTCTCGATCGGTACTTTATAGTAAACAATGTCCTGGGTAGCCATTTTTCGAAGGGTTGCTTGGTTTTTCTTGTTAGAATCTTAGGGATACTTATTGTGGTGAGGAGGCGCTAAATGTAGTAATACCAGCACTCTGTCATATTAGGATCTTCTCCAATAATGAGTTTAATGTGGTAGTATTGGGTTGGTATAGCTTGCTTTTGGACTAGGAAGAGAGCCATTATTATTCCTTTGGACATGTCGACCATGGAGAGCAAGCTAACAAGGGTACTGGCTAAATTTTTCTTTGCTCGGAACAGGTAATGGAAGGTAATATCTTGAAATTAGGAGGTCAGCTCTTCTAGGTGGGCGTGGAAGGGTAAGAGTTTCTCATCCTTAACTTTCCATCTTCTGAGGACCTGACCGGTGATAAGGGTTGAATCCCTGTAGACATATAGGTATCCGATTCCTTTCTTGAGAGTGACCTTAAGGCCTACCATGCATGCCTCATATTCGGTCATGTTGTTGGTACAGGGAAAGTTTAGCTTAATGACAATGGGAGTGCGAGAGTCATCAGGAGAAATTAGGAGTATCCTAATTCCATATCATTTCTTGTTGGTATCTCCATCAAAGAACATTTACCATTGGAGGTCTTCTTGGTAGATACATAGGATATCTTCATTTGGGAACTCAGAAATCCAAACATCGCCTTCTTCCATAGGGTGGTCTGCAAGGTAGTCAAATATGCCTCTTCCTTTCATGGATTTCTGTGTGATATACACAATATCAAATTCGACTAACAGCATCAACCATCGGGCCATTAGACTAAATAAAGAAGGTTTCTCGAGCAGGTATTTGGTAGGATCTATTTAGGATACAGGTCTAATAGGAAAGGCGAGTATCTAGTACCGTAATTTTTGGGTGACCCTGACAAGGGTGACACATGCCTTCTCCAAAGCAGTGTAGTTGACTTCGTATTTGGCCAATTTGTGACTAGTGTAGTAGATGGCACTCTTTTTTTGGGTTTTTTCAAGGTATTGGGCCAACAGAGCCCCGGTTACGGTGTCTGTTATGGTCAATTATCGGAGTAGGGGGAGACCAGATTATGGTGGCATGAATACTGGAGGTTGTGTTAGATATTGCTTGATTTGGTCAAAGACTTCCTAATAAGCTTCATTCCAAACTTTAGTGGAATCCTTTCGGAGGAGTTTGAAGATGGGTTCACAAATAGAAGTCATATGGCTGGTGAACCGGCTGATATACTATAATTTTCCAAGGAATCGCCAGACTTCCTTCTCCATTAGGAGTGGTGGAATTTCGAGTATGGCTTTCAGTTTCATAGGATCTGATTCAATACCCTTATCGCTAACCATGAATCCTAAAATCTTTCCCTTGGTAATGCCAAAAACACATTTCTGTGGTTTAAGTCACACTTGGTATCACCATAATAGCTCGAAAAACTTTCGAAGAGCGGGAACATGACCTTATCGGGTCTTAGGCTTGATAATCATATCATTTACATTGACCTAGACTTCTTTGTTTATCAGATCATGTAAAATGGTTGTGGCATCCCTCTCGTAGGTAGCCCTGCATTTTTAAACCAAACAACGTAACTGTCTAACAAAAGGTTCCCCAAGGAGTGATAAATGCAGTTTTATCTTGATGATCTTGGAGCATTTTGATCTGATTGTATCCGACAAAACCAATAATAAAATACTTGAGAGCGTGGCTAGCCAGGTCATCCATGATCATGTCAATATTGGGTAGCGGGTAATCATCCTTCAGAGAGGCCTTATTCAAATATCGATAATTAACGCACATGCGAACCTTTCCTCTAGATTTCAGCATGGGTATGATGTTGGCTAGCCATGTGGGATAGTCAATCACTGGGATGAATCCCATATTAAACTGTTTGACAATGTCTTCATTAACCTTAAGTGACGATTTGGTGTGGAGCTTTCACAGTATCTGTTTGATCAGTTTAAGTTACGGGATATTTAGAATCTTTTACTGAGCTATCTCGAGATCAATGTCGGGCATGTCGTCATAGGACCATGCAAAAACATCCACATATTCTTTCAATAGTTCTTCAAGTTGCGCGCGCTCATGCTCTTCAAGGGTGGACCTTGTCCTAATATCACGCAATTGGCTACTAGAATCGAGATTAATAATAATAGCTTCATCTCCATTAATTTGAACACAGTTATCTTATTTGTTATTAACCTTGTTAAGATCAATTAAGAATTGTTCATTTACAAAATCATCATCATCAAGATAATTAATGTAAGGCACAGTAAGATACCTAAAATCTTCATTTATTTCATTTTCGAGAAATATAGTGTTGAGAACCTCATCAAATGAGGTATCGATTACATTGTGAACAGAACAGGGAGGAACAACAAAAGAAGAGGCAATAGGATAACAGCTGAATTAGTTTACATTTCAGCGGGTGGAACTGGTATAACATACTAGTTGAGGAGAGATGCATCAGTAGCTTTGATCAGGAGCAATGGATCCGGTGATGTAGTGCTTGGGTAGATCATGTAGAGTGTCAGTGTCTGCAAGTTGACGAATCCTCAGAGTTACTTCCCTTCGAATCTCCGATAGCAGCTATAGTCTTCTCAATGAGTGGTTTCACATGATGTTGGGAAGGTTTGGTCCATGAGTAACTATCTTGGAAGAAGATCTCCATTTCGGGCTTCATCTTCTTGTCCACATGATCATACCATGGTTTAGGAAACCACAAAAGGGGAAATTCTCACCCTCTTTGATGAATCTTTCATTCAAGGAATCTCCTAAGACGATTTTGGCACTTTATAGCCTTCTCTTCAACCAAGGTTGGTGGAACATTTCGAGTTATTCTGATGATGGTTGATAACCTATGCCACGAGGAGGAAAGGCCTTCTTCAACACTATAGGTTCTAGTATTCCTTATTATCGTCGTCCCAGTTCAAGTTAGGGTATGAAGTGTATATTCTTAAATATTTGTATCACTTTGACATTGTCATGAGGCCTGTGCTCTGGATAGACTCTTTCTCAAAAATTATTCCCGACTCATAGGGGAAATAGTTTGAATTGGAAACCAGAAAGAAGCATATCATATGCCCCATATTGTATCTCTAGTATCGAATTACTAGTGCTTGTATTCTCAGCATTATCATCATCACCCAAGATGGTGATGACCAGCCCATTGGTGAAGAACTTTAGTTTCTAATGGAGGGAGGAAGACACACCCTTGATACTATGGAGCCATGGTCATCAGTGCAACAGGTTGAAACAAGATGGGATGTCAATGACTTGGAATTCTGTAATGGTATTTATAGGGCCAGCCCCTATTATAAGCTTTATGGGTCCCATCACTTTTTGATGAGTATTATCATAAGAACGCACCGCGGTAGAAGTTGGAGCAAGGTCAATTACTTTCAGTCCCAAGAAGTTGAGGGTTCTTAATGGGTAAACATTAAGTGTTGATCCGTTGTCAACAAGTGAAAGTGGGACGGTCTTTCCCATGACCTCAATAGAGATATTGAGAGTATGGTTGTGATTTTGACCAAACTTAGGTATTTCTTCTTCGTAGAAGGAGAGAATTCTAGTAGAAGTTAGAGAACCAACCAGATTCACTATTTCTTCTGGTATGGTAGAAGGAGGGACTGTGGGCTCGATAAGTAGTAATCAGGGAATTTTGGTGTAGTTGGGAAGACATAAAGAGTCCCCACACAGTGATTTTAGCCTAAGTTTTCTCCAATTGATCTAGGATCTTGCTCTCCTCGAGGATCATTCCATGCATAAGAAGTTTCTCAACACCTTTTACCTTAATGATTGTAACTGATTGAGGGTTTAAAACCTGATAGTGCCTCACAGATCTAGTCATATGGTTCAGAAAAGAGGGGGAAAATAGAAACCATGTTTCTTCATCTATCTCGGTCAATCAGAACTTGGATTGCATTTCAGAGATGGAAGCACTAATCTATGGTATACTCGGTATTTTGATGAAAATTACAATGGGCATCTGGTTTGAAATTTTTTAGAAGTGGGTTTGGTAATGGACGAGGGTCCAATGGATTGATAAGATTTCGGCTCAAAAGGACTTGGTAGACTTTAGAGAGGGGAGAGTCAAGCTCGGTGTATTCCTTTCTGACTGGGTTAAGGCGGCTTTCTAGTACCTATGAAGTGGAAGGCTGAGAGATGTAATTGATGGTTAAAACTGTGGTATTGGCAGGCTTCTCATACTTTCTTGGAGTGAACTGTCTGGATACTTTCTTTGGCTCAACTTTTGTCTTGACAAGAATTTCTTCAATCTCCACTCCTGCTTCTCAAAGGGATCAAAAATTGGGGTAATACTATCCTCTCATCATCACTTGGACATGTGGTAAGAAGTTCTTCTTCACAATACTGACTTGTTCTCCTTTGGAAGGCCGGTTGGTCATGGTGGCTACTTTCTCCCTCCATCTTGCTACAAAATTACTAACATTTTTCCCAAGATTTTGTTTGAGAAGTTCTAAATCACGGCGAGTAACCTCCAACTCCTCGTTGTACTTATATTATGACATGAATTCAGGGGCAACATCCTCCCAACTGTGAATTCTGGATTCTTCGAGGGATAGGAACCAACGAAGAGCGTTGTCCTTCAAATTCTATTGGAACACCTGGGTTATTATTTCCTCAGAGTCACATAAGAGTGTCATGGCTTGGTGGTAACTTCTGAGATGGACAATTAGGGGCCCACTACTCCCGAAATTCTCAATGTTAGGCATCTTTATTTTTTCTGACAGTCTTGTCTTAGGGTAGGGAGACATATGGGTGTAATCCATGTAGTTCCCAAATATTCAAACTTAGTCAACCGCTTAAGGTCCTATTTTACCTTAGTCAACTCTTATTCCTTCAGATCAATGGTCACAGGAAAGTTAGCCCCTGAATGGGAAAGATTCGACATAGGGAGTTAATCTGGTAGTAGCCCATTAGCAGGAGAGACACATGGAGCATGTTGATATTCTTCTGGGACCTAAATAGGCTCAGGTGTGGGAAAACCCATAGCACGGGGGAAGAGGACCACGGGCTCTACGAAAATAGAGACCTAGTTTCATTGCATCTCACGAACCTAGTTTCAATCTTGGCGGTACGGTGGGCTAGAACCGTAATCAAATTAGGCCTCTTATTAGGTACTTGGTTGGTGTTCTCCATGGATATCGGGTGAAAGCGAATTTCGGGCTCAGAGGAAGTAGCGAAAGAACTGATGAATTTTCGAGGTAGTTTGATGGAAGATCGAAGCCAATAAGGATCCGGGCCAAGGGTCAGGCATGCGATCGACCTTAAAGGAAAATGATTCAATTTTATTTTTGAAAGAGAAGAGAGGAAAATTTTTATTATAGGAGGAAAATGTTTTTGACAATTTCTGGAAAGGGAAGGACAAAAATATTTTTGGTATTTTTTGACAAATGGAGAAAAAGATTTCTTTTGACGTTTAGGATAAAAGGAAGGAAAGTGTTTTTTGGTATTTTGGCAAAAGAAGTAAAGAAAATATTTTTGACACTTTTGTAAGGAATGAGGAAAACTAGAGAAGGGTCTCACCATGATTATTACTATGTTTATGTTTTCACTTGTATTAGGTTTACCTAAATGCAAAAAGAAATGTCGAACGAGACCCGAGCCTGGAAAAATTGGGTTTGAAAAATATGCAAAACATGGTTTGACTTGTTGTCGAGCTTATGGGCAGGGTTCCATTTTGAAAGAGACAAAATTACGCAAAAAATTGGGTGGCATGCCGACCCATCATTTTGGCAGAGTTTCGGGTAGTGACTGGCAAACTAAATATGAGTGCCCTAGGTTTGACGCCTATATGAGGGTATGCAGTTGTTGGGTTAGTGGAAAGGTTCCCCCCTTGGCATGAATTCCAAGATATACGTCTTATATTTAGGTCAATCAGTACGTGTGGATAAGCCATTTGATATACCTGAGTATACGTGAATTGCCTCATTATATACCTCGTGGGGACAGTGCATGTGAGAGAAAATTCGATATACTCGATGTAAGTGAATGAGTTCCCTACGATATACCTCCTATCATGACTTCGGTCAAGTGGTACGATGCGGGGGGACACGTTCGATATACATCGAAGGTACTTGGACAGTGGAACGTGAGAGTCATATTTTTTAGGCTAACTACGACCTGCCGGACCAGTGCCCATCACAAAGTGACCCCCAGTTACGAGACAAAATTCGGTCAATATCCATGCTCTTTGGTGATGTAATGTGCAGAAATGCATTATTCTTTGATTAGTGGATTATGAAAAGAGTATATTTTTAAGGATGATGAGCACTATACTAATAGGGAAGAATTTACAAATATAAAAAGTAAATCTAGCATGGAGCATGAAGATTATACTAAGCATGGATATATGAGAGTGAGTGATGTGTGACTACCCATAAGTGAGTGTGTGGCAGTGAACTTAAGCATGGATCAACTACAAGTGGTGTGTGAGGAGTGACATAAGCATGAGGTAAATATATACAAGGAATAATAGAGGAGAAAAAAAGGAACATACATGTAGGTGCCTACGCACACACACAAAAAGGGATAACATCCATGCAAACAGAGTCTAGCCCTATTATGATTAACAAGTCCCTAGCGGATTCGCCACTGTGGCCATCCCCTTTTTCCTTCCCGAGGGGAGTGAAGTGAAGGTTTCATGCCCGCTTCCTCTAGGAGCACTTCGGCTATTGTCAATGTGGGCTGATGTAAATAGATGGATTCGCAAGCCTATTTTTAACAAAACGGGAAAAAAAACATGTTGTCGCCTCGAGAGAGCGGCATCAAGGACAAATTGATGCTTACGAAACCAATAGTTCAAAGGTTCGGGGGCTAAGTTACGAAATGGGAAGGTGTCAGGCACCCATCCTTCCCTTTCGATCTCTAATGGGCTTGTGTTACTATTTTCCTTACTTTCTCCGTGAAGTGTGGGTGCGTGTATACATAGATGGAGATAGGAATTGCCCAACTCATATCATGGAAAAGATAGAATGAGGCCATCCATAGGAATATTCCCATAATAATATTTAGAAAATACAATGAATACGTTTATCGAGCTATTGATCATTATACTGAAACGATAATAGTTGTTAGATAAAATGTCGATATGAATTGCAATATGATATATATGAGTAATTTATAAATAAAAAGGATGCAAATGTGAAATGGAAAAATTGGATCAAGTCTCGAGTTTTAGCCCGAAATGCCTACGTAGCCTATAAAGGCATCATAGTCCACGTAGTTCATATGCAGCGTAAGGGAAAGGTTTATCCCATAGATTCCAAACGGGAGTTTATTATATGTGTGTAAGAAAGTTATTTCAGTTTTGAGAAAATGTGATGAAGAATCCGGTTAGAATTTATAGGTGTAACCCTCTTTTTCTTTGTTTTGGTTTTTTTTATAAAAAATAAAGTGTGTAATACAAATAATAAAGATGAGGTGTTAATGTGTATGAACCAAAGTAAAAACTAGATTAAGAATTTATGTAACTAATACAAAAATAAAGAAATTTAAAGACAGAGGAGAATATTTGGACCTTCTTTGGAGAATTGAGACTTGATCTTCATCCTTGATGAGCTCCCTTAAATATTGAGTCTAATGTTGAATGATAGAGAATGGGATTTTTCTAAATTGGGTATGAAAATTATGGGAATGAAATATAGAAAGGAATTTCACACAAGGAAACTTTGTTGATTGTAAAAGAATGTTGTTAAGATCACGGATATTGATGGGTCTGAGGTGTCCTGAGAGTGAGCTCATGCCCTCATTTTGTAGTGTGGGGGACTGCCGATCGCCATACCCCTAGTCCTTCTAATTGGCAGGTAACCCTAGACACACTACCGATAAGTAGGGAAATGGACCTTCCAATCGGCAGTCTCGTGCAGATTTTTCAGAAAAATGGTCGTAGAATGCAATCTGTAAATCTAAATCGCGTGCAGGGCATATCATTAAAAAGGTGATTCATACCTTTAAGAGTCCTTTGGGATGCTCCCAGGTTTGGGAGTTGACTTTGGGTTAAATGGGGCTCGAAAGCGCCCGTTAGTCCTTTGGACTAAAGATTGTTAGACGATAATGGATCGTTCGTCAAAACCATAAGTCAGAATCACACACAAGGTAGACCGTTAGAAAGTTTATGCGAGGCACTTTGATATTCCAATCAGCTTTACTTGGTTTGGAGAGCTGACTTGGGTCAACGGGGGCCCGAAGGCACCCGATGACCTTTCGGAGTAAAACGGGTCATTCGTCCAAATAGTAAGACTTATTTACGCACGGGATGGACCGTTGGAAAAGGTATTCAGTTCCCTTCAAAGATTTATTCAGTATCATTCCAGCTGAATAGTTGACCCTTGTCAAACGGATCCTACGAGCGCACGGTGGCCTCCGGATCATTTTTTGAGGGAAAATGGATCGTTCTTCCAATTGATTATGCCATTTCGTGCATCAAGTGGACCATTAGAAAGGGGTTTCAATGCCCTTTGAGTATTCATTGATATTTATCTCTTACGATGAAGTTTATTGGGGTTAAATTGGGGAGCAGGAGCCCCCGGTGGCCTCCAGATTGATTTTTCGTTGTAAAATGGTTCATTCGTCCTAACTGTTATGTCAATTTGTGCATAGGGTAGAATGTTGGAATGGGGATTTAGAGACCTTCAAAGATTCATTAATTTTTTTCTCTGACGATAAAGTTGACCAGAGTCAAACATGGCTCGGCATTTCTCGATGGCCTCTAAATCCATACTCGGAGTATGACCTTGGGTGTGTAGTGAAATGGGGAGATGCTAGGGACCTGAGGAAAAACTTAGGGGGTCCTACACTACACCAAATACTATGAATGGTCACGCCCAGGTGGTCATGGCCTAAGTTCGCGACCAGCTGGTCGTGGACATGGGCCGTGACCATCTTAATTTTTGGCGTGACCATATTTATTACCACACTTAGTCATGGCTGCTCTGGAAGTGGTCACGGACCAAATACCTGATCATTGGGGGTCACGGCCCAAGTCCGTGACCAGGGCGTGACGAACTTGGCGCCAAATTCGCGCCAAAATTCCCTCCAAGCTTGGTCCCAGATGGGTTACGAACTTGGACAGCGACCATAGGCATGATGAAGCACAAAATATACACAGATTGGGTCACGAGTGAGGGCCGTGACCATTTCTTGGTCTGAGTCATGGTTATGGGCCGCGATCGTCCTTCATTCCAGCAGTGGTTTTGATGGAGAAATGGTCGCGCATGGTATGTCACGGCCTAGAGTCGTGACCAGGTTAAATCGAGCAAGGTTACCCCCATTTATTTTTCACGAATGGTGGGTCACGGCTCTAGGCCGTGACTAGGTTTAGAACTTTAAAAAAAGGACCCGCTAAAAATCATTTATGTCTAACGAATTCTTTCTCAAGGCTTGTGCGATTTCATTTCGATTTGTGCAATTTCATTTTGATTTCATCTCATTTCTAAAACCTTAATTTATGTGCGTGTGTATATACGTGTGTGTGTATATGTGTGTGTGGGTGTATAGATTTATGTTTATAAGTGTGTGTATGCATAGATTTGTGTGTATATGTGTGTTAATGTGTGTTTAACAATGAACGAATAAACTGTTTTTATGTCAATATACTGTAGATTTTATGTACGTGTATGAATAAATTGTATGAGTCTGTATGTATAGATTTATGTCAAAAAAATATTTGGGTTTAAGTAAACCCTAGATTGTATGTGTGTGTATGTATAGATTATGTCAATAAACCCTAAATTGTATGTGTGTGTATTTTTTTTGACAAAATATTATTCAAAACACAAGACATTATATTTTTTTTGACAATATTATTCAAAATCCTAGACATTATATTTTTTTTTACAAAATATTATTCAAAACCCTAGACATTATATTTTTTTTGACAAAATATTATTAAATGCATTCTTAATAAATAAAAAAATTACATCTACCTTGTCGGGATTTTATTGGGGATTATATGTATGCCATTATATTATATTGGGCGTTATATGCATGTCGTGATTTTTTTAACTACAATATGTGTGTAAGTACTAAAATATTTGATTTTTTACATCTATATTCTGCAATAGTGTTTATGCATTGGTTGTTTGTTTGCACTACAGTATGTGTGTAAGTACAGTGTGTGTTTCTATTGATTTCGCAGTTTGTATGTTTATTGAATAGATAATACACATATACTTTTAAACTCTCTCATAATAAACCTTAAAAAACGTGTTATAAATAATTACGGCAGGTTATTGTTGGGATTTCACATCGAAGAGATCCAAAATGCAAGGGGTTAAGAGAAGGGTAGTGATGAATCAAAACCTTAATCAAACTAATATAACCTTATACGTCATATGTTTGAATTAATAGTTATTAATTAATTAATTAATTAGAGCCCTTAATAGTAAGACTCGTATTCACGCCCTCTTATACTTTTCTCAGGAAAATTGATGCACGGTGATAATTATTGTCAACAAGAGTGGGAGAGGTTGCAATTAGACTGCACACATAACTCTTTTACTAGTGCCGCCATATAGAGGGTACTCCTTTTTATAGGTATGAAAATAAAAAAGATCGAACAATTTAACTATCTTGTAAATCGTGGATTTGATCTCCAGCAAGATTACTTATTCGATCGTATTCTATTTTCTCTACCAGAAAATTGGGATGACGTTATACAAAATATATTTCACACACATAATCCCGACATACCCCTGACCTTGGTTACGTTGTTGGAGAAGGCTAACAAAAATCCATCCGTCATGGATACAACTGTGTACAGAGAGTATTGACATAGATTGTGATGTCTCGCGCCACATGCACGTAAAATTGAATCTTGCCAAAAAGTTGAGAAATATGGGATTCCGAGTTCATGTCATGGATATCTACACATAAATATTATATACCATTCCTCCTAGTTATCCACGTGTAAAAATTCATAGGTTCTTAAAAAACAATACCGAATGGATGGAGATTAGACACACTGAACTTATTCTAAAGTCTTACTCTGAAAAGGTATCTATCTATCTATCTATATATCTATATATAGTCATAATCTTGATTAATGCGCTATAATTTCATATTATTATAATTATTTAATCACTTATAGTTTTTCATTTTTGTAGATAATGTTGAGAGGAAACAACCCAATGGTACCAACTGCCGAGGTGACATCACAATGAGGCTCACCATCTCGTGCAAAACCCGAATTCTCAACACCAATGGCTGAGCAAATCACAACTCCACCAATGGTACACTCCTCACCAAATCCAACTCCAAGTTCTCCTACACCCTAATCTATCACTCCCGTTGCTCCAATGCCCCCATTCAGCACTCCCGATGCCTCCTACTCAAATGAAAAGAATCCCATTGGGTTCTCCCTACTCGGGAATAACTCGACAGGTGATAGAAATGACATGCTAAACTTTAAAGCCCGGTGTTTGTCACTGGGAAAAATGAATATGGGAATTAGTGGACCAGACAATTGGAACCATGTTGATCAAGCTGTCAAAGATGACATACATGATCAACTCTGCAAGCATTTCTCATTTCCTGACCGTTCCAAGAATACGGTTCTATCTCGGGTTGCTGAAGGATTGAGGACATACAGGAGAAACCTTCGGAAGAAACATTTCCTAAAATAGGCAACGAGATCAGATATTTTGGCTTTGAAAGAGAGAGTGCCTCCTAATGTTGAAATGCCATTGGAGCAGTGGAATAATTTTTTGGAGAATGAGGCGAAGCAGGAAAAGTTGGTACAGAGGGATCAAAATTTAAAAAAAAGCAGGGCATAAAAAACTGATATCCTTAGGCTGGGATCCAAATCATTTGAGGATTTGAAGAATGAATGGGATAGTAGGACAAAGGATGGTCCAGATGTTGATAAAAACCCAAATCGGTCCAACTTATTCCTTCATGCTCGATAGGACAAAGATAATAAATTCCCGTTGCACATGGCTAAGACGCTGGAATCAATAGAGGCCATCAGGATTCAATCCGATTTGAGCCCTAACGATGACTTTGACCTTGAAAATGATGCCCTGACCCAGAACTTTGGAAAGGACAAAAGGGGGAGGACGAGAGGTGTTGGCTCACATATGCCAAAAACAAAACTTCAACACACTGCACCTCTTGTGGACGAGCATTCTTCGGTCAAGAATTGTATCTCATACCAAAAGGAGCACCAGTTGAAGATCGATGGGGATGTCCATGAGATTAAAAATACCCTAGGATTATTGACGAATCAAATTGGGAAACTTGTGAACTTTTTTGAAATTAATAGGCCCCCAATGCCTCCTCAAGGTTACCCCTACCCAACAACTACTCAATGATTCGCATATCCTTCCCCTCCAACATTCCCCTCCCAAATGCCTCCTCCTCCAGCATTCCCCTCTCAAATGTCTCATCCTCTAACATTCCCCTCCCCTGCAATTTTTCCAGTCACGGGACTTGGATCATCGTCAACAACTCACGGTGACTATGGCGAAGATTACAATATCAAGGACATGAGCAATACGAGGTTTGTTGGCATGTTCACAATAATCTCCATAGTTTTCAGAACTCCAATACATGGCTAACCTTTAGAGAAGGGTGAGGCTCAAATAATGGTCGATGAAATATACAACGACTGCGGAGATGTACATGTGTACGTTAACAGCGGGGAAAGGATGGAATTGAGGAATTATGCAAAATCTTTATTTCTTGGCCAGTTTATCTGTTGGCCAAGATGTAATAATATTTTTCTTTCATTTCAGTTGTAATATTGTTTTTTGTTTTAGTTGTAAGAATATTAGTTTTGCTTCAGTTGCAATGATATTTTTTTGTTTTAATTGTAAGAATATTGGGGTTTTTTCCGGTTGTAATGATATTTTTGTTTCATTCGTAAGAATATTCTTTTTTTTCATTTGTAATAATATTTTTTAACCTATTACCACGGGACTGGAATTTGAAGATCAATACATGGATTTCCCAAAATACAAAGAGTGGATGGTAGAGACTAACCGATATTAAATAATCATGTAAAAGGCGTTTATGAATTTATTAAATATATTCAAAAAATCTTTAAAGTGGCAAGATTCCGTGTCCGTGCACTCATTGTATTAACGGAAAATATAAGTCATTGGAAGATGTTGAGTTGCATTTACTAAAGTGGGGGATCTGTCAAGACTATAAAATATGGACATACCATGGTGAAAAAGTTATACCTTATGTTACGAAAGAATTATCGACACCCGATCGCATAACGGAACCCCAACGACTAGTAGTGGTACATGATTCACCAACACATCGTCCATTGACCGACTTAATTGATGATGCTTACAGACTCCACAACCATCAAAACCACCAACCTATGGATACAAATAATGCGCATTATGACCAAGA
The DNA here is from genome assembly GCA_949130495.1 of Sambucus nigra. Taxonomy (NCBI): domain Eukaryota; kingdom Viridiplantae; phylum Streptophyta; class Magnoliopsida; order Dipsacales; family Adoxaceae; genus Sambucus; species Sambucus nigra. The sequence goes on along the minus strand of OX422210.1, from coordinate 341,691,479 downwards.
AAATGAACAAATTGATGTTGAATTACTAGGAGATCGAGAATACATACGGTTGAAAGTCGATGCGACTAGACTATTATATAAATAATGCTATAAAGATCACTCGGTATTATTTGTAATGTTTGGTTTGCATAATTTGAAGAGTCAATTTAGTTTGTTTGGGAACAGCATAATCGGAATTCTTAAGTGGGTTAAATAAATTCTCCCAAAAGAGAACACATTACCAGATAATTATCCTACCATGAAGAAGATTTTGAAGGGTCGATTTGAAATACAAATCTATTCATGCTTGCAAGTATGATTGCATCTTGTACCGAAACAAGCACGAAGAGAAGGATGAATGTCATGTATGCAGTGAGCCTAGATATGTGGTTTGTGAGAATGGAAAGGACAAACATGCAAAAAATCGCAAGTGCTTGCAAGTCCCACAAAAGGTTTGAAAGTATTTTCCACTTGGGCCATGGTTAAAATGGTTTTTTACTGGACAGTGGATAGTGAAGGTCATGAAATGGCATGCTCGATGCGAGATGGGTGGGAATTTTATGCGTCATCCAGTTAATTCACTCATTTGGAAAATTTCAAATGCACAACACCATGAATTTTCAAAAGAACTGCACAATGTTTGTCTTGCAATATCAACCAATTGGTTTAACCCTTTCGGTAATTTAAGTCATAGTCAGAGTTGTTATCCAGTTTTCATGGCGTCTTTACGTCTCCCTCTGATATTATGAATGAGAAAGGAGTTCCCACTGTTATCTTTGTTGGTACCCGGGCTAAAGGCTCCCAATGATGACATTGATATATTCTTAGCACCATTAATCGAAGAACTTAAAGAGTTGTGGGATAAAGGCGTGATGGAATTCGATTCTCATAAGGGTGAAGAGTTCACACTTAAATTAATGGTGATGTGGGCGATCCATGACCTTTCTACTTACGGGACCTTGTCCGGTTGTAATGTTCATGGTTATTATGGATGTCCAATATATAGGGAGGAAACTGTAGCCTGTTGGTTAAAACCTAGTGGTAAGATGAGTTACACAAGTCATCGTAGATTTCTATCGACCAATCACCCTTTTAGGAACGATAAGTCTAACTTTTTTCCTGTCGGTCACGAGTGCAGAACGGCACCTGTTCGGCTTTTTGGTCATCAAATTGAGGATAAGGCGGTGGCTGTGACTGCGGGGAATAGGTATGTAGGCAAACACCTTCAGTTTTTAAACCTGAAGCATAAATCTAGGGGGGATCCGAACGACCCTAGTAAAGTGAAGCCATGGTCAAAGCTATTAATATTTTTTATTTTTTAGTATTAGAAATATCATCATGTATGGCATATAATTGATGTGATGCACACATAGATGAATGTTACAGAACATTTGATAGGAACATGTTTGGGTGGATCTCATTCCAAAGATGTAGAGCGGTCCCGTCGAGATCACGGGACTCCCAATTTGAGAATACGATGATAATTTGAAAATATCTAGACTTAGGCTTAAAACATGGCGTTAGAGGGGGAAAGCCCGAAACACCCCCGTATAGGCCCGCGAGAGGCACCTACACCACGCACAAGACCAATGTAACACGTAGGAACTGAATGCGTGATCACGGGACTCCCAGTTTAATAATACAATGATAATTTGAAAATATGAGGACTTAGGATTAAAATCATGGCGTTAGATGGCCAAAACTCGAAACGGTCCCCGTATGGCCCCATGAGAGGCAACAAAACCCCGCACGGGACCAATGTAACTCGTAGGAACTGGCCACGCGATCATGGTACTCTCGGCTTGAGAATACGATGATAATTTGAAAATATCTAGACCTAGGATAAAAACTTGGCGTCAAAGTGAGAAAACTCGAAATAGCCCCCAAGCGGCCCTGTGAGAGGCACCAACACCTCGCACGGGATCAATGTAACTCGTAGGAAATGATCGCGCGATCATTGTACTTTCGGTTTGAGAATACAACGATAACTTGAAAATATCTATACTTAGGCTTAAAACTAGGCATCAGAGGGTGAAAACTCGAAACAACCCCCAAGCGGCCACATGAGAGGCACTGTCACCTCGCACAGAACCAATGTAACTTGTAAGAACTAACTGCCTGGTCATGGGGCTTCAATTTTGTGAATACGACAATAATTTGAAAATTTCTAGACTTAGGCTTAAAAACATGGTGTCAGGGGGCGAGAACCCGAAATAACCCCCGAACAGCCCCATGAGAGACACCGACACCTCGTATAGGTCCAATGTAACTCATAGGAACTGACCGCGTGGTCACGAGACTCTCGATTTGAGAATATGGTGATAATTTGAAAATATTTGGACGGAGCCTTAAAAATATGGCGCTAGAGGGGGAACCCCAAAACAACCGCCAAATGGCCCCATGAGATGCGCCGACACCTCGCACAGGACCAATGTAACTCGTAGGAACTGACCGCATGGTCACGGGACTCCCGATTTGAGAATACGATGATAATTTGAAAATATCTAGACATAAACTTAAAAACATGGCGTTAGAGGGGGAAAGCCCCAAACCTAACGACCCCGTGAGAGGTATCGACACCTCGCACTAGACCAAAGTAACTCATAGGAACTGATCGCGCGATCACGGTACTCTCGATTTGAGAATACGAGGATAATTTGTAAATATATAGACTTAGGCTTAAAAACATGGCGTTAGAGGGTGAAAACTCGAAATATCTCTCGTATAGGCCCGTGAGAGGCACCAACACCTCGCACGGGACCAATTAAACTCGTAGGAACTGATTGCGTTATCACGAGACTCCTGATTTTAGAATACGATAATTATTTGAAAATATGAGGACTTAGGATTACAAACATGGCGTTAGATGGAAAAAAAATCAAAATGGCCCCCATATGGCCCCATGAGAGGCAGAACACCTCGCACGGGACCAATGTAACCCGTCGAAACTGACCGCGGGATCACGGTACTCCTGGTTTGAGAATACGATGATAATTTAAAAATATCTAGACTTAGGCTTAAAACTTGGTGTCAGAGTAGGAAAACTCGAAACAGCCCCCAAGCGGCCTCGTGAGAGGCACCGACACCTCGCACGGGACCAATGTAACTCATATGAACTGACCTCCTAGTCACGGGGCTCTCGGTTTGAGAATACGATGATACTTTGAAAATTTCTAGACTTAGGCTTAATTTGAATAAGATTTTTGATAATTTGAATAAGATTTTTGTAAAACTACTTGGTTATTGATATCACTTTTTTTTGTATCCTATCATTTGCGGGAAAACATTGTATCGTTTGCTTTTTTGTAAGTGGAACAAATGAAGGAGGCAATGGTTCACAACATGAAGTTTTTTTATATAATGTACTGGATTCAGGATTGTGTTTTCTATGTGTTACAGCCGTGCGGGATTTTATTGTTTTATTGTTTAATCGTATGGTCGTGTGGGCTTTTATAATTTGATTGTTAAATTTTATGGTCGTACAGGCTTTATAATAACCAGGTTTTATATTAACAGGGTTTGCACTGTCCAGAAAACAGAGGAAAATCTGCCCAATTTTTTTTGGTCTGTGAATTATTAAGACGTGTAATATTTTTAACTTTGTATATATATTAGTTTATTAACAACGTTCTCGATTCGCAATTTGTGATTTTTTTATCATTTTCCCAATAATAAATATTTGTAAAACCTCGTACGCGTCCAACGATACACGTAGCAACCGACCGTACAGTCGCAGGACCCCCAATTTTAGGGTTAGATAAAAAAAACATGTTTTCAATTATAGTTAAATATGGCCATGGACTTTGTCCATGCCCATTTCTATTTTTTCCATCGCGCATAAAAATGATCGCGGCCAAAGTCCATGACCCCCAACTGTGATGAAAAATGGTCGCGGCCAAAGTCCGTGACCCACACCGCGACAAAAAAAATGGAAAATAATTGGTCACGGCTAAAGTCCGTGACCCACACCGCGACAAAAAAAATGGAAAAAATTGGTCCCGACTAAAGTTCATGACCCACACCGCGATAAAAATGGAAAAAATGGTCGTGGTATGGGTCACGGGCTTTGTTCGCGACCATTTTTTTACTTTTTTTTTGTCGGGCTGCGGGTCACAGACTTTGGCCGCAACAATTTTTCACGGTTGTGGGTATTGGACTTTGATCGCAACCTTTTTTTCCTTTTTTTCTTCACGATGTGGGTCAAGGACTTTGGCCGCGATCAATTTTTGTCACAGTTGGGGGTCACGGACTTTGATCTCGACCATTTTATACCCATCGTGGTGTGGGTCATGGACCTAGTCTGCGACCATCTTCTGTGACCCCCAGATTGGTCGCGGACTTGGGTCGCGACCCCCGAAATTGGTCGCGCCCGAAATGGTCATGACCCAAGCCCGTGACCCACAGTCTTGGTCAGGAATTTTGGCCATGATCGTTCATCAGCTTTGGTGTAGTGCTAGAATGTGGTATCTATAGAAGGCGAGATATGCATTTTAATTTCAAAGTCAAATAAGGTGAAACACAAGTTTTCATTACAAGCATCAAATAAAAATGTTCCTTACAACTTAAGTCAAAAATATTCAACACAAACTAAGAAGATCAAGCCAGAGGGACATCCTTAGCTACAACATCCTAAGTTAGAGTAGTAGCAGGAGCATAAATAATGGAAGTATCCTCAATGGGGAGAAGAGAAGTCTCATCGATAGGGACCCATCCAACTTCATCAGTTTGATCAGCTTTAGATGCGAACTCCTCCACCTCGAACTATTTAGAAGCAAGGAGCGTGTCCCTACATCATCACCTTCCCATTTCTTGACTTATGTAGATATGTTAAGGTAATTTTTCATAAACCTTTTCTTTAATTCTTCATAACTGTCCACATTATAGTCAGCTGAGGACTTGTACTTTTCCATTGCTATCTCCTCTGCCCTTGTCAAAGACTTCTCAACCTTCATAAGCTTCTTATCCATGTCCAAGTCTTAGTTAGACACCTCTAGGTTATCATTAGCCTTCTTTAAGGCCTTCTTAAAGCTCTTAAGCTTGATAGCATAAGTGTTGGTCTGGTCCCTCAATTTGCAAGTCCCCTCCTGGGCTTGGCTAAGAGATGGCGTCTTAGCAATGACCTCCTCATCATTCTGCTCATCTTAGTTCAGGTTTTTTTTAGATTGTCCACTATCTCTTGTAGGCTACTATTTAGCCCAGTATTCTCTTTAGTCAGCGCCTCTGTGGCATTCCTTTTATCCTCATATGCCACATGATTGGTGACAACCTTATCACTCAAAATGGTGGTGTCCATAGAGCTCAGTCAACAAAATAAGGAGTTAAAAAGTGATAAAATAAGGAACGCGCTAGACAAAAACAAGTTTGTTAAACGTACCACTATAAGTTGATGCTAGGTTGTCCTCCATAGAGCATCCAAACCATAGTCCGTCAAAAACTTAAAATATTTTCTATAACCATGATAGCCATAAAGATCAGTGGAATTATTCATATATTGATAGATGGAATCAAGATCCTTTTTGAGATATCATAAAGTCACCAAGTAGGCGGGGTCAAATTTAAGATCTTCAATCTCCCCATAATGTGAGGCCAAACATTGTCCTCGAAATAGACGATGAGATGATCGACCTTCAATCGACACTCTCTTAATAATGCTTTCAACTCTTGGAACCTTGGGATCACTTTAAGACTTTAGGTTTTCAAGTGGTCTTTATCCTTTACTACATCAGGGATGGGAGATATGGGGACTTTCCCTTTATCATTGGCCCTTGCGATAGACTCAGCCTTCGCTTTAGTTATTCGTCGAGCATCAAATGCAACATGCTTTCTCTCATCAACATCATCTCTTTTGAGGGAATCCACCTTTTTCTTGGCCTTAGCCTCAACACCGGCCTTTCTTTTCAGCTCGGCCTCTATTTCCTATGATGAGCCTGGTCCAATTGAGTTCGATCAATATATTTGGGGGCCATTCCGAATGAAGACTCAGAAGATTTCTCTAAAGAAGTGAGAGAAGGGACTGCACAAATGAATATTTAGCAAAGTACTAAAAACATATTAAGGAATAATAAAAAATTATTACCTATCTCAGCTTCATCCTCAACATTGTGCGCAGGTTAAGTCTCTAAATTTGTCTCAAATAACACTCCTTCCTCCAAGGGTACTGCTAACTTCATGAGAGGAACTCAACATAGAGGGGTATAGTATTCATCCCCTATGAATTTGGAAATAAAGAATAAATCCTCAAATGTGGGGGCTTAGGTATGAAGTAAGCCTTAATCAGGTCTTGTATTGTAGTTTGAATCTTTAGAGCCTTATTCATTAGAACGATCAGCAAAGACATCGGAACAATATGACTAAAAAAGAGGTAGAATGTAAGAAAATTCAAAAAGTTTACCTATTTTGTTCATCCCATTCCACTCACGTGGAACCTTATAAGACCTATCATTCTCATGGCTCCTGAACTCCCAGACACCCTTCATAAACACAAATTGACCCTTTTAACTATGATTACTAGTCTGGATAACCTTAACCATTCTCAGGTGTGAACTCCTGGGAGAAAAATAATAGTAACCTGGGGCATTAGCATTGTCCTTCAGGCCATGAACATATTTAAATATGTCTGAAGTAAGGTCAACCCCACTTTGTCTCTTCTAGAACATCAAATCTCCTAGTATAGTCATGTAAGCATTGGGGGGATCTAGGTAAGGGTGAGACCATACCCATTCAGAATGGACCTATTAACAGGGTGTAAAGGTAAGATGATTTCGACTTGAAATAACCATAAGGCAAGGAAAAATTCATCCGAGCAGGAGGTGTTATAAACTTTCCCCTCACTAGTAGATAACCTAGTGGAGATGTTAATGGAATATTGTATTTGTCCCTCAAGTTGTCCAATTCATCCTCTAATACATCACATGCATACCACCTAGCATATGTAGTTAAGGGGTCATAAGATTTCGAAGAGTCCCCTGAAGTACTCTCCTCATTAGCTAGTTCTTCATTAATTGGTTCCTCGAAAGGAAGAAAGGAAGGGATAGGCCTCACAGACGTTGCTCCATCAGATATAGCTCTTTCAGGAGAATAGTCCAAACATACGGTAGACATTGAAAAGGTCTTTACCAAATTCTCAATATCCTTCTTCTACCCTGTGTTTTTTCCTCTGATCGATTAAATTTAGGACCCTCAAATGCTACTTCAGTCGGTAATGGGTAATAACCACCAAAATAAGTTGCCCTAGGGGTATAATTCGAGTGCCCAGGCTCGTCTTTAGGGAGGATAATTTATAGGCGTTTTGGAAATCTCCTCATGAGGATACCTGGACAATCAACCTCATACTCAAATAAATACTTTATGCATTTATGCACGTGAGGTTTGTAACTCATTAACACATGACAAAATCAGGGTATTTTAAGGTTTGGTGGCTATAGGAATGATAAATTCAGGGTTTTATACAAATATCAAAACCTAAAAAAGCTCTAAATATGGTGTGATCTTAAGCCAACCAACTGAATGGACACCTAAATGATTAACCTTGTAAAATTAACACCAAATATATTTCGATTCAATAACAGAAGAAGAATGAACAAAAATAACTACGAAGAACTTGCAGAAGATGGAAGAAAACCTTAAATACTTGGAGATTAATACGTTAAATATCTTAAAATTCTAAGTAGGGTTGAAGAAATATGGTAGAAGGTAGGAACTTCAACATAAATGGAGGGAACTGGTCGGAGATGAAGAAGTTATTAAGGTTGGTCGATCTATCTCTCTCTCTAAAACACTTAAAAGATTTGAAACATTATGGGAGTTCAAGCAATGGTGGTTTCATGCCTCATTTACTTTCCTTTTGGTGCAAAGTTCATATAATCATGAAATGTGATGTCATCTTGAAAAGAAAACTAGCCCATGAACTATAAAGAACATCAATGCACGTTATCCCATATGCGCATGATGATTACCTCAAGGGTTGGTCAAAGTCATTTGACACATGTCAGTCCACTATCAAAACCAAAATGTTACAAGTGTTTTTGCTCAGCTCGGCCCGAGAAAAATTTAAAGACGACCACATCCTACTTTTAAATACTCCATCCACTCACTTCACTTAGGAATTGCTCTGAAGATCTAATACTCAAGAGGCCTTATAATTTGCTCCAATCATGAATGATGTCTTGGGAGATTTTGTTATGCCCAAACTATGGAACAACTTGTAGGTCAACTCTGAAGATGACGTGTGTCCCAATTAGTGGCAGATAATATGGTTAGATTGACCCGGCATCTGATTGGCTATATATAACAAGGTACGCTCATGTATAAAGGTGTTCGGCCTTATCATATTCTTACCTATTTGAATTGTTACTTAACACCGTTAAGGTCAGCGTGAGCCAAATGATAAGGTAATGTCAACGACATTAACTAGGCACGCGTGTGGGACATATATTCTTCTATTCCTCTATTATTGGAAGAAAACATGGGTTTTATTTATCCTCTCCCCAATTCATGTAAAAGTGTACCTGCCTCACCTATAAAGGCATATCACCAATCACACTACATTTTTTTATCTCCATTAATAACATATATAAATATAAAATGCAATCCCTTGGAGGATAAATACCTATTGTTATGTTGTTCATTTCGAGAGTGAATAATAGATCTTATAATATCCATTAATCCATGGATTTTGTCCATTGAATAAGCATTTGTCATCATTACACTTGTGGGCATAGGTACTGATTTGAATCGAACCACGTAAACTTGGTTTCCATCTTATTTCATTTATCTTTTTTCTAGAATACATACTCTAGATTAGTATAACTTAGATATATATTTATTTAACTGTTATGGTTTAATATTGTTGTACTTAAGCTAAGGCCCTGATTCAACACCAATTTTAGATAATAACATTGTTGTTTGGGCAAACTTTTTTAGGAAACTTTGATGTTTGTGGGTTTCATCCTTGAAAACCCTCGCGAAACAACACTCGTCCACTCGAGTAACCTAGGGGTTTAACAGCTTATTGGATACTCTAAATGTAATCGTTCTCCAACGAAAGTGGCTGATATATCTATTCTTCTGACCTATTTTTGTTATCTCTTGTTGATGGATATTTTTGTTTTGTTTCATCACTAGGAACTAGCAATATCTAAGTTATGGGGTGTGACTCATCATGAATATTATATATTTTCTCCCTTTATTATTATCCATTCTATCACTTTTGTCTCTATTTTTTCCTACTTTTATGCTCATATATTGGTTAACCTTTATATATGTGTTGTGTAAGGTTTATCTAAGTTTTGTAGGTACTTGAATGCTAAACAGATCAATTAATCTCATTTTAACAAAGTTATGCCGTAAGATGAAACTGTGGAGGATTTTCGTAATTTCAAACTTCAGAATTTATATGTGTAGAATATATGGTTTTGTATCTCGTCGAATTAGCTTCGTGTGGCCACCGATCATGTGTCATTTTGAGTTCAGATGAAGAAGTTATGTTGATTACCGTCGATGAAATTTACAAAGGGAATCGATTCTCACTTTTTAAGAATCAATTCTCACTCTTTTCCATCTATAGGTGTTGAAAAGAGTTTGTGAAGGGAATGAATTTTCAATTTTTGAGAATGAATTCTCAGTCTTTCACAACTCTTTATCTGTGATGAATTTTATAACGAGAATCGATCCTTAGTTTTTTAGAATCGATTCTCACCACCAGAAATTATATATTTCAAGATTTTTGATTTGTTTTCCTTTGTTTCATACTCATACTATAAATTGTAAGTGGAGTTTATTTTAGATTGAATATTTCATTTTTCATTAGCTTTACTTAGGATTTAATCAGTGTTTGGGAGCTCTTACCTCCTTTCTCTCTCCCACGATATGTTGTTTAAGAGTACTATTTATCATCTTCTCCATATATATTAGTTGTAATTCTTGGCTTTGTTGCTTTGTTAGATATTTGCTTTCAATAATTTCTTGCTTTCTTTATTAATTTGATTTAAAAACATATCATTTACAATGCTTTGTAGATAATTTAGTTTAGGTTGAGAGGATTGAACTCGCCTTGGATTAATGGGGTGCTTTGCTTTGGTGATGGATTAGACGAGCTTGAATGGGTTAGGTTGTTCTTAATTTTATGCCTAGAAGATTTAATGGTGTATATCATCTTTGAGTCATATTTATGACCTTGCAAATGTAATTAAGCTGAAGTGAGGGATATTATTCTCAATCTATACTTTTTACTCATTTTGTTAATATTAGTTTAAATAAATGCCTAGAATAGTACCTTACAAAAATATCACGTTTTATAATTTACTCATAAATAATAAATCAATTAACGTCTAACAACATTCTCAGTGGATTAGATACCCATACTTGCTGCTATACTCCCATAAACTATGTAGTAATAGTTTAGGTTTTTGCATTTGTGGTGGGAGCTAATAACAACGATGAAGCATACCTTACACGAATGCTTCAGTTCAAATTCTACATAAATCAATACTACTGATCTCGATTGAGCGCAACATTTACCATGATAACCTTCCCTTCTTCCAAGTGTACATATTTCTTAGAAAAATTATGATTTTTCTCTCCCAACTTGAGTAAATCAGAACTTAAAGTCTCGTAACTAGTGGTTATGGTATCACGACTCTAGTTCAAGGCCTCATTAGTAAAAATGTTCTTACTTGTTGATTCTTGATTCTTGCTTCTTACTTCTTACTTCAATACCATAACTAGTGGTTATGGTATTCTCCTTCTTACTTGTAAAGGTCCAGTAGATACAACCTGGGATAGAAGGTGTAAACAAGTTGATTCTTGCAATCCACAATCTTCTCTAACGACTCCAGTTGGGCCTTCGGATGATCCTTTTCATCCCTTATTGCCTCAAGAATCATCCTCTGGTTGTCAAAGACAGTCTTCAACTCCATTTTATACCTCTCCCAACCATTAGAAAATGAAAGGGACTTCTTCCAAGCTTATTACTCCTCCAAACAAGAGTCCATAAGATCCCCACCAAGGTATGAGCCTATAATACAACCAAAATATGAGATAAGTTAGCATACTGAAGTACAAAAAATAGCTATGGGAATGTATTGAAAATGGGAAGCATTTACCCATCCAAGTATATGAATGAACTCCTTGGCATTTGCCTTCACCCTTAACCTTGAAACGTATCCACCATAAGGAGGTAGTTCACCTTCACCAAGGCCATCATGGAATCCTTAGTAAACACATAAGATTTTTGGATCCCGAGGCCTGAGGGTGTTGTATGAGTAAAGGTTGTCGAGATAATTGTTAGGATAATGAGTTTCCCCTGACCCTCATATTTTCACAAACCCTTTTCAAGGGTATCATGGACTTTCTCCAGATACATGACCTCCTTATCCTTATGGACAAAAGTCTGAATATCCACCTTAATGGTTTCAGAGGTCTTAGTATGGGAATTAAAGACCATGGTGTTAACCTTTAAAGATCAAATAAGAGGATTAAACTCCCCACTTTATTGTTCCTTTGAGACCACGGGATGTAAGCCCCTTAAAATAGAGGATGCACCTTATACAGATTCAAAGGATCCACCAACCTCCTTCTTCTCTCTCAAATGAGGTTGGATTTTTGATTACCCAGCATTAGGTACTTCATTAGTATTAGGGATTGGTATGTTGGTACCAAACACCTTGGCCTCTAGAATAATGACCCCAACATGTATTTATCCTTTCTCCTTACCCTTGGTATGGTCCTCCAAATAGTGACTCATCCTTTCTCGTTTAGGTGGGGAGTTATCTTCCTTGTTATGGAAGGGGAGAGTATCTCCTGCTCAATTATATGCCTAGCCTCTTTTTTTTCAAACTTTTGCCCACCGCTAGAACTGTGAAAAGGGACATCAAAGTTAGTACAACAAATAATGTAATATAAAAGAAATTAGAGGTCAAATGAGCAATATTACCTAGGCCAGACTCTGGCAGGCTTATATGGGCTACTAGGTTGACAACAATCATATCATCGAAATCCATAGGATTAATACTGGCATCTGGGACCTCAACTTAGAGAGAAACCTTTTTTAGAAGAACTAGATCCTTCGGGCACCTAAACGATCTTGACTAAGGCAAACATATCAACCTATGAGGTTCTAACTAAGGGGACTATCTTGTAAATGTTGGGGTCAGGCCCCAACTTGGCCTTAAAGAGTTTGGTTGGCATCACAAGAATGTCAAATCGATTTTTTATCCATTTCTTTACCTTTTTTATCCTCGAAAACTCATTGTCAATCGAAGGCAAGTTCTTAATCACCAAGGGCTTGCTCCAGATATTAGGGATACCTGCCCCAAGGTAATTTTTAATGCCCAATTACCCTTCAAAAAGAGGAATCTATTCTTTTAAATTTTGGGGGAGGGGTATTATTATTGTATTTTAAAAAACCCTAGACCCCAATTTATAACAACATCTCCCGTATTCTAGTCTTGGAAGTGATATAAATGGAATAATTACATCGGGATCATATAGAATACCCCATTGCTTAATTATTTAAAAGCTAAAATAGAAACCATTAGTGAACTTCTTTAATTATCCACCAATTGAGTAGGGGTAATTTTGGAAGTAAGGAAGACCTTCCCATAATAACGGTAAGAAGGAAGTAGGCCCCGTATGCGAAGAACGGCTCATGGAAGCACATGAACCTAGGAACATGAGTGTGTGCCCTCCATGAGAATAAACAACCCTAATAAGCACCTCATAAGGGATTTGGTACCTTTCCCTCAAAGACTTGAGGTTCTCTGTAGTAATAATTTAGGCTTCTAGATCCCCACTAATAACACTTCGGTTTAGTGGACCATGGTAGTTAATAATCATAGTCCATGAGGACTTATGGAGGGCATAACTTCATATTAAGCAAGATAAGGGATGGACCCCACCCCACCACCACCAAACTAATGTCGGTAACCTCCTTCATATAAGATTCAACTAATGAAGGTGGGGAAGGGTTTAACACTTTGGGGAATGATCTCTTAGGGTTTTAAGAAATTAACCAAGAAACAATTGGCAAGAGAAAGACTGATAGAGAATCGAGAATACAGAGTCAAAAGACTTAAATCAAGAGAGAAGAGAAAATAAAATTTCTTATAAGTTTAAGGGAAACCAATGACCAATGGGTGCATTTATAGAATTTAGGTGTCCAACTTACTCATTCAACCATGGCAACATTCTCATCAATCGAAATCCCCACATCCCACCCTCGCTATAATGGCTAATAACCCCTTAAGATATCAGTGATGATATCATCTTTAGGTAAAATCCACTCACTATTTTTGCTTCCATGATATGAAATGAAAACAAAAATGATATTCAACCTCAATCATGGGAAGAGGTCTCAAATTCCTAGCCGAAGTTAGGATATAGGAAAAAAGACATTAACTTTTCTCCCTTACAATCCAGTAAAAGGTCAAGTTCCATGGTTCAAATAAATGACCCATAGAGGGCTCTTTCAAGATACAAATAAGTGTTTAAATCCTCCATCAAACCTCAATGACTGAATAAAAACACGTTGTTACGAGGCAAGAACCTCACTAAACATCCACAATGCTTATGAAAGGAGGGAAAGGTTATCAAAAGGTGCCTATCCTAGAAATAAAGGTCCCTTGCCTCATCTTATTATTTCTATGGTCTGACAAGACTATGTCAGATCAAAATCGACCTTAGTCATCTCTCCCAGATTGTGCCATGATTTGGGACTAGTTTTCATGATTGATACAACCTCAGTAGCTCATAACTATAGCATCAAGCCTGAGAAAACTCTCCAAGAACCAACAAAAGATTCACAAATCAATTTATTGGGTTTATATAAATTACATATATTGTTTTATTAACCCCCACTCACCACTTGCAATTCAACCAGGTAATGCACTCAAAAACCATATCAACTAGGAAAAAACTCCATCAATTAATACTCAATCCTTCAATTGTAGCTCAGTTGCGGTCACCCATGCTTCAACTATCACTTTTCACATACTCCTAAGATCTAGTTATCTAAGGAGTGCCTGGGGAAGCTTGAAAATAATCGAATTCAAGTTATTATTAAAGATAACAAGTAGTGTAGTTATTATTTAGCCCTTGAAAAGGAGTATGGGCCACTTACAACTCCCATATGTGTATTCTACGCATCGTACCAAGGTGTTTTAGTCTTGTTTTAATCTTATGGGTCTTAAGTGAGTTATAAGTACAAAGAGGATCCAATTAGTTACATCTTAAATCTCTTTGCTCATAAAAAAAACCTCAGACTTCGTAGTACCATCTTGGCTTAATTCTAATACTAGTCATTTTATATTATTCATCCTCTTACTTAATACACATAAGGGAAACACCTTAAAAGTGGAGACAGGTACCTCAACAGAGGTACTGAACCACTATACATCTATGTGTCTTTGTTATTTTTAAATTACGAACACCTCCTTATGCTCTAAGGAAGCATATATGGTGAGGTTGAGGTCCTGATCGATTTTAACACCATCAATTTGGAACTATTAGTGGGATTTATTATTCTCTAAAGTCATTCTACCAAGATTTAAAACCTTCTCTTGCCATAACTATGAACTCTATATTAGCCAAGAGCATGAAGTAAATGGAGGTTTCCAAAAGTAGCACCACCCCATGTTCCTACTCCAGCTGCATATTCCTCTCACTTATCCTATGAGGATAAGAACCAAAAATAATATCCCGTAAAAAAAGGTAGAGAGTGTCATGCTTGGGGGCTCTCATGAATCCATTCAAGATCTCAAAAGTTACTAACATGTTACTCGATAATAGATAGGTAGTCCCTCCCATAATGACGTTCTCATGGAGGTTCCAAAATTTTAAAACTTCAAAATGACGAAATTAATAAAATGCAAGCCCAATTAGGTAAATTCCTCAACCAATACCAGGCTCACACTCCCCACACTATTGATCCGGTGTTATCGTCTAAAATTGGTTTATGGATTAATTGTTCTTATCTAGGAAATTCCAATGATAAACAATAACAAATAACAAAATTTATACGACAGACTTGTTAAATAGGGAGAATGAGAGTGAGATGAGAGACGAATAAGGAAAACAGTGATTTACTTGGTTTGGCCCAATATGGTGCTTACGTTCACAGGTGCAGTATTGATACCCTGTTCATTAATGGGCAATCGGCACTCAAATACTATTATTGAAGACCGTTAAAGATTGGAAGTTTCGGTCGTCTCAACAATCATGAAATATGTGATTGGGTTAGTTAGTGGTTTTTTATATTTTTTGGAGATTTGTTATATTTTTATGAGGCTTTTTTATAAAAAGAAAACTTTATTTTTTATAATAAAAGCCACTGAAAAATGAAGCCTCGTTCAAATGAGCGTAACGGTCATTCGAACGGGACATAACGAGCTACCAAGCATTCAACATTAAAATCTCGTTAGTAGCTATAGTTCAAAGTCGTTCGAACGAAATAGGGTTATTGTTCGAACGAGATGCCTTTTCATTTGAATGACCGAGCAGTGTTTTGATTTTTTAAAGTATATTTTCCCAATATCTTTTGAGTTTATCCTTTTTATCTTCCCTTCTTTTAAAAAGTTGAACGGGATCAAATATTTTAAGAACTCTTTTCAAAAAGAAAAATAGCTTTTGAGTTCTCTTTTATGATCAAAACTCCTCATAACCATATTCCTCACCCCTGGGAATTATTCAAGATCACTTTTATCAATCAAAGAAGGATTCTCGCTGAGTTACTTTTGTAGAGACTTTTCTTTATGGCTAATTTTTTGAAACGACATTTCACTACTGAAGAAGAAGGCTAAATCGGTGGATATCGAGGGTAGAGGCTCTGGAGCTAAATCATATTCATTGGGATTTTTTAATATCAACAAATCTAACTTAGTGTAGATAAGTGTTTTGTAAGTTGTTTGTATTCATAAACCTCCAATAGTGTTGAATAAAAGATTTTTCCCTATAAAAGGGATTTTTCCTCATCTCATTTATTTTTTCATGTTTAGACTAAAAATTTCAAATCTATATTTGAACACAATTCGCATGCACACCATAATTAATTCAAGATTAAAATTTGATTATAAATTGAATTTATGTGTTATGTCAATTAATTATACAAATCAGTCCATTTAGTCCCTCTTAAATTGGTATCAGAGCAGGTTGCACTAATTTAAATTGTGATCTTTTCTTGCGAATTTTTTCTATATCAACATTTTGAAAAATTGTTGATCTTTAAAAATTTAGGATTTAACGGATAATCTGTAAAATCGAATTCCCGTTTTTTATGGTACTAACTATGCATATTAGAAAGATAGGAAGAGGTCAACCTTAAAACCTATTAATGAACATGTATGGTTGCTTTGTGAAAGACGATGGACCCCACTCACTATAATTATTGATAATGTTGTTGACCCTAAACCGGTCTATTCATGGACTAAGGACAACTTTAAATGGAGCAACTTTAATTCTCACGATTTGAGTGCCATCTTGAGAGTTGTCACCCCTGACGAGTTCCCCCACATTATGACGTGTACCACATCTAAAAAAGCTTAAGATACCCTCCATCTCACTCACAGGGGAACTAATCTTGTTAAAGCTTCTAAGCTGCAAAATCTCACCACGTAATTTGAAACTATCACTATGCTTGAATCTAAATCGTTTGATGAGTTTTATGCACGACTATCCGATATAGTAAACTCGATTTTCAATTTAGGTGAGAATATACCTAAGACGCGTGTAGTTAAGAAAATTTTGAGATTGCTCCCTACCTATTTTATTCCTAAGGTTATCGCTCTAAATTAGTTAGGAATCCTAGATACTCTTAGGGTAGAATAACTTGTAGGATATATTCAAACGTATGAGATAGATATGTTTCCTAAAACTGTTAAGCCTAAGGAAAAGGGAATCGCACTAAAAGCCCAATCTAAAATGAAATAGGAAGTGTCATCAGATTCTGAATATGATTTTGATTTAGACGATTTAGTCCTTTTTGCTAAAAATTTCAAAAAGTTTCTCAAACATAAAAAGAATAATACTTACAAAGAAAATAAAAGTTTTGAGAAAGATAAAAAAATAAATCGAGCAAGAAAAATTTTGAAAATGAAAAGAAAGATGGGGAGAGATGTTGTGAGTGTGAGGGAAAGGGTCACAAAGCTCATGAGTGTCGGACTAGGTTAAAGAGATAAGAGAAAGGCAAAGTTGTCTTAAATGTCATGCTTAGCGATAGCGAGGTCGAGTCGATGAGTTCGGGGGATGAATCACTGCATGGATATAACTTCACAGAACTCTTAGCTAGCCGTGTTAGTGCACCTCACGCCGATGCGAAAACTACTAAACATGGACACCCTCATAGTTAGTCTAGTCATCTGACAAAAGTGAGGGGGAAGATGTTTTAAGTGAGAGGGAGAGTGACCTGTAGTAAACCTATGATGATCTTTATGATAAGCCCTTTAAAACTAAGAAAAAAAATAAAGGTATAACTATGAGAGTTTTAGCCTTGGAGAAGGAGTTGAGAGAGGCGAGAGAGAGCGAGTCCTAAGTGAGAGAAGCTTTGGGAGAGAGAATTTGTTTAGTCGAGAGAGATAATGGAGACTTGACCAACAAGGTGTGTAGTATTACGAGAGATCTCCAATCATCCATGAATACTCATGAGAAACTTAAAGCCCTCGTATCCCAACTCAAGAAAGATCTCAAACTTGCCCAGGAGGTCATGGTAACTATTAAGGATATGTCGAAGAAAGTAGGTAAGATTCTCCACGTCTCCTCTTTAGGTTTTGGTGAGAGGCGTAGAATAAGTTATGACGGCGAATCCACTTCTCATACCACATTGGAACCTATTCCTAAATTTGTGGTTATCCATATGGCCCTCAACCTAAACCATAGAAGAAAGTTAAAAATAAGAAAGTGAACCAAGGTATACCCAAACAACTAATAAGTTTGCACCTTTTTCAAGAGAAGAGGTCACCTTCAAGAGTTTTGCTATAACTTAGGTCGAACTAGGCGTACACATACTCCCACACACTAGAGACTTGACTATTCTTAGAGAGCAAGTCGAGTTCCTAGTCGCAACTTCACAAAGCTTAATTAAAGAATTTAAACGGATTTCATTGACATTTGAGGATGCTTTCAATGCTTTGACTAGATCCAATAACGACGAGGGCAAACAAAAGGTTACCTCCACTTGGGTACCTAAGTAAGACATCAAAGCCCTTATTGTGCACGTTGTTCTCAAGGTTCAAAATACTTCCCAATGGTATTTTGATAATGGGTGCTCTAGGCATATGACTGGTAACATTTCTTTTTTGACCCACCATGAGGATCGTAAGAAGGTAAAGACACTTTTGGTTATGGGAGTAGTTCTAGTATTTTTGGGCATGGATGTATTGATATACTCGAATTTTCTAAACTAGACAACGTGTTGTACGTGAAAGGGATAAAAGAAAACTTAATTTGAATAAGCCAATTATGCGACGCAAACTTTATGGTAAAGTTTGACCGGGCCGAATGTAATGTTTATGACCAATTCAATAAAATTTTACAACGATGTGTGAGGATCGTAGATAATTGTTATGGGATTGTGCCCAAGTCCTCCTTTATATGCAATAGTGCCACGGTCTCCACTATGAACCTTTGGCATCAATGATTAGATCACGTGAACTTTAGAGATATTGAGAGATTAGTGAAGTGGAACCTAGTTCGTGGATTACTATCACTTCAAAAATCAACTTCCTCGATTTGTGAACTTTACCCACGAGGTAAACAAATTTGAAGTCCCCATCAAAAGTTGAATTCCATTACCACCTCTCGTCTTGTGGAGTTGATTCACAAGAATCTTATAGGTCCTACTCGCTCAGATAGTTTAGGTGGTAATAGATATATTCTCTTGATAATTGATGACTTTTCTAGATATTCTATCATAGGATTTCTTAATAAAAAGTCCAGTGCGATTGAGTTCCTTACAACTAAGTGTTGCGTCCTACAAAACCAACACGGTGTCACTATTAATCGAATTTATAGTGACAACAGCATAAAATTTGAAAAAGATAATGTGGATAGTTATTGTGATGGAGTGGGCATTAAACCTCAGCATTCGGTCATTCGTACTCACCAAAAAAATGTGATTATTGATAGGAAAATTGGACGATACAAGATATGGCAAGATACATTTTCTGGGGAGAAACATGCCTAGGCATTTTAGGGTAGAGGTATTGAGCACCGCATGTCATACGGTGAATAGGGTATATCTTCATCCGCACACACTTCACACACCTTATGATTTATGGATAGGGAGGAATCCCAACCTATCATATTTTCATGTCTTTGGTATTAATTTCTACATCTTGCGAGATAGAGAACACATAGGAAAGTCTGACTCCCAAAGAGACGGGAGGATATTTTTATGATCTTCATCGACGAGTGGGGCTTATGGAGTTTTTAACCTAGTAAGATTTAAGGTTATGGAGTCAATAAACATCATGATTAGAGATGATGAGACATCGGTGTTTGTTGCTCCGAGCCCCCAATGTGAGGATGATGCACCCCATGGTGATGATCCCATCCTTCCTTATGCTACCACGATGGAACCCAATACCGAGTTAGGTGAGACACCATCTTGGGTTCGTAAGATTCATAACCCTTCCGCTATACTTGGTGATCCTACACTAGGAGTCAAGACTGAAGCTCAACTCGAAAATGTGGTTATCTATATGTGCTACACATCCTTAGTCGAGACCAAGAATGTGAAAGAAGCCCTCAAGGACGAGCATTGGATACTCTCCATGTAAGATAAGTTGCTTCAGTTTCGCAAGAATGATGTCTGGAAGTTAGTCCCCTGACCTAATGAGTTTAATGTGATAGGTACCGGGTGGATTTATAAGACTAAAATGGATGAGCATGGTACCATAGTTCTCAATAAGGCTAGGTTTGTCTCTCAAGGCTATACACAGATCGAGGGTGTAGACTTTAGCGAGACATTGACTCTTATTGCTAGGCTTGAGTCCTTCCACTTACTAATCACTATAGCATGTCATATGTGGTTCAAGTCATATCCGATGAATTTTAAGAGTGCCTTTCTAACTAACATTCTACAGGAGGAGGTTTATGTGGAATAACAAAAAGGGTTCGAAGACCCTAAGCACCCGAGACACGTCTATTATCTTAAAAAGGCCTTGTATGGTTTGAAGCAGGCAACCCGTGCTTGGTATGAGAGGTTCACTTCCTATCCCTTATCTCGTGGCTTTAAGAGAGGGTAGTGGATAAGACTTTATTTGTGACAAGATATAGTGGTGCTATTTTGGCTGTCCAGTTCTATGTGGACAACATAGTTATTTCTTGGATACACATGCTCGCGCCATGCTCACACCTTTGAGGAGGAGATGAAGAGTGCGTTTGAGACGAGTATAGTAGGTGAGCTTACGTTCTTCCTAGGTCTTTAGGCTCATCATCTTGAGGATGGAATATTCATATCTAAATCCAATATGAAATGAACCTTGTGAAGAAGTTTATTTTAGACTCCTCTAAGCACTCACACCCTAGGAATACATTGACAAAGTTTATCAAAGACAGTAAGGACATAAATTTCCAATTGACTCCCTGTATTATTTTGACTTAATTCCGTGAACAAAACTGTGTTTGTAATATGTCATAGGGAGATTTTTATTTTGTCACGATCCCACTTGGTCTATGACGTATTGAAGAAAATTAAAGACATTGCGACAAAGCTTCAAAGAATTAAATCATGTCGATGTTTAATTTGTGCATGTTTAATAGTCTTCAAAGTTAATTACATTTCAAGATCACTCAGGTATGAATGCGTATAATTAATGGTGCTCGGAATTATTTTTATAAAATATAAGGATGTATTTTTATAAAGAAAAATGTTTTTAAAAGTGTTTTAAGTGTTCACACTACATTTTATTCTGATATACTCGAAATAGAGTTTGACTAATTTGGATCTCCTTTAAAAGAGACGTTTTGAACTAAAAGTCAAAAACTCAAACTGACACGTCAGCTCGTTCAAACGACATAAGGTTCTCACTCGAACGAGATGCTAAGTCGCGCGAATGACCTGGCATTATCGTTCGAATGACACGTTTTTCGAGGTGGCGCTTATTTGTTATTTAAAGCATGTTTCTATCAGAGTTTCGTAAGTGTGCATTCTGAAAAACAATATTCGAACCAGAAACTTGTTTGCACATGTTTTCTAAGGTTTACAAAGCATAAACACATCCTTAGAGTTTGCAAAGATCCGAGATATCATTCTTATATGTTTTAGTGATCTTGCGGCACCAAAGAAGTTTGTTCTACATATTGAACATAAGGGTTTTGCGGTGAAGAAAAGAGAAGGACTTCTTGTTCGACATCGTAGAAGAATCAAAGCCAATCGGTGGACACCGAGACATACATGGACGTGTGTATTGTGGATAGGTATCGTGGAAGATGGAATTTCTGCATGGGCACAATTGAAGAACGGTTGAAGATCAGAATGGGCGTCAAGACCCGTGGGGATCGAGTCATTGAGTAAGGCTAATCTGTCTTTGTAAAACCATTATTCATAGTGATTGTCTGGCTTGGACCGTCCGAGGTAGTTTTCCCATTTTAGGTTTTTTCCTCGTACATCCGGCGTTGTGAGTATTCTTTACTTTACATTACTTGCTTTGATCACTAGATGCATGTTTAGGATTAATCAAGATAAAATTGGTTTAAAGTAAGAATTGCGTTTTTCACAACTTGGTTCGGTGCATAATTAAAAGTTGGATAATTTTTGAAGAAAATTGGTTTTATTTAAAAATACACATATTGGGCACTCTTCAAATTGTTATGAGATCTAGAAAACATATTTTATTTTTTTTATGATCCCGTGTGTTTTTTTTCTCTCGATGGATTCTCTAAGCTTTGACAATTTACATCGTTTGAATTTAAAGTTTGCAAAACGTATTGAATTTTGGAGAAAGAAAATTACGGTTTCAAAAATAGAATTGAATATTTGCAAAATTTTCAAATTCAAAGAGATATTTGTCGTGAGCACTTTAGTTCCTTGATTAAAAAATTTAATATATCAAAATTGGACAAAAAGGAGAGTGATGATAGAGTCCTCGTTTTAGAAAAAGAGTTAGAGGATTTGAAAAATTCTAAAGTTTGTGTCGTTGAGGAAAATAATTCGATTAATAATTTTGTGGCATGAGAAAAGGCTCTTAGGGATAAGTTTGCTCAAATTGAGGGGGCGCGAGATAACCTTATAGGGGTAATTGAAAATTTAAAGAAGGAGTCCTGAAAGTTTGAGGAGTCTAATCGTTTACTTGAGTCGAAAGTTTTGAAGTTAAAAAATGATTTAAATGAATCGAGTAGTGATGCTATCTTGTTCTAGTGGTTCGAATGTAAAATCCAAAACCATAGTTAGTTTTAGAGCGTCAACCACATCCGAGGGTATTAGAAAAGGTCAACCTAAAGGTCCCCTTCCTCGTCGTGTTTTCACATGTTCGCAATGTGGTAGGAAAGGTCACCTTAGGAGTTTTTGTTTTGATCTTAGAAAAGAACTTAGGAAGATTAAAAGTAGTGTCACATTGGTTTCCAAAACCCATTTTGTTAGGTATACACCTGTTTGGGTTAGGAAATTCGTTTAGAAGATGCTAAATGCTTAGTTGGTTTATTCTCACATGCATGCACATGATTCATCTCTTGCTATTTATTATGGTTAGTAGCCTGCATGTTTTGTCATACGTTATCCCTTGCATCATGATTTATAATTTTCTAGTGTTATGACATGTTTATCTCTTTGTATTTTATTTTTCACTTGTTTGATTCTTATTTGAAAAATACAAAAAGATTTTGTTTTTGAGAAAAATTTTGAAAAGCCAAAAATAATTTAGGTTTTTGTTTTTGAGTTTACATGTGGCATATTGGTGTGCTTGGACCCCCCCCCCCCCCCCCCCCCATCGTTTCATTATCCATGTGGTTAGGATATTTGGTCATTATTATCGATGCTTAGAATGATCTTAACCATTGTTTATATGGGGTTGTTTCGAAGTTGATATGCATTTTGTTTCCACTTTGTATATATGCCAACATTGCACACATGCACGAGTTTAGATGGATGTTTGACTTCTCTTGCATACTTGAATTTGGTGAGGCGTTCTTATCTCAATCTTGTCATCTATGCGTAAGTAGCCTTAAAGAGAAGTTTGCATGTAAGAACCGTTTACCGTGAGGTTTGAATTGAAAAAATGATGAGTGATTCACAGGAAAAGGCTGCGAGAGTTCAAAATTAACTCGTCGTGAAAGCCACCATTTAAAATAACCCAAAAGAAAAATGTAATATGCTAAGAAAAGGGACAAACTAGTTTAGTTCATTCCAAAGAAAATATGATCTTATTGAGGTTGCTTGGATGGATTAAATATTTAAATGGGTTTGCATAACTAATCCTAATGTTGAAACCTTGCAATTTGATGCTATTGTTTATAGAATCGTCAAAATTCTGGATTTGTGTGCATGTAGTATGTTTAGTTCATTAAGCTCACACTTTTATTGCCATATGGCTATGATAAAGTTTGATGATTTATTGCTATCAATTAGGGCTTCTTGATCGTTTCGATGTGTTGGAATTGTGACTCATTTGTTATAGTTTCACGCCTATTCATTCCATATCCATGTTTAAGCACATCGGTACTATGTTTTCATGTAACTCGCATTTTTAGTTTTTATGAGTTTTTGCGTTTTGTGTTAAAAGCCTACTGTTTTAACACTGTTTTGCTTCTGTCAGGCCCTTCCTGGAATTTTTTGTGGAAATTTTTTCACTGGGTAATATTATATAATATTTCTGAGAATCTGGAAAATTTTGGCACGTCGCGAGAAGTCATTCAAGCGACATATCCATCTCGCGCGAACGAAAGTTGTACTTCGTTTGAGCGACATCCTCAACTTGTTTGAGCAATGTCCCTGGCTCGTTTGAACGACAGGCCATTTTGGAGCATCTGATTGGTTTGCAGTCCTTTAGTTAAAATTGGTATATTTTTTTGATACTGCTGGAAAGTTTTCTAGACTGACTGGTTTATATGCGGGTTTTAATTGGTTCAAAATTGATTTTTTTTTCATATAGTCCGTTTATCACACCTGATTAGATTGCTAGATTTTTTGTGTGATTCCTTGGTTTACTAGCTACTGATTTGTCATCTCTTGATCATATTTAGTTGGTTGTTGCATGGTTATCTAGCATTTTCAATCCTCAAATTGGTATCCAATTGATTTAAATTGGTATATTCTCATGCTAGATACTTTTGTTTGGTTTATCTTTTCACCGGATTGTCTATTCGAGACAAAAAGGGGGAGAGATGTATGTGATGTAGGGGGAGATTTGTTGAGAATTTTTATTGATATCTGGATTTACATATTGTTTGATTATATTTCTTCCAAATTGGTATCAAATAATTGCTCATATGTTTTAAATGATTTGTTCTTATTAGAAATATGAATTGGTATCATTTGTTCCTCCATACTTCACTGGGTATTTATTTGTCTGTTTCATGTGTGTAGGTACACTTCACCGATTCGAGATTTCAAGTCAACATCACATTCACATAGATTATGCTCGCCGGTGCTACATATACTAGTCTATGTCCTGTATTTTTTATTTGGGGTTTATGGGATGGGATTTAGGCGTCATACAGCTTTACGACCCGGTTTAGGCATTTCATTGGTTTAGTTTTGTCCCATAGTAGTCAAAGGGGGAGATTTGTAAGGACATAAATTTCCAATTGAGTCCCTATATTATTTTGACTTAATTCCATGAACAAAACTGTGTTTGTAATATGTCATAGGGAGATTTTTATTTTGTCACGATCCCACTTAGTCTATGATGTATTGAATAAAATTGAAGACGTTGCGACAAAGCTTCAAAGAATTAAATCATGCCGATGTTTAATTGGTGCATGTTTAATCGTCTTCAAAGTTAATTGCATTCCGAGATCACTCGGGTATGAATGTGTATAATTAATAATGCTCGGAATTATTTTTATAAAAGATAAGGATGTATTTTTATAAAGAAAAATGTTTTAAAAGTGTTTTTAGTGTTTACACTATGTTTTATTCTGATATAATCGAAATATAGTTTGACTAATTTGGATCTCCTTTAAAAAAGACATTTTGAACTAAAAGTTAAAAAGTCAAACTGACACGTCAGCTCATTCAAACGACATAAGGATCTCACTCGAACGAGATGCTAAGTCGCGCGACCAACCTGGCATTGTCGTTTTAACGACACATTTTTCGAGGCAGAGATTATTTGTTATTTAAAGCGTGTTTCTATCAGAGTTTTGTAAGTATGCATTCTGGAAAACAGTATTTGAACTAGAAACTTGTTTGCACATGTTTTCTAAGGTTTACAATGCATAAACACATCCTTAGAGTTTGCAAAGATTTGAGATATCATTCTTATATGTTTTAGTGATCTTGCGGCACCAAAAAAGTTTGTTCTACATATTGAACATAAGGGTTTTGTAGTGAAGAAAAGAGAAGGACTTCTTTTTCGACATCGTAGATGAATCAAAGCCAATCGGTGGACACCGAGACATACATGGACGCGTGTTGTGGACAGGTATCGTGGAAGATGGAATTTCTGCGTTGGCACTATTGAATAACTATTAAAGATCAGAAGGAGCGTCAAGACCCGTGGGGATAGAGCCATTGAGTAAGGATAATCTGTCTTTGTAAAACCATTATTCATAGTGATTGTCTGGCTTGGACCGTCTGAGGTTGTATTCCTGTTTTGGGTTTTTTCCTCGTACATCCGGCGTTATGAGTATTCTTTACTTTACTTTACTTGCTTTAATCACTAGATGCATGTTTAGGATTAATCAATATAAAATTGGTTTAAAGTAAGAATTGGGTTTTTCACAACTTGGTTTAGTGCATAATTAAAAGTTGGATAATTTTCGGAGAAAATTGCTTTTGTTTAAAAACACACATATTAGGCACTCTTCAAAGAGGCTTGAGCATTTTCTATTCAGGGAATTCTGAACATCCTGACTCCTAAAAATTTTATCATCTCACATTTCGTCTTGGCCGAATACTTCATCATAGATTATTTTCTATCCTCATGTATCCCCAATAATTGATTGACCACCAATTGTGCACCAAAATTTACTCGTCGCCCATTGATGAAGCTAGCCCTAATCCTTATATGAGCGCCTCATATTCTGCCTCGTTGTTGGAGCTTTCAAATTAAAATTGAAGAGCATATCCCATCCCTATCTCATTTGAAGATGCGATTATCAGAACTGGTCCACTTCTAGTGATTATTAGGACTGCTCCACTTCCAGTATATACCCCTTGGGTATTAAGGAACTATAGATGATCTTAGGGACCTAGCTAAAGAGAGGAAAGTATCATTAGATATTTAAGTGGACAATATCTAATTGGAAAAATTTATTGAAGATATTAAAAGAGTTTTATTGGTTGAAAGGCGGGTTCAACAAGGATACCCCCATATGCAAACTCTTCATTAATGGTTGATCTTGCACAAATAGGAGCAGAGTCGTGCTCATTATCACTAATTCAGAAGTCACAAACATAGAGTACGCATTAATATTTATATTCAATTCCTCGAATAATGAATATGAATACGAGACCCTGATTATAGGATTAGGGTTAGCCTCGTCTTTAGGGGTGTTGCAGGTGTTAACTGATAGTGATTCACAGTAACAACGCAATGTTATTATTGTCCAACCATGAAAGAATATTATGAGTAATATGTGAATAAATATGATAAATGATAAAGGCACGTAGTGATAAGCCATCACCTAGCTTGAGATTTAATGAAAATCACTTTCCCTGGCCTTTTCACAATTGAGGATAGATGTGGTGGGGCCATTTTTAAAGTCTAAGGGGAGATTTAGATAATTGGTCATCGTGGTTGACTACTTCACCACGTGGGTGGAGGCTGAACCGATGGTTGAAATCAGCAGCCAAAGACATTCTGATTCATCTAGAAGAACATTAAATGTAGGTACTATATACCACACTCCTTCATCACAGACTGTGGTATTAAGTTTCTCTATAATTGGTGCAACAGCTACTACATTAGATATCACATCAAGTTCCTTCATACTACACCTGGATAACCGCAATGTAATAGGAAAACTAAGGGTCCAACAGTACCAATTTCGTTGGATTAAGAAGAGTCTTAAAGACATGAATTATAATAGGATCACTCAACTACATGGTGTCCTCTAGGCATATCGCACCACCCCAAAGACTCCTAACATTATAACCATTGGCTAAAAAAGTTATGTTCCTAATTAAGGTTGGCTTACCTAGACACCATGTCTTAAATTTCAATTCATGTGTCAATGATTTCATGAGATGATTAAACTTGGACCTGGCTGAAGAGGAGAAGGATTAGGCCACGCTCAGAGTTGTTGCCTACCAATAAGACATTGAAGCAATGAGACCTTATTTTTAAGAATTTCACACAGAAAGGGAACAAATTGGAAGCTAACTTGCACAACTCATACCCAATCAGCTCAATAGTCTGACTAGGACCTCAAAAATTAAGACAGAATGACAATAACTTTTGAAAATATTGCCATTAGCGATGTGTTATAATGTAACTAAGCCAAAAAAATATAATAAAATCAAGTTGAATATCAATGAAAAATTATTATTTCCCTAACAAATGTTATTATCTAGTCTTACTTATCTTTTGTTATTTTCTAAAAGTCAAGCCCCATGATATGAGAAAAAATCCTTTATCGAAGTAAGAATCCTATGTCTAAGTAATCTTTACGGGGATAGGAAAAGGAAAAATATAACTTAAGAGTATTGAACCTTAATTGCAAATCATGCCTTAAAATTAATTACATTCCTACAAGCTTATAACCAACTACATGAGTCAGAATTTGCCTAAGGGTGGTGAAAATACCTTTTGTAGAAGACCTTAGCCTTGACCAGGGTCAATTTATAAGCATAGGCACATAAGGAGGAAATAAGTGGGAACAGGCTCATGTAAGGACAAATTTTTTTAGTGTGTCATGTTTGTAATATTTATTGTAAAATTTGTAATATTGTATTTATTCACTTTGACAAAACCATTTGAGTTATAGGTTAGGTTATTTCAGATTGTACTTTCAAACCTATGCAAAGAAGACATGAAGTCGCCTGAGTAAGGCAGCATCAAATTCATGTCGAGTTTCGTCTTCATCCTTGGTATCTCAAGAATTGTATATATTATGTATTATGTTGATCCCCTTGTTTCTAGTTTTGGGTGTTAAAGTTTATTGAGGCCATTATTCGAAAAATTATTGTTAAGAAAAATATTTTTGATTTTAAAAGTAGTGCAAATGAAGAAGGAGTTATGTAACATCGTTCAAACAAGTTTTGTTTTTCTTTCGAACGAGGTTATGTGTGTTTTTTTTCGAATGAACTTTAAGCATACATCAAATGAGTACATTCTACCTAATACATAAATTTCTCATTCGATACTTGCTAGATCATCTATCTAAGGAGTTTGGGTATCTCATTCAAATGAGTTAGCTTCGTTCTAGCGATATGTCCTAATTCGTTCGAATGAGATCCCATTTTTGTTTGAATGAGTTGCCTCAATTTTGTGTCATTGACTTTTTGCATTTTTGTATACAAACATGGGTTGGTAAATTTTATTTAAATAAAGGGTTTTGAAAACAGTTTTGAAGTGAAAATCAAAAGCCTCTTTAATCCCGTTTACACCTGAGTTTATGAGATTCATATTTTGACATACTAGTCTGGTTTGAGATCTCATGTTTTGAGCACCAAGATCAGTTTACCCTTCGTCGTTCAAGTATTTTTTGGCACGCTGGATTCTGTGTGGTTGTAGTGACGGATTCAAGTTAGATATTGGTGGACACCAAGACGCGAAAGGGTTATGTTATGAAGTTGTTGGTGGATTCCTGCAATTGCTATGAAGAAGGTTCATGGAATGAATACTACATCAGGCTTGAAGGCATCGAGTCAATTTGTAATTTTGTCTATCACTATTGTATAAACCCTATATCATAGTAAATTTGTGTAGGCTAGATCATCTGAGGTTTTTCTCGTTGTGGGTTTTCCTCAAACATCGCGGCATTATGTGATTGGTTAAATTATTCTTACATGATCACCTAGATGTATGCTTCCGATAAACATTCTTACATGATCACCTAAAGTTTACATAAACATTTTTTTAATTCAAATGGTAATTAAAATTCGGATAATTACTCAGTTAGTTTAATTAATTGGATTAATATTTTGGTATTTGGTATAACCCTAGCACATGCACTTGGTATTCGCATTCTCAAATATGGTATCAGAGCCAATTGCACTAAGCTATCATGTCAATCCATAGGTTTGTGTGTTTTTTGAGTTTGAGATGGACTCTAATCGTGAGGGTAGTTCCATTAACCAACCTCCCGTTTTTTACGGTTTAAACTATCCATATTGGATGTCTCATATGAGATTTTTCTTACAATCTATAGATAAGAATGCTTGGAACTCGATGGAATAAGGGTCCTCTTCTCCCACTAAATGTGATCTACTGAAAGCTTATTCCCTTTGAACTAAGGCTGAAAAAGATTCCTCCACCTTCAATTCCAAGGGTTTGAACGCAATTTTATGTGTTGTCATGGTTGAAGAGTTTAGGTCTATTATGACCTGTGAGAGCGCAAAGGATGCTTGGAAAATTTTGAAATCCATGCATGATGGTATGGATACTGTTAGGGTGTCAAAATTACAAAGTTTGACAACTAAGTTTGAAATGATTAGGATGGATGAAAATGAGTCGTTTGATTCTTTTTACACTAAATTGCCTGATATTTTACATTTATCATTTAACTTAGGTGAAAATATCCTTGACCCAAAAGTGGTGAGAAAAATCTTAAGGTCATTGCTTGAAAAAATTAATGCCAAAATCATAGTCCTAGATTCTCTTGGCGACATCGATACTATGAAAGTCCAAGAACTTGTAGGTGATCTCCAAACCTATTTGATGAACATATTTCCTCCTAAGAAAAATGAACAAAAGAAAGAAAATATCTTAGTTTTGAAAGCCCACGAGGAGCATGTGTTAGATTTTGACGGTGAGTTTGAGTTGAAACCCTAATAAATTTCTCGGTTTTCCAAAAAGTTCATTAAATTTCTTAAAATTGGATAGTAGAATAATTGTAGTAAGAAATTTAAGAACTTTAAAAATAATCGTGATAGGAAGAAAAGGGATAACCCTAAGAAGGTGGACGACCGAGACAAATGTTATGAACGCGAAGGGTTTGGTCGTCATGCTTTTAAGTGTTCCACTAAAATAAGGAAGGAAGGTAAGAAGACCAAAGATTATAATAATACCCTTTATAATCGTGAGTCAGAAGAGGCCAATTCTACTGTGGAGAATAACTACACCTCTTTCATGGCTACTCAAGTGAATATAAATGATAAATCTTATGACGATGAAGATAATCATGTGCATGATAGTTTTTAAGTCCAGTCTTGTAATTTCCATGTTTGTGTTGAGGAAAAGGAAGAGGAGATAAATGATGAGGGGGATAATGAGATTTAAGTTTCCTTTTTTACATATAAATAGAGTTGTTGAAATTCAAAAGGCTAACTTGAAATTAGAGTCTAAGTTGAAACAACATCCAATAGGAAATAATGAC
Source organism: Sambucus nigra (assembly GCA_949130495.1). Lineage (NCBI taxonomy): Eukaryota > Viridiplantae > Streptophyta > Magnoliopsida > Dipsacales > Adoxaceae > Sambucus > Sambucus nigra. The sequence goes on along the minus strand of OX422210.1, from coordinate 341,660,870 downwards.
AAATTGATTGAGGATTTTAGGGCATTTTAGAATACTCTTAGGGAGAAGCTTGCATACATTACAATGACGAGAGAAAACCTTCTAGGAATGATCAAGAATATGAAGGAGACCCTAAAAATTGACAAATCTAAACTTTTGCTTGAGTCTGAAATTTTGGGGTTAGAAGATGAATCAAGAGACTCAAGTCATGTCAAATTCGATTTAGAATCTAGCTCAGAAAAATTGGATAATATTTTAGGAACCGACCAAATCAAAAATGAAAAGATAAGTCTAGCATACAATCTTCCCAATTCTTCCACTCCTAAAGATAAGACTAAGATTATGAGTGAGTAAATTTTTTCCAAGGAAATTACCAAAGGTCAATCCGATGGTAGCTTTCCTTGATTTTACATATGCACACACTTTGGCAGGAAAGTGAAGAAAAGCTTAAGGGTTAAAAATCTTGTTTACAAAATTAATAGCAAACTGTTACAAGTTGTGTAAACTCTGAATAAACTTTTTAGGAAAAACTCTTTTCAAAAAACACAAGATGTGTTATAAAAGACTTTCTGAATGTATAGTTTGAATTTGATTGTTGGTTACCTTCTTTTTAATTTTTAAGAAACATCTACTAAAGTTACCATGCAGTCCCAATTACAACAACAGTTAAGAAAATTCAAAGAAATAGACACAAGAATTTTTAACCTGGTAAAACCCTTAAATAAGGGAAACATCCACGGTGCCCTCTACGGCACAAAATAAAAATTAACTAGAATAAAAAATCAAGTTACAACACTTAAGCAAACCACAAATATCCTAACCTAAGTTCAGAATGTACGTACATGAGATTCTCCACTCCAAAGGTAATCTGAATTGGACTGATCTTTTCTTACTGCTTCTTTGCTTCGTCCTTGATCTCCTTCTCTTTGAATTCTGATTCTAGAAAATCTTTCAAAATCCAAGATTCTCAGATAGAACCACAGTGTCTAAGTGTTCGTGTGAGATAGTGTTTATGATGTGCTACTACATGCAAACATGTTACTCACCTTCTCAAAATTATACAAACAATCCTAATAAAAACAATAGTTCTAAAAGGATAGGTTATTTCTAAATCCATATTTTTAAGCCAAGACTTCTTGATCTTTTTATTTATCCACAGATCTCAAGGATACCTTGCTCAGAAGACGGTTTAAGGTCTTAAACAATTTCAGTATTTTGAAAATATTTTTGAAATTGTAAACCTCCAATTGAGATCCAAACTAGACTAGAAGTCTACTTTATTAAAACAGATTCAGACTTAACATGCAGATGCTGATTCAACATATTTTGACATAAAACTTCTTTTCAGATCTATGGTTATGCTTTAAAAATTTTAATAAACGTTCTTTGTGTTCTTTTTATTTTTGTACACACGTATTTCATAAAACATGAAATAGAAAACCAAAAACATAAACAACTCACTAGATCCGAAAATACTTTGAAACTTAAAAGTTTCTATTTCAAAATTTGTTGAAACAGAAAAGATCTAAAATACCAGATCTAAAAAGAGTAAAAGAAAATAAATCGTGTGAAGTTCTCTTTTTAGAAAAACTTAGTTCCAACAATGAAACTTAAGTTTCTCTAAGAGATGAGTTCTGAGAGAACCAAGGATTTGAAGAGGTCTTCAAACGAAGAATAAACTCAACACCAAAAACACAGAAACCCTAAAATGTCTAACTCTCAAAAATAAGTTTTCTGGTGTATGGAACGTTTAGGTTTTGGTGTTTGGTTTTGGGAGAACTCACTCAGAGGTTTGACTACGAAGAAACTAGGGTTTGTTCTCTCTCTTTTTTTTCTTTTTCCTTTCCCTCTCTTCTCCCTTCTCTCTCTTCTCTCTCTACTCACTCTTTTCTCTCAAGTCTCACAAAATGGCAAAAGTCTGTAATGGCTGAGACTTAGGTCCTATTTATACTGAACGAAGAAGGATCCAAAACCTAAAACTCAATCATATGGCTGGGATTGTATATTGACCATTTGACTTGAATCTAATAGTTCATGACAAGCGGGGGTTTAAACGTTTAGTGATTGGTTTAAACTGGGTTACAAGGATTGACTCTCAACACATGCACAACGTTGATAAGGTTGATCCAAGGCCTGAGAAGGTATAACAGTTTTGTGTCTTATAGAAAACACAATCTAAGCCGTCAGGACGCTAGCACGTGTACGCACCAGATGCAATCAAAAATGCTTGTTTGAAAATAATTACACAGCACACATTGAATTCTCTAACGCTTTTGGATTCTACCCAGTCAAACAATTAGTAATTAAAATAAATTTTTGAAATCCAAATTTTACCCACAACACTTTTAAAACCAAGTTTTAATTAATTCAAAAATCAATTTAAAATTGTATAAAATCTTTTAAATTGAATTAAATGGATTTAAAAAGTCTTAAAGTGTTGTAAAACCATAAATGCAAATAGGAGATCTGAATAATGCAGTGAGTGTGTCCTATTTGTGGTTTTAAGGTAGAAATTATTTCCCTTTATGTTGATCTTGAGAATTTTGTTGGACAGGATTTCTTCATTGTTCTTGAACCTTTGAGGAGATGGATTTCTCATAAAAATCTAACCTATTTTGTCTAGATATCCAAACTAGTTGGAACTCCTATATATGTAGACTCAAGTAAGTTAATATATAGTGTGTTCTCTGAAAGGTCACCTTTTGAGATTTTTTTTTTATCTTAGAAGATGTGTTAGGAAGTCTAGATACCGTGACACCATGGTTCCCAAAATCCAAGGAGTTAAATCATCATCTATTTGGTTACGGATATCCGATTTAGAGGTACTTAATGTTTGACTTCTTAATTCTCTCATGCTATCACGTGATTGATCACGTGTTATATCTTATGATTGATTGTGTTTTCATGTTTTTCATACTCTAGTTTTTTGCTTCATTTTATATGTTTTGACTAGTGATATGATGTTTGCGTCTTTTGTATTTTGATTCTTAATTTTTTTGAGTCTATATGAAAAATAAAAACATATTTTGTTTCCTTTTGACTCATTTTTTTTATTTTGAAAATTTTAAACAAACTTAAAAAGATTTTTTATTTCTTTTGTGTAGTAGTTTTACACATTTTTCCGGCATATTAATGTGCTTGAATCCCATTCATTCTATGTTTTCTACATGGCTATAACATTTGAGGATGGCTTAAAATGTTTTAGATTGAATCATGTCAAATCATGGAGTTGACCTTATTTGGTTTTAATTAATGGATTCATTTAAGTATATGCCTCCGTACACACTTTCGTGAGATCTTTTGCATTTTAATTTCTTATAATGCATAAGCTAAGTGAGGTGTTCTACTATTGATCTTATCAAATACATATCTTTATATCTAGGGGGTTTGTTCATGTAAGAACCATTGCAATATGATGCTCTTCTGTTTAACAAAATTAAGAGTGTGCAATGAAAAGGGATATAAAGGGGGTAAATATCCTTTGCATGAAAGGCCACCATTAGCAAGATTATTTGAAAAAGAAAAGAAAATATATATTTTTAAGGCCAAAGTTTAGAATTTGATCACCATCACAAGTGATATATTAAAAAAATTGAATATTTGAAAGTGGTATAAGTTCAAGATCAATAGGTTTGTACAATGAGTCCTAGTTCATTCTTTAATGTTTGACGATATTTGTTTGAGAATCATAAATATTTTCAAGCCTTGGGTTCAGTTAGTCCATTTGTCCATTTTGAGTTCACTTTTTTTGGGTGAGGCTAAATCTAAGTTTGACAATTTAAGATGATTATATAAAACTCCTTGGACTATCTTGAGTCTTTGGGACATATTTATTTTTAGTTCTAGTTCACACCTCTTCACTCCATACCACATTTAATTTAGACACATTTATGTCATACAAGTGTGAAAAACTTGTCTTTGTGTGTCGTTTGTGATTTTTTTTATATATATATATATATATATATGAGGGTCATTTCATAAATGTGTTTATATATGTATATATGATATTTGTTGAAGTCTTTGCATGCATTTAATCCATGTTCCTCCTTGTCTTATATTTTGGATTATTTGAAGTTGTGTTGGTCATTGTTTATTATCGCCATTTCACTCTGCATCACACAATATGCTTGTTTTCATTAAGATCATTTGTTTCATTTTATTCTCTTTTACCTTTGTACACTCCCAAACAAAAAAGGGGAGAAGTTTAGATTAAGATGGAGGGTTTTTCAGTTGTGGTTTATATATTTCATATTCTCTTTGCATTTGAAAGGTGTGTTAAGTATGAAGGTTTATGATTAAATGTGAGTTTCACAAGAGCAAATCTACTCAATAGACAGAGCCAGTCAAGTCCTGTTTGTGTCTTTTTCCTTTTGGAGTTTGGGGACATTAGAGCTTGATGGGCTAGCTTTTGTTTTTATTTTTTTTTCTTTTGGAACATCCAAGGGGGAGATTTGTAAAGGAAAATTTTGTCATTTTTTCATTGTGTCGTGTTTATAATATTTATTGTAAAATTTTTAATGAAGAATCTATTCCGTTTGTCAAAATCGTTTGAGTCATAGATTAGGTTGTTTCAGTTTGTACCTTCAAGCCTATGCAATAAATACACGAAGTGGCATGAGAGGCATCGAATTCATGCCGAGTTTTTTCTTTAACCTTGGATATCAAGAATGGTATATTTGATGTATTATGTGGATACCTGGGTTTACTGTTTTTTGTGTTAAAGTTTATTGATGCCATTTTTCATAAAAGGATTTTTATAAAAAAATATTTTTGGTTTTATAAGTCATTCAAACGAACTGCCATTTTCGTTCTAACGAGTTATGTAACATCATTCAAATGAGTTTTATTTTTGGTTCAAAAAAGGTTATGCATTGCATTTGAACAAGCTTCAAACATGTATCAAATGATTACATTCTCTCAAAGGTAGAATTTTTTTGTCCAATGCTCAGTATATCATCAATCTAACTAGTTTAGGTATCTTGTTCGAACGATTTGGCATCATTCTAACTATATGGCCAAACTAATTCGAACCAGATCCCTTTTTCATTCTAACATGTTGCCTCAATTTTGTGCCACTTCTTTTTTGCATTTTTCTATATAAACAAGGGCCAATACAATTTATTTTTAAGCAAGGGTTTCGAAAACAGTTTTGAAAAAAATTATATAGCCTCAAATAACCCTATTTACACCCTAGTTTGTGAGATCCATGTTTTGACATAATAGTCTAATTTGATATCTCAAGATCAATTTACTCTTCATTGTTAGAGTATCATTTGCACGATGGATTTAATTTGGTTACAATAATGGATTCTAGTTAGAGATCATTGGACACCGAGACACGGGTGGACTGCATTATGAAGTCATTGGTGGATTCCTGATGTTGTTGTAAAGAAGGTTCAAGGAGCAAAGGCTACACTAGGCCTAAAGATGTTGAGTTGGTGAGTAAGTTTTTATGTCACTATTGCATAAACCCTATATAATAGTGAATTTTCATAATCTAGGTCGTTTAAGGTTTGTATCATCGTGGTTTTTCCTCGTCAATCGTGGCATTGTCTGATTGGTTATTTTATTTTGCATGATCACATAGATGTATGCTTAGGCGGGATAAAATTGGACTAAAGTTCACACAACTTTTTTTATTTAAATGGTAATTAAAATAAGGATAATTTCTCACTCGATTTAATTAATTACATTAATATTTTAGTATTTGGTATAATTCTAGCACGCGCATTTAGGGTTCACACTCACAGCTAGGAGACCTGTCATTTGGAAAAGATCTCATGAGGATAGCATTTCATGAGCAATCTCATCCTTAGGATGGATTATGTCATGAAATAGCCTCATCCAATGGTAGTTAGTGCAATCATAAGGCCTGAATGGTTGTGAGCCGACCTCGGGTCTGAGAGGTGACTAAGGCATTGAGACGATAGCTTAAAATGGAAGAGGTCCAAAGGAATAAAAGCCCCTAACACACATGCAGACCATTATGCGGAAAAGAGATACGTTGATTCAGGACAAAAACATATTGTATAAAGGGAAAAATAATAAAAGGAATTCACAAAATGCAAAAACTAAAATAATATCCTAAGGCATAAAGGCATTAATAATGTTCATCATACCTACACAACATCTAGTCCTTAGGAGGGGTGGTGGATGGGAGATTAGTTGGGTTGGATTCTGGGACAGGGGTCAGCTTAGATGTAGTGTTCCCTACTAGATTAATAAGAGGGTTGACATCTATTTCATTAACTTTGAATTGTGTCATCTCCTCATCATCATCACCTTCCTAGTTCTCAATAGCTCCAGGGATGTCGGGATAGTTCTTCACCGCCATATTCTTTAGCTCGGTGTATCTATCAATGAAGATCACGTGCAATGTTGGCCATGTGAGCAGATAAAGACATCAGGGGGGATACACATGCATATTAAATAAGATATGAAGATATCCCCCTCCAATTTCCATAACTAATTTGTTATTATCCTCCACTCCACTTGTAGAACGTGATCTCACCCAACTTATAAAGGTGAGACACGTGTACCTCTCATCTAACTTCTACGAGCATATAAATCGAATCCTCATATCCTTAAGGGAGGCATACCAGATATTTTGTACTGTTATAATGTCAATGTGTTAAGAGAGATTATGTAAAACCATTACTCCCATGGATATTATCAATTAAAGGAATCTAAATCACTACACATGTGGATATAGGCACCGAATTAGGTCGAACCACGTAAATTCGGGTATTTTCCATTCTTTCTCATCTCTGTACTTTACTTTCATACCTAGTATGTTATGATTCATCTCTTAGTAGTTTGATTATTAGTTAATTGGTTGTAATCAACTTGAATCCAAAATCTAGCATCAAGAGTTTCCAATGGATATTTTATTTTATTATTATTTTAAAGGAAAAAGATAAAGGGAAGAAGGAATAAATGAGATAATACCAATGTAGTCATTATTTTATGTTTTCACTTGTGTTATGTTCAGCCTAAGGTGCAAGATAAATGTGAAATAAGACGTGAGTCTGAGGTAATCGGTAAGACTAGTGCAAGATAAGTTGGACTTGGATTTAGGCTTATGAACAAGTTCCTATTTTAAGACTGGGAAATGATTTGAGGGTAAAAATCACTCAGAATTATGACTCGAATATACCTCTTGCTTATAAGAGAAATTGTTCATCGGTACATGTGTAAGCCATTTGATATACTCGAATGTGCATGAAACTAAATCATTATATACCTCGTGGTGACAGTATGTGTGAGAACAAATTCGATATACTCAACACATGTAAACAAGTTCATGCGATATACCTCCCATCATGAGTTCAGTGAGATGATAATGTGTGGGATATCCATTTGATATGCCTTGAGCGTACTTAGTAAAAGGACAGTGAATGCTTATCTCTTAGGTCCGCCTCATCCCATGGGATCGATAACCCATCACGAAATGACCTACTAGTATGGGTCAAAATAGGGTAATATTCAATGGGCATAATAGTAGTGTTCAAAATGCATGAGTGTTATTAGCATATGATGAATAATTTTATTTATAATGTATGTCAATGAGATCAACTCAAATAATAATAAATGAATAATAAGTACTCAATAGATAACCATAAACATGAATAATTTGGCCTATATAAATAGTATTTGGAGAGAGATAAAAAAGTAATACAATGATCAAACACTAGAATATAAGTGGATCAGCCTAATTGGACAATATCCACTACAAAAAGACCTATTCATCACTAAGAATATTAGTAACCCACTATCTTTATAGAGATATTCAAGTTCTATCTATAGCCTTTTCAATTTATGTAGAGTAACAATGTAATAGTGAGTTACTTAGGTTATAAGCGAATACAGCATTTATTGTTATATTGTGACTGGTTGTAATATGTGCCCCAAGTCACATGACACACGACTTGCAGTTAAGATCCTTTAAGGTTGTAACACATGTCCTTCTTGAATGTGGATGGAATGTATCAAAACTCTCTTTACGCGCTTTTATGGTCCTATTAGTTATTAATTGGGGTATAATTTAATTTTCCCTTTTGGAGAATTGCATGTATTTTATATTATCTTAGGTTTGAGGTTGAACCAAGGAGTCTTAGGGTGACCTATCATGACTGAGGCCAATCCATCATAGATGAGGTTGAATTTAGGATCATCAACTACCCATAGAATTTAAGCTTCTGAAATGTAGCCTGATATATAAGGTTGGAGTATATCGGTTCTACTTTTCAAGATGTGGAATGAAAAATGGATGACCCATTATTGATCGATCCTTGAAAGGGTATTTTCATTTTGTTGAAGTCGAACCATTGATAAGGCCTTAGAAATGTTGAGTTCGAACCTTGGATGTGTCCTTGGAAATGGTAAGGTCAAATGATATATGAGGCCTTGGTAACATGTAGGTTGAACCTTGTAATCTGACTTCTAGATGAGGTTTTACAATGTACAGGTCGAACCTTGGAAGCTAACCCTCAAATAAGGAAATAGAAATGTATACGAAAAACCTTTGAAGCCAGATCGTGGATAAGGATTTAAAATGTGTAGGTCGAACCTTGGAACCCGACCTTTGGATGAGGCCATGGAAATGTAAAGGCTAAAACTTGAAAGTAGAGCCTTAGAGGAGGCCTTTAAAATGTTGATCACAAACTATATATGAGGTCTGGGTAATGTACAGGTAGAACATTGGAAGTTGGATAAGGCCTTAAAATGTGGAGGTTAAACCTTAGCAAACAACCCTTAAATGAGGCCTTAAAATGTTCAGGCTAAACTGTAAAAGCCGACACTTATGTGAGGGCATGGAAATAAGCAAGTTGAACCTCATATAAGCCCTTATGTGAGGCAATAAAAATGTTGAGGCTGAATAATATATGATGCCTTGGAAATGTTGAGGTAAATGCACTAAAGAATTATTTAAACTTGATGATGATTAATTATTTCATTCGAAAGGATTCCTTTGATTGGTTACCCTTTATAATGAGTAATGGCTCATCACATTATACTCTATAAGTTATAATAGACCTGACACTTCACGATCAATTACTTGTGCTTCCCTAAGCACTGGTAAATATGTACCATTAATGAATTTTTCACTATATAAGGGCTTCGTTTATATTTACCTTAGTTCATTTAGGTTTCGATAACTTTATCTTTCTAAGATCACTAAGAGTTATTTAGTGGGAGTCCTTATATCTTTATGTTTCTTCATCTGTAATGTATTTTCTTGCAAGGTATGCCATTTAAACCTCCATTAGATATTCTTCCATTGTATTTATCTTATGAGAATCAAAATTTCTTTTGACAAATAAATCAAAAAACTCATAAGTTTGAAATAGTTTATTATGTTCATGGCGGTCTTCATATAGATTTATTTCCTTTAATTTTTTGTTATAATTATTTGTTAATACCCAATCCTCTAGAGGAGATATTTATGGAAGTTAATAATTTTATAGATGAAGAGAGCCTTGAGGATATAGAGGTAGTGAAAGAGATATTAAGGTTGACTACCATCTCACTTATATACCCACAAACCCTTTAGTTCAATGGTCAATATAGGGTTCGTAGTTATCATCTAAGAAGAAATGTTGAACCTGTGATAAGGTCAATTGTGCATGGCTCTCATAACGAGTTAATTATAGGCAATAACACCATAGAATCTAATAATCGGTTGGAGTCAATACTAAATAATATTACCATAACATGGACGAACTAAAATGCTCAAGAAAATATCATGGTTGAGTCCTCCTATAAGATTGAGTCCAGGTTTGAACTTTTGAGTTTAAGATTCTCAGATGGCAGTTCATCCTCTATAAATATTGTATACATGCTAGGGAATAAGGTAGGCCATTCTAACAAGCGTGAAAATACCTCTGAGGTCGTAATTAACTAGAAGGGTAAGATTGATGACTTCTATTTGGAGCATACCTGTGTGTTTCATTTGTTTACTGGTCAATTACCTATTAAATACTACTATCCATTATTTGTGAATGAATATAATTTATATTAAATTAATTTATCAAAGGAAATTTTATATAATCTATGAGTCGATGAATCTGAGGTTATCATTATTCAACATAAGTATGGCATTAAGACAGAGACGAGGTTTAGGCACCCAAAGGCCAACGAAATGTCCTATGACTTACAAAGTGCTATTGAAATTTATCTATACGAGGATGTTTAAGTTCGGTTTTAGACTTCCATTTCATCCATGTATTAGGGATAACCTTTTGATTTATGGTTTGACTGTTAGAAATTAAAGTAGTTGCTTATATTTGTTTAAATTAGTGGGTTAGTGCAGTTAGTGCAGTTAGTGCTGGATAAGTTAGTGGGTTAGTGAGTTAGTGCAGTTAGTGCAGGATAAGTTAGTGGGTTAGTGCAGTTAGTGGGTTGCTATTTTTGTTTGTATAAAAAGGTTGTAATACTCTTTGATCAAATGCAGAATTTTTCAGTACATTTTCATTTGTACTAACATCTGGTATCAGAGCCACCACAGGGCCTGATTGAAAAGGGAGAGAGATCATCTTTCAGCAGCAAAAATGGCAACTGAGAAGAGTACAGATAACTTTGTTCAACCTGCGATTCCAAAGTTTGATGGTCACTATGATCATTGGAGTCTTTTGATGGAAAATTTCTTGAGATCGAAGGAATATTTTGATCTTGTGGAAACCGGGTATGCAGAACCAGAACCAGAAGAGGAAATGACGGTTGCTCAGATAGCAAGGCTAGCTGCGTTGAAGCTGAAGGACCTGAAGGTCAAGAACTATCTATTTCAATCAATAGATAGGGCAATTTTGGAGACAATTCTCAAGAAGGATACAGCCAAACAGATTTGGGATTCGATGAAAAAGAAATACCAAGGAAGTTCAAAGGTGAAGCGTGCACAGCTTCAAGCTTTGAAGAGGGATTTTGAAGTTCTCCAAATGCAAAATGGAGACACTATCAATGACTATTTTGGCAGAGTTATGGGAATTGTCAACAAGATGAGGATTCATGGTGATCAACTAGAAGATGGAGCTGTGGTGGAGAAGATCTTACGATCTTTAACACCAAAATTCGACTATGTGGTTTGTTCAGTGGAAGAATCAAATGATACGGAAGAGATGACCATTGATGAATTGCAAAGTTCTCTGCTTGTGCATGAGCAAAGACTTAATCGGAGACTTGCAGTGGATGAAATGCAGGCTTTAAAGGTGTCTACACATGATGAAGGCTCTAGCTCTAGAGGAAGAGGTAGAGGTAGAGGAAGAGGTGGTAGAGGCCGTGGAAGAGGTGGAAGAGGCAATCATCATGGAGGTGGCAGCAGAGATAGTAGCAGATCATCTAAGAAAGATGAGGACCATCATGGCAAAGGAAAAGGGAAATTTGACAAGTCTAAGGTGGAGTGCTACAGGTGTGGAAATTTTGGGCACTTCAAGAATGAATGTTACACCAAATTGGACAAAGAGAAGGGAGAGAAGTCCAACTTTGCTGAGAAGAAAGAAGAAGAAACACTGCTGATGGAATTTCATGCTATGGAGGACATGGATTCAGAAATTTGGTATGTTGATTCTGGATGTAGCAATCACATGAGTGGCCGCAAGTCATCTTTTGTGAATTTGAATGAGAGCTTCAAATCAGTAGTGAAGTTTGGAAATGAGTCAAGTGTAGAAGTGATGGGAATAGGAGATGTGAAGATCAGAACAAGGAATGATTTTGTAGAAACCATTGCAAATGTTTTCTACATACCTGATTTGAAGGCAAACTTGCTGAGTACTGGACAGCTGCAAGAAAAGGGCTACACCATCACAATGAAGAATGGAGAATGTGAAATATATGATCCAAAAAGGGGGTCAATTGCAGTAGTGAAGATGACACAGAATAGACTCTTTCCCATGAAGATCAAAACTGTACAGAGTTGCTTGATGGCCAAGAAAGATGATGATGATTCATGGAGATGGCATAAAAGGTACGGACATTTGAACTTCAGTGGTTTAAGAACTCTATACAAGAAGAATATGGTGAATGGACTACCTGAGTTAGCCCATATTTCACAAGTATGTGATGAATGTACGATTGGCAAGCACAAGAGAGAAACATTTCCCTCTGGAAAATCAGTAAGGGCTCGAGAAGTCTTGGAGTTGGTGCACTCAGACTTATGTGGACCAATTTCACCAAAGTCAAATGGCAACAAGAGGTACTTCATTTCTTTTATTGATGACTTTAGCAGAAAGACTTGGATTTATTTCTTGCAAGAAAAATCAGAAGCTTTTAGTACATTCAAGAATTTTGTAGCTCTTATTGAGACTGAAACTGGGAAGAAAATTAAAGCTTTGAGAACTGATAGAGGAGGAGAGTTTTGCTCCAATGAGTTCAACGAATTTTGTGATGAGAAGGGAATCAGAAGGCAACTAACAACAGCTTACACTCCTCAGCAAAATGGCGTGTCTGAAAGGAAGAACAGAACCATTTTAGATATGGTGAGAAGCCTGCTTGCAACTGGAAAAGTACCGAAGTCATTTTGGCCTGAAGCTGTCTTATGGTCAGTTCATATTCTCAACAGAAGTCCTACTTTTTCTGTTAAGAATATGACTCCTCAAGAAGCTTGGAGTGGAAGGAAGCCATCGGTCAATCACTTCAAAGTTTTTGGGTGCATAGCATATGCACATATCCCAGACCAAAAGAGAAAGAAGCTTGATGACAAAAGTGAGATGTGTGTGTTTCTTGGAGTAAGTGAATCCTCAAAGGCCTACAAACTGTACAATCCCGTGACAAAGAAGATTGTGGTGAGTAGAGATGTTATTTTCAAAGAAGATAGCACATGGAGTTGGGATGCACATAATGAAGGTAGCAGCTCTCTGCAGAAGCAGATTCCTATGGATGTTGAAATGAATGTAGATGAGGATGCACGGGGAGAACAAATTGAGGAAGATGTTCATAATGAAGTACAAGGTGATGAAGCAGCAGGTCAAGACTCAAGATACAATCTTCGAGATCACAACACAAGAAAAAGGCCAGCGTGGATGATAGATTATGAGGCAAATTATGGTGAATGTGGTGTTGATAATGCCAATTATGCATTGTTTGTGGACACAGATCCGATTACATTTGAGGAAGCTGTGAAAAATAGCAAGTGGAGGATAGCTATGGACAATGAAATTAAGTCCATTGAGAAGAACAAGACATGGGAGCTCACCGATTTGTCTGAGGGACAGAAATCCATTGGTGTCAAATGGGTTTATAAAACCAAGCTAAATGAAAAAGGTGAAGTTGACAAGTACAAAGCAAGATTGGTGGTGAAGGGATATAAACAAAAGGAAGGAATTGATTTCAAAGAGGTGTTTGCACCAGTAGCAAGGCATGACACAATCAGAATGGTGGTCTCCCTAGCTGCGCAGAATTCTTGGCCTATCTTTCAACTAGATGTGAAGTCTGCTTTCTTGCATGGAGACTTAGAGGAACAAGTTTTTGTGGAGCAACCACCAGGCTATATGAAGAAAGGAAAAGAAAAGAAGGTTTACAAGTTGAAGAAAGCACTTTATGGCCTGAAACAGGCCCCAAGAGCCTGGTACAGCAGAATCGATTCTCATTTTGCAAAAATGGGATTTCAAAAGTGCCCACATGAACATACACTTTATGCCAAGGTTGGAGATGGAGGTAAACTGATTATAGTATGTTTATATGTTGATGATCTCATTTATACTGGAAATAATGCTGACCTGTTGAATGAATTTAAGTTGTCAATGATGAAAGAGTTTGAGATGAGTGACTTAGGGATGATGAAATATTTTCTTGGAATAGAAGTCAAGCAAATGACTCATGGCAAATTCATCTGCCAGAAGAAATATGCTCAGGAGGTTCTAGAAAGGTTCAAGATGGAGGACAGCAAGCCTTTTGCTACACCAACAGAGATTGGAGTGAAGTTAGCAAAGGATCCGAATGGCAAAGCTGTGGACAACACCTATTTCAAGCAGTTAGTAGGAAGCTTAATGTATCTAACCTCTACTAGACCTGATTTGATGCACGCTGTGAGCTTAATAAGCAGATACATGGAGAAACCAACTGAGATGCATCTCAATGCAGCTAGAAGGATTCTGAGATATGTGAAAGGGACCTTAGATTATGGAGTATTTTACAAGAAAGGAGAAGTTGGACTGAAAGGCTACACAGACAGTGATTTTGCTGGAGATATTGATGATAGAAAGAGCACGTCTGGTTATGTGTTCTTACTGAGTGGAGGAGCTATTTCTTGGCAGTCAAAGAAGCAACAAATTGTTACATTGTCCACTACAGAAGCTGAGTTTGTAGCAGCCACTGCAAGTGCTTGTCAAGCAGTCTGGATGAAGAAAATGCTGGATTTCTTGGGAGAAGAACAGCAAGGTACTTCAGTTATTTATTGTGACAATATTTCAGCCATTAAGTTGTCTAGAAATCCAGTTATGCATGGCAGATGCAAACACATCGATGTTAGATTCCATTTTCTAAGAGACCTGTGCCAAGATGGAGTTATAGAGTTGGAATATTGCAAGACTGGTGAGCAGATTGCTGACATCTTCACAAAACCATTGAAACAGCCTTTATTTGAGAAGCTGAGAGCTATGCTGGGAATGTGTTCAGCTAAAGTGTTCAAAGAAGATGGATTCAAGTCTGTGTAATCTACTTAAACTAGTTCAGCAGAAATCAGTTTAAGGGAGGGAATGTTAGAAATTAAAGTAGTTGCTTATATTTGTTTAAATTAGTGGGTTAGTGCAGTTAGTGCAGTTAGTGCTGGATAAGTTAGTGGGTTAGTGAGTTAGTGCAGTTAGTGCAGGATAAGTTAGTGGGTTAGTGCAGTTAGTGGGTTGCTATTTCTGTTTGTATAAAAAGGTTGTAATACTCTTTGATCAAATGCAGAATTTTTCAGTACATTTTCATTTGTACTAACATTGACATCTTCTTAACTTTCTCCCAACTCGTAGAGGTTTATCCTTAGCTCTATATTTTTCTGAAGGCAAGTTCACAAAGAAAGAATTAGTCGGGAAATTTTTAGATGCGTATACATAGTTATTTCTACCAAGATTTGGCCTGGTTGTTTCAAACTTATCCCTCGTAACTCTAGATTTCACCTTATAAAGGTAGTGAAAACTTATAATCATTACTACAAGACCCAATATATCTTTTATGGTGGTTTTTGGGAGTTTATGAACGGAGAAAGTGAAGAAGGATCAATTAGGGTCCCATGTGAATGGGGTCAGCCCTCTCTTAGAAGTATACTTTCTTCCTTTTTCACTCTTTTGCATCATTTTCCTTCTTCTTGATATTTATTGTTTCAGGTATTTCTAATGTCTTATTCTTTTCTTACTTTTTAACAAAATTTATCTTAGTCTGAGCCTAGAGAACTAGAAAAATGTGGACAAAGTGATAGAGAGTGGGATTAAAAAAATTACAGATCTGGTAACTTTGTCTCATCTAGAGGCTTTGGGAATTATAGTTGAACTTTTCCCCTAAATCAATACCATAAATGGTTGAATATTAAATTTTTTCCCCTTTGTTGAAATTTTAATATTTTACTATGAATGTTTATCGAATTCCTTCTTTTGTAGATCATTTTAGATCAAGTGTGGTAAACTTCTATCCCAAAGATCTTTTGTGATTGTCATGAAGGGGTAATACTGGATTCCAACCACATCATCCTATGGCCAACCCTAAGAATAAGCATAAAAATATCTTGCATGTGTCAAACTTATGAAGAATGCATGGACTAAGGCTAAAGTTACACTAGTATGAGGTGGTACAGGACCCCTCAATCTAGGATACACTATCCACATTCTTAAAATCCCAAGTTCTTGAGATATTTGGAACAAACTATTATCTTACGATAGGTGATATTTTTCTCAACTGAGCCAAGGGGAGGAATTGAACTTTCTCTATATAAGGTTTTTCAGGTTTGTTTCCTTTTAACTTTTCTGTGATATCTAATTTTCCAGTTCACCTCGTTCACTTCATTAAATGTAATTATTCCTTGCACGAACTTATGATGGTGGCATATTTAAGACAATGGTTAAAAATAATAATGGTTCCTTGGAATTTAAGGCCAACACTAATAAGTCCCTTGATGCCTTAAAGCAAGAATATGACAGATTGAAGAAAAAAATGATTGGGGATGCAAAGCATTTGACAGATGAGAAGAATGACAATGAGAAATTGAGCGTTGAGTTTATTTAAGCCTTGAAAAAGTTGAAAGATGTGCATAATATTGCCTTAAAAGATGTAGTGGAGAAATCTAGGTCTGAGGTCAAAGATGCAACCATACTCGATTATCATGTCATCTCTCTTTCCAAGATCGTGACCTTCATTATATTAACTAAGGGTATAATGATAAAATAAGGAGGTCGTGTCATTGGTCACCTACTCTTGCTTATAAGATTAGCATTATTATGATTAATGTGATGAAAGCATCAATATCTTGGAGGAGTTTGGACCAAAGTAAGGCATATAGGGCTAAGGAAACTAAGTTCGCCAACATTTAAGAGGGGTGATTATGATGATCTTGAATTTGATATCACCCTTGACGAGGACTTCCCACTTCATCTTGAGGCCACTAGATTAGAGAAAGAGTTAGTCATTGATAGTCACTCCCCTGCTCTAAGCCTTGATAATTTATAGATTTATTTTCTCCTTGCTCTCTCGACCTTTCACGGATTTCTTGAATCTAACAATGTTTTGTTTATATCTCTGAATATTTACACCCCTTGTTGAGGCATTTTTGCATCTTTTTATATTTTTTTGGATGTGTGAATGACATGTGTTTGGGGTTTTTCCATATCTATATCTTGTTATATATTTTTTTTAAAATTTTGGTGAAGTATAGATATGAGGCTTGTTAATATATATACCTACACCCCTTCTACTTGGACAAATCATGAATTTTGTTACTCTTAAAACTATTTTCTATCAGTTTAGTGATCATTTGTGGCATGAGGATTATTTGTGAAGTTAAATTTAGCATCCTTAAGTTTTTTGTTTGAGCAAGAAATTTTCTTTTTATGCTTATCCTGGATTGAATCTTAGTTATGCATAGAAAACTTTTAAAGGCTGAGCTTGTGAAATAGTTCAATTGTTCCTTTGAGATTTTTGTTTCTCTTCAATGATGATGTTTTTAATGTATGATTTAAACGTTTTTTTAGATGACCCTTAAGTCAATTGATTTTTACAAATTTTTAAACCATTTTCAAATATTTTCTTCTTGGTGTGACTTGGTTAAGATGTCTTCCTTCTTAAAGGTCATCTAGGATTTCATGTAGACGTACTTATTATAGGCATGGAAGTTGAAAGAGCATTATCTTTACTTCAAAGTACTAATCTTTCACATAGTATGACAAATACCTTTACAAGTATTTCTCCTTAGAAATAGGGTTTTGTTTTGACCTCATGAAGCTATGAAACTAAACAATATTGCATAATTAATGGCTATCTCATTTGGATCCAAGAATATGAGACCTACTTCGGTGCCCGCTGTAAAAGACGAACCATCCACGAATAAATTCCAAACTAGGATTTGGGGTTGAAAGGAGTATGATCCTCTACATATTGATGTTCTACCAGTGCCACTTCTTGCGCTTATATTTCATTCTCAATAAGTTATTTCTTTCCATTGGTTTCTCCAATGGATGACTTGATAACATCAAAGCTGAATTTAACTTGATATCAATTGGATCAACCCAAGTAAATTCTTTCGCAAATTCTACCAATGCTTTCCCTTAAATATTTTTATGTGCCTACTAGTCTATATTGTAGTCACACAACTTTATGAACCAAGCCATGAGTCATCCTGACTTCTTAAGTTTATAACAACTTTCCTAAGAGGTTTATATCTTAATACTATGATTTAATGAGATTTAAAACATGGTTACACATTCCTTGTTGAATGCATGAGTGTGAAGGATAATTTTTCCATTTTGGTATATCATAATTCTGCCCCATACGATATTTACTTGTATAATAAATAGACGTTTGTACCCCCATATAGTCTCAAACGTTTTGGCTGACAGCTAAGTACAACTATATCTTTTCATCGAACATGGGCTAAGATAGCAAAGGTGATAAGCCTAGGTAATTCTTCAATTCTTCAAATTCTTTTCACATTCTTAGTTCCATTTGAGGGATTTTATAAACAATTTAAATAATGGAAGATATTTGTATGTGGATCTTGAAACGAATATGTTTAGGGATGACACATATCCACTTGACCTCTAAACTTCTTTTTGGTTTCTCAGTGCCTTCATTTATATCACCTATATAAAGAGCCCCTTACCTCATTAGCAAGGAATATATGTTGTTTTACTTTATTATATCCGTATTCACCTTAATTACCATTTTATCTAGTATATATCTCTCAATTTATCTTTCATAAATTTCAAAAAATCAAAAATATATTTTATTTGAATATTTACCTTGCACTAAAAGGGCTTCTATACTCATTTTTACATCATCAACTAATTCTAAATTGGATATGTGATATAATTATACCACATGCTTGTTTTTATGATCTATGATATACTAGTGGTGTCCCTCTAACTTTTGACTTTAGTTCCTTCTTGTAACGATAAGTAAGTCTCCTGGATTTATTTTGGTATTCAAGTCCGTTTTTACTTAGTTTTATGTGTTTAATTAATTCAAGTTTTAATTCTTTATTATATTTATTTTAGCGGTCTATTTTCCCATACTCACTCTTTTATAGGGAGGTTACTATGTTTACAATTTTGATCATTTATTTACATTCTGGATATGTGATCTCTTTTTCGTTATCATTTTTGTAAGATATTCATTTATTTGGGATCATTTATTCATGGTAAGTTTCTGGTGATAAGGAATGATCTTATATTTTATCTCTATAAGATGATTCGTATTTGTCTTTTGCATGGTGATACGTTAACTCCCTCTATACACACATAAATGTATATTCCCAAACATATGATGCTTGCACACATTTTAACACTTACTGCACGTCTGTATATCCACACACATATCATGATTGCAAACATGTTGACACTTATGTCACATATCTTTTATTCACACACATATCACGCTACCACATATGACTCAGCCACATATTTCTCTTGCACGTACATTTACATATATTTCACATACATGTACATACTGTGTTTTCACATACCTTCAACATTATTTAACTAATGTATATTTTTCACACAAGATTTAATTACTCACACAAACTTTATTCACTCACATGTTCATAATAGAGAAGGAGAATGTAATTTTTTATTCCCACTAGAGACTGAAAGGGAGGTGTGGGTTCCTAACACCTTTCATCTCCATAAATTAGTCTCTAGTCCCATATTTGTTTGATTTTTCATATATTATTTGCCTTCATAGCTTCATTTTGAATGAACTTGTTTAGTCTATTTTTAGTAAAATAGGCTACTGACTCTGCTTTTCACGCAATCGCACACTCTACTCGTCGATGATCGCCTTATTATTTGTAGGCCACCTCGTTTTTCTATGTTTATCATAATAAAGGGGGCATGACTCTAAGGCATGGGGATACTTACGAGCACCTCATGGGAGATATTTTGTTCATGTGCACCGAGGGGTCGGGATGGCCACCTGTTGTATCTACCATTTCATTAAATATTGTTATAGGGAAGTAATCCTTAGGGCATATTGTGTTCAAGTCTGTGATATCCACACACATTTGCCATTTTCCATTAGGATTTTGTACTAACACGAAATTTGAGAGCCAAGAGGGGTTGTTCACTTACTCAATTAGTTCTTTTTCTAGTGGTCTCGTCACTTCTTCTTAAATGATTAAGTAACTTTCTAAATAAAAAAATCTTTTATTTTTATTTGATGCCCTTAACAATAGGGTCCACATCTAAATGATGAAAAGGAGTTTCGAGGTTTATCCCCGGAATATCTTTGTGAGACCATGAAAATATGTCCCTCTAACTTCTTATAAGTCCAATAAACCTTTTATTTATTTTAAGATTCATAGATTTGACAATTTACACAATTATTTAGGGTCTTCTTCATCGAGAACCACCCTACATCCTCGGATACCTCCCCCTTCTTTATCTTTTCCTCATCTCAAGAATTAAACGTATTAATGTTTTATCATATAGTATTTCTCTTATAAGATTCTATATGATCAACTGAGGTGAAGTAACATTCGCGAGTTTCTATCTGATCACCTACAATTTCCCCACACCAAAAAGATAAAAACTTCATCATCTGATGAACCCTTAAAGATACAACCTCAAATTGTTTCAGGGAAACTCAGACCATTATGATGTTCTAAGTAGAACTCACATTCTGATCCATGATGAAGAAGTTAACCCTTTTATGAGTTTAGTAGGCCATTTCACCATGCATACCTTAATCTCTACCATTACCAAAGGGGGATAATTTCTCTCCACTAAAGTCGATCAAGAGATGGTAGTAGGATTTCAATTGCTTGACATTCAACTTGACACCCTTTAAGTAGTCCCAAAAGATTATATCGAGTAATATTCCTCCATCTATAAGGATCCATGAGACATTATATTGATGAACCATGAGTCTTATCAGTATTGGGTCGTCATGAGGGTATTGAATATTTTTGAAATCAGCTCGAGAAAAGACAATAATAAGATGACCAATGTTCACTTTTACAGGTTGGACGTATTCCTAGTCTCCCCGAGTTACGTCATACGTTGAGAGCCGACCTTAGCCTCTCCAATGTAGGATTTTCAGTCAGTTGGTACAATTCCTCTCCTAACTACTCCTCATAATATCATATGAAGTCTAAAATAGATCATATTCAAGTTGCCATAAAGGGTTCTTATGATTTTTAGTCAAATCATGATCATTTTCATCATCATCTCCTAAGTCATCATCTTCTTTTGGCTCTCACCTTCCTTTTTGCGAGGTTTATCACAAATAGGTGACCCTTATCTTTTTCTCTTCTCGATGGTTCGAATATTTTGATCTATAAACCTTTTCA
Source organism: Sambucus nigra (assembly GCA_949130495.1). NCBI lineage: Eukaryota > Viridiplantae > Streptophyta > Magnoliopsida > Dipsacales > Adoxaceae > Sambucus > Sambucus nigra. The sequence goes on along the minus strand of OX422210.1, from coordinate 341,639,923 downwards.
GTCGAATTTTTTAGTCAGTTTCCTAATCTCATATTTAAGGATGTCGAAATCATATATATCATTTCCATGGTCCTTGTGAAAGTCACCGTAGATATTCACTTCCTCTTATTATGTAGGAATTCATCTTGGATGGACATTTTATCTCATCTTCATCCTTTATCTTATTATGTATATAGTGCATGATGCACCCTTTGATAGAGACTCTCCTAGGTTTTCTTGACTATCAAGGTGTTCAACTAGTTTTGATAGTTTGTGCAAAAAAAAATTAGTAGAGATCCCTTCTCATGATTTATTCGAGATTGAAGACTCAGGGGAATCCTATCTCCACAACATGATTCTAGTTCGTAAGAAAAAAGGAAGACACGAGTGAATATAGTGGAACACACACTACATGAATCACTCTTCACACACATGCATTTACATAATTTGTACAAAAACATTTAATAACTTTGTAAGCTAATGGATTTAATTAGATTTAATTTAGGAATTAATTAGTTAAATTTATCGTATCAATAATGCTAAAATTGTGGAAAATAATATTTTGGTATAATAATGTGTGAAAATATTTTTGATGAGTTTTCTAATTTTTTGGTATTTTTAATTAGATTCACAAACATTCTTGTGATTTAAAAATCATTCAAAAATACATTGTAATTCATAAGGGCTTCATTTGCGTGTTTATTGTGCTAGTTGTGTGTTTGTTATGTGTTTGTGATGTTGATCTCTTACTACAATCATTGGATTATTTTTATCGAAGACTGAGATTTGGGTTAGGGTTTTCACATGGATTATAAACCTATGTCTTTACCTGTTACCTAGTTAATCTATTTAGCTTATTAGTATGCTTGTTCTCAACCCTTGGATTAATACTCGTGTTGATACCAAAATTAGTATGCTGATGTGGACAAATAATAAGAAGACACGTGTCAATCTACGAGGCACAATAGCAACGAGGATGATCATTCCCCCGACCAACATACTCACTCCGAGCAACAGGTATACTCCGAGGAACACCAGTCTTCCGAGTAACACCAACCCTCCGAGGAACTCTTATCCTCCGAAGAACTCTAATGCACCGAGGAACTCTTGGACAACGAGCAACTAAGGCGGTTCGAGCTGCATCTCGACCGCAGCATTAATTGCCAGATAATCAACAGTTCAACTATTCATTGAATGCTTATCATCTTAACGCACACGTTTGAAGAGCATTAAATGAATTACCCTTTCATATATGTATCATTTAATGTAACACCCTTTCATGTACAGCCTAAGGGCTATAAATACCTTGTATCACCCTCATTCAAGGGGATCAAAATTTCTTGATAGCACTTGTAATCGAGAATTCCCAAACACTCAGCAATAACATAACAGTGGACGTAGGCCATTCATATAAGGCTGAACCACTTTAAAATCTTTTGTCTCATTTATTTATCTGTGATTAAATAATTAGAGTAATCTAATTTTTTACATCAACAGATTGGCGCCGTCTGTGGGAACGATTGTTATTATCGTTTTTCACCAAAAATTATTCATCATCAATGGCAGATAGTCCGGAATCCAGCAATCGAAATGCTAGAAATGCTGGAAATCCTTCAAATCCCTCTGCACCTCCAGATCTGGCTGGGATTATGACGAATCTGGCTCAAGGACAAACCGCCATGCAAGAAACAATGAGGCAACTCTTACAAACCCTTCATGGCGGTGCACCTGCACGTTCAGGACAGCGAAGTGGTCAGAGGCAAACTTATTTACTTTCTTCACGATCCAGGCGTACTGAGTCATATCGTAATGAGGAGTCTGATGATTTCTCTTATCAACCTGGGCGAACTTCGTCAATAAGGGCTACAGATACTGATCAACATATCACCCTCTCTCCAGAAAGACCTAGTGCCTTAGAAAGACTGAGTAGGGTGTCTCCTTTCAGTCGATTAGGCCCTAGGAGGAATAAGAGTCCACCTAAAATCATGTCGAGGAGTTTTCGACGACCATCAGATCTAAGAGAAGGATCAGCACAATCACGACCAGTTGCTCGTCAAGATAGATCTCAGGAGGCCACATCAGAACAATCAATTGCTCGAACTAATAAGCCCGAGGAAGGAAACGATGCGTGGAAAGGTTCCATTCAGCGCTTGAAGGATAGATTGGGAGAAATGGCCAAGGCGAAGAATCCCTTACAATGAACTTTTGTTCAAGGGACACCTTTTGTCCAGGCCATTGTGAATTTTCCTACACCGTCAAAGTTTAAAGCACCAGTAGTGACCCCAAAATATGATGGAAAGACAGATCCTGTTCTTCATATAGAGCAATATCAAGCTACCGCGGATATCTATGTTGTCCCCGACGAGATGAGATGCAGAGCATTCTCAGGAACTCTTACTGGAGCTGCCCAGATATGGTACAACAATCTTCCTCGAGGTAAGATTTCAACTTTCTTTCAGTTGGCCGAGTTGTTCATCGGCAATTTCTGTTTTGGAGCAAAGCCAGTAAAACGATTAGCACACTTGTTAAGTGTTAGACAAAAATCTGGTGAGAGTACTAGAGATTACATAACTCGTTTCAATAACGAGAAGCTGGAAGTCATAGATAATGAGGAGAAGACAGCAATCATCGCCTTGATGAGTGGGTTGTTGCCTAATAAGTTGTATTACACTTTGGCGAAAGATCCACCTAAAACTATGTCAGAATTGATGGCAAAAGCGGCCAAAATCATGAATGTCGAGGAATCTATGGCTGCAAAGAAGAATATGGATAAAGACACCAAGGTGGAAGTCAACAAGTCTAAAAATAAAGAGCATAAGGGCAATGGTGGTGACAAGCATTCCAGAAATAATAAGTCATCATGGGAAGTCCTGAAGAAATTCGATAATTATACTCCCTTGAAAATGGGTATTAATAACGTCTTGGAAGAAATCAAGAATAGCGAGGAGGTAAAGTGGCCGAAGAAACTGAGGTCAGACCCTGATGCGAGGAACAGGGATAAATATTGCGAGTTCCACAAAGATCATGGCCATATGACTAAAAATTGCATAGCTCTTCAGAACGAGATTGAAACACTCATCCGAAGAGGAAAGCTAGCAAAGTATGTTGATCGGGGAGGTGAAAGAAGAAATAATGATCGAACTAGAGAGAGATCTAAATCTCCTCGTCGAGCAGAGGAGAAAAAGAAGAGAGGCCATGAAGATGATGCCGAGGATGACCCCGATCTTCCCAAGAAACCAAGGCAGCCAGAACGAGAGGTATTTTCCATACGTTTTGGGTCATTTGATTGTAATGTTATTACAGGAGGAGATGCAGGAGGAGGAGATCTTACTGCAGAAAGAAAAGCTTACCTCGGAGAGGCACAAGCTTGCTCGTACATTCAGCGAATAAATTTGGCCGAGGAGGATCGTCCGAGGAAGGTAAACAAAGAGAAGCTGGTTATTGACTTTTCAAAAAATGATCTGGCAGGTGTTCTTTACCCTCACGACGACCCTTTGGTGATCAAAATGAGGATGAAAGAAGTAGTGATTTCAAGGGTGCTGGTAGACAATGGCAGTTCGGTAGACATCATGTACTATTTATGCTTTGATAGTTTAAATTTGAAATTATCTCAATTGGAACCTTATCACAGACCTCTTCTGGGTTTCGCTGGAGAGAAAGTTTTTCCACTTGGGACGATCAAGTTGGATATATTCATTGGAACTTGGCCTGCTTGTCGAACAGAGAGAATACGCTTATTTGTGATGGATAAGAATGTGCAGCCAGCCTACAACATCATCATGGGAAGATTTGGTTTGAAGAAGTTCGAAGCAGTCCCATCTACAGTACATCAATGTTTAAAATTCCCAATAAATTTCGGAGTGGGAGTGGTGAAAGGTGATCAAAAAGTAGCTCGAGAATGCTATTATTCATCTGCCGAGAAAGAGGAGCTTGAAGAGTCAAGGAAAAAGACTACTACTTACCAGGTGGATGAAAGTACAGAAATTGAAACACTTGATCCGAGAGATGAATCCCAACTTGTAAAAGGACAGGTGGTGGAATCTACAGAAAATGTTATTCTGGACGACGAACACCCTGAACGAGTAACCCAGATAGGTTCGTCGTTGGATGCTTCAATAAAACAGGAGTTGATAACTTTTTTGAGAAACAGAAAGAAAACTTTTGCGTGGAGTCAAGAAGACATGCCAGAAATAGATCCAAACTTCTTATGTCATGAGCTCAATGTGAATAAGGAGATCAAGCCTGTAAAGCAGAGAAGAAGGGTATTTAGCCCCGAGAAGAATCAAGCTATTCAAGAGGAGGTCGATAAGCTCCAGAAAGCCCAATTCATTGAAGATGTGAAGTATCCAGACTGGTTAGCAAATGTGGTTATGGTAAAGAAGAAAAATAATAAATGGAGAATGTGTGTTGATTTCACTGATCTCAACAAGGCCTGCCCAAAGGATCACTTCCCATTGCCCAGAATTGACCAACTAGTGGATGCTACCTCTGGGCACGAGCTGCTCAGCTTCATGGATGCTTACTTTGGTTACAACCAGATCAAAATGAAACCTGAAGATAGGGAAAGCACTTCTTTTATTACCCCTAGGGGAACTTGTTGTTATAATGTTATGCCTTTTGGTTTGAAAAATGCAGGAGCGACATATCAACAGCTGATGAACAAGGTTTTTGCCGAACAAATCAGTTGCAACATGGAAGTCTATGTCGACGATATGCTGACAAAGAGAAAGAAAGCTGCTGAGCATCTAGTTGACTTGGGTCAGACCTTTAATCAACTGGATAAATACCAGATGAAGCTCAACCCGACGAAGTGCACCTTTGGAGTACGAGGAGGAATGTTCCTCGGGTACATCGTCAACCAGCGAGGCATTGAGGCAAATCCAGCAAAGATCAAATCTCTTTTAGGGTTGTGATCTCCAACGACGAAGAAAGAAGTGCAGAGTCTTACAGGACGAGTTGCAGCGCTCAATATATTTGTATCTCGAGCAACTGATAGGTGCCTTCCATTCTTCAAAACACTCCGAAAAACTTTCGAGTGGAATGATGAATGTGAAAAAGCCTTTCAAGACTTGAAGAAATATCTGGGAACACCTCCACTGCTGTCCAGGCCAGTGATGGGAGAAAAGCTGTACTTATACCTGGCAGTATCGGAGAATGCAGTCAGCTCGGCATTGATCAGATTGGAGAATGGAGTCCAGAAGCCAATTTATTACACAAGTAAGGCTTTCCGAGGTGCAGAGATCAGGTACCCAAAGTTGGAAAAATTGGCATTGGCATTAATTGAAGCAAGTAGAAGAATGAGGCCTTATTTCCAGGCCCATACTGAAGCCCTTATACTTTTGACTCATTTGAGTCTAGACTGTATAAGAGCTCATCTAGTTTGGAAATTGTGACAAAATAGTGTCTATCCTAGAAACCAAAGAGCTTCAGAGATTGGGTTGCTTCTTCTTCTATCTATCATGTAATGATCCTAAGACTATAGACATCACTCACACACTTAGAATTTGATTCTTGCATATCATATTGCACCCCTATGTGTTTTAATGTTGTGAGTGTGTTTAAATCCCTCAATTTGATTTTTAATAATTTTTTGGGAATTTAAAACATATTTTAAAAAAGGTTTTATTTAATTAAAATTTGATTTAAAAAGTCTTGGGGTTATTATATAAATATGGATTGTTGTGTTTATTGGCCTAAAGTTACTCTGGGCAGAAACTGAAAGCGCTAGAGACTCTAGGGTTGGCTTTGTAATTATTTTGGGACGCGCGTTTACATTCATTCTCAGGCCTACACTTGGTGTCCTCTGATTGGCCTGAACTGTGTTTCTTTACTGAGACAAACCATCGCGTGCTTTCAGCCCTTAGATCAACCCTTATCGATGGCCTGCATGTCTTTTGAGTGAATCCCAGTGTAAACCCTTTAACCAATCACAGCCTGTTTAATCCACCGCCTGCTGTGAACCCTTAGATTGTAGTCAAAGGAGCTTGACTCAATCAGAGCCCTTGATTTTGAACGAAGCTCTGGAATCTTCTTCGCTTCCTATTTAAAGGCCTCTCATCTCAGCCTTCGAAAGCTTTTGCCATTTTGAAAAGTCTCAGAAAATAGAGAGAGGAGAGAGAAGAGAGAGAAGAGAGAAGTTAGAAAGAGAAACCAAACCCTAGTTAGAAACCCTAACTTCGTCCAAATACCTCTAAACCTAAACCACTTACCTCTCCATAAACACCATAACCAGATAAACACCATCCTTAGTGTTTCTTGAGTTATGAGAGTTCGAGTTGAGTGATTTTTGGGTTGCTGAAATCCTTGTGTTCATAAATCTTATTTCCAACTTAGACATAGACTCAGATCTTGTTTCTCTTTCAATAGAAATCATAGATCTGAAGTTTTTCATGTCACAGCACACTTAGTTGCATTTATTTCTCATCTTGAGAATTTCGTTGTTGATTGTTTTCTGTTAAAATATTTTCTTACTTCAGAATCAACAATAAGATGTTTTTCTATTTCTGTTTTTACAAAACCTAACCTGACCTAGTTAGATTCGCACTTGGAGGGTTCTCAATCCACATAATATTTTCAAAAGTGATTGAGAAAGGTCTTGACCGATTTCTTAAGCAAGATCTCCGTGGAATCTGGGTTATTTTGAAAGGTCGAAAAGATTCTTGGTTTTGTAAGAAAGAAAAATAACAAATACACTGCATATAGACTTTATATGTGATTTGTTAGGATCGTCTGTGACTAATAAGTGTGTGTGTGTGCATGCATGTGTTTTAGAACACCATTCACAAACATCTTCACACTACAAACACTCAAAGTGTTGGCTATAAGATTTGGTGAACAATAAGTCGACGTAAAGTGCTGGAACAAAGAAGAGTTGACAAACTGAGACAACTACATCAACAAACAAGATCTGCAGAAAAGTTAAGGACGCCAGAGGGTACAATCCTGAACTTGTATAGATTTGTTTTGTGTGCATGTTAGTTAAATAGGTTGTAACTCATATATTTGTTTTAGTGATTATTTTTGTTTTACTCCGTAGAGGGAGTCGTGGATGTTTCCTCAAGGTTGAGGTTTTACCACGTTAAAAATCCTGAGTATCAATATTTCTACATCTTCTCATCTCATTCTGTTTGTGTGCTGAGTTTAAAACATTTTAAACTGTTTACTAAAACTTGTTATCAAATCTTGTCCTAATCTCGTACATACTTTTGTTAACACATCTTGTGTTCAAAATCGTTTTGATTTAAGTAAAGAGTTTCTTCAACAAACTTTCGGAGTTGCTTAAATAGTTTATTTTCATAAACGGCTTTGGCAACGCTATTTCAATTGGTATCAAAGCTTTTGGTGAACTTTTTTTCAAAAAGATCCTAAGTTTCTGAAACTGTTTTCTCAAAATCAATTATGGACGAGAAAAACGAAAGATATGGTAACTTTACCAGACCTCCAGTCTTTGATGGAACCAATTTTTCTTACTGGAAAGTAAGAATGATTGCTTTCATTCAAGGCACTCTGGGAGATGATGTCTGGGATATTATTGAAAATGGATACTCTTATCCAACTAAACCAGCCACTGATGGAAGCAATGAAAGGATTAAGAAAATATTGAGTGAGTTTACTCAAGAAGAGAAACAGGTTTCTCGAAATAATAACAAAGGCAAGAACGCTATATTTATGTCTATTAACGAACATGAGTTCAAGAGAATCTCATCCTGTACCACTTCCAAGGAAGCATGGGATACCTTGATTACTGCCCACGAAGGAGACTCTAGGGTAAAAGCTGCTAAGACTCAGATGTTAATCCAACAGTATAATACCTTAATCATGTCTGAATCTGAGTCTTTCGATGATTTTTATATGAACCTTACTGATATTGTCACTAAACTTCATGCCAATGGTATAACTTATGATAGACAAGAAATTGTGTCTAAAATTCTGAGATCATTACCACAGAAATTTGACAATAAAAGATATGCTATTGAGGAAATGTGTGATATTAATCTCACTCCTGAATTACTCAGTAGCAAATTAAGAACTGTGGAAATGGAATTAGAGTTTAAGAAACAATTGACCCACACTAATAGGAAACATACCAATTCCAATCTTAGCTTTAGCTCTAAGATGATCAAGCCTGAGTTAAACACCCCTAGTAATGATTCTGATGAGGACTGTGACTTAGAAAGTCTAGATAATCAGATTGCCCTAATGACAAAACAATTTAAGAAAATTGTTAAATTTAGAAACAGTGTTGCAAATCGACAGGGCAAGTCTAATTATACCACTCCTTCAAATCACAAACCTTATGAGAAACCTCATGACAAACAGAACAAGGACAACACAAGACCTCACAGAGACCTCAAGAAGACTGAATGCTATAGATGTGGTAAACTAGGACACATTGCTCAAGACTGTAGAGTTAACTTAAATGCCCAAAACAAACACTCTAGAGCCAATATCTGCAAAACCTGGGATGACTCAAGTGATTCTGAAAATGAGGAACCTGAGACATCTGATGGTTTTGATCCTTGTTTAGCCTTCTTTGCCAAAATCATATACAATGATGATATGCCTATGCTTGATAGTGAGGATGAGTCCAGTAATACTAGTTCTGTTGCTGTGAATCATACTTTAACTGGTTTAGATGCTTTACTTACTGAGAACATTAATACCTCTTCCTCCGGGTGTGTGAGTCAAAGGGAAATCGATACTGCTGATGTCAATGGGTGCGTGAGTTTAAGAAATGAAACCTTAGGGGTCACTTCACACACCTCACTTAGTGACTCAGATAATGATGATCTCCCAGACATCCACACTCTATATACTAAAACTCTTAAGAAAAGTACTAGACTAGAAAAGATTGTGAAAGATCTTACCAAAAAACTAGAGGATCTAAGCCTAATGGTAAAACTGAATGCTGAAGAGTATACTACTCAATGCATGTCTCATGAAAGTGAAGTCAAAGTGTTTGATGAAAAACTGAAAACTTTAACTGAAGCTAATGAAATTCTGGAGAAAAAATACAAAGGGACATTATTAGAATTGGAACAGACAAAAGAAAAGACAGCAACTCTTTTCAAAAAATTTACCAAATTTGAAAACAATTCTAAATGTTTTGAGGAATTCGTTGCTGAATCTAAAACCAATTCTGATGATAGAACTGGAATAGGGTTTTGCCCCAATTTGAAGACACAAACTAAACTTGTTGAACCTATCAAGTTTGTGTCAGGAGGCAAAAGACCTATTGAAACATGTCCAGACTTTCATTCTCTAAAAACTAAGTTTGACCATCAAAACACTAACACTGGAGATGCAAGTTGCTCTAAGCATGAAAGTTTACCAAAGGGAAAATATGTCTGCCCCCCTATTAGGAAAAGTGAACCTGCTTTCAAATCTGTGCTACCTAGGAATAAAATTCAGCCTCAAAATGTCTCAAAACCTTTGTTTAGAGACTTTCCTAAGGAAAACCCTATTCTGAGAAATCTTTATTGCTCCTATTGTGATATATATGGTCACTCTTTCGATAATTGCTATGCTAGGAGACTGATTAAACCTATCTACAACACTCCTATGTTTCATAACTTTAACTATTCTAGGAGGAGTCGTAACAATTATGTCCTTCCCAGGCCACCAGACAAAAACTCTAACTATAGGAATAGAAGGACTAAACCTAAAAGGACATTTACTAGAAGGATTACCAGAACCTTTTCTAAATCAACTGCTCAGGAATTCAAATTTACTCAAAATCATGCGCAAAATGTTTTTCAACAAAAATCTAATGCTCGCAAATTTTATCAAATAAGAGCAAACAAGCGCAAACTAAAAACCAGGGCAATTTGGGTTAGAAAAGATGATCTAGCACCCCAGATGAAGTGTAACATTGTTGTTTCTGCTCTAAAAGCTGAACTTACATCTTCTGGTTGGTACTTGGATTCTGGATGTTCCAAGCATATGACAGGTGATGATACAAAACTTTTAAATAAAACCCATTTTGATGGTGGAAAAGTTGTTTTTGGTGATGGTATATCATCCCAGATCATAGGCAAAGGAACCCTTAAAGAAAAAGGACTTCCTCTTCTTGAAAATGTTCTCTTAGTTAAAGGTCTTAAGGCTAATTTACTTAGCATTTCGCAATTCTGTGACTCAAACTACACTGTTACCTTTTCAAAGAACAATTGCAAGATTTTAAATGAAAAGGGAGAATGTTTAATTACAGGATTCAGGACCCCTGACAATTGTTATACTGTCATGTCTAGTTCTGAAATCTGTAGTGTTGCCAGAATGGATGACAACGAGATATGGCATAACAGAATGGGTCACATTAATTATGAAAATTTGAGTAAATTGTCTTCTCAACAGATAGTTAGAGGAATACCAAAAATTAAACCTATTCATAACATTGTCTGTGGTCCCTGTCAAGAAGGAAAAATTGTTAAAGCACCTCATAAGAGGGTTAAAGATATCCTTACATCTAATCCCTTAGAACTCATCCATATGGACCTACTGGGTCCTTCTCAAACTGTTAGTCTTTGTGGACACAGTTATATTCTAGTTATGGTTGATGACTTCACCAGATTCACTTGGGTAGCTTTCTTAAAACAAAAATCCGATACTTTTCAAACTTTTTTAAAGATTCTCTTACGGATTGAGAATGAAAAAGACACTCAAGTGAATAGAATCAGAAGTGATAGAGGTGGTGAATTCAAAGACACTGGTATTGTAGAATATTGTGACTATAATGGTTACAAACATGAGTTCAGTGCTCCCAAGACCCCTCAACAAAATGGAATAGCTGAGAGGAAGAATCGAACTCTTCAAGAGATGGCACGTGTTATGCTCCATGCTAAGAACTTACCTAAGTATTTTTGGGTAGAATCTATTCGTACAGCTTGCCATCTTATTAATAGGGTCTATCTTAGAAAGAATTCGAAACAAACCTCTTATGAACTTTGGTACAATAAAAAGCCTAATCTTAAGTACCTTAGAACCTTTGGTAGTATCTGCTATGTTTGCAAAGATAGAGAACACCTATCTAAATTTGAGAGTAGAGGAGATAAAGCCATATTCTTAGGATATTCACCTAACAGTAGAGCTTATCGAGTGTATAATCTTCGCACTAAGACCTTAATGGAATCCATAAATGTAATTGTTAGTGACACTACTGTAGAAAGCAAGACTAGTGAATTAACCATAGAAGAAGAATCGTCAAATATTTTAGAAAATGACTCTTCTGAAATAGATAATTCATTACCTATTGAGTCACTTGAAGTACCTAACTGGGTTTCTAAAGATCATCCCATAAACAACATAGTTGGTAACCCTGGTGAACCAGTACGTACAAGATCCCAACTTAGAAATTATGCTCTCTATGCTTGCTTTGTTTCTCTCTTGGAACCAAAGAATGTAAATGAGGCATTGAATGACTCTCACTGGATTTCTGCTATGCAGGATGAACTTTTACACTTTGTCATTCATGATGTTTGGTTTCTTGTTCCACGTCCTGATCACAAAAAGGTTATTGGTACTCGTTGGATTTTCAAAAATAAAACTGATGAAAATGGGATGATAATTAGAAATAAAGCTAGACTAGTTGCTCAAGGTTACTCCCAAATAGAAGGACTTGATTTTAATGAGACGTTTGCTCCCGTTACTCGTTTAGAATCAGTTCGTCTGCTTCTTGCTATAGCTTGTCACATGCATTTTACATTATATCAAATGGATGTTAAATCTGCGTTCCTTAATGGAATACTTGCCGAGGAAACCTATGTAGAATAACCTAAGGGGTTCATTGACCCTAATTATCCTAATCATGTATTTCGGTTGAAAAAGGCTTTATATGGTCTTAAGCAATCTCCTAGAGCTTGGTATGAGCGGCTGTCCAGTTTTCTGCTGGACAAAGGTTTCAAAAGAGGTGGAAATGACCAAACCTTATTTGTCAAACATTTTGGCAAACACATTACTATCGCTCAAGTCTATGTAGACGATATTATATTTGGATCCACTTCTACCTCAGAAGTAAAATCTTTTGCTGAAATTATGAGTAACCAGATGTCCCTTATGGGGGAGTTACAGTTCTTCCTAGGTCTCCAAGTCAAACAACAACCAGATGGCTTGTTTCTTTCGCAGACTAAGTACGCATTAGAGATAGTTAAAAAATTTGGTCTCGAGAGTGCTAAAAGTGCTAAAACGCCTATGAGTACTACAGAGAAATTATCTAAAGATGAAAATGGAAAATCTGTAGACTCTACCTTACATCGTAGTATGATTGGCACATTACTCTATCTGACTGCCTCGCGTCCTGATATCATGTATGCTGTTTGTGTTTGTGCTCGTTATCAAAACAACCCCAAGGAGAGCCATTTAAACGCTGTTAAACGCATAATTAAGTATGTTAAAGGCACTCTAAATTTAGGAATTTGGTACACGAATGACACACCTAGCACTATTATTGGGTACACTGATGCTGATTGGGCTGGGTGTACTGATGATAGTAAAAGCACTTCAGGCGCATGTTGTTATATTGGTAATAACTTGGTAGGATGGAGTAGTAAAAAACAGAACTGCACATCTCTCTCGACTGCTGAATCTGAATACATAGCCGCCGGTAGCTGTTGTGCCCAATTGTTATGGCTTAAACAAATGCTAAGTGATTATGGTATTCTAGAACCCACACTTCATCTCTATTGTGATAATCAAAGTGCGATTAACATTTCTAAGAACCCAGTTCAACACTCGCGAACTAAGCACATTAAAATAAGACATCATTTTATTCGTGAATTAGTTGAAACCAAGGAATTAGAAATCAATTATCTTTCTACTGATCTACAACTTGCAGATTTATTTACCAAACCTCTTGATTATAATAGATTTATTTCTTTACGTAAATCTATTGGTATGATTTGTGTTGAGTAAATACCTGTTATAGTTGCCAAGTTCCTTCCCTTTGTCCATTTGAGACAAAATGGGGGAGAAATTTGAGTCTACTGCATATACTAAAAAGCTTGATCTTAGTAATTTTTTGCAGGTATTCTTCTTGTACAGTCATTCTTTATTGTAATAATAGGATGTTAAACTGTATATAGTTGAGTTATGTAATTTTTGCTTTCTAGGATTTGGGTAGATAGAACCTTTATAGGAATAAGTTTTTTTTGTCGCCCTACGAGTTGAGATGACTCAAAGGAGATTTTGTCTCATATTTCCAAAGGGGGAGATTGAAGCCCTTATACTTTTGACTCATTTGAGTCTAGACTGTATAAGAGCTCATCTAGTTTGGAAATTGTGACAAAATAGTGTCTATCCTAGAAACCAAAGAGCTTCAGAGATTGGGTTGCTTCTTCTTCTATCTATCATGTAATGATCCTAAGACTATAGCCATCACTCACACACTTAGAATTTGATTCTTGCATATCATATTGCACCCCTATGTGTTTTAATGTTGTGAGTGTGTTTAAATCCCTCAATTTGATTTTTAATAATTTTTTGGGAATTTAAAACATATTTTAAACAAGGTTTTATTTAATTAAAATTTGATTTAAAAAGTCTTGGGGTTATTATATAAATATGGATTGTTGTGTTTATTGGCCTAAAGTTACTCTGGGTAGAAACCGAAAACGCTAGAGACTCTAGGGTTGGCTTTGTAATTATTTTGGGACGCGCGTTTACATTCATTCTCAGGCCTACACTTGGTGTCCTCTGATTGGCCTGAACTGTGTTTCTTTACTGAGACAAACCATCGCGTGCTTTCAGCCCTTAGATCAACCCTTATCGATGGCCTGCATGTCTTTTGAGTGAATCCCAGTGTAAACCCTTTAACCAATCACAGCCTGTTTAATCCACCGCCTGCTGTGAACCCTTAGATTGTAGTCAAAGGATCTTGACTCAATCAAAGCCCTTGATTTTGAACGAAGCTCTGGAATCTTCTTCTCTTCCTATTTAAAGGCCTCTCATCTCAGCCTTCGAAATCTTTTGCCATTTTGAAAAGTCTCAGAAAATAGAGAGAGGAGAGAGAAGAGAGAGAAGAGAGAAGTTAGAGAGAGAAACCAAACCCTAGTTAGAAACCCTAACTTCGTCCAAATACCTCTAAACCTAAACCACTTACCTCTCCATAAACACCATAACCAGATAAACACCATCCTTAGTGTTTCTTGAGTTATGAGAGTTCGAGTTGAGTGATTTCTGGGTTGCTGAAATCCTTGTGTTCATAAATCTTATTTCCAACTTAGACATAGACTCAGATCTTGTTTCTCTTTCAATAGAAATCATAGATCTGAAATTTTTCATGTCACAGCACACTTAGTTGCATTTATTTCTCATCTTGAGAATTTCGTTGTTGATTGTTTTCTGTTAAAATATTTTCTTACTTCAGAATCAACAATAAGATGTTTTTCTATTTCTGTTTTTACAAAACCTAACCTGACCTAGTTGGATTCGCACTTGGAGGGTTCTCAATCCACATAATATTTTCAAAAGTGATTGAGAAAGGTCTTGACCGATTTCTTAAGCAAGATCTCCGTGGAATCTGGGTTATTTTGAAAGGTCGAAAAGGTTCTTGGTTTTGTAAGAAAGAAAAATAACAAATACACTGCATATAGACTTTATATGTGATTTGTTAGGATCGTCTGTGACTAATAAGTGTGTGTGTGTGCATGCATATGTTTTAGAACATCATTCACAAACATCTTCACACTACAAACACTCAAAGTGTTGGCTATAAGATTTGGTGAACAATAAGTCGACGTAAAGTGCTGGAACAAAGAAGAGTTGACAAACTGAGACAACTACATCAACAAACAAGATCTGCAGAAAAGTTAAGGACGCCAGAGGGTACAATCCTGAACTTGTATAGATTTGTTTTGTGTGCATGTTAGTTAAATAGGTTGTAACTCATATATTTGTTTTAGTGATTGTTTTTGTTTTACTCCGTAGAGGGAGTCGTGGATGTTTCCTCAAGGTTGAGGTTTTACCACGTTAAAAATCCTGAGTATCAATATTTCTACATCTTCTCATCTCATTCTGTTTGTGTGCTGAGTTTAAAACATTTTAAACTGTTTACTAAAACTTGTTATCAAATCTTGTCCTAATCTCGTACATATTTTTGTTAACACATCTTGTGTTCAAAATCGTTTTGATTTAAGTAAAGAGTTTCTTCAACAAACTTTCGGAGTTGCTTAAATAGTTTATTTTCATAAACGGCTTTGGCAACGCTATTTCACATACCATCGTCGTATACACCGACATGCCGTTGAGACAAGCCCTTCATAAGCCAGAAAAATCAGGATGACTGATGTATTGGGCAATAGAGCTTGGTGAATATGATATTGTATATGAACCCAGATCGTCATTAAAAGGGCAGGCTGTAGCAGACTTTATAGCAAAATTTACATATCCTGATACCCCCGAGGAGCAAAAGTTGCTCGCTAACCAACCTGTGGATGTTACAGGATCAACAGACATGAGTTCAGATCAACTCCGGTTGATAAAAGGGCTTGTGGATGTATAAAGATCATCAAATTCAAACCCAGACCAACTCCGGTTGGTAAAAGGGCGAGAAGAGATGGTCGACGAAGAACAAAAAATACCAGGGGAGGATGAAAGGAAACAGCAGATATTTCACCGAGGAACTCTGTCAGAAAAGAAATTTGAAGACGAGTTACCGACATGGAAATTATATGTAGATGGGTCATCTTGCACAACAGGTTGTGGGGCAGGGATTGTTTTGAACACCCCAGACGAGATTGACGTGGAATATGCCTTACGATTCCAATTCAAAGCTTCCAATAATGAGGCTGAGTATGAGGCCATAATAGCAGGTCTTAATTTAGCAAAGATTATGGAAGCGCAACAAGTGATGGTATTTAGTGATTCTCAATTAATTGTGAATCAGATGATGGGAACGTATGCAGTTAAAGGAGAATTAATGGTCAAGTATCATGCAAAGGCGATGGAGTTGTTGGCAGAATTTGATGCCATTCAGTTAGTCAGAATACCAAGAATGGAGAATGCACAAGCAGATGCACTGGCCCGACTAGCATCAGCTACTCGTACCGAGTTACAAAGAACGATACCAATTGAGGTGTTAGAAAGTCGAAGCATAGATGAAGGCCTGACGATGAATGTTATTTCCCTTGATTTAGGACCATCTTGGATGGATCCCATCAGGGCATATGTCGAGGAAGGAGAATTACCGGAGGATAAGATCGCTGCCAAGAAATTGAAGTTTAAAGCTGCTCGGTATGTACTAACTAATGGTGTTTTGTATAGACAAGGAATTATGGCAGGCTTGCAAAGATGTGTACATCCCTCCGAGGTGAAAGAATTGATTGAAGAGATCCATGAAGGGTCTTGTGGAGCCCATGTAGCAGGGCAGACACTGTTGCAAAGGGTGATGACGCAGGGATACTACTGGCCAACGATGAGGGCTAATTGTCTAGCCTATGCTAAGAGATGTGATAAATGCCAACATTTTTCTTCCGTCTGACAAACTCCACAAGCATTGTTGGCACCCATAACTTCCCCTTGGCCTTTTTCCATGTGGGGAATTGATTTGGTTGGACCACTGCCAACGACCCAAGGAAGATTCAAGTACCTCGTCGTCGCAGTGGATTATTTTACTAAGTGGGTAGAAGCTGAGCCTCTGATTGATATGACATACGAGAAGGTGTACCAATTCGTTTGGAAGAATATCATCTGCCGATATGGTCTCCCTCATGCCTTCATCACAGACCATGGAACACAGTTTGATAACGAGGAGTTTGCTGCCTATTGTCATCAGTCAAACATTTTGAAGGTTCATTCAGCACCAGGCCATCCTCAAAGCAATGGACAGACTGAAGTGACGAACAGAACATTATTAAATGGTTTGAAGAAGAGGTTAAGTGAGGCTAAAGCTAATTGGATTAATGAGCTACAATCAGTATTGTGGGCTTACCGAACAACTCCCCGAGCAGCAACTAGAGAATCACCATATATGCTGGCGTTTGGAAGTGAGGCTGTAATACCTGCTGAGTTGGGTCTCCCAACACACAGAGTGCTGAATTTCAATTCCCCAGTCAGTGACTTGATGAGAAGATTAGATTTGTACATGCTCGAGGAGGTTAGAGAAGAAGCGGCCATTAGGAATGCTGCATATCAACAACGAACAGCTCTGTTCTACAATAAGAGGGTGAAGAAATGCGATTTAAAAGAAGGAGATTACGTGCTAAAGAAAGTCATTCAGAAGCACAATAAATTGGAAGCAAATTGGCATGGACCTTACCGAGTTACAGAAGTTGTTCGACCAGGAACTTACCGAATAGAAACTCTAGAAGGAGAGGAATTCAAGAATGCATGGAATGCTGAACACCTACGCAAGTATTATCAGTAATGTAAAATGTAAAGCAGTTCTATCAATATGAATAAAACGATGATGTTTCACCATCTTCTCTCCTTTTATTGAAAGTTTTTCGGGGAATACTAGTGTACAACACTACGCTGCTCGACAGCAAAAAGAAGACGATAGTTCAGACCCACGACCAACTCCGGTTGGTAAAAGGGAGAGAACAATCTATACTCCTTTGGTTAGGAGGCATACACTAGCGTGACCAACTCCGGTTGGTAAAATAACTAGTGGACATTGATAGTTCAGACCCACGACCAACTCCGGTTGGTAAAAGGGCGAGAACAAACTATACTCCTTTGGTTAGGAGGCATACACTAGCGTGACCAACTCCGGTTGGTAAAATAACTAGTGGACACTGATAGTTCAGACCCACGACCAACTCCGGTTGGTAAAAGGACGAGAACAAACTATACTCCTTTGGTTAGGAGGCATACACTAGCGTGACCAACTCCGGTTGGTAAAATAACTAGTGGACACTGATAGTTTGAACTCAGACCAACTCCGGTGGGTAAAAGAGCGAGAACATGTGATTCCTAAAAATGCCAATCTCGGTTGGTTAAGAAACAAAATATGCCAACTTATGTTGGTCGGAAGGTAAAACTATTCCAGAAAATACAAAATATTCCAAACTGAACCAAGTATGGTTGGTCGGGATCAAAATCCACTAACTGTAGTTGGTCGACGAGGATAAAATTATCGACCTTGGTTGGTCGGACACATTTTATGAAAAAATTTACCAAGTATGGTTAGTCGGGGATAAAAACTCTCACTAATTATAATTGGTCGACGAGCACAATTTAACAACCTTGGTTGGTTGGAAAAATTTTAAACATTTTTATACTCATTACTTTATTATTAAGTGATCGAGCAACATTACTGATACTTGTAACTTTTTATTACTAGATTGGTCGATGAACCACAAAGTATTGTTATGCAATCACAAATATAAAAGTGTTAGACAATTACAAAACAAATAGCAATACAGATTTGCAAACAGAAAATGAAAGTCTTTCATTAAAATTCAAAACGAATTACAAATTACATGTATACTAACTATTACATTGAGATCCCTACTCTATTGGTTTCTTTCCCTCAGCTTTTGAAATAGGTTCCTCGCCAGCAGGAGGATCATTTAAAGTCTGAGGAGAATTAATAAAATTCAAGTCCTTCAGCATTCTGACATTCATTACTGAAGGTGTGTCCAATAGATGCTCGGGACGAGATACCTCGATCTGAGAATGAAGATTGTAATCACCGAGGTATTGTGCAATTAAGCTCTGAGGAATGGCACGAGCTGGGATCCATTCCTTATCCAAATTAAACGGTGTCACAGGCAAGTCAAGTACCCCAGGGTCATAATAGTCCCACAAGTAATGTCCCTGTTCAAGTTTCAACACGCATAAGGCATTCAACCAGCCTTGTTTATAGCCCTCATTAGTGGCATTCTGGATATGAGCATCTAAATGGAATAGTGCCTCGTTGTACCCAGCCATCCAAAATTCCCTGGGCTGATTACGGAATTGGAAGGTTAGTCTCTCCAACTGCTCGTGAAGGTTTTTTGCAAAAATGTCCTTATTCTCTAAAACAGACTTCGTCGCAGTAAGTTGATCCTCCAAAGTTAGGATTTTCTTGGACATTTCAGACAAAGCCCGATCTTTTGCATTCAATTGGTACGCTTGAGTTTCCAATGTTGACAGAGTACGAGCTTCTTCAATACTATGAGGAGTTCTTGATCGACCCCGAGCAGGTGGAGTACTTCGTTCCTCGACAACATCCTGGGCAACTCTTCCTCGCCCACGAGAACCCCTTCCTCGTCCCCGAGTAGAAGTAAAAGTACCAGATCTTCTCAGGATATCCAACTCTTGCCTTAATTTTGCATTCTCAACCTCTAAGAAGGAAAATCCCTCATCGGTCACTGGGATTATCGTTGTTGAAGAAGAGGCTGCAGACTTATATTGTGCTAGCTCTTTCTGCAAATTATTATTCTCTTGCTCCAGCAGTTCAGCAATTTGTCTACAAGCTTCAACTTCTCCCTTTAGGGTCCTCTCCCTGACATCATACCCAGTAAGGAGTTTGTGGTAGCCCTTCTCGGCAGAAAGTTGTTGATATTTCTTTTTATACCCCTCATGTAACAAGGCATTTGACTCCTTGTACTGAGTCTGAAGATCTTCTAGAGTATATTGAAGCTCCTCGATCATATCATAGTAAGCCACGTTATTGGCCACAGCTCGATCAAGTAAGCCCTTCAGGTATTGATAAGCTTCTACTGCCTGCTCTGAAGCACCATGGCCAAGGATGTCGGCAACTTCTGATGCACTTAGGTCTGTGTGACCAGCTTTATAATATTCATGGCATTGCTGCATAAACTTTGTGTCATTAGCAGACAGAAGATCCATCCTGGCCAGAAACTAACAGAGAAAGAAAAAGAAGATCAAGACAGAGTACAGATAGAGAAGAGGCAATCATATGGAAGAAAAGAACTCAAATTTTATTAGATCATAAGGCAAAGTTACAAAGATCTGGGATACAAAGTACAAGTAAAAAGAAAAACAGAAAGAGAATACCGAACAACTTCACACCTTTTCCTTGTCTCCCAAGACTTTCTCGGGAGGCTGGGACGAGGAGCTTGATTGCTCGGTGGAAATAATGAGTTGGTCGGCGGGAGCTGGAACTTGTTCTGAAGGAGCTGGCATAGATGAAAGCTCCTCGTTAGCAGGCTGGGTAAGGATGAGATCACCCACTACCAGTGAAGATTCTTCTGAGGCAGCTTCGTCCTCTTCTTCATCCTCGATGGCTGGGGGAGGACCAGGGAGATGCTGTCGAAATAACTCGGAGTCCTCGCTCACCTTCAATTCTTGCAAAGCAGCAACCCAGCCATCTCAGAAGTATTTCAAACTTCCATATTGCACCTGAGTCATCATGGCAGCTACTCCCTTGTTCCACCCTTTGTCCCAACCTGTGTTGAAAGACTTCATTATTGCCATCTTTCTTTTCATTTTCTCCGAGGAGAGCTTCTCGGATAGAAGGTCCTCGGAGGCTTTCAGCTTGGCCTCCAACTCCTCCTTCTACCG
The DNA here is from genome assembly GCA_949130495.1 of Sambucus nigra. NCBI lineage: Eukaryota > Viridiplantae > Streptophyta > Magnoliopsida > Dipsacales > Adoxaceae > Sambucus > Sambucus nigra. The sequence goes on along the minus strand of OX422210.1, from coordinate 341,619,505 downwards.
ATTTGCTTCGCGCAGAAGGGTCAGCTCTTCCTCAGCTGATTTCAGCTTATTTTCAAGCTCCCCGAAGGTAGTGAGCTTCTCGGCGTATTTTTTATTCTCTCTTTCCAAGTCCTTCATTTTATTTCGCAACTGCACCTTCTCTGCTTCAGATGCAGCCAATTTCTTCTCCCATTCACCTTTATCCTCGTCGTACTTTTGACGAGATTCTTTCAGAGATTGGGCCAAACCCTGGAATGCATCCTCTACTCCAGACGAGGAGCTTGAAGCCTTGAGCGCTTCATCTTTCTTCACAATGGTGTTAAAGCAACTCACCTGCTGAAAAAAGAAGGTAGTGATGAGTTAGTGCCGAGATACATATATTGATAGAAGGAAAGAAGAATTCAAGATAAGAAGAAACTTACTGAAGCAATGTGACGAGTAGCTAGGGATGTCAGCATATTCCTAGACATGTTTTCCTCGATGCCTTGGACTTCAGGAATAGTCCAAGTCTTTACCGAGCTCATTGCAGAGCTCGGGGGAATAATAGTTGGAACACCAGCTCCACTAGTTTGGAGCTGGGCAATGACTTCAGAAAAACTAACCGAGGAGGACTTCTTCAATCTCCTCGGTGTCTTCTCAACAACCTCAACCAAAGAAGAATTTTTGGTTGGAGAGATAGTGATTACTTCCATAGGCGCATCCTTCTATACAGGAGCCACTGGGGGCTTCTCGACAGCCTTCTGAGGAGCAGCAGAAGGGTAGCATCCATTTTCTTTGTCCCCTTTGGGACATCAGCTTTATTTCTCTTTTCATCTCCAGTAGAGGAGGTCTCTTCAAAGAGAGAAGGAACTCTTCTCTTGCCCATCTTCTGACTCAAAGGAATGTGAGAGTCTGGTGAAGAGTCTTCAGAAGCTGGCAATGGTTCGCTAATGCTAGCCACAGGACGAGCGGTATAAGAGGATGTATAGCTCTTGTACTGCAGCAAGTATGAAGCAGACCTAATGTGCTCGTCTGCAACCTTCTGATGCAAACTCCAGATATGTTTTAAATGCTTAATATTAACTTCTGTTTCTTTTGGAGTTTTTCTCTTGCTGTCAACTGCAAACAAAAACATAGTGAAATATCAGTCATACATTTTGTCAAACACAATGAAATCATAGTTTCAAAAAAACAAAATAAGATGAAAATAACCTATCCCATTGCCATATGGGGGGCATCTGGGACCCTCATATACTGCATCTCCAACCAAAGGGGCATGTTACCAATTTTTTATAACTACTCCATGTTCAAAATAATCCCTATTAGCATCAGGGAGGTTGACTACTAGAGCCCTATTCAAAAATCTAGTTTTTTAAATAATAAACATTGTCTAAAACAGCCCATCTATAACAGTACATAATCTCAGGAATTCCTATACGAGTTCCATGAGTTTGATTTAACCTATGCACCCCATTAACTATTCTCCATGTGTTGGGGGCTATTTTTGCAGGGACAATATCGAAATACTGACAGAACTCTAAACACAAAGGGTTTGGTGGAAAAGAAAATCCACATTCAGCAATAAAGAGGCTAGGGAACCAATGTCCCTCAGCCAAATCAAAATAACTTGAAGACTCAGAAAGACTTTCCAAAGTTACCCAAGAAGGAATAGAAAAGTCAGAACGGAATTTCTCAAGAGATTCGATAATATAAACCATGGTGAATAAAAAAAATGAAGGAGAAGGAAGAAAATCTTACAGGAAAAAGGAGATTTGTTGATAAACAGACGAAGAAAGGGATGAACGCACAGAAGAGAGAAAAGCTATAGAAAACTCGAAAGAAGAAATTGAAAAGGTAGAAGACGATGGGATTGCCTCTGAGGCTTAAATACTTTGCCTTGGGAAACGGCGAAAGAAATGATTACAAAAAAGAAACTATTACGCTACCGGCGGCTAAAAGGACAAAAAGGGCACGAAGATCGAAGCACTTATAAAAATGCAAAAAGGCGGATTCTGCGAATTTAGAAGGAAATTCAAATACGAAGAAAAGGCTCCGAAAACCCAGGAAGGTCATTTAATATTGCCATATACCAAGAAATAATGTTCCATACTCCTCAAAGTTCGAAATATGAAACATTGGGGGCTTCTGTTGATACCAAAATTAGTATGTTGATGTGAACAAATAATAAGAAGACACGTGTCAATCTACGATCATTCCCCCGACCAACATACTCACTCCGAGCAACAGGTATACTCCGAGGAACACCAACCCTCCGAGGAACTCTTATCCTCCGAAGAACTCTAATGCACCGAGGAACTCTTGGATGACGAGCAACTAAGGCGGTTCGAGCTGCATCTCGACCGCAGCATTAATTGCCAGATAATCAGCAGTTCAACTATTCATTGAATGCTTATCATCTTGACGCACACGTTTGAAGAGCATTAAATGAATTACCCTTTCATATATGTATCATTTAATGTAACACCCTTTCATGTACAGCCTAAGGGCTATAAATACCTTGTATCACCCTCATTCAAGGGGATCGAAATTTCTTGATAGCACTTGTTATCGAGAATTCCCAAACACTCAGCAATAACATAACAGTGGACGTAGGCCATTCATATAAGGCTGAACCACTTTAAAATCTTTTGTCTCATTTATTTATCTGTGATTAAATAATTAGAGTAATCTAATTTTTTACATCAACAACTCGATTGATTATAAAAAATCACAGCCTTACATTTCATCCGGTAGTAACCTTTTATTCAGCTCAAGTATATAAATCCTTACCTTGATTTCATTTCAGCCTTTTGGTCAGTTGGAGTTCTTATTTTTTAGAGAGAGAGCAAAGAAGAGAGAGAAGAGAGTAATCGTTTATCTTTTAAAACTCATTCCAAATTTATTGAATCTCACTATATAACCTAGAACAAATTTTGAATATACATTTATGTATAGGTTTTTTATTTGTTTTTTCGTTTGAAGCTGCATCTGATTTAAAAATAAAGCATCTTTAAAACATTTTTACAAAAACTATATTGAAATATTTTTTATGTTTCATATTTTTAATCAACCCATTGATTTTATTATGATGATTCGAAATCAAAATTCTTTTGTATAGTGTGTAAATACTTGTTAAAGGAAAACATTTTGTTTTTCAAAAGGTTTTGAAAATTGAGTTCATTTTTTATAGAGCTAGTTTATTAAAATGAAGATCTGAAATCTAATATTGAAAATCTTTATATACGATTTAATTATTTTGTAACTGTTAGTTGCATGTAAAATATTATCTAATTTGTACTCAGTAATGTTTGCAAGTTTTGAGTGTGCGTGTGTGTGTTTCTCATAAGTGCATTTAGTATAATACATGTAACTACACAAAAAAAAATCCAGTATAATCAGTTGATATTTGGAGGGTTGAATTTTTCATTCAACTAGAGTTGTTTGCATCTACATTAAGAGGCCTTGTGCATGCATTTGAGAGGGGATTGTCAGTTAGGTAACATATTCAGCTATTTCTGATATTTGTTGTATTTGTAAACACATTTCTTAATTTTAGTGAAATTTAGGGTGTATATGCCCTCGTGAATGTTTCCTCTAGGGAGGCTTTACCATGTTATATCTTGTATTGTGGATGCTTCTTGTTTTACTTACTTGTCCTAGTTCTTACTCATGTTGGTTGGTTTTAAAAGATTTCATTAAAACTTGAATAAAGATTTTTTTCCAGATAAAATCTAATTAGACTTTAGGATACGCATCTTGTGTTTTCTTTAAATTTGTTTTTGTGAATAAAGTTTCTTCAACAAACTTACGGTTTACAAAAATACAGTTGGTTAACTTTTGTTATTCATTTTTAACCTAAATGTTTTTTTTCAATTGGTATCAGAGCTTTATTTTAAAATCTTTCAAGATCCTGAAGTTTTCGAAACATTTTCATAAATTGGATGATAAAAATGTTTTGGAAAAACTAGGAAAATTTTCAAGAACCCCTGTGTTAGATGGAGGCAATTTTCCATACTGAAAAGTTTGAATGACGGCCTTCATTCAAGGACAGTTGGGTGATGATGTTTGGGATGTTATTCAAACTGGTTATCAATCTCCTACTAGACCCGTGGCTGAGGGGAATACTGTGAGAGTAAGTACAATACTATACTGTGAGAGTAAGTAAAATACTAAGTGAATATACTAAAAAGGAAAACTATTATCTCAGTATAATAATGGACGTAATTGTAATTTTATGGTTGTCAGTGAACATGAATTGAAGCTCATTTCTCATTGTACCACTACTAAGGAAGCTTGGGACACTATGGTTAGCATCATGTTAAAGCTGCCAAGACTCAAATGCTAGTGCAATAGTATGATTCAATAATGATGTCTGATATAAACACTTTTGACGAATTTTATCTTAAGTTATTTGACATAATCACCAAATTGCATGATAATGGTATAGATTATCATACTACGGATATAGTGATGAAAATATTAAGATATCTCCCTCCTGAATTTGACCATAAATGGTATGTCAATGAATAAATTAATGACCTTAATTTAACCCCTGAGCTTCTTAGTAGAAAATCGAAGACTATAGAAATAGAAGTTGATTACGAAAAACTGATGTCCTCAACTACTAAAAGCCATAGTGAGCCAAACATGGGCTTTACTTCTAATATGAGAAATTTTAAGTTATTCATGCCTGACTTAGATAGTGACTCAGACCAAAAACCAGGTCTTCAAACCCTTGATACCAAAATTGCCTCAATGAGCAAATAATTTAAAAAGATTTTGAAGTATGGAATAACAGTTGTTGCTTGTAAAGGACAATCTGGTCATCAAGAACTTCAATTTTCTAAACCACATGAAAGAAAGTTTCATATACCCACGGAGTTAAATCACAACATAACCATAAACTCACATAACAACAGACCTAAGTCAGACTAGTCCCATATACAGTGTCATAAATGTGGTAAATTTGGACATTATGCTAATAGGTGTTATTTTAAGCCACAAATCACACCTAAGGCCCACATCACCAAAACTTGGGATGAATCGAGTACTTCTGATGATGATGAGTCAGGACCTTCAAATATAGATAAATCTTACACGTCTTTTTATGCTAAAATCATTGAATATGATGGTGATGCTTGCCCTTAAAATGATGATTTTATGTTTGCTTGTGATGTTGTTGATACTCTATTAGTATAATTCTTATTAATAATGTTATTATATCTGATACTCATGGGTGTGTGGGTCAAAATGATAATAATACTGATGAATTGAATGTGTGTGTGAGTTTCGTCAATACAACTAAACCGTTAGAGGTCACAATAGAAACTTCACTTAATGATAGCGATGACGCTGACATGTTGCCAAATTTTCAAGACCTTTATGCAATAACTTTAAAGAAATTCTCTAAGTCTAAAAAATTGGTGAAAAAGTTCCTAAACAACTTTAGAGTCTGACTAGGATTGTTACCCAAAATACTGAAGACTACACGAGTCAATGAGACTGAGATTAAAGACTTCAAATTCAAATTAACAAAACTTTCTGAAAATAATTTTGTTTCAGAACAAAAATACAAGGCCACTATTCTTCAATTGGAAAAATCCAGGGTAAAATGCTCAAAAGTTTTTAAAAAAGGAAAAGATTTTAAAACCTCAACTAAATGGAAAGAACTTATGACAAAAGTGGAATTTGTTTTGTTGAAAAAAAAACATTCTTTAAATATTCAAGAAATTTCTTTTGTGAAAGAAAGTTTTAGTAAAACTAATTCAGTCTCACAAGTGATAGAAACCTCGTGTGATCCATAGCAAAAGGTTAAAACTAAATCTAAGTATGTATGTCATCCTGTTAAAAGTAAGGAAAACATTGATTTTATCTCAGTCAAACACGGGAATCAAACTAAATCCAAACCTATCTTTTAAGGTTTGGGTACTAGGATTAAACCAAGATTTGAAGTTAATTAGTTTTTTATAGAAATTTTTTTATAGAAATTATAACTTTAATTCGAGTTTTATATAAACTTATTACTTTTTTCACCCTCTAACTTTCTATCTTTACAAATAGTAACCTATTTTTTTAGAAATTCAAAAGGGGCCTTCGCCGCTCCTCGCCCTTATATGGATCCGTCCAAGAACTGAATAATAGACCACTAGAACCTTCTTAATATCTAATGGAGGATAGAATTTATGAATGGACTGATAGATAAATGAAGTAAGTCGTCGGACTTGATGAATGGGTCACACATATGGCCTATTTTATCGACATGATAATCAGTCCTATAATGTCTATGATAAACGAATACCTAAACCACATCCCCATTCATCCAAGCATTGAGGAAATTATGGAAATGAGCACTGGGGAAATCATGGAATTTTTATCCTTCTCTAGCCACCTCCACATGGACGACCATGTCCACTTCTATCTACACAATAGTTCTCTATTGATTGAGATGTTTCTTTGTACGACCATTATATAAATCCATGGGGGTCAAAACTAAGGACACAGCTAACAAGGCATAAATATTTTTACTATTCTCAAAGTTAATATATATCTCCACCAACCCCTTTACCCTTTAATGTAGATCAAGAGTAAATCAAACCATGTATCTCTTGGTGTTATTGTTCTTACTTTTTTCCATTAATCAAAATAATATATCAATGTGTTATTAGTTCACTCCAATAACTTTGGCGCCATATGTGGGAACGATGTTTCAATACATGAACCAACATTAAAGTTACCCAAGCATTAAATGGACTTCTTGAACAATAGGGAATCCTAAAATAATAGACCGCATTTATTTTGGATCAATTGTAGGCTATCCTAGCATTAGCACTGCCCTAGACGAATGATAAGAAAATTGATCAGGAGGAACATGGTCCTTGGGAACTAGATCCTTGGGTGCACAAGAAGATGAATAACTACCTCTTCAATGTGCCTTTGTCTTTTGGAGGATCAACCCCTCGATCGCCTCGGCCTACGGGAATTGTGTTGGTCAAACTTCTTCATTTAGTCCCAATATCCTAGACTATCCACTGCCACCAGTCTTTAAACTTTCGAGGAACGACGCTTTTGATGGGACATCTAACACTCGTGATTACATTAATAACTAAAAGATTATATGAACTTCTTTGGAAGACCTAACTAGATCATAACTAGGTCATTTTCCACCATTCTCATAGGATTAACAAGGATCTGATTCCATCGGTTGCCACCCAAATTAGTAACACATGCTTAAATTAACTTGCGGACCTCTTTTCTAACACTTCATTAACACCCAGGTGCTCAAGAAGATGAATGACGACCTCTTCAATGTTTTGCATATTGAGGAAAAATCATTTAGGGAATTCATCAAGAGGTTCATCGATGAGCTAATCAAAATCGATCACCTAGATGAACAATTGGTTGTCTTACCATTCTTGGGAGGTCTATACAATAAAATAATCATATAATCCCTCTCCAAAAATCCGCCATTGAACATGATGGAATTCATAAAAAAGGTGAAAAATACATTCATTATCAAGACACGATCAACAGTCATCTCTTCCACATGAAGAGAGAGACCCTCGAGATAAAGGATGAGAGGAGGATTGTATCAAGAGGAATTGAGGTTTAGACAAATATAATAGTAAAGACCTGGAAAAGTTTGGTTAATTCACACCACTCAATACATTCGGTAGGACGAGTCTTGGAAACCATATTGAACTCCTGAATACTAAATTATCCAACCAAGATAAAGGGTCAGATGTCAACAAAGAAGCCTAATCAGTATTTCAGCTTCCACCATAACCATAATCATGATGCTGATGATTGCCTCTTGAAAAACAAAGATATAGTCCCTTGCGAGAATTTGTATAAAAGTCTACAAAGTGAGCGATCAATAGGAAAATAAAAGATAAGTACGATCAATGGGATCGAAGAAGTCGATGAAAGGACTGCGGTTAGGTGTAGGAAAATCTGTAAGAAAATGAAATCACTAAGAAATTTGTTCGACAGTCCAGATCATCATAATCACCAATAGATTTTCCACCGGATAAGAATCTAATTCTAGAAGGAAAACTTTTAAATGAAAAAACGGGTGATCATAAAAGTCCAGGCACCTAAATCGCTAGAAGACTGGGAGAGAATCATCTTCACCCTGAAGGAATCTCACGACCTAATCACACCCCATGAAGATCCATTTTACTATTAAAGAAATCATCTCAAATTGGGTTACCAAACATATTATGATCAATATGGAGAGTTCAGCAGATGTCATATATTAAGACTGCTTTGAAAAAATCCAACTAGAAGGCGCTCAACGGTCAAAGTCCCCTATTCGCATTCACGAGGGAAGAAGTTTATCCATGAGGGGATATCAAACTACCCTTAACCTTGGGTTAGAGTTCAAAAGCATTCACTTTGTAAGTAGAATTATTTATCGCCATGTTCTTTTCAACATACAATGTCTTTAGGGGACGAACGATGATCATCCACATCGACGCGATCCTTTACATCAAATCCTTTACCCTTTGTTTCCCAACACCGAATGGGACGGGCAGGGTGTGGAGAAGTCAGTCCAGCGACTGGAGCTACTACTTTACATCACTAAAGAAAAATAAGTAAGCCTTCAATATTGATGAGATTGGCCCCTGAGATGAACCTAAGGGAGGATCATTGGTTGAAGATCTCATCTTGATTTCGTTGTACGAAACACGACCGGAAAGGGTAGTCTATGTGTGATCGTCTTTGAATCCCGACATATATATATATATATATATATATACAATTTGACTCGTGTGCGGATAGCAGACCTCCGATGTGACCATTTTTTTAAAAATAGTAAAAAAACTAATGTTTCAACCAAATTGGTATATATGATCTCCATAATCATAAGATCATCCACCAAAGAGGAAAAAACATATCAAAAACTCAATCCATAAGGGGATAATGTAAACATGATAAATAGATTCAATTTCAATCATTAAAACATTTTATGATTATCTTACTCACTTCTTAATTGATTTTTTGTGATTTTTATGAGGGCCTCGCCTTCCTACACGAAACTAACTACTCTTTACTTAATAGTTTAGCACTCCTTTTTTAGTGAAATCCAATTTTGTACGCTCGAGCTTAGGGTACTTTGGACATAACCTATCGCCCTTCAGCTTTATAGATTCATTGGCGTTGATCTTCTCACTATGGAAATCATAACCACCAAGTTTGGCTGAAAAATTTTAATTTTTACTAATCTAAAAAAATGATTTACATGGGAGGTTCACATAGGAGCTTGATTGCTTCTTTAGATATGATATATTGTTTCATTTACCTAAATTTGCAACAACATTTTCCTCTTTCTATAAGAGTATTGATTATGGCAGTATACTTGGGCTCTGAAGTTTAGAAGTAATTAATGTTTTCATGAGACTCAATTATATATATACACTAGTGGTGACCTGTGCGATTAACGGTCAGGTGTAACGTGTTTTAAAATATATTATTCAAATATATAATTATTATCAGTATTTAAAAACAAGATCTTAGCCATAATCATGAGCATATAAATGTAAATAATGTGATGAATAAAGAGTATGAATTGAAATATATATGAGGAAATGAATGTCAAGGACCATACTGTCGTAGAACGAAACATAGTCTGAAAATCCAAATTAGAAAAAAATACATATCAAAGTGAATTTTAAAATAAAATAGTCATTCAAACAGGAAAAACTACTTTTTTGCAAAAATGACAACAATATTCACTTTTTTCGAGCCACTACAAATATATATATATATATATATATATATATATATATATATATATATATATATATATATATATATATATATATATATACTATCAGGGTCTTCAACATACCTCACTTAACATACCTATGAACATACCCATTTGAAAAAAAATAGTAAAAAAATTATTTTTCAACCAAATTTGGTATACAATATCTACATAGTAAGGAATTCATCTACAAAAAAAATCATCAAAAAATTCACCCCGAAAGTGGGTGAGATGATGGAAAAATTTGAACGGTCGAAAATGCACATATATACACACTTTTCATTTCACCCACTTTCAAGTTGAATTTTTTGATTATTTTTTTTCTATATGATCTCCTTAATATGTAGATCATGCATACCAAATTTGGTTGAAAAATATATTTTTTTACTATTTTTTTAAAAATGGGTATTTTCATAGGTATGTTGCCAAGAGGTATGTTAGAGAGCCTAACTGTATATATATATATATATATATATATATATATATTCTTCGCCAAACATTATAAGTGATACAATCTTTATCTATATATATTTGTGGAGAGAGTAACATACCGAAGTCTAGAGAGATTAAATGGAATATGGGAGGTATAATGCAATTGAAAAGAAGATGACGCTTGCGTAGAGAATAAAAAGATATAAAACGAGTGTATAAAATTTTACCGAATCCAAAGTATTAAATTTTAACATTTTTTACGGTACCCGTCAAAAAAATCAACTCACATTGATGATTTTATTATTTTAAAAAATTGGTCAATGTTGACACTTTTTATAACAATTGCAAAAATCATCAAACATTGACCAATTTTTTTTATAATAAAAAAAAATATTTTGATGTGATTTCTCTTATGTGTGCCTTGACATGTTTAAAATTAACACAAAATAAAGCAGCACAATTTTTTTTAAATTATTATAATGCAAGAAGATAACGTGTGTATATATATATATATAGATAGATAGATAGATAGATAGATAGATAGATAGATAGATAGAGGCACGCTCCTGTGCACACTAAGTTTGCACATTAAGTTTTTAAAGTAGTAAAACAAATATTTTTGAGTGCTGGCGCACACCAATTTTTTTATGTGATATTTTAACATTTCAACGGACTCGCATAAAAAAAATTAGCTCAAAAAAACTTTTTTTTCTATTTTTAAAAAATCGGTCAAACTTTCGCAGTTTTTAAAGGGCTTAAAAGCATAGAAAGTTTGACCGATTTTTTAAAACTAGTAAAAAAAGTTTTTTTGAGCTGATTTTTTTTATATGGGTTCCTTGAAATGTTTAAATATCACACAAAAAAAATCAACTCAAAAATGTTTTTTTTACTACTTTAAAAAGGTAGTGTGCAAACTTAGTGTGCAAACTTAGTGTGCACAGGAGTCTCTCTCTCTCTCTCTCTCTCTCTCTCTCTATATATATATATATATATATATATATATATATATTCTCCACCAAACATTATAAGTGATACAATATTTGTCAATATATATTTATGGAGAGAGTAACATATCCAAGTTGAGAGAGAGTAAACGAAATATGGGAGGTACAATGCTATGGAAAAGAGGATGGCTCATGCCTAGAGAACAAAAAAGATATAAAACAAATGTGTATAAAAATTTGTCGAATTCAAATTATTAAATTTTAACATTTTTTAGGGTACCCACAAAAAAAATCAACTCACATTGATTATTTTGCTATTTTAAAAAACTGGTCAATGTTTGACACTTTTATAACAATTATAAAAATTATCAAACATTGACCAATTTTTTTGTAATAAAAAAATTAATTTGATTTGATTTTTCTTATGTAAGCCCTGAAATATTGAAAGTAAACACAAAATAAAGTAACTCAAAATTTTCTTTAATAATTTTTTAAAAAAATTAGCACAAACTAAACGTAGAATTATTTTAATTAGACAAAATATATCTGAAATATTGCGATATTAATAAATATCATTGCATTAAACTAACAAAATATATATACCTAAAACAGTCGTTTAAGTGTTATCTTCTTCAACCTCACAAACCCAAACAGATATATAAATCTTAAGTATATAAAAGCGTGTGTGTGTGTGTATATATATATATATATATTATAAACCCAAACATGTATATAAACCCAAACATATATATAAACTCAAACCGATATATATAAATCACTAACCCAAACAGATATATAAGTCCAAATAGATATATAAATCACGAACTCAAGTAGATATATAAATGCACACGTATATATTCTTGTGCAGAAAGGTTAAGCTTGTTAATGGTGAAAGTCTTAAAATAGACTCAGTAGTTTTGGCAACGTCCCATATTGACTCCAGGTGAGAAGTTGTTTCACTCCTCTGTTTATTCTTCTTTACCCTATTTTTAAATAAATAAAAATAACTATTTTAGTACACTTTTTTACTATTAAACCCATTTCCAAATAATTGGGTTTCAAATATTTTGTACACGATTTTCAAATGCCCAGATTATACCTCTCTCCTAAACCCATCTCCAAATCGCAAAAAACCCCTAAACCACCATATTTCAGCCTGTTAAACCCCTTCTAGCCAGCAGCCCCTCATCTCTATTTTCTTTAACCAACCTAATATCCTACCTCTACAGCCTTACATCCCCAACCCATGTCCATATCAACCTAGCTACTAATCACATCCCCAAAAACATACCAAACCCACCCTCGCTCCAACCTCCAAAAGCAGGTACATATATTCATATGTATATGTGAACACCTCACTACATTCTAAAAAGCAGGTACATACATTCATATATTCATATGCATATCTGAACACCTCACTACATTCTAAAAGTCAAGTTTATGGAAATTTAACTTTGTTATATATATATATATATAACATAGTATTAATCTCTGGTGCGGACGGATCCATGCGCACAAGGTGAGGAATTTGTATATTTCCTAACATGGTTCCCTAGTTGTCCCAAAGTCAAATTCATCATTTTCCTATAGTTGTCCCCTCTAATCCTATAGTGAAATTCTATTATAAGACTAAATATATCATAGATTATGTTTTAGACCACGAAAATTTAAGAAAGCGGTGACAACCAAACTTTGAAGAAGAAACCCTAATTTGGTCTCAGAGCAAATTAACGTTGTGTACACTAGTGTAATCTGGTACCAGATCTAAGACGTTCCTTTCATACCTACATGGGTAAAATACTTTAATGCACTTAGGAGTTATCCCACGCATTTACAAAGATATTTTTTGTAACCCATCCAGACTACCAACCCATCCAAGTAATTGATTTAGACCCAGAAGGTTGCTTAACCACACATATAAACGGTTGTTCACAAATCGATCACATCCCAACCAAACACGCAGATAGCATATAAGCTACTTCTAGTGCTATTAATATCATATTAGACCAAAATAAATATATCCTCCTTGTTTTAATACAATTATCCACAGATTTCAAATTTCTAGAAATAAAAACTAAAAATTTCTCAAAAGAAATACAAGAAATAGACAGCCAAATCCTTATAGACCGTGTATAAGTTTTACAAGATATAAATACCAAGACTAATCACATAGATGTCCTTAATAAGAAAATCTTAGAACTAAAAACTCTGACGAAAAACCAAGAAAGTGAGTTTGTTAAACTCATTAAAGAACAAGCTAAACTTATTCCAAGATTAGACAATTATTTTCGTAATGGAAATAGTTTGGTCAGACTGGAATGAGATACATGAAAACCTCTCCATTCAAACTTTGAAAAATTTTAACCAAAGAATTTTAGAAAATATAAGTGATGAAAGATTTTACTACCAGATAAATGAAAATGAGATTGCAAATGCTGCCAAAGCATCAAGACTCATACTTGAGAGATTAAATTTAATCTCAACATAAATAGCACCCACACAAGACTATATTAGTATCTTTATTAAAGACATAAAATTAAATTTAAAAGCTAAGACAGAAGGGTTAACCACCTTCTATACAGACTTTGTTGAATTTTAGCAAAAGTTAGTCAATTATCTAAACAATGTGGAAAGCCATAACCTATCCAGAATGGATAGTACTGTTAATAAACTTAGACTTAATATAGCTCAAGCAAAAGAAAAATATGAAGAAATTATAAAGGGAATTAAGTTAACATATAATAAACCTTCCCAAACAGAATTAGACTCTCATTTTATTATAACATATTTAGATAAAATAGGAAAATCTGTAGAATCTATAAGAGCTAAAATGACACAGGAATCCGTGCAACAACAAGAAAAAGATAATTAAGTAAAAGACTATATTAAAAAGATTATTAATTCCCTTGCTAAGCATAATGAAGATATTAATGAAAATGCAAGAAGAGAAAACAAGCTCTTTAAAGAAGAAATCCTTAGTCAGAGACAAAAGGGTTATTCAGACTCTTTAGAAAGAATTAAAAAAGACTTGAACAAAAATAGGTAATCTCTTGTTGATACGTCACGAATATTGCATTTTTCACCCGTTAACTTATGCATTTTTAGCCCCCTCGGGTACCGTAATTGCTATATTTATGATCGATTAATCATACAACCTCTGTTTTATGCACTAACATGTTATTTGAGGTATTATTGAGCATTTATAGGTGTTACGGTGCTTAGTGTGAATTTCATCGCTTTTCGGTAAAGTGTCGTCAAAGATTGCACGTTCAGGGGCATTTTGGTAATTTCACACTTTGGTATTTTTTACCAAAGTATTCATGGAAGTTGTAGACATTGGACCAAACTTAGCGTTGTCGTGAACGGTTCTCGAATCGGAGTCCGAACGAAGAAAACACGGGCCTTTAATTGGGGAAGAAATATAAGAAACTATTTAATTATTATTTTATTTATATACTAACAATTATAATATTTCCCTCCATGTCCCTTTCTCTTTGTTTTTGTAGCAAACATATATTTTGACCATGGCGATTTTGGGCTTAGCTCGAGTTTGGCTCGGATTTTGGTTTCGTCCAAAATTGGAGCTTTTCGTCCGAAATTGGAGCTTTTCGTCCGAAATTGGAACTCTTGTTGATCACGGGCATACTGATAAGGGTACTGGGTTTTGCCAATTTTGCAAATGGTCTTGATTTGGTGTATGCCACCATTGTTGGAAGTTTTGTTTTTTTGGCCATTTTGGACATATTGGTTTCGGAATGTGCATTGATGGAGATATTGGTCTTGGCTTTGCGATTCATTTTGGTCTCGATTTTAATTGCCACAACAATGGTGGGTTTCTCCTGTTGGACACAAATTGGAGCTCGAATGAACAAATGGGTCTTAATTTTTGTTGATGGCAGTGCAGTTCGGGTTGTGGCATAAAATACGCAGTTGGGTCCTTACTACGGAGGTCTCGATTTTATTTGTCCATGGTGATCTTGGTGTTTACAGCCATGGCTGTCGCGGCTTGTGGAGATGTTGGGTCGCGAGTTGAAGTTGCGCCGATTGATCAGCCCTGAGACCCCGGTCGATCGGGAAATAGGTTTTTGCCTTTGGTTCAGTCCAATGTGCTCCTCCATTATCACGCGGTCGACCGGCCATCTCCGACGGTCGATCGATCCCCGATTTTGGTCGATCATTTTTGCTCTTACTTTCCATTTTCTAATTTTTCTTTTTCCTTTTTCTTTTTGGTTGTTAAAAGAGACTTATCCCCCTTTTTATTTCTTTTTCCTTTTTCTTTCGTTCATTATTGTAACTTAGTATATATAGTAGGTTTTATTTATTTGTATTGAGGATGAATTTAGAGATTCATTTTTTAGCTTAGTTAAGGTTAGGGTTAGGGTTTTTTGGAGCTCATTTTCTCTTTCTTGTGGGTTATCCTCATTTGTGTATTGTAAGTGCACTTTTAATTCCCCCTAATAATTAATCTTGTTCTTTCTTTTATTTAAGCTTTGTTCTTGCTTTAGTTATGCTTGCTATTTAATTTCCATGCCTAGTTAATTAGTGTAGCTTATTTATTTCTTGTTTTAATTATTGATTAGTTGTTTAATTAGTTTTTATTCATGTTGTGTGAGTAATATACGGGTTGGGATTCCGTTTCCGCCATTATTGGGTTTTGAGCTCCGAAAGTTAGGTTTCGCATAAAAATTGTGTTTAATTGAACCTCGCGTATTAAAGTCGTATTATTATGCGTTTAACTTTCTTTGTCATGCAACATTAGTGTTTATAGCGATAATCCGAAATTAATCTACGTGTGACCATTTTTCGTTAAAAGTTTAATCTTGCAACTTTGGGTTAAATTCCTTATTATGTGATGTTTATGCTTAATTTATTATGTCGGTTAAATAGCTTTCGAACCGGAATTCTAATTAGTAGTTATTTATCCCATGTGGTGCGAATGCGATCCCGACTCTCCCTTTTAAATTGTTTAGTCTTAACTTCTTCCTTTTTCCCTTTTCCACCATAACACCCTATCAACTTTTACATTTTTATTCTTGAAATAATAAATTAATTAAAATCTATTCGACATTACCTGTGGATTCTCAATATCAAACTTACCGTTGTGCTTGCTTGTCAAGTGTAGTTGTAGTTTAGGTTTTTTGCATTGAGTCGTCGAACCGATAACAACGATTTGTGAGTTACACGACGCACGGTTCACGCTTAATCACCTGTAAATTCAGAGAATCTCCTTATATAGAAAATAAAGAAGGGAAAAACATAGCTAGAAGAATTATAAATGATGGATTAGATAAGACTAGTAAGAGAGCTACCCTATCCCAAACATCGAACATAATAATTTTATGAATCAAAGACATCAGAACTCATCCTCCAATGTTAGAACATGGTGTAAAGAGATAAATTTCACCAACCCTGTTCAATGGAAAGAATGGAGTGAAATTGACTGGAAAATTATAGAAATTCCGTACATAACGGACAACTTACAGCAGTTAGATACATAGACTTGTTTAAAGAAGGAGCCACCCCAAGACTCCTAATTATAACATGACTTATCATTGTAGAAATCATGTGTTAGACAAGTCCTATACCGAGCTTCAAGTTTTTTACTCATAATGGCTAAGATCAAGGGAAATGGATAGAAAATTCTAGCTCCTAACCTTTGGACTTTTTCAAGAAAGAATCCAAGATTTACTTAGACCTCAAAATAATATCAACATATTATGTTGCTTAATAGATAAAAGGATGAAAAGATTTTGAGAAAATTCTCATTGGGATAGCCCAATTAGAAATGTTAGAGAATATAGGATACTTTAATGTCATTCTGACATTTACGGTAACCGTAGATATAGGCAAACATTTTAAGTTAATCCTATATGCAAGTGGCTATGAAGACTATATTATCCCATATGCTAATATCAATATAGAATTCCAAAACTATGTGAAATTATCCTAATTTCCCTATGAAGGAATGCAACTGGGAATTCCTAGTGGTAGACTTAATGAAGATATATTAGTTAGAACAAATAATTCAGACTATAGCCATACTTATAGTATTAGAATTACCGGACCAATGAAAGAAAAAGCCAAGACTCTTTGACGATTGCAAAAATTTCAAGAGAACGTGACTATACAAAATAATCCTTTGTTTCTAATCAAGATGATGTAACTGAAAACATTACTATCCAGTTTGGTCCTCCTAAGACTACTAGCAAAAGTCTCTATACTGAAGAAATTATATTTAAAAACATGGGAGAACCCATACTTAGTGATCCCTTAAAAAGAAAATGTAGTAGTAAGGCTAGCTCTAGCTTACTAAGACATTGTCCAGCAATTAGACCTAGAAGATCAACTGTTCAAAAGGAACTAGTCAAAGAGAAAGCTAGAATCCAGAATTTTGGGCATGAACCCTCAGAATTGGACATGAAGACATTTAAGGACCATCTTAAAATATTTCATTCTGTTAGATTCCAAGACAAGGATAGATTTAATATGATATCCCAAGACCATATATTAAAATTAAAATAATCTAAGAATACCAAATAACTTCTTAGAAACCTTAGATTAATAGGAGAAGGAGAAGAAATATCCATGCCAGCTACACAGTTAGGTCCTACTAAATTGGAAATTGGAACCAGTAGTGGGATGAATGATGCTCCTAGACTCTTTAGCAAACCAATAGGAATAAAAATTCATATATATTCAAATACTTTAGTAAATACTAAACCTAACTATATAAAAGATTTTCCAACTAGTGACAAGAGTTTTGCTCGAGTTAAGACCATGGCAAGTCAAGCCATAAACCCAGTTAGAATATACCTTAATTTAGATAATGTTCAAGATAGAAAGAAAGCCTTAGATGAATGGCATAATCAAATGAATATGTGTTTTGCATCAAATGAACAATGGGATTCAAGTTTATGTAAATAATACGCTGAGCATTCCATTAAAGGAATTGCTAAGAATTACTTAGACGGTCTAAGATAATCTACAGATGCATAATCCAAAGCTAAAGTTGAGAAAATAAGACAACATCAAGATGAAAGATCAATTCAAGAATATAGTCAACTATTTACAACAGAATCCATTGCAGCTGGACATTTAACTCAAATTAATGAACAATACTTAGCAAAAACTAAGCTAGATCTTCTTAGTATTTGCAAATTAGATAAGATCAATGAATATAGCAATAATTAAGAGCAGTCATATTACCAAATTAAAGAATTTGGTGAGACCTTAAAAGATGAGTATTTTAGAAAAATACCATCCATTAGACAAATCCCAATTAATGAATGCAGGAATTGGCTAGGACATTCTGAAATCAAGAATAACTCCTTTGGTGAAAAAATTAAATTTGCCAAAGACTATATTATATCTAAAAAATGAGATATAACTCAAGGAAAGTTAATTGAAGAAACTTTCAAATAGATTCCTCCAATTAAAGACGAAAGAGACATTGCTCCAATCCAATGGGGATGTGGTAATGAATTTAAAGAAAGGAAATTTAAAAAGAGTAAACCAGATTGGAAATAAGGGGCTATGCCTTTAGGTTTTCCAAAGAAATATAAATTCAGACCATCTACCACCTTTAGAGAAAGCAATTTTAGAGCCATGAA
The DNA here is from genome assembly GCA_949130495.1 of Sambucus nigra. Lineage (NCBI taxonomy): Eukaryota > Viridiplantae > Streptophyta > Magnoliopsida > Dipsacales > Adoxaceae > Sambucus > Sambucus nigra. The sequence goes on along the minus strand of OX422210.1, from coordinate 341,600,795 downwards.
AAATAGATTTAACCAAAGATGGTACTTTAAGAAGAATACCAACAAACATAAGAAAGTTCATAATTACAGGAAAGAAAATAAGTAGCTCAATCTAAGACTTCTACCAAAGAATGTTGGACTTGCGGCAAAAAAGGAAACTTTATTAAAGATTGTACCAATAAGAAAGATAAAGAGGGTATTAAGTGATTAATACAATATTAGATTTTGCATATCAAGCACAATTATATATATTATACTATAGAAATATCAGACATGGAAAATGATGATAATACCAGTATCTATACTGTATACACAAATAGTGATTCAGAAGACTCTAATAGTGCTACTGATGTGTACAAAGACTCCCAAGATACTCTAAACTTATATATAATGTACACTGATCAAGAAGATTAAATAGATTTTGAAGAAGCTTGGTATAAATGTATATTAAGCCCTCTTTGAAAGAAAAATATGGACAGTTAGTAATCCTGAGTTACTAACAAATATACCTAGATATTACTACGATGAAGAACATTATTGCATATTTGAAATGAAATATAGCAAGAAAGACTTTAGTTTTGCAGAATGTTTTGAGACTATAAAAATTGAACTATTTATGGTTTGTGTTATTTGTCAATTACACTACCATGCAAGTTGTTGGAGAAATATATTTCGAGCAATTTATACTAACCAAAATAATGCCCAGCTAGATCAAGATACAAAATATATTATCAAGACATGGATAAAAACATAGATAAGAGATTACAAGAAAATGTAGACTGAAAAGGAAAGGGAATTTCCTATAATCTAGAAGAAATGTACTCATAAAGCAGTACAAAAGACTTAACACCAATGGATATTATCAATAAATATCAAAAAGGAATATCTATTCTATAAAAGAATAATTTAGTAATTTCTACAAAGCCTAATGCTTGTTTTGTAGAATTATTTATACAAAATAAAGATTATACTAAAATACTTTCAAATTTTATAGATACAGAATGCTCACAGAGTATTTGTAAGGCTAATGCCCTAAAGAATATTTTCAGGACACTAATCATGAGATCTATAATAAGGTAGCTAATGGAGAACCATTTACCTTATATTTTTAGACTATTCCTATTTTCTTCAAAATAGAAAATCATACAAACAAAATTGTAAATCATCAATATTGGATTATGGATCCCCGACCTAGTTTCACAAGATACATTATTTTAGGCCAAAACTTTATTAGTAAATATCACCCTTATAACCAGTTTAATGATAAGATATTACTTAGAAATAAATGGGAGTTTAACATTATCTCCCCTCTTATTGATCACAAGACAGCTTTCAACCTTATGTAGGTCAAGCCTAATTATAGAGTAATAACCCATCAGAGTTCTTTAGCTGAGCATGGTGGACCTAGATATACAAACCAACAAGAAGCCAAAGAAATAACTAAACCCTTACAAAAATAATGTAAGTGTCCAGACCACAAGTGTTACCAACAAGAAGCCCAAGTCATAACTAAACCCTTACAAAAAGAATGTAAGTGTCCAGACCAAAAGTGTTATAAGAAAAAGCACTTATACAACAAGAAATTATAGATCAATCCCAACAAGCCTTAGTAATTCCCCAAACTATATCCAAACAAAAGAAAATGGATATAGAAGCAAAAAAGATTAGGCAATTAGCAGAGTCTACTTTAGGAGAAAATTCCATTGCTAAGTGGGACAAACACCAAAGTTATTGTGAAATTATTCCTGTTAACCCAGATACCACTATTAATGTGGATAAGAAAGGATATTCACACGAATATAGAAAGAATTAAAATAAGGCATATATGAAATGCTTATACTAGGCATTGTTAGAGAAAGTAAAAGTAGACATAATAGTGTCACACCCCGCTTAATTCGAGCGTCGATCATCACCAAAACTAAGTCGAGTGCGAGTAAATAAAATACCATTCTTAGCTTGTGACAGATATGAGACATATAAAATCAATCCACAAGGTGAATAATAATTAATCCCAATGAATAATTATAATATAAAAACTATCACATACTAAACTCCAATTTAAACCAATCTCCAAAATATGAATTTATTTAAAAATCGGAATAATAACCAACTATAAATATTCCTAATAAAATCCTCAAACAACTTTGGAACCGAATGGCCCACCAAAACCATAAACTGAGTCTCAATACAAATGCGAAGGAATGAAAAACTAATCTAACTACTAAGCATAACCAAAATAACTGCAGCTGCGCCTCCAAGATAATTTCCAAAAATCCTGTGCAACTACTCCAGCGCTAGTATCTGAAAAAGTTACTCAACGCACGAGGTCAGAACCCGAACATGAATACGCATTACTCCCCTCAAATAGGGTCCGTGAACCCAGACAGTAGCATTATACGCAATAATTATCACAATAGCGTATTTAATTAAACGAGATAATTAAACGCGATAAATATAAATCACTAACTACCCGCAGAGGTCCCCATTTAAACAGGCACACCAATATGATTTTAAATTCCCAAGTCCCGCGGAGTTAATCTTTTATTAATTAACTCAAACTACCAAATTTATCAATTATTTATTTTCTTACTTCAATAACTATTAGGTATGGCGGTCCTCCCACCTCGGGTGATAATTCACCAAAATTTAATATAGCGGTCCTCCCGCCACGGGTGATAATTCACCAAAAATATCATACTTCTCCTTGCCAATAGCCAGCCGAATTCGTTTAAACTTTCGATACCCCGTAATATGACAAGGTTCCAACACATGACATGACATAAATTGTCCAAGCTTACCCATTTAAACTGTCGGTCCTGACACATTATGTCGCCACCAATTTTAATACCAATTTTTATCTTAGGCATTAATTCTCAATTTCTTAAATTCACAATTTATAAACTTACCTCAACCTTTTAACGATGTGAGATCCTCAAAATACCTCTTAGTCCCATACCTAAGAGTCCCCAAGTTATCAATACGTCCTACCCTATGTATAGGATGAATATCTAACATAAATCTCGACCTAGTCTCATGCCTAGGCTAGCATAATGACGATAAAGTGACAAAAATCAACCCACCCCCGACATAATAAAGTCGTAATAATATACCCTCACTAGTCCTATACCTAGAAGGCGTAAATCATCAAAAGGCCTACCCACTAGTCCCATACTTAGAAGGCATTCTAAAATATAGAGAGAGCATAAATACCCAACAACCCCTCGTCACAATGGCAATTAAATAATACCAACAAGTCACACACAAACAATCATAATAAATCATTGTATAAAACTATGTGTGATAGTCCGATTCAATTAAATCTTAATTTAATTATCACAATGTCATGATCACCCAATTAATCTCATTTAATTATCTTAAATTAAATACATCGAAAATTCATCATTAATACAACAAAATTCCAATTTCATTATCTCTACATAAATTGCGTGAGTTACATGTCCCCAATTCCATTTAATTCACAACCAAGGTTTTTTCTACATGCAACCTACACCAACAAACCCAAAATTCACTCATGAATCCTACGTACCCACGGGTTATGAATATTATTCATATTAATAGATTTCTTAAAAACAGCCCTGAGTTTTAGTGTCCATTTTCTCTAATTAAGTTACTAATTGATTTTAAGAAAATATGTAATTAAGTGTTTAAGCGACACTTAAAACGCATAATACTAAAGGAAAATAATAGAGTATTCATGACTGAGATTAAATTAAAGAAAAACTGGTAGCACGGTTGGATTCCTCTCGAAAAATTAACAAATAAGTGTTCTTGAACAAACTTGATTAAATCCCAATTAGGCCTTCCAAAACTTGTGATAAAAACTTGATTGTGTTGGAGGTTAATGATTATGGTTGAGAGGAAAAATATTTAGAAGTATTCTCTAGAGAAAAACTTATGAAAATATTATTATGAGAAGTCCCCCTATAGATTATTAGTCTTATATACTAATTAAGAATCTTAATCCCACTCTAACACTACAAATAAAAATCATTGAACCGCCTCAAATCTGGCATAGTCAATCGATCGACTCCCTAGGTCGATCGATCGATCGATCAGGTTCGCGGCCACTGCCATTCCTCTTCGTTTAATTCCATTTAACCAAAAATCAAATTTTTCAATAGTCACGGCCTAAATTCGTGACAAATGTTTTTTCTTTTTTTTTTAAAAAGCTAAATTTAAAACTCTCATAAAAACTTCATTTTAAATCCGGTTTCGATTCCGTTTGAAATTATACTTTCCAAATAATAAAACCAACATAATTAATTAATAAAAATCTAAAAATTTATTTTCCTTAAAAATTCCCATTTAATTCAATAAATCAGTTATAAAAACACGGGGTGTTACAAATAGCCTCGCATTCTACGTTCAAAATGAGTATGAATGAAAGAGAGGAAATAAAATGTATGGTCATAGACTATAGACACCTAAATAAGAATTATGAATTTGATTCTTATAAAATACCAGACAAGAATAATCTAATCAATCCGATTGAAGATAGAATTATATTTAGTGAGTCTGATTGCAAATCAAGCTTATGGCACATTAAGATGCACCCACACAGTATAGCTTGGAGGGCCATTAGTGTGCCTTAAGGAAATTATGAATGGTTAGTTATTAAATTTGGATATTTAAATGCCCCTCAAGTATTTCAAAGACGAATGGATAATATTTTTAGACCTTACTCAGAATTTTGTCTTGTTTACATGGATGATATTCTTCTAGCCAGCAAGACTGAAATAGAACATGTAGACCATCTTAAGAAGATTATTTTAGAATTATATAAACATGAAATTATAATTTTTGAAAATAAAATGCATTTATTCCAGACCTAAATAGACTTTGTGGGAATGCATATTATTAAAGAAAAATTATCCGTAGCAGAACACATAACCAAGAAGATTCTTGAATTTCCAAACCAACTTAGAGATACAAAACAATTACAATCATTTATAGGATTTCTTAATTGTATTGCAAACTTTATTAAGAACATTGCTTCAAAAAGACAAAGCTTAACATCCAAATGAAAAGGAACAGATAAGAATAATCCTTTTAAATGGACTAAAGACGATTTTGAATTTATAAAACAGATCATAGAAGCAATCAAGAATATTCCTCTACTTGAATTGCCTAATGCCGAAGATCAGTTTATAGTAAAAATAGATGCTTTAGACAAACAATGAGGAGCAGTGTACTTTGCCATTGATCATCAAACTAAAAAGAAGAAACTTTGTAGATACAATTTTGGAACCTTTACTGATCTAGAAATAAGATATAATGTCCATGGAAAAGAAATTTAGCTATAGTTCGCTCTATAGAAAAATATATGTTTTTTATTATACCAAAGCATTTTACTATTTATACGGATTGATCTTATGCAGTAAAATTCAGAGACTTGGACTTATCAAAATCAAGAACCAATAGATTAATTAGATGGCAACAATTGCTTGGTGTACACCACTTATGTGTTATTCATAGTTAAGGGAGTAAAAACACCATTCCAAATAGTATATCTAGAGAACCCATGTTTACTAACACTAATGTTATTTCTTGTTTTATTATGCAAACAGATTTAGACACCATGAGTTCCTTTAGATTGAACAAAGAAGACGTTGCAGATTATCGTAAATGCATAAAACCAAATGCTAGTAAAACGCAAAAACAGACTTAGACTCATATCCAAGACAATTAAGAAAGACCATTTCTGGAAAAATTCGATGATATTCTTATTCCTTCTAAAAAATCAATAAATGAAATTATTGCTCAGAAGAGACTTATTGGGAAAATATATTTTCCCCGATATAGACCAAACTAAAGATCTCCGGACTTAATAAAATATAGATGAGAATTTTCAGATGATGAAAATACTCTTATAGATGCGATATGGTGGAATGTAAAGAATAAGGTATGGTTAGAATTCAAGTAGAATTTAGTGGTTGTTGTTAGTTTCATGAGAACCCAAAGACTTACAGTTACTAAACTCAGTGGTACTACTACAACTATACCTCAGACTCAAACATTGTAACAACCCAGATTTTTGGAGCTACTATTTTATACAATTTTGCCTGATGGGCTAATTTTATAAAATAGGGGATGTTGGAGTAAATATTTTTCCCGTGAGACTTAGGGATAATATTTACTATGTTTTGTCTATTTACCGGTATGAGAAGGTAAATAGCGTTATATAGTGTATTATTGCGTCGTTATATGTAAAATGACGGTTATGACCTATACATAATATGGGGTTAAGTTAATGAAATAAAATGAAATTGGAACGTAAAAATAGTTCACACTTTCCCGAATGCCAAAATAGGGGGTGCGGTTGTTTTTAGAATAGTCGAGATAGTCGGTATAAGTGCCCAGTTGTAAATTTTGAGATTCGGTCATTTTTAAGGGGTTATGACTCAATTAGTGGTTACGAGTCATTTTAATGGTGTATTAGCAATTATATGTGGGGATTTATATTTTTAGACCCGTATAAACTCCCCCACCCCCCTTTCTTTTCTTCATTTTTGTGAAAGAAGCCAAAGGAGAGAGAGAGAGAAGAGAGAGTTGGGAGAAATGGAGAGAAAGAGAGAAATGGAAGGATTTGGGCCGGATTCCGTCGCTACCGGAGGTGATCAGAGACTACGAACCTCGAGGCAAGTTTCTTACTTGCTAGATATTGATTTAATGTGATAAATTTGCATGTGTAGTAAATTTTGGAGGTTTAAACCCTATATGGGTTTTTGGTTGATTTTTGTGTTAAACCCTTAAATCTTGTAGATTGTATGGTTTGGGGTTGTTATATGTGGTTATTTTGGTATATAATTGTTAGGGTAATGTTATTGGTGGAGGGGAATGAAGGAAGTAGAAGATTTTGGGTTTTAGGGTTCGGTTTTGGCTTTGTAAAAGAAAGGCTTTTCGTGGATCTGATAGGCGCGGTCGACCGCGGTCCTATGACCGGTAGACCGGTTATGCCAAAACTAGCTTACTACTTTTGTTAGCAGACCAAACCTGTAAGGGAGGTCGACCGCGGTCCCTTGACCGGTCGACCGGTCCCCTGTTTTTCACCTTTAATTCTCCTTAGTTTTCTTTAGCCCTTTTCTTTTAGGTTCAAAGTTTAGGAACCTTCCTTTGGGAAGTAATGGGGAGTCCTAGAGGGTTGTATTTGGGTAGACTAATGTCCTAGGCCAAGAATGGAGAATTGGGTTTACCCGAGGGCTAGTTTGTATAGGTTAATGTCCGATTGGTATAGGAGGTTAACCTAAAGATAAATTGGAAGTTAAAATATTAATGTTAAGCTTTTGGGAGACACTCCCTTATGGAGACTCACCTTGAGGGTTTATGAAATTATATGAACGCTTGGAGGCTAGTCTGAAGTTAGTGGCACTTTGGGTCTTAGGTCATAAATAAAATATGACTTAATAAGAATGAAATGCACATTCTAAAACTTGGTGCTTAAGGGCTAAATGGATGGTTTTTGGAAATGTAAAATATGATGTTTTCAAAAAAAAAGGAAAAGTAAAGCTTTTCATAAATGTTAATTTATGGATACACACCTCCCTAAATCGCTATCATAAGGGAAGTTGCGCGCGTTGTGGTGAAGCCTTCCTGGCTGTTGAGCAGGTTGGATATAGTCCCTAGGCCATATGGGCGTTTATTTATATTGCGCTGGTTAGGAGATTTCGGGTGTGGTCTTGACTATCCCGCAGGCATATGGCCGCTTCCCGACATTTGGTAGGTTCCCAGGTTGTCTAGTATGATAGGCCCTGGAAGATGATAGCCATTTAGGGGCGCATCCAGTGGGGAAACCCGGAGGGACGGTCTTAGATTTATTAAAGCAATTCATGATAATGGATTGGCTTTAATTACATTTCCTGGATGGAAGAAGGTAAATGGGTTATGGTTTAGCTTCGGTAACACTCCCGGATGGAAGAAGGGATGTGGAAGCATATGGTATACAAAAGTATTTTTATGCTAATAAAAATGACTTTTGATTACACTTCCTGGATGGAAGAAGGGAAGTGGGATTTTATGAAAGAAATGGGTAAAGCACTTTTTATGATAATAAAACCTGCTTTAAATATTGTATTCTTCCTGAATGGAAGAAAGGAAATGAAATTGGTAAATAAGTTTGACATGGTAAACATTTGATAAAATGTTGTACCATTTATGTATATTCCTAAAGAAAGAAACTAGGAATTGTGCCAGTAGATGATGGATGGGTTTCATTTTATATTTTCTTTGTGTAGCTGTAGATGTGACCTCCCACACCTATGCACACACATATATAATTATTATTTCGTGCTTAGGGCCTAATGGACCTCGACGATCAACCTTGCCTAAATAGTAGTGTATCGGGGGGGTTCCTTGTTTGGATTTCGCTTTGCGAGACACCCCATGCACGGATAGGGCATAGTGTTGAGACTGGGGAGAAGTTAGCCCTTAGTACTTAGGGTTAACTAATCACCTCACGATATTGCGTTAGGTTACTGCTAGATTGAGAGGTGAGGATTATCTTATGCTATATGTGAGAGATATACGCAGTTAACTGTCATGCATTTTTAGTCACATGGTAATCATATCAAACCGGAAAATATGGGGAAGTACACAATACGACAGGAATGATGCTCAACAAATATATGTTAGCGATGAATAAAGCGTAACAACACGAGTACGAATATTCAAATCAAATGCAAATCTCAATAGGATTTATCAATAAATTTCTCAACAACACATCAATGGGTCACCAGGCCTCACCACATCCGTATATGCTTTATCAAGCCATAGCCCGGGAAACAGGAATTTTGGCGGGTGCCGTTACAGGTGCTCTACCGCATGGACACCCGTATTTACATTTCCATTCCAATTGTCATGGAGCTACAGCATATTGCAGATGTTGTAAGTTACTTGTATTAGATGCTTCTTTCTATTGAACGTTAGTTAAGTTCAGTATTTCTTATTCGGGCGTGTTTGCCCAAGGTATTTCACTCATTCATTATATTGTAAATATTGAATTGTAATACTCGATGTATTATTTGTATTGGTTTGTGCACCGACAGCTTATTCGGTGATTATTTATTGTATTATTATACTTCATTCATCAATTTTTGATGACCACCGTTTTTACAAATGGGATTGTCTAAGTGTTTTCCTTTCTTTTCAAAATTTTTAAATTTGACAGTCCGTTTTCCAAAATAGTTGGTGGTTATCTCATACTACTATTTTAATCGACAGTGATGCTAAGAATGGACCATCTATGATTCCTGTGATTATTATGGTATTGGGATGGCCACCTATTATTTTACTAGGCGGGTTGTCACAGATGGTATCAGAGCATTAGGTTCTAGAGTCCTTAGGGATCTGTGCGGATGTTCTACGTCTTCTGCGTTTTTCTCTGTTTGATGTAGAGCCTTAGGAATAAGGTCGTTGAATTCCCTTGTGAGATTTCGTTCTCCTGCTATGGTATGAGAACCCCGAAGATCTTCTGCGCGTTCGTGTGAGACTTGTAAGTCGTTAGATGAAGGTTGTTGAGGAAGGCCGTTGTGTAGGCATCACGAGGCGGGATTTCTAAGAACTGTAGGTTGTGGTCGGGAATAAGGGCCGTTTTCAAGGTCTCTTCCCTTGTAGCATTATTCTATATTGCTGTTGTGACTACTAAGAACGGTGGAAATAGTTTTTCCCAAGTACCGCTGTCAGTAGAGAGTGGTACTATGCTTGGGGTTCCAAGCAATGTCAATTCAGAGTTGAGAGGCCCTTGACAAGGACCACATGTTGAAGTTCGGTTGGATAAAGGAAGTGTAACCTCGTTCGGTGAGAACGTAAGGCCCGAGAGTTTTGGCCTAGAGATGGGTATAGGAGTGCCCAGGTGTGAGGATTTGAGGAAAACCTTTCACCTGTTGGAGTAAGGTTGAAGCGGAGGGAATGGTAATCGCCTCTACATGGGGGAGCAGAATGTTTTTCCCATAGAGAGGGCCTTTCAGTGGAAATGATAGGCTCGTAAGTAAGTGTTTCTAACACTTTTGGAGAAGTAGTGATCATGAGACCCCATTGGTGGACATCCACCCGGGGAAGACTCGTGGAGCTAAGGACGGGGAGGTTGGTACTATGTTCTCCTTGCTGAAGGGGAGTAAGGGAACTACACGTTCTAATCTTGTCGATTGAAGATAACCAGCAAGGATGGGGCGCCTAGTTGAGACATTGATGGAAGTAGTTTGGTTCGATTAAGACTAGAATCACATGTCTTGGAACCAGTGGAAGAGGCCAAGGAGATTGGCTAGTATGTTGGTGGGACTTTCCGACTAAGGTGCGAGTGGTGCATTCCTTAGGTAAGATGGAGTAGTAGGGTGTTAACCCTAGGACCGGGTGTATATAGAGCTTGGGATATTATCGGTATTTCTTTTATAGTAAGTATACTTATATGGCTTCCTTGATAGGGAGGCTTTATTTTTTTCTTTTCACTCGTTATGGGGCGAGTGGTGATATGTGTAGTGCGTGCTACTTGTATTATATGTAATATACGAGTAGAGATACTCTTGGTTGGGTTGGGGTGATAGCGAGCGAACAAATTGCGAGGCTATCCTATCTCTAGTTCTAGAAGAAAGAGCTAGTGGCTCTATAATATCTCCCCTGGATACAGGTTGAGACTTTATAGAGGTGGTTTACGGTATGTAAGTAGTTTTTATTTTTTATTTTTTTTGTTTATTATTTGTTTGTCTTTCTTTATTCTTTTTCCTTGATTGCTTGCTTCCTTTAATTGCTTTGCTTGTGTATGATATGCCTTATCTCCACGACCGGCTAGTTAAGGGGATTGTGTGGAGGGGTTCCTTGTTTGGATTTCGCTTTGCGAGACGCTCCACACATGAACCTTAACGACGTTGGGAGTGGAGAGATGTGCATTTTATTTTCTTTTATTTGTTCTTTCTTTTCTTTTTCTGTTGGTTAAGTGATGGGTTGGAATTTCGCCAAGAATCACGTATATGAGTGATTAAGGGCTATGTTGATGTGCGATATACGTGAGCACAATGATAGTTTTCCTCTGATCGATGTGGGGAAGACTAAAATTATGAAAGTCTGATGGAGACTTATGGTTGTGTCTTAACGAGAAGGCCATTTATAACAAGGTGTATCTGTATTTTGGGATAAAAGTATCTGTGGCATCCTACATAAAGTAAATGCCTCAGTTGATTGTTATCGTAGGACGTAGGCGTATATATGTATTATTAGAGTTTCGAGTTAGGATTCCGTCGATTCCGATCATGTGTCTTCGATCGTTACTTTTCGACAATCGACAATGCGAGGTAGTAGTGTAATGGGAGGGTTCCTTGTTTGGATTTCGCTTCGGCGAGACGTCCCATGCATGAAACCGATTTAATGTCAGAAGTCGGGAAAGGTCTTGGACACTAGGGATATATTTAGTATTATATCTATACGACTAGACTAGGATAGGTAGATAGATCGGCTTTAGGATTCTTAGGAGGCTAGGCCCGTAGAGCATGTGACGTTATTGTAAGAAGGTGGTTGGGAGTTGACTACAATAGGTTTGTGGGTTAACTCTAAATAGGATTTGGTCCCTAGATCGAGAAGTATGGAATCTCGAGAAGTTGATGTATAAGCTGACTTTTTCCTCCTGCACCCGTGTTGTTATGATCAAGAGTGAATTTAACGAACGAGTCTTGGCCAGGAACGAGAAGTGTTAACGCGGGAGCATGGACTTATTGTTCCTGTGTCTCACACTTTTACGAATTGTCGTCCCCCGCTTGAGGAAGAGTTAGTAGCGGTAGTATTTGCCTTAAAGACTTAGAGGCATCTCTCCTGGGCAGGAATTTGGGTCTTTTCACGAGCAACAAGTTTGTGATCGTGAAGGGCTATCGATAGGATATTCCCTTCGCTAAGGCAATGCGAACGGGAGTAGTATAGGCGTCGAGTAGAAACCGTCAGAGAGTTTATTCGTGGCATGGACTGCCAAGTAGAACGAGTTTTACCGAGGGGGGGGCTCCATTGTAAGAGCATTTATGTCCATGATTGACCCTATCACCTACTTGTGTGCAAAGAGTAGCTAGGATCGAGGAGTGGGTAAATCCTTGGACATTTTTATCGAATTGCCGATAATGTAACGGTCATCGTCCTAGTCGAGAAAGTTGTGGATCATTGGACCAATCGCTGCTTACTCAATGGAAACAGGCGGACTTAGTACTGGAGAGTACGCCCAGCCCTGTGTGATGGAGTTTTAGACCAATATACAGCTCCTATCAAACAGTGGTGAACTGAGAGAGATATTCGTGTCTTGGTACTGGTAAAGTTTCCAGGAAGAAATGGGAACCGCGTGGATATGGGGTATATCCTACCACCCATAAGTGGATGGGTGGGTTTGATTCAAAGGAAGGATCGGAGCAGTAGTTTTATTGATCAAATTTCCAGACAATAGTTTGGATCGTTTCCTACAAGTATGATGTCGTGGGTGGCCTAATATTATTTGCAGTGTGTCTTGTCTGTTCGTTGGAAAGGAACCAGCGAATAGTATATCTCTTTGATTATAGATGGTCTGAGGGTATTTCTTAAACGATTGGGCCCATTGATCCGAATTCTTTTGAGAACTACGCCATGGCGAATAGGGATTGTAGTATTGGGGTTAGCGATTGTAAGTAGTGTAGTATTCCCTAGTAAGGGTGTAGCGTGTTTCGTCAAGTAGGGAAAATTTATGCCCAAGGGGTGTAGGTATCTCCTCCCTTAGTAGAAGGGTATAATCGATAGTCGTGAGGGACGATTTGGCGCTACGTTATCGCATAATGATGTGGACTGAGATCGAATAGTGATGACCTTAGTCTGTGACCTATGGGGGCGCTGCATTATTGAGGGGTTTGCTAGTATGATAGCACATTTTTGGTATAGTATACCCTTTTATATGGTTATGGGTTGCGCCTGAATTTTGAGGACAAAATTCCCCTTTAAGGGGGGGAGTATGTAACAACCCAGATTTTTGGAGCTACTATTTTATACTATTTTGCCTGATGGGCTAATTTTATAAAATAGGGGATGTTGAAGTAAATATTTTTCCCGTGAGACTTAGGGATAATATTTACTATGTTTTGTCTATTTACCGGTATGAGAAGGTAAATAGCATTATATAGTGTATTATTGCGTCGTTATATGTAAAACGACGGTTATGACCTATACATAATATGGGGTTAAGTTAATGAAATAAAATGAAATTGGAACGTAAAAATAGTTCACACTTTCCCGAATGCCAAAATAGGGGGTGCGGTTGTTTTTAGAATAGTCGAGATAGTCGGTATAAGTGCCCAGTTGTAAATTTTGAGATTCGGGCATTTTAAGGGGTTATGACTCAATTAGTGGTTACGAGTCATTTTAATGGTGTATTAGCAATTATATGTGGGGATTTATATTTTTAGACCCGTATAAACTCCCCCACCCCCCTTTCTTTTCTTCATTTTTGTGAAAGAAGCCAAAGGAGAGAGAGAGAAGAGAGAGTTGGGAGAAATGGAGAGAAAGAGAGAAATGGAAGGATTTGGGCCGGATTCCGTCGCTACCGGAGGTGATCAGAGACTACGAACCTCGAGGCAAGTTTCTTACTTGCTAGATATTGATTTAATGTGATAAATTTGCATGTGTAGTTAATTTTGGAGGTTTAAACCCTAAATGGGTTTTTGGTTGATTTTTGTGTTAAACCCTTAAATCTTGTAGATTGTATGGTTTGGGGTTGTTATATGGGGTTATTTTGGTATATAATTGTTAGGGTAATGTTATTGGTGGAGGGGAATGAAGGAAGTATAGGCTTTTGGGTTTTAGGGTTCGGTTTTGGCTTTGCAGAAGAAAGGCTTTTCGTGGATCTGATAGGCGCGGGCGATCGCGGTCCTATGACCGGTCGACCGGTTATGCCAAAACTAGCTTACTGCTTTTGTTAGCAGACCAAACCTGTAAGGGCGGTCGACCGCGGTCCCTTGACCGGTCGACCGGTCCCCTATTTTTCACCTTTAATTCTCATTAGTTTTCTTTAGCCCTTTTCTTTTAGGTTCAAGGTTTAGGAACCTTCCTTTGGGAAGTAATGGGGAGTCCTAGAGGGTTGTATTTGGGTAGACTAATGTCCTAGGCCAAGAATGGAGATTTGGGTTTACCCGAGGGCTAGTTTGTATAGGTTAATGTCCGATTGGTATAGGAGGTTAACCTAAAGATAAATTGGAAGTTAAAATATTAATGTTAAGCTTTTGGGAGACACTCCCTTATGGAGACTCACCTTGAGGGTTTATGAAATTATATGAACGCTTGGAGGCTAGTCTGAAGTTAGTGGCACTTTGGGTCTTAGGTCATAAATAAAATATGACTTAATAAGAATGAAATGCACATTCTAAAACTTGGTGCTTAAGGGCTAAATGGATGGTTTTTGGAAATGTAAAATATGATGTTTTCAAAAAAAAAGGAAAAGTAAAGCTTTTCATAAATGTTAATTTATGGATACAAACCTCCCTAAATCGCTATCATAAGGGAAGTTGCGAGCGTTGTGGTGAAGCCTTCCTGGCTGTTGAGCAGGTTGGATATAGTCCCTAGGCCATATGGTCGTTTATTTATACTGCGCTGGTTAGGAGATTTCGGGTGTGGTCTTGACTATCCCGCAGGCATATGGTCGCTTCCCGACGTTTGGTAGGTTCCCAGGTTGTCTAGTATGATAGGCCCTGGAAGATGATAGCCATTTAGGGGCGCATCCAGTGGGGAAACTCGGAGGGACGGTCTTAGATTTATTAAAGCAATTCATGATAATGGATTGTCTTTAATTACATTTCCTCGATGGAAGAAGGGAAATGGGTTATGGTTTAGCTTCGGTAACACTCCCGGATGGAAGAAGGGATGTGGAAGCATATGGTATACAAAAGTATTTTTATGCTAATAAAAATGACTTTTGATTACACTTCCTGGATGGAAGAAGGGAAGTGGGATTTTATGAAAGAAATGGGTAAAGCACTTTTTATGATAATAAAACCTGCTTTAAATATTGTATTCTTCCTGAATGGAAGAAAGGAAATGAAATTGGTAAATAAGTTTTACATGGTAAACATTTGATAAAATGTTGTACCATTTATGTATATTCCTAAAGAAAGAAACTAGGAATTGTGCCAGTAAATGATGGATGGGTTTCATTTTATATTTTCTTTGTGTAGCTGTAGATGTGACCTCCCACACCTATGCACACACATATATATTTATTATTTCGTGATTAGGGACTAATGGACCTCGACGATCAACCTTGCCTAAATAGTAGTGTATCGAGGGGGTTCCTTGTTTGGATTTCGCTTTGCGCGACACCCCACGCACGAATAGGGCATAGTGTTGAGACTGGGGAGAAGTTAGCCCTTAGTACTTAGGTTTAACTAATCACCTCACGATATTGCGTTAGGTTACTGCTAGATTGAGAGGTGAGGATTATCTTATGCTATATGAGAGAGATATACGCAGTTAACTGTCATGCATTTTTAGTCACATGGTAATCATATCAAACCGGGTCCTGACCCGTATCTATTTCTTTGTTTCTGCATATACTCTTTGCCGTTACAGGTGCTCTACCGCATGGACACCCGTATTTACATTTCCATTCCAGTTGTCATGGAGCTACAGCATATTGCAGATGTTGTAGGTTACTTGTATTAGACGCTTCTTTCTATTGAACGTTAGTTAAGTTCAGTATTTCTTATTCGGGCGTGTTTGCCCAAGGTATTGCACTCATTCATTATATTATAAATATTGAATTGTAATACTCGATGTATTATTTGTATTGGTATGTGCACCGACAGCTTATTCGGTGATTATTTATTGTATTGTTATACTTCATTCATCAATTTTTGATACCCACCGTTTTTACAAATGGGATTGTCTAAGTGTTTTTCTTTCTTTTCAAAATTTTTAAATTTGACAGTCCGTTTTCCAAAATAGTTGGTGGTTATCTCATACTACTATTTTAATCGACAGTGATGCTAAGAATGGACCATCTATGATTCATGTGATTATTAGGGTATTGGGCTGGCCACCTATTATTTTAGTAGGCGGGTTGTCACAGATGGTATCAGAGCATTAGGTTCTAGAGTCCTTAGGGATCTGTGCGGATGTTCTACGTCTTCTGCATTTTTCTCTGTTTGATGTAGAGCCTTAGGAATAAGGTCGTTGAATTCTCTTATGAGATTTCGTTCTGCTACTATGGTATGAGAACCCCGAAGATCTTCTGCGCGTTCATGTGAGACTTGTTAGTCGTTAGATGAAGGTTGTTGAGGAAGGCCGTTGTGTAGGCATCACGAAGCGGGATTTCTAAGAACTGTAGGTTGTGGTCGGGAATAAGGGCCGTTTTTAAGGTCTCTTCCCTTGTAGCATTATTCTATATTGCTGCTGTGACTACTAAGAACAGTGGAAATAGTTTTTCCCAAGTACCGCTGTTAGTAGAGAGTGGTACTATGCTTGGGGTTCCAAGCAATGTCAATTCGGAATTGAGAGGCCCTTGACAAGGACCACATGTTGAAGTTCGGTTGGATAAAGGAAGTGTAACCTCGTTCGGTGAGAACGTAAGGCCCGAGAGTTTTGGCCTAGAGATGGGTATAGGAGTGCCCAGGTGTGAGGATTTGAGGAAAACCTTTCACCTGTTGGAGTAAGGTTGAAGCGGAGGGAATGGTAATCGCCTCTACATGGGGGAGCATAATGTTTTTCCCATAGAGAGGGCCTTTCAGTAGAAATGATAGGCTCGTAAGTAATTGTTGCTAACACTTTTGGAGAAGTAGTGATCATGAGACCCCATTGGTGGACATCCACCCGGGGAAGACTCGTGGAGCTAAGGACGGGGAGGTTGGTACTATGTTCTCCTTGCTAAAGGGGAGTAAGGGAACTACACGTTCTAATCTTGTCGATTGAAGATAATCGGCAAGGATGGGATGCCTAGTTGGGACATTGATGGAAGTAGTTTGGTTCGGTTAAGACTAGAATCACGTGTCTTGGAACCAGTCGAAGAGGCCAAGGAGATTGGCTAGTATGTTGGTGGGACTTTCCGACTAAGGTGCGAGTGGTGCATTCCTTAGGTAAGATGGAGTAGTAGGGTGTTAACCCTAGGACCGGGTGTATATAGAGCTTGGGATAGTATCGGTATTTCTTTTATAGTAAGTATACTTATATGGCTTCCTTGATAGGGAGGCTTTATTTTTTTCTTTTCACTCGTTATGGGGCGAGTGGTGATATGTGTAGTGCGTGCTACTTGTATTATATGTAATATACGAGTAGAGATACTCTTGGTTGGGTTGGGGTGATAGCGAACGAACAAATTGCGAGGCTATCCTATCTCTAGTTCTAGAAGAAAGAGCTAGTGGCTCTATAATATCTCCCCTGGATACAGGTTGAGACTTTATAGAGGTGGTTTACGGTATGTAAGTAGTTTTTATTTTTTTTTTATTTTGTTTATTATTTGTTTGCCTTGCTTTATTCTTTTTCCTTGATTACTTGCTTCCTTTAATTGCTTTGCTTGTGTATGATATGCCTTATCTCCACGACCGGCTAGTTAAGGGGATTGTGTGGAGGGGTTCCTTGTTTGGATTTCGCTTTGCGAGACGCTCCACACATGAACCTTAATGACGTTGGGAGTGGAGAGATGTGCATTTTCTTTTCTTTTATTTGTTCTTTCTTTTCTTTTTCTGTTGGTTAAGTGCTGGGTTGGAATTTCGCCAAGAATCACGTATATGAGTGATTAAGGGCTATGTTGATGTGCGATATATGTGGGCACAATGATAGTTTTCCTCTGATCGATGTGGGGAAGACTAAGATTATGAAAGTCTGATGGAGACTTATGGTTGTGTCTTAACGAGAAGACCATTTATAACCAGGTGTATCTGTATTTTGGGATAAAAGTATCTGTGGCATCCTACATAAAGTAAATGCCTCAGTTGATTGTTATGGTAGGACGTAGGCGTATATATGTATTATTAGAGTTTCGAGTTAGGATTCTGTTGATTCCGATCATGTGTCTTCGACCGTTACGTTTCGACAACCGACAATGCGAGGTAGTAGTGTAATGGGAGGGTTCCTTGTTTGGATTTCGCTTCGGCGAGACGTCCCACGCATGAAACCGAGCTAATGTCGGAAGTCGGGAAAGGTCTTGGACACTAGGGATATATTTAGTATTATATCTATACTACTAGACTAGGATAGGAAGATAGATCGGCTTTATGATTCTTAGGAGGCTAGGCCCGTAGGGCATGTGACGTTATTGTAAGAAGGTGGTTGGGAGTTGACTACAATAGGTTTGTGGGTTAACTCTAAATAGGATTTGGTCCCTAGATCGAGAAGTATGGAATCTCGAGAAGTTGATGTATAAGCTGACTTTTTCCTCCTGCACCCGTGTTGTTATGATCAAGGATAAAAAATGTTGACTACAATAAGTTAAAAAATGTTATATATATAAAAGGATAAAAAATAATAAAGGGAGAGAATGTCGTAGCCTCCTTGTAATCAATCAATTATTAATCAGAAGTTAAAGAGTTACTTATTTATATATTGTATGTTCACATTATCTTTGCTCAAATATTCACTATTTGTAGAAGATAACCTCTAAGATGCTAAAATCAGGCAACAGGTTCCGGATATCTTGAAAAGTCATTTTTTGGTGCATTATAAAATAATATCGACATATAGTCACCTTTTTTAACTACGAGGTGGGACATGTTTTCTGAATTGACAATATGATTTATATGGCATGATAGGAACTGAGTTCAAGTATTTAACATTCTAAGTGATATATGCGTTATTGGATATTGCCATAACACAATACACTATAGCTCGAGAGGTTAAATGGACACATGAGAAAGATTTTTTTGTTTTTCTAACACTATATATATATATATATATATATATATATATATATATATATATATATATATATATATAAAGGAGGAGAGACTTTTGCCACATCATACAACAGTTTGCCACACCATATAACTTTCTAGACAAAATCTATATAAACAAACTTTATATCTATCTATATAATAAAAAAGAGGATCTTTTTGCCATCTACCCGATCCACGTCAAGTGTAAATAGAAACCCATTTGTATAAGCTTACTGTTGGGGTCTTTTCAAATATCCTATACGCCAAATAAAAAGTATTTAAAGGGGCTATTAAGACTGTCAATACACTCCTACCTCTGTCAACATGCAATCTACTAATATTGTCTCCATTTCAATGAAGGTCTTTCTTGATGTTTTCTTTCTACTCTATCTCTCTCCCCTCACCGACATTACAGCTCAAAACCTGTTGCTTCCTACTCACAGCTCAAAACCCTCGGTTGGATTTACTTAAACTTAAAATCAACTCAAGGGCTCAAGATCAACACCGAATCTTCTCAAAACTCACGTTCTCAACTCGGAGCTACTCAAAATCCTACCAACTGAACCAAACCACCGACCTAATCTCACCACCGGACTCTGCCTCACACCAAAATGGTTAATTTGTTTTATTTGTTTTCATATATAGAGAAATACCTTGAGATTGATGGCATGCCCAAACAGATAAAAGATGGTAAGGGTTCTTTAATTTGAAACCTCATCTCAAAGTCACTTTTACCTCCCTCTCTCTCTCTAAACTTCTTTCTGCTAAAACACTACACCTCATAGATGGAGATCAGTCAGAGTAAGCAATGTTTTTTTTAAAACAAATGAGTGAGTTTAGTTTAGGAAAAATGGTTATGTATCGAGATATTATCACTTGGCTCAGGGAGGTTTGTTAGAGCACTGGGCTCAAGGAGGTTTGTCTAATTATGAGCTCTCTTTTAGATTTATTGACCTTGTTGTAGAAGTTAGTCTCTTCTTTACCTCTCTTGACCTTGTTGTAGAAGTGAGTCTCTTTTTTATATTTTTCCCCCAATTTTATCTTCAATCCATGATCTTCTCAATATCTCACAAATGCGCACACACAACTCTTTTATTATCACAAAGTGGTGTCTGATTCAGAGTTTTATTATTCACGTCATTTTATGTTTCACAAAGTGGGTTGTGTTTAACTTAACTACAGGCAGCCCCTGAGTTTTATTGTTCAGATCTGGTACTGAAATCACATCAGTGTGAGATGGTGTAAATTATTCTCTCTCTCTGATCCTTTTTTTTCCATTCCCAAATTTTGATTCAACGGTTAACTTAACTACAGGCAGCTCCGGATACGCAACACCACTACTTTTGAACGGGAGCTTTCGAATCAAAAGCTCAGTGTTGGGTAGAAACGATGGGTCTTTTTTACTCCTCTGTTGGTCGGAGCTAACTTCCTGGTAGCCAGCTACTTTCTCGGGTTGTTTGTTTGGTTCTGGCCATTGTATATAGAGAGAGAAACTGAAGCTTTTCAACGAGCATATCTTGGCCATTTTATGATTTCGTGTTTGCCATTTGGCCATTTGCACTTTTTTAATGGGCAGTTCTAGTTGTTTGCATTTCTTGACATATGGGCAGTTCTGGCCATATTAAGGGAATTTGATACTGGTGTATTTTTATCATATTTCGTATTTACAGTCCTTGCTTCGACTTCATAGTGTCTTCTCAGCCTTAGGCTACAACTGTATTATACTAATTATTTCAGTTTTCAAGTAACTATAATGTGTTTATTACTACTCAGTTAAAAGTGCTATTGGGACTCAATTAAACGATGCTATTGCATTGACGAGCTAATACAACGTAAGTGTGAGATAAGTTTTTCATTGGCACAACTTGCGTCGTTGGCTAGACACTATTATTTTCACCATGCCATTGGCACGGGCATAGATTAGGAGCGTGCCCGTATGAGTGGTCATATAGAGAAAACGAGAGAAATTGAATTTGTGAAATTGGTTTTTTTATTGAATTCCTTTGAATTAAATCAATTATTTTGTAGTTAAAAATTAATTTCTCTATTTTAAATTTATTTTTAAAAAAAAATAAGAATGTGATTTTCCACTTACTATTTTAATTATAAACTTAAAAACTAAAAATCACATACGTTCAATTTTAACTAGATGTCTTTTCATGAGAGATTTTAAATAAATTAGTAAAAAAAAATTGGGGAGAAGTAACCATGAAGTAAATTTGTGCTTCTTAGTTGATTTTGAGTTTTTTTATATTTCATGTCATTGTTGCTTAATGAATTTTTGAAATTAATTAATAAAAGTTAATTCCAATTTCAAGTTTGATGTGTAAAAAATAATAGATTGGATTAAAAACTTAATCGTGCCATTGATGGCGCACACTATCCTGAATTTTTTTATTCCTTTGTTCGGTAGTGGAAATGTTATATATACATATATATATATATATATATATATATATATATATATATATATATATAATCATATTTCGTATTTTGTGCAAGTAGATTGGTTCCTATTTCATTTCATTATATATTCACCTCCTTTATAACTTTGCGCACAAAACACTGTTATCATGTCTGGTCTTATTTTGCGAGACCTAATTGCTATTATGTCCCATGGGCTGGACGAAGCAAGGTGCGGTACAATGCAATAGAGTTGAATTATTTTTAATTTGACTTTTTATTTTACCATGCCATCGGCAAGGAAACACATTTATCACGGGTATAAATTTATCACGGGAATTGATTTATCATCGTGCCATCGGCACAAGTACAAAATATGTGCACGAGAACAAATTTATCGTCGTGTCATCGGCACGGGTACACCCTAGTATATATATAACATGACAGTTAAATATATGCACTGTATTATTTTTAACAGGTATAAAGTTTTAAAAAATGTTATATATATAAAAGGATGAAAAATAAGAGAGAAAGAAAAGAAAATTAACATACCCGTAATAGAGGAGTTTTTGTTTGTGATGAAGAAAGTGAAGCAAATGTAATGGTTGTAGAAGAGTTTTTGAAATCTATAGCATTGGTAGAATGTAAAGAGGTTGGTGAGTTAGTTATAAAAAAAGAGGGAGAGAAAAGTTATTGGGTAAAGAAACGTGGTTAAGGAGGATTTAATGGGTAATGGGTAGTTCCTCTTTTGGTGGAAGTACTTGATTTTAAAATCAAGGATAAAGGAAGAAAATAAATATAGATGTGTGTTTTCAAGTTTAAATAAATAATATGTTTATTAAAAAAATAAAAACTCTGAAATTTTAGCATCAAGGCTTTGAAGGAGAATGGGTAACACAACTATAGATAGATAGACGTAGACACACACACAGAACACACATACATACAAAGTTAGGCTCCTCGTGCGGACCTGACTGTGCAGACCTCCAGTGCTGATTTTTTTTAAATAGTAAAAAAATTAAAATTTCCAACCAAACTTAATAGACATGATCTATATAGTTAGGATATTATTCACAGAAAATAATCAAAAATTCAATCTAGAAGTGAGTGAGATGATCATGAAAAGATTTAATGCTCAAAAAATATTTATATTTATTAATTTTACATTACACCCACTTTCGAATTAGATTTTTCGATGAATTTATTCCATCCCATGACTATGGATATCATATCCATCGAGTTTGATTTTAAAATTTAATTTTTTTAGTATTTAAAAAAATGATTTGAGCAATCAAATCAGCATAGAAGTTTGGATGTATAAAGAATAAGGGAAATAATAAAGTTAAAGTGACAAAAATTAGGAAATGGACCAATTCCCTCATATAAATACTAAAATTGGTATTTTGTATTTATTTTATACATTGTTTGAATTGGTGTATATATTCTATAAATTTGGAATTGTTTATATATATATATATATATATATATATATATATATATATATATATATATATATATATATATATATAGAGAGAGAGAGAGAGAGAGAGAGAGAGAGAGAGAGAGAGAGAGAGAGAGCTGTAGTTCTGAACTTGTGTGTTAATAATAGATAAAAACTTATATTTAGGGAAAAAAAATTGAAAATATGGTCTATACCGAATTTGATCAAATTTGACCAGACCGAATCAACTGAAGCACCTTATACTCTTGACTCACTTGAGTCTACATTGTATAAGTGCTCATCTAGTTTAGAAATAGTGACAAAATTGAGTCCCTTCCCTAGATACCAAAGAACCTCAGAACCTTCTTCTTAATTCATCTTGATTGTTGTTTAAAGGTATATTTTCAATCACCCACACACATTAGGATTGCATTCATAACATATATATTGCATAAAATGCTTGTGTGAGTTAATTGCCCTTTAAATTTGTTTTTAATAATTTTTAGGAATTTTTAAACATTTTTTAAATGATTTTTAAGTAATCAAAATTTATTTTATAAACTTCTCGGGTCAAAATGTAAATTCTGATTCTATCACTTTTTGCCTAAATGTTTGGTTGGGTATAATCCAAATGCGCTTGAGACTTCAGGGTGCGTGTGTAATTATTTTGAAAACACGCGTGTGTGAGTTCATCTGGGCCTTACACCTGTCAGCATTATATCGGCATGATTTGTATTTGTTAGTAGACTCATATCTTGTAATCGATCTCAGCCTTTGGATCAATTCAATCAACGATCTGCATGAGTTTTTCTCCAATCCTAGTGAACCTCTCTAGACCAATCAGCACTTGTTTAAATCACCGCTGATGTTAAACCGTTGGATCAAAGTCAAAAGGCCAAGGCCAAATCTCAGCCTTTAGATTTGCACCAACCTTCTCGATCCTTCCTAGCCTACTTTATAAGGAGGCTTACCCTCAGCATTTGGGTACTTTTTTCCAGTTCGTAAACTGAGATAAGAGAGAAGAGAGAGAGAGAGAGAGAGAGAGAGAGAGAGAGAGAGAAAATAAAGAGAGAGAAACGAAAGATAGAAAGAAACCCTAAATCGTCCAAACCCTATTTTATTTTCAAACCCTAAACTCATTTCTCTTAAACAGTATTTACCAAACACTATACGTGTGTGTTTGAGAGTGTTGGTGGTGGGGGTTTGAAGGTTGTTTAAAGAGTTTTATCCTCTGAGTTCAAAGATCTTATTTCCAACTTAGACATTTCATGTTAGATCTTTATTTCACTTTCATATAAATAGTAGATCTGACTATTGCATGTCATATTACACTTAGATCTGCATATTTTAGTTTCTCATCTTGAGAAATCGTATTTGTTGATTATTCTTTCTACAATGCTTTTTAAAACTCCAGAATCAACAAATCTATTTTCTATTTCTAGTTCTTAAGAAACAAGACTTTTGACCTAGTTGGAATCGCAATTGGTGGTTTACAATTTCAAAATCATTTTCAAAACTCCTGAAATTGTTTATGACCTTGATAGTCTTTCAAGAAAGGTAACCTTCGATTCCGGGATTTTTTTGAAAGGTAAAATAAAGCCTTTTGCTTCTAAAGAAGAGAGAAACTAAAAGCCCTAAGTCATTTAGATTTGTTCTCTAATTTGATAGGACTGTTTGTATAAATAAGTGTGTGTGTGTGTGTGTGTGTGTGTGTGTGTGTGTGCGCATACATGTGTTAGATCACGTTCACAAACACTTGACACACTACAACACAAAAGTGTTGGACATAAGATCTTGAAACAATAAGAGTCGACGTAAAGACTGAAATAAATTGTTAAGAAATTAGCAAGCTGAGAAACCAATATCAACGTCAGAACTGCAGAAAAGTTAGAATCAAACCAGTGGGCACATTTCTAAACTTGTATAGGTCTGATTTGTTTGCATATGTGTTAAATAGCTTGTAACTTGTATATTTTATTTTAGTGGATTTTTGGTTTGTGACTTATAAGTCACCGTGGATGTTTCCTTGGTTGGGTTAGGTTTTACCACGTTCAAAACTGTGTGTACTTAATCTTCCTACATCTCCTCATCTCATTCTTATGGGTGTGCTGACAAAAACTATCTTAGTTTTGATTTTCGAAACCTGTTATAAAATCTTGAACAAAACTCGTGCATGGTTTATTAAACACATCTTGTGATTAAACTATTTTGATTTAAAGAAAATAGTTTCTTTAAAAAACAGTTCGGAGTTACTTCAATAGTTTAATCTTGTATTAAACGGCCTAAGTAACATCTTTTCAATTGGTATCAGAGCATGGGAAATTTCTTTTTAAACAGATCTTGTGTTTCTGAAATTATTTTCTTAAAATCAAACAATGGACGAGAAAAATAAAAGATTTGGTAACTTGACCAGACCTCCTCTCTTTGATGGAAACAACTTCTCTTACATGGAAAGTAAGGATGGTTGATTTAATACAAAGAACCTTGAGAGATGAAGTCTGGGATATTTTTGAAAATGGATATACGTATCCCTACAAAACTAGCCACTGAAGGAAGTAATGAGAGGATTAAGAAAGTATTAAGTGAATTCACTCAAGAAGAGAATCAAGCTTCTCGAAACAATAACAAAGGCAAGAATGTTATCTTTATGTCTATAAATGAACATGAGTTCAAAAGGATCTCATCTTGTACCACTTCTAAGGAAGCTTGGAATACTTTGGTTACTACTCATGAAGGCGACACAAGAGTTAAGGCTGCTAAAACACAAATGCTTATCCAGCAGTATCTTTGATCATGTCAGACTCTGAATCTTTTGATGACTTCTAAATGAAATTAACTGACATTGTGACCAAATTACACTCTAATGGGATAACTTATGACAGAAATGAAATTGTCTCGAAAATTCTAAGGTCATTACCATAGAAATTTGATAACAAATGATATGATATTGAGGAAATGAGTGATCAAAATCTCACTCCTGAATTACTCAGTAGTAAACTGAGAACTGTGGAAATGGAACTAGAATTCAAGAAACAATTAACACAGTCCCATAGGAAAGAGACTAGCTCAAATTTGAGCTTCTCCTCTAAACTGATAAGACCTGAGCTTAGCATTCCCAATAATGATTCTGATGAGGAATGTGATATAAATAGTTTGGATAATCAGATTGCCTTGATGTCAAAGCAATTTAAGAAAATTGTGAAATTTAGAAATAAAATGGCAACCAGACAAGGCAAGACATATTATCCAACTCAGTCTAATCACAAACCTCATGAGAAAGTTCAAGACAAACATTACAAGGACACTCACACGAGACCTACCAAAGACTTTAAGAATATTGAATATTTTAGATATGGAAAATTTTATCACATAGCTCAAGACTGTAGAGTTAACTTGAACACGACTAATAAACATACTAGGGACAACATTTGCAAGACATGGGATGCTTCAAGTGACTCTGATAATGAGGAACCTGGGTCATCTGAAGTTTTTTATCCTTGCATGTCTTTCTTTGCTAAGATAATCTATAATGATGATATGTATGTGCCTAAGTATGAGAATGATGCTAGTAACTCTACTTCTGTTGTTATGAATCATGCTGCTACCGGTTTAAATGCTTTAATTTCTGAGAACATTGCTAGTTCTACAGCGGGGTGTGTGAGTCAAAAGGAAAGCGATAATGACGATGTCAATGTGTGTGTGAGTTCAAGAATTGAATCCTTAGGGGTCACTTAACACACTACACTTAGTGACTTAGACACTGAAGACCTCCCTGATATTCACACACTGTATGCCAAAACTCTCAAGAAAAACTCAAGAGTAGAGAAGATAGTGAAAGATCTCACTAAGAAACTCGAAGACCTAAGTCTAATGGTTAAACTTAACGCTGAAGAGTACACTACCCAATGTCTAACTCATCAAAATGAAGTCAAAATTTTTGATCAAAAATTGAAAGATTTGATTGAAACAAATGAAACTCTGGAGAAAAAATATAAAGGGACATTATTAGAATTGGAACAAGCCAAAGAAAAGATAGCAACTCTTTTCAAAAAATTTGCTAAGTTTGAAAATAAATCCAATTGTTTTGTTGATTTTGTTGATGATTCAAAAACCAATTCTGATGATCGAACTGGAATAGGATGTTGCCCAAAGTTAAAGACACAAACTAAAAACTTTGAATCAATCAAGTTTCTGTCAAGAGGCAAAAGACCCTTAGAAACTTGCCCAGATTTTCATTTCCTAAAATACGAGTTTGATGAAAAACAAAAAAAGTTTGATATTGGGGAATCAAGTAACTCTAAGTGTGAAAGTCCACCTAAGGATAAATATGTCTGCCCTCCTATTAGGAAGAGTGATTCTGCGTTTCAAACTGTACTCCCTAGGAACAAGGCTCAAAATCAAAATTCCATGAAACCTATGTTTGGAGACTTTCCTAAGGAGATACCCACTTCAAGCAATCTATATTGCTCTTACTGTGATATATACGGTCATTTTTTCAAAGGTTGCTACTCTAGACATTTTTCTAATCCTGTTTGTAATACTCCTGTATACCAAAACTTTAACTACTCTAGGAGAAGCCGTAATAATTATGTTCTGCCTAGACAACTAGACAAAAACTCTAACTATAGAAAGAGAAAGACCAAGCCTAAGAGATCATTTATAAGTAGGATTCCTAGACACTTTTCTAAACCAAATGCTCATATCCTCCATAAATCTCAAATGCATGCGCAAAATATTTTTCAACAAAAATCTAATGCTCGCAAGTTTTATCAAATGAGAGCAAATATGCGCAAAACAAAAACAAGAGCTATTTGGGTCAGAAAAGATGAACTATTGCCCCAGATGAAGTGTAATATTGTGATTACTGCTTTAAAAGTTGAACACACCTCTTTTGGTTGGTATTTAGACTCTGTGTGCTCAAAATATATGACTGGGGATGATACAAAACTTTTAGACAAAACTCGCTTTGCTGGAGGAAAAGTTATTTTCGGTGATGGTGTATCATCTCAAATCATTGGCAAATGAACACTCAAAGAATAAGGAATGCATGTGATTGAAAATGTTCTTCTAGTAAAAGGTCTTAAGGTTAATCTACTTAGTATCTCGTAATTTTGTGACTCAAATCATATTGTCACCTTTTCAAAGAATAATTGTAAAATTTTAAATGAAAAAGATGAGTGCATACTTACAGGACTCAGGACTCCCGACAATTGTTATACTGTTCATAACAGTCCTGAAGTCTGTAACATTGCCTGAATGGATGATAATGAAATATAGCATAATAGGATGGGACACATAAATTATGATACCCTTAGTATATTGTCTTCACAAGAAATAGTTAGAGGAATTCCAAAGATCAAACCTATCTCTAATATTGTATGTGGATCATGTCAGGAAGGAAAAATTGTTAAGGCACCTCATAAGAAAGTTAAAGATATCCTTACCTCTAAACCCTTGGAGATCATCCATATGGACCTAATGGGTCCTTCTCGAACTGTTATTCTGTGTGGACACAGTTACATTCTTATTATGGTTGATGACTTCACCAGATTTACTTGAGTGGCCTTCTTAAAACAAAAGTCTGACACTTTCCAAACATTTTTGAAAATTTTACTTCGTATTGAAAATGAGAAGGACACTCAAGTAAATAGGATTCGTAGTTATAGAGGTGGAGAATTCATAGATATTGGTATTATAGAGTATTGTGACTATAATGGTTACAAACATGAATTTAGTGCTCCTAAGACTCCTCAACAAAATGGAATTGGTGAGAGATAGAATCGTACCCTTCAAGAGATAGCACGTGTTATGATTCGTGCCAAGTGTTTACCTAAATATTTTTGGGTAGAATCTGTTCGTACTGCTTGTCACATTATCAATAGGGTCTATCTTAGTAAGAATTCTAAAAAAACTCCTTACGAACTATGGTATGGGAAAAAGCCCAATCTTAAATACCTTAGAACCTTTGGTAGTACTTGTTATGTCTGCAAAGACAGAAAACACTTATCCAAATTTGAGACTCGTGGAGATAAAGCTATCTTCCTAGTATATTCTCCTGACAGTAGAGCCTACCGTGTCTATAATCTTCGCACCAAGACCTTAATGGAATCCATAAACGTTATTGTAAGTGACACTACTGTTGAGAGTAAGACTGGAGAACCAACTAGTCTGGAAGAGTCTGAAAATGTTTTTAAAAATGACTCTCCAAAAATAGATGATTCCTTACCAATTGAGACACCTGAAGTACCTAATTGGGTTTCTAAAGATCATCCCATAGATAACGTTGTTGGTAACCCTTATGAGCCTGTACGTACAAGATCTCAATTAAGAAACTATGCTCATTATGCATGTTTTGTTTCCCTTGTGGAACCAAAGAATGTAAATGATGCATTGAATGACCCTCATTGGATTTCTTCCATGCAGGAAGAACTATTTCAATTTGTCATTCATGATGTTTGGTATCTTGTACCTAGGCCTGATCATAAAAAGGTTATTGGCACACGTTGGATATTTAAAAACAAATCTGATGAAAGTGGGATAATTATTAGAAACAAAGCCAGATTAGTGGCTCAAGAATATTCTCAAATTTAAGGAATATATTTTAACGAGACTTTTTCCCCTGTTACTCGGTTAGAATTTGTTCGTCTTCTCTTTGCAATAGCTTGTTACTTGCATTTTACGCTTTACCAAATGGATGTCAAATCAGCCTTTCTTAATGGAATCTTGACTGAAGAGACCT
The DNA here is from genome assembly GCA_949130495.1 of Sambucus nigra. Classification (NCBI taxonomy): domain Eukaryota; kingdom Viridiplantae; phylum Streptophyta; class Magnoliopsida; order Dipsacales; family Adoxaceae; genus Sambucus; species Sambucus nigra. The sequence continues at coordinate 341,571,370 of OX422210.1, read as the reverse complement.
ATGTTGAACAACCTAAAGGATTTATTGATCCTCAATATCCAAATCATGTTTATCGTCTTAAAAGGTGTTGTATGGTCTAAAATGAGCGCCAAGAGCCTGGTATGAGCATCTTTCCAACTTTCTCTTAGACAAAGGTTTTAAGAGAGGTGGAAATGATCAAACCCTTTTTGTCAAACATTTTGGCAAAGATATCATTATAGCTCAAGTTTATGTTGGCGATATCATTTTTGGATCAACATCCCCCTCAGAAGTTAAATCTTTTTCTGATATTATACATAAAGAATTTCAAATGTCTCTTATGGGGGAGTTATAATTTTTTTTGGGTCTTCAAGTCAAACAGAATTCAGATGGTTTATTTGTGTCACAATCGAAATATGCTTTAGAGATTGTCAAGAATTTTGGTCTTAAAAGTGCCAAAGAAGCTAAAACTCCCATGAGTACTACGACCAAATTAGCTAAAGATGAAAGTGGAAAATCCATAGATCCTACTTTATATCGTAGTATGATATGAACCTTACTATACTTTACTGCCTCGCGTCCTGATATTATGCATGCATTTTATGTGTGTGCCCGTTATCAAAACAATCCTAAAGAGAGCCACGTAGTTTGTGTAAAAAGAATCATTAAATACATAAAAGGCACTCTAAATTTAGGACTTTGGTACACCAATGATACTCCTAGTACTATAATAGGATACACTGATGCCGATTGGACAGGGTGTACTGATGATAGTAAGAGCACATCAGGAGCGTGTTACTATATCAGTAACAATTTGGTAGGATGGAGTAGTAAGAAACAGAACTGCACTTCTTTATCTACAGCTGAATCTGAATACATAGCTGCTGGTAGTTGTTGTGCCCAATTACTTTGGCTTAAGAAAATGCTCAATGATTATGGCATTCAAGAAGCCCAACTGCATCTCTATTGTGATAATCAAAGTGCGATCAATATCTCTAAAAATCCTGTCTAACACTCGCGAACAAAACATATAAAATTTAGACATCATTTTATACGCGAATTAGTTGAGAGTAAGGAATTAGAAATTAATTACCTTCCTACTGATTTGCATCTTGCAGATATGTTTACAAAACCTTTGGATTTCAATAGATTTCATTCTTTGCGAAAATCGATAGGAATGGTTTGCACTGAATAAACTCCTATGACTTATGTATTTTTCCCTTTGTTTATTTGAGACAAAATGGGGGAGAAATTTGAGTCTTATGAGTTCATTTTTTCCTTGTACATATTTCTAATAAGCTTGATCTTAGCGTTATTTGCAGAAATATATACCGTTGCCTTCAACATATGTTATTAGGGTATAGATATATAATTAATTGAGTTATGTAATTTTCTGTTTCTAGGAAATAGGTAGATAGAACTTTTTATAGGAATAGGTTTTTCTTATTCTTTTGTTTCCCTATGAGTCCTAGATGACTCAAATGAGATTTTGTCTCATATTTCCAAAGGGGGAGATTGAAGCACCTTATAGTCTTGACTCACTTGAGTCTACATTGGATAAGTGCTCATCTAGTTTGAAAATAGTGACAAAATTGAGTCCCTTCCCTAGATACCAAAGAACCTCATAACCTTCTTCTTAATTTCTCTTGATTATTGTTTAAAGGTATATTTTCAATCACACACACACATTAGGATTGCATTCATAACATATATACTGCATAAAATGCTTGTGTGAGTTAATTCCCCTTTAAATTTGTTTTTAATAATTTTTAGGAATTTTTAAACATTTTTTAAATGATTTTTAAGTAATTAAAATTTGTTTTATAAACTTCTGGGGTCATTGTGTAAATTCCAATTCTATCACTTTTTGCCTAAATGTTTGGTTGGGTAGAATCCAAATGTGATTGAGACTTCAGGGTGCGTGCGTAATTATTTTGAAAACACGTGTGTTTGAGTTCATCTGGGCCTTACACCTGTCAGCATTCTATCGTCATGATCTATGTTTGTTGGTAGACTCATATCTTGTAATCGATCTCAGCCTTTGGATCAATTCAATCAACGATCTGCATGCGTTTTTCTCCAATTCCTGTGAACCTCTTTAGACCAATCAGCACTTGGTTAAATCATCGTTGATATTAAGACCTTTGGATCAAAGTCAAAAGGCCAAGACCAAATCTCAGCCTTTAGATTTACACCAACCTTCTCGATCCTTCCTAGCCTACTATATAAGGAGGCTTACCCTCAGCATTTGGGGACTTTTGGCCAGTTCGTAAATTGAGAGACGAAAGAAGAGAGAGAGAGAGAGACCACAGAGAGAAAGAAACCCTAAATCGTCCAAACCCTATTTTGTTTTCAAACCCTAAACTCATTTCTCCTAAAACTGTACATGTGTGTTTGAGAGTGTTGGTGGTGGGGGTTTGAAGGTTGTTTAAAGAGTTTTATCCTCTGAGTTCGAAGATCTTGTTTCCAACTTAGACATTTTCTGTTAGATCTTTATTTCTCTTTCATAGAAACAGTAGATCTGACTATTGCATGTCATATTACACTTAGATCTACATATTTTAGTTTCTCATCTTGAGAAATCGTATTTGTTCATTATTCTTTCTATAATGCTTTTTAAAACTCCAGAATCAACAAATCTATTTTTTGTTTCCAGTTCTTATGAAACAAGACTTTTGACCTAGTTGGAATCGTAATTGGTGGTTTACAATTTCAAAATCATTTTCAAAACTCCTGAAATTGTTTATGACCTTGGTAGTCTTTCAAGCAAGGTAACCTTGGATTCCGAAATATTTTTGAAAGGTCAAATAAAGCCTTTTGTTTCTAAAGAAGAGAGAAACTAAAACCCTAAGTCATTTAGATATATTCTGTAATGTGATAAGACTGTTTGTATAAATAAGTGTGCGTGTGTGCATGCATGTGTTAGATCACGTTCACAAACACTTGACACACTACAACACAAAAGTTTTGGATATAAGATCTTGAAACAACAAGAGTCGATGTAAAGACCGAAACAAATTGTTGAGAAGTTAGCAAGCTGAGAAAGCAACATCAATATCAGAACTGCAGAAAAGTTATAATCAAACCAGTGGGTACATTTCTAAACTTGTATAGGTCTGATTTGTTTTCATGTGTATTAAGTAGCTTGTAACTTGTATATTTTGTTTTAGTGGATTTCTGGTTTGTGACTTAGAAGTCACCGTGAATGTTTACTCAGTTGGGTGAGGTTTTACCACGTTAAAAACTGTGTACTTAATCTTCCTACATCTCATCATCTCATTCTCGTGGGTGTGCTGACATAAACTATCTTAGTTTTGATTTTCGAAACCTGTTATAAAATCTTGAACAAATCTCGTGCATGGTTTATTAAATACATCTTGTGATTAAACTATTTTTATTTAAAGAAAAGAGTTTCTTCAAAAAACAGTTCGGAGTTACTTCAATAGTTTAATCTTGTATTGAACGACCTAAGTAACAGCTTTTCATCAACAAAAGCTAGGACTGATTTAATTGATAAACAAAACAATTCGGTTCAGTCTTAGTCCAAAAAATTGAGAAAATTAGGATCGGACCGGACCGTTGCGATCCCTAAGAACACCCAATGAACTCGTGGTATAACTACATATTAAAGCATACGTCGAAGAATAAGAAAAATAAAAAGAGTATTTGCAAATCGCAAACTGAATGAGAACCCTATAACTTGGAAAAACAATTTGAATTAACAAAACAAAGAAAATGAAATGAAAATAAAATTTACTTTTAAATGTTATTATAATTTGTTTATTTATTTAAAAAATGTTATTTTAGATTTAAGCAAATTTGAGACCTTGGATGGGAGAACTACGACTTCAAACTTTGAAGTTGGGGGAAATCGCATTATGTTAGAGCATCTCATATGGTAGTGCTTACTTTTAATGCAAATTATACGAGTAAATAAGTTCTGCACTAAAATTGTTCACTACGTTTAGTACTTTGATAGTTATCAATAAACTTTATGTGCAATTGAAAAGACCAATGAGGTGCAAACATGTGTAAAATGGGTATTTTACTGGTATTTTTAAAACTAATATTGAATATAAATCTGATTTGATATATCTTGAAGAATTAAAGGAGGAAATTTGATTTCCGCTCTTCGTTATGTTTCCATTCTTATTTTTTAGCGGATTTTTATCAGTAAGTCCCATTTAAAAAATGGGAGTTCACTTGAGTTTTGAGCGCTCTTCTGGCTAACTTTTGCGTGGATCTGGCTCCGCGATGGGTTGGGTGCTGGTCCATCTCCCTTCGTACCAAACTCCTTATATCGTCGTTCTGCCTACCAGGACTTCTGTGGCGTCGAGCTTGTTGAGATCGCTCTGATCGATCATCATTTGACCTATTTTTCTCAATTCTTTCTGAGCCACACTTGGGACTCCTTCCTCGGTTGCGAGATTTGCTCGTCTGAGGGCTAGGAGTCCGTTCGTGGCGCCGCCTCGTATTCCGGTGGAGCTCTCTCTCCATTCTTTCTAGTCGCCTTTTCAAGCGAGCATTTTCATCTTCCTATCGGCGTGTGGACTCTTCTTGTTCTTAGAGTCTGCTTCATAAGCATCAATTAATCTAGAGATTTGGGTTTCCTCAGAGATCTGCCTTTCTTGGCGGAGTCTGAGGTTTGAATGACAAATCTCATACCTCACCCTTTGAGGGATAGGTTGTTCCTGGATACCACCTGCTTGAAGGACATTGCTACTATGGTGAGACATTGTTGGTTTTCGTTTGATGAGTGCTTTCGTAGGAATAACAGTCGTTTCCCACATACGGCACCAATTGTGGTGTCCAAAAACACAACACAAATTATAGAAGAAAGCAATCACCAGAAGATTAAGAAAAGCATGCAATCACAACACAATAATATACGTGGTTCGACAAATTGCCTAAGTCCACAGAGAGGTCCACCCATAAGTCCCATTTATTAATTTTTAATTAATTAGGGCTTGCAATTTTTTAATTGCTCCATTTGTTTTCATTAAAAAACTATTTTTATTTCAATAGATCCCCTTAAAAAATTAGTAAATATTTACTATATCCAAATATTTACTATATTTGCAACGTCTGCATAAGATATAGTAAATATTTACTACTTGGAATAAATATAGGATATAGTGATATTTATTACTTATGTATTGTAAGTAGTTGGACTTATATAGAAGAAAAAAATTAATTGGACCAATTTTAAAATATCCAATGTAAACGAGACTAATTTGTTACCTCTCCCTTGATTTTAATGATCAACAGAAATGACATATTTTCTTGGAACTCACGGCTTCCCCAACCAGCATTTAGTCATTTATCATTAATCTGTCAAAGTCAATAGAAATCCAACTAAAATTTGATACAGTCTAGCTAAACCAATACACAAGTCGCCACCGTCCCGGTAGATAACTGATTATCCCCGAAGTTGCTACATTGTGAAATCATACTTGTCTTGTCAAAATAGTTTAGGGTCCAGAGCTTCTTGTCAATGTTAAGATATTTAAAGCGTCCAGTCCCCAGCTTTTTATATTTTAACAAAGGTGTCATACTTTTTTTTCGGTTAAAACAAGGATATGATGGCGCTAATTTTCAAACTTTTTACTAAAATTGCATTTGATTTCTTAATTCAGAAGTCCGAATTTAAAAACCGAATGATGAATCTAAAATTTGAAGACCAAAATTTGAAAAAGATATTTTTCTTACATCTAATTTAACCTCTTAAGTCCCATTTGGTTGTCTTTGAAATTGTAAATTGACTCATTAATAAATTAATTCATTTACAAATTGATCAATTAATTATATTTAATTTTATTAATAAAATGATTCACTAATTGCTCTATTTTAACTCGTGTGTAAAACTTGTAAATGGATCATTTGACAAAAAAACATAAATTACATCCATTTAAAATAGCCTACACCCACGGAAAAGTCTACTGTTTTTTTATTAAGTATCTCTCGAGAGTTTCTCTATTAAATGTTGTGCCCCGAGTCAGGGGTTACAATTTATTGATTATCGAATGTGGTTGTAACCTCCACGATAAGCCATGAATCCCTTGAATCTATCTCCGAGATTCTTGAGGATAGACCTGGTCTTATCTCGGGTTAGTTTAATAAACGTGGCCCATAATTTGGGTCGGGCACTTAATTAGCCCTTATGGGCATCGTCGGCTACTCTTATGGGCTAATCGAAAAATGGGTACCCACAATAAGTCTCTTAACCTTATAACTATTCGGAGATAAATATAGTCGTTAGTGTCTTAATTATTTTTTTAAACAAATCATATTTTGCACATCTTAAATCCGAATGGTTCTAAATTAACTACAATTAAAGACCAACTAAATATCAAAAATATTCGTTACAGGCTTGTACTCTCTGCTTTAGCAATTCTACATTGTATCGCAAATTCTATTGAACTAACAAGTTTTAGGGACTGCAACTGAATACTCAAAATATATATTTGCGGGCTTATACTCTGCTTTAGCAGCTCTACATTGCTTAAGCTCGAAATAGTTTTTTAGTATAGCCACTTATGATCAACATATCGTTTCAAAAGCTCTGGTAATTACACTCATCATTAGGTACCACAAAATATATTCATTTACAAAGCCCATATACTAAGCATATGCTGAGGAGGCTATGGAACACCCGTGATAGCATAAGATCAACGTCATGGGCCCACATAATAGCAAAGTTTTGATAAGCCGACCGACAAACGATGTCAAGAAAGTGACAAAACAACTATATTCATAGATTTTTTTTATACTTTTTGGTAAACATGTTTGTAGACATTTTTTTTTGGGGGGGGGGGGGGGGGGGGTAAACATGTTTGTAGAACTCTCTATGCATATGGCAAGTTAAGACCATGTCAACTGGTGCCCTCAACTTTTTTCAGCGATAGTTGATTCAAGTTTTTATTAATTTCTTTATATGATCTTTCTTCCTCCCTAATTATTAAATGCATAGATAGGTAATTCACCTACTCGTTGTACTCTGTGACCTCAGTCATGCAATAAGATTACGGGTATCAGGAGTGAACGGACTAGTAAAACCACCTAGCTGGTGAGATCATCTTTCTCGAACGAGGTGATAGGAAGAGAAGACTACTAGTGGGAGATCTCTATTCATAAAACCCCCTTATATAGTACGGGGAAAATGAAAGTGCTGAAGTCTATGGAGGATAAAACCCACGGCTAACTTATGCAGCTAGGGTAGGGCGGAAAGCTCTGCGAAACGTTGAGTAGTCTCTGACTTGGTCGTCGAATCACAAGTCTCAGCCCGTCCCAGCTTGCCTTCCTCTCAAGTTGGCCTTTCTACTTGACTAAGTAGTATTCCACTCATGCAGTTGGTGTATGGGCTCTAGCCCATGGTGCGGTCAGCTATGGCTATGATACACTCGACTTCTTTTTTAGCCACTGGACCCCCTTCAAGCGATGATTTATAGTGGGCGTCCCATTATGAGCATATGATTATAAGCAGCCTGCTCGCAACTTTTGAACATCTGCCCCATAAATTGAACCCCTGCTTCTGCCTCATCATCAAGATCAGTTCAACAGATATATCAGGTGACAGAAGGCCCTGAAGATTCTATCCCTACTCCTTAGAGCCCGTAAGGAACCGACCTCTTCAAATAAAGGAAAGAGAAAGAGTTCGTCAGATCAGATGGGGTCAATGGAATGAATAACCGATCCGCCAATGGATTGGATTGATTTGGAGGTTCGGCCAGGGAGATGGCTCGTAGCCACAAAGGGACAGGGACGGCCCGAAGAAGCGAAGCATCGCTAGGAAGGTGGGTCGGCCAGCATGTTAGGCATTGGAAAAAGAGACCAACCTTCTGTACCATATCCTGTTCCCAGACCCATATGGAAGCGAAATGTAATGGCCCTCGTCTTTTGTTCTTTAGCCTTCACTTTCCCCCTCCCCCCTCTTTCTTAGAATTCAACATCTCTGTGTCCTGCATTTTGTTCACCCACACTTCATACAGGGCGATTAGAACAAGGGTAGGATCCTCCACCTCTCTCTCTGATGCGACAAGATTTTCGTGTAAAAAAACACTCGCTCGTAAAAATTCAGAGTAGCTGAAGAAGTGTATAATTCGTACCGTGTCATGTTTTAATCAAGTATGCGCTATAGATATTGTGTCCGTGTCGTGTATGACCAGGTTCATGTCACCCATTTGTTAATGTGTGTAATGGCCCACAATCCATTAGGGATCAACCCATTAACTAATAATTTTGTGTTGTATCAGGTTTACTCTTTTTCACACATTCACATGGAGTAATTTCCTTCATTTTCCCCCCATGATTTATCCCCAGGAAGAAAAAACAATGTCAAATACAATTGATAAAAGTTCTCGATCTGTAGAACTGAAATGGGTCGTGAAAAGCCCAATGTTAATTCTCACTGTTATTTTTAAGCTCCTGAGACCACTTCAATAATTTCATTTGACGGCATTAACATGGCCGCATAACGCTGACCTGAAAATAATGTTAAACAAGCTGCTTTCACTTGATACTTGTACCAAGAAGCTGGTCAAGGATGGATCGCATGTATAAGTCATGTCCCATTGATATCGTCAGCAAACGCCAGTTCACATACAAGAGCAAGATGATCACTGCCCCATTTCTGCAAAGGGAAACAAATTTAACTTCTTACAACAGAGAGCCAAAACCTTCACATTTTGAACCTTTATTGAAGTTCTAGTGGTTCCCATTCAGATGGATGTTAGGGAACAATTTATATAAGAAATGTATATATATTTTTGTGATAAAATGTATGTTGATTGATTACGCGGAAGATAGATTAGGAATTGATCATAATGTTCATGTTAACAAAGAACTAAAAATACTATACCTTACTTGGAAGTCCTCCCGTTTTTGTCAAAATGTCAACAGGTAACGTTTCAAGAACTCTCACAGGAACAAGCTCCTCAGTATGCCTGTTTGTATCATCTCTATTATAAGCAATAACTTTAACAAGGAAACAAAAATAATCTTCTGCCTTCATACAATTAGATATACCATATATAGTCAACAGTTCCCATAAACTTGGAGTGGAACGTAGTTGCCAAGGGTTCTCCAAAATTATCTCTTGTTCTATAGCTTCCCTGAGCAAATTACACCACAGTCTATGAGGCAGAAAATTATGAAGGGAGAAAAAACAATGACAGCGCTTCTAGGTCAGGCCAAATAAATGATTTCTTATGAGTTAATAAAACTTACAGGCACTCCAAGGTATGCACTGGAAAGTTTCAAATGGTGCATAAGGTGAGTCACTCCTTCAGTTCCAGTAGCTAGCCTTAATTCCTCATCACTCCATCTATGCAGTAACGGCCTTGAGACAGACCTATAAGAGCGGCACCCATCAGTCAGTAAAATAAAAAACATCAATTACCAATTCTAGATTAGTTTCTGTATTCCAAAGTGGAGGAAAGCATTAAGACCACATGTTAATGAGAATATTTCCACTTCATTTCTGTGAGAAATTAGAAACAACATAATTTCTTATATTTTCGACAAACTGAACAGACCTCTACTATTGTTAGGCATAATTAGTAATACTTGCCCTCTTGTTTTAACTAGCATACACCCGCCCTCTCCTATTGCTTTACATATATACCAGCTTCCCCTCTTTTTATAATTGTAACAACCACTACTGCCACATGGGTATCGAGGGGGCCCTAAAACACACCACACCATATGATGTAAATTATTTGGCATAATGATTTAATTTACTTGCTAGTGGTCCCCTATCCCTTTTTGCTCGTCTATTTTATTTTAGGTGGAGTCAGTAGGTCTTTTTCATACTTTTTCTTTCTAGGGAAACTTGGCTAGCAAATCCTTCTCTCTTTATTTTGACTTATTGCATCATTTGAAAAGTTGGTGAATATCATCGAGAGTTTTCTCCTTCTTGGTTATTCTCGAGTGTGTCGCTAATTTCCGAATTGAGTGGTGGTTAACATTGCAAAAAAGGTTCACTTCCATATGATGCCCAAGATATGTATTTCCATATGATGCCCAAGTTATGTATTAGAATATACAGGGAAAGACTTCAAGCAGAACCTGGCTGAATCTCTATTCTGAGACTGGAATGCTGGGTACTTCAATGGACAAATCTGCACAGATATTTTTCTTCGTTCATGTAGCTGGATGTCCAACTGCAACAAATTCGCACTTCAATTTTCACATCTATAATCCATATCAATAAATGAAGGTTTTAAAAGTACCCAAAAGTTAGTGAAGCAAGTTCATTGGTTTCTATGGTCCTGACACCAGACCAGGGGCGAACTCACCTCAGCTGAAGCCAGATACTGATACAATGCACTCTGTCCAGAAGATAAACAGAAATCTATCAGATATATAAGAAACTAGCACTGTGCATTTTCTCCAGAAATGATTAAAGATTAACAATTACATGTCAATGAACTACCTGTGGCATAGTGTTCAGGTCCCCACCAATTACAGTTGGTATGTTTCCCCATTCCTGTGATAGTTTATGGGCCTTCTCAAGAAATAATCGGATCTACAATATTTTATATTGCATGTCAACACATCACCAAAAAACAATCATGAAATGCACATGTCCTTTCAATGAAGCTCTTTCACAACAATTGGATGAACTGACATATATTGCCATTCCTCAAAGGGTATATAGAATATCAACAAGTCACAATATAATATTTATGTATCACTTATAATTGTGAATATACCTCAAAACAAATACATATACTAGTGGATATATTGATTATCAAATGTGTATCTGTTGGAGCACAAAAATATATATAGCCCATCGAGGGAGAGATGACAAGAAGTGGATTTTGGAGTTATCTAATACAAGAGAATCATATAATAAAGAAACAAATTATGACTGGCAATTAACTTTGAATTCAATTTGCAAACTAACATCCCCTTTAAGCTCAAAGAATCACGCTCACAACTTGTAGTTCTATTAATCTCCTTTACAACTCCAGCTATCTCAATATAAGCCCCTTGACGGAAATTGATGGAGGGGTGATCGGAGTTGAGTGGTTAGCTAGGAAGCACGGGATCGTAATACACGTTTCGACACGCGACATGTGATTCTTTCAAAAAATAGGATATGACACGCTAGAATAAGTATAATATATAATATTATATATATTTAAATACATATATTAATTAAATGAAACATATTTTTTCCATAAAATACATTATTAGAGCATTCTTAACATGAAATTAAGAAAATGGACCATACAAAACAAAATTCAAATACACTTTAACATTAAAAATCATAAATAAAGCAATCACCATCACATGTCCCAGCGTGTCGGTAACGTATCGGAGCGCACACATAATACGTGTTTCGATACAACACGCGACTCCAGGCTTCCGGGAGAGTGTTCGTGCTTCATAGGTGGTTAGGCAGTTGAGCGGTTGTTTCAATCTTGGGTGGTTTTCAGAGCCTTAACCACCTCCTGGGTAGCCAGAATCCCACATCTTTGAACCGTTGCACTCGCCGCCGCTTTAATTCAAAATTTCTACTTGTGCGTTCAACTCTTGAAACGCAGCCGTGAAATCGAATTCAGCCAAAGCTGGTGGTGGCGTGAATCTGGTGGCCAATCTGGAGCATTGATCGTTGTACACGTCGTGCGATAGGTTTCCCCGAGCGCTTGTCATAGCTCGTGACTTTGATACGCACACATGATTGGACACACTTGTGTGAAAAATTGGAGCGAACCCGGCTATGATATCACTTTGATGTGAAATGCAGCCGAATTGTCACACACATGAACACGCACGAACAAAAATAATAATCAAACCATATTTTCTCTCAAATCTCATAAATAAAGTCTCCATAATAATTCTGATTACAAGGGATGGCCAAGGGCCTTATTTATAGATAATCCTAAACTTATGGAGCAAGTCTCCTAATTAAACTAGATAACTAATTAACTTAATAACTATCAAAACAATATCTAATTAATAATAAGATAATACCTAATATTTATCAAATACAAATAATATTAATAATACTATATAATATTTTTTTTCAATTCACACCACATTCACTTCTATGGATTTTTATATGATTTCTCACTTTCAAGACCAATGCTACTGTGTTAGCTTTATTAGTTTGTTTTACACATCCTTCTCTTTGAAGAAGTTCCCTTATGTTCCCATCAAGTTACGCTCCATATAACTCCCATTTAAGAGTTACTATTGTCCTTCAACTTGCACTCAAATGCTCTCCCTTCAAAGGATTACTTTAACACCAACGCACTTTCGTATCTCTTTGTATACCATCTGTGAAGTGGCCATGATCTTCTTCTCCTATGCGGACAACACAGTTTAATAAGTAACATCTCCTAGCGAGTCGAGATCAAATTGCTCAGACATCTTCAAGAGTAATGGTAAACGTTCCCTGAATGTCGGTGTCAATAGATCATCTCAACACCAACAAGAACAAAGTAGCATATTATTCTTCGATAGATTAAAACCCCAAAGGGCATCAGACACAGCAATCTAAATCAACATCCCTTTAAATTTTCAAGTGCTTCGGGGTGGACATCACATTGCTTGTCCAAAGAATTCAGCATCAGAACTCGTGCCAAGAGGAGCAAAGTCCAGTAGAGTCTGAGATAAAATAAAGTCACTCGTATTGACCCCCAACTAATGTTTCACAAATCTATTGAGGTTTTCACAGGAAAACAGCCTCAACGCTTATGAAGTTACGAGGCTTAAGTCTCAGAACTGACCTCTACTACAATTGGCCTTGGGTAATATTTTATTTCTTCTGGGTATATATATATTGACATGTACTCGGTTAGATTGAGTAATATATATCGTTTACTACACGCATACAAATGTATGTATGTATATTGTCTTTATATATATATATATATATATATATATATATATATATATATATATATCCCAATCAATATTAATATTATTAAACATCCTTTCTTACATATATTCTAATTACTAAATATGTGTATATATATTGATTAAACTACATATACGATGTTGGATCAAATTAGGTTATGAAGACAAAAAAATATCGATTTATGTTGCGCTGATGTATATAGATATATGTTTATTATAGACATCGCTGGACTGATTAACCTGCTGTGACTTTTTTTATTTATTCTCCTTTTCCTTTACCAGTGGTCTTGTACATTTTACAAGGTTATTTATAATACTACTGTTCTAATAGCATAGTGTATGTTATGTAAATATTTCCACAAGGAAACAGAACTTCGTCAAAACAGCGAAATGTACAGACAGTGTCCACTAATATGATTACAAAACATATCCTTAGTAACGACTAAAAACAACCCGGATGATCCAGAGAACTCGTCCAACAAGCATCCCAATCAAACTATGGTATACCACAATACTAAAGAATTGCATGGACTCATTCCAAGATGATGAAATAAAGAAAAATGGAATTTCTCAAAAACTTTGAGAAGCTGGAGCCCGCAAGGTAGCAAAAGAATAGATGCTCTCCCAAAAACTTTCTTTGTATGATTTATTTTTATCCTCCAAGATTCTTGAGTTCCGATAATTTCAAATTTGCTGAAAAGATCCCATCACTATACATCTCCAAAGATGTTCCGACATTTCTTCTCATCATGAGACCCTAATTCCTTAAAAAACAAGTCTTTTGCTTCTTGGAAGAACCCCTTCAATACCCAACTCTCGCACCAGTTTCCTCCATATGAACGAGGCAATGGACCAATGAACAAGCAAATGGTCTAAATTTTCATTGTTCCATCAATCGTTGTTTCCTTTAATTTTTACCCTTTCATTAGTAGATTTACTTTTACCTTTGTGCAAGTTGTGTGAAGTAAGAATTATTCTATAAAAGGTAGATACCTCGATTGTTATTTTGTCTTTTTTCGTCTTTTGGTCTTCTTTAATGTGGCCCTAGGCTAGACTATATATGTCCTTGTAAAGACCTCCCATTTAGGGGTATCATATTATTGAAAGAGAGAAAGAAAGAGAAAAATCTTCTAATTTGTGCTTGAGTGTACCGATGGTCATATTACGTCAAAATCAATTTGGTCTTTTATTTTGGATCGAATCACAAGTATTAATCCTCCCATGAGCCACTAGCTGTGAGAATGCTTGCACTTAGGGTGGAATATCGATAGTCAATATAAACTGGCATGGCCTCGGAAGCGTAAATACAACTTTATAAGAAGAATTTAACTCACTCTCTCATTCTCTACAATATGTGGTAATTGAATGATTTACCCAAAATAGGGCTACAATATTTTATAGGTTGAGGGAGAGAAAATATGTTTTTTAGCCCTTATGATGTCGTGATGTCATAAGGAGGGCTAGAACAATCTTATTGTACCTAGACTAAAATAGCCCTCTTCTCTCTAGTATCTCTAATAAAACAATAAAGATAAAAATACATTAATTCTCTCTCAGTCCTTAAGAGTTCAACCAAACACAGGTCCAGCAAGGCTTTTTGCTTCTGAGTGGGTTTGACCCATTTGTATTCTTGAAAATACCTCTGCCCAGAAGCGTGAGGGATTGCTAAAGGCCCAAGTGTTCACAAATATCATATTCAAAGCCATCCTATAGCAGTCTCTTATACTTCTTCTAAAAGTTGAGATGCTGTAAGAAACACGAGGTCTTATGGCGCACGAAGCACCATATAGAAACCCAATGAACATTTCCCTCAATTTGAAAATTCCTTCTCAATCCCACCTCCTTAGTGTTGATGTAATTGCCGCCCAAATGGAAGGGTATCACAGAAGTTGAAACCATCGCCGTCATGTGATCTTTTCTCATTAGTGTCAACGCATCAGGCCCCAGATTTCCAACAAGCCTTTAGACCTTAACCCCCATCATCAGCTCTGTCGAACCCATTACTTAAGGCCATCGACTTTCCGCCCCCAGTTACCATTGATTCCGCGAGATCACAGCCTTCTCTGATTCCTTCATTGGTTCCAGCCATAGCATTAACAGCACACCGCACGCTACACCCCCATAATAAGTCGCAACCTTGGGTTTGAACACCGACTTTGCCCAGCCCCTGGCCTTATCAACATCGCCTCGGGCTAGAACATGGGAGTGGAAATTAACAGGTTAGGGCCATTGCCACTGTCACGTCATATAATAGTGAAAATTGTCCTCGGCACTAATAAAAAATTTGCTGGAAAGTCAACTGATTCCCCAATTAGTACTCAACATTCTCAAGAACATTCTATGCACTCTCATATCTCTAACTAAAGATCCTTCACTTGATATCAAGCCCTATTTATACCCAATTCAACTTGGTTATAACCCTTCACTACCTCAGTTCTTAAACTGTCTTCTCCCTTAACTGCCCCGCTAACAAGGTGCTTGCTCTTTAACCCTCCATCCCAAGAGTCTTTGGTTCTCTCTGTACTTCGACTCTTCAAAACGGGTTGCATCTCAACTCTTGACAAACGTTTATTTAACCCGATCCCAACACATTCCCTACCCTCCTACACTACGAATTCGAAATAAAATTTCATTCATTAACCTTCAATATATTACATTCACACACAGATACCTTGTGTAAAAACCTACTAGACAAGATCCAACCTAAAAACAACAAAATTATGCAAGTTCGACCGAAAAAAGAATGGACCATAACAACAAATATTGTATACGACAATAGGTCAACTTTTTGAATGGGCTTCAAACAAGTCACTTCTATAGAAAACAACAAACTTGTACCATTCTTCAAAAACACATGGTGGAAGAGATTAAAAATTAATTTTCAACAACACGACCATCTCGCTTTTGAACATCCAAAACAACGTAATATAACATTGCTCTCTCTCTCACACACACTATCTTTCTCAATGTCTAAAATAGTGTTTGAGGCTACTGCCTCAAGGCCAAGCCATGAGTTGTCATGGAGAGGTTATAGCAACAAAGCAACGTTAAAACTTACACCTCAAATCTTGGGAGAAGATTTATGTCTTGTTGACTTTGGTTATGGGTCTATAGATTATTTTTATTATATATTATTGTTTTTTATTAATGGATGAACCTGGAGCAACAGTAAAGTTGCCCAGTTGTAACCTGGAGATCAGAGGTTCGAGTCGCGGAAACAGCCTCTCTGCATATGCAGGGGTAAGGTTGCGTAAATCTAACCCACCCCCCACCAACCCCAAAGTATCCCGCGATGGTGGGAGCCTCATGCACTGGGTTTGACCTTCATTATTATTTTTTATTCATTTTTTAGTATTTTTCCCATATCGAGGCTTATGTCTCTCTCCACCTCGAGGATATAGCCTCGCCTCATCTGGGGAAAACACCTTACGGCTGTTTTGACTTTTTCAAAAATTGCACTCTCTCTCTTTGTCCCTCTCCATCTCTCCCTGTTGTGTAAATTCAAAAGCTAGAGCTGATTCTACTTAAATTAGAATTCTTCACAAAAGAGTTTAGAGTATATCAAACAATCCTACAAGAATATGATGTGAAGGAGAGGACGCACGCACTATTTCTGTCATTAGTGGCATTTTTGATATTTTCCTTATTTTGATGTATTTTCTTTTAGTAGTTGTTTTGCTTGGTATTATAGGTGGAATTAATAAAGGCTAATAAGGGAATAATTGTAATTAGGATCATTTCTTGGAGCCCAAGTTACTTCTCCCTAAAAGACCCCTCTTGTAGCCTCATTTGAGGCATTCTATCGTTTGAGATTTTAATAGAGAGAGTTGAGATGAGAGTTTTCTTCTTCTTACTTCCCGACGCTCATTTACGTCAGAATCCAAGAAGAATCCTAATGTTAAATTAAGAATCGATATTCGTGCTTTATAGATTACAGCATATGCAATGATAAGCAAGAATTTTATAACACCTTCTCAAATTACCTATATTGCAACCATAATTTCCCACTACAATCTACTCTTATAGGATTTAAACATCAGATATTCTACCTCTAATATCAAAAAAGGCTACTCATCCCTATCCAACCAATAGATAGACTAACATATATGATTATACATGCACATGTATGCAAACTGAGTCAAGGTACACGTGAATTCATCCCACATCAAAAAAGCAGTGACAACATACCACAAAAATATAACATAACTAGGATGGGTTAGGAAAATGAATACTTGGCCCAGTTTGATGTCTCCGCGATTTGGGTTAAATAGCACATGAATATTTCCAACCAGGAAGTTTCGAGAATGAAGAACCCTATATACATTCACAGTCAATATCAGTTACTTATTGACAATGCTTGGTTACAAGTACTTGAGAAATTAATATCCAAGATTACTAATAAGTAAAATCAATCCTCTTGATAATTAAAAAACATTGAAGTGTAATTTGAAAATTCACTAATTTAATATTTAAAGTTTCGCCTTCAAAAATTAAAACATTAATTTTACATTTATATATATATATAGCAAGTTATCATAATAAAAGACTTGAGTCGGAATTCATAGCCCAATGGTTAGTTCCCCCTGCTTGGGAGTGAGATGTTATAGGCTCGAAACTACATGCCCGGAGTTTCACGATGTAATGGAAAAAAGTTCACTCCTTCCACGATTCCCTTCGACGCGAGATTCCATAAAACTGAAACCTGAGGTGCTGACATGACTATTAAACGCATCCAGAGTGAAAAGTCTTCATAGTGGTGATATGGAGACAATGGGATGATTAGGTGATAAAATTATATAAATTTGACATTTTTAATAAAGGAAGAGTCTCACTCCTTCGCATTTAAATCACATACACGTGCATACACACAAAAAACTTTTTATACATTTTCCAATCATTTTTTATAAAAGAGGAGAATTACATCTGTATGGGTCATCAAAAGCTTTTACTACACCTTCACACCAGAGGTTACTAATATCAGCTTAACGAATCTTCACGATTCAAAGGGTGGACAGTATTAGTAATGCAAGACAAGAACAATACAAACACGTATGAAGGCAACTGAATCATCTCAATGCCTTAAACATGTATTCCTTCGCAATGTTTAAAAAGGCGAAAGGCGAGGCGAGGCGTTTTAGTCGCGGAGAGGCGAGGCGTAAGCCTCGAGGCGTTTGAGGCGTAAGCCTCACCGAAAAGGAAAAAAAGAGCAAAATAATATTAAAAAAATTCTAATAAAACCATAAAAATAAAATAACAAAGAAATATAAAATAAAACTACAAAAAAAAACATTCTTGAGGACTTTCTCACATAGTTTGACATTTTTTTGTTCCCCCGAGATAACTTTTAAAAAAAAAAGTAATTTGAGAAAATCAATTTTAACATATTGGTTATTTTACAATATGACAATTAATTAATCAATGCAAGATCATATTGGCAAAATCATTTTTTTAGCTTCATTCACATATTGGTTATTTTATAATATGACAGTAAATTAATCAATGCAACTTAACAAGCAAATTTATTAAAAAACATTGATTTTCAAGCTAAGATTAAAAAAAAAACAATTTTATTAAAAAAATAATAAAACATATCAACCTAAGTTTATTAAAAAAAACAGCAACCTTTAAAATATATTAGTTTCTTAATATATATTCAGTTTAGTTAAAGATAACATACTAATCTAAGTTGAAAACCAAAAAACAGGAAACTTTTAAAAAAAAGTCATATTGAAGTTAATTTAGTACATTCATTTCAAACAAAATCAAATTGACAAAATTAGTTTTTTAAGTTTCATTAACATATTGGTTATTTTTTTTAAAATTCTCTCAAGTTACAATAGTAAATAGTATAAGTTAAGTGCAGCTTTAAAACAAAAAAAAGAACAAGATTTTTTTTTTTTTTTTTCGCGCCTCAGCAAAAAGGCGCGAGGCGAGGCGTGAGGCGCACCGAGGCGTAAGCCTTGAGGCGCATTGAGGCGTAAGCCTAAAATACAACCCTGAGGCTTAAGCCTCGAGGCATTTTTTGCCCGCCTCGCCTCGAGGCCTCAAACGCCTTTTTAAACATTGTTCCTTCGATGGATGGTCATTGCTATGATCAACCAATAAAGATCCAAGGAGAAGATACATGCAGTGAAAACAAGAAGGCATAAACAAAAGGCAAGAATTCATGAGTCATGAAATGAAGACACAAGAAAATTAGATTTATATAACATAGAAAATAATAACTGTATTCTAAGTTTCCCCTTTTTCTTGTAGTGCGCTGGAGATGCTTTTTATCTGGTACTGGTACACCATATCAAAATATCAGCCAAAAAGAGAAAAAAGTACGCCTTAATTTACGATGAGAACATCCTTGAGCTACTTCGTTCAGCTAATGAGGGACAAAAAAGAGAAGGTTTGACTTAAACTTTGTATTTTAGCAATCACACAGTACATGTGCTAATATACAAAAAAGGTGTGTACGTGTGTGGGTGGGTGGGGGGTGGGGGGAAGGAGGAAGATGGTGATGGAGAGAGAGAGAGAGAGAGAGAGAAAATTATATAGCAATGCATCAGACTTACTCTGGCGCTTCAGCATTTATATTGGAATTCGACTGATTCTGGATCATCTGGATTATTTAGGGTAAAATACGAGTCAATAAAAAGTTAGTGTCGGGAAAAATAACTGTCAATTGTCTAAATCATCAACGACTTTCCTAAATAAAAAAAGAAACATGTAAAATATCACATATAAGAAGACAATAAATGTAGATAGAGTAACAGATTATTTGGCAGATATATCTTTCTTGCAATCATCAAGAAGGTTTGGTGATGTAAGCAGAGGCCTTTTCACAACAACATTAGGAAAAAAAGGTTTCTCTATCATTCATCCATCTCCATCAAAAAAGTGCCTACAATAAGTGGCCAATCATTTATAGCATAAGGTGTCTTGCTAACCAAAAAACCCTAAAAAGGCAATAAAACTAAAAGGGGCACTCCAGATACATTCCAAGGGAATATCTATCACCTCTTAATCTATTTTATCAACTAGAAGAGAAAAATATCCTATCAAAACATGAAAATAAAAATAAACAAAAATTACAAATAAATATTCGGGACTCTCGTACACGTCCCTCTCCCAAACTGAGAATGCCACGAGCATGAAAACGAGAAAGGTGACCATCATCTGATGCCAATCACTGTCGTTCTCAGTAGTCGTTCTCCCAACCGAGGGAAACCGTCCACCTAAGCGGTTGGGGTACCGATTAGCAAGGAGGTGACAATGTATAATTAGAATTCTCACTCATGGGCAATAAATATGAACTCAGCCCCAAACCTTGCCACCTTGGTAATCAACACACCAATGTATCGGAGAGGGCCAACCATGTCAAACAAGGGATATGTCACCCACAATGAGCCACCTCGATGTTAGTCGTTGAAAACCAATCTCATGACTTCATTCCCGAATGGGTTATATCATACTCGCAAGCGGTCACATCAACCCAAGAAAACAAATCGATCTCAGGATAGCCCAACCACAACAAAATCATCCACATTCCCACTGAGTGGGAAGAATTCACCAACACAAAAAGATGTCCCTGCGAATCACTCAACCGTCCTCAATAAAGATATAAAAGATATCTCCGTTACAAAGTCTAACCTCTTCTTTCCCAAAGATGGGAAAGAAGTCCCTGAGCTCGAATGCCTTAACCTCTCAATACCTGACCTGAAATCCAACAGTTCTCGACGAAAATGTCGAAGAAATCTCTAATATAATACCCAGTGGCGGGTCATCAACAACCACTAGCCCTCTCTACACGTCGATCAGTCTCACGATAGAGGAGGGAAGAGGTCGTCTGCAGTACTAGTAAAGGGGGCTATTATAAATAGCTCTTCCACAACCTGCCTGCGTCGGCCATAATGGCAGTATGATGCCTAGGCCTCGGGGTTGGACGATTATGTCACAAAACAAGATTTAGAGATGAATCACACAACAAAACAAACATACATATACAGATCCATACATTTTAAGATCAAATCAACAAATAAATTACACAAAACAAACCTTGGGCTTTGATTTGAGATGCATCAATATATACATGCTCAAGTTCGCAAAACGACATCAATATAATGTGTGTGTATATATACATATTTGTGTGTGTAAGTCTCACCTGAATCGATTTTCCTTCAATTAACCTTGAATTAGACCTTTATCTCTATTATACATAAAATGAGTTCCCCATTTTGACTATATTACATAGAAAGACCGAGGGATGAGGACTACTCTAAAAAGAGACGAGAGTAAAGAACTGCAGAGATGTAGTGTAAGATGACACAAGGTCTATAGGGAGAGATGAAGGGACCGTAAAGATGGAGTGTAGAAAAAAAGGGGCAGAGGAGAAAGGTTGTAAAGAGTTCGAAATGGGTGGTTTACAATTTAGAGATAATATCATTTAGGGTTTTTTTCAAGGGTATTCACAATAGTCGGTTCGGTTCGGTTGGCAGCGATTTTTTAAGATCTTAAACCGCCGATCGAACCCGGTCTATCGGTTTTCAAGATTTTAAATTGTCGCCCGAACCGTGCATAAAATTAACTGCCGATTTAGTGTCGCTTCAGGATGGTTTGTGATGTGAAGGAGAAGACGTACTATTGCTAGTCATTAGTGGCATTTTTGTTATTTTTCATATTTTGATGTACTTTTCTTTTAGTAGTCGTTTTGCTTAGTATTATAAGTGGAAGCATTAAAGGTTAGTAAGGGCATAGTTATAATAACGTCCTTTTCTTGTAGGCCAAGTAAGAACCTTCTACTTCCCCCTATGAATACTTCTCTTGTAGCCTTATTTGAGGCATTCATACATTTTGAGATTTTAAGAGTTGAGACGAGAGTTAAATCATCTTCTTACTTTTTATTTGACGCTCGTTCACGTCAATTAGTATCAGAACCTCGTTGGCTCCGCCCGTTGTTATTGTTGTCGTTGTAATATAACAAAAAAAAATCGTAGACGACAGCAAATGAGACTTAAGAAGATGTTTGCCCCCGTTGATTCACACACCGATCGACTTAAGAAGGTTTTGAACCGCCTCATGGCCCGATCTGACACTCTCGACGCATGTCTTCCACCACCGAATGCATCCACGAACCGCCCTCGCTCCGCCCCCACTCCCACTCAAAACCCTAATCCACATACCTCAAATTTCGCTCATTCCACCCCTCCACCCAAAATAAATTAACCAATCAAGTGCCACCACCGTCCCCACCAACCCAGCGGTGGTCGGACTTGAAGTCGGCGGTGGCAGCACCACCGAAAACCACTCTGAGACCCTCGAAACCCACCAAAACAGCCCTGTCGGCGGTCAACCTTCTCCATTGCCTTTGCTGGCAGCGCGCGACAGCGCCACCCTCCTTCCGAGGGGCGCAATTCAACCTTCTCCATCCCTGATCAACCCCACCCAATTCTTGAACCCTAATTTGTCCTCTTTACCCCAAGATCCAAGCCAATTTCACAAATCTTCCATCCAAGATCCAAAACACACAAATTCTAGGATTTTACCATCCATTTTACACTTCAATCCACAATTTACAAACCCTACCCTCCAACCCTACAAAATTCCTCCACCACCACCCGATCCAAATTTATTCCATCACCAACCGCCCTCTCCCCACTTACCATCACCCTGAACCCTCCAACCAACCATTGTTCCTCCACAAACCCTAAGTACCATCCTCATTACCTCCCACTATGACTCGCACCTTTGTAATACCCCGTATTTTTGGTGATATTTATTTATGGGATTAATTGAATTAAATGTGTATTAATTGGAAATTAATCCGAATTAAAATACTAACGAGATGCGAGTTGGTATTTGATTATGATGTGTATATATGATTATATATGGATATGGAAATTATGAAATTTGTCGTGAGATTGATACACGACAATTTGAAAATTTTGTTGAGACGCGTGTGACAGTCGCGTCAGGAATATAATTATTTTAATTAAAAAGGGAATTTCATTTCTATTAACCGTATGGTCGTTTTGAGTGCGCCAACGCGTCCGGAAGGGTCGAAATAGTCAGAAAACACTAGCCGGGGGTTTAGTTTGGGTCCCGGGGCATTTTTAGGCCATACCGACAACGTATAAGGGTAGTTTGGTAATTTTCGATTTTTGGGAATTAAAACCCACGAAAATTAGGAATTAATATCTGATTTGGCAATTACCCACTAAACCCACTAATAACCTAAGGGGCTACGGAGGTTATTGAAATTAGTTCCAAAAGAGTTCCTAAGGCAAACCCTAGCCACCATTGTCACTTTGGAGAAGAAGGCTTGTAGAGAGAGAGAAGAGAGGAGAATTCTGCAGAGAGAGAGAGAGAACACTTCAGCAATTCGACATCAAAATCAGAGATATACATAAGGCAAGTGGTTTAATTACATATTTTGCAAAGAATGCTTCTTCCATGCGTAGGAAATTTATAAAATTTCATTGTTCTTGGAGAATGATAAAAACCCATTGAATTGGATGTAGAAATTTATAATTTTATGAGGAGATTGCATGTAGAACAATGTTAGGATGATTAGTCAGAGAAAAATACATCTTTTATACCATAAAAACGGATTTGTTTATGTCTATGGATGAATTAAATTTCTAGGGTTCATGTTCTTGAGATTGGGGAAAAAGATGTAGAGATTTGATATGTGGATGAGATTTAGGATGAATTAATCCCACAAAATACGTTAGTTTATGACCTAAGTATGTTTAGGAATGATTAGAACCCATGAACTATTGTTGGATTGAGGTTTAGATGAGATTAGAGGTGAAGAAAAGTTGGAAAAACGGATTTGGGAAAATCTGGGCTCGAAACTGGCCTCTCGTTAGAAGACCTGCCCAGGTCATTCGAACGAGCTCGTTCGAACGAGCTTCTAACGAGTTGACAGTTTGACTTCTAACGAGAGGGATGTTCGTTCGATGACTTTCGTTCGAACGAGATCTCGTTAGAAGGCCCACTTCGTTCGAACGAATTGCCTCGTTCGAACGAGACTTCTTACGAGTTGACAGTTTAGGCTTTTTAGCCTGTTTTGATTTCGCGTGTCCCGTAACTTTGTTTATATGTAGAGACAACACTTCCTTGATGATTAAATATTATATTTGGGATATTTGGGATATAATGTGGAGTAAAACCTAGAAGTGTAGTTTGAACCTAAGGGAAATTATGAATTAGGTCGTGAGTGTCTATTACGATGCGAGAACTATTGGCGGCCTAAATTATTATATTAACCGGGAACATATAAATTGTGTAGCATTATATGTCGGTACGAGAATAAGAAGTGTACCACAAATATATTATGGTGATTTACTAAGATGTGTGCATACTTAGTATATGTATATGATTTTATGTGTATGACATACCTACCATACTTGCTATCACGGGAGGTTTACGTTCGCTTAGGGCCCTCTAATCCTTGTGTTGCCCGGATTTAGATTGGTACCTCGAGAACTTAGGTCAGACAAGGGCTTATTGGGATGTTAATAAGTCTGCTGATCGTGGGAGCGTAGGTATGTGCGTGACCCATGTGATGTGACTGTGTTCGCCTCCATTGTTTGTGATTGTTGTTATCTGAGAACGATTCCTGAGAGATTCGGAATGCGTGATCCTTATGTACGTGATGTACCGGGATGGATAGCAGAGTATGTATGCACCGCAGCTTAGTCTCGGGGTGCTTGTATTGTATATTTATGACATGAATAATATACACTTAATTAATGGGAACTTTCATGTTGGTATTGTGAATATACTTATGGTAATGTTTTGAGAAAACATAACGGGTTAACCGATAGTGAATTGTATTACTAATTGAGAATCCGAGTGTATGTAAAGCCCTCTAATTAATTGATAACGCTAGAAGGTAATATGGGAATCGAGTAGTAAGGGGTAGAACTTATTACGGTTTGGTTAGATATGTATGTCATTTAGATGGGTATGGTACGTTAGGAGTGCACACGTAGTCGAGAGGTGAGAATTTCATGTGAGTGCACGTCCTAACATGTATTTTGCATTTAATGTTTTAATGTTATTAAAACACTTGCTGTTTTTAAAATGATTTCCACTTTCGGGCTCTGACCCATTTGCTTTCAAATCTATTTTTGTAAAAACCATTTTAAGTGCCCAGCCACAAGGACACCATGCTTAGGATTTTCATTCAGGTGACGAGCTGTAGCTGTTTGTGGAAGTTACAGGACTTTGCTTGTAGACGCTTCATCTATCTTGACTCCATATTCAGGATTTATCAGTTGTAGGGCATGTTGCCCATTTCTATTAGAGACATTTCATTTATTTCAATTATTCAGACTTTTGGCATGTAATTAATTCAGGATAACTTGTTTTATGTAGTTCAGATGTGGGATTGTTGTGAGGAGTTTTTCCTCCGGACTTATTATTACTGTTGTTGGTTACTCTATTGTCTCGTTTTGGTGAATGTTGTTATTCTATCATTATTCTTTTATTGTATGTTAACCAGACTTAAATTAAAATTTGGCAACTCACTTTTTAAATACTAGGTGGTTAGTAATCATTAAAATGTTTTCGACAGTGATGCTGTTAACTGGACCAACTTGGCATTTTGTATTAATTTAATAAAGGAGTAGCTACCCGGTATTTAGTTAGTCGGGGTGTCACAGGTGGTATCAGAGCATCAGGTTCTAGTGCCCTTTAGGATCTGTACGGCTTATTATGTTTCCGCTAAGCTTTCTTTGATGTAGAGCCCTATATTTTAGGATTGTTGTATTCTTTTGTATGTACTACGTTCTTCAGCTATTTCAAGTTTATAACTGCGAACTTATAAACTTTATTCTTATTTCAGATGCCTCCACGACGTGCACAACGGGTTCCTAGGAATGCTACGCCAGAACCACAGCCCGCACCAGTTCAGGGCACGATGAATGCCGCCGAGGTTGCAGCCATTGTGCCCCAGGCGGTAAATGCCGCACTAGCCGTAGTTCAGCAGGCACCACCTCAGGCGCCAGTAGCCGCGCCAGTTCCGGCACTTGCATTCCCGTCTGCTTGGGAACGTGTACGTGATGCTTTTCAGAAAGCACATCCACCGGAGTTCGCAGGTAGCTCCGATGTAGTGGTTTCGTGTCAGTGGAGGAAGGACATTCAGCGGCACCTGAGGATGTATGAGTGCACCGATGTCCAGAAGCAGATACTAGCTACCTTTAAGCTAGTGGGGT
This sequence comes from Sambucus nigra, assembly GCA_949130495.1. Taxonomy (NCBI): domain Eukaryota; kingdom Viridiplantae; phylum Streptophyta; class Magnoliopsida; order Dipsacales; family Adoxaceae; genus Sambucus; species Sambucus nigra. Next base: position 341,545,337 of record OX422210.1, on the reverse strand, counting down.
CTGCACTGCAGTGGTGGGAGTCTATTACCACCGTGGAGGAGAGAGATACTCTCACTATACAGGAGTTTTGGGTGCGGTTTGACCGCAAGTACTTTCCGTCAGCTGTTCACACGGAAATGAGGAGGAAGTTGATGAATCTCAGGCAGGAAGGTAAGACTGTGGCCGAGTATGAGGCCGAATTCACAAATCTTCTGAACATTGTTCCGGATGAGATACCGACAGAGGAGAAGAAGATACAGAAATTTACTGACGGGTTGACTTGGAGGATTCGTCAGCATTTGTTGGGGAACCTATCGTTGGCCACTTACTCTGATGTGGTTAACGCTGCACTGTTACACTGCCAGGATCACCGCTTTCACATCGCTGAGGGCAAGCGATCGGGAGAGTCCAGCCATCAGGGCAGGACTGGAGGAAATGGTGCCAGTGGGGCACAATCTGTTCAGGGGCAGAGACAGGGTTCCCAGCAGGGGGATCACAAGAGGTTCAGGTCGGGAAATTTCAGGCACGGACAGGGAGGTTTCCGGCAGGGCCATCAAGGTCCGAACGGCCATCAGAACCAGCAGGGTCATAATGGCCAACAGCAGCAGTTTCAGCAGGGCCAGGGGAGGAACGGTAACGGCCACCAGGGCCGGGGGCAGCAGGGACAGAGAGGGGGAACTTCCCGGGGAAGTGTTTCGTTTGTGGCAAGACTGGCCATAAACGCCAGGACTGTCCGGATAGGGGCAGGGCCCCGCAGCAGCAGCAGGGTGCTCGACAGGAGCCGCAGAGACCCGTGTTTCCCGCCGCCCTCCCGGCGCCACCACAGATGGCAGCATTGCCACCCATTCCAGCGGTCCCAGTTCAGCAGGGACAGCTGCAGTATGGGAGAGTATACCAGCTTCAGCAGGCAGCAGCTCCACAGGCCCCACCCGCAATTGAGGGTATGTTTCCTATCCATGGCACTATGGGTCGGGTTTTGTTTGATACGGGAGCAACGCATTGTTTTATAGCTACACATTTTGCGAAAGCCTTAGGGTTGTTAGCCACAGCAGAGAGCACAGTGGCGTGTGTAGACTCACCCTTGGGGAGTGGGTCACTTATTTTCTTTATATGCCGGGGAGTGGGGGTAGATATTGGTAGTTTGGTATTGCCTGCAGATATGTTGGTACTTGATATGCATGTGCACGATGTGATTATCGGTATGGATTGGCTCGCAGATTATAGAGCCATGATTGATTGCTTCGGTGGGAGCATTGTTTTTGTCATTCCGGGGCAAGAGATGTTTGTAGTGGCGATGCCTCGCCCAGAGGGAGGCTCGACCACTCATTTGTATTACATAGAGGAGGATACCTCTAAGGAGGTTGTGATTCCTTTAGATTCGATCCCAGTTGTCAGGGAGTATTCTGATGTGTTTCAGGAGATACCAGGCCTACCCCCCAGTCGAGAGATACTTTGTCATAGACTTATTACCAGGTACGAGACCTATAGCACGCGCACCGTACCGTATGGCTCCGGCAGAGATGCGAGAGCTACGGGATCAGATTGAGCAGTTGTTGAGTCAGGGGTTTATTCGGAGGAGTACTTCGTCGTGGAGTGCCCCTGTGTTATTCGTGAAGAAGAGGGATGGATCGTTGAGGTTGTGTGTGGATTACCGAGAGTTGAATAAGGTCACGATACGGAATAAGTATCCGTTGCCTCGAATCGATGACTTATTCGACCAGTTGAGAGGAGCTTCTTTCTTCTCAAAGATTGATTTGCGATCGGGATACCATCAGTTGCGTATCAGGGAAGAGGATGTCTCAAAGACTGCGTTCTTAACGAGATATGGTTCTTATGAGTTTCGGGTTATGCCTTTTGGTTTGACCAATGCTCCAGCAGTGTTTATGGACTTGATGAATAGGGTGTTCAGAGAATTCCTTGATCAGTTCGTCATTGTCTTCATTGATGATATTCTGGTTTACTCCCAGACAGAGGAGGAGCACGCAGAGCATTTGAGACAGGTTTTGCAGACGCTACGTCAGAACGAGCTGTATGCAAAATATGAGAAGTGCGGGTTTTGGCTGAAGGAGGTCCAGTTTTTGGGACATATTATTTCCGACCGGGGGATATCTGTTGATCCGGGGAAAGTATCCGCGGTGAGGGAGTGGGGACAGCCCACGACACCGACTGAGATCCGTAGTTTCTTGGGCCTAGCAGGATACTACAGGAGGTTTATTTGGGGATTTTCGAAGATAGCGGGTCCTTTGACACATCTGACTCGTAAGAGTGTGCCGTTCATCTGGAGTGATGCCTGTCAGTTGGCCTTTGATGAGTTGAAGGATAAGTTGACCTCAGCACCTGTGTTAGCATTGCCGAGATCGGGAGTTGAGTATCTAGTCTACACCGATGCGTCCTTACAAGGACTGGGAGGTGTATTGCAGCAGGAGAGTCAGGCCATAGCTTATGCTTCCCGTAAGCTAAAGCCTCACGAGAAGAATTACCCCACTCATGACTTGGAGTTAGCGGCGGTGGTATTTGCCCTACGGATTTGGAGACATTACCTTTTGGGGGAGAAGTTTCGATTATTCACGGACCACAAGTCCCTACAGTACCTATTCACGCAGGAGTTGAATATGCGGTAAAGGAGGTGGCTTGAGTTCGTGAAGGATTATCAGTTTGATATCCAATATCACCCGGGGAAGGCTAACGTGGTAGCAGACGCGTTGAGCCGTAGGCCAGTAGATGAGGTGGCAGGGGTGTGGAAGGCCAAGTGGAAGGAGTTGGGACACCAGGATGCAGTGGCCCGATCATTCATGTCTGTGATGACTGTTACGCCGCAGATTGTCACGAAGGTGGTAAAGGCCCAGGCAAATGACTCGTTACTGTTGTTGGTTACTCTATTGTCTCGTTTTGGTGAATGTTGTTATTCTATCATTATTCTTTTATTGTATGTTAACCAGACTTAAATTAAAATTTGGCAACTCACTTTTTAAATACTGGGTGGTTAGTAATCATTAAAATGTTTTCGACAGTGATGCTGTTAACTGGACCAACTTGGCATTTTGTATTAATTTAATAAAGGAGTAGCTACCCGGTATTTAGTTAGTCGGGGTGTCACAACCTTCTCCATGTTTCTACATACCCCCGCCACCACCCCCAGAGACATCACGACTCCTATCATCCCCATTCTTTTCTATCCATTCTCCCAGCCCTACCTACATACATTGACCCACACCCCCACCCAAATACTACTTTTGCCACGCTTTCGCCCCCCCGTCGCTACTTCATACCTCATTGCCTCCACCTCGCCACAGGGGTTATGTTCGCCATCCTCAATCTGTCTGGGATACTCATTCAGCACACTCTGCGCTCTTGTTGATACCTTTGAGCGAGTTCAGAGTTGGTTAGGTCACCCTCAGCAGGATGGACCCCCTTACCCTAGGCCACAATCCCTACCAGATTTTGAGCCCCCTCCCCCGATAGAGTGGCGCACCGACATGTCTCCTTTTGACTCTTTGAGTTCAGATATCACCCCATTCGTGACTATTTTTTATCGGCACTGCTTCTTGTGCTACCAGAAAGGGCACTTATGGATCAGTGCCCACAACGACAACCAGTGGTAGTAGCTCCACCCCCCGCACCTACAGTGACAGCGATCCCTCCATATGTCTCACCTCCAGTTACGGTGGAGACACCACCTCCCGCACTAGTTTCTACTCATCCACCGCATCGGAGGCAGCACCACCGAGTCCCAGTTGACGTCCACTAGGCGAGGACGAGTTTGACCTAGATTTTTAGGGTGACGACCCTATTGCTCGCATGGCTTTACGGATGCTTTCTCGAAGTATGCAGGGGGATATCCGGGTTGATGTGTCGATGTTTGATGGTCACCTCCAACCTGATGCGGTAATTGATTGGCTTACTACTATGGAGAGCATTTTTTAGTACAAGAGGTTGAGTGATTGACGTTGTGTCCTTCTCGCGGTGACCAAATTTCAAGTATATGCGAGTGTATGGTGGCATGATTTGGAGCAGCACCGGGTGATTGAGGGACAACCTCCTATTCAGTCTTAAGCGGAGTTACGAGCAGCGATGAGGGCTTCCTTTGTTCTCGCCACATACAAGAGAGATCTATTTCTCCACGTCCAGGTCCTCAGACAGGATACATTTGTTTTGGACTATACCGAGAGATTACAGATTGTGTACACGAGCTCACCTCGGAGAGACTGAGAAGCGGAGGATCAACCATTACACTCATGAACTACAGGGATATATTCAGCGGGACCTGACCTTACATGACATTTCCATCTTTGCGAGGACGGTGGAGTATGCCACGAAGGTTGGGACTTATCATCAAATTGCTCCCTCTACTCGTGCGCGTACTACTCTACTCCTGCACCCCCAGCTCCCTTAAGTATTCCCTCTCCTACTACTACGACAACGGCACCAGACACTACTACACCTCCTCCACCCTCTTCCCATCCGGTAACATTTAAATGATGCAATTGTGGGATAGTAGGCCACAGGGCTTCGGAGTGTTCCTTGCCACGTCGTCGTGCTTTGATTGCTTCGGGAGGCCCCGAGTATCTAGAGGAGACTGATGATGTCGTGTCACAGCATGCTCTCATCACCATTCTGGAAGGTGACACTAATGGCATTCCCCTTTGAGTTCGAGGACGAACTCTTTTTCATGGAGGGGAGAATGATGTGAAGGAGAAGACGTACTATTTTTAGTCATTTTAAGTCATTAGTGGCAATTTTGTTATTTTTCTTATTTTGATGTACTTTTCTTTTAGTAGCTGTTTTGCTTAGTAAGGGCATAGTTGTAATTATGTCCCTTTCTTGTAGCCCAAGTAAGAACCTTCTACTTTTCCCTATAAATACTTCCCTTGTAGCCTTATTTGAGGCATTTGTACATTTTGAGATTTTAAAAGAGAGTTAAGACGGGAGTTAAATCATCTTCTTACTTTTCATTTGACGCTCATTTACGTCAATTTGTCGAATCACCATTTTTTCTGCACACCCTGCCACCGGAACTCGATTGTAACACTCCGTAATTTTGAGTATTATATTTTAGCAATTATTTTACACGTGCATATAATTCGAATAAAATTGGAAACGAGAAAATAAATAAATATGAATTTCCGAGAAAAGATTTATATTATGCGACTAAAGATGTATATTTATGTCATTTTATTTACTAGTGTGTAAGTAAATAGATATTTGATACGTCGTAAGTGGGTAAACGCAACGGGATTAGCGGTATCTCAACCGGAGCATACGTGTGAGTTATATTAGGTTAAGATAGAATAATTGTGATGGGTAACTCAGATGATGATTTAGAGTGCACGGATGATCTAGAATAGGTCAAAATAGTCGCAATCAAGTACTTAGGGGTAGTGATTGGATGTCAAGGACTTTTTAGACTATTCGGGACCCACTCAAGGGTATACGGGTCATTTGGCACTTTGAGTTAACCTAATTTCGAGATTAGGGTTTAAAAATAAGAGATTATAGGCTTGTGAGCAACCACTTTACATTTGACATCTTTTGTGAAAGAAATTGGGGAGAAAAGAGGACGGAACGCAAGAAAAACCAAGGGAGGCCAAGTTGGAGAGGATCATTGAAGAATTTCTAGGCCTGACTGAATATACAATGAGGATTCATACTCTTCTTCATACCTAAGGCAAGTGAATGACTTAATGTTATTTGTGTAGTTATTTATGTCATATCATAATTGGTAGAATTGAAACCAATGTTCGGGTGGGATTAATATGTTAAATGGGTTTTTGAAAAAGAATGAAAATTGTGATGATTCCATATGGTCCTGATGATTAAATCCCATATGATAGGTTCTTGATAGAGAAACCTAAGAATGAGAAAGTTAACTTGTGTTCATGAATTGAAAAATCTAGGTTGAATAATTAAAAGATGTGATATTGAATTATGGATTTAAAAATTATATTAGAATTAAGGGTGAATAAATTCTAGAAAAATGGTGATTGAATCCCATTATTAAGTTAGGTTTTTGATGAATTGGAACAATCTAACATGTTTCTTTATGTTGACAATTGATAGTGTAATAATATTATGCATTGGGATGAAGATTGGGACACTTTTGGGGGTGAAAATCCACGTAAATCTCGTAAAGAAGGTAAATCTCGTAAAAGAACATAGCAGGCCTGACCTGAGTTACGTGCATAGGCGAACCGATTTGCCCCCTGGTCGAACCGGTTCGGCTCCCCTGCTTCTTTAATTGATGTGTTGATTGGTTTAAGGTCCGGGTTAATTGGGATGTCCGTAAATGAAAGTAGAACTTCTGACTTGGTTTACCTTGGTTTGGTTAGAATAAAACCCTAAGTATGGGATATTGGGTGTTTAGGATGAATAACACTAGGGAAAATATATTAACGAATTCGGTTGGAAGTTGGGTTAATTTAGGATACGGGCCGGTTGGTAATGGCTTAGTGTCCTGGTTTAATTATATAGGTGTGATTTCTATTAAAGTGAGGGATTTATTAAATAAGTAGGAGTCAGGAATATACTCGGGTCATTTAGGCTAGTGCTTCGAGTGATAGGCACGGATGAGACGAATTTTGTGAATATTCGTGGTTAATTAAATATTCGAAAGTTTAGGATAGACTCGGAACGTTTAGGCTGGTGCTTCGAGCGATAGGCACGGATGAGCCGGACTATGTGAATATATATATACAGGTATAGAGACAATATATATCTGAATAATAATATACGTGTATGATATTTATGTACAACATACCCATCCTAACGAATATTCTATCGGTGGAGGTTGCGCGTCGTGAGAGGTCACTCTGGTGAATCCCAACAGAGGTAGTACAGTTCCCCTGGGTCATAAGTCTGTGCACGACCACCCTATGTGAGTTTTGGAGTCCCGTGGAATAATGTGGTATGGTTATGACCCACGGTCCATGACCGCCTCCAGTTTTCATTTTCATTTTGGATTCGGTGGTGAGATTCCGACCCGGTTACCCAGGTTGAAGTGGATACTCTTGGAGCTTGATAGCATGCTAGTGATTTCACACCCAGCGAAGAAATGCTCGGAGAGATTGCGGTTATACGTATATAGAGAGCGATATCTATGTATGAGCACAATATGTGATATGAATATACGTATATAAGTGTGACAATTATATACGTGTGAATAATATTAATACGTGCGAATGGACTAAATAACTGGGATGAAGTTATGTGAATTAATTAAGATGGAATTTAAAAATGATTTAGCGTGAATTAATTAAGATGGAATTTAAAAATGATTTAGCTTGTGTGATAGCTAAACAAGATTCAAAGCATATAACAAACGTATGTGATACGGTTTCAGTAGAAGGTTAGTGTATTGGGCTAAGATACGTGTTGGTACCAGTTAAGCAGGGTAGCATAACTAAGGTGTTTAAAATGTACACGATAGGTGCGCAAAATAGATGAAGGGTGAAGGTGAACGATATTTGGTGAGCTGCCCGAGAGATGTTAAGGGTGCGCTTGGAAATTGGGGAAGAGAAGGGCTTGTTTGGGCATTTATAGAAGATGTGGGGGCTTAAATGTAATTTTTAAAAGTAAAGGGGGTGGTTGGGAGTATCTTTTGCAAGGGGTTTGGTATTCATAAATTCGAAAGGATGTTTGTGTAAAACCAAGGGAGGCAGAATCAAAATCAGAATCAAGTGAACTCCAGTAGCAGAAACATAGCCCTTTAATGGTACCAAAGCTCCGATAGTGCTCGAACTCGTCTGGTGAAGGTTTCGGAGACGAAGATTGACTATCAGCAACTATAAAACAGGCTATGGAGGAGAGCAAATCTAGCATTTCTACTAAAAAACACTCCAAACGAACCACGATTGGCTCTCGTCCGCCCGGAGAGGTGGGCAAAGTCAAATGGACTCGGAGTTAACAGGCGAGGGTCATCGAGGGTCACTAGAGGAAAGTCGGTGGTTGGAAATGCTGGGCAAAGATTTCGGCTATGTTTTTTTGGGATTTAAGGGGTTGCATGACGATGGAGAGTGGGATGTCGGTGGAGGTCGGTCCACTCCGGCGAGGGGTGTGGAAGTAGGGCCAATGGGGTGCAGGCTACCAGATTCTGCAAATTGGAGGTTGGAGAAGGGTGTAGTGTATAATTTTAGGTGATTAATTGTAGGTCTGAGGCTTGGAGTTTCATAAATAGGGTTTGGGTAGAGATAAAAGTGGTACCGTTTGACCATTAGTAACAAGGGCCGTGTTTAGATGAGTGGTCTGCTGGTTCCTCCAAGCCTTGTCCATGGCTTAACATCACTATGATACCAATTTGATGTGTCAATCGCTTCTAGTTGTACCAAAAATTATAATTGTCAATAAAGACATAACTTTATTCTCATATATGCAAACTTTAATCATCACTACCTCCACAATTATATGCGAACTTTACTTTCATTCCATACATTTGGTTTTGCTCCTACTAGTCCTTGATATATTTTAGTCTTGTTGTGTCTTTCGTTAAAACCTCATTTACATATCCTTAAATATATCAATGCATATATGTTTAGTCTTTTTTTTCATAATACCAACAATACTATATCTCTATATCTCTATGAACATGAGCACATGCTTTCTCCATACCAACGAAAGGAAGCCCTCAAACCAACCAAAACAACCATAATTGCATCATAAACTTCAAGAAACATGTTATTTAAATCGATCACTTCATGTTAAACTAGTAAATTTCAAAGATCCCATATATCATTTAAATCAATATATGATTTCAAAGGAAGGAGGGGCATGGTCCATCAGCTTTGTGGGACATGTGTAAAAGTTGTTGGACAAAGTGTTATCACGGAGGTTAAGGGGATGATAGTGGGCTATAACTCTCAAAATTCTTTGTTGGGGGAAAACATATTCTTGATATGGTGTTGGTAGCTAATGAGTGTGTGGTGGCTACAAAGAGGGAGTGTCCCGGGATTATGTGTAAATTTGGGCATTGCAATTGCGTATTACCATGTGAATCATGGGATCCTGTTGTGTGTGTTACAAAGGATGGGGTTTGGAGAGGTGGTTGAAATGGATTTGTAGTTATATCTCTTTGGTTGTCTTTTTCGTCATGGTAAAAGGCTACCTAAGGGATTCTTTAGTAATTCTAAAGGTCTCCCTCAAGAAGATCCATTATCCCTTTTTTGTTTATTTTGTGGATAGAGGTCCCTCACATATTGATTGTTAGGTACTGTAGAGGGATAGATTGGAAGGTGTTGTGATCGGAGAGGGAGGTAGAGGTTTCACTTGTTATTTGTCGATGACTCTTGTTCCATGGGGCGAAAGAGGGACAAATTAAAGCGGTTAAACTAGTTCTCGTGTTCTTTGAAGCAGTGTCGAGGCTGAAGATAAACACAAGGAAGAGTGAGATTATCCTAATAGGGAATATGGAAAATATAGAGGGGGCAGGGGTGCTAAGTTGTAGGGTGGGGAATTTGCCTTGTTACATATTTAAAGGGTGTTGGATTTAAAACTAAATCGAGTCTAGATCAGGTATCGAAGAAGGTGGAGAGGAGGTTGGTAGACTGGAAAGGGGTGTAATTTCCTAGGAGAGGTCGACTCTTATTAAGAATTGTTGGGTAAGTTTCCTTTCTTTCCATCCAGTCAATTCCGGTTTCGATGAGGAAAAGGTTAGAGAAGTACATTCTCTCAAGAGACGAGAGTGAGGAGTTTAGGTAAATTTTATTTGGTTTGGGGGATGCACACAAGAACTTTTTGTGCTTTAACCATGCCTTCTCAACATATGGTTGTGGCACTTCCCTCTCGAGGAAGGGAGGTTGTGGAAGAAGATTGTGGTGGCTAGATTCGAAGTGGGAGAGTCAAGATAGATGGATGAGTTGTGGAAGCAAATCATGGGTTGGTGGAATGAGTTTATTAAATGTGTATCGTTTATTGTGGGAAATGGGAGCAAAATGAGATTCTAGAGGGATCCTTGGTGCGGAGACGTCCCATTGATAGACAAGTTCCTAAATTTATAACTGTTGGCAATGGTTAATTGCGGATTATGTGGTATAAAGTGGAGGGAGACAGGTGCAATATCGGACTTTTAGGCGGCACTTTAATGATTGGGAGATGGAGGAAGTGAATGAGATTATGGGGGTGTTGGAGCGACCGAGCAAGCAAAATTCTAGAAGGGGGAGGGATGAATTACAGCGGAGGAGAAAAGTTTGGGGTGTTTTTCAGTAAAGTCATTTTACGCTTTCTTGTTTGGTGAGGTGGGTGCGAGCACGTTTCCATAGATTGCCGTGTGACGCAAAAGGGCATCATTGAAAGTTTTTTTCGCGTGAACAGGGGGCCATCAAAACCATCGACAGTATGAGGCGTAGGAGAAAAATGATAGTAAATAATTATCGATTGTTTAATTGCGATGGGGAGTTGGTGGACCGCATTCTACTTCATTGTGCCTTTTCAATGAGGCTGTGGGAGGTGTTATTGGCACTCTTTGGAGTACAATGCATGATGACGAGATCAGTGGTGGAGCCAAGAGGGCAATGCCAATGAGATCCAAGGGTGTAGCTTGGAGTATGGTCCCCTTCCAACTCATGTGGACGGTTTGTAGGGAGTGAAATTACAGATGTTTTGAGGATACAAAGTCTTCCATGCACACGGCTAAAGTTACTATGCTTTCATTATTGTACTTGTGGTGCAGAGATAGTTATTCGATTATTTTTTGTTTATAAATCGTTATTAGATGATTTACAGTTAAAAGACTGATTTTTTGTATGGTGGTGCTTGCTTGTGGTCTCTCTTGGGTGTAGTGCTTTTGGGGTCTCCAACATTCCTTTTTTTTTGTTTTTTGTCTACATCCTGTTTAAGGGTTCCGCCTCCTTTGACGGGTTGTTGTAATGAAATTTGTATTTATAAAAAAATTATGTCATTTAGAATTCCACAAAATTAATTAAAAGTCCAAGCTTAACCCCCAAACCAAACCTACCATTGTGCTCCAAAAGAAAAATTATAGGTTTATAGTTTACTAATAGTTATATAATTTGGGTTATAAGTGTGACATCTCATCTATTTTGATTAAGTTCAATCATTTACAAAAAATTAACCAGAATTATATTTATTGTAAATGTGTTCAACATTGGGAGGAAACAAAATTGTAAAAATTGTTGCTCCTACAACAACCAAGAAATCCGGGTTTCAATACCGTATAGCAAGTACGGGCATTTAACGGTGTGCAGGGCTACAAGGAGCAATTTTTCAGGCTTTTAAAAAACAATAAAGCTTTTATGCGTAAAGGAGTCGGCAAAAGCCTTCGGAACCAAGGGCTACAAAGATATAACCCACTAACCACCCGACAAACTGGCATGTCAACAAGAGAATCACTAATGCAACCAATCCAAAAGCCTAGTGTGTTTCCTCCCAATGTTGGGTGAGAAAATAGGATCTATGTTTTATTGATATCACACACGAGACAAGATATTGATTTTGGGAAGTTCAATCATTTACCACAAATTAATTTAAATGCCTCAAAGCATTAACAAAAACATATGCAACTTGACAGAGACGTAACCACACGTCTGATGGCAACTCTAAAGGCACCCCACCAATTTAGAGAGAGAAATATAACTAAGCTTTTACTCCAAAGTTCAAGTCCCCAAATGAGAAAGAGGAGTGGTGTATTTATAGGATAGGGAGGTGAGCACTAAAGAAGTAACTAACCAATGTGGGACTTATTCCCATCTATACAATAAGCATAATACTCAAGTGTTCACCTAAAGTCCATCCTCTAAATCATGGTTCAAAGTATCAGCCGAGTTGACTCGGTATCGGCCGAGTCAACTCGGAATCGGAGGGTACCGATCCGATACCGAGAGACGTTTCAAAAAAAACACTGAATCGGCCGAGACAGCCGCGATACCGCCCGAGACAACTGATTCCGACACGCCTCGCCGCGATATCGGCCGAGATAGCCGCGATATCGGCCGAGACAACCGATTCAAACAATATTGTCATATTTTGTTTTATTTTTTTATAGAACTTTTATCTTTTACCATATTTGTTTGTTGTTGAAAATATATTGTAACATTTACAGAATGGTATTACTTTTTCAAAACTATTAACATTAATTTTTTAATACATAAAACTCTTTTTTTTAAATGACTCTACTAAAAAAAATATAAATCTTTTAAAAAGTTACTCTTTTTTAACAATGACTCTACTAAAACTCTTTTTTCAAAGAAATGTTATTTTTTCACAAAAAATATTCAAATCTTTTACAAAAAATATATAATGTACATTTATGTTTGTAAAAAATTTACATTTCTGTACAAATGTTATTTTGTTAAAAAAAAATGTACATATTTGTAAAAAAATATATATTTTTGTACAAAAATATATATTTGTACATATTTGTAAAAAAAAAGTGTGCATATTTGTAAAAAAATATATATATATTTTTGTTAAAAAAAATGTACATTTTTGTAAAAATGTCCTTTTGTACGTTTTTGTAAAAATGTCCTTGTTTGTAAAAAATGTTCTTTTGTACGTTTTTATAAAAATGTAAAAAATATATATATATATTTGTTAAAAAAATGTACATTGATGTTAAAAAAATGTACATTTTTGTAACAATGTTCTTTTGTACGTTTTTGTAAAAATGGAAAAAAAATATACATTGTTGTTAAAACAAAATGTACATTTTTGTTTTTCAATATTATTATTGGTTTACTATGCAATATTGAATCTGACAACTCTGTCGCGCTTCAGTATAACCAATTCTACGATGCAATGCATATTGAATGATGGGTTTGAATGTATCTCATTGGTCCACATTGTTAATCTTATTTTTTTTAAATTTTCTATATTTTTTCCGAAATTTTTTGCGCTCTCTAAATAGCTTATATTTGCGTATCACACGATACCGCGACCGAGTTGAGAATCGGGTGTCCAATACCGGGACCGATACCGAGACTTTGAACCATGCTCTAAATAGACCAATAGAATATGAAATGAAATAAAATAAAATACAACATATGAAGAAAATATGATCAACTAATATATGGAATGGAGACGAAATTAAAAGAGGATATGACCAAAATATCCCTTGGATCACATCATTGTCCCCGTCTTCCAAAAAGCTCGTCCCCTAGTGTGTAGGGGAACGCCACCAAAGGAACCCATCCTCCATGGGATCCGCCGCATGCCGTGGAAGTAGTCCTCTAACTCGACCCGAATACCGGCTTGAAAAGTGTCAGAGCATTGAGGCCAAGAACATCCAATGAGAGCCTTCCACCATAAAACCATCATCATACGCAAATAAGATCAAACCCAAGTTGGGGCATACGAAGGGTGAAACTCCAAAAATGGGTCATGGTAGGGGGTGTGGGCATACATAGAGGTGGGATTTTAGAGGGATGAGGGATAAAAATGGGTTAGGATATGGTGGAGACTGAAATTTTGAAGTTTGGGAAGTACTAATGGTTGGAGGAGAGTTAAAAAAAGGGTGAGGAGGTGAGAGAGAGGTGGTAAGTGGGTGGGGAAGGAGTAAAACTCTAGAATTAGGTCAGTGGGGTAATTTAGGCGTTATTCTGATTAAAAAGGTGGAAAAAAAGGGGGTTTGGGAGGCTTGGAGGGTTGCCCCACCCCGGTTGGCCAGACCGGAGTTGGCCAAATGGGAAGAAAATAGAGGGGTTGGGTCGCCCGGGGGTGGATAGTATGGATCCGAAGTCGGATCGTTGATTGGACCATCGGAAGGGGGTGGAGGAAGGGCGCCGACTTCGCCGGAGCCAAGGGAAAAATGGGCGTTCGAGGCTGTTTTAGAGATATTTTGGGGTGGAGTCTTTGAGGGAAGTTGTAGATCGGGATGAGAAGAGGGCGTAGGAGAAGTTTGATCATTTTTCGGAGACCGAAAAAGTGGCAGCGGCAAGGGACTGTTAGTGGCAGGAGGGTGGTGTAAGGTTGGTGGTGAAATATTAGTGGGTGGGTGGGTGGGTGGGTAGTTAGGGCAGTGGTGCGGTGAGTGGTGGAGTTGGGGTTGGGGTTTATGTAGGGGGAAGAAGCAGATGGGTAATTGGGGGGGGGGGGGGGGGGGGAGGGTTAGGGTTTTGAAAAAGAGATGACATGTGTTGGGTGAGGGTGGACATGTGTTGCCCCATCAGGGAGGCCATTTCTTCTCTCATTTGTTCTTGAATTTGGATAAATCTTTCATCAAGTATTGCCTTTTTAGGAGCCATTAAAATGTGAAAAACAATTTAAATGAAAAAAAAAAATTGTGGTGACACCTCACACACAAATGGGGGAGCGACACCTAGCTCTGATACCAATTGACGTAACCATGCGTCTAATGGCAACTCTAAAGGCACCACACCAATTTAAAAAGAGATATAACCAAGCCTTTACTCCAAAGTTCAAGTCCCCAAATGAGGAAGAGGAGTGATCTATTTATAGGATAAGGAGGTGAGCACTAAAGGAGTAACTAACCAATGTGGGACTTATTCCCATCTATACAATAAACCTAATACTCAAGTGTTCAACTAAAGTCCATCCTCTAAATAAGACTATACAATATGAAATGAAATAAAATAAAATGCACATAAGAAGAAAATATGATTAACTAATATATGGAGCCAAAAATAAAAGAGGATATGACCAAAATAGCCCTTAGATCACACATTGACGTAACCACACGTCTAATGGCAACTCTAAAGGCACCACACCAATTTAGAGAGATAAATATAACTAAGCTTTTACTCCAAAGTTCAAGTCCCCAAATGAGGAAGAGGAGTGGTCTATTTATAGGAGAGGGAGGTGAGCACTAAAGGAGTAACTAACCAATGTGGGACTTATTCCCATCATACAATAAGCCTAATACTCAAGTGTTCACCTAAAGTCCATCCTCTAAATAGACCAATACAATCTGAAATGAAATAAAATAAAATACAACATAAGAAGAAAATATGATTAACTAATATATAGAGCCAAAAATAAAAGAGGATATGACCAAAATATCCCTTGAATCACATCAAATACAAGAATGTTGTGATTCCTGAAAATAAAAAGTACAAATATATACCTTCAAAACACAAAGTTGAGCAACATTGTCGCGAAGGTCAAACCTCTTGAACTCTATGTTTTCTTGATGCAAAAGGGTGAATCTGTGTTCAAGATATGGCGTTCCAAAACTCAGGTACTAAAGGAGGTAAATGGTGTATAGATGAAGAACAAAAGTACAAATTAAGTGTAAAAGAAGATGCTCAAAAGCCTTTGACTTTATGCAGAAGTTAGAAGGGACGTGTTCATATTAAACTAAAATCGACATGCCTCGTGAAAGTATAAAGCAATTAATGATTACACGATTTTTGTTTTGTTAGAAAAGTACTCCAAAAAAATTGGTCATTAATTATTTATTTGTTTTTATATTTTATTTTATTTCAGTATCTCATAAGAGAATATGCCGAAAACATTCCAAAAAAGGTCCATCAATGTTTTGTGTATTATGTCAAACAAGCTGAAGAAATTATTATACACACCCAACTTCTCAAATGGCCCTCGAACAGAGTTACCAACAGAGATGATAGTAACTAAAATCAACGATCCATAAAACAATCTCAACGTATAATATTGCACTTTTTGAATAGAATAGAACTAAGAAACCTTACAGCTCTTTTTTCCAGAATATAGCACACCCATCACATGCTTCACCTGTGCGAGCCTTGTATAAACGACACAGTGGGGGTTGATCAAAATATTAATTTATGACACATTAATGAATTGTGGATGCATGAAGGGTGTTAGACATACCTGGTAAACACCTGTGAAGCCATCCTTCTCGAGAATCTTATCTAAATCGTCAAAACGGTCGACCTCCTACAGCCATAAGAGTAGGTTATGCATATATAAAAGCACCGATGAATTTGAGCAACATGTGCCCCTTATAGACTTGACAGATCATTGTCAGCACACAAACTTTTGACAATTTACAGCACATGTTTGAAAACATTTAACTTTGGTCAATGGATTTCCTAATATGTAAACCAAGTCAACAATTGTTAGCAAAATTTGAGTTCAGTAAAAGTCAACTGAAACATCAAATCCCAAAGGGCATGTCTGTCAACTATAGTAATAATTCATCACCTTGTAATCAAGGAAAAAGCTCATTGTAAAACAATACCATATAAATCCTAGTAAAATAACCCCCTTTTTGTCTCCTGGAATTTAGAGGCTACAATGGAAGAATTGCTATTTTCAATGAATTATTTCAAAATACAAAACAAACCCCATCTTTGGTCCACTCATTCTTGTGAAAAGTGAACATTAAAAGAAACACATACTTGCCTGAAAACACAAAATGCTCGGATTGTAACTTGTAACCTCCTTACAAATAAGCTTTTTCCTGCAGTCCCAGTCCAAATATCTTTTTGGAACTTTATAGTACAAGTCAGGATGCTTTGACGCATTTTCAACACCCAGTACATTATACGATACAAACACGACCTTATCTGCAGAACGAAAGATACAGTTCAGAGAGAGAAAAAAGGGCTGATGAAACTCAGTATCTATACTGAACATAAAGTGCAGAAAGACCCCGAACATAACAGAAACAGAAACAGAAACAAAACTGCAAGAAAGCCAAAAGGAAATGTCAGTCAGGTGATCATTATTAACTTTCCTTTTAGAATATCAACAGAAATTAAGGCTGATAACAAAAATTCTGGAAGACATTTGACGTAACTCAACAATTGGCACACGAGCAAGCACGAAATTAGTAGAAACTCTCCTCTCACTTAAATGTAATGTCCAATAATGAGGAGTGCAAGAGTTTATTTTTCCATGGGAAGTGTGATCAGGGCAACACTTAAAATAGACTAAAAGACTAAAACAGGAAGGAAAAAAATAAGATTCTAGTCATGGTTCAAAGTCAAGGCTGATACTGCGATGATACGACCGAGTTGACTAGGTATCGGTACCCACCGATCCGATTCCGAGTTACGCGTTGAGTTTTTTATTATTGGTGTGAATCGACCCTATATCGGTAATTTCTCAGTAGTATCGGTGATATCGCGGTAGAATCGTCGGCCCATATCGGCGATATCGCGGTGGAATCAGTCAATATCGGCTATATCACTATAGTATCGACCCATATCGGTGATATATTGGCCGAGATGGTATAAGTTATTAAGCATTGATCTCTCTATCTCAACTTTCAATTCACTCAATTGAGCCTCGATTTTGCATCCATGTCACGATCGTAGCAATCACTTTCAATTGGTACACGTTATATGATGTTTCGTGGTCGCAAATCGGGTTTTTTTGGTTGAATCTCTCATTTCGTTTCTTGTAGTGTGACTAAATGGGTTATCTCCCATTTAACATTCTTTTTGTATTTACTTAAATGTGTATTAAAATGTATCATTATTCATCTATCCTTAAAGTGTATGTTTATTTATATTATATATATATCCTTAATTAGTAATAATTTGTAATAGGTACTATTATGACATTCACGAAAAATACATTACTAAACATATATTGATTTAGACAGTATTATGCATACTAAATGACGAGTCAGTATAAACAATTACACAATGTTATGCATACTAAATGATGATTCAGCATAAACAATTACATAATGTTATGCATACTAAATGATGATTTTGTACTTGTCTAATTGAACCATGTTATTATTCTTATTTATCTAGACTTTTCTATATTTTTTTAAAAAAATATTGAGTTCTCTAAATAGTGCCTAGTTGCGTACCGCCTGAGACCGATATCGATACCGAGTCAAAAATTGAGCGTCCGAGTCATAGACCCATACCGCGACTTTGAACCATGATTCTAGTCCTAGCCCTTTATAATGTAGGGCTTACATCATACTAAAATGTAAAAAAAATAACTATATACTCGTATAATGAAAGAAAAACATGAAAATAATCACACACAAAAAAGAATAAACTCCTTTAACAGCCGAAATAACCCAATCACTCAAATGCCAAAAATGTCCTGCTCTGCTACGTCAATATTAGTTTCTTATGGGAAACTATAGAGAGACTGGGGAAACTTTGAAGTACTACATCCAAAAGGGGCCGTGAAGGGAAGAAGAGTATTCAATATCACTACTCAACAAGAAAGATAAACAAATAGTTGGTCGCTACTCGTCACTTGCGTCCTTCCCAAAAAATATTAAATATAGAGGAAGAATATTAGGGCCCGTTTAGTTGTGGAAAACTGTTTTCCATTTTCGTTGTCACTTTTTGCTCTATATCTTTATCAATATGCCATTAAGATGGGAAGAATGAGTGGAAAACTGTTTTTCAACTTAAGCAATTCTAGAAAACATGTATTTTATGATTTCCATATTTGCTTAAGTTGGAAAACAATTTTTCATGAAACCACATTCTTATTCCCATCTAGAGGGCATATTTTGCCAAATTATAACACAAAATATGGAAAATGAAAATGGAACACAATTTTCCAAAACTAAACGGGCCCTTGACTTTTCCCTTTCTTTCTTTTATCTTTGGTTTAAATTTTTATTTTATTTTATTTATTTAAATAAGTAAATTATTACTGTTTGGTTTTTGTTAGCTACTATTCAAAAAAGATATTTAAATTTGAAAGTGTCTGTGGACCACCAAGTAGCCTAAAGAAGAGAACTAAAATGATGTAAGCGAAAGCAAATCAATACAACATCATTTAGAAATAACAGTGTCTCTCTCTCATTCATGCATTCTCAATTGTTTATAGCCTAGAGGTATCTTACTAGCCAAAATCACCTATTAAAGACAAAAACGCTAAAAATAGCACACTAAATACATTCTTAAAGAATATCACCCTCAACCCAATACTATTAACTATATAGTAAATAACCCAATCACTCAAATGCCCAAATGCCCCTGCTCTGCTACGTCAATATTAGTTTCTTATAGGAAACTAGAGAGAGATATGGGAACCTTTAAATATACTATATCCAAAGGGGCGGTGGTGGGGAGAGGAGTATTTAATATCACTACTCATACTCAACGAGAAAGATAGACAACAAGTTGGTCGCTACTCGTCACTTGCTTCATTCCCGGAAAATAATAAATATAGAGGACGAATATTAGGGGTCGTTTAGTTGTGAAAAATAGTTATCTATTTTCATTTTCTATAATTTGTCAAAGTATACCCTCTAAATGGGAATAAGAATGAAAATTCATGGAAAATTGTTTTCCAACTTAAGCTAATCTGGAAATCATAAATTACATGTAATCTAGAATTGCTTAAGTTGAAATACAGTTTTCCACTCCTCATTCCCATCTTAATGATCCATTGGCAAAGATATAGGCAAAGATATAGAGCAAAAAGTGGCAATAGAAAATGGAAAACAGTTTTCCACAACTAAACGGTCCCTTAACTTTTCCCTTCCTTACTTTATGTGGGGAATTATCCAACCAAGAAAGAGCAGTTGTCCTGTGTCCAGCAGACTTGATAAGAGACCACAGCTTGGAGATAAGAACAAAGAGAAGTCGATCATCGAAAATCTCGGAATTACTTTTACTCGATTAGATCGTGACAGTAATCCAAGGTCATGGAGTCCCACATGACTCAGTATCTTCCTGTTCTCCATAAATGAACCCACCCTCGAAAAGGAACATTTAATTTTTATTATCAAGAATCGATGGCGTAGGCACATTGCCGAACCATTTATAATTATGCAATTTTGAACACAAATAGTAAACAAAATTTAACTCAATATAGGTGAAAACATATTTCATCATTTTACTTTTCACCGTGGTGAAAAATATTTTACCCCGAACCAAATAAACCCTAAAAGTAATAATTTTTTGATCTTTAGACTCGTTCATCCATATAGAGAAAAATATTAGCGATGAATCTACCCATAGAATTAATGCAAGTCGGTTTAGGTGGCGAGGTGCTAGAGGACAGCCATCAAACCTTCCATTATATATGGGACTAGGTGTTAGGCAACTAATAATCAACATTTTCGAATAATGAGCGGGGCAGAGATCCATAAGTGGAAATAAATGTGTGGCAAAACTATAATGGATAAAAATTAGAAGTGAACATATTTGTGAAATAGTACAAATAACTCTTCTACGAGATAAAAGGAAGGTAAAAAGTAAACGCTGTAAGAAAGAGTGATGTGGTTAAAATCACATTCTAAGGTATCAAGAATTCTCATAATTTGACAAACAGAAGTAAACCAATAAAATCACATTCATTCATAAATTATGATCTTATACATAAAGTGGGTGAATAAAATGTATGTACCTTTGTAATTGGAAAAATCACGAGTAGAGAAAACCCACTGACGATAATCCTCCGAATTTCTTCTATCGTGCTTCTTATACTTGTGATGATTGTGTGAAGCAAATTGAAAGCATCTCGAAGTTGTATTTAGGGTTTCCTTTCCTAAACTTAATTTTCTCTTC
Source organism: Sambucus nigra (assembly GCA_949130495.1). Classification (NCBI taxonomy): domain Eukaryota; kingdom Viridiplantae; phylum Streptophyta; class Magnoliopsida; order Dipsacales; family Adoxaceae; genus Sambucus; species Sambucus nigra. Next base: position 341,524,971 of record OX422210.1, on the reverse strand, counting down.
TTTCTGGTGTGACCGTGGTCATTATCATGCTGGTCATGGTGATGACATCTTTTTCTTATGCATTTGCCGTCATCTTCGCCTCTCATGCTGCGGCGTATATGAACTTTGATCACAAAACAAATTGAGGATTCACCTTCAATTTTTTAAGTTTTTTAGTTATTAACAATTTACTCTTATACATCATGGACCAAAATATTTCTAGTTTAGTCCCACTAACTATTAATATTTGATAATAATTTATAGTTTTTTTAGAACTAACTTCCTTTCGTAGTGTACTATACGAAGGGAATAGCTCTTTCAGGGCGCGCTTTTACTCTCCTCTTTATCTTCGTCAACATACTCAAATTATATATCACAAAAATCAGATAACGTATAATGTCATTTGATTGTCGACTTAGATTACATATATGGTGTCTTTTTACTCAAGATTGGCTCGTAGCCAAAGTAATAATCGAAATTGAAATAATTTGTAGGATGACGATAGAATGTCTCACTAGTCTCACTCGACTTGTCATTCTTACAACACAAATTGGGGTCCATCTTTTTTTTTCTTTCACCTGTGCATTATCAACTTTCTATTCTCCATATATGAACTTGGTATAGTTAAATAGAAACTTTTCCATGTACTCGTTGCATTCCAAAAATTATATCTTTAATGTAGAGCTTAGGAGAAGGTAATTCGAGTCATAATTACACAAATGTATTAATACATTTCAATTTAGTTCAAATTTCAATCATTAATGTTTTCTCATTTTTGTATGGAGAGAATGGCAAACTATGTGGTCAGTAATAGATTCCCTAATTGATCATATTAGAAAATGTAATACAAAATTCAAAAGTTATTGAACTAAATTATCAATAGGCCTGTCAATTGAGCCGAGCAGGCTCGAAGCCCGCTCGCTCGGCCCGCTAAATTTGGGCCGAGCTTTTATTGAGTTTGAGCCAAGCCGAGTTTGAACCGAGATATTAAACCCGAATTCAATTTGAGCCGAGCGCAAGCTAAGCACTTTCAAACCCAAACTACGCTCGGCCCCAAATAATATATATATATATATACAGAATTATTTTATTTTCTATGATATGTAAAATATATTTGAAAACAAAATAGTTTTACAATTTTATCCTTATGTAAACAAACTATTGGACTTAATATTAAAGAAACAAATGTAAGGTGGGTCATTTATTAATAACTTTAGTTAGGAAAGGAAACATATCGCACACTCCCATACACGCTTAGATTTTAATGTTATTTTTCATTTCCTCTCTCTCTCTCTCTCCACTCTAATCTACACTACACCGACTGTTTCAAGCTCTCTCCACGCTTAGATCGGTTGTTTCAAGCAGATCAGGTACCTTTTCAAGCTCCAATTGTTACAAAAAAATGCTTAGATCGGCCATTTTCAAAAAAATCTCTTTGTTGGTTATTGTTGCTTAGATCGATTGTTTTCAACACTACACCGACCGTTTATTGTTGCTCTGTTTCTTGGCTTGCTCTTTTCTTCTGTCAGTGAATAATCTGACTTTTTTTTAATGTTTATTGTTGCTTAGATCGACCTTATTGTTGTTTGTTTTTTAACGTTTTTTACGTTTGGATTTACGGTTCAAGAGATCTATTTCCATTTCTCACACTATTGTTACTTTAGACACATTTTACAGTAACGTGATTATGATACAAACATAAGCTCAAGTTGTGAGAGTGACTTGTTAAGAAACACATTACAATAACATGATTTCTCACATTATTGCATATGACTTCCTCTTTTCAACAGCCTTTATTGTTGTCTAAATAGCCTTTTGGTGCTGAAATGTCAATATTAGTGCTGAAATATGTTTTTTTTAGTGCTAAAATATGTTTTTTAGTGATGAAATGTGTTATTTGGTGCTAAAATATATTTTTCTAGTCCTAATATATGTTTTTTAATGCTCGCATGTGTTTTTTTTAAATGCCGAAATATGTTTTTTAGCGCTGAAATATGTTTTTTAATGTTGAAATATGTTTTTTTAGTGCTGAAATATATATTTTTAATGCTTCATATTTTATTGCTAAAATGTGTTTTTTATTGCTGAAATATGAATATTTATTATTAAAATAAATAAATACGCATTGAAATATATGAATATTTATTATTAAAATAAATAAATACGTATTGAAATATATGAATATTCATTATTAAAATAAATAAATACGTATTGGAATATTCAATTTGGGCTTGCTCAAATCGGGCCCGAAGCCCGTTATACTTTGTGAGCTGAGCTTGAGCCAGGCACTCTCAGGCTCCTTCGGGCCGAGCTTGAGCTTGATCCGAGTAAATCAAAATCAGACCGAGCCTGATCAACCCCAGGCTCGGCTCATAGAGCCTGATTGACAGGCCTAATTATCAAGTACCTATTGGCCAATCTCGTGGAATCTAGTGAGTTCCGATTTAATCTAACATCTCCATGCAACTATATATATACAAAGATATATTTAGATAAATACCATAAGTTATATAGTTCGTAATAGATTAAAATAAGAAGGGCATTTTACATAAATCATGTTAGTAAATCTGAATATACGACACTAATTGTTAGATTTTTTTTCTCAACCCTAGCTATAAGATTTGTTTTTATAATACCTAAACCATATCAATGCTACAAAACTCAAGAATGTTATCAAGAGAAAACTAATATTCATATATCTATTTGTTTTTACACAATAAAAATGAAAAGATTGAATAATTGGACTGACCTTATGTTGTGTATAGTAGTGATCAAATTTATAGGTTGGAAATCCATCATATATCATGGGCACTGATTTAAGTTTAAAATATTAGTTTTAGGGTAGTTAAAAGGTGATAAGGCGATGCAATCTAAACTTTCTGCATTTTCGTTAACCTCATTATTGGAAAAGGGGGAAGTAAAAACGTGTGGGGAATGTGTAATACGTTTTTATGGGATTTATTTATTTGTTAACTTGATTATTAGCTACTTGATGAGTTGTTATTTATCGTGACATTTGGTATATCATTTTATGATTTGAGCTGTTAGACTAATTTCTACTTGATGAGTTGTAGAATAAGCCTAATTTCGGGTGTGATTAATATATTAGACTAATTAACTTAACCTTAGTCACATAACACAACTTAGAGAAGCCCCCGTTGCTAAGGATGAAGATGGAGGAACCCTAGCTTTGAAGATTCGAGGATTGATTTCATACAATCATTCTTGAGGCAAGTTTATATTACATATAAATATGATTATATTTGTGTTATAGTAGTAATTATATGTTGAAATCCATTAATATAATCTGATTTTAGTTCATACTCAAGCGTCAATTCATAATTATAATTAATCAAATATAACCTTAGTTTATGTAATTTAACTGCATAAAATTGGTTAATGAGTGATCAAATTAACATGTGAATCCTTATAATATGTATTGGAAGTTATTAGATATGAATAATGCCATGTTATATTCTACAAAACCCCTAAGTTTATTATGTTAATTAATTAGAATTCATAGGCCAATTGAACCCATTTTTAGGAAGAATGTGAAGTTAGGGCTAGCTTTGTAATTTATGTATTTAAACCCTTAATTGTGTTATAAAACTTATAGAAATTAGTTGCTTACACTTACATTATGATTATGTATTGAGTAGATGGGTTAATTTTGATGAATAGAGGTTGTAGGGTCTGAAGCTTTTTTATTATAGTTGTCATTGATGAAAACAAGAGAAAAAACCCATCATTGTGCCCGTTGAATCGATCCAAATAGGGCTATATCTACATTTAGGAATCATTGGTTTTGGGGTCAAAATTAAAATGTTAACTGACAGTTATCGATTGTGTAAATCATGAACTCAACGAGAATGTATTTGTAACCCAACGATAGGGTTGTTATTGATTTAAACTAAGTAGGTGGACGGTATTTGGGGTAAGATACCTAATTTGTGAACCTTAGGGTTTGGGCTAAAGTTTATATAAACGATTCATGTTAAACATTCATAATAATATGAAATAAAAGAAAATATAGTTGTAACCCATTAAGTAAGGTTTATTGACATTGATTGCTTGTGGCATCTCGGTGATTGAGATGTGTTTTACCTAGGTCCTATTTAACCTGCCCCTACATGTTGAGGCACCCGTCTCCCGAGTTGGGCCAATGGGGCCAGATCCTCTCGTATAGCCTTGGGTATGGGGTCGTGCGTTTAGTGTGATGGTGTAACGATGTCCTTTGGATGTTGTTTTGAGGTTTAGGGTTTGGATGTTTTATAAATGTAACTAGAAATATCACGAGTGATCCTCAAATGCATAGGGATGGGCCTTCGTACTTTGGAGTTAGGTGGTTCATAGCCCTATTGTGACTTAGGCATACTCACGAGTATTCTGAATTGTGTGATTTTTCATTAGCTTGTACATTGTGATAATTACACTAGATATGTATACACAAGAGATTATGACCTGGGAATCTTGAAATAAAATATACTAGATATGTATTTACTAGAACTATAACCCGAGATATCAAAATATGATACGCTAGAGATGTATATTTTGAAACATAACTCAGGAATATTAAAGTAAAAAAGATAATGTTAAAGTAAGATAATATTGTTAAGGTAAGATAATACGGTTAGAGTAAGAGTTACTTAATTAAGAGACAGACTTGGGAACGTTAAAGTAAATATTACTTAATTAAACATAGACTCAAATAATATGAATACCTTTCGGGACTGTAATTAGTATTGCATGCTTATTTAGGTTGTTTGGATTAGGATAACGTAAAATCAACCTAATATCGGAGGAAGATGTGTTTTTATTATTACGTGGACCAAATTTAGTGATATTTCTATACATTGTAGAGTTGGTAGATTTAATCCTCTTTGTGGAACTCTTCTGGAGGATTTTCTCCAGCATAAGTTCCATTTATCACTTCCTAGGATGTAGGTGTTGAGTGTGTCTATCATTTATGCTATTTTATTCTTTTGTATTCAGTTATTCAGAAAAATTATATTTATTCAAATCTTTCGAGTCGAAGATCTGTATAGGATACATTTATTTATGTTGGAGTATTTTATTCAAAGTTGGATATTAGATTATTATCACCATCATCATCATCATTGCCATATTATTATGATTTGTTATATTCCAGAGGTGGAGTTATATTCTATTGTTGTTTGGATGGTATCATATTTGTATTTCTTTTTATCACTATTATTATGTAGCATTGTCATTTTTTCATTTTTATCTCGTTTATGCTTAGAGTGCTATTAATTGTTTATCTCCCATGATTGCTCTATTAAAACTGATCAATCTATTTATGTATTTGTGGATTTTGCGAGGGGTCATAGAAAGGTAAAACACACACACACACACACACACACACATATACATATATATATATATATATATATATATATATATATATATATATATATATATATATATATATATATATATATATATATATATATATATATATATATATATATATATCTTTGTCTCTCTAACAACATGTCCATAACAACATACATATGAACATAAGAGTTCTCTAAAAGTAGATAATAATGTATATTTTAACCAAATTTAATCCCCGTAAGTTTAAACAAACTATTTTTGTCTTTCCTTCACTTTCAACCAAATGTATATTTTTGTATCTCTTTTACTTACATATTATGACACGCTCATTATATGACTATGTAGTTTTCTTAAGTTAATGGACAAACTATTTTTAGTTGTTTTACTTTCATTAATTATTGGTATTCAAACCATGTAATGGTTTCAAATTGATCATTGATGGCTTAATTTAACTATAAACATTTGTGATCTTCTTATCTACCATATATTGTTGGAGAATATGAATATTATCACAGTCCCTATTTTGGCTTTGATTTGGTTGATTGGATGTTTTATAATTAAGGGGTTAACCGAATAAAGCTATATAAATTTAATTTAATTTAAAATACAAAACAAAAAATAGTTAATTGTGAGATGTTCGAATGTCTTAATTACAAGGATTTTTTTTATGAAGAGTCGAGATAGAACAATAATAATGAAAATGAAACTAAGTGAAAGTGGATAATATTAAAGGGTCATTAGGCATTTCATTGAATTTCATAACATCGTCAAAATCCCATTAAAAAACAAAATATTCTCGTGATATAATGTTCAGTGAAATTTCTCTATTTTCACCTAAACAATGCAGTCTAACAACCATACTTTAACTTGAAAGTAACTTAAAAACATTGAAATGAATGCAATTACAACATAACTATAACATAAATAAAGTTGACCACACATAAAGATTTTATATTTTGGGGGTTTTGGGAAAAGGTCCTTATAATGCTTAAAGTGTATAAAAATAGGACACTCCATATAATTTTATAAATTTAGTCCCTGTACTAAAAACATCATGAAAAATGGTGCCGCTGGCGCGGACCAAAAAAGTAAAGGCAATTGTACCACAAGGACTAGATTTATAAATGCTATTGTACCACGGGGACTAGATTTATAAACTTGAAAATCATTGTCCTAAAAATCCAAATATAAGAAGGAACATGACCTTTACCTTAATTCTCTATTATATTTTTACCATTGAACCATCAAAATCTTCAATCCCGAAGAGTTTAAAAACTTATCCTTGATTTATTTTTAAAATACTTTCTTTATATTCTCACTTTTACTCTCCTCTTTTATCTTCGTGAAAAAACTCAAGTTATTCATCACGAACTTAGATACACACATATAGGGTCATTTCAGTATCAACTAATGGGTTAATATTTTTTAAAGACTCACATCCTCTTGAACCTATCTTTTTACTCCAAATTGGCCCGTAGAAATATTAATAATAAAACTTGCATGATTCAGTTTTGGACGGAGACGACCTCTTGGGACGATCACAAAAAGTGTCACTAGTCTCGCCAGACTTGTCATTCTTACAACATAAGATAGGTTTCGTTGTGTTTTCTCTCACTTATGTATCATCGACCTTTTTTACTTCATGTGTGGACTTGGTAGCATTTATTGAACACTTTTACATTTACTCATTTCGTTATAAAGATCAAACTATAGTGTTATGTTGATGATAAGGTAAATCAAGTAACTTAACACAAATGTATTCATACATTCCAACCTTGTTTAACTCTTAAATGATTAATGCTTTATCATTTTTTAAGTGGAGAAAGGTAAGCTATTAATCAGTGATACATTCCCTAATTATTGATCCAATTAAAAAATGTAATAAAATATTAAAAAAATATATCTAAATAATTTATTAAGTACTTGTTGATTGATGTGATAAAATCTTGTGAGTTTTCATCTCCTATAATAATCATCTTTGTCCAACTACATATGTAGAAAGATGTATTTAGATAAATATCTTTAGTTATGTAGTCGATAATAGATTAAAAGAAGAAGGACACATTACATAAATCGTGTTACTAAATTCGAAGATATGATATTAATTATCAGATTTATTGATTTTTAAAACCCTAATTGTAGGATTTGTTTTAGTAAGAACCTAAACCATATCAATGCTAGAAAACTAAAGAATGATGACGAGAGAAAATCTTAACTTTTATAGATATATTTATGTTTACACAATAACAATGAAGAAATTGAATAACTGAACGACCCTTGTATTGAGGTGGTCATCATTTTGCAGGTTTAAAGTTCATCACATATCATATCCACTAATTTCGCTTGAAAACCTGAGTTCAAGTGCAATAGTTGATAAGGCGATGCGATCTCATATTTTTGTGAATTTTTTTATCCTCGTTGTTGGAAAACGTCAGGGGAAGGTACGACATCTCTCTCTCTCTCTCTCTCTCTCTCTCTCCCTATATATATATATATATATATATATATATATATATATATATATATATATATATATATATATATATATGTGTGTGTGTGTGTGTGTGTGTGTGTGTGTGTGTGACACCCCACGTAATTAAATACAGGGGGATCAGTCCTTTATAAAATTTAAAACAGAACGTTCGGTTGGTTCATTCTTAGCATCATTGTCGAAAATATAACAACCTTATTAACCACCTAATAATTAATTAAGCTAGTGTCAAAATATTATTTTTCCTTTTTACATTGTAACCGAAAATAATTTATTATAAAGTCCAAGAATTTAAATATAATCCATCCTCCACACAACTGAATAAAATAAATATTGAATCTGAATTACGACTGAAATAAATAAGACTAGATAAAATATTTCCATTCAAAACTCTAAACCAAAAACCATAGTAAAATAAATCCAACTGAAATGACTGGTAAGTAAACTGAATACAATCTCTGATAAAAATGTCTAAGAAGTGGGCGACACATGCCCTAAATGAAAAGTCTAGATAAAACTGAGTGAAATGATAGAGGCGTCTAATACAAATACATGCAGCTTCCACAACACCTGCAGCACGCCAAGCAATCCAAGTCTCTAAGTTTGGTGTCCCTGTGGCTGAGCACCTGATAATATACATATATATAGCAAGAGAGAAAAGAGGTGCAAGAAACGGGTCAGAGCCCGATGTGTAAAAATATTTGTTTTAGCAAGTATTTAAAATTTGCAATGAAGTAAGTATCAAATGCATGTTAGTTTGAACTCTCACATGAGATCCTCACCTCTCGTCTATTGTGCACGCCTAACGTACATCTATTCTAACCTAGCCATCCGTAACACTTCTAACTAGATAAATACTTATACTTCTAGTTATACCCCGTGGTAGCAACCCGTGATTCCCAGCTTTCCACATTATTAATATCATCATTTATTAATTCGGTTAAGTGTTATCACACTAAGTTAAGTATTCACAGCTTAAGTTACTTAAGATTGTGCTATCCTAATAACTTACAGTTATCTCACAGTAGGAATAACACAAGTATACATATATATATTCACCACTATAATACACATATACTAATACAACACCCTAAGGCTAAACCTGTAGTGCATTGCATACTCTGCTATCATGTCCCGGTATATCTCATACTCTAATGAGAACTATCGGCTCGGAAGTCTCCTATGAACCATATACACAAATCACACGTAGTGGAGGCGAACATAGTTCATATACCTATGGGTCATGCACATACCTACGCTCTCATAGTCAGCTGACCATAGTCAGCTGACTTATCAACTCAAAAATAAGTCTTCACAGTCCTATGTCCTGCGATACAAGTCAAATATCCCCCCAAAGGTCACCTAGGATAAGACTGTCTCTAAACAAGCTCCCGCGATAGCAAGCATCTAGGTATGTCATACACATAATATTAAGTATGTAATAGGTATCCATACATCCTATTAAAATCCATTAGGAATCTACCCAACCTAATCATACATATTCCATATGTATTATTCTCTCATTACTACGTATAATATATTTACTTTATCCCAAATAATCTACGTAGAGTATTGCTCCTCACTCGAAGGGTACCGCTATATTTATATATCAAAACAGTAGATACGGTCCCGATACTCTATTGGTCCAGGGTATTTTTCTCCTCAAATCTCACAATTTAAGATTCTAAAGGTTTCTTCAAAGTTCTGCAGCACTGAAAGTCTGTAAAAAAATGAACCGAATCGATCTTCCAAAAAACGAACCGATCCTATCCGAAAAACGAACCGATCCTATCAGAAAAAGGAACCGGTTCTGTTATGTCATACATGTTCTTCAACAGTTATGTTTTTTCCATATTCGCACCCAAAACGTCATAGTTTATGGCCAATCTTCAATGTAACTATTTTGATTGATAACCCAATATGTTTACACAATTTCTAACACCTTAAGATCATTTAATCATTATAAATCATAAGGTAAAAATGAAATCCTCAATTAATATCATAAGAACCCTAGTATTCTAATTTTTCAATTAAGAACTTAATCAACCCAGATTTGTTCATCAATTTGTACTCCAATTTCATATTAAATTCTCTTATATACATAAAGGAATTAACTATTGAACCATCTGCCCATAATCATAAGTTACTTCTCCAATTTTTACTCAATTTCAATGTAATTCATTAACAAATTTACCTACACTAACATGAACATGACTATTGCTGAATGAAAAGCAAGTAATAAACACTTGCCTGATTATAAAGGTTTTATTCATCGCTTGAAATTGGTATAGATGTGATCTCCTCTTTCCGATCTACGCGTTGATGATGTTTTTGGTGAATGATAATTGGGTTTGGCCTTAGAACTCCTAGGAACCTCTTCTCCTTCTTCCCCTGGAACTCTCTCTTTTCTTTCACAGATGAAACCCTAACTCTGACTACGTAAGGGATAATAAAACCTTCTAATTTTCTCCCATTAATTAACCCCCAAAATACAATTTCTTAAAACGCCCTCTCGGGATGCTGGTTAGGCCTAAGATTGTCCCGAGACCCAAACTAAACCTCTGGATACACTGTTTTGACTATCTCAACCATTCCGGACTCAACGGTTCACTCGAAATGACCATACGAGTTGCTTAAAAATAATTTATCTTTTTTATTTCATTAAATTAGCCCTGACACGATTCATACGCGCGTCTGACTACATTACCAATTGTTGCATTTCTCATTCCTGACAATTTATCAAATTCAATAATTCCATATTACTTATTCACTCAGTAATATTCAATCAATAAGTATTAACACTGCCATACTAGTTAATATCTATCTATTTTAATCCGAATTAATTAACAATTAAATCTCACATTTTAATTCAATTAATCCAACAATAATTACACATCACATAATTGTTTGAATGCTAAAAAATACGGGGTGTTACATACTTTCCCCCTAATAACGGAATTTCGTCCCGAAATTCGGAAAGTAAGGCATTTCTGTTAAGGACAACTCCGGGTATTTACCTGACATCTCATGTAATCTATGCAGTATCGCCCATACAGTACATTACCGAATACCCATAATAATAAACACCTCACTGATGTTATAATTTACTCTCCAAGCCTTACCATTTAAGTTTCACTACTTAAATTTTAGATAATTACTATCTAGCCCCTACTACTCGCACTAGTAGATTAATCAGTATTTAGAAATATACGAATTCGTCTTACTACCATATCGCATCAGTAGTTTATCCTTATTTATACGTTATATACTTTACACACAATATATGCTATCAATGTTACCACATTTTCGCCATACTGCCTCAGCAACGGACTACGAAACCCAAGCATGTAAGCTACCGGTTCCAACTTAACAATAATAAAAAAAATATCCCACATCACTTAGTACCAATTTCCTCATTCCAACATGCAACAATGCGACTCCAAATCATTTCAATCCTGGCTAACGGGCCCTAAATTCCTCTGGCCCTAGTAGCTCATTGTCCTCCACCTTTATCTAATAAGCACAAGGATGACAAGATTTTACATATGACGCCTCAATTAGAGTCGTATCGATATTGACCTAAGGGGAATCGTCGTACACTAACTCCATCGGTAGAAGATATTACTCTAAACCTTTCCATACTTATAAATACAATATATTTCGCATTACATAACTAGAAATCTCAGTTTAATCGTCCGCTTGTGGGTGTGTTAGGCCGTATACATTCGCATCTCGATACTCATGGACTCCCAGAAACTCTTCCCAATAATTGAGTCATAATTCTATCAACTCTATTAGATAAAATGTCTACTTGTACCCCATATAACCTTACATCTTGGGAATAATGGTTGGGGTTTACCGTCACACGTTATGATTAGTCCTTACTTGGTATAACGTGAGTTACTCCAATCACCCGACCCATTTTCACCCGAATAGAGTTGTGATCCCGTTACGAAGTAATTTACTCTGTTATGGTCTAGGGATATATTATCCCATTACTAACAAGGAATTTCTAATGCTGAATGAAACTCTATTATTTCCTGATGATCCACTTCCAATTTGAGCTTATTAATGTCTTGTCTTATTTATGCCATCATTATTACGATTTTATATCATGATGCATTTTACCTTTCTCACAAACCCATTCACATCCATGACTCGCGTGACAATTGTCATCGCCGCGTGTCGTAAGTCCTTCCCCCTTATCTTTAAAGTTTTAGATTCTCATGAAACATGGTCTCTACACGTCTTACCAAGTAAGTTTCTACTTTTTCGAGTTAAACTCTATCGATTTTTTTATACCATCCTCGTGGAAAATTAAGGAAGTATCAGGCCTAACGGACCAAAACCATCAATCGTCTAAGTCCTGAAGTCACCACTTCTACATTCATTTACCTTGAAAGTACGCATTTTGTTTCAATTTTCACTTATGGAAAATACCATAGCCCCACTACCTAGGGCACCCATACACCCTATATTTTGTGCATTACAGCACCACTATACTAGACGTGTTATAAATATCTCAAATTATGCCCCACATGCTTGGCATGGCTAAATGGTAGGGTCCTACTCAGCTACCCTACCTTTTCCACCCAATTATATCTTAGGTTATGCCGCTGGCCTGCTCGTGGTGTCAACAATTGGTAACATTTTCACATATGAACCTTATACGGCTCTATCAGCCTTAATATATAATATAACCATTATCTCACAGATAACTAAGTATACGTGTAACCAATACGATACTAAATCCATTTACTAAAGGCAAACTTCTCCCAACTTCCAACGGTCACTAAGTTTCATGCGTGGGATGTCTCGTAGAGCGAAATCCAAACAAGGAACCCCCGATACACTACTACCTAACACTACTGGTCGTCGAGATATGTTAAGTCCTTAATTCATAACATATATCCCTGAATTCTCGTCTACGAACATAAAAAGTCTGCTCGTCCACTCTCATGTCATTAAAGATGTCATACAACGCGACGCTCTCACTGTCACAAGTTATTAGTTCTATATAATTAATGAGCTATCTCTCCTCGCTCTACAACAAGTCAATATACCCTGAATCACATCAGTAAAACATCCCTGCTCCCCGGGATTAAAATAGTAAGACAACATACTCACTGAAGTCTATGAAATAATGCAATATACAGGCAGGCTCAATCGTCTTTCAGGTGATGCCTCGCTAAAACCATATTTTTAAACTGGATATATTAAGTACGATAGTCTTATCACATAACTTACTACCATTCGAACCCTCTGCGTCTAGTACCCATACATTATAATAATGATTTGTTCTACTATCATAACAATCAAAGGATCACGAATCATTACGCAATACCATATACAAATTCTTCTTATTGCCCACACCTGCTCCTCCCCGCAGGTGGTACAAAAGTCTTGCTACTAAACGGTAGTCATTTACATAATAAGGCTGCTATCGCCAGCGCATCGACTGCCCGATGTACACTCGAATCCCTAGTGTTAACCATTCCCATATGTTATGACACGCTCATGTAATTGAATCGATCATTTTCTCATAAGGATTGAACAAATCTTCATGAGACTATTCTGATCATAGGGTTCCCGCACGTACGTTTCGCGACCCATAATTATCTATCATCGTTATACATTTTGAATTCCATTCATCAATTTTCCTCTTTCTCGTTGTGGGTAAATTATTCTATTTTGCGGCTTACATGCCTCACATTGATATATTGGCCCCATATCTCTAGGCCTCAATTATGTTCTTACTGGCCTTCCTTTTATTCCCTGGGCCCCGTTGAACCTGAAAGACGATATACTATAATCGTTGAGGACTACACTGGTCCTACCAGGACCCACTACTCTCGGGTCATTAGTTCCTGGGCCCAATCCTTTTGACCCGAATTCTACACAGGATATCTTACTTCTCCAATGTTACGCCTTACCGGCATGGTTTGATATTCCTGTTCTTATCAATTCCACTTCTCATGTGGACGCATTCAATACTGGCAACCTCTCTCTCTCTCTCAAAATAGGGATATTTCCCCTTCCCTGGACCTATTGGCCTTTTTTGGGATCTCCTTCTCTTGGACCTGGCAGTTTAGCTCCCAGTTGTCGTTTTCATTGTTCCTTTGGCTTTACTAAACTCATGGAACACGTGGTCGACCTCGTTGGTCTTGGCTGAATTCATCGCCACTATGTTGAAATGGAATCATGTCCTTTTCCTTCTGGTGGTGTTTCACTAACACTGTTAAATTCAATCTTGCCCTTCGGCTAGGTGTCATAACTCTACTAGCTCCCTTTCTTCTGGGACATTGACATATTCTCATAAACGTATAATTTTGATGACATTAGTCTCACCTCCCATTGACGCTTGGGCATTCCACTCACGAGTCCATTTTCAACTTGTATACTCTTTTTGTCTTCCGTAACCCCTACTTCGGTTACGAAGTTCGCTTGTCAAGTAAGCTTATTTTATCACGGTCGGTCCCTACCTGACCTACTTTTGATAATTTTGAAATATCTTTTGTATCTTCGTCTGACCAGTAGATGGAAAATTATACGGTCAACCCATACCCAATATCTCGATGTGATTAACTATTCTTACTCTTAATATTGCTTCTCTGAGCTAGAAATTTTTTGTCTGAAATTAAAATTCTTAGTGTCACTTCACTCTACCAAAAATTAAGCTAGTATCAAAATATTATTTTTCCTTTTTACATTATAACCAAAAATCATTTATTTATAAAGTCCAAGAATTTAAATATAATCCATCCACCGCATAAGTGAATAAAATAAATATGGAATCTGAATTACCTACTGAAATAAATAAGATTGGACAAAACATTTCCAATTAAAAACTCTAAACTAAGAACCATAGTAAAATAAATCCAACTGAAATGACTGGTAAGTAAACTGAATACAATCTCTGATAAAAATGTCTAAGGAGTGGGCGACACATGCCCTAAATGAAAAGTCTAGATAAAACTGAGCGAAATGATAGAGGCGTCTAATGCAAATACATGCAGCTTCCACAACAGCTGCAATACGCCAGGCAATCCAAGTCTCTAAGTTCGGTGTCCCTGTGGCTGAGCACTTGATAATATACATATATATAGCAAGAGAGAAAAGAGGTGAAAGAAAAGGGTCAGAGCCCGATGCGTAAAATTATTTGTTTTAACAAGTATTTAAAATTTGCGATGAAGTAAGTATCAAATGCATGTTAGTTCGAACTCTCACGTGAGATTCTCACCTCTCGTCTATTGTGCACGCCTAACGTACATCTATTATAACCTAGCCATCCGTAACACTTCTAACTAGATAAAGACTCATACTTCTTACCTCGTGGTAGCAACCCGTGATTCCCAGCTTTCCACATTATTAATATCATCATTTATTAATTCGGTTAATTGTTATCACACTAAGTTAAGTATTCACAGCTTACGTTACTTAAGATTGTGCTATCCTAATAACTTACAGTTATCTCACAGTAGGAATATATATATTCACCACTATAATATATATATACTAATACAGCACCCCAAGGCTAAACCTGTAGTGCATTGCATACTCTGCTATCATGTCCCAGTACATCTCGTACTCCAATAAGGACTATCGGCTCGAAAGTCTCCCACGAACCATATACACAAATCACACATAGTGGAGGCGAACATAGTTCACATACCTATAGGTCACGCACATACCTACGCTCCCATAGTGAGCTGACTTATCAACTCACAAATAAGTCTTCACAGTCCTATGTCCTGAGATACAAGTCAAATATCCCCCCAAAGGTCACTTAGGATAAGACTGTCTCTGCACAACCTCCCGCGATAGCAAGCAGCTAGTTATGTCATACACATAATATTAAGTATGTAATAGGTATCCACACATCCTATTAAAATCCATTAGGTATCTACCCAACCTAATCATACATATTCCATACGGATTATTCTCTCATTACTACGTATATAATATATTTACTTTATCCCAAATAATCTACGTAGAGTATTACTCCTCACTCGAAGGGTACCACTACATTTATATATCAAAACAGTAGATACGGTCCCGATACTCTACTGGTCCAGGTATTTTCTCCTAAAATCTCACAATTTAAGATTCTAAAGGTTTCTCCAAAGTTCTGCAGCAGCACTGAAAGTCTGTAAAAAAAACGAACCAAATCGATCCTCCAGAAAACGAATCGATCCTATCAAAAAAATGAACCGATCCTATTAGAAAAATGAACTGATCCTATCAGAAAAAGGAACCGGCTCTGTTATGTCAGACCTATTCTTCAACAGATATGTTTTTTCCATATTCGTGCCCAAAACCTCATAGTTCATACTCAATCTTCAATATAACTATTTTTATTGATAACCCAACATGTTTACACAATTTCTAACACCGTAAGATCATTTAATCATTATTAATCATAAGGTAAAAACGAAATCCCCAATTAATATCATAAGAACCCCAGTTTTTCAATTTTCCAATAAGAACTTTATTAACCCAGATTTGTTCATCGATTTGTACTCCAATTTCATATTAAATTCTCTTACATACACGAAGTAATTAACTACTGAACCATCTTCCCATAATCATAAGTTACTTCTCCAATTTTCACCGAATTTCAATGTAATTCAGTAACAAATTTACCTACACTAACATGAACATGACTATTGCTAAATGAAAAGCAAGTAATAAACACTTTCCTGATTATGAAGGTTTGATTCGTCGCTTGAAATTGATATAGATGTGATCTCCTCTTTCCGATCTACTCGTTGATGGTGTTTTTGGTGAAGGATAACTGGGTTTGGCCTTAGAACTCCTAGGAACCTCTTATCCTTCTTCCCCTGGGACTCTCTCTTTTCTTTCACTGATGAAACCCTAATTGTGACTACGTAAGGGATGATAAAACCTTCTAATTTTCGTCTATTAATTAACCCCAAAAATATAATTTACTAAAACGCCCTCCCGGGATGCCGGTTAGGCCTAAGATTGTTCCGGGACCCAAACTAAACTTCCGGATACACTGTTTTGACTATCTCGACCCTTCCGGACTGAACGGCGCACTCGAAATGACCATACGAGTTGCTTAAAAATAATTAATCTTTTTATTTTATTAAATTAATCCCGACACGACTCACACGCGCGTCTGACTACATTACCAATGATCGCATTTCTCATTCCCGACAATTTGTCAAATTCAATAATTCCATATTACTTATTCACTCAGTAATATTCAATCAATAAGTATTGACACTGGCATGCTAGTTAATATCTATCTATTTTAATCCGGATTAATTAGCAATTGAATCTCACATTTTAATTCAATTAATCCAACAATAATTACACATCACATAATTGTTTAAATGCTAAAAAATACGGGGTGTTACAATCTCTCTCTCTCTCTCTCTCTCTCTCTCTCTCCCTCTCTCTCTCTCTATCTATCTATCTATCTATCTATCTATCTATCTATCTATCTATCTATCTATCTATCTATCTATCTATCTATCTATCTATTTGTACATCTCTTGTGCCCTACCATAAACTCTATCTCTTTGTGTTTCCCCACTGTTATATATATATATATATATATATATATATATATGCACGTTTTTATTATGTGGCGGTCTAATAATCTTATACATATTTTGTTAGTGTCAAGCACAAATTGAAATTTATAAATAAGTATTATTTTGAACCACATATGTTTAAAAAATTAGATCTCTTGTACTTATGTATTATGATACTATGTAATTTTCTTTAATTCATTGGACAAATTATTTTTAGGTGTTTTAATTTTATTAATTCTTGGTATCCAAACTATCGCGTGGTTTTTAATTGATCATTGATGGCTTAATTTAACTATAAAAATTTGGAAATTTCTAATGTACAATTAATTATTTAATCGAATTTTCTTTACATTGAAGTAAACGAATTTTCTCCTACATGCAAAATAAGCATTTTATAAATTCGAGAATCCTAATGACTCCCTAATTATATTGTCTTTTATTTTTTCTGTTAGCCTATGCTTTTTTTGTTAGCTTCTGCATAATACAAACAAGACTTTAGTTAATCTGGTTGATCTAAAACAGAACCTTGAATCTCTAGAATTGTAAAGATTAGTTTCATATCATTCATTGAGCATCTTGTGTATTTGTTTTGGTTACCTGGATATCTATATTTAAGGAGTGAACAAAATAAACGTATATAAATTTAACTTAGAACACAAAATAAATAATAGTTCACATTAAGATGCTTTAATTATAAGGACCTTTTTAAAATCGAACGTCAAGATTGAAAAATAATCATAAAAATTAAATTAAGTGAGAATGGATAATATTAAAATGGTCATTTGGCATTTCATTGATTATCACATCGTCGTCAAAATCCAATTAATAAAAAACTAAATATTCTCATGTTATCATGTTAATTGGAGTTTCTAATTTTCCACCCAAATAATGCGATCTAACAACCATACTTTCACCTAAAAGTAATTTCAAAAAAATAGTTATAACACAACTATAATAGAAATAAAGTTGACCATAACAAAGAATATAAATTTTTAGCATTGGTCCTTCAAAACCTTTAATCCCGAAGAGTTTAAAATCCTATCTTTGATTTTTTTTCCTATATAGGCTCACTTTTACTTTCCTCTTTACCTTCGCGAATACACTCAGATTATTCATTACAAAACTTAGATAACACATATGGTGTCATTTCACTATGAACTAATGAGTTAGTATTTTTAATAGATCCATCGCCTCAAGAACCCCTCATTTTACTCTTGATTGGCCCATAGTTAGAGTAATAATATAAATTTCACGAATCAGTTTTGGATGAAGAGGACCTTTTAGGACAACAACAGAAAGTCTCCCTAGTCTCACTAGACTTATCATTCTTATAATAAAAAATGGGGTCCACCTTGTTTTCTGTCACTTATGTATTATCAACCTTATCTTCTCCATATGTGGACTTGGTGGCACTAGATGTACACTTTTCAAAAATTAAAATAGAAAAATATCAAATCTTTAACGTAGCACTAATGAGAAGGTAAATCAAGTCAAAATTACATAGATGTATTATACATTTCAACTTAGTTTAAATTTCAAATAATTAATAATTTCACATTTTCTATGTGGTGAAAGGTAAACTTGTAATGAGTAGTAGATTCTCTAATTACTAATCCTATTAGAAAATGCAGTACAAATTTTTAAATGGGATTTAGTTAATTTATTAATTACCTATGTGTCGGTCTTATTGAATCTGGTGAACTCCCATTTACTCAAACCATATCATTTTCGTCAAACTACATGTGTACAAAGATATATATTAATACCATAAGTTATATAGTTGATAATAGATAAAAATAAGAAGGACATGTTACATATATCATGTTACTTAATTCGAATATATGATACTAGTTGTCACGTTTATTGGTTTTTAAAACCATAACTATAGGATTCATTTTACTAAAAACCTAAATCATATCCATGCTACAAAATAAAAAAATTATATCAAGAGAAAAACTTCAATTTTACAAATCTATTTATGTTCACAAAATAACAATGAAGAGTTCAAATAACTGAATTAACCTTGTATATGGGTGGTGATCGATTTGTAGACGGGAAGTTCATCGCATATCATGGAAACTGATTTGATTAGAAAACTTGAGTTTCAGGGTAGTTGAGAGTTGATAAGGTAATGTGATATGAGATTCTTGTGTATTTTTTCTATGACCATTGTTGGAAAATAAGCAGGTTAAAACGTTAGCGAAAAGGAAGAAATCTCTCTCTCTTTCCCCCCCCCCCTCGATACACACACACACACACACACACACACACACACACACACATATATATATATATATATATATATATATATGTATATAGTCATTTACATCTCTTCGTGTGTGCATCTCTCGTGCTATACCATGAACTTCATCTATGTGTGTGTGCGTCTTTCGTGCCCTACCACATACTCTCTATATTCATGTTTCCTCCCTCTTACTATTATCTATATACGGGGAAAATTATTCTTGTATGTATATATTTACGTGATCTTATGTAAGGGCATATTTTCATAGGTCCGTTATCAATTTATTATGTCATATATCGCTACATCGTCGAAGAACATTCAAGAGAAATCTACATCAAAGACGGATCTGAATTACTCAAGTTCTTCATCATTCAAGACTCCGCAAAGTTTACTTTGGTAAGGTTATGTTTTTAATACCTTAACTTTTCATTTAAAGCTTTTGGGATATTTTTACAAAATATTTTCTAAGTGTTGGAGCGGACTTTTTCGTCAAAATTTGAGAATGAGTATTTTTTCTAAGTGTTGAAGCGGACATTAAAATAATATTTTTTTCTCCACAGTAGTTCGAGCGACATAGCATGTCGTTCGCGCGAGATGGCATGTCGCGCGATCTCGTTCGAACGACATCTGTCCTTCATTCGAGCGACATGCTGATCTCATTCGAACGAGCTCTGTTTTCGAGGCGACGTGTTTTTCCTATAAGTACTCATTATTTGATAACGTTTTCATTAAGAAGTCCCAGCGTTTTACAGAATAGAAAAACTGCAAAAGCAGAATCCTTTTTGACTTCTTCCTTTAGGGTTTAATCCCTTTTTGTTTTCAATTCACAAAACTCCCATGTGCTTTAGTGAATTGTTTTAGTTTTCAAGAACATAATTTGCTCTTGTTTATACTTTGTGGGGAGAGCTCTACAACTGACAGCTGCATGTTGTTGTGGAGGGAGTCCTTATAAAGTTCACTCTTATGGAGAAGCTGTTTTTCTTCTTCATTGCTGCCCTCCTGGAAAGGGAAAATTCCAGCCGTAACTTGTGGAGGAGTCGTCTTCTTCTTCTTCACTTGTTCCCTCCTGGAAAGGAAAGGTTCTAGTCGAGACATCGAAACCGACACCTGCGGGTATTTCGTATGTCACCCTATTTCATTGTAATCCGTGTAAGGCGTTTTCTTACAAATTATAGTGAAATAAAAGGTTTTTCCCCTTTGGGGGATTTTTCCTAAAATTTTTCGTTTTATCCTGCATGCTTTATTTTATTTAATAAATCATCTAGATGCATGTTTTAGGGTTTAACTAAAATTTGGGAACAAGTAGGGTCTCTTGTACATACTGATTATGACACCGTCATGATATGACTATGTAATTTTCTTTAAGTTAATGGACAAACTATTTTAGGACTTTTACTTTTATTAATTACTGGTAATCAAACCATCTCATGGTTCTTAATTGGTCATTGATGGCTAAATTTAACTATAAACATTTGGAAATTTCTCATGTATAATTAATTGTTCAATTAAAAGTTGACATGCCTTGAAGTAAATGGATTTTCTCGCAATCCCTTTTCTGGAATTATTTTAGCTACTTGGATATTTTTGTAATTGGGTGGTGAACCAGCTAAGGATATATAAATATAGTTTAATTCAATTTAGAACACAAAGAAAAAAATAATTCATTGAGAGACGTTCGAATGCCATAATTACGAGGACTTTTTTTTATATCAAGAGTCAAAATGGAAAAATAATCATGAAAATAAAACTAAGTGAGCTGGGATAATATCAATGGGTCCTTTGGCATTTCAATTAGTAGCATAACATTGTTAAATATCCAATCTTTATAATGTAATGAGTACTTGGAGTTTCTCATGATATCATGTTCAATGGAGTTTCTCAATTTTCACCTAAACAAATAAATCTAACAACCATAAATTAATGAAAGTAACTTAACAAACATTGAAAAAAATAGTTATAATACAACTATAACAAAAATAAAGTTGATCATTGATCCATCAAAATACATAATCCCAAGGAGTTTAAAAACCCATCTTTGATTTATTTTTGAACTCTTGTCTATATAGGCACATTTTTATTGTCCTCTTTATCTTCCTGAACATATTCAAAATCTTTACTAGGAAACTTATATAACACGTGCGGTCATTTTATTGTCAACTATTGGGTTATAATTATTTAATAAATTTATCTCCTCAAGGTTATCTTTTTTACTGATTGTTTTGTAGCCATAGTAATAATAGAAATTGCACGAATAAAATTTGGACAAAGACAACCTCTTTGGATGACAAAGGAAAGTCTCACTAGTCTCGCTAGACTTATCATTCTTACAACAAAAGGGGTCTAACTTGTTTTCTCTCACTTATATGTTATCAACTTTATCTTATCCATATATGGACTTGGTAGAATTAAATGGATATTTTTTTCATGTACTCATTTCATTTAGAAGATCAAATCTTGCACATAGCACTGATGAGAAGTTAATTCAAGTCACATTTACAAAAATATTAATATATTTCAACTCAGTTCAAATATAAAACAATTAGTGCTTTCTTATTTTTTATGTGGAGAAATGAACACTTATAATCAATAATAAATTCCCTAATTATTTATCCTTTTACAAAATGTAATAAAAAAAATTCTATAAGGGATCTAAACAATGTATTAAGTAATGCCACATAGTTTTAAGAGATTAAATAAATGGCTTAAATACAAAATTAAAGTGGAATTTGGAAATATTGATAATGAAATATTAATATTGGATTTACAGTTTTTGATAATGAAATTTAAATTGGTAACTCATTATATTAGTTTGGGCGTTGAAAAAATAATGAATTAGTTGCGATTTTTTGGGCTTGTCTTTTGTGGGCTAGAATAGGTTTTGGTAGGTATAAGGTAATACCCCGTATTATTGCAGATTATAATTATTATTTATTAAGTGAGAGTAAATAAATATACGAGATTAATGATTACTTTTGTGGTAATTTAAATGATAATTAAATATTACATGTAGTGTGATTTCTGTAACGTGTGTTTGTAATAACTAATTAGTAGTATTAATTATATGATTGTGGGTTATGGGTATGCATAAAATAATTAAGTGTTCCGTTTTATTGACGTCGTGAGATGTTACCATGGGTTGTGTGTAATATCATTTAGACTGGACGCTAGGGTGACACGAATGTCCGTTTATATTTTTTTATCACTTTTAATTAGATCTGGGGGATATGCATACCCTTAGGAGAGATTTTGGGCTATTCTGGGTAATATTTTGGGCTTTTAAAGGCCCAAAATTAGGCATCATTAAGAGGTGCAGGATTAGAGTTTTTAAAAGGAGTTTAAACCACATCGTTTAGGTATTTTCCATCCATGCAACTTAACTCTATCAACCTTAATCGCATGGGAGAGGTTAGCAAGCTTAGAGAGGAGAAAACAAAGGGCAACTTTAAGAGGAATTTTCAATCATCTACTATGAGGCAAGAATTTTCTTGCAATATCTTAAATAATGTATGTCTTAATTTGAAATCATGCCTTCTCATACGATTTCAACTTTTTAATTATATTAGGGAGTAGTTCATATGATGATTAATGATTGTGACTGATTAGGATTGATAGTTAATTAATCGTATATTGAAAGTTAACGCGTTGGTGATAAAACTTGAAATCAACATTAAATAACAATTGGAAATTATGTTAGAATCCATATTTTAGGATCCATTTACATTTCTGAATCAAAACCTTGTATTAGTTTGAAGACTTCCTATGAAATTTCTAGAGAGATTGTGAATTATTGATGCTTTAGGCAAATAAGTGATTTTTATGAGTTAATCCTTGGATTATAGGAGTAATTATGTTTAGGTTGATTACAAACATGTGAAGATGTATTCCAATAGTTAGTATGAACTCATAGTTAGTTTAATTGAGGTTTACAAAGCTTAAAAATCGTTAATGGAGGTTGGGGTAAAGGATCATATTTAATTATAAGTGAAACTTGGCTCACTGCTCGATGCGAATCGATTTGGCTTAAAGAGCGGATCGATTTGGCTTGAAGAGCGAACCGATTCGATCACCTAGGTTTGGCGGTGTTAAGGTTGGGAGATGGATCATGGGGTTATCCCGAGTTGATTACAGTAAATGGTATGTTATCCATGCGAGAGAGGGTTGGCAAAAATTAGAAGTTAAGTTTATTAGTGTTTAAACAACAAGGCAAATTGGGTGATTTTAATTAGGGTCGATGAGTGGTTAAAATTCTAATCAGTTGTATTATTCGACGTTGGAGGTGGGATTAAATTAGGTAGACGTGTAAGAAATTTGTGTCTTACGGTCGTGTGTACGCATTGAGCTTAGAGAGTAATGAGTTAAAGTGTTTGGGGGATAAAGTCCGATATCGAGAGATTGTAAGATGTGTGATTTGTTTAGTGGTTAAGTGAGAAAATATATATGTACGTTAGGAGATGGCATGTATATAGGAAAAGATAGATGTATTCATGGTTTAGAGACAAAATAAATTAATAGTTGAATTTAATAAGGATTAGAGTTGATAAACCTAAGAACATAAAGAATAATTCGTCGTTTAGGGTTTGTGATGATTTAGGGTATGCTTGAGTGTGTGTGATATCCTACTTGTTTATATATTTTTAACTTAGTTTTGAGAGATTGTAAACCTAATTTAAATAAGGATCCACGATGTGCGGATATAGATGTGTAGGTAATCTTAAGTGTACATGTTATCCTATGGTTATATATATTATGTGATTATGTGAACACACATGTACACATGGTAAATCTATTGGTTGAGGGTTACGTTCGACACTGGGACTGTGTAACATGCACCGACTGAGATGTGCTGGCCGTAATAGAGGTCATTATTTAAGATCATGCGGTCACCAGTCACCACTTTGTGATGAGAGAAGTGGGATGACCTGATCCATCAATAGGGTATAGGTATGGGCCATCGGTGGTGTCACTGTGTAGTGATTGCCCCATCTTTGTGCGTTTTGCTTAAGCCCGTTAGGTGATGGATTCCTACGGACTGATCTATAGAGGCACGATATAGACACTGAAGGTAGTGGTCTTTGTGTGATATAGTATGTATGTGTGTGTGTGTGTATATATATATATATATAAAAGAAAGAATTAAAATAGTCTGATGATAGACTTTGATAATGAACCCTATGTCATGTTAGGTAAATTATGTGGCTTACTTGTATGCTCCTTGCGAGTGACATTGCAGGGGTAGGTGCTTGGGTTATATTCTTATACATGTGACTAGTTATATTTCTTTTTCCAGGTTACTTAGTTGTTACTTATCATTTATGGTAGTTCGGATAATATTTCATTTAATAAAAAGGTATTAACACAGATTAAATATTATTTTTATAAGACTAAGAATATGTTAATAAAAATATATGTGTGGGCGTATGGGTAAAAACCTACTTAGGTAATTGGTAGCATTCAATGTTAGTTGTTCGTTACGTAGTAGTTCTTAATTGTATAGATGTGGAAAATTTTAGTATAGTTATGCCTTGGGTTGGGACATGCGTGCAGTATTATACTTAGGTAAGAGGTGAGACACTTACTGCATGTGATAGCCGATGGGTGGCATATATTGCAAATAAACTACATTATTATTTATTGATATTGAAGTTAATTCTTGCAACTTTAGGGCACTGACCTAAATTATGAAATCCCTCCCCCCCCCCTCCCCCCATGTATTATACTATAAGTAGGTTATCAAGGTTGAATGGTCAAACTTGCAGTTGTGGCGATCCAGCTTGGTGCCCGAAGAGCTAAAGCAAATAGTTCACTGTAGTCGTTCTTATATATTCGGAGTTGACGTATAGGGGTTACCTTTTAAATCTATTTTATTTTAGTTGGAATGTTGGAATTAGAGGAGGCTTCAGTTATACTCTTTTATTTAGTTAAACAATTGTAATCAGAGATTTTAATATATTGGATTTAGTTTTCAATGTTTAGTATTTTTGTTCATCATCTCTTATTAGAAATATTTATTGTGTTAGTTTCTAGTTTACATTAATGTTTATAATGATATAAACTGTTTTAAGATTCCCAGCATTTCATGTGCGGCTTGATTAACCATGAAAATCGAGGTTGTTACAGTTGGTATCAGAGCATCCAGATTCTAGTGTCCTTAGGATTTGGGTTACGTTCGCTTCATTTTTATATTAAGCGTTCTTTGATGTGTCTAAAGACTATTATAGGATTTTGTACTCCGGTATCGCGATGACGTGCGTGTCGATATCGTTCTTTATTGTTTGAGCATTGGCAAGACTTTAGGAGTATTCGATCTTAGAGAATCATGAAAATGAAGACCCTTGCTAGTTAGTGGTCACGTATAGAACGAGTGGTTGGACAATGGTGTTCACCATAGCTGTGAGGAATTTTATGAGAAATTATCATGTGTTAGGGGTAAGTTTGCAACTTAAAGACCTTTACAAGCACAAGTTAGTGAATGCGTTTCACGTTGAGTACATTTTTTTGGATATATTAAGAAATTTGAGTTTGAGGAGCCTATTGGAGTTTTGGGTGTTACTTACGGTAATATGGATTACTGCGTTTTAATAAAATATAAGTATTTTGATGATAAAATTTATGTGTGGATTAGTTCCCATTAAAGAGTGGAATTGGTGTTGCACTCAGGTTTAAACAAGGGTAATTTGTCTTGTTAAACCCATTTGTGATTTGGGTGATGATAATGTGAGAATGTTGGACCTATGAGTAGGGTCACCGTGTGGTTATGGAATGTGAGTTGGATACTAGTTAGAAAGAAATTGTAGTACACTTGAGTGAGTATAAATTTGAGAGAAGAGAATAGATGTTTGCATGGTTCGTGTTGAGACGACTCAATTAGAGATTTATATGAGCATTGAGTTGCCTGTGCGCTATAGGTGTGTATTTTATTGATTTATGAGTCATGAACAACGTTTAGGAACAATCGAGTTATAAGAATATCAAAGAAATAACATACTTCGATTGAGGGTTGTAATTATGAAGGTATATTTAAGGGTACCCCTATTAGAGACAATTGGGGGAGAGAGGAAGAGAATGTTATGAAATAGTGAATTGAGTCGAGAGAGAGAGAGAGAGGGATCCTAAGATAAATTATGATTATGATTTTTCTGACGTGTGGAGTATGGCCATGTGGTTGGCAGGTAGCTACATGTGAATTTTGTATATGGTAGTGTAGGACCAAGGATGGTTCGATTGAGGTTTGTAAAATGTATTTAGTGGATGTTACTACCGACACGGGGGTTATAGCCGTAGATTTCGCATTATTTGGGAAATATCACCATGTCGACAGTATGTGCAACGTTGTAAAAATTTTAGGTTGGATATTAACATAGTTCTTAAATTAGGCATATAATGAAGATCCATGTTCATAATATCTATATGGTTTATGGTGTTATAACTTGTTTAGACTTAACGTTTTTTGCCGAGAGTTATCTATTTTTATGTGGACTGACTGTTGATGCAATCACGTGAATTATGGGTCGGTGTTCACTATGAATTAATGTTAGTGGTGAGAGACATCATTCCTTACAAAAATAACTATGCGATTTATTGTGTATGGGTAGGTTATATATATATATATATATATATATATATATTCTTCCCTAGATGTTGGATAATGGTGGACATATGAGTGTCCCATAAGTTGTTATTACTTATTTCTAAGTTAGGAGAGGGCTGAATGATTAATGGGTTTCGTAAGCACTTTATGCATTCAAGTAGTTATTGTTGGGCGGTTGCGATTCCCTACTATGGATTTTAATAGTGAATGTGATGATAATATTGATTTTGGCTTATGGCATGTGTATGTCTATTGGAGGTGATTTTCAAGTTTGGAACGGGCTATATGCTAGTGGTGGCATACTGTATAGGATGACTACATGGTATGGTTAGCCGATGATGTATATATCTTAGTATTAAAGGATTTGAGTGATGATAAACATTTGTATTGTAATTTTTTTTGGTTATTTTAGGAATTTTATTGCTAATGACGGCCTCAGTTACATGAAGTTGTGTAAGGTTACGTATGTTGCTGGTATAATGATGTTGTCAGGGCGATTGGTGATAGTAAAAGCTTATTGGAGTGGTTAAATGTTCAAAGATTTAAGAGTGGTTAAACACTATATTGTAATTAAGGATGGGTAGAGGGTGTCTTACCGAATACTTGGAAAAATCATGATGTTTTTAGCATTATTGGATCGATTAACTTAAAGGGGTTTTGATATCACTTTTGGAAGGGGTAAGTCTTTTATTGGAATTATCACAAGTTGAGATTTATGTTGTTAGTTCATTGTTTTGTGGTTGGTCTGGGCCAACGAATCTCGATGACTGGTTGAGCTAGTGTATCGGGCAGGTTTCTTATTTGGATTTCGCTTGCGATTCGTCCCGCGTATGAAGCTTGGTAAGTGTCGGGAGTTAAGAAACATTTGGGATCTAGTACGTTTAGTTTAATACGTTAGATATTACTTGTGTGGAGATATAACGTAGCAAACGATGAAATCTTATATGACTTAAGTCCATCGCGCCAAGGAGTGCAGCGTCGAGAGCACTTAGGAATGTCTGCACCACTAGTTGAATAAGTGGGGCAATCTCATGAAGAATTTAGCCGCAGTTAATAAGGTGTTAGAGTATACCTTTACTTTATAGTCATGAATTATATATGTGGTTGCGTTTGGTATGTATATGTGTGTTACATATGTGATATTTATTCTTGCGCCCGCGTGGTATAAGGTGTTTAGGCACCCCAGCCATGGCACACTATGATGGATGCATGTGAGCCTTTTTCTTTTATCTCGTGGGATATGGGTATGGGCTAATTGTGTACAAGCCTATGATATTTGTGTGGGTTATGTTTTGACATTATGCTTTAGCGAATTCCGATGATGGAATTCCATTATTAGGGGAAAGAATGTAATACCCCATATTTTCGTGGACTATAATTATTATTTACTAAGTAAGAATAGATTAATAAATTGGACTAATTATTACTTTTGTGGCTTGGTAACAATAATTTGGTATAATTTAGATGATAATTAAATATCATGTCGTGTGATTTTTGTAACGTGTGTTTTTAATAATTAATTAGTAATATTAACTATATGATTATAGGCTATGGGCACGCGTAAAATACTTAAATGTGTCATTTTATTGATGCCTTGAGATGTTTACCGTGGGTTGTGTGTACTATTATTTAGAATGGATGTTGGGGGTACACGAATGTCCATTTGTATATTTTTGTCGCTTTAAATTGGTTGCGGGTGTAGGTATACCCTTAGGAGAGATTTTGGGCTATTCTGGATAGCATTTTGGGCTCTTTTAAGGGATTGAAATTAGGACTCATTAAGACGTGTGGGACTAGAGTTTTTAAAAGCGGTTTAAATCGTATCATTTAGGTATTTTTCTTCTACACAACTTAACCCTAATATCCTTATTCACCTGGGAGAGGTTAGTAAGCTTGGAGAGGAGAAAGTAAGGGCAATTTCAAAAGAAGTTCTTCAATCATCCACTATAAGGCAAGAATTTCCTTGCAATATCTTAAATAATATGTTTCTTAAATATGAATCATGCCTTCTCATACGATTTCAGGATTTTAATTATGTTAGAGACTAATTCATATGATGATTAATGATTGGGACTGATTAAGATTAATAGTTAATTAATATTATATTTAAAGTTAATGTTTTAGTGATAAAACCTGAAATTGACAGTAAATAACAATTGAAAATTATGTTAGAATCCATGTTTTAGGATCCATTTATGTTTTTGAATCAAACCCATGTATTAATTTGAAGACTTCCTATGAAATTTATAAAGAAATTGTTATTTATTGATGTTATAGGGAACAAAGTGATTTTTTATCAGTTAATCCTTTGATTATAAACATGCGTATAAGTATTCCCATAGTTAGTATGAAATTTTAGTTGGTTGAATTAAGGTTTCTAAAGCTTAAAAATCATTAATGGAAGTTGGGGAAGATGACCATATTCAATTGTAGGCAAAACTAGGCTCACTGCTCGAAGCGAATCGATTCGGCTTGAAAAGCATATCGATTCAGCCTTGGTCGATGAGTAGTTAAGATTCTAATTAATTATACTATTCTATGTTAGAGATGGGATTATATTGGTGATGATATGAGAAATCACTTTTGGAATTGATATTTGCACTATCAAGTGGGTAAACGCGTGAGAAAGCGTTTTCTTTGGTCGTGTATGTGCATTGATCTTAGAGAGTAATGAGTTAAAGTGTTTACAAGATAAAGTCTGATCTTGGGAGATTATAGGATGTGAGATTTTTTTAGTGGTTAAATGCGAATATATATTCTCTTTATGAGATGGAATGTAAATAGGAAGAGATAGATGTGCTCATGGTGTGGAGACGAAATAAACTGTGAGTTGAATTTAATAAGGATTAAAGTTGATAAATCTAAGAACGTAAAGAATATTTCGATGTTTAAGGATTGAGATGATTTTGGGTACGGTTGAGTGTATGCAATATTCTACTTATTTATATATGTTTCACTTGGTTTTGAGAGATTGTAAACCTAATTTAGATAAGTATCCAACGATGTGGGGATCTAGATGTTTGGTACATTTGGCTGTATGCATTATCCCATAACCATATATATTATGTGTATGTGTGTGTGTGTATCGTGTGATTATGCAAACATATATGTACTCGTGATGAATCTATCGGTTGGGGGATGATTTCGACTCCTAGACTGTGTACCATGCACTGGATTAGATGTGCTAGGCATAATGGAGGTCATTATTTTAGATCATGCGATCAACGATCACTACTTCGTGATTAGAGAAGTAGGATGACCTGATCCATCGATAGGATCTGGGTATGGGTCGTCGGTGCTATCACTGTGTTGTGATCGCCCCATCTTTGTGTGTTTGATTAAGCCTGTTAGGTGCTGGCTTCCTACGGATTTATTGATAGAGGCGCATGATAGACACTGAACGTATTGGCCTTCGCGTGATGTGTGTGTATATATATATATATATATATTAGGAAAGAATTAATATATTCTAATGATAAACTTTGATAATGAAGCCTATGTCATGTTAGGTACTTTATGTGGCTTAGTTGTATGTTCCTTGTGAGTGACATTGTGGGGGTAGGTGCTTGGGTTGTATTCTTAAATGTGTGACTAGTTATATTTCTTTTTCCAGGGTACGTGGTTGTTATTTATCTTTTATGGTAGTTTGGATAATATTTCGTTTAATAACAATGTATTAAAACAGGTAGAACATTACTTTTACGCGACTAAGAATATTTTAATAAAAATGTATGTGCGAGCATAGGGGTAAAACCCTACTTTGTAGATTAATAGCATTCCATTTTAGTTGTTTATTTTGTAATAGTTCTTAATTGTCTAAACGTGGAGAATTTGACACAGTGTGCCTTGGGTTGGAACATGCATGTATTCTTGCACTCAGGTGAGAGGTGAGACACTTATTGCACGTGAAAGCCGATGGGTGACATGTATTGTGAATCAACTGCATTATTATTTTTTGATATTGAAATTAATTCTTTCAACTTTAGGACGCTGACCTAAATTATAAAATGCCCCACGGCAGTATTATACTGTGTAAACAGGTTATCAAGGTTGAGCTATTAAACTTGCAGTTGTGGCGATCCAGCGTGGTGCCTAGAGAGTTGGAGCTGCTAGTTCATTGTAGTTATTCTTATATATTTTGAGTTGACGTAAAAGGGGTTAACTTTGTACTCTATTTTATTTTAGTTAAGATGTTGTAATTATAGGAGGTTTCAATTGTACTCATTTATTCATTAGAACAATTGTAATCAGAGATTTTTATATAGTGGATTTTGTAAGAGCATGGTTTGTATCATTTTCTCATAAATTAGGCTAATACAGTTTTTGGCATATCCCGCTACCGTGTGATTCAAGTTGTCATGAAGTTCGAAGATCCAACATCTCCAAATTTCAAGCATCTCCATACTATGAAGTTATAATGCTATTAAGTTCAAATTTATTCCTTGGATTTATTTTAGGACGTTTATATTTATTAAAACTGGAAACTAGATTTTTATTTAAAAATCGAGGCACTTTTCTTCATTATTTTTTTTAATACGCACATCTCATTCAAACGAGATCGGAATCTTGTTCTAATGAGATCCTCTTTTCGTTATAAGTCCCTTTTCGTTATAAGTCCCTTTGAAGTTTACTTCAATCGAACATCAAACGAGATCATTCATTTGTTTGAATGAAATCTGTTTCATTCAAACGATGTTCCATTGTCGTTTGAACAAGCTTTAAAATTTGTTAGAACGAGACACTGTCTCAAAATTTGTAAACGTCATATAAATATTTGTATCGTGTTTGCTTTTATTAAGACTTTTGCCAAAACTGTTTCTCCATACCTTTAGCAAAAGTTTTAAACCTTTTGAGTTTAGAAATCCTTCTTGATTCACAAATCACAAATCACATCCCAATAATATATTTGAGTGAATCAAGTTTAAACCCTATAGTTTGTATCTTACATACATCTTTGTGGAGATCTATCTTCACGACTGAACTTGTGATTCTATAGGGAACTCAGTGCCGACGACAAAGGTTGATCGGTGGATACCGAGCATGGAAGGCCGCGTGTGGATGACTCTAGATGGTGCCATATTCTTTAGAGATTTGTGAAGGCACTGCACATTATACTTGTAGCTAGTATCATATAGTTTGTAAGTCGATAGTCATGCAAACTCTCTAAAATGCAACTTGAAAAAAGATTTTACCCGAAATGTTTTCTCCCCTTAATATTGACTTTGTTGAATGCATGGTTTAATTTATTTGTTTTATCACCTTGATGTTTGTGTAGGATAAAAAGATAAAATTTAGAATTGTGTGTGACTGGACATTCAACTATATAAATATTCCATTAAGATCGAGATAGCGCACTCTCAAATTGGTAACAGGGTCAGTTACACAAAAATATTATGTAATCCTTTTTTCGCAAAATAATTTTTTCTTTGATATCAGTTTTTTTGTAAAATTAATGATCTTTGAAAAGCTAGGTTCTAATGGAAAATTTGTAGAATCGAGTGCCCATTTTTGATGGTTTCAATTATGCTTACTGGAAGTCTAGGATATGGTCGGTCTTAAAAGCCGTAAATGAGAGAGTCTGGTTAGCTTGTGAAAGAGGGAGAACTCCTGCCACTATCATTGTTGATAGTGTTGTTGGCCCTAAAACTATTTTTTACTTGACTGATGAGGAATTTAAATGGAATAATTTTAATTCTTGTGGACTTAGTGCTATTTCTGGAGCCATCACCCCTGACGAGTTTCGTAGCATCATGATGTGCACTATGTCTAAGGAAGCATAAGATATCCTCAAGCTCACTCACGAGGGTACTAACGATGTAAAATCGTCAAAGCTTCAAAATTTTACCACCCAATTTGATACCATTACGATGTTAGAGTCCGATAATTCGATGAGTTTTATGCGCATTTATCGAACATTATCAGTTTGAGTTTTAATTTGGGTGAGAAAATTCCAAAAATGTGAGTTGTGAAAGATATTTTGAGGTCACTCCTCGTCCACTTTATTCCTAAGGTTACCGTGCTTAATTCGTTCGGGAATTTAAACATTCTTAGGTTGGAAGAACTTGTAGGAGACCTTTAGATTTATGAGATTGATATGTTCCCTAAAATAATTAAACCTAAGGATATAGGGGTAGCTTTGGGGACTCAAACTAAGAAGAAGAAAAAGGAGATAGTTTGTGAGTGTGAATATGAGGGTGAGTGAGACTTCGATGACTTGACCTTGTTTGCGAAATTATTTACAACTTTCTCAAATTTTCCACAAATAATTCTTCCAACAAAAGATTTTTGAGAAAAATAAAAATAAGAATAAGGTCAAGGATAGCGATGAGAAAGAGGAAGATAAGAGGTGTTATGAGTGCGACGGTAAAGGGTACAAGACACACGAGTGTTCCACTAGGATAAAGAGAAAGGGCAAAGAGATTACAAATAAAACCACTCTTAGCGATAATGACATCAGTTGGTTGATTCAGGGGATAATCACCACATGAACTGTGCATTGTGTTCATGGCTGGTCATGTGAGTACTTATAGTTTGTCCTACATCGATGAGGATATATCTAAACATGAAAGGCTTGATTATTTTTCGATTCATTCGGGATAGAGTGAGAGTGAGGATGGTATTTTGAGTGAGGGGGAAGGTTATCTCCAGAAAACTTTTAGTGATCTTTACACTGAGATGTTGAAGATAAAAAAGATTAACAATGATTTATCTCTTAGGGTATTAGATTTGGAGAGAGAGGTGAAAGTTTTGAGGTTGTGTGAGGCGTCGGTGAGTCAACTGGAGAATGCGAATGTTTCTTTATGTGAGCAGTTGATAGTTTTAGGCCAAAAAAAGACTGATTTGACCAACACCGTGGATAGTCTTACAAGAGATCTTCAATAATCATTGGAGACTCGTGAGAAACTTGAAGCCCGTGCATACCAACTCAAGGGAGATGTCGGTCGTGCCCTAGAGGTCAGGGTTTCTTTAGAGGGCACATCTAAGAAGGTTGGAAAGATAATCGTTGATCCTGTTTTGGGTAATGTTGAGCGGCTAGGAATAGGTTATGAGAGTGCATCTATTTCCCATGTAGCACCTGAGCCGATTCCCTAGTTTGTGTTAGATCCATATAGCCCTCGACCTAACCCACCTAGGCATCCAAATCCATGTAGGAGAGCTCGTCCTAGACGCTTTGAGATATGTGTTCCTAAGCTCTTATATGTTTGTTTCCATTGCAACCAAAGAGGCCACCTGAGGGAATTTTGCTTTAAGTTAGGGCGAGTGTCTCATAGGTATCTTTCGCGATATGCTACCATACAACTACCTACACGTGTTTCCATACATGTTACTACGCATGCTGTCACACATCATATGAGAGATTTTAAGAGTTTTCGAGAACAAATAGAGTATTTAGTCAAGACTTCACAAAATTTGATGGAGATTTTTCATAGGATGTCATCTCCTTTAGATAACTCCAACGGGCGTAATGATTGAGGTTGAGACATGTTTCTAGCATAGGATGCTTTTCATGTTTATATTTTACATGCCTATTGCTTGATATTACTATCATTGTACTTATCTTTTTCCATTTTGATATGTTTTTCAAAAAATCCCAAAAGAGTTTTGTCTTTATTGATTTTTTTTTTGGAAAAATGCAAAAAAGATTTTCTGTTTCTTTTTAAGAAATAGTGAAAAAGGCAAAAGGATTTTATTTTGATAAATTTTTTGAAAAATCTATTTTTTTTTGTAATTTCACCTTATGTGGATGAACATTAAAGATGTCCGAGTCACCCACTCATTCCATATTCACGTGACTATTTTGTAGTGTTTTGAGATGTGATATCATTTCATTTTTCTGCTTTATAATGCGTGGAGTCATTAAGATGTGATATGATCACTACTTGCTACATGTTTGACTCCTTATCACCTTTAATGTACACGAGCACAAACTTATTTGAGTATTTCACTTACTTTTCACGTGTTGATTGTAGTGTTTTCATCTCAATCATGCTTTTAAAACGAACCAAATGTTAAAAATGATATAATAAAAGTAGTGCGTGTAAGAACCATTGCTCGAATTGAAAAAAAAATAGAAAATCATTTTTTCGGTATATTTTGTATAATTTATGCAATGGAATCGGGCTGCTAAAGACATGTTGACTTTGCATAAAAAGCCACCATTTTAAAAAGAAAAGAGCCTAAAAGATTAACAACACATAAAAATAGAAGTGTCAGGCCCATTTCTAAGAACATTGATGCTTCACTACCCATGAGCACTAATTTTTTCAAAAGATTTGAGCGAAAAATTAAATATGTAAATTTTGAGGGCGTTAAGTTGAAGATCAACGGGTTTGCGTGTTCTTAAAAATCTAATAAAGCA
Source organism: Sambucus nigra (assembly GCA_949130495.1). Lineage (NCBI taxonomy): Eukaryota > Viridiplantae > Streptophyta > Magnoliopsida > Dipsacales > Adoxaceae > Sambucus > Sambucus nigra. Next base: position 341,489,391 of record OX422210.1, on the reverse strand, counting down.
TTACATAGTTTTGGGCGTTAATGGTGTGAAAATCATTCACGATCTTGATTAGTTGATTAATTTAAGTATATTTCACTTGAGGTCACAATTTTTACACCTAAGGTAGATTTTGAGATCTTACCTTAGTGATGTCTCATTCATTCATGCATATATGTTATGATTGTCTACGTTAATTAACCTATAGAATGTATTCATACCCCTATATTCCGTTTTTATGATTTGATTATTTTTGTGTTTCTCCACAGTGTGTTGTATTTGTAAATTTTTATACTTGAAAATTTTAAAAAATTTAAAAAACTGTTTCTGGAGCCTTTGAGATTATCATTGCGTGGTTTCCATTCATACGTATTTGTGATGATATCTTATTCTTTTTGGTGATGTTTGATATGACCAAGTGTGACCTCGTCTTAGGATGAGGGTCTCTGGCTCTAGCAGCCGAGCTTTCACAAGGACTTCACTTAGGTCGTTACCAAGACCCGTCTAGACAAGGGTCGACCTCGCCACTCACAAACTCGACCACCCAGTAGGCTAAGATGTCTGGAGAGCATTTCATCAGTAATGACAACCTTCTCCTCTTTACCAACCGACACCAGGGGAGGACCTGTATAACTCGCCTTGTCCTAATGCCTTCATCCGAGACCACACTTCTAAGAATAAAGTCACACACTACATTAGCAACCTCATACTCGGCCAGGCCGAGACCTCTGCAGATGACATCTACAGTACGAGCAGTAGAAGGTTACAAAGTGGCGTGTCTCATGTGGACAATTCTGTTATAACCATATTATCCCCCCACATGAAGGAATTTTGCTTCATCATTAGTTACATGTGCTATGGACAACTGTCATAATTATATTGGTAGCTTTCATCACCACACGCCTATGGCATGCTTTGGGGGTGCATTACACCCCCTAAGCACTATAAATACTTGTATTCTTCTTCATGTAAAGGGATAACATATTAAACACCCTGCTGAAACTCTGTCAAATTGACAGTAAGAGAGAGAAAGGTTAAGTGCATGTATCTATGTCTATTAGAGTCCATATTTAAAGGATTTCACACACTCACACAGTCGACGTAGGCCCTTTAAAGGCTGAACCACTTATATCTGGTGTTTTCTTCCTCTTTGCCTCATCTCTTCTTATTGTTATATTACTTATTTTTTGATATTGTTATACTTATATGAGCTCATTATCATTGTGACATGGTGGTACAATTTTTGGTATCATTAGTCTACCACCGTCTGTCGAGACGAGGATTATCATCCCTTCCCTTCACTAGCTTATGCTCACCAAAGTCTTCGATGGTGAACTAGTCTTCCCTTCATGTGGATCTACTTCACCATTGTAAGAGCTCATGTTGAGATTCTAAGCTTCTACTGTTCAGTTTACAGCTGATCCATCAGGATTGAAATATGGCATCAGAATTTCCACCACCAGTTGGTGGTCCTAGCTCTAGCCACGTGCCTCCTCAGTCGGAGATGGCGGAGGTAGCGGCGGCGTTGAAGTCATTGGTGTCTAGTCAACAAGCGATGCAGGAGCAGCTGACTACCTTCAGCCAAAATGTGTTGGTGAGACCCGTCAGAGTTGTGCGGGAGATGATTACTCCGGTAGCCATGGATCAGCATCCAGGTGCCAGGGGACCACCCTAGGCGCCACACAAGGAGTTTTCACCTCGCCAATGGCGAAGAAATGTTGCTAACCCTAGGCGTCTACGCTTGGGGAGGCAAGGTCAACACTGATTGAAGGATAAGTATGATGACTATGAGGCTGAATACTGGAGCCATATGAAATATCAGGAAACACCGTACGTCCTATTTAAGGTAGTCGAGGATGCAGCAGGAGGCCTTGTCAGGATGATCAACCAAGCGGGTTTAATCGATTAAGCAGAGGGTCGACCTTTGAAAGGCTCAGCCCAATAGGAGATCTCAGAGATCGATTATCCAGGTGAAGGAGTATAGCCGACTCTAGAAGAGATGGGGCAGGGTGTTGGACCCCATGCGGCCGAGACAAGGGTCAAAGAAAAGTAAACAACCTATATGGGTCAGTGGCAAGGGAACCTTCTGTTCGACAAAATGAGGTAGCAGGGGGCAATATCGTACATGCCGAAGTTATAGCAGCGATCGAGAGGCCCTGGAATGACTCGATTCAAAGGTTGGAGGATAAAATTGGAGACATTCTTAAGAGACGAGATCCCTTATAGAGGGGCTATTCAGATGGCTCTCCCATTCGTGGCTAGGATCATCACTTTTCTAACCCCGACCAAGTTCAAGCCACCAATGGTCACTCCCAAGTATGATGGTAGCACCAATCCAGTTCACCAGTCGAGATGTATCAGTCAGCTGCAGACATTTACTTAGTCTCAAATGAGATGAGGTGTCATACCTTTTGAGCACTTTGATTGGAGCAGCCCATGTATGGTTCACTCACTCCCAAATAGTTCAACTGATAATTTCAAGTGACTCGCAGAGAGATTCATACACAACTTCTGCTTTGGGGTAAGGCCCCAAAAGAAGATAACTCACCTGTTGTACGTCAAGTAGGGGAAGAATGAGAGTCTTAGGGAATATATTGTGAGGTTTAATAAGGAAAAGCTAGAGGTTAAATATTATGAGGAAACCATTGCAATGATAGCTTTGATAGTAGGTTTGCAGAAGGGGAAGCTACTCTGAAAGCTTGCCAAAGACCCACCGAAGTCCATGACCGAGTTATAGGTAATGACTGATAAGGTCGCGAATGCCGAAGAAGCTATGGCAGCAAAGTATGAGGATGAGAAGGGTAATAGTAGTGGGAAAAAGTTCCAGAAAAAGAATAAGACGAAAATAACAGATCAACAGACGATAAGTTCCTAAAATTTTGAAGGCTCCTCCTCACAAGAGGAACAAAAGTCTATGGTGTGAATTCCACCAGGACCATGGGCACCTGACTGATAAATATTTTGCTATGAAGGATAAAATAGAATAGATACTGAAGGCTGAAAAGTTGAGAAATTATGTAGATGAGAGTGGTTCAAGGGGTGGCTAAGACGACACCCAAAAGAAGAAGATAAGTGATAAGTGTAGACCAGATGCTACAGCCATCCAAAATGACGATGAGTCGGACGACTGTGATGAAGACGACCCTGACCTCCCTCCTAAGTTTGTTGATATAAAGGGTCAACTCAATGTAATCTCACATGAGGTCAAGATGATTTTCGGGGGGCTTGCTGGAGGAGATAATAAAATCGCTAATAGGAAAGCACATATAGCAGAGGCAAAGGCTCTCCCACCAAAACCTAAGACTGCCAACTCAACTGCAATTCAGCCAGTCAAAGGTAGAAGAGCCAAGGTTGATATAAATACTTTAGTAGTTGGATTTTTAAGGTTAGATTTCAAGGGAATTTTGGCTCCACATGATGACCCTTTGCTCATCACTACACTAGTTCATGGCTATGAAGTTCTAAGGATTATGGTAGACGGAGACAACTCAACCGACGTTATGTTTTGGAATTATTTCAAAGGTCTAAATCTGAGAAAGAAGAGGTTGGTTTCATATCACCAACCACTCATTAGTTTTAGTTGGGAGAAATTACAGCCCCTGGGCATATATGAAATGGAAGTAAGAACGTGGAGCAGCTGGCCAAAGTTTCTTACAAGGAAAATTAGCTTGTTCATATAAAAACATTTACTCGACCTATAATATAATTCTCGGAAGGGTAGCCCTCAAGGAATTTGAGGTCGTGCCCTCAACCGTCCACCAGATGATTAAATTCCCGACCCCTTATGGGGTAGGGGAAGTTCAAGGGGACCAATTTGAAGCACGTGAATGCTACTTCAGCTCAGTTGCGGAGAGAAAAGCATACAAAAAGGCCACTACGACCTACAACATTGATAACTTAGACCCTAAAAATGAAAAGAAGCTGAATAAGGGTGAGGCCACTGAGGAGGTAGAATCAACCATCCTTAATGAAGATGAGCCGAAAAAACCCATCAAAATTGGCAAATCCTTAAGGAAATAGGTCAAAGAGGAGCTGGTTAAGCTGTTAAGGAAGAGGCAGATCATCTTTGCCTAACCACGAAGATATGCCCAATATTGATCCAAAAGTTCTCTATCATAAGCTCAACATGGGCGATGATGCGAAAACAATCTGATAGAGAAGAAGAGTTTACTCGCGAGAGAAGTATGATGTCATCAGGGAAGAGGTGAAAAAGTTAGAGAAGGAAGACTTCATCAGAGAGGTCATTTACCTGGACTAGTTGGCCAATGCTGTCATCATCCCCAAAGCCAATGACTAGTGGAGGATGTGTGTTGATTTTAAATATCTACATGAAGCTTGCCCCAAAAATAGCTTCCTATTACCGAGGATTGATCAGATGGTAGACGTTACCGCCGACCATGAGTTGATGAGATGTATAGATGCCTACTCAGGCTATAACCAAATATTTATGGATTCGACCAACGCAGAGAAGACAACCTTTATAGCCGACAAGGGTAACTATTGTTACAAGGTCATGATTCGATGATATGTTGACAAAGAGCCTTAGAGTCGATACCCACGTGGCCGATCTTGAGCGTACTTTTAACACGATGGATGAATATAAGATGAAGCTCAACCCCACCAAGTGTGTCTTCGGCGTCAGAGCAGGCATGTTCTTAGGCTTCATAGTGAATCAAAGGGGGATCAAGGTCAACCCCAAAAATATTAAAGCTTTGCTGGAGATAAATAATCCCACAACAATAAAGGATGTGCAGAGACTAACTGAAAGAGTAGCAACCTTAAACGGGTTTGTATCTAGAGCCACTGATAAATGCCTTCCTTTCTTTAAAGTATTGAGAAAAAGCTTTTGAATGGAATGATGAGTGTAATAGATCCTTTAAAGATTTAAAGTCCTATATTGGCTCTCCACTCTTAATGTCTAGACCAATTCAGGGAGAGAAACTGTATCTGTATTTAGTAGTGTCAGACTTAGCCAGTTGTGCTGCTATTGTAAGAAAAGAGGATAGAGTTATAAAACCGCTCTACTTTAATAGCAAGGACCTCCAGGGGATGAGTAAAGGTACCCAAAAATAGAAAAGTTGGCCTATGCACTAATCCATGTCTTGAGGAAGATGAAGACCTATTTCTAGACACATTCTATGGTTGTCCTCACAGACTCACCCCTTAGACATATCATTCACAAGCCTCAGAAGTCAGGAAGGCTGATGGCTTGGGAAATTGAATTGGGAGAGTTCGACATCATCTACCAGTTGAGAACGGCCATTAAGGGGCAAGCCTAGCTGACTTTGTAGCAGAGTTCACCTGGGACGAGGCCGGCATTGAAGATATTGAAGCTACAGCTTGTGAGCAAGAAAGTATAGTGTGTCCTCCCCCGGTCGAGGCCTATATGAGTACAGTAAGAAACAAAGTGTTTAAGAATGAGGAAGAATGGTATCTCTTCATGAATGAAATCATGGAAGAGGGTAGTTTTTGCCAAATGGTACTGTGTGGGGCCTCTTTGTGATGGATCTCATATGAGAATGGAAGCGGAGCAGGATTAATAGTGTCAGCACCATATCGGATCGATATTGAGTATGCATTGAGGTTCAACTTCAAAGCTTCCAATAATGAATCTGAGTACGAGGCCCTCCTAACAGGCCTCTCTTTTGCCCCAGGCACTGAATGTTGGCCAACTCCTTGTTCATAGTGATTCCAAGTTAGTTGTTAATCAAATTATAGGGGAATACGAGGCTAAAGATGACAGAATGGCAAAGTATCTGGGAAGGGCTAAGACATCGTTGAAGCATTTTGCTGAGGTAAAATTAAAAGAATACCTCGGCTGGACAATGGCCGAGCCAATGCACTGGAAATGTTAGCTTCAGCCACCAGAACTAGAATTAGAAGAATGGTCCCAGTAGATATTCTCCATCGATCGGCGACCGAGAGAGAAGAAAACACTGTGGAGTTTTGTTTTAATGTGAGTATGGAAGCCTCCTGGATGGATCCCATTATCTACTACATTAGAGATGGGGAGCTGCCTGAGTTAAAATCCGACATAATGAATTTAAGGTATAAAGTTGTCCAGTTCTCCCTCATAGGAGACATCTTATACAAGAAGGGGTTCATACTTCCTCTACTCAGATATGTACACCCATCTGAGGTAGAGTATATCTTAAAGGACATGCATGAAGGGTCATGTTCCAGCCACATTAGAGGAAGGCTGCTAGCTAAGAGGACCATCACCAGGTATATTGATGGCCGACGTTGGCCAGAGATTCAATTGTATATGTTAAAAAGTGAGACAAAAGCCAGAGGTTTTCCACCATACCCCATAAACCTCATCAACCTCTTACTTCCAGTACAAATCCTTGGCATTTTTCGGTCTAGGGTATTAACCTAGTAGAACCAATGCCAAGGGCCGTGAATAATTACCCTTACTTGATTATGACGATCGATTATTTTTCAAAGTGGCAGAGGCCGAGCCGATGATAACAATCACAGAGAAGAAATTATGAAAGAGTTGGCATTAAGTAGCTTTTCTCCACTGGGCAGACATAAGTAACAAATAGAATGATCCTTGATGGAATCAGTAAGAGATTGGAAGGTGCCAAAGGGAGACGAATTGAGGAAGTATATGCAATCCTATAGGCTTATAGGACAATGGAAATGATTCCTACCGGGGAAATTCCATTTATGTTGGCTTATGGATCAGAGGCAGTAGTGCCGATAGAGGTAAGCTTCCTACCCACAGGGTTCAGATTTATGACCCAAAAGAAAATGTTGTTGAATGAAGACTTGATTTGGACCTTGTGGAAGAAAAGAGAGAAGATGCTGAGGTTAGGCAAGATGCCTACCAACAAAGGACATCAAAGTTCTACAATAAGAGAGTAAAGGCACATCCATTAAAGGTAGGATACCTGGTATTAAAAAAGACATGGCAATAGACTAACAAGCTTCATCTAAATTGGCATGGCCCATACAGAGTGGTTGAAGAGATGGTCTCAGGGACGTATCGATTTGAAAATCTGGAAGGAGACCGATTCTCCAACCCATGGAACACTAACCACCTCAAGAAATATTATTAGTAAGATTTTAGTTTTGCTTCTCTCTGTTCCTTCGATCGTAATACATGTATATGAGGTCTAGATGATGAATGAAATTCAATATAAATCTCAAGTGTTCTCTCATACTTTGTATATTTGTTTGAATATTTGATGTTTGCTTGAATCAACTCATCTTAAGCTATAAAACATCATTCGTGGTGAAGTAGCCTAAAGTTGCTCTCGGTGGTACGACAGTCCAAACGAGGTTGAACTTGTCCATGGGCTGACAATAACATTGAGAGGGGTTTATTATTAAACATCATTAACTTGGTGGTTATAATCTCTCGGCCAAGACGACAGTGCATAGACAAGACGACACTCATCCATATACACTCTCAAAATGACGAGAGGGGGCTTGTGATTAAACACCATAATTTGGTGGATTCAAATTTTAAAATCACTTGGTTATGGTTCATTTATTAAAATCATTACCTTGGTGGTTATACTCTCTTGGCCGAGACGACAATACATGGGCGAGACGACACTCATCCATACACTTTCAAAATGATAAGAGGGACTTTTGATGAAACACCATAATTTGGTGGATTCAAATTTAAAAATCACTTGGTTGTGGTTCATTTATTAAACACCATAATTTGGTGGATTCAAATTACAATTCATATTCCTTAGACACCATTAAGTAGGTGAAAGCAGAAACAAGACTTGTGTCAATTCAAATAATGCTACTAAGGAAAAGATCAGATTAAGCACAACAGATAGAATGATAAAAACAAAAAATTCATTTACTACAAAAGATATTACAGATGTTCAGTACGAAGAAAAAAGTACAAAGCCATGAAAGACCGACTGTCATAGCAAAAAATTTGTAAGGGATCAAAGCTGCAAACTCCCATCACCACCTCCCTGAGTTGCCCTATTAACCCCAATATTCGTAGTCTTGGCCCCATAATCATTAAGGCCCAACTTCGTGGCATTTTCATTGGTCTTTATGACCTCAATAGGGTTGGTTTCCATAGGGTTAGCAGGGTTTTCTACCTCGACCAGGGCAGTTTTAAGGAGGGGATCATTGGAATCAAGGCACAAGAAGTCATCAAGTGACAGAGTCCCTGCCTCAGCATGCTTTAAAATGGCCTATCGACCAATAGTCTTGATGCCCCATTTGAGGTATTCAAAGGCATAACCTCCAAATTCATCAGATTCTTTGAACTCGACTATTTCTTGCGCATTTGCCTTGTCCAAGGTATCTCCAACTACAACATCAATTTCGACCTATTTACTCTCGGCCAGGGTCTTCAGAGTGATGGCATGCTGAGTCTTCGGGTTGGTGACCTGATTTATCACCTCCTACAGGGCCGACTTGGCCGTCTGAAGCTCTTCCCTCAAACTATTCTCCATAGCTGCAGCGTCTCTCCCCTTTTGAATTAAGGGCAACCTCTTATTGAACCAGTATCCCATACGGTGAAGAGAGACCGTACCCTACAAAATAAAGGGGAGACAAGTCAGTACGAGATATAAATAAGGAAGTGACTACACATAAAGTTTTTAAAAAGTACCTAAATAACCCTATGAATAGTAAATTCAATCAACGGAGAGATGTCCATTGCCTAAAGGAAATGCCTGTCAGCCTCAGAGACGATAGAGCCGACACCGTCTATGGATTTCTTGCCATGGCGGATGATGCTCTCATCATCAATTTTTAGTTGCGATAGACGAGTAGCCAAAGTGTCGTCGGTCAATATCAAAATTGCCTAATCAGAATGATCGTGCCTCGAGGGACGAATGGTGGTGGTGTAGTCATTTTGAACTTTTCTTTCTTCCCAGCATCGTCAGTTCTGTTGGGACCGTCTGCAGTGGATTTTTTTGTCTAAGCAATAGGGGGTTAGTCTTTTTGTGCTTACCAACGAGCTTGCTCAAGTTAGGGGCCACCATGTTCCAAAACTCGTTTGATATACCTTCCGGACGATCTGCAAGGGGGTAATTATAAAGTACGAGACAACAGTTACAAGGATAAATTACTTACGTAGCACGACTAGGGGGTTAACCCTTAGACTTGTCCGAGCCAGATAATACGGGGTCATCAAATGTTCGAACTTCACAAGATGACCATTTTCCCCTTGGTTACAAAGTTTGTTAATCTTTTCAAAGGCATCAGGGTTCAACTCCGGATCAAGTTTGGCCGATGTAGAGACTTTGGCTCACCTCGAAGGGGTTAGGGGCTCAGAGGTCCCACAGGCTTGGTTAGGACTAAATTCCTAAGCCCAGGAGATAAAGAAGTAGCGAGATTTCTAATTATGGTTTGAAGTTTGGGTAACCAATAATACTTTCCTGTTGGACTTCCTAGCTACGAGATGGTAGTAAGTAGATTGAGTCCTGGAAGACGAAGGTGTATAGCAGGCAAGTAATTTATTAACTGGATGGTCGATTTAATGGACAACCTTCCAAAGGGAAATGAAGCCAAGGATAACCCTCCAGACATTCGGAGAAAGCTGAGAGGGAGATGTGCCAGAATATATCGTATGGTGGGGTAAATAGGAAGACGAAAGCCGACCTTAAACATCTATTCATAAACACAGACTTCACCCTCTTGGCCATGATAATCTCTCTCGTACTTAAGAGGCCTTCTCATGGAGATAGAAGAATATATGCCGTAGAGATGCCTCTAGACTAATAAGTCAACTTAGATACAATGCTTTCATATTCTTCAGCAACAGACGTGTCAAGTTCACTCTCCTCACGACTATCTTTTGGGGACTCAGCCTGGGGATTGACAGGGTCACCACTAGGAAACCTTTGTACAAACTCGACCCTAGTTACAGCCAAGAGAGTAATTGCATTTATTGGAGGAGGGATCGCTACACTAGGCTCAAATATTTGAATAGAATCAGATTGAGCCGATGTATCGGCCACTTGGGAAGATAAGACACGAGAGGAAGCCTCATCCATCTCAGTCCCCTCGGCTTAGGATGCAGAACATTCCATGTATTCCTCATATGAATCAACACTCTAGACTTGTTCAGAGGTAGACATAGGGTCGTCAGCTGAGGAGGACAACACAAGGCTCAATAACTTGGGGGTATATGACAACTAGGGGTGGTGGATAAATTGAACGAATGGTAAATGCCTCAACCTTATGACTCTTGGATTCCTCAGACTTTACCATCCTGATTTGTTCAAAGTACTTCTCTCTTAGGCTGGGAAACTCCTCGACCAGTTTGTACAACCGCCTTAACATCAATAGGAGAGACTCAACTTGTGTGAGAATTGAAAAAGGAACAAACAACTTGCAACTTTGACTACAGTTGGCCAAATATTAAGCAAAAGATGGTGAATCTTTTTTAATAAAGAACACTAAGAACATAACTTTGCATCTAGCCAAAGAAGATTGTGACACCCCGACTAATTAAATACCGGGTAGCTACTCCTTTATTAAATTAATTCAAAATGCCAAGTTGGTCCAGTTAATAGCATCACTGTCGAAAACATTTTAATGATTACTAACCACCTAGTATTTAAAAAGTAAGTGCCAAATTTTAATTAAAGTCTGATTAACATGCAACAAGTGTAATGAAGAAATAAGTAACACCATTCACCATACTGAAGTAAAACGAATAACCATCACATAAGGTAATTAAAGTCTGGAGGAAAACTCCTCACAACAATCCCATACTGAAATAAATAAACCGAATACTGAAACAATACATGCTAAAGTATGAAAACTGAAATATAAAAGATGTCTCTAATAGAAATGGGCAACATGCCCTACAACTGATAGATAGTGACTCTGGAATCCAAAAGATAGAAGAGTCTACAAGCAAATCCCTGTAGCTTCCACAAACAGCTACAGCTCGTCACCTGAATGAGAATCCTATGCTTGGTGTCCCTGTGGCTGGGCACCTAAAATGGTTTAATAAGAAAAGAAAATTTGAAAAGCAAACGGGTCAGAGCCCGAATGTGGAGTTATATTTTAAAAACCTGCAAGTGCTTTAAAAACATTTAAAACATTAAATGCAAAGTACATGTTAGGACGTGCACTCACATGATATTCTCACCTCTCGTCTAACTGTGCACTCCTAACGCAAGTACCCATCTAGAGTGATACAAACTACTAGCTAAGTGACAACATATCTAGCTAGACTATCATAGGTCCTACCCATATTACTCGGTTCTATTAACATTATAACACTCGTAATTAAGTAGGGGTTTAACGTGAACTCAGATGCTCAATATGCAATATATATATCACTATCAGTTAACTCGCTATATTTCTTGAAGCAATACCGTAATTAATATTCACAACATTTGCATGAAGGTTCCCATTAATTTAGTGTATATTATTCACATCATAAATATACAATATAAGCACCCCGAGAACTAAGCTGCGGTGCACACATACTCTGCTATCCATCCCGGTACATCACGTACATAAGGATCACGTATTCCGAATCTCTCAGGAATAGTTCAGATAACACAAATCACAAACAGTGGAGGCGAACATAATTCAACATATCCATGGTCACGCACATACCTACGCTCCATAGTCAGCTGACTCAATAACTCACAATCAAGTCATTCTCTTGAATTATGTCCTCTAGGCACCAATCTAAATCCGGGCACACAAGGATTAGAAGTTCCTAAGCGAACGTAAACCTCCCGTGATAGCAAGTATGGTAGGTATGTCATACACATAATTCATATACCAATACTAAGTAAACACACGTCTTAGTAATACCGTAGTTTAATCGTAGTACATATCGCATTCTCGTACTAACTATAATTATCACAATTTATACTATTCCGGTTTATAATCATACGCGCCATAATTTTCTCACGTCGTAGTAGACACTCACGTCTCAACCCAAACGGTTCATTCTAATTTAACTCACTTGTATATAATTTCCTTCTCATAAATACCCAAATGTTCCAAACCTATCACTACATCATCATTGGAATGTTAACTATATCCTCGAACAAGTTTACGGGACTCCAAAACTCAAAATAGTTCAAAATAGGCCAAACTGTCAGCTCGTTAGAAGTCTCGTTCGAACGAGATTCCTCTGTCAACTCGTTAGAAGTCTCGTTCGAACGAGACTGTTCGAACGAGATCCAGTTCGTTCGAACGAACTGTACCTTCTAACGATATCTCGTTCGAACGAGATATCGAACGAAACTACCCCTCGTTAGAAGAGACTGGTCAACTCGTTAGAAGCTCGTTCGAACGAGCTCGTTCCAACGACCTGGGGATTGCTTCTAACGACTGACCAGTTTCGGCCCAGATTTTTCCCCAATACGTTTTTCATCCATTTTAACACCTCAAACCTTTTCCAAACTTTGTCCCAACAATACTTTAAGATCTCTAATCAATCCTAAACATAACAAGGTTATAAACTAATGTTATTTACGGAGTTATTTCTTCCTAATCATCATCAAACCATCAAATCTCATCACTTTCCCCCAATATCTCAAGAACACAAACCCTAGAATTTTAAATCATGAATTTACCCAATTTAAATCCGTTTTCAATTTCATCCAATCATAAATATCATCAATATGAACATCTACCTATCATTCTACATGCAAATCCTCCTCAAGATTTCAAGTTCTAAGTTCAATTAACATGGGTTTTCATTATCTTTCAAGAACAATTGATATTCTTCAATTTCTAACATGGAAAAGACATTCTCTGAAATTAAATGGAATAAAGTCACTTGCCTTGGTTCGATTTCTGATTTTGGTGTAGGTTTGATGGAGTTTTTTCTGCAGAATTTCCTCTCTTCCAAGCTCCTTCTTCAATGGTGGCTTAAGGCGGCTAGGGTTTGTTTTGGGGAACTTGGAAACCTAATTGATAACCTCCGTAGCTTAAAGGGTTAAAGTGGGTTGGATAGTGGGTTTAGTGGGTCAATAATCAATCAGATTAAGACTCCTAATTTTCGTCACTTTTAATTCCTCAAAATGTAAAATTACCAAAATACCCTTTAAGTTACCGGTATGGCCTAAAAATACCCCGGAACCCAAACTACACCCCCGGCTAGTGTTTTCTGACTATCTCGACCCTTCCGGACGCGTTGGCGCACTCAAAACGACCATACAGTTTATAGATTTTAAATTCATTTTTTTTATAAGTAAAATATTACACCGTGACGCGGCGGTCACACGCGTCTCAACAAAATTTCTAAAATGCCGTATATCAATCTCACGACAAATTTTATAATACCAAATACATATATCAAAACATGTATGCATATAATCAAATACCAACTCGCATCTCGTTAGTATTTATAATCCGGATTAATTTCCAATTAATACGCATTTAATTAATTAGTCCCAAAAATAAACATAGTCAAAAGTACGGGGTATTACAAAGATGATCGGAGGTCACCGAAAAAAGCCAACAATGGCAAGAAAGCCCCAAAAAACTTGCTAAAATAACCCTAACCACAACTAGAAGCCTATAACAACCCCACGGGTGGATGATTTTATACCTAATCTTCTCAAAACCCCTGCGGAAAACCAAACCCTCATCGGTAAAACTAAAGCTGCTAGAACTCAGTTATCATAATGAAATAAAATAAGGAAGAAGTAAGAAAAGTTACCTGAGGATGATTGTGTAACAACCCGCGTAATTTTTGGGCTATTTTAATTAATTTTTGGAAAATGGAGGAAAATAAAGTTTTTGATAAAATTATTTTTATTGCTCAAATATATTGAATATTATTTTTAAAGGCGAGAATTTGAAACAGTTTCGAAAACGGAGTTAAAACAGATTTTAAAATTATTTTTAAATGTTTTTAACTCTTGGAATTCTTAGTCGGCGAACTGTCAAAATTCCTGAAGGATCGATTGATCGATCCTGGGAGTAGACCGATCGACCTCCCCAGATTTCGTGAACAACAAGTAATTTTCAAGAGTTGTTTTGTCTTCCAACTCTTCATTTCTTTGCCTTATTTAAAGGAGTCTTTTGGCTTCTAACTCTTCATTTCTTTGCATTATAAAAGGAAGTCGTGGGCAACCCTTTTAACATACTTTTGGCACAAATTTTGGCAGCAAATATATATTATATTCCTCTTCTTTTTATATACACATTGGCCCTTGAGATTTGTGAGTTCCAACCTTAGATTAGAGGTGTTCTTGGGGCTATTTTATTGGAGGTTCTTGGAGGAGCTTTTGTAGATCTTTTGTGTTGATCTTGAGGATGTGATCATTGGTTTCTCATCATGGTTTGAGGTATGGAGTTTAACACAATATGCTCCTTAAATCTCGCGAGTGTCATTCTCTTTGAATTCTTGTTTAATTGAACTCATATTTGAATTGTTAAATTCATTGAAATCTGGAAAATGATTGTTGAAATTATTTTGATTCATGTGGTATCATTATATTGTTGTTGAGCACGTTGTCATGAGATTTTAATATGGCACGGATGTTGGGCACCCGCCAAAATTCCTGTTTCCCGGGCTATGGCTTGATAAAGCATATACGGATGTAGTGAGGCCTGGTGACCCGGTTAAAGTGTTGTTGAGAAATTTATTGATAAATTCTATTGAGATTCACATTTGATTTGAATATTCATACTCGTGTTGTTACGTTTTATTCATCGCTAATCCATATTTGTTGAGCATATTTCCTGTCATATTGTGTACTTCCCCATATTTTCTTTTAGTGGCAGGTTAGCGCAGATTTTGGGGCGCTATGGAGATTGATTTTAGCGAGGATTGTTTGGGAAAGATTTGTATTATTTTGATGTATAGAGCTTTGGAGATTTGTATTTTATTCGAGTTAGATAGTTGTAATTTTAATTCGAGAGACTTGTTGTATTTGAAGAATTGAGATTGGTGGATTTATATTATTGTGGGTTTATTTAGATGCCCTATACCTTGTTACTTGTGGATTTAGATTTATTTTATCGCATTAGCGCTCCGTTCTCTCTCCCCGGGCGAGCGGGGTGTTACAGATTACAGTCGAAAATAACCTAAAGGATGGTTAGAAGTAGCTTGAGAATGGGGGAGTAAGACGACAGAAAAAAGGTTTTGGAAGCTTTAGAGAGAGTGAGAGAGAAATAGCGGGAGTTTTGGGTGTAAAAAGGAGAGAGCAAGTGCTTATGGGTTTTAAGTAACAAGAAATGAGTGTGCACGTTTCCTCACACACCTCATCATTTTAGGCGCGAGACCCAAAGCGCTCAGCCATCAAATCAGTTTAGGGACAAACGCTACCCGACTAGAACAATGACATGTGTCACTCCCTTACCCATCAAGTTTCATCCAACCAACACATTTGAGACGTCTCATCAAAGTCCTCATGGACTCGTACACCTCGACCTCTTACTCATACAGAAGACTAAAGGCTCGGGGGTAATTGATATGACCAAGTGCGACCTCATCTCAGGACGAGGGTCTCTAGCTCTAACATCTGAGCTTACATAAGGACCTCACTTAGGTCGTTTCCAAGACTCGTCCAGACCAGGGTCGGTCTCTCCACCCACAACCTTGGCCACCCAGTAGGCCAAAACCTCAGGGGAGCATTTCCTCAGTAAGGACAACCTCATCCTCTTTATCAGCCGATACCAGGGGGAGGACCTGTATAACGCGCCTCGGCCTAATGCCTTCGGCCGAGACCACACTTCTCAGTATAAAGTCATGCACTACATTAGCAACCTCATATTAGGCCAGGCCGAGACCTCTGCAGACAACATCTACAGTACGAACAGTAAAAGGTTCCAAAGTGGCGTGTCTCATGTGGGTAATTTTGTTATAACCAGATTATCCCCTCGTGTGAGGAATATTGCTTCATTATTAGTTACATGTGCTATGGACATCTGTCATAATCCTATTGGGAGCCTTCATCACCACACGCCTACTGCATGCTTAGGGCGTGCATTACACCCCCTAAGCACTATAAATACTTGTCTTCTACTTCATGTAAAGGGATCACATATTAAACACCCTATTGAAACTCTGTCAAATTAACTGTAAGAGAGAAAATATTGATTTCATGTATCTATGGATATTATAGTCCATATTTAGAGGATTTTACACACTCACACAGTGGACGTAAGCCTTTCAAAGGTTGAACAACTTATATCTAGTGTCTTCTTCCTCATTGCCTCATCTCTTCTTATTATTATATTACTTATTTTTTGTCATTATTATACCTGTTTGAGCTCATTATCAATGTGACATAGTGGTACCATTTTTAGTATCATCAATGTTCCCTATATTTCATGCTTAGTTTCTACTCCTTGTCTATTTTCGACAAAATAAATGGGGGAGAACAAATTATGGGGTAGGTTACATGAGTTTGATTTATAATGGAGATTTATCTTTATTCAATTTTTTTGATATATCAAACTTGATGCATCATGGGGTATTTTCTTTGTAGGTATTTTGGAAGATCATATTTGGATTACACGCAACGAAGACAAAGTGCTCAAGAGAAGACAAAGTGGAGATTTAAAGAATTTATTTTTGAAGATATCTTTATCTTGAACCTATCCATTTCAGGGTTTTTGAGGGTATTAGGATGCCATATTTGCCTTAGGGATTTATTTATAATTTGAATTTCAGTTTATATTTGTACCGGGATAGCCAATACGGGGGAGATTTGTAAGAGCATGATTTGTATCATTTGCTCATAGATTAGGCTAATATAGTTTTTGGCATATCCCGCTGTCATGTGATTTGAGCCGTCAAGAAGTTTGAAGATCCAACACCTCCAAATTTCAAGCATCTCCATACTATGAAGGTATAATACTATTAAGTTTAAATTCATTCCTTGAACTTATTTTGGGGTGTTTATTTTAATTAAAAATGGAAACATAATTTTTTATTTAAAAATTGGGGCATTTTTCTTCATTTAAAATTTTTCAAAATACGTGCATCTCGTTCAAATGAGATCGAAATCTTGTTATAACTAGATCTTCCTTTCGTTAAAAGTCTCGTTTGAAGTTTACTTCGATCGAACATCGATCAAGGGCGTACTGTTTTAGGTCATTTGAACTTCGTTCAAACAAGATGGTTAATTAGTTTGAACAAGATCTGTTTCGTTCAAACGATATTCCATTATTGTTCGAACAAGCTTTAAAATTCGTTCGAAAAAGACATCGCCTCGAAATTTATAAACGTCATATAAAGACAAGTTTTGTGTTTTTTTTTGTTAAGACTTTTGTTAGAGCTGTTTTTGCATACCTTTAGCAAAAGTTTTCAACCTTTTGAGTTTAGAAAACCTTTTTGATTCATAAATTACATCCCTATAATATATTTGAGCAAATCAATTCAAACCCTATAATTTGTATCTTGCATACAGCTTTATGGGGAGGTATCTTTACGGCTGAACTTATGAGTCTCGAGGGAACTCAGTGCTAGCGACAAAGGCTGATTGGTTGTAAGGACATTTTTGTCGATTATCAATTTGTTATGTCGTACGCCGTTACATCATTGAAGAAATTCAAAATTCATATCGTCATCAACGAATCCGAATATCAAGGAAGAGGAGGAATCAAAATTCTGCACAGCCGGACCAGTCTGCCCAGAATAAAAGAACCGATCCGACCCCGGACCGGTCCGCCCCTCATCCGGACCGATCCGCTTGCTGAAAATCCAGTAGACCCCGGACCGGTAGCGAACCGAATAAGGGCCTTGAGAAAAAGAATCGATCCGCCCCCTCGGACCAATCTGCCTCAGATCCGGACCGGTCCACTTGGGATAAACTCAACCAGATCGTGCAGAGATTTTTTAGGGCCAGGACTTCTTTTATAAACCCACTACGGGGAGTTGGTTTTAGAAGACTTCTTCACTCGATTTTCAGAGTTCATAAACTCAAAGTCTTCACCTTTGTGACTTTCCAAACTCATGTTTTGATTCACACAAATTTCCAAATCATTTGTGAATCATTTTGAAACCCTAGAACACAAACTCTTCTGCTGTTCATATCCTTGTGGAGAAGATCATCCTTCTTCTTCATTGCTGCCCTCCTGGAAAGGGAAACTTCCAGCCGCTGACAACAAATCCGACACCTGAGGGTAATTCTGTGTCGCCCTTGTATTTCATTGTAATCTGTGTAAATCGTACCTTACAAAATTATAGTGAAATAAATGGTTTTGCCCCTTTGGGGGATTTTTCCTTATTTGTGTGTGTTTGAATGATCTTGGATGCTTTATATCTTATTCAATCACACCTAGATGCATGTTTAGGATTTAATTGGGTTAAACTGTGTTTAATTATATAATTTCTTAATTTGAACGCACGCGCCACTCATTCAAATTGGTATCAGAGCAGGTTACGCTAATCTATCGCGTATTCCTAGTTTCCGCAAAATTTTTCTAAGATATCAATTTCCTAAAAAATTGATTTTTAAAAAAGTGCGTGTTCAATGGAGAAATTATATAATAAAATGCCAGTTTTTTACACTACTAACTATGCATATTGGAAAGCCGGTATGAGTTCGACTTTAAAGGCCATAGATGAAAGGGTTTGGATTTTAGTTGAAAGAGGGTGGACACCTTCCTACGTCACTGTTGAAAACGTGACCAATTTAAAACCCGTCACTTCTTGGACTGAAGATGAATTTAAATGGTCTTCTTTTAATTCTAAGGGTTTGAGTGTTATTTCCGGATCCATCACTCCTGATGAGTTCCGACGTATCATGACGTGCACCACGTCAAAAGAGGCATGGGATGTTTTGCAACTTACCCATGAAGGAACTAATGCTGTGAAAGAATCTAAATTGTAAAATTTAACAACTCAATTTGAGACCATGACCATGCTTGAAACTGAATGTTTTGATGATTTTTATGCTAGGCTATCCGATATTGTTAATACTAGCTTTAATCTTGGTGAACATATTCCTAATGCAAGAGTTGTGAAAAAGATTCTTCGATCTTTGCCTAAGCGTTTTAACCCTAAAGTCACTGTGCTAAATTCTATGGGTAATTTAAATACGCTAAAATTGGAGGAACTTGTAGGAGACTTACAAACTTATGAAATATATATGTTCCCTAAATCTGTCAAGTCTAAAGATAAGGGAATTACACTTAATGCCCAAGAGAGAAAAAGTGAAGGGACGACAAGAAAGAGAGTAGAGTCATCTAGAAAGAAAGAGAGTGAAACTTTTGATTCTGAGTGTGATTTTGACTTAGATGATTTGTCTCTATTTGCTAAAAACTTTAAGAAAATTCTCAAATTTAAGAAAAGTGGAAATTTTAAAGATAAGAAGAATTTTCAGAAAAATAAGTTTGAAAAGAAAAATGAGAAAGATGCTAAAAACCCTCCTAAGAAAGACAGTGAGAGATGCTATGAGTGCGACGGTAGGGGACATAGAGATTTTGAGTGTGCTACTCGTCTGAATAGAGAAAAGGGCAAGGCTGTCCTTAATGATACCCTTGGTGACGACAGTGAGGTCGAGTCGGTGGACTCGGGAGATGAGTCAACGCATGAGTGTAACTTCACCGCATTCATGGCTAGTCATGTGAGTACTCCTAGTGCACCTAACGACGATGAGGATGCTACTTCATAGGGACACCTCGACAGTGAGAGCGATGCAAGTGAGGGGGAGGATGACTCAAGTGAGAGCGAGAGTGATATTCAACGCGCCTACGTTGAGTTATATTCTGAGTCATTTAAAACTAAAAAGCGTAACAAAGCGTTAGTTCTTAAGATCACCGACTTAGAGGAAGATTTAAAAAAATCCAGAGAGAGAGAGTCCTCCACCTGCACCGCCCTAAGAGAGAGAGAATCTGCCTGTGTTAAGAAAGAGAGTTTGTTTAGAGAGAGATAGAGTAGTTTTGAGAAAGAGAGAGGGGACTTGACTAAACAACTGGCTAGTCTTATGAGTGAGCTTCATTCCTCCATGGAGACTCGAAAGAAACTTGAAGCCCTTGTTACCTAGCTTACTCATGATCTGGAGAGAGCACGGGAAGTCAAGGTACAAATCGAGGACAGATCTGGGAAGATGGGAAAGATGCTCCTCGGCCCCGCTTTAGGTTTTGGTGATCGGAAGGGAATTGGTTATGATGGTGCCTCCATGTCCCAAATTGCACCGGGACCAGTTCCTAAGTTCACTACTACTCCTTATGATCATCGCCAAACTCTACGAAGGAGAGTTCGACCAAGAAAAGCAAACCAAGGTCTGCCTAATAATGTGTTCTTTTGCACATATTGCAAAAGAAAAGGCCACCTTAGGGAGTTTTGCTATAGTTTGGGTCTAACACAACGTACTTATGCTCCACCACGTCATACAGATGAATTTGCCAGTCTGAGAGAGCGTGTTGAGTTTTTAGCCGCCACATCACAGAGTTTGATGGAGGAATTCCGACGGATGTCTTTGTCGTCAACAAATACTTCAAATACTTCTCACATTCCGGATAAAACCAACAACAACAAGGGCAAACAAAAGGTTACCACTTCTTGGGTACCTAAGAAAGATAAGAAATCTCTTGTTGTTCATGTTGCTCTCAAATCACATAATACCTCACAGTGGTATTTTGATAGTGGATGCTCCAGACACATGATAGGTGATGTCTCATTTTTTACCCACCTTGAGGATTATAAAGATGGTAGAGTCACCTTTGGAGATGGGATCAAGTCTAGCATTATGGGATGAGGTACTATGGAGTTACCAGGATTTCCTAAGCTAGAGAATGTTTTGTACGTCAAAGGTTTGAAAGCAAACCTTCTCAGCATTAGCCAGCTGTGCGACGATGATTTGCAGTAAAGTTTGATCGAGACGCGTGTAATGTCTATAATCAGGCCGATAAACTTTTAGTGCAAGAGGTGAGGACCGAGGATAATTGCTATGAGACTGTACCTACTTCCTCAATTGTCTGCAACAGCGCCACGATCACTCCTATGGATTTGTGGCACCAACGTCTAGGTTACGTGAACGTTAGAGATTTGACTCGTTTAGCCAAAAGGACCTAGTACGTGGCTTACCATCTCTTGGAAGGCCAACTTCGACGGTTTGTGGACCCTGTGAGTTGGGAAGACAAATTCGTAGTCCCCATAGGAAGTTGCATTCTATTACCACCTCTCGTGTTCTTGAGCTTATACACATGGATCTTATGGGTCCCACTCGTACCGAGAGTCTGGTTGGTAAGAGGTATATCCTCGTGATGGTAGACGATTTCTCCAGATACTCCATTGTAGGTTTTCTGAGAGAGAAATATGATGCTGTAGAGTTTTTAACGACCAAGTGCCGTGTCCTGCAAAATCAACACGGAGTCACTATTAACAGGATTCATAGTGACCACGACACATAATTTAAGGAAGCAAAAGTAGATCTCTACTATGATAGCCTCGGGATCAAACATGAGTTTTCTGCTGTGAAGACTCCTCAGCAAAATGGGATTGTTGAGAGAAAGAATAGAACGATCCAGGAGATGGCTAAATCTATGCTTCTAGGCCGCAAAGTTTCTAGGAGATTTTGAGCAGAGGCAGTGTCTACTGCATGCCACACGGTGAATAGGGTTTACTTGTGTCCACACACACTTAAGATACCTTATGAATTGTGGACTGGCAAGAAACCCAACCTGACATATTTCCGTGTTTTTGGGAGTAAATGCTACATCCTACGGGATAAAGATCAATTAGGAAAGTTTGACTCCCGGAGCGAAGAGGGAATATTGTTAGGATATTCATCGAATAGCAGAGCGTACCGGGTTTTTAACCTAAAGAGCTCTAAGGTTATGGAATCAATAAACGTCACTGTGCAAGATGACAAACCTTCGACGGCTATTGATCTTAACCTACAGTGTGAGGATGAGGACTTCTCTGGGATTGACTTACTTGTCCCTCACCCACACTCTGTGGACCCTACTCCCGTGTTAGGGGACACTCCTGCTTGGGTTCGTAAGAGTCATGACCCTTCTGTCATTGTTGGCGATCTCACTCTAGGGGTTAAGACTCGTGCTTAGCTAGAAAACGTCGTTAGCCACTTTTACTACACGTCCAAAGTTGAGCCCAAGAATCACAAAGAAGCACTCAAGGATGAACACTGGATATCTGCTATGTAGGATGAGTTGCTTCAGTTTAAAAAGAACAAAGTCCTGGAACTTGTCCCCCGACCTAGTGTGACTAATGTGATAGGTACCCGGTGGATTTTTAAGAATAGAATGGATAAAAATGGTACCATAATCCGAAACAAAGCTAGGTTGGTCGCTCAAGGCTACACACAGATAGACTGTGTAGATTTTGGGGAAACATTTGCTCCTGTTGCGAGGCTTGAGTCCGTCCGCTTACTACTCGCCATCGCATGTCATCTGCGCTTCAAGTTATATCAGATGGATGTCAAGAGTGCCTTTCTGAATGGCATTCTACATGAGGAGGTTTATGTGGAACAACCAAAAGGGTTTGAACACCCTAAGTACCCTAAGCACATTTTTTATCTGAGGAAAGCCTTGTATGGTTTGAAGTAAGCACCCCGTGCTTGGTACGAAAGGCTTACTTCCTATCTCTTAGCCCGTGGCTTCAAGAGAGGGGGAGTTTATATGACGTTATTCGTCAGGAGAGATGACGGTGCTACTTTGGTTGCCCAAGTCTATGTGGACGACATAGTCTTTGGATCCACATGCTCCAAGCATGCTCACCACTTTGAAGAGGAGATGAAAAGTGAGTTTGAGATGAGCATGGTTGGTGAGCTTACTTTCTTCCTTGGTCTCCAGGTTCGTCAGCTAGAGGATGGGATGTTCATCTCCCAATCCAATTATGCTAGAGACCTAGTGAAGAAATTCGGTTTAGACTCTGCTAAGTATGCACGTACACCTATGAGTACTTCTATCAAGCTTAGTAAGGACATTTCAGGTAAGGACGTAGAGCAAACCTTGTATCAGAGTATTATAGGTAGTCTTCTCTACTTGACTGCTAGTCGTCCCGACATCACCTTTAATGTTGGAGTCTGTGCGCGATATCAGGCGTCTCCGAAAGAGTCACACTTACTCGCTCTAAAATGTATCATCAAATACATGAGTGGGACTCTCTCATACGGTATTTGGTATTCCTTTGATACCGATGACTATTTGTCTTCCTATTCGGATGCCAATTGGGCAGGGGATGCAGATGGTTGTAGGAGCACTTCTGGTGGGTGTTTCTATTTTGGTTCTGCTCTTGTCTCTTGGTTGAGCAAGAAGCAAAACTCCATCTCTTTATCCACTGCGGAGGATGAGTACATCGTCGTCGGGAGTTGTTGCACGCAACTCTTGTGGATGAAGCAAATGTTGGAGGATTATGGGATTTCACAGGACACCATGATTATTTCCTGTGATAACACGAGCGCGATTCACATATCCCGCAATCCCGTCCAATATTCACGCACAAAGCACATCAGGTTACGCGAGCACTTTCTATGTCAGTTAGTTGAGGAGAAGGTCGTATCCCTAAGTTTCATTCCTACCGACCGTCAGTTAGCCAATATTTTCATGAAACCTTTAGATGCCCTTAGATTTGAGAGTCTTAGGAAGTCTCTGGGGATTTGCACAGTTGACTGAGGGGTTGGTCTATGTCTAGCATAGGATGCATTGTCTTTATCATATTATCTGATGCCTATTGCTAGCTTGTATCATTAGTTTGTTTTCTTTTTGCTTTTTACAATTTTTTTTTAAAAAAATTTAGAAAAGCTCAAAAAGATTTTATTTTTATAAAATTTGTGAAAAATCCAAAAAGATTTTTTTTCTTTTGCACCTTTTATAAATGAGCAGTTAAGATAGCCAAGTCACAAAATTCATTCCATTTATCCACGTGACTGTTTGATAGAGATTTGAGACGCTACATCATTTCATCTATGTGCTTTACATTGTTTGGAGTCTTTGAGATGTAATTAGTGATATTTTTCTATATGTTTGACTCCTATATCCTTTATTGCACACATGCACAACTTTACTTGATTATTGTACTTGTCTATCACATATTGGCTTGAGTGTTTCCATCTCAATTCTGTCTATACAACGTTCAATATGCGATAAAACTTGACAAGATCGGAATGCATGTAAAAATCATTTTTTTTTGTGAGACTGAGAGTTTGTTTAAGAACGGGAAGGGGTTGGGAAAGGTAAATATCTATTCTTTGCGCAAAAGCCACCGTTCAAAAGGACCTAAAAAATGGAGGAATTTTATTATCCGGGGTCCAAAGAGGTTAAAGAGCCCAGAAAAATTTATAGGCAATAAAAAGAAATATATGCCAAATATGGGCCAGTTAGGATTCCCCATCAATTCTCCAAAGTTTGAGAATTTAGATTGCCTCTATTGAAAATATAAATCTGAGGGAGTTTGGTTGGAAAATGTCTAAACGGGTTTGCACTTCCTTGAAATAACTGAAAAATCATGAAATTCGTTTCGGACGTTATTGGTGTGGAAATCACTTTGAGATTTGCTTTGTTGATTTGATTAAGTCAATGTCTTATATTGTCATTCTTTTACACCAAAGGAAGCATTTGAGTTCATTCTTTAGGAGTATCCGATATTCATCGTGCACATTTGTTATGATTGTATGCATTGATTTTCCTATCGAATTTGATCACATCCATTCATTTACACTATCATCGACTTGGTTGTTTTGTGTTTATTCATGGTGTGATTTAGTCCATGTGACACCCTTTCTTTGCTTTTTTGATTTATTTCTGTCATTTGTCTATTTGGGGACATCATAAAAAGGGGGAGAAAGAATTATCTTATTATGGGAGAGTTTTGAAATTTTAAACTCGATACGTCACTTGGTATTTGCTTTGTCTCATGTGTGTAGGTACTACATGGATTATCATTGGATTGCACACCCTGATGAGAAAAGCATTGATATTCCTGAAGATTCGAAGAGCAAACGATGAAGTCTTATTCATTTGTATCGTTCCAGTTTTGGGTTCATGGAAGGGTAGATTTGTATAGGCACTTTGTAATTTGATAACTCGGATGTTGGTTTTTATGTATGTACCGGCATAGACGTAGGGGGATATTTGTAACGACATTTTTGTCCATTATCAATTTGTTATGTCGTACGCTGTTACATCATTGAAGAAATTCAATATTCATATCGTCATCAACGGATCTGAATATCAAAGAAGAGGAGGAATCAGAATTCTGCACAGCCGGACCGGTTCGCCCAGAATAAAAGAAACGATCTGACCCTGGATCGGTCCGCCCCTCATCCGGACCGATCCGCTTGCTGAAAATCCAGTAGACCCCTGACCGGTAGCGAATCGAATAAGGATCTTGAGAAAAAGAACTAATCCGCCCCCTCGGACCGATCCGCCTCAGACCCGGACCGTTCTGCCTGGGATAAACTCAGCCAGATCGTGCAGAAATTTTTTAGGGCCAGGACTTATTTTATAAACCCACTACGGGGAGTTGGTTTTAGAAGACTTCTTCACACGATTTTTAGAGTTCATAAACTCAAAGTCTTCACCTTTGTGAGTTTCCAAACTCATGTTTTGATTCACACAAATTTTTAAATCATTTGTGAATCATTTTGAAACCCTAGAACACAAACTCTTTTGCTGTTCATATCCTTGTGGAGAAGACCGTCCTTCTTCTTCATTGCTGCCCTCCTGGAAAGGGAAACTTCCAGCCGCTGACTACATATCCGACACCTGAGGGTAATTCTGTGTCACCCTTGTATTTCATTGTAATCTGTTAAATCGTACCTTACAAAATTATAGTGAAATAAATGGTTTTGCCCCTTTGGGGGATTTTTCTTATTTGTGTGTGTTTGAATGATCTTGCATGCTTTATATCTTATTCAATCACACCTAGATGCATGTTTAAGATTTAATTGGGTTAAACTGTGTTTAATTATATAATTTCTTAATTTGAACGCACGCACCACTCATTCATTGGTGGATATCGAGCATTGATGATACCAAATTTAGTTTTAATAAGTAAACTTATATAATCTCAATACATAATAGATTTGGAGGTGAAATAATGGTGTTTAAACAAGTGTATAAGTGAAGAAGGAGTTGAAGAGAAGAGGAATAAGCACTAACATATAAGTAATCCAACCATTTTCCTACTCCACTGTGCAAATGAGTGTGGATTTCACTATAAAAATGGGCACTAATGGCTTAAGTGATACAATTCTCAATACTTTCTCTCTCTTCTATAATATCTACAAATCTTGGGCTAAGGTTTGTATATTTTGATCCTTTCTTTTGGTGAAGAAGATGGGTTTAAATAGTGTTTGGATTCATAATGCACCCTCATGCATTAAAACTGCATGTCCTTGATGGAGTCACGAATAGAATCTTAACACTTGTCCTTTAGAATGTATAAGTAATGATGATATAAATATTCCCCACGTGCACATGTGATTCAGTAATAATTGCCTGCCCACGTGGATTGTCCATGCTGAAGTCCTGCATCGTACATGGTAGGATGTCATCAGAAAGGGTCTCAGTACGATTGAGTATGAGATCCCATTGTCTGTTTGATCATTTGATGGAGAATGCTAGAGTATGGTCTCGATTGATTGGATGTTCGGTCGAGTCAAGTTTGAGTTGTTCTAGTTGGCTAATTGAGGTCTCGGTTGGTGAGAGTGTAGACGAGATGAGACTAGCTTGAGGATAAGCTAGTTGAGGGGTCTCGACCTGAGACTGTAGACGTGCTTGAGACTGCTGACGAGGGATTCCTACAGAAAGTGTGCTTTATAGGGTCGGCCTGGGCCGAGCGAGTCCCAAGCTGGGACGAGGTTACAGTTGGGTTTATCAATCACCTCTAGCCCTTAGCCTTCAATGCGAGTAAGAGGCTGAGGGTTAAAAGTGTCTTAGGGCAAAGGGTTTAAAAGAAATATCTGACTGACGACTAATCTGTCCTTTCAATGTTAAATATGAGCTAGTGATGATTACTGGAGTACACTTGGTAGTTGGTATGTGGCTCAGTATATTGGAGATTACACATGTCAAGGTTCTCATAGGTTAGCGTCTCACACGAGTGTAGGAGACGACAGAGTCGCTTAGGGTTTTGTGCCCTTATGATGGCTCTCTTGGGACCTGTGCACAATGATTTAGTGGTTTAAAAACCACATTTGATGACTTTATCTCTCCTCCTTACAAACTTATTCCCGCTTTGAGTCCTTGTGCAGGCCGCCATTAATGCTCCCGCTATTTTTCTTCGATTCTCGCTGTTTGATATTCCTTTTGAGCTATTTCTTCCTATCCAAGAACTTCATTCCATCCAGGTAACTCACATCCATCAACTTCTTTTTGATTTAAGTTTGTATTTGCTTGGTTTTCATTTTTCCCATTTTCCAGTAAACGACTGTATTTTTTGGTGGCGGGTTGGGTGGTTTTAAGGCTTAGCTTTTAGCTTTCTTAGAGGTTTTAGGCGGTAGGAGGTGTCTCTAGTTCAAGTTTGGAGATTTTCAGTCCACTTCCATTTCATTTTGAATATCCCGGTGATTCTCCGATTACCATCTCCAGCGATATTCAAAGTCACTGTTCTTATTTTAGCATCCTAAAAAATAATTAAGTTCCCCCCTTTGAACTTGTTGTCAGCCTAAGCAACCCAAAAATTATTTGGATGTTAAAAACTTTATAGAGTTAGCTAAGCAGTATCCAACTCTGGGGGAGAGGTATTTTAGGGAGATATGGAGGATGGAGGCTGAGGCCACTGTTAAGCGTAGGGCCGAGGCCGTCCTAGACTTCCAATCCATCCAATCCCGTTAGGTGTCGTATGCCATCCCATTATCAAACTCAATGACTTAATATCTAAGTCGTCTACTTATACGAATAACAATCCTTCTATCTCCTACACAGGCCAAAGTGTGTATTCCTATGAGGAGGCTATGAGACTTTTGATATCCTCTTCTAAAGGGTATGAGGAGGCTGAGGCCTCTTCCCAAGCCTCATCCTCTCAGCATGCTGAGTCTTAAAATCATTCAGACTCCTCGATTCAAGATATCTCGGATCCGAACGAGTTGAGGGTGGAGGTTGCAGTTCTACCTCCTCCAATGGCTATCCCGTTGTCGACCATTTTAGGTGATGAATTTGCTCATCGATTTCCAGGTGAAGTCCCGACTGATAACTCGAACGATGAATTTTGTTTAGTCGAAGATACAATTGATATATCTTATGCCGAATTATTTTCGAGCATAGTTAAAGAGGTTTATCTCTTAACTTGGAGGCATCTTTATGGTATAGGACCCTCTATTAATATGATGATACCTTCTGAGGATGAGAGAGCATTTTACGGTCGAGATGACGAGATCTCAATCTATGAGCAAATGTTTAGGGTCGACTGCAGGCTGCCCATTCAACCCACTCTACGAACCATATAGGCTGGTTTAGGTCTAGGCCCCTCTTAACTATCGCCCAATTCCTAGAAGATCATCCTCGGCTTCGTGTCTCTTTGGAAGTTAGTTCATCACACCGACCTTACAGTTAGCATTTTCAGTGGATGTTACAATGTGCCATCTTCTAAATATCAAACTGATTATTATAATCTCTTAGTCAGGAAGTAGACAACAAAAGTCTTGATCGTGAACCAAACATCTAATCACAATTGGAAGCCTCATCATTTTTTCATATCTGGAGCTTGGGAGTTTTCCCAGATACTACCTGTAGAACTTCAGAGACTAAGGTTCCTTATTGGTGGGATAAATCACCTATGTTGACTAAATTAGACACGGGTCTGAATGTTGATGCCAGCAAGAAGGCAGTGAAGATTAGGAAGCAGGGTAAAGAGGGTGGTCTTATAGAGTTTGAGCAATTGATGACCTTTACTTTTTGGAGCGGATAGGTTTGAGGGTGGCCCCCAACTGAGTTATGTAAGTATTTTTCTTGTAATTGTTGTGTCATACATTTGTTGTCTTTGTTACTAATCTCGCCTTTACTTTACAATCATTCACTGAACACGTTTAACTCAGTCTGGAGAATGGATACTCCCAATCTTGCCAGTCTAATGAAATAAGTGGGGAAAAAGTCTGCACCCCTTCCTCAGATAAAGAAATCCACCGTTAATAACCCCGGCTAGGCTTAGGGAACAAAGAAAAGGAAGGAGGTCCCTGAGGATGTCCATGACCCCCAACAACAAAAGCAACGTAAAGATAACATGTCCAAAATAGTGCCAATACAAGCAATACCAATCTCTTTTGAGGATGCTCTCTCGGTCCATCTAGCTAAATTTGAAAATCAGCTTGGACTCCCTTATAGGAAATAAGAAGAGGACCTTTGAGGTGTTGGCCTCCATAACACTGGAGGCCGATGATCAAAATCTATGAATGTCTCCTTTCTGAGTGACTTCTGTCTCCACAGGGCTGTTTAGGTCATCTCTTCGTAACAATTCTTATGTCTTTATTTTATCTCTATTTTAAATTTATAGCATCGTCTCGTACTAATATCTCATATTTTTTTTGCAGACTATCCTGTCTCTGAAAAAGGTCTAGTGGGTCCAAGAAAAGCTTCCTGAGATTTGACTGGCCCGAGAGGCTATAGAAAATGAGAAGGATTTGAAGAAAAAGATCTTGACCCAGGAGAATGACCATAAGAGTACAATAGATACCCTGAAGACCCAACACATAGATTCCATTAACAAACTGAATATCGATCACGATGCCGCAATCAAGATCTTGACCGACAAGTAGGAGGCTGATGAGAAGGAGAAGGTGAGGATTACTTGGATCTTGAGGAGGCCAAGAACAAAACAGTTGAAGATTTTAAGTCACCTGAGGAGTTCTTGGGGTACAGTCTCCTATACCTTGAGAGAGGTGCTAAAACTACTTGCCGATGGGCCATATTAAAATTCCCTGACATCTCACACTTGGTTTTATAATTCAAATCCTTTGATTTCTCTGACCCACTGGCCATGATAACTTTGACCAAGGTTGAGAGGTTGCCACAACCTGATTTGATTATATAGACAGTCAATGATGAGGGTGATGATGAGTCGACTGAGCATGAGGCTAAGACAACATAGAGTAGAGGTTGGGCTGAGAAGGATGTTACTGACGAGGTCGAAAATGACGGTGATGCTGAGGTTGAGAAGAATGATGTCATTGATGGGTCGGTGCAAGTGAAGACCAAAGGAAATCAAGCAACTTAAACCCTCTAATTTGTTAGGGCTATCGTCTGTGGCATGATGGCCTTCTCAGATGTAATTTATAAATAGTTCCCATATTTTTGAGTTTTGATAGATGGTTTAATTCTTGTTTGAAAAATCCATCTGTATCCTCATCTCAATTTATCTCATCTTCAAACTTTGCTAAGTTTTATTGAATGCAAATATTTATATCTCTCTTTTTTCCAACTCTTATAATTATGTTGTGCCTTCTTGCTTTGAGCATAATTACTATTAAGCAACCTTATAACCTTATGATTGTGGATATATTCTCTTCCTTAGGCGATAAGTAAATTAATAAATTTTAAGAATTTTCAAATTACACCATGTTATGATATCACGACGTTGTGATGTTTACATGATTTTCAAATTTGAACCACCAAATTAATGATTTTTAACTACAAGTCCCCTCTCGTCGTTTTGGAGAGTGTATGAATGAGTGTCATCTCGTCCTGCACTGTCCTCTCGTCGAAAGAGTTTGACTCTGATATCACCACACTGTGATGTTTAAATGAGCCATAATTAAATGATTTTCAAATTTGAACCAAATTATGTTTAACAACAAGTCCCTTGTCTTCATTTTTTAGAGTGTATGGACGAATGTACTCTCGTCCTATACTGTCGTCTCGTCGAGAGAGTTTGACTCTGGTATCACCACGATGTGATGTTTAAATGAACCATAATTAGATGATTTTCAAATTTGAACCACCAAATTAATGATGTTTAACTACAAGTCCCCTCTCGTCATTTTTGAGAGTGTATGGACGAGTGTCATCTTGTCCTACGCTGTTATCTCGCCGAAAGAGTTTGACTCCGATTCCATGATGTTGTGATATTGAATGGTAAAAGCTTATTTGTGTTTTTCACCACCTTAATGATGTTATCACACCGCACCACCTCTCGATGTTATTGAGAATTAATGGATGAGATAAGTCTTGCCTGGTTTCTCATGCCACTGAGAGTTAGTTAATGCTAATTCACTATATGATGATTTTTTTTAGCTTATGACAACTCGAATTATGCATTTGAACACTTCGTATAAGAAAATTATGAGAGAACACTTGAAATTTTTCCATACAATGGTAAAATAAAATTTATACAGAATTCTAGTGATAGTATTTCTTGAAATGGGTGAGATTTCACGGGTTTGAGAATATCTTTCCCTCTAAATTCTCAGGTCTATAGGTGCTTGGAACAACTTCTTTGGTGACTCTGTACGGGCCATGCCAATATGCATGGATCTTATTTCTCTTTTGCCAGGTTTTCTTCAAAACTGGTCCCCAACGGCTATCGGCCTAGCCTTGACCCTCTTATTATAAAACTTCATAGTCCTCTATTAATAAGCAGCTTGCCTGACCTCTACATCCTATCGTATATTTTTTATTAAGTCTAGGTCCAATCTTCATTTCTCTATTTTTTCCTTTGGGCTGTATGTTTGGATGCTATGACTTGGTAGACCGATCTTAGTGGGTATCACGGCCTCTGAGCCATAGGCAAGCATGAAACGAGTCTCCCCTATCGATGTTCTCTCTGTCATCTTGTAAGCCCACAGGGTGTCATATACTTCTTCTGTCCACCAAACCTTGGCATCTTCCAATTTCTTTTTAATCCCGTCTAAGATAGTCCTGTTGGTCACCTCAGTCTGACCATTTACCTGAGGTCAGCCTAGTGCTGAATAGAAAATGTTTTATACCGAACTTCTTATAATAGGCCTCCAGGGACGAGTTTTTAAACTGCTTACTATTGTCAAAGATCAAAGTGTTAGGCAAACCATCCTTGCAGATGATATCCCTCCAAATAAATTTGAAGGTCTTCATCTTAGTTATAGTGATTATGGCCTCAGCCTCTACCCATTTTGAGAAATAGTCAATCGTCATTATTAGATATCTGTAGAGTCATGTAGCCCTAGACAGGGGTCCTACCAAGTCAATCCTCCAAACTAAAAATGACCAAGGGGAAGTGATAGATGACAGGGATTAATGAGGTTGATGAGGGATGCAGACATATCTCTGACACTTGTCACATATTTTTACATAGTCGCTCGCATATTTGGCTAAGGTCAGCCACCGGTAACCCTGAGTAACTATTCTCTTCGCCAAATACCTTCCTTTAATGTGGCTTGAGCAGGAACCCTCGTGCACATCTGTCAATTTATACTCCACCTCAGTGGGATGAACACATCGTAGTAAAGGGAGGAGGAACCCTTTTTTATACAAACCATCTCCTATTCTCGAGAATTTTGCTACCTTGTATCTCAACTTCTTCCTCTCAACCTTTAATTTTGGTAATTCACCGTCTTTGATGTATCGAATGAGGGGATCCATCCATGACTCCCCTAGGTTTAAGTTTAAACAAAACTCAACTGCATTATCGTCTTTTTCAATGGTAGGCCTATACAAGATCTCCACTGGTCACTTCTCATTGTAGATGCTAACCTTGCAAGGGTATTGACTCGGTTGTTCTCTAGTCGAGGGATCCTTTTGACATTTACCTCTTAAAAATTCATCAACACTTTCTTCACCCACGCCAAGTACTTGGACATCCTTTCATCATTGGCCTAATATACTCCCAAGATTTGATTTACAACTAACTGGGAATTACTGTGAACTAACATCTGGCCGACGTTTAACATTTTGGAAAGGGAGAGTGCTGCCAAAAGCACTTCATACTCCGAATCATTGTTAGATGCTTTGAAGCTGAACCTTAGGGCGTACTCTCTGTCGGTTCCATCTGGAGATGATCAACTCGACTCCATTTTCTATTTCACATGAGGAGCCATCTATAAACAAGTTCCAAACTGTGCCTCCTATTGAGAAGGCCATTTCACCCAAGACTCTATTCTTAAACATAAATTTTTCTTCTTCAATGTCGACCATAACAGGCCTTGTTATATTCATCTCAGCCTCAGTTGGGCTTTTATTTTCTTTCTCTTGATCAGTTATTGTTACCACAAACTCTTCACTGTCGGTTTCGTCCCAAGTGAACTTAGTTACGAATTTGGCCAAAGCTTGCCTCTTAATTATTATTCTCGACTGGTATATGATATCAAATCTCCTAACTCAATGGATCAAGCCATCAGCCTACCCGATTTCTTGAGTTTATGGATGACTAGTCTTAAAGGGGAGTCAGTGAGGACGACATTTTTATGGGCTTGAAAATAAGGTTTCATCTTCTTCTAAGCGTGAATTAGGGCATACACCAACTTCTCCATCTTGGGGTACCTCTACTCGACCCATTTAAGAGCCTTACTATTAAAGTATACTGGCTTCTATATCCCATTATCATCTCGTACGATCGCTGCACTAATGGTCGACTCAGATATAACTAGGTATAAATACATCTTCTCTCATTGAACCGGCTGGGACAACAACATTGGTGAGCCCAAGTAAGCCTTGAGTTCTTAGATGGCTTTTTCATATTCTTCGTCCCATTTAAAGGTTTTCCTCAATATTTTAAAGAAGGGCTGACACTTATTTATGGCCCTTAATACAAACCTTTTTAGTGCAGTGACTCATCCTGACAGCCTCTACACATCCTTAATGGTCTTTGAGGTCTTCGTCTCAATCAAGGCTTTGATCTGTTTAGGATTCGCATTTATTCCTCACTGGTTGACAATAAATCCTAGTAATTTTCCTACCCCCACCATGAACACACACTTAGTAGGGTTGAGTTTCATCCAGTATATATCCATGGTGTTAAAGGTGCGCTCAAGGTCAACCACATGTGTCTCGGCCTTAAGGATTTTTGTCAACATGTCATCCACGTACACTTACATGGTTTTGCCAATCCTTTCCTCAAATATCTTGTTCACCCGTCTTTAATATGTTGCCTTGATATTTTTGAGACCGAAGGGCATGACTTTGTAGCAATAAGTTCTTTTATCTGTGATTAATGAGGTCTTATCAGCATCGATCAAGTCCATAAATATTTGGTTATAGCCTGAATAGGCATCCATAAATATCATCAACTCATTTCCCAGCCATGGAATTTACCATATGATTGATCCTTGGGAGAGGGAAGCTGTCTTTTTGACAAACTTTATTCAGGTTAGTAAAACCTACACATATCCTCCATTTACAATTTAACTTTGGTACGATAACTGCGTTAGATAGCCACTCTGGGTAAACCACTTCCTCGATGAACTCAACCTTCGTTAACTTTTTAACTTCATCTCTTATAACCTCATCTAACTGGATTTATTCCTTCATCCACATTCAGCTTGTGGCAGAGAACCTTTAGGTCTACTCCTGGCATGTCCTTATGACTCTAGGCGAAGATACCATGTCTTTTTCTAAGCAACTTGATCAGTTCATAATTTCTTTCTTTCTTTAAGGCTTTGCCAATTTGGACGATTTTTTTTGGCTCATCCTTATTGAGGACGATGATCCTACCTCCTCAGTGGCTTCACCTTTATTTAACTTTATATTGTCCCTTGGATCGAGAATATTAATGTTATATGTGGTGTTGGATTTTTTATGAGCTTCTCTCTCTTTGGCCGAGTTAAAGTAGCATTCTCGTGCCTCTACTTGATCACCCAAAACTTCCTCTACTCCATAGGTAATCAAGAATTTTATCATCTATTGTATGGTAGAGGGCACTGCCTCAAATTCCTTGAGAGGGCTACCCTTACCATAATGATATTGTAAGCCGAATAGGCATTCTCATCCACTACTAAGAAGTTTATCTTTTGGTGAGGCACCTCGGCCAAGTCCCCATATAAACATCCATCTTATATACCCCCATGGAATGGACTTTTTCACCATTGAACCCGATCAAAGGCTGGGGGTATGTGATAAGTCTTTTCTTGCTAAGGTCTAATCCCTTGAAGCATTCCCAAAACATCATGTCAATTTAACGTCCTCCGTCGATGAGTATTCTGGGGACATCATATCCATGTACCCTTATAGTAATCACTAGTGGGTCACCATGAGGGGCCATGATCCTATTGAAGTCTAATCTTGAGAAACCTATCATCAGGGTGTTCATATCCACCTTTTTCCTCTTACTCGACTTGGGGTCAACTTCGGTCGAGTTTACCACTTCACTCTTAAGGACTGCTTTAGACTCTGCAACATGGGCCTTCATGTCAGCCACATCCTTGCCACTACCTTCTAGGCCACCACATATCATCTTCACTTCTAAAGAGATCATATTCAATCGAACTTTGGGTGCAGGTACCTTTTGCAGAAGGTCGGGGTTGGCCTCATCATCATCATCATTAGATACATCTTCATTTTTGCTTGCCTGGGCATACCGTCTAGGCTTATCGTCACGTCTCTACCTTGTGTCATCTCTGTCACCCCTTGCACCACTCTTATCAATATATTTTTGAGCTTTCTCCGCTTCAACATTTTTCAATCTCATCCTTGAGTGCAAAGCACTTATCAGTAGTGTGGTCATAATCCTAGAGGAATTCATACCACCTGATCTTATCCTTCTTGTGAGGAGGGGCTCTTATCTTCTCTGTCCATCTCAAAGATAGACCATATTTGATCTCGTCCAGTATCATATCTAGACTGACCGTCAGTGGAGTGTAGTTAGCGAACTTGTCGTCCGCCGACCTCTTCTTACCTCCATTTCCTTTGGATTTTTGGGACTTACTCCCACTAGCTTCTTTAACATCCTATCCTTTGGCGGCCATGGCCTCCTCCTCATTCATGACTCTCCTGGCCATGGCCAGGAGTTTTCCGATCGTTTTTAAAGGATTTTCGTCCAGCTTCCATAAGATTTTCCCTTCTGCAGTCCACCCATGAGGACAGTCATTGCTATGCTTTCCTCGTAGTCTTATACTTCTAATTTTTCTTTATTAAAATGAGCTATATAGTCTCTCAGAGACTCATTTTTCCCCTGATTGATGTACAACATATTTGTTTTTAAGAAAGAAAGTATATAAAACTTTAAAATAAGTTCATAAAGTTTTCTGGGCCAAAATCGAATTTTTCAATCTTTCTGGTCGTTCGTTAGATATGTCGTTCGAACGAGTTTTTTCATTCGAACCAGATGTCGTTCGAACGAACCTGCCAACGAGTTCCCACTAAGGCATACTGGTCTGCCGTTAGAAATGTTGTTCGAACGAGATTCTCGTTCTAACGAGATTTCCAACGAGCTTCTAACGAGTCCATACTGGAGCGTCGTTAGAAGTCTCGTTCGAACGAGACTTCGTTCGAACGAAATGTCGTTCGAACGAGCTGTCAGGCGGGAACAGTTTTTTGGCAGTTTTTGGCAGTTTTGCACCCACTTCCCCACTTGTTTTTTAACCACCTTTTACAGACTTTAATAGGTGCGGGAATGACATTTTCCAACTTAACATTTCCATAACTTTTCCATCATAGTTTATCTCTTAGAGAGAGTTTGAGAGCAAAAATTGTTTAGGAAAATGTTCATGTTTTGAGTGAGATTTTTAAAGAAATATTTTCATCAATCTAGTGTTTACACCCAATTGAGTTTATTCCAAGTTCTATATACTTATCAATTGCGTGGAGTTTGGCACCGGTTTATCTCTACCGAATTCAAGAAGAGAAGTTTTGGTTTGCTTTTACATCCATCAAAGAAGAAGACTTTTTGTTGTGATTCTACCCACTTGGATAAAGGCTCGTTGCTCGGGTGACGGTGACCATATAAAGTCCTATCGGTGGATTCCGAGACCGCAGTGGTGTTCCAAGGTTATCCGCTAGGAAGAGGTGTCTACGAGAAGAAGCGTCGAGGCTTGAGAGGGATCGAGTCAGTCATTGTAAGTCAATCTGTCTTGTAATTGTAATTCCCTATCTAGTGGATTTGTGGCTAGGGCCGTCCGAGGTTATTTCCCGTCTTGGGTTTTTCCTCGTACATCGCGGCGTAGTGTGATATTGTTTATTTTATCTTGCTTCATAATTTAGAACGCATGCTTAGGATAAATTCAAGATAAAATTCGGTTTAATTTATCACACTCAATTTAATTGGGACTTATATTAAATGTTGGGTAATGTTTAATTAATTCAAGTCATTTGCTAAAATTTGGTTTCGCCTAATTTACTAATATTGATAAATATGACTTAGGAAAATTCTAGGACTTGGATTAATGAATTGGTTTAATTTTGTTTTATTAAACTAAAATTTGTTTTATTTAATTGTTGAACCATCACTTATATACGCTTCCGCATCGTCTATTGAGTTTTTTATACATAGGAAATTCCTTGCGTTTACAAATTGGTATCAGAGCCAAAAACGATAATTTATTTCGTTAAACGATCTTTTATATAATTTTTGGCTAAAATGGATTTTTCCCCATTTTCAAAATTTTCTATTTTCAATGGTTCAAACTACGCTTATTGGAAAGCGCGAATGAGATCGGCACTAAAATCTATCAACGAGAGAGTTTGGATGTCTGTTGTTAACGGTTGGTCCCCACCAACTTACTTAGTTGAAAATGAACGTGTTATCAAACCCGCCGATAGATGGACTGAAAATGAGTTTAAACATGCTAATTTCAATTCCCCTGGTTTAAATGCCTTGTTTAGCGCTGTCACACCGGATGAATTCCGCCGTATTATGACGTGTGAAACCGCTAAAGAAGCTTGGGATATTTTACAATTAACTCATGAAGGAACTAGTGTCGTTAAAGCTTCAAAACTCCAAAACCTCACCACTCAATTTGAAACTATCAAAATGAATGAAAAAGAAACTTTTGATGAATTTTATGCTAGACTTTCTGATATTGTTAATTCATCTTTTAACTTGGGAGAGAAAATACCTGATGACCGTGTTGTAAAGAAAATTTTAAGGTCCCTACCCGATAGATTTATTCCAAAGGTGACCGTTTTAAATTCTTTACCCACTTTAGCCTCTACGAAATTAGAAGAGCTTGTAGGTGATTTACAAACCTATGAACTAGATATGTTTCCCTCTAAAACTGAAAAGAAAATTGAAAAGGGCGTTTCTTTAAAAGCCCGAAAAGAGGTCAAACAAGTAGTAGAGAGCTAGAGTGATAGTGACTCGGAAGCCATGGCTTTATTTGCTCGTAAATTTAGAAAATTTCTTAAATTTAACAAAGATAAATTTAAAAATGATTTTAAGAAATTTGATACTTCTAAACATGATAAAAGCGAGAAGATTTCTAAAGCCGAGAAGATCCCTAAACCTAGCAATGACAATTTAGATAGGGACGAGTATGATAAGTGTTTTGGTTGTGAAGGTTATGGCCATAGGGCTTATGAGTGCCCCACTAAACTAAGGAAAGAGGGTAAGCGACCCATTTCATATAATGCGACCCTTAGTGATAGTGATAAGGAAGAAAATCCCGATTCCCCCACTAAGAAAAATTTTGTGGCTTTTTTGGCCAGTCATGAGAGTGATAGTGAGAACTCATCGATTGATGAAACGATAGCACATGCCACTTCCAAGGTCATTGTACATGATTCTCTTATTTTTGATGATAGTGAGAGTGAAGAAGAAAGAGAGAGTGAACATGAAGAAGAGGTGAAAGAGAGTGAACTTCAAAATGCTTTTCAAGAACTTTATAAAGAATCTATTAAATTGAAAAGAGCTAATTTGAAGTTAGAAGATAGTTTAAGAAAAAGTGTCAAGGTCATTGATGAAAATGTTTTAATAGAAGACCTTAGGACACATGTGAGGACTCTTCAAGAGAAGCTTGAATATGTAGAAGGAGAAAGAGATAGCCTTAGGGGTTTAATGGAATCCTTGAAAAAGGAGCTTCTTGCTTTTAAAGAGCGAAATGTTTTTCTAGAATCTAACATTGTAGAATTGGAAAATAAATTAAAAGATTCTAGTAATGTCAAATTTGATTTGGAATGTCGTTCAGAAAAACTTGATAAAATGTTAGGAACGGTCCAAATTAAAAATGACACTTGTGGTTTAGGTTTCAATACTTGTAATGAATTTACTCATAATGCCCAAACCAATGTTTTAGGAGAATCTACTAGGAATACATTTAAAGATCACTCCTTAAGTAAATCTTTTCGACATATTCTCACTTGTACACATTGTGGTCGAAAAGGTCATCTTAGGAAATTTTGTTTTGATCTTAAACGAATTCCTAGAAAATCCCAACGCAATGCATCAAATGTTTTTAATATTCCTATACCCCAAGATAATCATTCTTCATTAATTTGGGTTAGGAAATCCAACTTAACATTTCCATAACTTTTCCATCCTAGTTTATCTCTTAGAGAGAGTTTGAGAGCAAAAATTGTTTAGGAAAATGTTCATGTTTTGAGTGAGATTTTTAGAGAAATATTTTCATCACTCTAGTGTTTACACCCAATTGAGTTTATTCCAAGTTCTATATACTTATCAATTGCGTGGAGGTTGGCACCGATTTATCTCTACCGAATTCAAGAAGAGAAGTTTTGGTTTGCTTCTACATCCATCAAAGAAGAAGACTTTTTGTTGTGATTCTACCCACTTGGAGAAAGGCTCCTTGCTCGGGTGACGGTGACCATATAAAGTCCTATCGGTGGATTCCGAGATCGCGGTGGTGTTCCAAGGTTATCCGCTAGGAAGAGGTGTCTACGAGAAGAAGCGTCGAGGCTTGAGAGGGATCGAGTCAGTCGTTGTAAGTCTATCTGTCATGTAATTGTAATTCCGTATCTAGTGGATTTGTGGCTAGGGCCGTCCGAGGTTGTTTCCCGTCTTGGGTTTTTCCTCATACATCGCGGCGTAGTGTGATATTGTTTATTTTATCTTGCTTCATAATTTAGAACGCATGCTTAGGATAAATTCAAGATAAAATTCAGTTTAATTTATCACACTCAATTTAATTGGGACTTATATTAAATGTTGGGTAATGTTTAATTAATTCAAGTTATTTGCTAAAATTTGGTTTCGCCTAATTTACTAATATTGATAAATATGACTTAGGCAAATTCTAGGACTTGGATTAATGAATTGGTTTAATTTTGTTTTATTAAACTAAAATTTGTTTTATTTAATTGTTGAACCATCACTTATATACGCTTCCGCATCGTCTATTGAGTTTTTTATACATAGGAAATTCCTTGCGCTTACACTCTCCCAAAACACGTGAAGAGGATACCTACTAGGGTCTATAAATGAGGGAAAACCCTCATGGTTCACTTAAAGGCACAGTTTTAATGATAAACCCTAGATCATAGGTCGAGAAGAACAAAAATGGGAGTAAATACAGTCCTTCCCTAACCATTCATCTTTTCGGGGATAAAGCCCATCATGCTCTTCAGCATTATCTAGATGAAACGATATCACTAGGGTATGTAAAAATGGATCTAAGCTCATAAAATAGAGACCATAACAGATCTAAACATATGAAATACCCATTCAAGGGTGTAAATATAAAATAGAGCTCAGTAACCAAAATTTATTCGTGAGACGATGATCCAAAGGGTCCCCACGAATAAAATAAGGTGTTTAAGAACTCGAAACATAGAGAAACAAGATTGAAATATCTCGATTCCCACAGACGGCGCCAAATTGATGATACGAGAAATCGTCTACTAGTCATTCTCGTACCCCCAAGTCATGTGTAGAATAAGTAAAGAGCAAATAAAGCAAGTAAAGAGAGAGATAAGACAAGATATAGAGTGGTTCAGCCGCTAAAATAGGCCTACGTCCACTTTGGTGCACTATTCTGATTAGATGCGTTGCATTGTACAATATAATCGTGCCTAAAGAGGCATACAAGTATGAGTATAAAGGAGAATACATGGTAGTAGTGAGTATTCCGGTGTGCCAAAGAGGTGACTGCAATGTAGATGGGTAACCCCCAAGCTGTATGTTGAGGTTGTGTAGAGAGAATTTGGCTAGGTACCGCTAGGTATCGTAGAATCTTCCCAAGGGAGACCTCCTCATTTCGAGGTGTGTTCTTCTATTTATAGGAGGTACGTGAGCTGTGTCACGTGCCCTGAGCACGTGACGTATATCAAGTTTGGAGTTGCTGTAATGAGAGGGATGCGGCCTGTAAGGAAAACATATCGAGTACTGTATCCTGCAAGAGGATAGATCCAAAGGTGCCGTACCCTGTACGAGGTAGGACCGCGACCTGAATATAAGTCCAAGTGGCATATGTTATGCTGTGTACTGAATAGGGACACACCCTTTGCTAAGTAGGGCCGCAACCTATAAGTTTCTGTTCATGCCTGAGTAACCTTCGCGGTAGGGTGCTATATTTCTACTATCAATTGTAAACTGATAGTACAATGAGTATTCGGGAGATATATACTACGTACATATTATGTTTATATGTTGAGTGTATACATATACGGATGATATTTATTGATTGAGTGCATATCTAAATGGATGATATTTATAGGTTGTGTGTATACCTTTATGAAATATATATATGGGTGGTGTATATGCCAATATACGACATATGAAAAGGTTGTATGCATGCCTATTATGTGCTTCCTTATATGTGTGAACATACCTACGCTGCCTGCTATCCGGAGGTTTTTCGCAGTGGGCGATCCCACCTTGATAATTTTAGTGAGGTCTAGATTTTTGCTCCAGAACATAGAACCCAGGTACATGCTATCTAAGTGTATGATAGTTTCGACGGCCAATTAGGTATGTTAGGTATGTGTGTGACCCATAGGCTTGGAACTATGTTCACCTCCAATATGTGTTGGTTTGATTTATGGTTCAAGGGTGATATTAGAACCGCTAGTCCTTTAGTGGGTTCGAAAGGTACATGGACTTGATAATAGAGTATGCAGACTCGCACCGCAGTTCTTAGCCTGGGGATGCTAGAGTTATGTATATAGATTGTGTGATATATCTATACATACATGTGTATTTATCCTACTTGTGTATGAAAGTAGTGTAGTAGATAACATATATCTAAATGTGATGTAATTAAACAATATTTTACCTAGTGTGTGATGGTTGTAAAGTTAGATAGCGTATATCTAAAAGATGTTTAAGTAAAGTAACTTAATGAAATGGTTTGATGATAACATAAGTGGAATGTTAGTTATAATGAATAATAACCTACGAGACATGTTAATTATTAATATTACGATAGCGTACTATATGAGCGGTACGGGAGAAGTTAAAGAGACACATAACTTAGGATGTAATGAGTAGCGTACTGTATAGGCGGTATAGGAGAGATAAACATGTTAGCGGATAGATAATTTGAGGAGACCTAGTTGGGCTGGGTAGCATAGATAGGTAGGATGCGTTAGGCGTGCACATTAGTTGAGAGGTGAGGAACTCAAGAGAGTGTACATTAAACTAACATATGTAATTAATAACTAATTTTTAAATTGTGATAAATACTCGTAAAAAAATTTCAAAATGTTTTGGGCTCTGATCTGTCTTGAAAAATATTTTCAAAAGCTTTTAGGTGCCCAACCACAGGGACGCCAATCTTGGTGATTCATTTGAGGGATGCGTAGCTGCAACACTTATGGAGGCTTGCAAGATTTGGATTAAACACTTGAGTTACTTCATTCCTATAGTAGGATTCAGTTTCAGTTATTCATTTGGGCATGTTGCCCCTTTAGATATTACTTTTATATCAGTTCAAACTGTGTCTTCAGGTTTATTATTTTTGTTGGATTTTTATTAGACTTGTGGACTGATGGCTTATTCGGTATTATTTATTTAGTTATTTATCTTGTGATGGATTCATATTGTTATTACTGTGATGGTTTTGTTATCGTATTTAATTTTAAAATGTTGTTATTAATGAAAGATAAAATTTGACACATGCTTAATTTATCATAGGTGGTTAGTAAATTAAAATTTTTTCGACAGTGATGCTAAGGATGATCCAGATGAAATTACTATTTATTTTAATTAAGGACTGATCATCCGCGGGGTATCACAGGCGGTATCAAAGCATTAGGTTATAGTGTCCTTATAATCTGTGCGGCTTATTTCATTTCAGCGTAGCGTTCTTTGATATAAAGCTTTATTATAGGATTGTTACA
Source organism: Sambucus nigra (assembly GCA_949130495.1). Taxonomy (NCBI): domain Eukaryota; kingdom Viridiplantae; phylum Streptophyta; class Magnoliopsida; order Dipsacales; family Adoxaceae; genus Sambucus; species Sambucus nigra. The sequence goes on along the minus strand of OX422210.1, from coordinate 341,446,449 downwards.
TTCCTCCTCGTATGTGCCTTTACGTTCTGCTGCTAATAAGTATAGTTGATACGAATCATATACGAGTTTGATTGGGCTTCATACACTAAACAATATAGGATAACCAGTGAGGGTTGTTAGAAGGATCGTAAGAGGAGAGGCTCAGCAGAAGCCATATATTATTTTGGGAACGGTGATCGTGATATATGTCACCATAATTATTGCTCAGACAGATGACAATAGGATATTTACTCAGGAGCAATATTTTCCCCTAGCACTATTGTAGATAACGGTGGTGCAAATTCAGAGTCACCCAGCATAGTCGACAGGGGGAGTCGGAGGAACTTTTTTAAAGATCCATCTATAAGGATTCGAGGAAGAGAGGAAGTGTGATGGGCCAATGGAAGGACATAATCCAAAAACAATTACATAGGGTGGAGTGCAGCGACAACTAAGATTCATTTTCAGGCAAAATTATTTTTACTCAGAGGACCTGCGTTGTAATGATGGGAATCAGTCACCAGAACCATGGAGAGATACATTAATAACGAGAAAACTGGGTGCGGTTTGACAGTAAGATCTTGGATCTACTGTTCACACAGAGATGCAAATGGAGTTTCGAAACTTATCACAAGTGGGCCAGATAGAGACCAATAGAGAGAGAGAAGTTGACTTGTTTAGCGAATTTCATACCTGATGAAAGGGATACGGAGAATAAAAAGGTTCCTTTAGTCGATAATGGACTCGTAGGTAGAATACACAAGTGTGGATGGGAAATTTGGCTGGTATGACTAGTGCCGATGCCGTCAAGGTTGTATATTTATAAGTTTATATCAACGCTTCCATGAGTAGGGAACTAATAGGGTTGGAGAATCTAGCCGAAGAGCAATACTGGATTAAATGGTGACAGTGAAGCACCACAGGAGGTTATACCCAGTAAGGGACCCATTTAAATGATTGAGATCAATATAAGTTCTATCAAGTGACGGTGGATTCAGTCAGTGCCGTTAAGGCCAGTATCGACTTCCATTGGGCTAGCGTAACCAAAAGGACAACGTGGATAAAATTTGGAGCTAAGACTATGAGGTCCGAGGGAAGGACACCCTGACATGGACAGTAGGGCCAGAGACAGGGTTATAATATAAAATGGTGTCCTATGTGTGAGAATAGGGACACCTATATTAAACTTTTCCACAATGAGAAAGTGAGACCAGTCAGACTGAGAAGGAAGACGGGAACGGGGCCAGTGGGGCACAACAAGAGTTGTATGAGCGAGGCTTTCGACCAGGGAATAAGGCTAAGATATTTAAGTTCGAAGTTTACCAACCCGAGATTGACGAGATCAGGAAGGACCAACAGGGTCCTTAACAGCTGAAGCAACATCCCATTCCTTAGGGCCATCAGGGCCAAGGGAACAATGAGGGAGGCCAACAGGACCGTGGTCAGAGGCAGGGAGATTTTTTGGGCCAATGTTTCACTTGTGGGTGTATAGGCCATAAAAGAAAGAATTGCCCAAAGCGAGGGAGGGGAAAACATTAGATGGAGTCCTAGATGTACAACTGTTGCAACAGATAATAGGTGAGTTACGATGCGAGGATTATGTTCAGGAACCTGTCGACCAGGCGAGGAATATGGCAAACGAAGGTAAATTTTTATTTCGTCCTTGTGAATATGGGATTAGTTGGGTAATAGTGGTGCATCATAATATATATGTTTGTTAACACTAAAATTCGAGTGTGAGTCGGGTTTAGTGGGAGAATTGGCAATATTGACATGGTTACTATAAATGTATTTACCATTGGGTAGTAGGGCTCTTCGGTTTCATCTGTAGGGGAGTGGGTGTGGGCACTAAGAGGATTTTTATGTTATGATTTGCTACTTCTGAGAGTTAGGATAGTAGAGTTTATTATGATTATGTGTAGTGACTGGATACCAAGGGTTTGAGCGGTAGTCGATTGTGTGATAAGACTATCGTGCTTGTTAATCCAGAGTGAGATATTTTTTTTACGAGGTATCACCTGAAGGAGGGTTGAGTTGCATATATATATATATATATATATGGTATCATAGAATTCGATTAGTATGTTGTCTTGTTATATTTGATTGCGGTGTGTAGGGACATTTTACTGATGTGATTCGGGATGCATTGTATTTATTATCGAGCAGAGAGATATATCTCGTTACCTATATAGATCTAAGAACTTAGTGATTGTGAAAGAGACGTGTTGTATGTAGTCTTAGTGACATGTGATTGGACGAGTAGACTTTTATGTCAGCAGATGGGATTTTGGGGGTGCATGTTATGGAATGAAGGCCTAACGGACCTCGATGACCGATAATGTTAGGTAGTAGTGTGTCGGGTTTTTTTGTTTGGATTTTACTTTGCAAGATATCCCACGCATGAAACTTAGCGAACGTTGGAAGTTGGGAGAAGTTTGGTCATTAGGACATGGGTTTAGTACCTTAGTTATTGTACATATATGTGATTATAACTAAACGTTGATAGTTATATTATGATTTACGAAAAGGGGAGTCGGGGTAGCATTAATTCGGTTATGCGCGAGTATAGGGTGTATGGGCTCCCTAGTCAACTGGATTTTAGTATGGTCCGTAATCATAGGACGAGGAAGATTATGTGTTAAATATAAGAGTAGTTGAAAAAGGGAGTTGGAACCTAGAGATATTTAAGATTTCCCTAGTATGAAGAACGCTATAGCCATTAGTATATAGACCCATCACAGTGGGAAGTGTTGGGCAAGATGGTAAGGTGTTATGTAGTCACTAAGGCGGGTTGGTAAACAAAAGGATGAAATATTTTGATGTAAGGTGACTAAAGTGAATAGGTTAATAGATTGAACGGTAGTGTATAGATAGTGGGACAGAAGGATACCGTTAGTAGAGGTATTGCGGGAATCGCATAATGATTTTGAATTTGGGAATGAAGCAGATGTTGTGCGAAAAAGCTGTTAGTACTGGAATTATCCAATTTCGAGGACGAAATTCCTTTGTAAGGGTGGAAGAACGTAACACCCTGTATTTTTGAGAAATTAAGAATAAATTAATTTGGTGAATAATTTCACGTGTGCTGTGATTTCATAGAATTAAATATTTTTGGGAAATAATGATTACTGTTGATGGAATAATTTGTGCGACATATATTATACGTCATAGAGAGTGATATCGACAGGACTGTGTGGGGTCTCAACCGGGGGTCGCGTGTAGACCATATGACGTTGAGATAGGAAATTATTATACAGTGACTCGGATAATGATTTAGAGGTCATGGTTGATTTCAAAAGGGTCAAAATAGTCGGAATAGTATACCCTCGTGTAAAGTTTGGATCCCGGGGAAATTTTAGACCAACCTAACATCGTTTAAGGGTATATAGATCATTCGGGAGTTTGTGGTTGATGGAATTCCTAATTTTTAAGTGATATATCTGCTCCTTTGAGTGAGAGGCTAGGGTTAAAATAATCATAATAGAAGAGAGGAAGAAGAGGAGAAAATCAAGTCTTCCTATACATATACTCGCCCCAAACGTGACAGAATCAAAATCGAAGCGAGGGGAGATCAATCATATCAGCCTATCAATGGATTCAGACCTGCAATCATAAGGCAAGTGTTTATCTTGCATGTTTTTGAAGAAGTTATAATACTCACGTAGTGTAAGATTTTCAATTTCCTGATTTTCGTTATGTTCTTGGAATTTTAATTAATATAACTCATGATTCGACATAGGATTGCATGTACAATGAATCCCTATGTGAAGATAATATGAAATTAGAATATATGTGATGATTAATATGGAATCTTTATTGTTTCTTAATTGAAGAACATGAATCTTAAATGACTTAGGGTTTAATTGATGAACTTAAGATGTAAATCTGCCAGAACTTTTGACGTGACTTTAAATGTATGACATTTCATTTGTACTTAAAATTAGAGTGCAAGCCATATATGTTTGGAAATTTCTATGTCTTATCTTTCCAATGAGATTTGAATGATGTCATTTGGAGTTCTTTAAAAGGGGAAATCAAAATTTTACTACAGGGTGTTTAATATGTCAGCATAGTAATCTACCAAAATTTTTGACGTTACTTTAAACATGTGCCATTTTAATTGTATTTAGAACTAGAGTGCAAGTCATATATGTCTGGAACTATATATGTCTTATCTTTCCAATGAGTTTTGAATGAGTTCATTTGGAGTTCTGTAGATGGAGAAATCGCAATTTATTATAGGGTGTTTGATCTGCCAGAATAGTTACGACTCGATTAAGTTACCCAGTTTTGCACAGTTTTGCTATATTTCTTCAGGACACAAATTATAAGGAACTTGGGTGCTAATTTGTGATTAAATAAAGACTCAGAGAGGGTCAGTGAGTCTATGGTTAATACTTGGCTAAATTTTAATGTGAGTGATCTTGGAATTTAGACCGACGATAATGAATATATTGATATGCTTATTGGGAATTTGGAGTTTGGGTCAAGGGAAGGGCAAACCATGACCTATGACTTGGACCAATAGCGTATGAGTGAATTAACTATTTAAATAACTTAATGGACTAATTAGGACCCTTAGAGTAGAGATTTATACTCGAATAAATACGATAATGATAATAATTTTAAATTAATAGTACGATGAGTATTCGGGAGATATATACTACGTACGGATTATCTTTATAGGTTGAGTGTATACCTATACGGATGATAATTATTTGATTAAGTGTATATATAAATGGATGATATTTATAGGTCGTGTGTATACATATACAGAATATATATATGGATGGTGTGTATGCCTATATGTAATATATGGATATGTTGTGTGTATGCTTATTATATGCTTCCTTATGTGTGTGAACATACTTACGGTGCCTGCTATCCGGAGGTTTCCCATAGTGGGAAATCCCACCTTTACAATTACACTGAGGTCTAGATTTGTTCCCTAGAACATAGAACCTATGTACGTGTTATCTGAGTTTATGATAATTTCGATGGTAGGTACGTGCGTGACCCATAAGCTTTAAATTATGTTCGCCTCCAATATGTGTTGATTTGATTTATGGTTCAAGGGTGATATCCAAACGACTAGTCCTTGAGTGGGTACGAGAGAGACATGGACTTGATAGTAGAGTATGCAGACTTTCACTGTGGTTCTTAGCCCGGGGATGCTGGAGTTATGTATATAGATTGTGTGATATATCTATACATACATGTGTATTTATACTACTTGTGTGTGAAAGTAGTAGTTGTAGATAGCGTATATCTAAATGTGATGTAATTAAACAATATTCTACCTAGTGTATGATGGTAGTAAAGTTATATAATGTATATCTAAAATATGATTTAAGTAGAATAACTTAATGAAATGGTTTGATGATAACATAAGTGAAATGTTAGTTATAATGAATAATAGCCTACAAGCCATGTTAATTATTAATATTGCGATAACGTACTATATGGGCGGTACGAGAGAAGTTCAAGAGACATGTAACTAAGGATGTAATGAGTTGCGTATTATATGGGCAATACGGGAGAGCCAAACATGTTAGGGGATAGATAATTTGAGGAGACCTAGTTGGCCTGGGTAGCATAGTTAGGTAGGACGCGTTAGGCGTGCACATTAGTTGAGAGGTAAGGAACTCAAGAGAGTGTACATTGAACTAACATGTGTAATCAATGATTTTTAAATTGTGATAAATACCTGCTAAATATTTTCAAAATGTTTTGGGCTCTGACCCGTCTTACAAATTATTTTCAAAACCTTTTAGGTGTTCAGCCATAGAGACACCAAGCTTTATGATTGATTCAAGGGATGCGTAGCTGCAACACTTGTGGAGGCTTGTAGGATTTGGATTAGACGCATCAGTTACTTCATTTCTAGAGTTGGATTCAACTTCAGTTATTCATTTGGGCGTGTTTCCCCTTCAACTGTTACTTTTATATCAGTTCAGACTATGTATTCAGGTTTATTATTTCTGTTGGATTTTTATTAGACTTGTGGACCGATGGTTTATTCGGTATTATTTGTTTAGTTATTTCTCTTGTGATGGATTCATATTGTTATTATATTTGGGTGGTTTCATTATCGTATTTAATTTCCAAATGTATTTATTAATGAAAGATAAAATTTGATACACGCTTAATTTTTCATAGGTAGTTAGTAAATTAAAAAGTTTTCGACAGTGCTGCTAAGGATGATCCAGATGAGATTCCTATTTGTTTTAATGAAGGAATGATCACGCGTGGTTAAAATAAGCAGGGTGTCACAACCGTTAGAGACCCTAAACGATCTAAATGCTTGGCAGGAAGGTCATTCTAATTTTTTGAGAGGAAGCCCTGTTATGCTGTTCATGTGGCTTTATGAGAGATTCCGTTTAGCAGTGCCCCCTGAATATCTCTTGGTAGCTTTGTCGAATTTTTTCACCCTCCATTTTATCAGCTTTGGCCTGACTATCGAGAACTGGGTAAACTGGTTTGTGGAGTACGAAACTCATTATCTGTGTTGGTCAGTGCCATGGTGGGGGGAGTTATAGGCTATTCCGAAATTGGGGGAATACCGATATGTTTGGTTAGTTGACCTCCGGTAGACCTCCTTCTATTTTCCCTGGTGGCTCCTGCATCAAGTCAGATGGGAGCATAAAATTGTTCCCTCCTGTACCTTGGATTCTTTCCTATAGAGGACTTGACGAAAGGCATGCGTATCCAGTTGGGCTTTTGTGGGAGAGTTGTTGGCCATCAAACCATCCTTCTCAATTTGTTGGTAGGGTTTGGCATGTGTCTGGAGACTATATGAAATGGCTGTGGAAGATGGTAGTGGCTAAAATCTAGGCCGAGGAGATTGGGCAGAGATGGTTTGCCATGTTTGACACTATGGAGGGGGTATAGTGATTTTCTCTAGGCGGGTCCGGTCTTATCGTTCCATGGAGCGCCTTCGACATACTATTGAAGTAGGGAAAGTTTGGAGGCCTCAAGATTATGATGGGGCTGGATCTTCTGGTAACTGTGGGTGGGTCATTTTGTGAAGCTGGTGATATTTGTGAAGCATTTATGTATTTGGTTATTTATTCGGCTTGGTTAGTTTATTTAGGAGTAGTTTGGTTTGGTTCGTTTTTAGGATAGTTAGGTTGACGGGAGTGGTTGTTTAACTCCCTACGTTGATATATCCTGTAATCGTACCAAATTTTCTCATAATGGAATAAACAAAAACTTTAATTATATTGTTGTGCCTATTGATGAGTTTTACATTTTAATTATCTATACCAATTGCTAAGGCATACATAATCCTTTTGTTCATGTAAATGATAAAACGAATTGTCATTCTCGGAGGTGAGAAAAGTATAGTATTTTATGAAAAGAAGGGGACCGTGCACATGTAAAGCGTATGAGCTGCCTACGCACCTATGGGGGTTTGAAAACTTTATGAGTTTTATTTTTGAAAGCAAAAGATTTTTTTAGAGGATCAGGACCCACGTAGTTCTGAGTAGAGGGAAATTAAGATTTTTTTTAGAATAAAAGGGGGATGAGAGGAGTCGTAGCGCGCCGAGATTTTAGACTAGGGGTGAAATTTCTTGAGACGGTCTAGGTTGACTAGATGGGCCATATCTTCTCCGTCAATGTCAGTGATCATAGAGGCGCCACCGAACAGGATCTTCTTCATGATGTAAGGCTACTCCGGCTTGGATTGAATTTCCCTCTGGGGTCCAGATGGGTTCTATGATTTCTTTGAGGGCAAAATACCCTTCTCAGACACCATGGTCCCTGACTCTCCGGTTGAACAATCGCGTTATCCAGCAATGATACCCTTGTATATGATATAGAGCCTTTAAACTCCTTTTATCTAAGAGCGATAACTCGTCAAGTCGGCTTTGATGCCAGTCTTCTTTATCGACCTTACTTTCAAGCATGACATGTAGTGAAGGTATTTCTAGTTCAATGGGTAGGACATCTTCCATGCCGTATACCAGAGAGTAAGGGGTAGCCCCATTAGATGCTTGGACTGAAGTGCGATTGCCCCAAAGGGCGTAAGGGATCTGATTAGCACAATCTTGACAATTTTTGATTATCTTCCTGATGATTGCTTTGAGATCCATATTAGCGGCTTCAATTGCACCGTTAGTTTTCGATTGCTATGGAGAAGATTTATGTCTATGAATCCCATACTCATCAACTAATTCTATGACTTCTGCCTTGAAATATAACCCATCGTCTGATACTAGCTCATGCGGGACCCCGTATCGATAAATAATATTCTTTTGGATGAACTTGGGTACCTTTTGGGCATTCAGCACTGTGTATGACTTGGCTTCGACCCATTTTGTGAAGTAATCAATGGAAACCAGGATAACTTGTGTCCATTGGAAGCTTGTTATGTAACTTTCCCTATGATATCGATGCCCCATGTGGAGAACGACTAGGGAGAGGTCATGTTGTATAATCCCTATGGAGGCTAGCGTTGAAGATTAGAAAATGATTAGCATTTGAGGTATCTATGAACATAGGCGGTGCAATCTTGAACCATGGTAGTCTAATAGTAATCCCGTCAGATAATCTTTTTGGAGAGCACATGGCCATTCACATGGGGTTAGCATTCTCCATTGTGGATTTTCTACATCATCTCTTTAATGTGAGCCCCTGCGAGGTAGTGTTCCATCGAAGTTTCTCTTGAATTGTGCTTTATCACAGACAATGTATTGGGCTTCCAATTTGTGGAGTGTCGCTCGGTCTTTCTTGTTATCATCTTGGGGGTACCTACTGTGCTTGAGGAGGCGCTAATTATCGTAATACCAACACTCGGCCATATTAGGATCCTTTTCTATGATGAGATGAATATGGTACCAGTGGGTCGGCTTAACTTGTTTTTGGACTATGAGGGGGCCATTGTTATTCCCTCAGGCATATCGACCATGGAGGCGAGACTAAAAAGGGCATCGACCAAGCTGTTCCTTGCTCTGGGCAAGCAATGGAAGGTGGTATCTCGAAACTGTGAGGCCAGTTATTCTAGGTGGGTGTAGAAGGGTAAGAGTTTTTCATCTTTGACTTTCCATCTTCTAAGGACTTGACTTGGTCGATGTTGTGGACAGAATTCCCATAGACATCTAGGCATTTAATTCCTTTCTTAAGAGTTACTTTGAGGCCTATGGTGCGTGCTTTGTATTCGATCATGTTGTTGGTGCAGGGGAAATCTAACTTGATGGCAATGGGAGTGTGCGAGTCATCAAGGGTGATTAGTAGTATCCCAATGTCATATCCTTTTTTATTAGTAGCGCCATTAAAGAACATTTGCTACCGGAGTTCTTCCTGAGAGGTGCAAAGGATATCTTCATCCGAGAATTTGGAGACCCAAACATTGGCTTCTTCCACGGGGTAATCAACAAGGTATTTAGAGATGTATCTTCCTTTCATGGGTTTTTACGTTACATACACAATATCGAACTTGGCTAACAACATTAAGCATTAGGCCATTCGATTAGACAGGGCATTTTTGAAAATTTGTGAAGTTTTAGAAATACGCACTTGTGACCCCCCTAACTTAGACTTTTGCATTGTCCTCAAGCAAAAAGGACTAAAATCTAAACAAGGCAAAATAATAAGTGCGATAAATAAAACAAACAAATGGAGAAAATGCAGATTTTATAGAAAACAGGACTGTGGTACAATTACAGGGAAACAACATTCAAACATGTGAACAGGAAAAACAAATAAAAAACTGCCATAACCACATAAAGCTTCACTGGGGCGGGGGTTGGGTTTGGATTTTGAAGGAAAAGGTTTGGAGGGAAAAGGGGGTGTATTTGGGAGGGAAAGGTTAGGATTGGGAGTGGTGTGGACGAGTTTGGAGGGAATGAATGGGATTGGAGAGAAGGGGGGGTGAATCTTGGGAAAGGGGAAAATTTTCTGCAGACAGCGGACCGCCAGTCCTTTAATATGCAGGAAAATTCGACTACAGGACCGGTCCGACTCAAAATTAAAGGAACCGGTCCGGGGCGGACCGGTTCGGTCCTAAAATAAAGTAATCGATCCGGCTCTTGTATTTGAGCTGGATTTCCCCCCTAACTGAATTTCGATCTCTCTTCTCCGAAATTTTTCACTTTCACAACATACTCCCGATTAATTTTGGGTTAAAACCTCTCGATACCAATGGCCAACGCGACTTGACTTAATTTCCCAAAAATGTGAATGCTCTTTTTCCCAACTGTACCCTAATCCTATCGACGCTCACTACACACACGACTCTCACTACACACATGACTCTCACCCCATACGCGTTGGGGGTGTGACGACCTCGCTGTAACAACCCACTCTACCCCGTAAATGGGGTTCGACAACCAAACGGTGTCGACTTCTTCCACACACTCCTCTAGATATGGATTTAGGCGTTGTCCATTCACTTTGAATGTATTTCCCCCTTTTAAATCGTCTAATTCAACAGCTCCGTGAGGGAAAACATTCTTCACAACGAATGGGCCAGACCATCGTGACGGCAACTTGCCCGGAAATAGATGAAGCCGAGAGTTATAAAGAAGAAATTTTTGCCCGGGAAGAAACTCTTTGCGTCAAATGATGTTATCGTGAGTGAGTTTCATCCTTTCTTTGGAAATTTTAGCATTCTCATACGCATCATTGCGTAGTTCTTCTAACTCGTTCAATTGAAGCTTGCGGGCTTCACCAGCCTTATCCATGGCATAATTCAATTGCTTAATCGTCCAATACGCCTTGTGCTCTAATTCAACGGGAAGATGACAAGGTTTTCCATACACAAAGAGAAAAGGGGACATGCTGAGTTGATTTTTATATGCGGTACGATAGGCCCATAGAGAATCATTCAATCTAAGTGACCAATCTTTTCGGGTAGGATTGACGGTCTTTTCAAGAATGTACTTGATTTCCCGATTTGCTAGTTCAGCCTGCCCATTCGTTTGTGGGTGATAAGTCGTTCCAACCTTGTGAACAACACCATACTTTCTCATTAGATTCTCGAATGGCCTATTGCAGAAGTGCGCTAATTATCGCTGATTATCGCTTTCGGTGCACCGAAGTGGGAAAGTATGTGTTCCTGAAAGAATTTTATCACCACTTTGTTGTCATTTATCTTGGTATCTATAGCTTCCACCCATTTAGAAACGTATTCTACCGCGGCAAGGATGTATTGGAAACCAAAGGATGGGGGGAAGGAACCCATGAAGTCAATACCCCAACAGTCGAAGATCTCAATAATGAGTATGGGGGGTAAGAGGCATCATGTCTCGTTGGGTAATGGCTCCCATCCGTTGGCACCTATTACAAGATTTACACGCAGCGTTCACATCCCGAAATATTGTGGGACAATAGAGGCCGCATTGCAGAATTTTAGCGACCGTCTTTTTCGTCTAAAAGTGGCCTCCACAAGCTTTCGAATGACAAAACTGGATGACCTTGGAGATCTCGTCATCCGGTACACATCGTCAGATGATTTGGTCGGCGTAATATTTAAAAAGGAAGGGATCGTTATAGAAAAACATGCGCGACCAATTAATAAACCTCTTCTTATCTTGCGGTGTCCAGTCGGGAGGGACGACTCTCGTGATAAGGTAGTTCACTATATCCGCAAACCAGGGAAAAGAAGAGGTAGCAAAAAGTTGTTCATCCGGAAAGTATTCGTCTATGGGTATGGGATCACTAGGTACGTCGAACGAAAGTCGTGATAAGTGGTCGGCAACGACGTTTTCTACCCCTTTCTTATCTTTAATGGAGAGATTAAACTCTTGTAGGGGTAGGATCCACCTTATGAGGCGCGACTTTGCATCTTTCTTTACAAGTAGGTATTTCAATGTCACGTGGTCGGTGAAGCAAGTAATGGGAGAACCGATAAGGTATGACCGAAATTTATCAAGGGCAAAGACTACCGCTAGCAACTCCTTCTCCGTGGTAGAGTAGTTGAGTTGTCGTCCGGTAAGGGTCCGGCTAGAGTAGTAGATGGCATGAGTCTGCTTATCTTTTTTGGCCCAAAATATCCCCTATCGCATAATCGCTAGCATCACACATAAGTTCGAATGGTAAGGACCAATCCGAAACTTGCATGATGGGAGAGGACACAAGCATGGTTTTCAGTTTTTCAAAAGAGCTTTGGCATGCTTCTGTCCACTCAAATGGGGTGTCCTTCATGAGTAGGTTTCTTAAGGGTCTAGCGATGGTGCTAAAGTCCTTAATGAACCTTCGATAAAACCCCGCGTGGCCCAAGAAGGAGCGCACGTCCTTAAGAGATTTTGGTGGGGGAAGATCAGCTATGACATCTATTTTCGCCCTATCAACTTTTATTACCTTGGATGATACTATGTGGCTAAGAACTATTCCCTCGGTGACTATGAAATGGCATTTCTCCTAATTCAGCACTAAGTTCTTTTCCACACACCGGGCAAGTACTTGTTCCAGTTTTTCTAGACAATGATCGAAAAAGGTTCCAAAAACGCTGAAATCGTCCATGAACACTTCATGTCCTCCCTCCTCTCTTGACCATGTCACTAAAGAGGCTCAACATGCACCTTTGAAAGGTCGCGGGTGCATTACACAAGCAAAATGGCATACGTTTGTAGGCAAACGTAACAAAAGGGCAAGTAAAGGTCGTTTTATCTTGGTCAAGTACATCCGGAATAACCATCAAGTAAGCAATAGTAAGGGTGGCCCACTATTCTCTTAAGCATTTGATCAATAAATGGTAAGGGGAAATGATCTTTCCTAGTTCCCGCATTGAGTTTCCGATAATCAATGCACACCCGCCACCCAGTGGTGGTACGTTGGGGAACTAGCTCTCCCTCAGCATTCTTAATCACTGTCATGCCCGACTTATTCGGGACGACTTGAATAGGGCTCACCCACTTGCTATCCGAGATTGGGCAGATAATCCCGACATCCAATAACTTGATGATTTTGGTTCTCACTACTTCTTTTATGTTGGGATTTAGCCTTCTTTGCATTTCTCTTGAGGGCTTGACATCCTCTTCGAGATGGATCTTGTGAGTTTAAATCAAAGGACTTATCCCCTTCAAATTAGCAATGCACCAACCAAAAGCACTTTGGTGCTTTCTAAAAAATTTTAACAATTTTCCCTCCTGCTCTTCGTCTAGGCTAGAGGAGACAACAACAGGAAATGTCTCATCCTCTCCTAGGTATGCATATTTAATATGGGAGGGGAGTTTCTTCAATTTGAGGGTTGGAAATTTTTCGTTGGAGGGAACCATGCGTGTATCCCTCGGTGGTAACTCCTCGAATCTCAAAACCCAATTTACATCTCTCGCGTCCTCGTCCGATGCTCTCTCATCGAGTAACTCTCTTAACTCCTCAACCTCCCTCTCGAATTCGGTGTACGTCTCCTCACTCTCGTGTCTCAACACTAAACATGACTCTAAGGCATCTCCGCAATAATTCTCCTCAAAGTACTCCTCTACGATCTCATCTATGAAGTTCACAGCGTGAAGACCATCTTTTTCCCCTGTATGTTGGGCTATGTGGAAGATGTTGGTTTCTAAGGTCATGTTCCCAAAAGTGAGTTGCATTCGCCCATTCCGAGTATTGATGATTGCGTTAGTCGTAGCTAAGAACGGGAGCCCAAGGATAATGGGAACATGGTTGCTCGAGGTGAAGGAGGGCTTCGTGTCCTAAATGACAAAGTCTACCGGGAAGTAGAAAGTGTCAACTTGGACAATCACGTCCTCAACTATGCCTCTTGGGATCTTCACGGTTCGATCTGCTAATTGGAGAGTGACCTTTGTGGGCTTGAGGTCGCCCAAATCAAGTTGCCTATAGATGGAGTAAGGGAGGATATTGACACTTGCTCCCAAGTCAAGTAAGGCTTTTTTTATTTTATTTTCTCCAATGATGCAGGAAATAGTGGGTGCATCGGGATCTTTGAATTTAGGCGGGAGATCATTAAGTAGAATGGATCTCACGTTCTGGTCTAGAAATACATTTTTCTTTACCTTGATCTTTCTTTTTACCGTCAACAAGTCTTTGATGACTTTTGCATAAGCTGGAATTTGCTTAATGGCATCGATGAGAGGTAAATTCAGCTTTACTTGCTTTAGCACTTCTAGCACGTCATCACGTGGGTTTCCTTTATGGGAAGGAATCAACCTTTGAGGAAACGGTGCCGCAGAGGGTGGTTTCACTACTACCTCGGGGTCACTAGTGTCTTGTTTATCACTCTCGTTCAAGGGGACATCTTTGGCCTCTTTCGTGCCGGGTGAAATCTCCTTGTATTTCGTTGTGTCATGTGGGGGAGGTGATAAATCAACGACTCTCCCACTACGAAGAGTGGTCACAGCTTGACATTGCTCCTGATGTTCAGTAGAGGTGGAGCTAACAATAGTTTGACCTTGGAGAGGTCTTTGGCCCTGGGCAGGAAACTTGCCCTTCTCTTGAACACTCAACGAGGATTGTATCTTTGACAAACTTGTATTTATGTCGCTAATCAGGCGATCATATCTGGCATTGGTTGCAGTATGGCTAGTGATAAATTGATTCATAGTATCCTCGAGAGTTCTCTGCGGTGGCGGGATATATGCTCCTGGAGGTGGTGGTGCTTGCACATGTCCTTGCATGTGTGGAGCTTGTTGAAAGTGTTGTGGTGGAGGATGGGCAACATGGCAAGTAGGGTTCATCGCAACATGTTGTTGCCCATAGCTAAAACCAGGATGGTTTTTCCATGAAGGGTTGTAATAATTCTCATGCGGTGCACCGAAATTACCCTTAAATCCTCTTATACCACTAACTTAATCTTGAAGCATTACTTTGTAAGCGGGTATAGTCGGGCATTCCTCAGTTGAATGACGCGCCTCACAAATCGCACACATTTTCTCAATGGGGTTTGGTATGGATCTAGTTGGTCCTCTTCCATATACCTCATTTAGGTCTCGAAATCCTTTCTCCAGCGTATCTAATCGACTGTCCGTCATAAAATTCTTATCTACGTGAAATAGACCGAACGTCGCTGGAGTGGTGGTCACTTGACGATTTTGATTTTGAGCATTAGGATCAGACGTATCCCAGAATTGGGTAGTCTCGGTGACATACCTCAGGTGAAGCTCAGCATCGTAGGTATCTAAGTCGACAAACGGATCACTACCCATGGTTTCAACGAGTTGCTTAGAGTTAAGATTCAGCCCATTATAGAGAAATGAAATGATTTGCGCTGTATCAAATCCATGATGGGGGAACGAAGCAACTAACTCATTGAAACGCTAGTAACATCGATGAAATGGCTCATTTTTTGATTATCTGAACGCTTGAATTTGAGCCTTTATGGAGATTGTTCGATGTGGTGGGAAGAATTTTTTGAGAAACCTAGATTGCATTTCGTTCCAAGATGGAATCGATCTTGGAGGTAAAGACCATAGTCAGGTCTTAGCTTTATCTTTTAGTGAAAAGGGGAAGAGCTTGAGGTGGATCACCTCTTGTGTGGAAGTTTGATCATTAAGAGTATCGCATACATCCTCAAATTCCCTAATGTGAAGATATGGTTTTTCAGAATCCATACCATGATAATTGGGTAGCATCTGGATCATCCCGTTTTTAAAACGAAATTTTTCGGCATTATACGAGAGTATAATGCATCCCGGAGTGACGGGAAATAAGATTTCTCTCAGCGGGAGGTATGGGGCCTCTTCCTCACCTGCGGCTGCACTACCGTGTTGCGACATTTCTCTCTCTCTTGATGACTCGGTATCCTCAATTGGTGTTCTCGAAGTGTGCTCAGAGGTGTGTCCTAAGAAGTAAAATGGAGTGTTATTTGAGATTGAGTAGGACGGTGTGGGAGGTGGAATCCAAAACTGTGGGGCGTTTGGAATGTGGGGGCTGTCGGGGTTGTACTCAACGATTGGATTTTTGTGAATGCTGGTTGGAGTATTATGGGGTGTGGGAGTGCGTTCAAAATTTTGCATTAATAGTTTATGAGAGATGATGATGAATCTTTTTGGATTTTTGAATTTTTTTATATTTTTTTGGATTTTTGGAAATTTTTGGTTAAAGCTTTAGATTGACTCGATCTAATCCTATGTCTACCTAATTCCCCGGCAATGGCGCCAAAAACTTGACGCGACACAAAAAGTGTCTCTAATGTGCGTTCACTCTAAGCTCAAGTGCAAGCCTGTCGTGTTAGTAATAAATCTGGTAAGTCGGGATCGTATCCACAAGGAAATAGGACAACAGAGTTGTGACAATGCTGGACAGATGGATGAATCCTAACTCTGACTCTAAAGGAAAAGGAAAAAATGATTTGATTTGGGAATTGATTACAACTAAATGCAATTATGAAATTATGAAAAGGTGCAACTACACTAAATTACCTAAAATACTGATGAAGAAAGATTTGAAACTTTAAACTATCTGATAAGAAAAACAGGATGGGAGTACAATCCCCCAACCCTAGTGTATTGCAGGTTTAATACTAATCGTAAATTTAACTGATTAATTAGACCCAGAATTTAGTACTCCCAAGCATTACGTATATGAGGTTCAATCCCGCATCATACTTAATCTGAGGACGAGTAAATCGGTATCGCGATAGTGACACTCGAATTGCATTCTAAAGCATCCCGGTTACTCAGAAGCAAACGAGATCTAAAGATGTACAATTGTCGTGTTCCTACGCGATACGGTCGTAATCAATCACTAATTTCAGAGGATTAATGTTATACACATGTAACTATCACATCAGGCTGGGTTCATGTATCCCGGCCTTAGAAAATCTAGCCTAGCATGCTGATAGTAATGAAAACAATTTTTGAATTGCGAAAAACCATGATTAAACTAAGAAAAATTTATGAAATGATGTAGAAAGGAATTTAAATGAAGAAAAGTAACTCCTAATCTTACCAAAGCAGTAACAACAACAATTAAGAACACAGAATTCTGAATAACCTTCAATCTTGGAATTGAAATTGCAAATTATCTCTAAACTAAGGTTTGCTGGAAAGAAGGGAAATTCTATTAATTCTCCGTACAAATAATGATAATAAAACGGGTTTTTATACCCTATAAGAATTCAGGATTTTTAGTTACACTAGGACTCTTCATAGGAGAAGGATAAGATTACGAAATCTCGACAGCCGGACCGGTCCGGGGCTTAGGCGGATCGGTCTGCCTTCCATGCGGATTGATTCTTTTATTTATTTGGCTAATCGGTCCGGGGCGGACCGGTTCTTTTTATTTTCTTCCCTCTTCGGTTTGCTTTCGATCCGGGGTCTTCTGGATTATGCACTGCATACTGGTCCGGGGCTTAGGTGGATCGGTCTGCCTATTTGACTTTTTCCTTCAACTTTGACTGCTCATAACTTTTGTTTCGGGACTCCGTTTGAGGTGTCGTTTCTTCCTATGTGCTCATGAATGTGATATCTTCAACTTCTCTTTCGGTGCCTCATCCGAATTTCGGGTAGAATTGATACTTTTTCCCTTTGACCTTGCCTTCTTTTCTTTCTTGATTCTTCCGGTTTCCTTCTTTCGTTTTTGACATTAAATACCTGCAAAATTAGTATGAAATACCAGAAACTCGGTGTACTCATTAGGATAAGTTAGTAACAAGATTATGAGATAAAGTAAAATCGATTACGTTGTTCGAGGTGCTAAAAATAACTAAATTAAGGGATAAATTAGGAAGAATTTAGGCCTAATCACTCATCGACAAGGAATGTTAGGAAAAAAATATTTAGATGACACGATTAGATTAAATATATAAACTATGACAATGTAAAAGGCGAAGAATACAAACAATATAAATTTCGATTTAATATTCCTAAACATTCATAGAATGCCTAAATCAGATGATTTTGTGGTTAAAACCTTGAACAAGATCCAATACATATTATCACACAATGAATATAAACAGTAGAAATCAAAACTTAAGGTGTAATATATGAGAAGACATCGAACCCAATTTAGATAACTAATAAGAGAAGATATCGCTTGCATAACCGGACATTACTGAAGTCCACATCAAAGTAAAATACCAAGATATAATGGGCAAACTGAACTATTGTGAGATATTAAATCTTTAACTACACTACTGTGAGCAAGTTGAACTACTTCAACTACTGGAGTAAAAAGTTCGGGGTGGGGGTGGGGGGAGGTTCATTGTGCGGGCTACAAGCTTGGAGTAGACATAGTCCATTCCATCATCATAGGACTATCTACCATAATAGTGGCATTACCTAAAAATTAGCCTCACTTAGTGAAAGCATCAGCCCACTGTGTCCTTTTTCCTTACCACATTATCCAATTTTGTTATCTCATGGTTTATTTAACAGGAGAAACAATCACGCCCATAACTCAGCTCTTTGGGGCACAAATAACACAAATAATTCCCAAAGGAAAACAAACAATTGGGCACATCGGAAACATACGTTGATCAGTTATTAGAAAAAGCTTACTCAATGTATTAGCATCTAGATGAAGAAACTAAAAGGTAGTGCATTGTCGAGAACAATAAATTGTTAAATTATTAGTTGTAATTAACTATGAGGCCTTTACTAGTATATTGTTTAGATCATCTCATACAAACTGAACTAGTATGAGAAAATTGAACTAGTGTGAGCAAACTGAACTACTTTAACTACACTATAGTAGCATACTGAACTACTTCAAGTACACTACTGCACATTACAATTCATCTATATAATAACACACAAAGTGAATCAGATTTAACACACTAAAAGACATTACATAAAAGATCATATTAATCAACAAAAGGGCTATCGTATAAATAAATAAAAAAAGAGAGACTTGTGCAAGTTCTTAGACAAATCAACATACACTTCAACTGTATTACCCCAACAAATAAAGTACCAAATCTCAAACCCACCTAACATAACACCTATTTTTAATTGTATTCATGTCTAACATAACACCAAAACGAAAATAAATACTCCTGAAAATAAATCAACTAAATATATATTGGGGAAAACACTAACAAGGATAATCAAATCAACATTTCAAGATTTTCAAACCAAAGAAACTACCTTTCCTCCAGATCTAGTTGCCTTCCTACAAAGATTCAAGAATAATAGGTTAGACTCATGTTGTTGTTTAGTTTGGGCGGTTGAATCTTGTTTATGTCTTCGTCTTGGGTTGATTTGTTCATGTTTACATAGATCGGGTTCTTTTATATCCTTTTTACCTGGTTTGTAGATGTTTTACCTAGTTTATGGATGCTTCTGGTTTCACACTAGGGCACGGTGTGTTTGGAGTTGTTGGTAGCGAAGGTGGAGGTGGAATATTGCTGGTAGAGAGAGAGAGAGAGAGAGAGAGAGAGAGAGAGAGAGAGAGAGAGATGAGATAGGCAGCGAGAGATACGAAGAGCCAATGTCGCGCAAGAGAGAGAGAGTGTGTGAGAGGGCAATTTGGAAAGGGTTGAAAATGTGAGGGAAAATACCAAAAAGGTCAAGGAAAAACCGTCCCTTTTGGTATACCAACAGGGACAGAATGTAAAACCTTCCCTTTTCGTATATTAAAGGGGACGGTTATAAATTTCTGTCCCTTATACTTGTTTGGGAAAAAGTTAAAAATTCAAGTTATACCAAAAGGGACTAATTTTAATAACCATTTTTTTTGCTATACCAAATGAGACGGTTTTTAAAAGCCACTCCACTTGTTATACCAAATGGGACGGTGTTAAAAATCAATCCCTTGTACTTGTTTGAGAAAAGGCTAAAAATTCAAGTTATACCAAAAGGGACAGAATTTAGAATCCGTCCCTTTTTCAATACCAAATGGGACGATTTTTAAAATTCATCCCATTTGATATACCAAATGGGCCAATTTTTAAAATTCGTCCCATTTGATATTTATAATGGGACGGTGCTTAAAACTTATCCCTTATATTTGCTTGGGATATAGCAAATCGGACGAATTTTAAAAACCATCCCTTTTGTGATTTATCAAAAGGGGCGGTAATTAATATCGTCCCAAATGGTACTTTTAAGGGATGAAATGGCACGGCCATCCCAAATACTCCCGTCTTTAATACCCATTTTTCTTGTAGTGGTTGAATGGATCCGTATTAGAACGCGTTCTTCTTTGCGAGATGATGAATGTGGCATACACTCACAACCATTCAAGATCAAAAGGGGAAATTAGCTTTAAAGTAACCCACATAAAGTGCTAAAATTTGTTTGAATGTTGATAAAATTGCTTTTTTTCTAAACTTGATCCCCTTAGATTATACCAAATCTTTGAGGTGAAATAACTTACATGAGGCATTGTATGGGCTTTGGCTCAAAAGTCAATCACACGCGCGTCCTCGTTTGGACCATGCCCAAGTCCAATGGTAGTTTTGAATAATTAAAAGCTCAAAATTTTAATTAAATTTTCAGCCCGGAACTGTGGGTTAATTTCTATTATTTAATTAGGACATTTTTATATGTTTGTAATGCCTAAGCGTCACCAATATTATCGTGAAGTAAAATCATCGCTAATAGCAGCGCAAACCCAAAACATAGTTAATTAGTGGCAAAAATTAAAGTGACTAATCGCTACCGAAAAAGAACCTTTCAGATTTTGAGACACCTCCCAAAGAAAAAAAATTCAATTATTTAAATAGGAACCGGGTCTGCATTCACTACGCCATATATCAAGAATGATCACGATTTTAGTCCGCGACCATGGCTTCGGGTCATAATTTTGATCCGTGACCATTTTAAAGGTAACCATTTGGGGGGTCATGATTCAAAGCCATAACCATAATATGGGATCACTATTTTTTGGGTGATATTAAGGTTAGGTCTTGGTTATGGCTCATAACCGTGACCGTACTAGTGAGCATTTTCGGTGTTATTTTTACCATCACGGTCCCAACCGTGACCATCAATAATGGCATTTTGACATTGGTTAAGGTTTAATACTGTGACTTTAGTTGTGACCAAAATGGATCATGACCATATATTAATTTAATTTAAATGGTCACCCATTTTGGTCATGTAACACCCCGCCTAATTAAATACCGGGTGGCCAGTCCCATACCAAATTAAAACAGAATATACAGTTGGCTCATTCTTAGCATCACTGTCGAAAACATTTACACTCACCCAATACTCAAATAAGCTGATGTTAAAAACTTTCCAAATTTAAATTTCAACAAACCCATTTTCCATTTTTAAGAATAACACAACACATTTATTCTACAAAACTGGTAACACAATTAATAACACAAAAGAATTTAAATGCAACTGCAATGAACATTCCCAAGTAATATAAATCCTTTACAATAATCCCAACAATGTTAAATGTATTAAAAAGTCCATAATACAATATAATTTGACCTCAATAGAAAAGATAACTGAATCCTTTGGGCGACATGCCCTAACTAAGAATACTGTGAATAAAAAAGATGATAAGCGTCTAAGCAAAACTTCCATAGCTCCATAGCTCGTCACAATCAACTATGGTTGGCGTCCCTGTTGCTGGACACCTGATATAGAGATACAATAGAAGAGAAAATATGCAAGGAAACGGGTCAGAGCCCGAATGTGTAGAGTATTTTTAAAACAGCAAGTATTTAACAAGTGCAATAAAGCATTTATTATTTACATGTTAGATCCAACTCTCACTTGCAATTCTCACCTCTCAACTAGAGTGCACACTTAACGTTTCCTATTAACTTCCTAGTTAATGGTTCCTCTTTTCTAGTCTCCATATTATAATTCCATTCCCATATCATAATCCCCGTATGTCCCATACCATACGTCACATTCTTATTCATTTACATTTCTCCATTATGATTTAGTTTCTCATTAACATGAATCATTACTCATTAATCTGAATCGTTACTCATTAATATGAATCATTACTCATTAATATGAGTTAAGCTTTTCAATTCTAAAAGCATAAACATTTATTATCTTAATCCCATTATCTTTCTCTATTTACCGTTATCTACAATTATCGCCGTAGATAAATTTAACCACAATATATCCATACAATCCTTCAATCCATTATATATATATATATATTCATATATAATACGGCACCCCGAGTCACAGCTGTGGTGCAATGCATTACTCTGCTATCATGTCCCATCATCGCAGGTCGCCGAATAGGGGACTAAAGGTTTGGTAAGATTCCACGAACCACAAACATCAACAAACAAATTGGAGGCGAACATAGTTCTCGTATCCATGGGTTTCGCACATACCTACGTACCCACAGTCAGCGGACTTATCAACTCCCCGATAAGTCTTTCATAGACCTATGTTCTCGAGCGACAAATCAAAGATCCCATGGATTCATCAGGATATGACTGCCCTCACGCGCAAACCTCCCACCGATAGCAAGTAAGCTAGGTATGTCATACACATAAATCATTAATCAATCAAATAGGTATTATCATACCTATAATATAATATAAATAAGGTAATTATCACTTCCCTAAGATATTTCCCATACGTAGTATTATATCTCTTTTAAATTCCACGTATTAATATAACATATTTAATTATCCTCGCATCCTATGACATCTCTCCACTCCCGACGTTGTTAAGGTTCATGCGCGGAGCGTCTCGCAAAGCGAAATCCAAACAAGGAACCCCTCCAATACACTACTACTTAACTTTGTCGATCGAGGAGATCCGAAAACTTCAACTATGCGATCGGGATAACCTCATACCCTCTTTCAACCTAATGAGTTCTAAACTCCCATCTCACCAGATTCAAATAGGATTTCCCTCATCTTATATTCAATAAGAAGTCATTAATTTCCTACTGGTCCATAACCTTTATTTCTCCCGAATTACTACGAATTTAGTTCTCCTTTTAATTAAGGTTAAAACCGATAGTTTCAAGTCCCTTATAAATACCTATTCTTTCACTTAGGATTAAACCCTCTTGTAAACTTAAGGATACCCAGGTATTATATAAAATCATCCCTACTGGTCCTATCTTAAATCCTCATACATCACCATTCGAAATTTAACAAACGAATCTAGAAACCAAAATTCCATTCGATATAATTTTCATCATTTAAATCATTTGAATCTATATCCAATTAATTCAAATCTTAACAAGGGTTTACTGATATTTTCTAAGTCCCAAAATATTCAAATAATAATCACCAAAGATCCATAAAAGTTTCGGGATGAGAATTAACATTTAAAAAAAAAAAAAAAACTTTACTTAAACTGCGGAGGTCGATCGATCGAGGGTAGGGGTCGATCGATCGATCCCTCAGGTCCAGGCCTGATTTTCTGCATTTTCTGCAACTACGGGTTTAACAACTTTTGATCATTTAAACCTTCATCTAAACATCCCAAATGACTTATAAACTTTACTACATGATATATCAACATATATGAACGATTTCCAATACTCTAAACATCCTAGAATCATCAAAGGATTGGATTAAAAAGCATGTTTATCTCCTTATTCCCAGAAATTTATTAACATAACCTCTTCAAGAACATATCAATGGTTTCCATCATTTCTTCAACAGATTCATGACTAATTCGTGGATTATTAACATCCTAAGACATGAGTTAAATTCCTATATCATTTCAGTTTTCCAGAAATCCATTTAATGATCCATTATCTCTTCCAAACATGAATAATCTTCTCTTTTCATGCTATTCTAACATGGATAATATACAAACTTAAATTGCTATTATTAAACACTTGCCTTTAGTGTAGGTCTGATCCTTTGGTGTAGTTTATCTCAGTCGGTTGTCCCTTCTCCGGCCAAACTCCGGTGATGGTTGGTGGTGGTGAACCTTGGTTCTAGTTCTTCTCTTTCCCAAGTGACTTTTCCTTTCCCAAGCACTCTTACTCTCCCTCTAAGAAGATGGATGCTCTTATTTGTGAAGAGGAGATGAATAACTCCCATTCACTTAATCTACCTATACATATACTAGTTCCAAATCCGAAATCACTATTCATCCCCCCCTAGAAAAATGACCAAAATGCCCTTTCGGGTTGTCTATTCATTCCCAAATGACCCGAGACTCAAAATTAACATCCAAATAGATTTTTCTGACTATTTCGCACCTTCCGAACGCAACTACGCAGTCGAAATGACTATAAGGTCGAAAGAAAATAAAATTCCTTTTTAATTTAATAACCTAGTCCCGACACGTCCCATACCGTGTCTGACTAAAAATATAAATTACCGAATTTATATCATACGGTCATCTCAATGACATCACATTCATATATTACCTAAATATCTTTAAGTAATATTCAGAATCATCCATTTTAATATCCATAGTCCGGATAAAACCCAAATGAATTAATTAATAATAAAATCCAATTAATCCATTAATTTAAAATATAACTCATTTTAAAAGTCATTTAAAATTACGGGGTATTACAGGTCACGACTCAAAACCGTGACCATTGTTAAATTTAATTAAAAAATAAATTTTAATTTCCAGCCTCCCAAAAAAACTTGTACATGTTTTCAAACCTATATACATTTCTACATATATTTATTAATCCATCAAATTGTTCAACGCAAATTAACTAATTATTAAGCCACTAACTAATCTATAAATTAAAAAATAATAATACAACACAGACTAACTAACTATTAAGCCATCAAATTGTTCAACGCAAATAATAATACAACTCATGTTTCTGGATGTCTACCAAATATACGACAATGAAATATAGTCAATCGACGACAACGCTCGTATAGATGCAACTAAATTCGAAATGTCTGCGTTGAAGTAAATCCAATATTTGCTCTTAATCCCCACTTAGTACTTTTGTGAAAAGTGCATTAATGATGAGGAGTTATCTTCAATTGGATCCATGGGTTTGGGATGTCGGAATGGAATGGAACATTCATCCTGTTATTTATTATATCTACAATAAACATGAACAAATAATTGAACTCAGTTTATATCAGTTCACCCAAGTTGATTGAATAATTGAACTCAGTTTAAATCTTTTAAGTCCAAAATATACTTAGTTAATATATCAAACCAGTTGAATTAAGCTTAACTTATGAATCAGTTCAACTCAGTTTATATATCAGTCCAGTTGAATTCAACTCAGTTTATATGCGAGTTCCAACTCACTTTATACATGAGTCCCAAACTACAAATGAGTTCACATATTAGTTTACATTTAAACCAAACTATATATTCATCACATCATTGCATCTCAGTGCCAAACCAAAGGAATTCCAAACCAGTATATATATGAATTCTAAACTAGATTATATATCGATTACAAATGAATTTACCTCATTTCATATATCAGTTCAAAATGAATTCGCCTCAATTTATATATAATCTCAATTTATACATCGGATCACATTTCAGTTTAACCAATGTTAAAACCAGTTCACATTTCAATTTATCTATTCAAAGCAGTTCACATTTCAATTGTTGTTCATACCAGTTAACATTTTAATTATAAATATCTATCCATATTTAAAAAAAACTAAATATTAGTTCACATATCAGTTTCTGAATTACAAATGCATTCCATCAAAGAGAATTGAAAAAGTAACCCGACATTGTGCATGGATTCAAACATGAGTGCATCTCACTTTTACGTAAGCGATCTCAAAACAAGGACAATACACAACCCAACAATAACAAATTGGAGTCCCTTCACCGTTATTACATTCTTTCATAATTTCCATAGAGAACAACTCTATGTTCATTCAAACTACTATTATTTATGGGGATAACAATGTTGAAAGACCCATTTTTTCCCCACGCCGAATTCATTGATGAAAAATTAATTATGTGAAAAATATTATAGTAAACGGTAGAAATTTCCATAGTAATGGAAAAAATAGTACAATGGAAAAATTAGTTAGATTTAGTAATGTGAAAAAATGTTATTAATCACAAATTCAATAGTAATTTCACAACAATACCTAATAAAATGGAGAAATTTTCCAAAATTCATTAATCAAATTTGAACAACAACCAATATATATGACTTCAAACCTTGAATTTCATAACTCATTAAACATTAACAATAAAAATAAAAATTATTAACAACACGCACACAGACCCGCGCAATGAAACACACACACACACACACACACACACATGTTGAACACACATGCAAATGAAAGAAACGGGTCTGTTTGGGTTTTATCAAAAAATAAAATGTACCTTATGTGGAGAGAGAGTTTCACCGAAAAATGAAATAAGAGAGAGAGAGAGAGAGAGAGAGAGAGAGAGAGAGAGAGAGAAGAGAGAGAGTTTCGTTACTTTCGCCGAGAGAGAAAGAGAGTTATGTTTTTGGGGTAAAGGTGAAACGAAATGTCCCACTACTGTGTTAAACAAGGTCACGATTCTCGGCCGTGACCCCATTAGTGACCAATTGAAAGCTCGATAAAAGGTCATGGTTCTAGATCGTGACCATAGAATGTGACCATTTTATAATGGGTTTGGGGGTCACGGTTCTAAACCGTGACCAATATTCATTAGTAATTGTCACGGGAGGGTCACAATTTTAAACCATGACCATCTTTGTGATCAAAATAACAGGAAACTTAGCACCATAAAGGGTCATGGGCGAGTAACAATTTTGGATCTGGACCTCCTGGGTTACTATTTTTGACTGTGACCATCCTCTTAATGAGGTCACCCTAAACCCTGATCAGACATTTGGTCACGATATATACCTAGGGGTCCTGATTTTGAACCATGATCACCCGATCACAGTTTTGGAACGTGACCCATTTACTATAACCATTTTCAATTTTTTTTGTAGTGTCATTTTATTCTATATCCAAACGATTACGATTTTTCTTTCCAGTAATGTTTTCTAAATAAATCGCATCATATAAAATACATAATGAATTACCTGAAACTTTATATCTTATATAAAATGTATTTATTTTATGATTTTCCCGTGTTATTAGGATTTTTTAAATAAAATCATCATCCGAACACGTTGGAAATATCAGTACTACAACACTCAATTTATCATGTTTAAAGAAGATGAAGCAAATTTGTTTTCTATCATACACTCGTTAAACAATATTGAAATCTCGAGATCTAAATAATAAGAATCCTAATAGAAACATAAGATCGGAACTGAAGCAAAGTTACGTAAATAAGATCTCGAAAGGAAGAAAAGTTACGTAAATAAGATCTTGGCTAAGATTTATGAGATAATCTGACATACAAGAAACGTTTATTGGCCATTTACCATGACACGTGGCTTGTTATTGAAATCACGTGCATTTTGCTACTTGTTATTAACCGATTACCATGCAAATGGTAATTTTGGCAACTAACGTACTAAAAACACGTGCATGGGTCTTAGACTAAACATATTTTAAGAACTTAATTAATCGCAGTTAAAAAATTACTTGACTCAAAATGGGCAATTACGATGGTGGTATTTATGCAAAAAAATATCAAAAATATATTATTATCAGTGTAATATTAACA
The DNA here is from genome assembly GCA_949130495.1 of Sambucus nigra. NCBI lineage: Eukaryota > Viridiplantae > Streptophyta > Magnoliopsida > Dipsacales > Adoxaceae > Sambucus > Sambucus nigra. The sequence continues at coordinate 341,419,090 of OX422210.1, read as the reverse complement.
CTGACAGGGCCATTATTATGACACAAATAACTCTACAACGTTTTGTTCCATACCAATAAAGATACCTATGTCTAAAAAACCAATTTATATGTAGTCACTAAATTAAATATGAGGGTGCATACTCAATTTAACTAAATTTTAAACCCATGCGATGAGCGGGCATTTTACAAATCTCGTACAAGAAGATTAAAAGAAACATGTCATTCAACTATTATAGAAATGCGTATCTAAATATTTTCAACGAGCAAAATTTTCTATTAGTTGACAATTACTTAAAAATTGGAATTAAAATTGCATACAAAACTAATTGGCATGAAATTCACTCATATCAAGTAAATAGTATACAACCTTTTATGATATACTACTATTTCCATGAGGATTGTGCTAAAAACCAATTTGACATAATGTTGCAACTTTGGCATAATTTGACAAATTTGACAAAATTTGACATAATGATGAATATTTTAGAATTTGGCAATAGCCTCAACCAATCTAATTCTTAATGGTAACAAAATGAGAGATAGCATAAAATAATTTTTTTATCCTTAGATCTTTTTATTCTTATCGCAAAATCAAATAATCAAATCATATATTTATTTGTGTAGAAATGTTCCTTTTATTTAAGAAAAAAATACAAACACATGTCTTATTACAAAGTGATAAAATCCTATAGTCAAACAAACACACAAATATAGTTGTAACAACCCGCTTAAAATAATAACGGGTGGCTATCCCTATACTATATTAAATCAGGAATCTCAGATGGCTCAGTCTCAGCAACAACAAACTATAATAAATAGATAAGGCTAACTACCCGAAATGATATAAGCGAGATGGGAAAATTTAATAAAACATGCCACGAACAACAAACCAACACTACAGAACTACTAACAAAGGTAAAACATACACAAGTACAAATAATGAAAAAGTGCTAGAATAAAATGAGATTAGTATATATAAGGAAATATACCAGAAGAATTTGTCGGGTCATAGACAGTACAATCATCATAAAGAAGAAATATAAACATCTACATATAACCCTTGGGTATAAACCCGATACACAACATGAATCCTACCTAGATTTTCAAAGAAGTAGGAGGCAACTACAATCTAAATCCCGCCATAGTCCGCAACTGCTACGGCTCCCAAGACTCTAGATAGGAAAGCATCCGGTACCCATGCGGTAGGACACATGTAGTACAATATATATATATATATATATATATATATATATATATATATATATATATATATATATATATATATATATATATATGTATCAAAAGAGAAATATAAACGGGTCAGAGCCCGAGGTGTAAAAATGTTTAGCAAGTGTGTTAACCGTGCATAATAAATTTACATGCACTATTTCATAATTAAAGTGGAGTCGCACTCTCATGAAATCCCAACTCACCCCTCATCTAACAGCGTGCACCTAATCGCGTCCTGAAATCTTAATTAAGTTACCCCTCTTATAAGGACATCCTACCTGACCATAGGCACGACCTATACCCACAAGACCTGCCATCCTAACACAACCCGAGAATCCTTCTCCTTCTAGTCGCACTTAATATATATACACAAATATGCCATACTAGGCTATAGTGGTTCCAAAATATTTACTTTCACCAGTTATAAGTCTTAATATGTTACCCACTAACATTAGAATTCAATAATATAATTTAATTTCTAAATAAATGCATGCAATTTAATAAGGATAAAACTTCTCTCCACTCTAAATATTGCACTACGTTTCGTGCGAGGGGAGTCTCGCAAAGAGAAATCCAAACAAGGAACCCCCCCGATACACTACTTCTTGACAATGTTGATCGTAGGGATATGTTATGTCATCCACACAACTACTACTACTACTATAATTTTTTATTACTATCTAAGAACAACCTCAAATTCTCCACTAAATTCTTGGGTTGATATAAACGAAATTTTCCTTAAGTGCGATACATCAACCCCCAACAATCTAGTTCACCATAATCACCCAAGATGTACACCATAGAAATTTCATATCCTTTTCACCTATAGGATATAATAAATATATATATTTACTCTAAACATAAATATATATATATATATATATATATATATATATATATAACCATTCATTCTCATAGCCACGTATACATATCACATATAATGTACAGTGGCCATACACATAATAACCGGCTATATAATGCCAATATACTACACCATGCTATCATCTTCCAGGGCATTACTCATATACCATCCTTGGGACCACGGTCGGACTCAATATCACCGACATCGCAGCCAACACACACACACGACGTCCGGGAAGCGGTCATAGTTCCTAACCGGCAATGAGACGAAACATACCCACTACGTATCATCCCAAAAAAAATGTATATCCCATAATAACACAATGGAAGTTATGACCTGGGGAATATCCACACTCTGCTCCTCGAGCCAGGGTGCTCACCCTCATCGCGCAACTTCCCAATGATAGCATGTGTGGGGTATGCTTCACAATACAAGTATATATATCATTCACATACACAATATATATACATCTATATGATACCATCATATAATTAAACCATCACATACGCTTTAGTTATTCACGCCATGAGTATACACATATATGCATATCTACATATATATATATATATATATATATATATACATGCATATATACATACCCTCTCTCGTTCATATGTAGGAAATTTATAAACTCGGCTATACGTGTACATAATTCCCTTTATACTAGCCGTCGTCCCGAACGTATTTAATTTAATTCCTTATATAAATACGATCCCTCACTTGAAGTACATTCATTCATTTCCCCTATGATATGAATAGTCTTCCAATATATTCAACATTAAGATTATCACCCCAAATTTTAATGTGTATCACAATCACTACACTTCCCATCAATATCCAAAGCACATCGATATATCTGGTACTAATTTCGACTACTGGTATGCACATAACTAATAGCCTAAAACCTCAAGCTCAATCTTAAATTTATTCAAAGATTCCATCACATATTGGAACTCCCATTGTTACCTCCACACAATTATATATAGAAACTATCCCGACTAGAATTTCAACACAACCTATTCTAGTTGGTAGTACTATCCAATCGCTCCCGATTTTCGACTATGGTTCAATTGTCCCTATGAACCCTTAATCTTAACACATTTACGATATAATCCTTAAATTCATCATCAATAAGGATACGCGACCACTAGCTCTCTCTCGTTAGCCCCCAATCATAACTTAAATAGAATCCTATCGCTATTCGGATTAGATACACTCATCGACCCACGATTTCAAGTCACGCCCTAACCACTCTCTCTTAAAGAGTCCTAAGCCGTACGTCATATGTAAATTCTCCTATGACCTCAAAATGGAACTTCAGTTCATAAAGAAATTCCCACACTACTCAAATATAACAATCTCCAATACGCACATATATTCGTCTCCAAAATAGTTTGATGTGTCCCCACCATCATAACCTATAAGAAACTCCTTAGAAACCTTCAAATCATAACCCCTTCATCAATTTATAATGTTCCAAGTTGACAAGACCAAGAGAATAGGAGCAAAATTATCCCTAGGAAAAATTATCATAAATTGCTTTCCGAATCGATTCGGCCCCTCCGAATCGATTCGGTTCTAGCTGCGAATCGATTCGACCCCTCCGAATCGATTCGGCCCAACTAGACCTGTAAGTCTGCTACATACCGAATCGATTCTCTAGGGGCGAATCGATTCGGCCCTAAAGACCTGATGCTTCTGCAACATGGCGAATCGATTCGCTAGGGCCAGTTCAGAAAGCCACGAAATGGGTTATTTCTCCAAAACCTAAAAATTCCCAAAATTCCAATTACACTACTTCCAACCCTTTATTATCAACCCAAATATGTTCCCAACATCAAATCTTCTCCTATATCTAACCTCCTCAAGTTTTACTCCCTTAAACCCATGTGTAAACATCAATTTCAAGATTGAAACCAAAATTTAGGTTTTGATAAATATACCCAAAATCCAATTATTTTATTCACAAATTATGAAATGAAATACACAAATGAAATATTTAGAAAGATTAAACACTTGCCTCGAAATTGTAGAGGTTGGATCGTCCCCAAGATCGCGTTTGGGCCAGAATCTCCAAGCTTTCCCTTCTCTCTCTCTTGCTTTCTTCTTCCTTTCCTCTTTCTTTCTCTTTCTCTCTTTCTCTCAAATGAGAAGGCTTATCCGTAAGCCTCTTAAGCCTTCAAAATAATAATCCCAGTTTTAAATGTTAATACACACTTTAAATGACTCGTTTACTCCAATTCGAGTCAAACTAACTTAAAAAATTTTGAAACCGAAATAAATCCCAAGGACAGTCATTTCGACTATCTCGACCCATCCGAAATCGATGGCGCACTCAGAATCGTCATCCGAACTACTTTATAATGTCCTCAATTTTTGGACCTCAATTTCCAAATTTTAAAATTCTCCAATTCAAATAGATTTTATTTCTCCCGAAAATTAAATTTCTCGATCCTAAAATCTTGGGGTGTTATAATAGTTAACTTCTTAAAGAAATATACAATGCAGATCTTTTTTTAAATAGTAAAAAAAATTGAATTGATTTCTTTTCTGTGTGGTGTTTAAACATTTCAAGTGACTTCATAAAAAAATCAGTTCAAAACAATTTTTTTGCTATATTAAAAAAATCGGTCGAACTATGTTAGATTTTAAGTTGTTAAAAACTAACATTGTTTAACTGATTTTTTTAAAATAGAGAAAGAAATTATTTTGAGTTGATTTTTTTTGTGGGGTTGCCTGAAATGTTTAAATACCACACACAAAAAAATGAATTCAATTTTATTTTTACTATTTAAAAAAAATGGTCCGCACAGATGATATGTATAGGTGATGTGTATGCGAGTCTCTCTCTCTCTCTCTCTCTCTCTCTCTCTCTCTCTATATATATATATATATATATTAGAATTGAATTGACAACATTTTTTTAATAGAATTTGTGTCAAATACTTAAGTGATTAACATATCCTTCCGAAGAAAAACTAAAAGAATGCACCTTAGAGTTTCTAGTCACACATGTGTATTCGTTCTTGATATTGATCCTAAATTCTGAAATAAAGCAAAAAAAAAAAAAATTGGACAAATTGATTATAATATATGGTGGAATTTCTTGCACTCTTTGTTTAGAAATAACACAAATTCTATTAAAAAAATGTTGTCAATTCAATTCTAATATATATATGTATATATATAATCTATCTAATTATAGTATATAACTAAAATTTACAGCAAACCACGGTGACACCATTTGTCGTGCACACACGACAACACGCATATACTTCATAAATATTTCAATTTTTGACATTTAATTTTTACACACCAATACATGCACATTGAGAGTCTATTATCATTGAAAGCGAAAAGGTTGGTTTCTAGGGTTAGAAATAGTTCTCTTCCATGCATTAAGTATACATGACAAATAAATCCACCTGGTTATATCTTCATTTACACGCCTCCCCTCTACTGTCTTTGACTATTCCAATTCTACATTTTCTTTTAGAGTAATGCTACATACCCCAAATAACTCCCCCAAATCTCCCCCAAAATGATTTAGGGTTTGTGCCCTGGCGGAACCCGCACCACATGGAAATAGATGACAGGTAAGTGGAAAAATGACATGGCATCCACATAGGATTTGGGAGAGTTGTTTGGGACTTAAATCATTTTCCTTTCTTTTATGCTTTCCTCCACTCATGTATATTTATCTTCATTCACTTACTTTAGGCATGTACATTCATCCAAAAGCTCTGAACAAGGTAATCTTATTATTTCTGTAGGCAAATCTAAAAGGATTGGGATTATATATGTGGAGAACCCTCCAAATTTTCTAGACCACACTTTCTCTTATTTACTTCTAAACTAATATTCTTCTAAACTCACTTTATGTCTATTTAATTGCCAATTATTCCCTAATAACCATTTTAATATATGGATTTGTGCAAAAGAATTGTGGTAGATATAATTTGTGGATAATTATTTTACTTTCTTTGCTATTGTCTCTCTGCATATATTTAATACTCCATGTCTTTGTTTATTCGGTGTTTCAAAAAATGTCTAATGAAATATTTTTAGATGCCTGCAAAAATTTCTTTCACCAACTTGTATTCATTTGTCTTGAACAATAAGTTAGGTACTATAATTTTTTCCTCAATTTGTAATTTTTTTACAATGGCTTTTGTCGATTTAATTTCTTTCTAAAGGTCTATTCATTTATTTATAATATTTGTTCCAAATCACATTTATATTTAACTTTCAAGTATACAATAAGGCGTTTATTCGTTTTCATTTCTCTAAAATTTATGGTTTTTTAAGGTTTCTAAAATTTATTTTGTTTATGAACTTTATTGTTCATATAATTTTTGTTTGCAAATGTATGAGCAGGTGTTGAAAGCCATTTGAACTAGGAAATTTGGCTCTTTGCATGGAATTTTATTAACAGGAGGTTGGCCTTAATAACCATGGAGTATGGATAAAATATTTTTAGATTTAAAACCTAGAATATTATATTTTTCAACAAGTAAGGATTAATTCAGAATTAGTAGAATTCTATGGGTTTACATGTAGTTAGTTTAATATTTAGTCTAAGTCATTCTCATGTGATTCACATGAAATTAATGTTTGTGTTACATGTATTACACATGATTTAGATGGGTAGTAATATAATTCATTTTTTCATTTATTGCTTTTGTTAGTGTTATTAAGACAATTTTTTTGACTTAGAATCAAATGCGATAACTTTCACGGATAAAGGCATATGTTCGACACCTTTGACATTTCATTATGTGATTCTGAAAAATACTTATCCCATGAAACTATAAAACTGCAACTTACTCAATTTAGCCTAATATGACATCTTTAATTTTAATACAAAAGCTTTCAAAAAATATATAATATACTGCATGATCAAATATGGTGACATAAAAAACTATAACATTATTATGACGATGCTGAGAAACTAATTGAAGCAAATGTTGGTATTAAAAAGAACTGGTGGAGGGTTTAAAAATGAGAAAAGTTCAGGTTTTGTGTTATATTTTTCTTTCAAATTTGTGAAACTTTATATGGTACACGTACTAGCATTGAAAAAACTAATTAGGCTACCACCAAAGCAATTGCAATTTCCACTACTATGATTGAATTTTTGTAAAGATGATCAATAAATTATTAGTTATAAGCCATGTGTTTCATGTGTTTGCAAATGCTTTGTATGTATGTGTGTATATATAAAGTTCCTTACATTGACATAATTGGTTGGTTTTTTACTGCGCTACATTTTTTTATCTATTTCCAATTTTTTACCTTCATATATTTAACAGTAGATTTTTTTTTTCTTTCCCATTTTTAGGTGTATTTATTTTATAGTTAATGCATGCAAGTAAATTTTAGAGTCCCAAATATAATATTTTATTACACAACGCACGCGCATCGCGCGAGTTGCACTCTAGTATATAAATATAAAAATGGTGGCTCTTCATCTCTTGTCTTAAATTTCAAGTAATTTAATGAGAGAGTAAATTAGATGAGACACATTCATCTCCTCTCTTAAATTTCGATAAATTTAATAGGAGAGTAAATTGGATGAGCTATATGACAAATCTATTTTAAAATACACCATTTTTATATTTATATATTAGATTATATTAGATGGAGAGCCACCGTTCGACACACACTCAAGTATTATGTTAACAACCCACACTATTAATAATCCCACATAAATTGGCTTATAATCCTTCAACCCAACCCATCTTTTGGGACTATATACATTTTTTAGTAAAATACATAAAAGCTCTTTCTCCATCTCTGGTATCCATCTCCCATCACTAGAAAAACCTCAATCTCCTATATCCATCAAAATCTCAGCGAATTGGCACGATGTTCTCCGTAAAAAAACTAAGGCCCTTGTCCAAACCCTTGTTTGGTAATTGTTTGATCCTTGTTGATGGGGATGTATATAATATTCATGAAAGTGTGTAGAGAAAATTATGAGGAAATAATCTTTGGTTTAAAAGTTCAATGAATAATACTTGGCTATAAATGCTTTCATATTTTTGTTGGACTCTTAAGATTTCCCACTGATTTTTCATTTTTAATTGTGATGTCAATAATTTTTTTTCCCATTCCAAGTGCTTTAACTTTACCTCTCTTTGTGTTTGATGTCTACTTTCCTTTTTAGAATTTTGGGGTACTTGTTTAGCGATCCGAGTTCATAACTTAGGGGATTGGTATAAATTGGTCTTTGGATCAACTCGGTTTGGATGTTTAAGTACTGTTTGTTTTTTAATTTTTTTCCCTTAGTCCCATCTTCTAAGATTTATTAGGCGTCCATTCCATGTGTTTTTAAAATTAAAGTAAGTTTCATAACTACTAAAAAATGTCCATAAGTACTTTGTAACCGCTCATCTTCCTTTCTGTAGAGAATAACACATGTTTCATAGTAATTACAATAAGACCAATGATTAGAAAAATAAAAATATAAGAGTGACTACAAATAAATTTTAAAAAATAATATTAAATATTTATGACCCCTTGTTTTCTCTAAAGAGAAAGTTGAACGGGGGATTATAAATGAAAAAGAAACATCTTTTTCAAGCGTAATAATTAAAACTCATTTATCTTACTACCGGAGTCAAAATTGGTATGGAGGGTGAAAACAAAAACACCCTTATTTTTTTATAATTTTCAATACTACTACTTTTTGTATTCAATCGGTAGACACATTTTCATTACCTGCCAGGTATACCGCCACCATATACTGCCGAGAACGTAAACTTCCAATACAGAGAACATATTTAAACCCAACCAGATATCAGAAAATAACTACATTATCATTTGTTACACCCTCCCAACCTAGTAAAAGAAGAAAAAATGTCTCATTTCACATTTGCTCTGCTCCTTGGAGCTCTCTGGTGGTTCATCCATCTTTGCCTCCCTAAACATGGTAAAAACTACTATCGGCGCCTCGAGGCTTGCCAATTATCGTCAACCTCCACATGCTCAGCTCCCTCCCACACCGGAACCTTCAAGAATTGGTAAAAAAGTATGGTCCCATTATGTCCTTATGCTTAGTCAAGGTGCCAACAATCGCAGTTTCATCCTCTCACGATCCATAACTAATCCTCAAGACATATGACACTATTTTTGCTAGCCGACCTCAAGTTCATGCTTCCAAGTACTTGTCGTATGGGACCAAGGGTTTGGCCTTTACTGGGTATGGTCCCTATTGGCGTAGTGTTAGGATATATTGTACTCTAGAGATTCTTACCACCATGAAGATTGATTATATGGTCGGCACGAGGAAGGAAGAGCTTGGTGTACTAGTCAAGATGCCTAAAGAAGCGACTATGTCATGTAAGGTGGTGGATATAAGTGAGATGGTAGCGGGGCTAATTATGAATACCACGCGTTTGATGCTTTTTGGGCGGAATAAAGATGAGAGATTTGATTTAAATGGTAGTATCCACGAGGTCATGTATTTGGTAGGAGCGTTCAATGTAGCGGACTTTTTGCCCTTCTTAGGGCCACTTAACCTTCAGGTAAAAAGATTTTCCCTTCATTTCCATTGATCAATTTATCCCTTAGAGAACACACCAATCCTCCTTTTCTTGTGATCCCACATACATACATATTAAATAAGTAGACTTACACTCGAATAAAGATGAGTTGAGAAATTAAGAGATGCAAGATATAAGAAACATATGGTATCAGATTATTCATTGGTTATCCTTTAAATTACAGTATATAACTTAACAAAGGTTTTAAAATAACTTTATTAGTTGAATTGGTGGGATCAATTTAATACATATCACTTTTAAAAACGTTTAACGTCCAACGGATCTCTTTGATGGGACTGCCACCTGGTGGGGGAAGGACCATTTCCATTATATTAGCCATCTTTATCATCTTCGTCTACCTTTTTTATTTCTAAATGTGGTGGGAGAACAAGACACTAAACTAGGTAAGTTTACAGAATTGGATCCTTGCAATGGCAGATGAAAAGGAACAAATTATGTATAAGAATTTGAAAGCGTTCTTCAAATTTAGAGAATGGTTACAAATTTTGTAACGGTTTCTACGAACTTTATTTATTCCTAGAAATTAATATGAACAAATAAAGTTCGTAGGAACAATAAATAATCATTTTTACTCATACGAACTACATTAATTCGTAAGAATTTCCTATGAACTAATGTAATTTGTAGAAACTTTCGACGCAAAACTTTTGTTCATATGAACTTTTGACACAAAACAGTTTGCAAATCGCTGGTATATCTTCACACTCTCACGAAAGGCATATTCACATTTTGAATTTGTAAATATACTTGTTCTGGATGCTCTAAAAAACCATGCAGGGAGTAAATGCATGAGTTATAGTTGTACCAGACAATCTTTTATCTTATTATTTTGCCTCAGTAACTTCTTATAAATACGATAAGTTTATCAGTTTTTGCATCAAATGCACATGTGGATATGTACTATAGAATAAAGGGCAAAATCCTGTGTTAGGACATTATCTGTCAAAAGGAATTCAATAAAATAAATCATTTGGAAAAAAAATAGGCATGTAAAAAGACTCCCTAGAACATTCGTGATAATGTAGAGGACCATCATTAAAAAAATGTTTGTCCTTTCTTGTCCTTTTAATTACACATAGTAATACAAACTCATAATGTGTGTGTATTGTGAGGCATTAACTATTACATAATTTACTAAAAGAATTTCATAAAAAAATAACAATGGAGTCCACACAATGAGGATGTTCTTTGTTTTCTTTTATTCTGTCATTAAAATATAAATATAGGAATCTGCAAGGTATATGAACTTATTTATCCTTGGCATCTGGACTATCTAATAAGTTGTGACAACTGCACTTAATTCAGACTTTAACATTTTGTTTATAATTCTTATTTGTCTTTACATTCCTTGTCAAGTTATTGTGTTGTTTATAAAAATTATGTCATTTTAATTAGGTTATACACCATTTTGAAAGGGAAAATGATAACATGTGTCCTTAGGGAACATGTTTTGAGCCTCAAAATAGTAAGTATTAGAGTTCTACAAGAGTATTTGTATCCTATTAAATGTATGTCGAAACTTTGTCCCTGCTATTTTTGGATACTTAATGTGTGCCCTTAAGGAACATTTTATAATGACCATTTTGAAAAATAATCAATACATTCTTTATTATTCAATCATATGTGAATTCAAATTCTCTTTTGATTTGACCAGATAACATGAATAAAACGTCAAATCTCTAGTTTCTTTATAATAAATTTACTATAGCTCCTCGACTACTAATATTAGTTTTTTTTTAAATTTAGAAACGTATTTCAAAATGTGGCACACGAACACTTTAATTCACCTCTAGTATTGCAACTTGGGCTATAAATTCTCGTTTTGATGAATAATTGGCATTCACGATTAAAAAAAATGTACTTGATCTACTAGACCGGTGAATATGAATAAGAAAAAGAGCATTTTCATTATGAATCATCAGTGAGCTAGGTTGTTTTAAACATCACCTCTAACCATTTTAATATTTCTTACTTAGCGATTGACTCGACGCTTGAAAGATATTAGCAAGGTCATTGACAAAGCACTGGAGATTATTATTGATGAGCATGAACAAGACGCTAGAAATGGGCATCCAATGCGTGACAAAGATTTTATGGATGTAATATTGTCCTAGAAGAATAAGCCATCACACACGCACGACGAGTTGGCATTCACAATTGATTGAACATGTATCGAAGAAATAGTACTCGACATGATCGCAACAAGTATTGATACTTCAAGTACATTTATTGAATGGGTCATATACTGTAAAAATGTGACTGTGTGATAATTGATTTAAATTAATTCGCAACTTTCTAATTTGGCACACTTATATAATTAGAGTCAATATAAACCAAATTAAATCAGCCCCTAAACATACATCTATGTGTGTGCGTGTGTCATCTCATAAATAGATAAAGCATGTGACACAAATATTAAGGAAAAAACCCCTTTCGGGTAAAACCTTTTATTCCTAGAACTTTGAAGAATTTACAAGACCATTGACTTAAATACAACCTGATAATTGCCCACAAGTGTAACGCGCGGTGTCTTCGTCAAACCTCTAAAGCAACGGCTAGAAATAACGTCGGCTGGAATCTCTCGTAAGAACTCCAGGTGGTCAGCAATGAAGAAGAAAATGGCTTCTCCACAAGAGTGAAATATATAAGGACTCCCTCCACAAAAGCACGCAGCTGTCGGTTGTAGAGTTTTCCCCACAAAGAATGAACCAAAGTAAAATATGTTATTGGATTCCACAAAATAACTCACATAAATGTGATTGAAATTTTTGTGAATTGTAAACCAAACAAAATATTTGAACCCTTAAATTGTTGGAGAAAAACTTTTTGCCAAAAGGTATTGAATTAAATTATGGGCAGATAAACAAAACAAAAGTTTTCAAAGGATAAAACTCTTTTAGGTTGAAAATTGTTCTCCACGTTTAAACAAAGCTGCCATACTCCTTTTTACAACAAGTTAACTCTGTTAAAAGATAAGTATGAGGTCAACGTGGCGGCCAAAAAGACAGGTCGCTCGAACGAGATTCCCATCTCGCTCGAACGAGATAGACATGTCGTTCAAACGACTACGCACGACATCTCAATGTCGTTCGAACGAGATGGTGATCTCGCTTCAACGACCTTGGCGTCGAAACCCAGGTACGCTTGCTGCCTTAAAAAAATTTCCAAACCTTTTCAAAAATCAATGTTTTCTAAAACAGTAATAAAACCTTTTTATAAAAAACATTTATAAAAACATTTTTATATAAAAGATTTTTAAAACTCCTTTTGAAAATATCCCAACACTTTTAATATGAAATGTAAATGAAACTTTAAAACAATATCTTACCAAAGATCATATTGTTGGGCTTAAATTTTGAAGACAACTTGTAATTCGAATTCGTCTTTTGTAGATGAAAACTTCTTCAATTCTTCGATGATTGTAACGGTATACGACATAATTAATTGTGACGGACATTTATAAAAAATATGTCCTTACAAATCTCCCCCTATGTCTATGCCAGTACATACATAAAAATATCTGAATTATCAAATACCAAATTACCTGTACAAATCTGCCCTCCCATGAATCCCAAAACTGAAAAGGTAAAATTTGAAAGTTCTCAAATTTCTCTTCAATATCAAAACTCTCAAAGATTTTCTCATCAGGGTGTGCAACATATCAATCTTCAGTTTTGTACCAACATACATTAGATAAAGAAAAAACCTTCGTGACGCATCGAGTTTGAAATGATATAAGAATAAAGCATCAATAAATCAAATCTCCCCCATACTGTAAAAACTCCCCCATAACATGATAATTATTTCTCCCCCTTTTTACGATGTCCTCCCTAAATAGACAAATAAGAAGAAACAATCAAAACATGGAGTGTCACGACAAAATACATAGCAAACGAATATCAAGCTACGTGCATGCAAAGGTATGTCCCAAAAACATCCACAAACTATTTTTGGATTTTTTAATTTTTTTTATACAAAAATAGGATACAAAAAACACACCATGGATTTAAACTCAAACAACCAAGTCATGGAAACATAATGAAAGGGTGTGAACACATTTGATAGGTAAATAAACTCAATCAATCATATGTACACGATGCATATGTGTACTCCTAACGAATGAGCATCAAAAGTATCCTTAGGTGTAAAATTTGTTGAATTTAAATCACATCGTCTTATGCAAATCAACAAATCAAAGTCAAAGTGATTTCCACACCAATAACGTCCAAAACCATTTAGCGCTTTTTCAAGATTTTCAAGGACGTGCAAACCCGTTTTAATTCTCCATCCAAACTCCCTCATAGATATTTTCTTTTAGAGGTGTTAAACTAAACTCTCAAACTTTGGAGAATTGGTGCAAAAACCTAAATGGCCCATAATTGGCATGAATTTCTTTTTATTGCCTTTAAATTTTTTTCGGGCTCTTTTAAACCTCTTTGGACCCCGAATAATAAAATTCCTTAATTTTTTAGGTTTAATTTAAACGGTGGCTTAATCGCGAAGGATAAATGATAATCTTTTGTAGCCCTTCACCGTTTTCAAACAAAGCACACAAACTCATAAACGGCTCTTACATGCACAACTTTCTTATCAAGTTTTTCGCGCTTGGTTCATTTTAAGGACAGGATTGAAGTGAAAACACCCAACCAACATGTGATAAGACAAGCACAATAATCAAACAAATCCGTGCATGTGTGCAATAAAGGAAAACATGAGTCAAACATGTAGGAAGTAACACTTAATTACATCTTAATGACCCCAAACATTATAAAGCACATTGATGAATTGACCTATTGTCTCAAAACACTATCAAATAGTCACATGAAAAATATGGAATGAAATTGTGACTCGGTCATCCTAAGTGTCCATCCATAAAAGGTGCAAACAAAATACAAAAATCTTTTTGGATTTTTCAAAAAAGTTTAACAAAATAAAATCTTTTTGTATTTTTCAAAAAAATTTCAAAAGCAAAAATTTATACAAAATAATACATGTCACAACGCTAGCAAACATAAATATCATGAAACAAAAAACTAGCGTATGACAAACATGCAAACACAATCATCTATATGATATGGCAAGAGAAGAGTCATGTGCAAGCAAATGAGAATCAACTTGTCTAAAATCTAGTGTCTCAAAAAGTGATTTTCTAACCCAAACGGATGTGACATAACGCGTGGGGGTTTTGGGAACCAACAAAACACTAGACATAAACTTCCTAGGATATTTTCCAAGATCAAAATAAAAACGCCTAAGATGACATTTCCTACCACAATATGAACAAGTGTAAACGGGTGGAATGACACCTATGGATTGACATTTTCTAATGTCCATGGGAACGGTTGACCCTCTAAAACAAATAATGGTTTTGGCTTTAGCACTAGAAGCATGAGAACAAGATGAGCCATAACCATCACTATCAAACCTACTCGAGTCTGTCAAATCATTTTTTAACTTCAAAATTTTTTACTCAAGCGAAGAATTAGAATCTTCCAATATAAGGGACTCCTTCTTCAAATTATCAATCAAACCTAGAAGGTTATCTCGCTCCCCCTCAATTAAATAAAACTTTTTCCTAAGAGTCTCTTCACGTGCCATAAACTCATTGACTAAAATATTTTGTCCTCTTTGCCACAAACACAAACCATCGAATTTTTAAGGTCCACCAATTCCTTTTCTAAAAATAGGACCCTATCATAACTTTCCTTCTTGGACAATTTTAAAGCAAAAAATTCATGGTCCAAGGAAATAATTTTTTCACGATATAAATCTCTTTGATTTTGAACCGTTTGCAAAAGATCCAACGCGGATTTAAAACGAGAATTTTCTTTTTCCAAAAAATCAATTCTTTTAGAAAATTCAAACGATTTATATCATCAAAAATCTGACTCGTGTCATCAAAGGGGGGCATCCAATTAGATAAGTGCTCCATCGAGAAAATTGTGATTTTTCACAAAATTGATTTTTTTTAAATCAATATCACCCAAATTTTTGCGAAAATAGGAATACGCAATAAATTAGCGCAACCCATTCTGATACAAATTTGATGACATGAGAATCAAATTGTATTAAAAAAATAAATCCATGAAAAATCAGGATCACGCAATCAATTAGCGTAACCCGCTCTGATACCAATTTATAAAAACGTGACTGTGTGATAATTGATTTAAATTAATTCGCAACTTTCTAATTTGGCACACTTATATAATTGGAGTCAATATAAACCAAATTAAATCATCCCCTAAACACGCATCTATGTGTGTGCGTGTGTCACCCCATAAATAGATAAAGCATGTGACACAAATATTAAGGAAAACATTCCTTTCGGGTAAAACCTTTTATTTCTAGAACTTTGAATAATTTACAAGTCCATTGACTTACATACAACTTGATAATCGTCCACAAGTGTAACGCACGGTGTCTTCGTCAAACCTCCAAAGCAACGGCTAGAAATAACGTTGGCTGGAATCTCCCGTAAGAACTCCAGGTGGTCAGTAATGAAGAAGAAAACGGCTTCTCCACAAGAGTGAACTTTATAAGGACTCCCTCCACAAAAGCACGCAGCTATCGGTTGTAGAGTTTTCCCCACAAAGAATGAACCAAAGTAAAATATGTTCTTGGATTCCACAAAACAACTCACATAAATGTAATTGGGATTTTTGTGAATTGTAAACCAAACAAAATATTTGAACCCTTAAATTGTTGGTGAACAACTTTTTGCCAAAATGTATTGAATTAAATTCTGGGCAGATAAACAAAACAAAAGTTTTCAAAGGATAAAAATCTTTTAGGTTGAAAACTGTTCTCCACGTCTAAACAAAGCTGCCAGACCCCTTTTTATAACAAGTTAGGTCGGTCAAAAGATAAGTATGAGGTCAACGTGGCAGCCAAAAAGACAGGTCGCTCGAACGAGATACATGTGTCATTCAAACGACTACGCACGACATCTCAATGTCGTCTGAACGAGATGGTGATCTCGCTTCAACGACCTTGGCGTCGAAACCCAGGTACCCTTGCTGCCTTAAAAAAATTTCCAAACCTTTTCAAAAATCAATGTTTTCTAAAACAGTAATAAAACCTTTTTTTAAAAAATATTTATAAAAACATTTTTATATAAAAGATTTTTAAAACTTCTTTTAAAAATATCCCAACACTCTTAATATGAAATGTAAATGAAACTTTAAAACAATATCTTACCAAAGATCATATTGTTGGGCTTGAATTTTGAAGACAACTTGTAATTCGGATTCGTCTTTTGTAGTTGAAAACTTCTTCAATTCTTTGATGATTGTAACGGTATACGACATAATTAATTGTAACGGACATTTATAAAAAAATTGTCCTTACATATACAATCACATAAAACACCCAAGGCTACTGAAAAAACTCCAAGAAGAGTTAAAAAATACAATAGGAGTTAATCAGGTTATTAAGGAGATTGATTTGCCTAAGTTAGAATACCTACACATGGTGGTTAAATAAAGTTAAAGGCTACATCCGGTTGGACCATAGATGGTACTCATGAGTCCATATAGGACACTGTAATTCAAGGATACTACATACCTAACAACTCGAGAGTTATTGTATGGCATTAGGACGAGACCCAAACATTTGATTGCAAAATGCTGAAGAATTTTATCCCAAAAGGTTCAATGGTAGTAAAATAGATCTTAAAGGACGTGACTTTCAACTACTACTATTCGGTGCAAGTCAAAGAGGTGTAATGACCCGTAATTTTATCTGGTAATTAATTAAATTTATGTGAAACTCGAAAAGATAGCTTAAAAGTCTCCTAATATGAGTATATATAAGTCATGGGTCGTTTAGAAGAGTCCTTATAAAATAAAACTCTCTAAAAAGAGTCCTTATAACATAAAACTCTCATTTTTTAAAAAAATTGTCACGGTTTTGGACCGTGACTAACGAGCGAACTGTTTTAGTTTTAGTAGGATTCTAATGACACTTAAAATCCTCCTACAATTATATATATTAATATTTCAGGGCTTGGACTTTTAAAACTCATTCTTAAACATCTTAAGATTATTAATTTTTATCTTGTTCCTCCGACAAACCCTAGCCCCATTTTACACAACTTTTAACTCAAGATTTGTCAAGATAAACTGTGTTTTCTCAAGATTCTTCAAGAACAGATCTTTCATAATTTTTCATAAGGATTTCAACCATCCAATCAGAATTTTCATTCAACTTTACTTAGGCATGGACACTCTATTCTCTTACTTAAGTATTATGCATTTTAAGCGTCGCCTAAACAATTAATTACATGTTTCTCTTAAAATAAATTAGCAACTTTAATTAGAAAAAGTGAGAACTAATTTTCTGTTGTTTTCACAAAAAAATTTAATAGAGTATTGGGTTTTGGTTATTATGGGTGTAGGTTCGCATGTAGAACTTTATAGAGTTTATTTAAATGAAAATTGGGCGCGTTCACACTCATAAAAAAATTATGTAGTTAATAAAAGTGGACGATTATTGTGTGTTTTATAAACTTACATGTTGATTAATCTAAAATTACTAGATGGAAAGAATTGAGTTAATAATGGTGACGGTGTTATTAATTAAATTAAATTAAATTAAATTGTGTCATTATGAGTAAATTACAATATTGTGCACATACGTTGTTGGATTGTGTGATTATTTAATATTCATAATCGCCATCGCGGGGACGAAGGGATTTTTGGTAGTACGCTCTCACCTATATGGGTAGGCTTTAGTTACGATTTACTCTGTCTAGGTATGGGACTGGTTAGTGTAGAATTTTACGGATGGGATATTCCGGACGAGGCTGGTTTTTATGCCGTGCCATCGATTTGCTAGCCTGAGTAAAAGACTATGAAGAAATTATTGATATAAATTCATCATATATATAGGGTAGGACATATCTGTATTTTGGAGACATTTAGGTATGGTACTAAGGGTGTTTTAAGGATCTCACGTCGATAAAAAGGGTGGGGTGGGGTGAATAAGTTTACAATAATGAGAAATTTGAGAATCAATACCTAAGATAATAAAACGGGTATTAAAATATATTTGCGGCGAGAGTATGTGTAAGGCTGACAGTTAAACGGGCCGACTAGCTATATCGTCGTGGGTATGTGTGACGTCACAAGTATGTGCGGGCTGACAGTTAAACGGGCTGACGGGCTATAGTGACGTGTCATGCGTAGAACCTCACGAGTGTGTGCAGAGCTGACTATTAAATGGGCTGACTTGCAGTGTAGAACAACGGGAGTCCCGCAACCAAACAAATAATATGAGATAAAACTTTAAGCGGGAGTCCAACACTAAAATGATGAAAATCTAGTAGGAGTCCCCCAACTGAGATAGTGTAAGACTTATATGTGGGAGCACCGCAACTGATAATAAAATGAGAAAGATGCTAAATTCGAGTAAATTGATTTTATAAATAGAAATGGAGTTATTGTAAATTAAATAATAGAACTTGGGTTTTTGATAGACTTTGTTGTGGGTAGATCGTGATTTATTTCTGTCGCAGGTTAATTTATCTCGTTTAATTTAAAATATTCTATTATGATATTTATCATGTATAATGCTACTATCTAGGTTCACGAACCCTAATTGAGGGGAGTAGTGTGTATTCATGTTCGGGAATCTGACCTTGTACGTTAACTAACTTTTTCAAGTGTTAGTACTGAAGTAGCTGCAAAGGTGTTTGGAGATATATCTTGGAGGTTCAGCTGGAGTTATTTATTTTATGCTTAGTAGTTTAGATTAGTTTCCATTCCTTCGCATTTATAATGAGACTCAGTTTATGGATTTGGTGGGCCATTCGGTTCCACAGATGTTACAGTTTTATTCAGATATTCACAGTTGGATTATATATATATTGGAGCTTGGATTAAATTGGAGATTAGCACGGTGATGGATTTTATTATAGCATGAATGGTAATTACTCACGGGATTAATTTTAAATTATTATCTTGTGGAATGAATTTAATATGTCTCATATCTTTCACGTGCTGAGAATGATATTTAATTCAATAACGCTTGTGACAACCCGCCTACTAAAATAATAGGTGGCCAGCCCAATACACTAATAATCCTAGGAATCGTAGATGGTCCATTCTCAGCATCACTGTCGATAAAATAATAGTATGAGATAACCACCAATAATTTTAGAAAACGGATTGTCAATTTAAAAAGAGTTTGCAAGTAAAAGAAAAACCCTTAGACAATCCCATTTGTAAAAACGGTGGATATAAAAAATCAACGTATAAAGAATGACAATATAATAAATAATCACCGAATAAGCTATCGGTGAACAGACCAATACAAATAGTTACACCGAGTATACAAATTTAATATCACAGTAATAATAAATGAATGAAAAGCTTGGGCAACACGCCCGAATAAATAAACTGAACGTAACTAGAATACAAAGAAAAGAAGCGTCTCCTACAAATACCCTATAACATCCGCGATATGCCATAGCTCCATGACAACTGGAATGAAAGGCCAATACGGGTGTCCTCGCGGTAGAGCATCGAAACGGACAAAGAGTTGCATTCACAACAAAGAAATATATACGGTTGAGGGCCCGGTTTGATATGATTACCATGTGATTAAAATGCATGACAGTTAAGTGCGTGATACTATCGCAATATAAATATAGAGATTCTCACCTCTCATTCTAAAAGAACATCCTAGCACAATATTAATAAAATGCTCTAGATAACTCAAGTACTAAGGGCTAGTTTCTCCCTATTTTTCAACATTATGCCCGATTCGTGCGTGGGGTGTCTCACGAAGCGAAATCCAAAAAAGGAAGCCCCCCCCCCACGATATACTACTACTAGGCAAGGTTGATCATCGAGAAACATTAGACCCTTAGCACGTAATCAATATATATAAATCTATATGGGAGGTCACATCTACAACTACTCAAAGAGGCATAAATAAATTAAATCCATTCACCATCTAAAGGCACAATTCCTATTTTCTTTAGGAAATACATTTATGGTAAATTCATTTTATCAAATGTTTACCAATTTAATATCATTTCAATCCTTTCTTTACCAATTTTATTTCCTTTCTTCCATCCAGGAAAAATACATATTTTAAAAGCAAGTCTTATTAACATAAAAATGCTTTTCTTTCATTTCATTTCATATCTTCCCATTTTCCTTCTTCCATCCAGAAAATGTATTTAAAAGCCATTTTTAGTATCATAAAAAAAATGCTTTTTCAATCCAAATGCTACCATTTCCCGTCTTCCATTCGGGAAATGTATCCGAAGCCAATCCATTTAACCCATTTCCTTTCTTCCATCCAGGAAATGTAAATAAAGCCATTTTATTATCATAAAATGCTTTAACAAATCTAAGACCGCCCCTCCGGGTTTCTCCACTGGACGTGCTCCTAAATGGCTATCATCTTCCAGGGCCTATCAAACAAGACAACCGGGGAACCTACCAACGTCGGGAAGCGACCATATGCCTGCGGGAGAGTCATGACCACACCGAGAATCACCTCACCACCGCAATAAAATATATAATCACCCATATGGCCTAAGACTATATCCACCCTGCATTCATTAGCCAGGGGCATCACCATACGCACGTAACTTCCCTTATGATAGCGATTTAGGGTGGTGTGTAATCATAAATTAACATTTATGAAAATCATTACTTTTTCCATTTTTAAATCATTCACTTTTATATTCTCAAAAACCATTTGTACTTATTCATTTAGTACCATATTTTAGAATATGAAATTCTTATTCTTAGTGTCGTATTTTATTAATGACCTAAGACCCAAAGCGCTAATATCCTTAAACAAGCCTCCAAAAGTTCATATAATTTCATGAACCATCAAAGTGAGTCTCCCTCAATAATAGACTCCCAAAAGTCTCTACATTATCATTTTGTCTCCAATTTATTTTTAAGTTAACTTCCTATTTCATACGGATATTAACCTACACAAACTAGCCCTCGGGTAAACCCAATTATCCTCATTTTAGCCTAGGACATTAGTCAACCCAAAACAACCCTTTAGGAAACCCCATTACTTCCCAAAGGAAGGTTCCTAAACCTCAAACCTAAAAGAAAAGGGCTAAAAACCAAGCTAGAAAAACATCCCAAAAATGCAGGAATTTCAAATCGATTCGCCCTGGCCGAATCGATTCGGTCTTGAAAGAGAATCGATACGGATAGGCCGAATCGATTCGGTCAAGAAGACCCTGACATTCTGCATAACCCAGAATCGATTCTCTTGGTCCGAATCAATTCGGTCAACTCAGACCTAAGATCTTCCCCTTGGGCGAATTGGTTCGCTAAGGGCGAATCGATTCGGCCAAGCAGAAATCCCAAGTTTGGGCTACGGGTTGTTTGAACCCTAAAACCCCAAAACCCTCAAATCCATGGTTTCTTCCAACATCAACAACATTAATCGTTCCCAAATCATTTCTACATAATTACTAACTAATATTTTCACCTCAAATCAATTTAAAACAAAGCTTTAAGGGTTAAACACCAAAAACACCCAAATCCCATAAATGGTTTAAATCTCCCAAAAACTAACTATACATGCAAATTATCACATTAAATCAATATCTAGAAAGTAAGAAACTTGCCTAGAGGTTGTAAGTCTCTGATCCTCCTCCGGTAGCCACGGATTTCAGCCCCAATCTTCCATTTCTCTCTCTTTTTTCCATTTCTCCCAACTCTCTCTCTCTCTCTCTCTCTCTCTCTCTCTCTCTCTCTCGGTTTCTAACATGAAATGAGAAAAATAAGAGGGGTGGGGGAACTTATACGGGTTCTAAAACATAATCCCCCTCTTTTAAGGGTTAATACACCATTAAAATGACTCGTAACCACTTAATTGAGTCACAACCATTTAAAAATGCCTGAATCTCAAAAATTACAACTGGGCACTTATTTCAACTATCTCGACTATTCTAAAAAAACCGCACCCCCTATTTTGGCATTCGGAATAACGTGAACTATTTTTATGTTCCAATTTCATTTTATTTCATAAATTTTACACAACTTTATATATAGGTCATAACCGTCGTTTTACATATAACGACGCAATGAAACACAATATAATGCTATTTACCTTCTCATAACGGTAAATAGGCAAAACACAGTAAATATTATCCCTTAATATCGCGGGAAATAATATTTACTCCAACATCCCCTATTTCATAAAATTAGCCCATCAGGCAAAATAATATAAAATAGTCGCCCAAAAGTCTAGGTTGTTACATACTCCCCCCCCCCTTTTAAGGGAATTTTTCCCTCAAAATTCAGGCGCAACGTATAACCATATAAAGGGTATACTACACGGAACTAGCGTTATATCATTCTTAACAACCCCTCGGCAGTGCGGCGCCCCCATAGGACTCAGACTAAGGTCATCACTATTCGGTCTTAGTCTACATTCTCCGTGCTCTAACATAGCACCAAATCGTTCCTCATGAACTATCGATCGTACCTTTCTACTGTGGAAGGAGATACCTACACATCTCGGCACAAATTTCCTTTCTTCCCGAAACACGTTATACCCTTACTAGGGAATAACTACACTAAGTCACACACGGCACGACACTTATAGGAAACGATCCGAACTAATGTACGAAAATTTCGATCCATAAAAGCCACTACTCCAAACCTAGCTTTAAGGCAAACAACCCCATTCGAGGTATGCCTTTCGGCATAAGGTTAACTTTAACCACTCACGGGGTTTTTTCCTACTCGGCGTACCAACTACCACATTCGCATTTCCTTAGCGAAAGGGAATTATCCATTTAATAGTCCTTTACGAACTCCAACTTGTTGCTCGTGAAAAGACCAATTTCCTGCCCAGGAAGTAATGCCTCTATTCCATTAAGGCAATATTACCGCTACAACTTCAAGTCAAGTGTGGGATAATACTTCTCACGAATTTTAAGTCAGTGAGACGCATAAACAATGGGTTCAAGTTCCCAAATTAATACTTTCCGTTCGTGGCAGAGACTCGTTCGTTAAATCCACTCTTGATCTTAACAACACGAGTGCAGGAGTTAAAACTTAGCTCATCTTTCAACTCCTCCAAAAGTTAGGTTAACGACGTAACGCTCTATTTAAGAGAGGCCCCACCAGCTATGGCCTAACATTCCGAATCACACGAGATCCCACACTTCTCGTTCTAGGGACCAAATCCTACTTAGAGTTAACCCACAAACCTATTGCGGCCAACTCCCTACCGCCTTCCTAAAACAGCGTCGCATGCCCTTAGGGCCTAGCGTCCTAAGAATCCTAAAGTCGATATATTTTCTATCTAAGTCGTATAGGTATTATCCTAATGATATACCTAGTGTCCAAGACCTTTATCAACTTTCGACATTCGCTCGGGTTCATGCGTGGGACATCTCGCCGAAGCGAAATCCAAAAAAGGAACCCTCCCGTTACACTACTACCTCGCATCGTCGGTCATCAAGAAGTAACGGTCTAAGACACATGATCGGTATCGCTAAGACTCTAACTCGTAACCCTACTAATGCACTTCTACTTCTAAGTCCTACCAACTCAGTTAGCTGAAAATTTTACTAACCTGGCATTTACTTTCTGTAAGATGCCACCAATGCTTTATCTCAATATACATACATACATCTTTTTAAATGGCCTTCTCATTAAGGCATAACCATGAGTCTCAATCCGACTTTCATATCCAAGTCTCCCCCACATCGATCAGAGGGAAGGACTATTACAGTGCTCATATCTTGCACTTTAACTCAGCCCTTAATCACTCAACTACGTGATTCTCGACTAAACGATCCAACCCAACACTCAACCATAAAAAGAAAGAAAAGAAGGGAAAAATAAATATAGCATCTCTCCACTCCCAACGTCGTTAAGTTTCATACGCGGAGTGTCTCGCAAAGTGAAATCTAAACAAGGAACTCCTCCGACACAATCCCCTTAACTTGTTGGTCGTGGAGATAAGGCAACATCATACACAAGCAAAGCAAGTAAGCAATCAAATAAAACAAACAAAGCAAGTAATGAAAACTACCTACATACCGTAAACCACCTCTATAAAGTCTCAACCTGTATCCAGGAGAGATATTATAGAACAACTAGTTCTTATCGAGAACTATAAATAGGATAGCCTCGCGATTTATTTGCTTGCTATCGCACCATCCAATCCATGGATATCCCCACCCGTATAATACATATAATACTAGTAGTATATAACACACATATATATATATTTAAATCACCAACACCCGATTTATAACGAGTGAGGAAAATATAGAACTTCCCTTCTACGGAAGCCATATAAATACGCTGATAGTTCAACAAACTCAATATACACACCCGAATCTAGGGTAAATACAATACTACACCATCTTATCATACGGAATGCACCACCCTTAACTAAGGTGGAATTCCCGCAAACATCCTTGCCAATCACCTTGGCCACTACCAATGGTTCTCAGACACATGATTCTAGTCTTATAATAACCAAACTACTTCCATATATGCCTCAACTAGGCACCCTATTCTTGTCGGTTGTCTTAAATTGACAAGATCAAAATGCGTAGTTCCCTTAGCTTCTCCAGCAAAGAGAACATTCTACCGGCCTCCCCGGCCTTAGTTCAACGAGTCTTCCCCGGGTGTATGTCCACCATTGGGGTCTCACGAACACTACTTCTCCAAAAGTGTTAGCAACACTTACTTGTGTGCCTATCGTTTCTATTGAAATGCTCTCTCTCTCTCTCTTCCTTGTACCAACCCACTTCGATACAAGGTTTCCTTAATCGTAACACCCTTTATTCACGATCGGCCTCTGAGCGAACCTCACGTGAATACTTGAGACTCTACTTCCTCATCATTCCTGGCATCCTAGAGAAACTCGTTGTTGAAAATATCGAACGAGTTTCTCTATGCGCAAAACCTCCCGTTCCCACCAAAACGAGGTGACTACAATATCCGCCACTTCAATCTCACTCCAATAGGTGAAATATTTTCCTTCAATCTTCGCACCTGGGCACTTTTATACCCCTTTCTAGGCCAAAACTCTCTAGCCATATACTTCCACCGAACGAGGTTACACTTTCTCTATCCAACCGAACTTTAACATGTGGTCCTTTTCAAGGACTTCTCAACTCCAATTCAATGTCACTTGGAATCACAAACTTAGTACCACTCCCTACTGGCAGCGGTACTTTAAAAAACTATTCCTACTGTACTTAGTAGTCACAATAGCAATATAAAATAATGCTACGAAGGGAGCGACCTTCAAAACGGTCCTTATCCCTGACTACAGCCTACAGTTCTTAGAAATCCCGCCTCGTAACGCCTTCACTACGACCTTCCTAATGCCCTTCATCTGACGACTTACGAGTCTCACACGAACGCGCGAAGATTTTTTGGGGTTCTCATATCAAAGCAGGAGAACGAAATCTCATAGGAGAAATCAACGATCTTAATCCTAAGACTCTATATCAAGTCAAAAGAAACGCAGAAGACGTAATACGTCTGCACAAATTCCTAAGGAATCTAGAACCTGATACTCTGATACCATTTGTGACAACCCGCCTACTAAAATAATAGGTGGCCAGCCCAATACTCTAATAATCACAGGAATCATAGATGATCCATTCTCATCATCACTGTCGATAAAATAATTGTATGAGATAACCACCAATCATTTTAGAAAACAGATTGTCAATTTAAAAAGAGTTTGCAAGTAAAAGAAAAACCCTTAGACAATCCCATTTGTAAAAACGGTGGATATCAAAAATCAACGGATAAAGAATGACAATATAATAAATAATCAACGAATAAGTTGTCATTGAATAGACCAATACAAATAGTTACACCGAGTATTACAATTTAATATCACAATAATAAATGAATGAAAAGCTTGGGCAACACGCCCGAATAAACAAAACTGAACATAACTAGATTACAAAGAAAAGAAGCGTCTACGACAAATACCCTATAACATCCGCGATATGCCATAGCTCCATGACAACTGGAATGAAATGCCAATACGGGTGTCCTCGCGGTAGAGCACCTGAACGGACAAAGAGTTGCATGCACAACAAAGAAATATATACGGGTCAGGGCCCGGTTTGATATGATTACCATGTGATTAAAATGCATGACAGTTAAGTGCGTGATTCTATCACAATATAAATATAGAGATTCTCACCTCTCATTCTAAAAGCACATCCTAGCGCAATATTAATAAAATGATCTAGATAACTCAAGTACTAAGGTCTAACTTCTCCCCATTTTTCAACATTATGCCCTATTCGTGCGTGGGGTGTCTCGCGAAGCGAATTCCAAACAAGGAACCCCCCCCCCCCCCGATACACTACTACTAAGCTAGGTTGATCGTCGAGATACATTAGACTCTTAGCACGTAATCAATATATATAAATCTATATGGGAGGTCACATCTACAACTACTAAAAAAGGCATAAATAAATTAAATCCATTCACCATCTAAAGGCACAATTCCTATTTTCTTTAGGAAATACATGTATGGTAAATTCATTTTATCAAATGTTTACCAATTTAATCTCATTTCGATCCTTTCTTTACCAATTTTATTTCCTTTCTTCCATCCAGGAAAAATACATATTTTAAAAGAAAGTTTTATTAACATAAAAATGCTTTTCTTTTATTTCATTTCATAACTTACCATTTTCCTTCTTCCATCCGAAAAATGTATTTAAAAGCCCTTTTTATTATAAAAAAAAAATGCTTTTTCAATCTAAATGCTTCCATTTCCCTTCTTCCATCTGGGAAATGTATCCGAAGCCAATCCATTTAACCCATTTCCCTTATTCCATCCAAAAAATGTAATTAAAGCCATTTTATTATCAAAAAATTCTTTAAAAATATCTAAGGCCTACCCTTAGGATTTCCCCACTGGACGCGCCCCTAAATGGATATCATCTTCCAAGGCCTATCAAACAATATAACCTGGGAACCTACCAGCGTCGGGAAGCGGCCATATGCCTGCGGGAGAGTCATGACCACACCCAGAATCACCTCACCAGCGCAGTAAAATATATAATCGCCCATATGGCCTAGGACTAAATCCACCCCACATTCATTAGCTAGGGGCATCACCATACGCACACAACTTTCCTTATGATAGCGATTTAGGGAGGTGTGTAATCATAAATTAACATTTATGAAAATCATTGCTTTTTCCATTTTTATATCATTCACTTTTATATTCTCAAAAACCATTTGTACTTATTCATTTAGTACCATATTTTAGAATATGGAATTCTTATTCTTAGGGTCGTATTTTATTAGTGACCTACGACCCGAAGCGCTAATATCCTTAAACTAGCCTCCAAAAGTTCATATAATTTCATGAACCATCAAAGTGAGTCTCCCTCAATAATAGACTCCCAAAAGTCTCTACATTCTCATTTTATCTCCAATTTATTTTTAGGTTAACTTCCTATTTCATACGGATATTAACCTACACAAACTAGCCCTCGGTAAACCAAATTATCCTCATTTTAGCCTAGGACATTAGTCTACCCAAAACAACCCTCTAGGAAACCCCATTACTTCCCAAAGGAAGGTTCCTAAACCTCGAACCTAAAAGAAAATGGCTAAAAACCAAGCTGGAAAACATCCCAAAAATGCAGGAATTCCGAATCGATTCGCCCTGGCCGAATCGATTTGGTCTTGAAAGCGAATCGATTAGGATAGGCCGAATCGATTCGGATAGGCCGAATCGATTCGGTCAAGAAGACCTTGACATTATGCATAACCCCGAATCGATTCTCTTGGTCCGAATAGATTCGGTCAACTCAGACCTGACATCTTCCCCTTGGGCGAATTAATTCGTAGGGGCGAATCGATTCGGCCCTATTGAAATACCAAGTTTGGGCTACGGGTTGTTTGAACCCTAAAACCCCAAAACCCTCAAATCCATGGTTTCTTCCAACATCAACAACATTAATCGTTCCCAAATCATTTCTACACAATTACTAACTAATATTTTCACCTCAAATTAATTTAAAACAAAGGTTTAAGGGTTAAACACCAAAAACACCCAAAACCCCTAAATGGTTTAAATCTCCCAAAAACTAACTATACATGCAAATTATCACATTAAATCAATATCTATAAAGTAAGAAACTTGCCTCGAGGTTGTAGTCTCTGATCCTCCTCCGGTTGCCACGGATTTCAGCCCCAATCTTCCATTTCTCTCTCTTTTCTCCATTTCTCCCAACTCTCTCTCTCTCTCTCTTGGTTTCTAACATGAAATGAGAAAAATAAGAGGGGTGGGGGAACTTATACGAGTTCTAAAACATAATCCCCCTCTTTTAAGGGTTAATACACCATTAAAATTACTCCTAACCACTTAATTGAGTCATAACCCTTTAAAAATGCCCGAATCTCAAAAATTACAACTGGGCACTTATTTCGACTTTTCTAAAAACAACCGCACCCCCTATTTTGGCATTCGGAATAACGTGAACTATTTTTATGTTCCAATTTCATTTTATTTCATAAATTTTACCCAACTTTATATATAGGTCATAACCGTCGTTTTACATATAATGCCACAATAAAACACAATATAATGCTATTTACCTTCTCATAACGGTAAATAGGCAAAACATAGTAAATATTATCCCTTAATATCGCGGGAAATAATATTTACTCCAACATCCCCTATTTCATAAAATTAGCCCATCAGGAAAAATAATATAAAATAGTCGCCCAAAAGTCTGGGTTATTACATACTCCCCCCCCCCCCCTTGAAGGGAATTTTTCCCTCAAAATTCAGGCGCAACGTATAACCATATAAAGGGTATACTACACGGAACTATCGTTCTATCATTCTTAACAACCCCTCGGCAGTGCGACGTCCCCAAAGAACTCAGACTAAGGTCATCACTATTCGGTCTTAGTATACATTCTCCGTGCTCTAACATAACACCAAATCGTTCCTCATGAACTATCGATCGTACCTTTTTACTGCGGAAGGAGATACCTACACATCTCGGCACAAATTGCCTTTCTTCCCGAAACACGTTATACCCTTACTAGGGAATAACTACACTAGGTCACACACGGTACCACACTTATAAGAAATGATCCGAACTAATGTACGAAAATTTCGATCCATAAAAGCCACTACTCCAAACCTAGCTTTAAGGCAAACAACCCCATTCGAGGTATGCCTTTCGGCATAAGGTTAACTTCAACCACTCACGAGTTTTTTTTTTACTTGGCGTACCAACTACCACATTCGCATTTCCTTAGCGAAAGGGAATTATCCATTTAATAATCCTTTACGAACTCTAACTTGTTGCTCGTGAAAAGACCAATTTCCCGCCCAGGAAGTAATGCCTCTATTCCTTTAAGGCAATATTACCGCTACAACTTCAAGTCAAGCGTGGGATAGTACTTCTCACGAAATTTAAGTCAGTGAGACGCATAAACAATGGGTTCATGTTCCCGTATTTATACTTTCCATTCGTGGAAGAGACTCGTTCGTTAAATCCACTCTTGATCTTAACAACACGGGTGCAAGAGTAAAAACTTAGCTCATCCTTCAACTCCTCCAAAAGTTAGGTTACCGACGTAACGCTCTATCTAAGAGAGGCCCCACCATCTATGGCCTAACATTCCGAATCACTCGAGATCCCACAATTCTCGTTCTAGGGACCAAATCCTACTTAGAGTTAACCCACAAACCTATTGCGGTAAACTCCCTACTGCCTTCCTAAAACAGCGTCGCATGTCCTTAGGGCCTAGCGTCCTAAGAATCCTAAAGTCGATATATTTTCTATCTAAGTCGTATAGGTATTATCCTAATGATATACCTAGTGTCCAAGACCTTTATCAACTTCCGACATTCGCTCGGGTTCATGCGTGGGAAATCTCGCCGAAGCGAAATCCAAAAAAGGAACCCTCCCGTTACACTACTACCTCGCATCGTCGGTCATCAAGAAGTAACGGTCTAAGACACATGATCGGTATCGCTAAGACTCTAACTCGTAACCCTACTAATGCACTTCTACTTCTAAGTCCTACCAACTCAGTTAGCCGAAAATTTTACTAACCTGGCATTTACTTTCTATAAGATGCCACCAATGCTTTATCTCAATATACATACATAAATCTTTTTAAATGGCCTTCTCATTAAGGCATAACCATGAGTCTCAATCTGACTTTCATATCCAAGTCTCCCCCACATCGATCAGAGGGAAGGACTATTACAGTGCTCATATCTTGCACTTTAACTCAGCCCTTAATCACTCAACTACGTGATTCTCGGCTAAACCTTCCAACCCAGCACTCAAACATAAAAAGAAAGAAAAGAAGGGAAAAATAAATATAGCATCTCTCCACTCCCAACGTCGTTAAGGTTCATACGCGGAGTGTCTCGCAAAGTGAAATCTAAACAAGGAACTCCTCCGACACAATCCCCTTAACTTGTTGGTCGTGGAGATAAGGAAACATCATACACAAGAAAAGCAAGTAAGCAATGAAATAAAACAAACAAAGCAAGTAATGAAAACTACCTCCATACCGTAAACCACCTCTATAAAGTCTCAACCTGTATCCAGGAGAGATATTATAGAACAACTAGTTCTTATCGAGAACTAGAAATAGGATAGCCTCACGATTTATTCGCTTGCTATCGCACCATCCAATCCATGGATATCCCCACCCGTATAATACATATAATACGAGTAGTATATAACACACATATATATATTTAAATCACCAACACCCGATTTATAACGAGTGAGGAAAATATAGAACTTCCCTTCTACGGAAGCCATATAAATACACTGATAGTTCAACAAACTCAATATACACACTCGAATCTAGGGTAAATACAATACTACTCCATCTTATCATACGGAATGCACCACCCTTAACTAAGGTGGAATTCCCGCAAACATCCTTGCCAATCACCTTGGCCACTACCAATGGTTCTTAGACACATGAATCTAGTCTTATAAGAACCAAACTACTTCCATCTATGCCTCAACTAGGCACCCTATTCTTGTCGGTTGTCTTAAATTGACAAGATCAAAATGCGTAGTTCCCTTAGCTTCTTCAGCAAAGAGAACATTCTACCGACCTCCCCGGCCTTAGTTCAACGAGTCTTCCCCGGGTGGATGTCCACCGTTGGGGTCTCACGAACACTACTTCTCCAAAAGTATTAGCAACACTTACTTGTGTGCCTATCGTTTCTATTGAAATGCTCTCTCTCTCTCTTCCTTGTACCAACCCACTTCGATACAAGGTTTCCTTAATCGTAACACCCTTTATTCACGATCGGCCTCTGACCGAACCTCACGTGAATACTTGAGACTCTACTTCCTCATCATTCCTGGCATCCTAGAGAAACTCGTTGTTGAAAATATCTAACGAGTTTCTCTATGGGCAAAACCTCCCGTTCCCACCAAAACGAGGTGACTACAATATCCGGCACTTCAATCTCACTCCAATAGGTGAAATATTTTCCTTCAATCTTCGCACCTGGGCAGTTTTATACCCCTTTCTAGGCCAAAACTCTCAGGCCATATACTTCCACCGAACGAGGTTACACTTCCTCTATCTAACCGAACTTTAACATGTGGTCCTTTTCAAGGACTTCTCAACTCCAATTCAATGTCACTTGGAATCACAAACTTAGTACCACTCTCTACTGGCAGCGGTACTTTGAAAAACTATTCCTACTGTACTTAGTAGTCACAGTTATAATATAAAATAATACTACGAAGGGAGCGACCTTCAAAATGTTCCTTATCCCCGACTACAGCCTACAGTTCTTAGAAATCCCGCCTCGTGTCACCTTCACTATGACCTTCCTGATGCCCTTTATCTGACGACTTACGATTCTCACATGAACGAGTGAAGATTTTTTGGGGTTCTCATATCATAGCAGGAGAACGAAATCTCACAAGAGAAATCAACGATCTTAATCCTAAGACTCTATATCAAGTCAAAAGAAACGCAGAAGACGTAATACATACGCACAGATTCCTAAGGACTCTAGAACCTGATACTCTGATACCATCTGTGACAACCCGCCTACTAAAATAATAGGTGGCCAGCCCAATACTCTAATAATCACAGGAATCATAGATGGTCCATTCTCAGCATCACTGTCGATAAAATAATAGTATGAGATAACCACCAATCATTTTAGAAAATGGATTGCCAATTTAAAAAGAGTTTGCAAGTAAAAAAAACCCTTAAACAATCCCATTTGTAAAAATGGTGGATATAAAAAATCAACGGATAAAGAATGGCAATATAATAAATAATCACCGAATAAGTTGTCGGTGAACAGACCAATACAAATAGTTACACCGAGTATTACAATTTAATATCACAGTAATAATAAATGAATGAAAAGCTTGGGCAACACGCCCGAATAAATAAACTGAACGTAACTAGAATACAAAGAAAAGAAGCGTCTACTACAAATACCCTATAAAATCCGCGATATGCCATAGCTCCATGACAACTGGAATGAAAGCGAATACGGGTGTCCTCGTGGTAGAGCACCAGAACGGACAAAGAGTTGCATGCACAACAAAGAAATATATACGGGTCAGGGGCCGATTAGATATGCTTACCATGTGATTAAAATGCATGATAGTTAAGTGTGTGATTCTCTCGCAATATAAATATAGAGATTATCACCTCTCATTCTAAAAGCACATCCTAGCGCAATATTAATAAAATGCTCTAGATAACTCAAGTACTAAGGGCTAACTTCTCCCCATTTTTTAACATTATGGCCTATTCGTGCGTGGGGTGTCTCGCGAAGCGAAATCCAAACAAGGAACCCCCCCGATACACTACTACTAATCTAGGTTGATCGTCGAGATACATTAGACCCCTAGCACGTAATCAATATATATAAATCTATATGGGAGGTCACATCTACAACTACTCAAAGAGGCATAAATAAATTAAATCCATTCACAATCTAAAGGCACAATTCCTATTTTCTTTAGGAAATACATGTATGGTAAATTCATTTTATCAAATGTTTACCAATTTAATCTCATTTCGATCCTTTCTTTACCAATTTTATTTCCTTTCTACCATCCAGGAAAAATACATATTTTAAAAGAAAGTTTTATTAACATAAAAATGCTTTCCTTTCATTTCATTTCATATCTTCCCATTTTCCTTCTTCCATCCGGAAAATGTATTTAAAAGCCCTTTTTATTAACATAAAAAAAATGTTTTTTCAATCCAAATGCTTCCATTTCCCTTCTTCCATCCGGGAAATGTATCCGAAGCCAATCCATTTAACCCATTTCCCTTCTTCCATCCAGGAAATGTAATTAAAGCCATTTTATTATCATAAAATGCTTTAACAAATCTAAGACCGCCCCTCCGGGTTTCTCCACTGGACGCGCTCCTAAATGGCTAACATCTTCCAGGGCCTATCAAACAATACAACCTGGGAACCTACCAACGTCGGGAAGCGGCCATATGCCTGCGGGAGAGTCATGACCACAACCAGAATCACCTCACCAGCGCAGTAAAATATATAATCGCCCATATGGCCTAGGACTATATCCACCCTGCATTCATTAGCCAGAGGGCATCACCATACGCACGCAACTTCCCTTATGATAGCGATTTAGGGAGGTGTGTAATCATAAATTAACATTTAAGAAAATCATTACTTTTTCCATTTTTAAATCATTCACTTTTATATTCTCAAAAACCATTTGTACTTATTCATTTAGTACCATATTTTAGAATATGAAATTCTTATTCTTAGTGTCGTATTTTATTAATGACCTAAGACTCGAAGCGCTAATATCCTTAAACTAGCCTCCGAAAGTTCATATAATTTCATGAACCATCAAAATGAGTCTTCCTAAATAATAGACTCCCAAAAGTCTCTACATTCTCATTTTATCTCCAATTTATTTTTAGGTTAACTTCCTATTTCATACGGGTATTAACCTACACAAACTAGCCCTCGGGTAAACCAAATTATCCTCATTTTAGCCTGGGACATTAGTCTACCCAAAACAACCCTCTAGGAAACCCCATTACTTCCCAAAGGAAGGTTCCTAAACCTCGAACCTAAAAGAAAAGGGCTAAAAACCAAGCATGAAAAACATCCCAAAAATGCAGGAATTTCGAATCAATTCGCCCTGGCCGAATCGATTTGGTCTTGAAAGAGAATCGATTTGGATAGGCCGAATCGATTCGGTCAAGAAGACCCTGACATTCTGCATAACCCCGAATCGATTCTCTTGGTCCGAATAGATTCATTTAACTCAGACCTGACCTCTTCCCCTTGGGCGAATCGATTCGGGCCTGCAAAAATCCCAAGTTTGGGCTACGGGTTGTTTGAACCCTAAAACCCCAAAACCCTCAAATCCATGGTTTCTTCCAACATCAACAACATTAATCTTTCCCAAATCATTTCTACACAATTACTAACTAATATTTTCACCTCAAATCAATTTAAAATAAAGCTTTAAGGGTTAAACACCAAAAACACCCAAAACCCATAAATGGTTTAAATCTCCCAAAAACTAACTATACATGCAAATTATCAAATTAAATCAATATCTAACAAGTAAGAAACTTTCCTCGAGGTTGTAGTCTCTGATCCTCCTCCGGTAACCACGGATTTCAGCCCCAATCTTCCATTTCTCTTTCTTTTCTCCATTTCTCCCAACTCTCTCTCTCTCTCTCTCTCTCTCTCTCTCTCTCTCTCTCTCTTGGTTTCTAACATGAAATGGGAAAAAGAAGAGGGGTGGGGGAACTTCTACGGGTTCTAAAACGTAATCCCCTTCTTTTAAGGGTTAATACACCATTAAAATGACTCGTAACCACTTAATTGAATCATAACCCTTTAAAAATGCCCGAATCTCAAAAATTACAACTGGGCACTTATTTCGACTATCTCGACTATTCTAAAAACAATCGCACCCCCTATTTTGGCATTCGAAATAACGTGAACTATTTTTATGTTCCAATTTTATTTTATTTCATAAATTTTACCCAACTTTATATATAGGTCATAACCGTCATTTTACATATAACGACGCAATAAAACACAATATAATGCTATTTACCTTCTCATAACCGTAAATAGGTAAAACATAGTTAATATTATCCCTTAATATCACGGGAAATAATATTTACTCCAACATCCCCTATTTCATAAAATTAGCCCATCAGGCAAAATAGTATAAAATAGTCGCCCAAAAGTCTGTGTTGTTACAACGCTCTGCATAGTTTTGGTGACGATCGACGCCAGAATTACGCGGGGTGTTACAAGAGGGTGCCCAAGAATGCATTTAGGGTTGACAAATATTCAATTAGTGGTAGCAGAGTTAGCTCATTGCTTTGAAACTGGATATGGGTGAAAATTTTAGTCTAACTATGTCAAGAGACAATCACTTGCTTGTTGTACCTATCGCACGTGAGCAAGTCCTTGAATGAACTAATTATTGGGTTTGTTTGGTAGACCAGTGAATTGGAAATGACAATTATTTCTGTTTCAATGCAAGAAATTCAGAAATTGGAATTAAAAATATTTTAAATTCAAAAATACAATAAATTTTCAAAACTTATACTGAAATTTTTTTCATTCCAATTCATGGGGTTTTAAAGAGACCCATTATGTATCTCACACTCTTATGTACTCTTATGTACATATATTCTATAATCTTTAAAAATAAAAAAAGGAATATTTAACACTACTCATATATATATGCAATTTGTTAGGTATCATCTAAGCTTTAGGTTGTGTCCTTTATTTGAAAATTAATTTGGGCATGTTATGAATTTTTTATTTGTTTCCACTTATTTAATATTTCACATGATTTCCTTTTCAACAACTACAGTGATGAGAATGTTTAATATGGGTTTAAACCTCATTAGGCGGCTTAACTACCCATTATGTCACCTTGCTTAACCATTTCTCTTTTATTATGGACATTTATCATTATTCTCAAATTACTTGTCCACATTATATTAACTAGAACCTTAAACATTTACAAAATTTAGTACATTTCCATCTCATAACCCCTTTCTTATCATGTTCCAATTAATACCATTATCTTTTGGTATTTTGGCAATATATACAAACTTCGTGGCCTCTCACCACCGGTCTCCGTAGCCCTATGCTACTGCAGTTATTTTGGTGTCTTTCACCACTAGGGACGTCATGCCCTTCTTAATTATTTCTCGGCATCATCCGAATATCCCATTATCCTTTTAATGTTATCAACATTATTCCAATGTTCACATTAATCCACATTTACAAGCCGAAGCCAAATGCCCGAACTTAACCGTCCGTTTTTTCATTAACACTTGGAAAATTATTTCTTTTTCCTTTAAGTCCTTTATTCACACACACGTTAATTTTTACACCAAAATCATTCACACTTTAGGACATAATTCATTTTTAAAGTGTACAAACATTCATCAACATTTTTATTCCATAAAAATGTTCCACTCTAAGTAAATTATCAATTTACCATTTTATTGCCAAAACTTACTATTTAGTCCTTTAACAAGTGTCATTTTTTCAAAAGTAGCATACGTTTCCAATTCAACAATTAAACACATTTAACCATTAAGAACCCTGGTTCAATATCATACTTTACTCGACTTTCATATTTTACACTTTACACACCTTTAATATATAAATCAAGGTTCTAAAAAATGTGGGGCGTGGTCGAGGCGTGGAGGCCAAGCCTTAAACCTTGGAAGCTAGGCGGGCCTTAGACGTGAAAAGGCGTTTAGGCCTTCTTAATATATTTTAATATTTTTTAAGCATAACAAGGCTATTAAAATACTAAAATTGTACATATCATAAATATATGCTAGAATATATATAAGTTGAAATACTATTTGATTATTTTGGATGAGATAATTATCCGGTTAGTAAAAAAATTCTTTAAAAGGCGATATCGTTTTACTAAAGCATTGTTGTTTTTAGAAAAAAGTGCGCCTT
The DNA here is from genome assembly GCA_949130495.1 of Sambucus nigra. Lineage (NCBI taxonomy): Eukaryota > Viridiplantae > Streptophyta > Magnoliopsida > Dipsacales > Adoxaceae > Sambucus > Sambucus nigra. The sequence continues at coordinate 341,381,462 of OX422210.1, read as the reverse complement.
AAGGGTTTTACCAAGAATAAGGCGTAAATAACTTAAGGCGAAGCGTTTCTCCCAAGCCTTAAGCCTAGGCGGGTTTTTTAGAACAGTGGTATAATTCATACATTTTACATATTAAAACCTCATTTTTCACATATTTGATAGACACGCTTTATTTTTGTTTTGTTTTTTACATCTTAATACCCATTTTCCCAATATTTACACCTTAACTCATACTATTTTCTTATTATGAGTTTACACACTTTAAAATCCCCATTTAAAGTGAAAGCATTCATTTACATATAAAATTCTCTATTTAATGTAGGAAAATATATATTCATTTTTCAAAATGGCATGAACAAGCTTAAAACATTACATTTCATAGAAATCACATTTTCTTCATAAAACACACCTTTAGCATTTTTTATTTATTCCAAATCACGCCTATATTTAACTTTCAAGTATACAATAAGGCGTTTATTCTTTTTTATTTCTCTAAAATTTATAGATTTTTAAGCTTTCTAAAATTTCCTTTGTTTATCTACTTTATTGTTCATATAATTTTTATTTCCAAATGTATGATCAGGTGCTGAAAACCATTTGAACTCGAAGATTTAGCTCTTCGCATGGAGTTTTATTGACATAAGATTTGCCTTAATAACCATGGAGTATGTATAAATTATTTTTAGATTTAAACCTAAAATATTATATTTTTCAACAAGGTCTAATTAAGAATTAGTAGAATTATGTGGGTTTACATGTATTGAGTTTTATATTTAGTCTATGTCATTCTCATATGATTCATATGAAATTAATGTTTGTTTTACATGTATTACATATGGTTTAGATGGGTAGTTTTATAATTCATTTTTTCCATGTATTGCTTTTTTTAGTGTTATCAAGACAATTTTTTGACTTAGAGCCAAATGCAATAACTTTCAAGGATAAAGGCATATGTTAAACATCTTTAACATTTCATTATGTGATTCTGAACAATACTTATCCTATGGAAAATATATAATATATTGTATGATCAAATATGGTGACACACAAAAAACTATAACATTATTACGATGATGTTAAGAAAATCATTGAAGCAAATGTTGGTATTAAAAAGAACTGGTGGAGGATTGAAAGATGAGATAAGTTAAGGTATTATGTGATATTTTCTTTTAAATTTGTGTTACTTTATATGGTATGCCTACTAGAGTTGAAAAAACTAATTAGGCTACCACCAAGCAATTGCAATTTCCACTACTATGACTAAACTTTTGTAAAGATGATCAATAAATTATTGGTTATAAGCCATGTGTTGCATGTGTTTGCAAATGCTTTGTATGTATGTGTGTGTATATATAGTTCCTTTAATTGACATAATTGGTTGGTTTTTTGTTGCGCTACATTTTTGGATCTATTTCCAATTTTTTATTTTAATACATTTAATAGTAGACTTTTTTTTACCTTGATATATTTAATATTTTAATGCACAACGCATGCGCATCGCACGGGTTGCACGAATTTATTTTAAAAGACACCATTTATATATATATATTAGATTAGATTAGATTAGATTAGATTGGATGGAGGGTCACTTTGGACACACACTCAAGTACTATCATTTCTTATCGTGTGCTTTAAATTTTAGTACAAACTAAAAAAATAATTGTTCAGACATATTACAACAGCGTGGCATAGGAAAATGTGATAGCAAATGCAAGTGTTGAGTTTTCTTAAATAATGATTCACAAATGGTTGATGGATTATCTTTTTGAAAGTGCAGAGTATTGATTTAGATTTCATGATTTATTATTAAGGTTGATGGAATCTTCAAAGACTTATCTATAGTATACCTCTAATACAATAGTATTAGAGGTGTTAATGCACAAATTATGTTTCTTTTCTATTTGATCATTCATCCTTTCTTCTCCCAACGATTTCTCTCACTTCTTTTATATCCCCGTCCCTCTATGTCCCCAAGGTGATCTTATATCTTCAATTCATTCTCACCCAAAACGATTTGGTTTACGTACTATAATATAATAAATATTGGTGACGGTAGAGGAAGAGGTAATGCTATAATTTGCGTGACTAACTCCGAGTGGAATATGAGAGAAAGGTAGCCCCCGACGACTTCTTTTCTAATCCACGGTATAATCTCCCTCCAGATATTATAAATAAACCTCCTCGCTCATTTGCCGAAGCCTTGAACAAATCAGAAATTTTAAAATCGATTCCTTTGAAAGCTCCATAGACAAATAGGTAATGAAAAAATACATTTAACAACAAAAAAGATCCATATAATTTCTCCTATAATTATTCCATCGTTGAATCTCTCTTATGCTCATACAAACAGGTAAAATTTCTCACTCTCGCCTTCTCTCATCTTTCTCACTTATGGAATTTAGTTTTTTGCTGATTATTTCAATGAAATAAATTGGTATATATTTTTTTATGGGTTATTTATATATAGGTCCCACGACAACAAAGTTTTCCTAACTAAGTCCTATTGACATTTCAACCATTAAATAGGTCATATTCCTAATTTTTTGCAAAAAAAAATTCACAATTTTACACTTTTAAAACCAACCATCCGCAACTTGTTGTGAGAAGTTACATAAGTGGCTGAAATTTTTTTTCATCTTATTTTTAATCTTCAAATGATCATAACTTTTGATTGACACATCCGTTTTTTGTAAAATTACTATTTTCTGCTCGCCGAGATCTATCAAACAAGATACATGAAGCCTATAAAATTTTAAAAAAAATTACACATACAGTAAACTTTATTGTGTGAACCAGAAAATGAAATAGTTTTATATCTATGATATTTTCGCAAACAGTAACATTTATTGTATTAATAGTATACAGACAATAAAATTTACTGTGTTCATAAGAAAATGAAATATATATATTTATCAAACTAGATCGAGGGAATCCATAATATTTCAATGGAAAAAAATTCACAGACAGTAATATTTACTCTGTAAACTTTTAAAAATAGAACTTGAATAATACTTGAATAATCAGTAGGACTTTATTAAAATAAATCTCCAAATAGGAATTACATATACTTATACATATTAATTGACTTGTCACATTAGTCGTTAGGATTAAATAATAATACAAAAAAATTCGTTAAATAATCTGGATATATATCCGGACTGTTTCGCATTTTAATAGTACGGACTGGAAATGTGTCACTTGGCGATGCGTCCAAAAGAGAGAGAGAGAGAGAGAGAGAGAGAGTGCCTATAATTTAGCAAATAACTTTTGGGCTCACACCCAGATGACACATGTCTGGTGCGCACTATTAAAATGAGGGATATATATATATATATATACACACACACACTAAAATGTACTGTATGCACCAGAAAATGAAATAGTCTTATATCCGTGACATTTTCATAAACAGAAATATTTACTATATTAATATTGCGAATATAGTAAAATTTACTGTATCCACTAAAAAATGAAATCCATATATTTATCAAACAAGATCCATGGAGTCCATAATATTCCATGGAAAAAATTTCACAGACAGAGAGATTTACTACAGCACCATTAAAAATAGAACTTAAACAATGGTTGAATAGTCAAAAGGATTTAATTAAAAAAATCTCAAAATAAGAATAACATATAATAGTAGATATTAACTAGATTGTCACATTAGTTGTTAAGATTAAATAATAATGAAACAAATTGGTTAAATAAATGGAATAATTATATATATATATATAAACGACACCCATTTTTAGTTTAACCAATTTACTCGATCAAACACCCATTCATTTAATATTTTCTTATTTTTAAAGACCCGCGCCAGCAACACCCCATGCCACCCCATGTCACCCCAAACGGGAGCTCCGATGGATCCAGCTCTCAAATATATATGTACATATATAAGTAAAAACGACACCCATTTTTTGTTTAACCCATTTACTCGCTCAAACACCCATTAATTCAATATTTTCTTATTTTTGAAGGTCCGCGTCAGCAACACCCCATGTCACCCCAAACAGGAGCTCCGATGGATCCAACTCTCAAACACCAATTTACTCAATATTCTCATATTTTTAAAGTTCCGCGCTAGCGGCACACCATGCCGCTCTTACCCACCCAAATCGGAGCTCCGACAATGGGGACACCCCCACCAATCTCCATTGTCAGAGCTCCAACGACCTTCATTAGAGCTCCGGTTTGGGTGAGTAAGGGTGACATGGGGTGATGCTAGTGAAGACCTTAAAAAATAAGATAATATTTAATAAATGGGGTTTTGATCCATTGGACCTCGGTTTGGGGTGAGTAGGTGTGGCATGGGGTGCCGCTGGCGTAACCCTTTAAAAATAAGAGAATTTGCATAAATGGGTGTTTGAGCGGAAAAATGGGTTAAACTAAAAATTGGTATCTTTATATATATATATATATAATTCCTATTTTGAGATTTTTTTTAATTAAGTCCTATTGACTATTCAACCATTAATTAAATTCTATTTTTAAAGGTGTACACATTAAATATTATTGTTTGTGTGATTTTTTTCATTAAAATATTATGGACTCCTGTAACAACCCTTATTGTTGAGTAATTCATTTTATATTAAATTACCATGAGAGAAAATTATATAAAGTATTGAATGATGAAGTAAATATTATTTTGTGAGAAGTTAATAGATAATATTTACTAGATTGTGCATACTTACTATTATGTGAATGTAAATGGCATTATGTTGGGGTTCATGGTGTCGTTGTGTTTTAAACAACATCTATGGTTTAAATGAAATTGGAACTCAAAATAATTTACTTTATTCTGAATGCCAATTTAGAGGGCGCAGTGAGTCCCGAAATAGTCGAGATAGTCAAAATAAGAGTCATTTTGAATTTTTGGGTTCTGAGCACTTTTGACTGGTTATGACTTAAATATGTAGTTACGAATCATTTTAATGGAGTATTAACAATTTAAGATGGAAACTCATATTAATTACACGTTTAAGTCTTACAGCCCTTTTTTCTTCCAAATTGTGTTCTTAAGCCTAGAGAGACAGAGAAGAAGAAGAAGAAGAAGAAGAAGAAGAAGAAGAAGAAGGAGAAGAAAAGAGAAAGAAAGAGAATTGAAGAAATTGAAGCTTGGATTTGTTACTACCATAAGGAAATCTAAGATTTCTGCTTAAGGCAAGTTTCTTACTTGCAAATATGTGATTTAAGATGAATAAATTGTAATGATAGTTATGTATTGGGATCAATTGAACAATTATGGTTTTTAATTGAGTTTGTGGAGTTTGAACCCTTAATCATTGTTTAGATAGATATTGTGTTGAGAATAGTAGATAACATTCATAAAGACTGGTTTTGGTTGAATTAATGGTGGTTGATTTGGGTAGAAATGGAGGAAAAATGGAAATTGGGTAAATTAGGGTTCATAACCCGTAGCCCCAACTTGGCAGATTCGTCAGGGTGAATCGATTCGCCCTTTATGCGAATCGATTCGCTAAGAGGGGAGGCTACAGGTCTAGGGATCCAAATTGATTCGGGTTACCCGAATCGATTCCCTTTTGGGAGAATCGATTCCCTACCTGGGGCGAATCGATTCGGCACTAGGGGAATCGATTCAAAATCCTGCTGTTTTGGGAAAAAATTTCCAACTTAGTTTTTAGCTATTCTCTTGTAGGTTGGGACCTAGGAATCTTCTCTTATGAAGTAAAATTAGTGTCCTAGAGTCTTATAAGAGTTAGGTAACTACCCTATATTAGAAAGGGAATAGATGGGGCTCATTTTGGGGATTATCAAATAAATGATAAGGTAATTTTTTCCATTAGCAAGTTAGTTAAAGATTTGGAGAAGCAAGATCACGTGATTGGGGAATTTTATAGACGCGATTGAGGTATACTAGACTTGGTGACTTATAGTAACGCCATAATTATCGGAGACAAATTTGAGGAATCGCTAAACGTTGAAGTTTATAATGATGTCATTAAACGAATATGGTTCCAATTGTAATGTAACGCATCTTTCAAAAATGAGAATGAATGATGAATAATAAAAATTGTGTAAACACACCTCTCTAAATGCTATCATAGGGGAAGTACGCGCATGAGGTGAAGTCTCCTGGCTAGTTAATGCAGGGCGAATATTGCCCTCGGCCATAGGACCGATTATTATATTATGTGATTATTGTGCAAAGTGAGGTAATTCCGGGTGTGGTTATGACTCACTATCGCAGGTATATGGCCACTTCCTGATGTCACACGATGTAAGAGGCCGAGGTTACCTTGTTTGATAGGACCTGGAAGATGATAGCTATTTAGGGGCGCGTCCAGTGGGGAAACTCGGAAGGACAGTCTTAGAATCGTTATATATTCTGTAATATAACTATTCTTATTAAAGTGGGATTAAATTAATGACAAAGAACTCTGTGAATTAAATTGCTTTGAATACGTTTCCTAATGAGATATGGAACGGTGAAATGAAATTGTATAAAAAGGATAGTGAACCTTAGTTAATAATATTTTATTCATACCCTCTTACATATTTGAATTGGGATTATGGTCATTATATTTGCTTTAGTTTATGCTCTTAGATTGAGTAGTTAGATTCTTATTATTAGTGATGATGATTAACTTGTCCATGACTGTCATACTCTTTATTCATCTGGTGATCATATAAAACCGGGCCCTGGCCCGTTCATATTTCTTTATTTTGCATGAACCTCTTATACGACCAGGTCTCCACCGCAAGGACGCCCGTATTGACTTTTCCATCACAGTGTCTTGGAGCTGTAACACCTTGCAGATGTTACGGAATATTTTGATACAGACGCTTCCCCCTTTTGTATTCTAGTTATGATCGGTTATACGTTCGGGCGTGTTGCCCATGTTTTGTACTTGTATTATATTATGTGATATTATAGTGTAATACTCGGTGTAACTTTAATTGTATTGGTCTGTCAACCGACAGCTTATTCGGTTGGTTTGTTGTATGGATATTAAATTACTATCTATCTTTATTTGTACCCCCTATCTCTTTAATTGGATTGTTTAAATATTTCTCATTACCTTACAAAATAAATTTTTGACAATTCGTTTTCTAAAATAATTGGTGGTTATCCCGTATACTTATTGCTATACGTTGATGCTATGGATGGACCATCTATGATTCCTGTAATTATTGGAGTATCGGGTTGGCCACCTCTTATTTTATTGAGCGGGGTGTCACAGATGGTATCAGAGCATCAGGTTCTAGAATCTTTAGGATCTATGCGGACTTGTCACGCTCTGCCATAGCGTTCTTTGAAATAGAGCCTAAATGTTAGGACTTTTTTTTTGCCTAAATTTGGAATCTTCAGCAATATCAATTGTTCTTAATAGTATTCTAATTCAGTTATTTCTTCATCACAGATGCCGCCCAAGAGAGGTCACCCTGTGAGAAGAAATAAAGTATCAGAGGATGAGGTAGGTCCTCCACCGCTACAGCAATGGACTATAAATGTCGTTGAAATAGCCAATATTGTGGCCCAGATGGTCAACGCTGCGATGACTGCTGTGCTTCAGTAATTTCCCCAATTCCAACAGCCGAGGTTCAAGAGGCGCAAGCCCCCGCGGGACCTTCTCCATGGGAAAGAGTCAGAGAATCTTTCTTAGAGGGTCATCCTCCGGAATTTCAGGGTGGTTCCGACGTGATAGTAGCTAATAAGTGGAAAAAGGAAATGCAATGCCATCTTCGCATGGTGGAATGTAGTGAGGAACGGAAGCAAATACTTACTACTTTCAAGCTAGTTGGAGCAGCCTTACATTGGTGGGAGTCGATGACTACGCCAGAGCAAAGGAGTATTATGACTATCACTGACTTTTGGGTCTTGTTTGACCGAAAATATTTCCCTCCGGCAGTCCAGAGAGAAATGAGGAGAAAGCTTCAAGATGTAGTCCAAGGTGAACATTCGGTGGCAGAATATGAGTAATTCACTCGTTTGGCCAGTTTTATGCTGGATGAGGTAACTCCGAAGGAAAGGAGAACGTTCAAGTTCATTGGAGGCTTACATTAGAGGATATGGCAACATTTGTTGGGCAATCCATCTTTTCAAACTTTCGAGGATGGGATGAATGTCGCGTTACTCCATTGTCAAGAACATCGGCCGTATGTTCAAGGTAGTAAGAAAGCTTCAGTTGTAGGGCAAGCAAGTAAGCCTGGAGGCAATGGTGTTGGAGGAGGAGAACTACCCTCGTCCCACCTATCGAGAGGTAAGCAAAAAGAAAGGGACATCCAACAAGGGGATTTGTCCAAAAGACAGCGTTTCGGTGGATCTAATGTCGGTAGTGGTGGTTTCAGGCACGGTCAGGGTGCCCTACAATAGCAGCAGGCAGGTCGGGGTAATAATGGGGGTTGAGGCCAATCGAGCCAAGGTTTTAGGCAGTTCAGGAATAATACGGGCCGTAATCAGGAAAATATGATGGGCCGTTGCTTTCAGTATTAGGAGCTGGGTCATTATAAGAAGTCATATCCACAGTTGATTGTTGGGGCAATTTCCTAGGATTCCATAGCATCAACAGGAACAACTACTGCCACCAGTGCCTCACCCGATCGTCCCTCCTCAACAGGTATAACTACATTATGGGCGTGTCTACCATATACAGGATGCTATGCTTCCTCCAGCCTCGCCAGCGCCGCCAGCTATTGAGGGTAAGTTTCCCATTCATGGGCACATGGGTCGTGTATTATTTGATACAGGTGAGACACACTCGTTTATTTCTAGAAGTTTTGCCCTGTCTACGGAGCTAATTAAATTTACGGAAAGTACTTTCACTAGCGTTGAATCTTCTTTGGGTGACGGTTCACTTATTTTCATTATTTGTAAAGGAACATAAATAAATCTTGGTAACTTATCTTTTGAGGGCGATTTGCTCGTCCTTGATATGGTCAGGTATGATGTAATTCTGGGTATGGATTGGCTAGTGAAGTATCGTGCGATAGTAAATTTCCATGTCCAAAGTATAGTCTTTATCGTTCTGAGGCAAAAGATGTTTTTAGTGGCTATGCCTCGATTAGAGGGAGGTTTTAGCACTTATTTTTATTGTATTATAAAGGAGACTTCTCGGGACGTAGTCGTTTCCTTAGATTCGATTCCGGTTGTTAGATATTTTAAAGATGTCTTTCGAGAAATACCGGGTTTACCTCCAAGTAGGGAGATTGAATTTGTAATTAATTTAGCACCGGGAACACGACCTATTGCTAGAGCTCCGTACCGTATGGCTCCTGTTGAAATGAGGGAGTTAAGACATCAGATTCAGAAGTTGCTAGAACAGGAGTTTATTAGGCGTAGTACGTCGTCGTGGGGAGCTCTTGTATTGTTTGTGAAGAAGAGAGACGGTTCTCTCCGATTGTGTGTTAATTATCGGGAGTTGAATAAAGTTACCATTAGGAACAAATACCCACTGCCTCAGATTGATGATTTGTTCGATCAACTTAAGGGATCATCGTACTTCTCAAAAATAGATTTGAGGATGGGATATCACCAGTTATGGATTCGAGATCAGGATGTGTCCAAAACTGCATTCCTAACTAGATATGGGTCCTACGAATTCTTGTTTATGCCTTTCGGGCTAACCAATGCTCCTGCAGTGTTTATGGACCTTGTGAATAGAGTGTTTAAAGATGTTCTGGACCAGTTTGTTATTGTCTTTATTGATGACATCCTTGTCTACTCTCAATCATAAGCTGATCATGCTACGCATCTATGGTCGGTCCTGCAGACATTGAGGGATCATCAGTTGTATGCTACATTCAAAAAATGTGGCTTTTGGCTACAGGAAGTATAATTTCTTGGTCACACTGTGACAACTCAGGGTATTTCGGTGGACCCGAGTAAAGTTGTTGCGGTAAGGGAATGGGGTCAGCCCATGACACCTACTGGGATTCATAGTTTTCTAGGTTTGGCTGGCTATTATCGCAGATTTATCAAGGGCTTTTCCAAGATTGCTAGCCCTTTGATCAATTTAACTCGAAAAGGAGTGAGGTTTGTTTTGGATGATTCTTGTCAGCTAGCTTTTGATGAGCTGAAAAATAGGTTGACTTCTGCTCCTATCCTTGCATTACCGAGGCCGAGGTTGGAATATTTGGTCTTTACTGATGCATCTTTACAAGGATTGGGAGCTGTATTACAACAAGAGCGGCGGGCTATTGCTTATGCTTCTCGCAAGCTCAAGCCCCATGAAAAGAACTATCCGGTTCATGATTTGTAACTTGCGGCAGTAGTTTTTGCCTTGAAAATTTGGAGACATTACCTCCTAAGGGGAGAAATTTAGTCTTTTCACGGACCACAAATCGTTGCAATATTTGTTTTCACTGAAAGATTTAAATATGCGATAGCACCGGTGGTTAGAGTTTTTGAAAGACTACTAATTTGATATTCACTATCACTCGGGAAAGGAGAATGTGGTGGCGGATGCGTTGAGTTGGAAACCCGAGGGGAGTTAGCCACGGTATGGAAGGCTAAATGGAAAGAGCTCAGCCAAGAGGATGCTGTTGCTAGGGAATTTATGTCTGTGTTGACCGTTACGCCCACTATAGTGGCAATAGTTGTGGAAGCACAAGGAAGGGACAAAAGTTATCAGGATCGTAAACACTAATTATTAACCGAGGGAGCGAAATCCTACTCAATAAGTTCTGAGGGTGGGTTACATTTCCACGAGAGACTTGTTGTCCCGGACGAAGGGGATTTAAGACGAGCCGTGATGACAGAATCTCACGGGTCCAAATTTATAGTACACCCTGGGGGAGATGAAATGTACCAAGACATGCGCCGTCAATGTTGGTGGGCAGGTATGAAACGGGACATTTCTAAATTTGTTTCCGAGTGAACTACTTGTAAACTGGTGAAGGTAGATCATCAACGATCGACGGGATTATTACAACCCTTGGAAATACCAGTATTGAAGTGGGAAAGCATATCGATGGATTTCATCACGGGATTTCTAACATCACAAAGCGGTCATGATTCTATTTGGGTGATTATCGATCGTTTGATCAAGTCGACATATTTCTTATCGGTACGTACAGACTACAATACTGCTCGATATGCTCGGTTATTTATTGCGGAGGTTGTTAGACTCCACGGGGTGCCCATTAATATAGTCTCCGATCGAGACAAAATCTTTGTTTACCATTTTTGGCGAAGTTTCCAAGAAGCTATGGGAACTGAATTGAAGTTAAGTACCTCTTATCACCCTCAAACAGATGGGCAGACGGAAAGAGTCAACCAAAAGTTGGAGGACATGCTAAGAATGTGTGTGCTTGATTTCAAAGGAGGTTGGGACCAATACCTTCCCTTGGTCTAATTTGCTTATAATAACTCATACCAATTCACAATCGGAATGGCACCCTATGAAGCATTGTATGGCCAACCGTGTAGATCACCTACTTGTTGGTTGGAGGTAGGGGATAATAAGTTTCTCGGACCTGAAATAATCCAAGATGCTTCCTCAAAGATTGAACTTTCTCGTAATCGCATTCAAATTTCTCAAGATCGTCAGAAGAGCTATGCTGGGAGGTTGGAGATCAAGTTTTGGTGCGAGTTTCGCCAATGAAGGGCATAAAGCGATTTGGGAAGAAAGGAAAACTTGTGCCACATTACGTGGGTCCTTTTCCTATTATTGCTAGAGTAGGCCCCGTAGCTTATCAACTTGCCTTATCGGAACATTTACAATAGATTCATGACGTGTTTCATGTTTCATCCTTGAAAAAGTACAAGAGGTGTGAAGGAGCTTACTGGCACATTCCTTTGGATGATATTGAATTGCAGCCCGATATATCATATGAGGAACAACCATTTGCAATCTTAGATCATGGGGAGCGTAGGCTAAGATCTCGAGTGGTACCCTTAGTTTGGGTCCAATGGGGGCACCATAATGCCGAGGAGTCAACATGGGAACGTGAGGATGATATGCGAGAGAAGTATCCACATCTCTTTTTGTAAGGTATACCTTATTTTGAGGGCAAAATTCCCTTATAAGGGGTGGAGTACGTAATAACCCTTATTGTTGAGTAATTCATTTTATATTAAATTGCCATGAAAGAAAATTATGTAAAATATTGAATGATGAAGTAAATATTATTTTATGAGAAGTAAATAGATAATATTTACTAGATTCTGCATACTTACTATTATGTGAATGTAATTGGCATTATGTGCGGTTCATGGTATCGTTGTGTTTTAAACGACATCTACGGTTTAAATGAAATTAGAACTCAAAATAATTTACTTTATTCCGAATGCCAATTTAGAGGGCGCAATGAGTCCCAAAATAGTCGAGATAGTCAAAACAAGTGTCATTTTGTATTTTTGGGTTTCAGGGCACTTTTGACTGGTTATGACTTAAATATGTAGTTACGGGTCATTTTAATGGAGTATTAACAATTTAAGACAAAAAATCATATTAATTACACGTTTAAGTCTTACACCCCTTTTTTCTTCCAAATTGTGTTCTTAAGCCTAGAGAGAGAGAGAGAAGAAGAAGAAGAAGAAGAAGAAGAAGAAGAAGAAGAAGAAAAGAGAAAGAAAGAGAATGGAAGAAATTGAAGCTTGGATTTGTTGCTACCATAAGGAAATCTGAGATTTCAGCTTAAGGCAAGTTTCTTACTTGCAAATATGCGATTTAAGATGAATAAATTGTATTGATAGTTATGTATTGGGATCAATTGAACAATTATGGTTTTTAATTGAGTTTGTGGAGTTTGAACCCTTAATCATTGTTTACATAGATGTTGTGTTGAGAATAGTAGTTAAAATTCATGTAGAATGGTTTTGGTTGAATTAATGGTGGTTGATTTGGGTAGAAATGGAGGAAAATGGAAATTGGGTAAATTAGGGTTTATAACTCGTTGACCCAACTTGGCATATTCGTCATGGCGAATCGATTCACCCTTTATGAGAATCAATTCGCTAAGAGGGGAGGCTACAGGTCTGGGGATTCGAATTGATTCGGGTTACCCGAATCGATTCGGCATGAGACAGAATGTTGATTTCCTCAACCGAATCGATTCGCTTTTGGGAGAATCGATTCTCTACCTGGGGCGAATCGATTCGGCACTAGGGGAATCGATTCAAAATCCTGCTGTTTTGGGAAAAAATTTCTAACTTAGTTTTTAGCTATTCTCTTGTAGGTTGGGACCTAGGAATCTTCTCTTATGAAGTAAACTTAGTGTCCTAGAGTCTTATAGGAGTTAGGTAACTACCCTATATTAGAAAGGGAATAAATGGGGCTCATTTAGGGGATTATCAAATAGATGATAAGGTAATTTCTTCCATTAGCAAGTTAGTTAAAGATTTGGAGAAGCAAGATCACGTGATTGGAGAATTTTATAGACGCGATTGAGGTATACTAGACTTGGTGACTTATAGTAACGTCATAATTCTCGGAGACAAATTTGAGGAATCGTTAAACGTTGAAGTTTATAATGATGTCATTTAACGAATATGGTTCCAATGGTAATGTAACGCATCTTTCAAAAATGAGAACGAATGATGAATAATAAAAATTGTGTAAACACACATCTCTAAATGCTATCATAGGGGAAGTACGCGCATGAGGTGAAGTCCCATGGCTATTGAATGTAGGGCAAATATAGTCCTCGGCCATAGGACCGGTTATTATATTATGTGATTATTTTGCGAAGTGAGGTAATTCCGGGTGTGGTTATGACTCACTGTCGCGGGTATATGGCCACTTCCCGACATCACGCGATGTAAGAGGCTTAGGTTGCCTTGTTTGATAGGCCCTGGAAGATGATAGCTATTTAGGGGTGCATCCAGTGGGGAAACTCAGAAGGACGGTCTTAGAATCGTTATATATTGTGTAATATAACTATTCTTATTAAATTGGGATTAAATTAATGACAAAGCACTCTGTGAATTAAATTGCTTTGAATACGTTTCCTAATGAGATATGGAACGGTGAAATGAAATTGTGTAAAAAGGATAGTGAATCTTAGTTAATAATATTTTATTCATACCCTCTTGCATATTTGAATTGGGATTATGGTCATTATATTTGCTTTAGTTTATGCTCTTAGATTGAGTAGTTAGATTCTTATCATTAGTGATGATGATTAACTTGTCCATGACTATCATACTCTTTATTCATCCGGTGATCATATAAAACTTGGCCCTGACCTGTTCATATTTCTTTGTTTTGCATGAACCTCTTATACGACCAGGTGCTCCACTGCAAGGACGCCCGTATTGACTTTTCCATCACAATGTCTTGGAGATGTAACACCTTGCGGATGTTACAGAATATTTTGATATAGACGCTTCCCCCTTTTGTATTCTAGTTATGATCGGTTATACGTTCGGGCGTGTTGCCCATGTTTTGTACTTGTATTATATTATGTGATATTGTATTGTAATACTCGGTGTAACTCTAATTATATTGGTCTGTCAACCGATAGATTATTTGGTTGGTTTGTTATATGGATATTAAATGACTATCTATCTTTATTTGTACCCACCATCTCTTTAATTGGATTGTTTAAATATTTTTCATTACCTTATAAAATAAATTTTTGACAATCCGTTTTCAAAATAATTGGTGGTTATCCCATATACTTATTGCTATATGTTGATGCTAAGTATGGACCATCTATGATCCTTGTAATTATTGGAGTATCGGGCTGTCCACCTCTTATTTTAATAATCGGGGTGTCACAACTCCATGGATATTGTTTGATAAATATATGAATTTCATTATCTTGTGAACGCATAAAATTTTACTGTCTGTGTAATATTAACACAGTGAATGCTTTTGTTTGCATAAATGTCACTTATATAAAACTATTTCGTTTGTTGGTTCATACAGTAAAGTTTTCTATATGTGTAATTTTTTTCGTTGAAATTTTATAGGCTTCATGGATCTTGTTTGATAGATCTCGGCGAGCAGATTTCAAAAATAGTAATTTTTAGAAAAACGGATTTGTCAATCAAAAGTTATGATCTTTTGAAGAATAAAAATAGGATGAAAAAAAGTTGAAAAAAAGTTCAACTACTTATGTAACTTCCCATAAAAAGTTAAAAAATATCCAAAAATTAGGAATAAGACCTATTTAATGGTTGAAAAGTCGGTAGGACTTAGTTAGGACAACTTTTTTTTCATGGTAACTACATATAAATAACCCTTTTAAATTTATAAATTATTCATTTGGGGTTCATTTTATCACTCTTCTAAATAAGGTTTATTCTTCTCACTAATTTCTCTGATTTTTACAGATCTATATAAGGTAATTTGAAATGTATTTTTTGTGTTTACATTCAAGTTGTTTTAATTGACCTCTCTCTCTCCCTCTCTCTCTCTCTCTCACACACACACACACACACAAACACGCAAAAAAATACAATTTTTTTTTTCTTTTCAATCTTGGATCTTTAGTTTTTTTTTTCAAAATACGAAAGTTCTTTTGAGGGAACTTTGTTTCCTCTCACTTTTTTTGGGTGATCGTTTTGTTTGCTTTTGATGATTTATGTGTTTCATGAATTTTATGTAGCTCTAATGATTAATTTCGTTTTGTTTGCATGTTCTCTCTCACATATTCATCTTTTTTTTTCCAGGGAATATATGCTCAAATTGAAAGATGAACTCCATTATATCTTTGGTTTGTTTTGAAGATCTCACACTCTAGGATTTAGTACACTACTTAAGTTCTAATGTTTAGGGTAAGGTATTCTTTCTGTTAAATTTCAATTTCTATGATCTGATATGGGCTTTCAAATCTCAGTTTTTGGTATTGGGTTGATAAAATATTATATGTTTTATTTTAGCCTTATTGTTCACAATTATTCTGTCCTTTTTTGCAATGAAGCGGGGACTCGAATATTTGGAGTATATATTTACTTGGTAGTATCTTTAAATACTTAATTAAAGTTAAGTTGCAGTCTAATAATAATTCATGAGTTTCGGTTACCTTCTATTGAAGTAGAGACATGATACAAATGAAATTGTTGTTTTTTTACCTCAAATGAAAACGGAGAATTAAAAATATGACACGAATAATATGATTAATATTTTTAACATGATAATACAAAAAATAAAAGTAAAAATATGATGAGATGACA
Source organism: Sambucus nigra (assembly GCA_949130495.1). Classification (NCBI taxonomy): domain Eukaryota; kingdom Viridiplantae; phylum Streptophyta; class Magnoliopsida; order Dipsacales; family Adoxaceae; genus Sambucus; species Sambucus nigra. Next base: position 341,365,393 of record OX422210.1, on the reverse strand, counting down.
CTATTTTATGACTAATATTAATAATTTACACATGAATAAGACATATTATTTTCGCTTTAAGTCAATTTTGGATCATTTGTTGTATCGTACCTAAAATTGTGACCCTACTTTTGGGTTCATTATTTTTAAGTGATTCACCACAAATATTAAGCATACTATTGTATATAAGTGTTTATTTTTATCGAGTATGATTAATTTAATTCAATTATAATTTTATCAAACGCCTGCATATCGCGCGGGTTACATGCAAGTTGAGCACTATTTAAATATATATTTGTAATCTTTGAATTCAAACATTAATCTAGATTTAATTATGGAATTACTTTTTCTCCATCAAGCATATTAAACTAAAGTACCACGCTTAAAAAACTTATTATAATCTATTTTTTTTTTAATGTAAGTCAGCTCCAAAGAATCATATATACTTTTGTTTGTTTCACTAGCTCCTGACGTGGACGACCAAATCTAATTTAAAGATATCATGAAAAAGATGATATTTTTTTTGTCTTTACTCCCATCTCCTAAGATTTGTTAAGTCCTCATCCCATGCGTTTTTAAAATTGTAGTAAGTCTCATAAACACCCAAATGGATTTTTTTTAAATATGTAGTTTGTGATGTCAAACTTGTGAAAGAGGCACATTTCATATAGATGCAATATATATATATATATATATATATACATATATATATATATATATATGTGTGTGTGTGTGTGTGTGTGTGTGTGTGTGTGTGTGTGTGTGTGTGTGTGTGTGTGTGTGTGTTTTATGTTTATTGGGTGTTTTTATTCTCACCCACCATTTCTGTTAACAACCCACACTATTATTAATTCCACATAAATTGGCTCATAATCCTTCAATCCAACCAATGTTTTGGGGCTATATAATTTTTTAGTAAAATACATAAAATCGGGAGTCAGGTGACTATGCGGTCTGGTGACTACGTGGTTAGTTCGTACGAGTTACATTGGTCCCGTCCAAGGTGCTCGCGCCTCTTACGGGACCGTTTTGTTGTTTTATATTTTCACCCCTTCACGGAAAGTTTTTAAGCGCAAATCTAACCGTTAGCAGATTATCATCGTATACTCAAACTGAGAGTTCGGTGACTACGCGATCGATTTATACGAGTTATAATGTTCTCGTGTGAGGTGTTCTTGCCTCTTACAGATCATTTTGTGGCTATTTTGAATTTTCACCCTTTCACGGCATGTTTTATAGCGCAAATCTAACAGTTTACAAATTCTCGTTGTATACTCAAATCGGGGTTCGGTGACTATACAGTCGGTTTGTACGAGTTACATTGGTCCCGTGGAAGGTGCTCGTACCTCTTACGGGATCGTTTTTTGGGTGTTTAAGGTTTTCACCATTTGACGGCATGTTTTCAAGTCCAAGACTAAACGTTTACAAATTCTCAACGGATGCTCAAACCGTGAGTCTGGTGATTACGCGATCGATTCATACGAGTTATGTTGGTCCTGTGCGAGGTGATCGTGCCTCTTACGGGACCGTTTTGTCGTTGTTTTATATTTTCACCATTTGACAGCATGTTTTTAAGCCCAAACCTAAACGTTTGTAAATTCTCGTCGTATACCTAAATTGGGAGTCGGGTGACTATACAGTCGGTTCGTACGAGTTACAATGGTCCCATACGAGGTGATCACGCCTCTTAAAGGACCATTTTGTGGTTCTTTTACGTTTTCACCCTTTGATGACATGTTTTTAAATCTACGTATAAATTTTTGCAAATTCTCATCGTATACTCATACCGGGAATCCCATGACTAAGCAGTGGATTCATATGAGTTACATTGGTCCTGTACAAGGTGCTCGTGCCTCTTACGGGACCGTTTTATGGTTCTTTTACGTTTTTTCCCTTTGACAACAAGTTTTCAAGCCCAAGTCTAACCATTTGGAAATTCTCATCGTATACTCAAACAGGGAGTTCGGTGATTACGCGATCGATTCATATGAGTTACATTAGTCCCGTGCGAGGTGTCCTGTGCCTCTTACGGGACCATTTTGTGGTTGTTTTACATTTTCACCTATTGACGGTATGTTTTTAAGCCTAAATCTTAACAATTTAGAAATTCTCATTGTATACTCAAACTAAAAGTTCGGTGACTATGCGGTGAACTTGTACGGATTACACTGGTCCCATATGAGGTGCCCCTGCCTCTTACATGATCGTTTTGTGTCTCTTTTACATTTTCACCCTTGGACGCATGTTTTTAAGCCTGATTCTAACCGTTTGCAAATTCTCGTCATATACTCAAATCGAGAGTCTGATGACTACACAGTCAGTTCGTATGAGTTAAATTGGTCCGTTCGAGGTGCTTGTGCCATTTACGGGACCATTTGGTGGTTATTTTTCCTTTTTACCCTTTGACGTCATATTTTTAGTCGAACTCTAAACGTTTGTAAATTCTCGTCGTATACTCAAGCCAGGAGTCAGGTGACTGCGTGATTTTTTCCTATGAGTTACATTGGTCCCGTGTGAGGTGCTCGTGCCTTTAACGGGACCGTTTTGTGGATGTTTTACATTTTCACCCTTTGACGTCATGTTTTTAATCACAAGTCTAACGATTTGCAAATTCTCATCATATACTCAAATCGGGAGTCTGGTTATGATGCGGTCAGTTCCTACGAGTTATATTGGTCCCATGTGAGGTGCTCGTGCCTCATACAGGACTGTTTTATAGTTATTTTAATTTTTCACCCTTTGATGGAATATTTTTAGGCCCAATACTAAACGTTTGCAAATTGTCATCATATACTTAAACTGGGAGTCCGGTGACTACATGGTTGATTTTATGAGTTATAAAGGTCCTGTACGAGGTGATCGTGCCTCTTACAAGATCGTTTTGTGGTTGCTTTACATTTTCATCCTTTGACTGCATGTTTTTAAGCCCAAGACTAAATGTTCGAAAATTCTCGTCGTATACTCAAACCGAGAGTTTGATGACTACGTGGTTAGTTCGTACGGGTTACAATGGCCCCGTGTGAGGTGATCTCGCCTCTTACAGGATCATTTTTTGATTATTTCACATTTTCTCCCATTGAGGGCATGCTTTTAAATGCATGACTAATCATTTTCAAATTCTCATCGTATACTCAAATCAGGAGTTCGGTGACTATGCGCTCTCTTTGTATGAGTTATAATGGTCCCCTGCGAGGTGCTCGCTCCTCTTAAGCGACCTTGTTTTATATTTTCACTCTTTAACTGCATGTTTTCAATCCCAAGACTAAACGTTTGCAAATTCTCATCGTATACTCAAACCGAGAGTTCGATGACAATGCAGTCATTTCGTATCAGCAACATTGGTCCCGTGCTAGGTGTTCACTCCTCTTACAGGACCATTTTGCGGCTATTTTACATTTTCACACTTTAATGGCTTATTTTTAAGCCCAAGTCTAACAATTTGCAAATTATCATCGTATACTCAAATCGGGAGTTGTACGAGTTATAATGGTCTGGTGCGAGGAGATTGCGCCTCTTATGGGACCGTTTTGTGATTGCTTTATATTTTCATCCTTTGACAGCATGTTTTTAAGCCCAATCCTAACGTGCGCAATTTCTCATCGCATACTCAAATCGAGAGTTTGATGAGTATGCGGTCAGTTCGTACGAGTAATAATGGTCCCGTGCAAGGTGCTCGCGCCTCTTATCGAACCATTTTGTGGTAGTTTTACGTTTTCTTCCTTTAACTGCATGTATTTAAATGTAAGACTAACCATTTTTAAATTCTTATCGTATACTCAAATCAGGAGTCCAGTGACTATGCGATAGGTTCGTATGAGTTGCAATGGTCCCGTGCGAGGAGCTCACACCTCTTACCGGACTGTTTTGTGACTATTTTATGTTTTCATCCTTTGACGGTATGTTTTTAAGCTTCAGTCTAACCGTTAACAAATTCTCATCCTATACTCAAATCGAAAGTCCGGTGACTATGCGATCGGTTCGTACGAGTTACAATAGTCCTGTGCGAGGTGCTCATGCCTCTTACGAGATCGTTTTACGGTTGTTTAACATTTTCACCCTTTGACGGCATATTTTTAAGCCAAAGTCTAATGGTTTGCAAAATACTCAAACCTAGAGTCGGTTTGTGATGCGATCGGTTCCTACGAGTTACATTGGTCCCGTGTGAGGTGCCCATGCCTCTAACGGTATCGTTTTGTGGTTGTTTTATATTTTCACACGTTGAGAGCATGTTTTTAAGTTCAAGTCTAACGGTTTGCAAATTCTCATTGTATACTCAAATCAGAAGTCCGGTGACTACGCGGTCGGTTCCTATGAGTTACATTAGTCCCGTGCGAGGTACTCATTCCTCTTACAGGATTATTTTATAGTTGTTTCGCATTTTCACCCTTTGATGGCACATTTTTAAGCCCAAGACTAAACGTTTACAAATTCTCGACGTATTCCCAAGCTAGGAGTCTGGTGACTACGGGGTCAATTCAGACGAGTTATAATGGTCCTGTGCGAGGTGATCGCACCTCTTACGGGACCATTTTGTGGTAATTTTATATATTCTTCCTTTGACGACATGTTTTTAAGCCCAAGTTTAACCGTTGCAAATTCTCATCGTATACTCAACCCGGGACATCGGTGACTACGCGGTCGGTTTGTATGAGTTACATTAGTCCCGTGCGAGGTGTTTGTGCCTCTTACGAAACCATTTTGTTACTTTTTTACATTTTCACTTATTGACGGTATGTTTTTAAACCTAAGTTTAACCGTTTATAAATTCTCATCGTATACTCAAACCGAAAGTCCGGTGACTACGCGATGGATTTGTACGGGTTACATTGGTCCCATGTGAGGTGCTCATGCCTCTTAAAGGATCGTTTTGCGACTCTTTTACGTTTTTACGCTCGAACGGTACGTTTTTAAGCCTAAATCTAACTATTTGCAAATTCTCATCATATACTCAAATCGGGAGTCCGATGAGTATGCGGTTGGTTCGTATGAGTTACATTGGTTTGTGTGAGGTGCTCGTGCCTCTTACGGGACCATTTTGTGGTTGTCTTGCACTTTTACCCTTTGATGCCATATTTTTTAGTCGAACTCTAAACGTTTACAAATTCTCATCATATACTCAAATTGGGAGTTCGGTGACTACACGATTGTTTCCTACGAGTTACATTGGTCCCGTGCGAGGTGCTCGTGCCTCTAACAGGGCCATTTTGTGGCTAGTTTCCATTTTCACCGTTTGACGGTATGTTTTTAAGCCCAAGTCTAATGGTTTGCAAATTCTCATCATATACTCAAACCGAAAGTCTTGTTATGACGCGGTCAGTTCCTATGAGTTTCATTGGTCCCGTGTGAGGTGCTCGTGCCTCTTACAGAATTGTTTTATGGGTATTTTATATTTTCACCCTTCAATGTCATGTTTGTTAGCCTATGACTAAACATTTGTAAATTCTCATCATATGCTCAAACCAGGAGTCTGGTGCCTAAGCGATCGATTCATACGAGTTACAATGGTCCCGTACGAGGTTATTACGCCTCTTACAGGTCCGTTTTGTGGTTATTTTAAGTTTTCATCCTTTGATGACATGTTTTTAAGCCCAAGCCTAACATTTACAAATTCTCTTCATATACTCAAATTGGGAGTCCGATGACTATGTAGTCAGTTCGTACGAGTTATAATGGTCAAATTCGAGATGACTGTTTTGTGGTTATTTTAGCTTTTCATCCTTTGATGGCATGTTTTTAAATACAAGACTAACCGTTTGCAAATTATTATTGTTTACTCAAATCGGGAGTCAAGTGACTATGCGATCGGTTCATACAAGTTATAATGGTCCCTTGCGAGGTGCTCGCGTCTCTTACAGTATCTTTTGTGGTTATTTTACATTTTCACCCTTTGATGCCATGTTTTTAAGCCTAAGACTAACCGTTATTAAATTCTCGGCGTATACTCAAACCGAGAGTCTGGTGACTATGTGATCGGTTCCTATGAGTTACAATGGTCCCGTGCGAGGTACTCGCGCCTCTTACGAGACCATTTTGTGGTTATTTTATATTTTCACCCTTTGACTACACGTTTTCAAGCCCAAGTCTAATGGTTTACCTATTCTCACCATATACTCAAATCGAGAGTCTGATGACTACGCGGTCAGTTCTTATAAGTTACATTGGTCCCGTTTGAGGTGCTCGTGCCACTTACGGGACTGTTTTGTGGTTGTTTCACATTTTCACCATTTGATGGAATTTTTTTGCCCAAGACTACATGTTTGCCAATTCTCTTCGTACACTCAAACTGGCAGTCCAATAACTACGCGATCGGTTCGTCTTAGTTACATTGGTCTCGTGCAAGGTGAAGATGTTTGTGTCTCTTACGAGACCATTTTGTGGTTGTTTTACATTTTCACCCTTTGACAACATTTTTTAAGGCCAAGTCTAACGGCTTGAAAATTCTCGTCATATACTCAAACCGGGAGTCCGGGTATGACGCGGTTGCTTCCTATGAGTTACATTGGTCCCGTACGAGGTGTTCATGCCTCTTACATGACTATTTTGTGGTTATTTTGTGTTTTAATGATTTGATGGCATGTTTTTAGGCCCTCTACTAAACGTTTACAAATTCTCGTTGTATACTGAAACTGGGAGTCATACGAGTTACAATGGTCTCGTGCGAGGTGATCGTATCTCTTATGGGACTGTTTTGCGATTTTTTTACATTTTTATCCTTTGACGACATGTTTTTAAGCCCAAGCCTAACATTCATACATTCTCGTCGTATACTCAAATCGGGAGTCCGACGACTATGCGGTCAGTTCGTACGAGTTATAATGATCCCATACGAGGTGCTCACACCTCTTACGGGACCATTTCATGGTTATTTTATATTTTCATCATTTGACGACATGTTTTTAAAAGCAAGAGTAATCGTTCACAAATTATCATCGTATACTCAAACCTGGAGTCCAGTGACTATGCGATCGGTTCATACGAGTTACCAAGATCTCGTGCGTGGTTCCCACACCTCTTATAGGACCGTTTTGTGACTGTAATATATTTTCACCCTTTGATGCCATGTTTTTAAGCCTAAGTCAAATCGTTAGAAAATTCTTGCTGTATACTCAAACCTGGAGTCCGGTGACTATGCGATCGATTCGTATGAGTTACAATGGTCCCGTACGAGGTGTTCCCGCTTCGCAAGGGACCTTTTTATGAGTGTTTTATGTTTTCAACCTTTGATGGCATGTTTTTAAGCCCAAGTCTAACGGTTTGCAAATTCTAATCAGGGAGTCTGGTTATGACGCAGCCGGTTCCTATGAGTTACATTGGTCCCATACGAGGTGCTCATGCCTCTAACGGGATCGTTTTGTGGTAGTTTTCGGTTTTCACCCTTTGACGGTATGTTTTTAAGCCCAAGTCAAATGATTTATAAATTCTCATTATATACTCAAATCGGGAGTCTGATGACTACGGGGTCAAGTCCTATAATTTACATTGGTCCCGTGTGAGGTGTCCGTGCCTCTTACGGGACTGTTTTATGGTTGTTTCACATTTTCACCCTTTGATGGCATGTTTTTAAGCCCAATACTAAACTTTTTCAAATTATCATCGTATACCCAGACTGGGAGTCACTATGTGATCAGTTCGTATGAGTTACAATGGTCCCGTACGAGGTGATCGCGCCTCTTACGGGACCATTTTATGGTTATTTTACATTTTCTCCCATTGATAATATTTTTTCAAGCCTAAGTCTAACCGTTTGCAAATTCTCATTATATACTCAACCCGAGAGTTCGGTGACTACGCGGTCAATTCGTATGAGTTACATTAGTCCCGAGCAAGGTGCTCGTGCCCTTACGATACCTTTTTGTGGTTGTTTTACATTTTCACCCATTGACAGTATGTTTTTAAGTCCAAGTCTAACCATTTACAAATTCTCGTCGTATACACAAACTCGGAAGTCCGGTGAAAAAGAGATCGATTTAAACGAGTTACATTAGTCCCGTGAGAGGTTTTCGTGCCTCTTACAGGATCGTTTTGTGGCTCTTTTACGTTTTTACCCTCCGAAGGCATGTTTTTAAGCCTAATTCTAACCGTTTGCAAATTGTCATTATATACTCAAATCGAGAGTCTAATGACTACACGGTCAGTTCGTACGAGTTACGATGGTTCGTGCGAGGTGCTCGTGCCTCTTACGAGACCATTTTGTGGTAGTCTTTCATTTTTACCCTTTAACGCCATATTTTTTAGCCAACTCTAAACGTTTGCGAATTCTCATCGTACACTCAAACTGGGAGTCTAATGACTCTACGATTGTTTCCTGTGAGTTACATTAGTCTCGTGCGAGGTGCTCGTGCCTCTATCGGGATCGTTTTGTGACTGTTTTATGTTTTCACCCTTTAACGGCATTTTTAGCCCAGGTCTAACGGTTTTCAAATTCTCATTATATACTCAAACTAGGAGTCTGGTTATGACGCAGTCAGTTCCTACGAGTTATATTGGTCCCGTGGGAGGTGCTCGTGCCTCTTACCGGACTGTTTTGTGGTTATTTTACATTTTCTCCCTTTGATGACATGTTTTTAAGTCCAAGACTAAACGTTTGTAAATTCTCATCATATACTCAAATCGGGAGTCCGATGACAACGCGGTCAATTCGTACGAGTTAAAATGATTCCGTGTGAGGTGATCGCGCATCTTACAGGACGATTTTATGGTTGTTTTACATTTTCATCCTTTGATGGTATGTTTTTAAGCCCAAGATTAAACGTTTGAAAATTCTCATTATACACTCAAACTGAGAGTTCGATGACTACGTGGTCAGTTCATACGAGTTACAATGGTCCCGAGATAGGTGCTAGCATCTCTTACTGGACCATTTTGTGATTGTTTTATGTTTTCACCCTTTGAGGTCATATTTTTAAATGCAAGACTAACCATTTGCAAATTCTCATCGTATGCTCAAATTGGGAGTCTGGTGGCTTTGTGATCGGTTCGTACGAGTTACAATGGTCCCAAGCGAGGTGCTCACACCTTTTACGAGACCGTTTTGTGACTGTTGTACGTTTTCACCCTTTGATACCATATTTTTAAGCCTAAATCTAACCGTAAGAAAATTCTCATCGTATACTCAAACCGGGTGTCCGGTGACTATGCGATCAGTTCGTACGAGTTATAATGGTCTCGTGCAAGGTACTTGCGCCTCTTACACACCCATTTTATTTTTGTTTTACGTTTTCAGTCATTGAGAGCATGTTTTCAATCCCAAGACTAAACATTTGAAATTCTCGTTGTATACTCAAACTGGGAGTCCGATGACTATGCGGTCGGTTCGTATGAGTTACATAGGTCCCTTACAAGGTGTTCGTGCCTCTTATAGGACCGTTTTGTGGTTGTTTTACTTTTTCACCCTTTGACAGCAAGTTTTTAAGCCCAAGTCTAACGATTTGCAAATTCTCATCGTATACTCAAACCGGGAGTCTGAGTATGATGCGGTCGGTTCTTAGAAGTTACATTGGTCCCATTCGAGGTGCTCGTACCTCTTACGAGACAATGTTGTGGTTGTTTTATGTTTTCACCCTTTGATGGCATGTTTTTAAGACCAAGACTAAACGTTTGCAAATTCTTATCGTATACTGAAATCGGGAGTCCAGTGACTGCGTGGTTGGTTCGTACGAGTTACAATGGTCCCGTACAAGGTGATCGTGCCTCTTACCAGACCATTTTGTGGTTATTTTACATTTTCATCCTTTGACAGCATGTTTTTTAGCCCAAGCCTAATGTTTGCAAATTCTAGTCGTAAACACAAATCAGGAGTCCGATGACTACGCGATCAGTTCGTACGAGTGATAATGGTCCAGTGCGAGGTGCTCATGCCTCTTACGAGACCGTTTTATTGTTGTTTTACCTTTTCATGCTTTGACGACATGTTTTTAAATGCAAGACTAATAATTTGCAAATTCTAGTCGTATATTCAAATCGGGAGTCAAGTGACTATGTGATCGGTTCGTATGAGTTACAATGGTCTTGTGCGAGGTGCTCGCGCTTCTTACAATACCGTTGTGTGGTTGTTTTGCGTTTTCACCCTTTGACTCCATGTTTTTTAGCCTAAGTCTAACCGTTAGAAAATTCTCACTGTATACTCAAACCGGGAGTCCGATGACAATACAATTGGTTAATACGAGTTACAATGGTCCCGTGCGAGGTGCTCGTGCCTCTTATGGGACCGTTTTATAGTTGTTTTATGTTTTCACCTTTTAATGGCATGTTTTGAAGCCCAAGTCTAATGGTTGGAAAATTCTGGTCGTATACTCAAGCCGAGCGCCTGTTATGATGCAATCGGTTCCTATGAGTTACATTGCTCACGTGCGAGGTGCTCATGCCTCTAACGGGACTATTTTGTGGATGTTTTATATTTTCTCCCTTTTATGGCAATGTTATAAGCCCAAGTCTAATGGGGTGCTAATTCTAGTCGTACATATAAATCGGGAGTCAGGTTATGACGCGGTCGATTCCTATGAGTTACATTGGTCTCGTGCATGGTGCTCATGCCTCTAATGGGACCGTTTTGTGGTTATTTTATGTTTTCACCCTTTAACGGTATGCTTTTAAGCCCAAGTCTAACGGTTTGCTTATTCTCATCGTATACTCAAATCGAGAGTTCGATGACTACGCGGTTAGTTCTTACGAGTTGCATTGGTCTCATGTGAGGTGCACGTGCCTCTTACGTGACTGTTTTGTGGTTGTTTCACATTTTCACCCTTTGATGGCATGTTTTTGCCCAAGACTAAATGTTTACAAATTCTCATCGTATACTCAAATCGGGAGTCTGATGACTACGCGGTCAGTTCGTATGAGTTACATTGGTCCCGTGTAAGGTGTTCATGCCTCTTACAGGACCAATTTGTGGCTTTTTTACATTTTAACCCTTTAACGACATATTTTTATGTCTATGTCTAACGGTTTGAAAATTCTCGTCGTATACTCAAATCGGGAGTCTGGGTATGATGCGTTCGGTTCCTACGATTTACATTGGTCCCGTGCGAGGTGCTCGTGCCTCTTAGGTGACTATTTTGTAGTTGTTTTATGTTTTCACCATTTGATAGCATGTTTTTAAGCCAAAGACTAAGCGTTTGCAAATTCTCATCATATACTGAAACTGAGAGTTGTACGAGTTACAATGGTCCCATGCGAGGTGATTGTGCCCCTTACGGGACCATTTTGTGGTTGTTTTACATTTGTAACCTTTGACGGGATGTTTTTAAGCCCAAGATTAACGCTTACATATTCTCTTCGTATACTCAAATCGGGAGTCTGATGACTACGTAGTCAGTTCGTACGAGTAATAATGGTCCCGTGTGAGGTGCTCGCACCTCTTACGGGACTGTTTTGTGGTTATTTTACGTTTTCATACTTTGATGGCATATTTTTAAAAGCAAGACTAATCATTTATAAATTCTCGTCGTACACTCAAACCGAGAGTCCAGTGACTTTGTGATCGGTTCGTAGGAATTACAATGGTCTCGTGCGTGGTGCTCGCCCCTCTTATAGGACCGTTTTGTGGCAGTTTTATGTTTTCACCCTTTGACGCCATATTTTTAAGCCTAAGTCTAATCGTTAGCAAATTCTCATCGTATATTCAAACCGGTCCGATGACTATGCGATCGATTCGTACGAGTTATAATGGTCTCGTGCGAGGTGCTCGCGCCTCTAACGGGACCTTTTTGTTGTTGTTTTACATTTTCAACCTTTGACAGCATGTTTTTAAGCCCAATCCTACTGGTTTACAAATTCTGGTCAGGGAGTCAGGTTATGATGCGATCAGTTCCTATGAGTTACATTGGTCACGTGTGAGGTGCGCATGCCTCTAACGGGACCGTTTTGGGGTTGTTTTATATTTTCACCCTTTGACAACATGTTTTTAAGCCCAAGTCAAACGATTTGCAAATTCTCATCATATACTCAAATCGGGAGTCCGGTGACTACGGGGTCAGTTCCTGCGAGTTACATTGGTCCCATGCAAGGTGCTCGTGCCTCTTACGGGACTGTTTTGTGGTTGTTTCACATTTTCACCCTTTGATGGCATTTTTTTAATTCTAAGACAAAATGTTTGCAAATTCTCATCGTATACCCAAATCGGGGGTCTGGTGACTACGCAGTCGGTTCGTACGAGTTACAATGGTCCCGTACGAGGTGATCGCACCTCTTATAGGACCGTTTTATGGCTATTTTATATTGTCTCCCTTTAACGACATGTTTTCAGCCAAAGTCTAACCGTTTGAAAATTCTAATCGTATACTCAACCAGGTTTTTCGGTGAGTACGGGGTCAGTTTGTATGAGTTACATTAGTCCCATGCATGGTGCTCTTGCCTCTTACAGGATCGTTTTGTGGCTGTTTTACATTTCCACCCATTAACGGTATATTTTTAAGCCCAAGTCTAGCCATTTATAAATTCTCGTCGTATACTCAAACCAAAAGTCCGGTGACTACGCGATTGATTTGTATGAGTTACGTTGGTCCCGTGTGAGGTTCTCGTGCCTCTTAAAGGATCGTTTTGTGACTCTTTTATTTTCACCCTTGGACGACACGTTTTTAAGCTTAAGTCTAACTGTTTGCGAATTCTCGTCGTATACTCAAGTCGGGAGTCCGGTGACTACGCGGTCAGTTCATACGAGTTACATTGGTCCGTTCGCTGTGCTCATGCCTCTTAAGGGACCATTTTATGGTTGTCTTGAATTTTTACCGTTTGACACCATATTTTATTACCTAAGTCTAAACATTTGTAAATTCCCATTGTATACTCATATTGGGAGTTCAGTGATTGCACAAATGTTTCCTACGAGTTACATTTGTCCCGTGCGAGGTACTCGTGCCTCTATCGAGATCATTTTGTGGAAGCTTTATGTTTTCACCCTTTGACGGTATGTTTCTAAGCCCAAGTCTAATGGTTTGTAAATTCTCATCATGTAAGAGTTACACTGGTCCCTTACGAGGTGCTTGGGCCTCTTACGGTACCGTTTTGTGCATGTTTTACATTTTCATCCTTTGACGGTATGTTTTTAAGCCCAAGACTAAACATTTGAAAATTCTCGTCTTATACACAAACCGAAAGGTCGATGACTACGCGATAAGTTCTTACGAGGTACAATGGTCCCGTGCGAGGTGCTTGCGCCTCTTACAAGACCATTTTGTCATTGTTTTATGTTTTTACCCTTTGAAGGCATGTTCCTAAATGCAAGACTAACCGTTTGCAAATTCTCATTGTATACTCAAACCGGGAGTCCGATGACTATGCAATTGGTTCGTACGAGTTACAATGGTCCCACGTGAGGTGCTCACGCCTCAAATGGGACCATTTTGTTACTGTTTTACGTTTTCATCCTTTGACGCCATGTTTTTAAGTCTGAATCTAACCGTTAGAAAATTCTTGTAATATACTCAAATCGGGAGTCCGTTGACTATGCGATCAGTTCGTGCGAGTTACAATGCAAGGTACTCGCACCTCTTACGCTACCGTTCTATGGTTGTTTTACGTTTTCACCCATTGAAATCATGTTCTCAAGCCCAAGACTAAATGTTTGTAAATTCTCATCGTATCTCAAACTGCAAATTCGATGACAATGCGGTCATTTCGTATCAGCTACATTGGTCCCGTGCTTGGTGTTCGTGACTCTTAAGGACCGTTTCGTGGTTGTTTTACATTTTCACCCTTTGACGGGATATTTTTAAGCCCAAGTCCAACGGTTTGCAAATTCTCATCGTATACTCAAATCGGGAGTCTGAGTATGACACGGTCAGTTCGTACAAGTTACATTAGTCCTGTGCGAGGTTCTCGTACCTCTTACGGGACTATTTTGTGGTTGTTTTAGGTTTTCACCCTTTGATGGCATATTTTTAATCCCAAGGATAAATGTTTGCAAATTCTCGTCGTATACTGAAAACAAGAGTCCGATGACTATGCGGTCGGTTCGTACGAGTTAAAATAGTCCCGTGGGAGGTGATCACGCCTCTTACTGGACCCTTTTTTGGTTGTTTTACATTTTCATCCTTTGATGGCATGCTTTTAAACCCAAACCTAACATTTACAAATTCTCGTCGTATACTCAAATTGGGAGTTCAATGACTATGCGGTCAATTCATACGAGCTTTGATGATCCAGTGCGAGGTGCTCGCGCTTCTTACGGGACCGTTTTGTTGTTGTTTTCCCTTTTTATGATTTGACGATATGTTTTTAAATGTAAGACTAACCGTTTGCAAATTCTAGTCATATACTCAAACCGAAAGTCAAGTGACTATATGATCGGTTCGTACGAGTTACAATGGTCTCGTGTGAGGTGCTCACGCCACTTACAGTACCATTTTGTGGTTGTTTTACATTTTCACCCTTTGATGCCATTTTTTTAGCCTAAGTCTAACCGTTAAAAAATTCTCGTTGTATACTCAAACTAGGGCTGGGTTTTTTTTCCGAACTTTTCGATTTTTCTGATTTTCGATCCGATTTTTCCGAATTTGGAATGAAATTTTAGTTTGCCGATTTCCGATTTTCCGATTTTCGATTTTTTCGAAAAAAATCGGATCGGAAATCGAAAATATTTCTGAATTTTCGATTTTCTGATTTTTCCGATCCGATTTTTCCGAAACTATGCCGATCCGATTTTTCCGATTTTTTTCCGAATTATTTTCGATTTTTTTGGAATTATTTTCCGATTTCTTTTCCGATTTTTTGAAAATTTTCCATATCCCACATCGGTTGGGAGAGGGAGAGGGATCCAAAATATGCTCTATAAAAGGAGAGTATCCTCCTAACTTCTACACAAATGAAAAATGAGTCAAATCCTCATGTGTTTACATGTTGGGTTAAGCTATTTTCATTGTTTCTTTAAAATGAGAATTTCGAGTAATCGAAAATCCATAATTTCTTTTTTTGAAATTTTGGAATTTTCAAAATTTCTGGATTTTTAATATATTTTGTGAATTTCTGATTTTTTTCGATTTTTCAATTTTTCCGAATTCGGAATTTTTTTTAATTTTCCGAAAAAATCGGATCGGAAATCGGAATAGTTATTTTACTTCCGAAAAAATCAAAATTTTTTCCGAATAGGCATTTTCAGATCCGATCCGGCCGAAACACAACCCTAACTCAAACAGAGAGTCCGGTTATAATGCAATCAATTCGTATGATTTAAAATGGTTATGTGCGAGGTGCTTGCGCCTCTTACACAACCTTTTTGTGGTTGTTATTCGTTTTCAACCTTTAACGACATATTTTCAAGCCCAAGTCTAATGGTTTGAAAATTTTGGTCGTATGCTCAAGCCGGGAGTCTGGTTATGACGCGATTGGTTCCTACGAGTTACATTGGTCACGTGTGAGGTGCTCATTCCTCTAACGGGACCGTTTTGTGGTTATTTTACATTTTTGTCCTTTGACGACATGTTTTTCAGTCTAAGTCTAATGGTTTGCTAATTCTAGTCGTATACATAAATCAGGAGTCTGGTAATGATGCGATCGGTTCCTACGAGTTACATTGGTCTCGTGCGAGGTGCTCATGCCTCTAACGGGACCGTTTTGAGGTTATTTTATGTTTTCACCCTTTGACATCAGGTCTTTATGCCCAAGTCTAACAGTTTTCCTATTCTCATCGTATACTCAAACGAGGAGTCTGGTGACTACGCAGTCGGTTCCTAGATGTTACATTGGTCTCGTGCGAGGTTCTCGTGCCTCTTATGTGACTGGTTTGTGGTTGTTTCACATTTTCTCCCTTTGATGGCATGTTTTTTACCCAAGCCTAAACATTTGCAAATTCTCGACGTATACTCAAATTGGGAGTTCGATGACTATGCAGCTGGTTCGTATGAGTTACATCGGTCTCGTGAAAGGTGTTCGTTCCTTTTATGGGACCGTTTTGTGGCTTTTTTATATTTTCACACTTTAACGGCATGTTTTTAAGCCCAAGTTTAACGGTTTGAAAATTCTCGTACTATACTCAAACCGAGAATCTAGGTATGATGCGATCGGTTCCTACGAGTTACATTGATCTGGTGTGAGGTGATGGTGCCTTTTACAGGACTATTTTTTTGTCGTTTTACATTTTCATCGTTTGATGGTATGTTTTTAAGTCCAAGCCTGAATGTATGAAAATTCTCGTCATATACTGAAACTGGGAGTCGTACGAGTTACAATGGTCCCGGGCGAGATGATTGTGCCTCTTACTGGACCCTTTTTTGGTTGTTTTACATTTTCATCATTTGATAGCTAGTTTTTAAGTCCAAGCCTAACGTTTCCAAATTCTCTTGGTATACTCAAATCGGGAGTTCGATGACTACGCAGTCAGTTTGTACGAGTAATAATGGTCCCGTGCGAGGTGCTCGCACCTCTTACGGGACTGTTTTGTGGTTGTTTTACGTTTTCATCCTTTGAAGGCATGTTTTTAAAAGCAAGGCTAACCGTTTACAAATTCTCATCGTACACTCAAATCGGGAGTCCAGTGACTATACGATTGGTTCGTACGAGTTACAATGGTCCCGTGTGCGGTGCTCGCGCCTCTTATAGGACCGTTTTGTGGATGTTTTATGTTTTCACCCTTTCATGCCATGTTTTTAAGCCTAAGTCTAACATTTAGCAAATTCTCATCATATACTCAAATCGGGTCGGTGATTATGTGATCGGTTCGTACGAGTTACAATGGTCTCATGCGAGGTGCTCGCGCCTCTTACGGGACCTTTTTGTTGTTATTTTACATTTTCAACCTTTGACGGCATGTTTTTAAGCCCAAGTCTACTGCTTTGCAAATTTTGCTGAGGGAGTCTGGTTAAGACGCGGTCGGTACCTATGAGTTACATTGGTCCCGTTCAAGGTGCTCATGCCTCTAACGGGACCGTTTTGTAGTTGTTTTATGTTTTCACCCTTTGACGGCATGTTACTAAGCCCAAGTCAAACGGTTTGCAAATTCTCATCATATACTCAAATCGAGAGTTCGGTGACTACCGGGTCAGTTCCTACGAGTTACATTGGTCCCGTGCGAGGTGCTCGTGCTTTTTATGGGACTATTTTGTGGTTGTTTCACGTTTTCACCCTTTGTTGGCATGTTTTTAAGCCCAAGATTAAACGTTTGTAAATTATCATAGTATACCCAAATCGGGATTCTAGTGACTACGCAGTCGGTTCGTACGAGTTACAATGGTCCCGTACAAGGTGATCGTGCCTCTTACGGGACCATTTTGTGATTATTTTATGTTTTCTCCCTTTGACGACATGTTTTCAAGCCCAAGTCTAATCGTTTGTAAATTCTCATCATATACTCAACCCGGGAGTCCGGTGACTACGCGATTGATTTGTATGAGTTACATTAGTCCCATGCAAGGTGCCCGTGCCTCTTACGGGATCGTTTTATGGCTGTTTTATATTTTCACCCATTGATGGTATGCTTTTAAGCCCAAGTCTAACCATTTACAAATTCTCGTCGTATACTCAAACTGGAAGTCCAGTGACTACGCGATTAATTTGTATGAGTTACATTGGTCCCGTGTGAGGTTCTTGTGCCTCTTACAAGATCGCTTTGTGGCTCTTTTACGTTTTCACCCTTGGACGACATGTTTTTAAGCCTAATTCTAACCGTTTGCGAATTCTCATCGTATACTCAAGTCGGGAGTCCGGTGACTACGCTGTCAGTTCTTACGAGTTACATTGGTCCGTTCGAGATGCCCATTCCTCTTACGGGACCATTTTGTGGCTATCTTGCATTTTTACCCTTTGACACCATATTTTATAGCCGAACTCTAAACGTTTGAAAATTCTCGTTGTGTACCCATACCGACTGCATGAATGTTTCCTACGAGTTACATTGGTCCCGTGCGAGGTGCTCGTGCCTCTATCGAGTGCGTTTTGTGGGAGATTTACATTTTCACCCTTTGATGACATGTTTTCAAGTCCAAGTCCAACGGTTTGTAAATTCTCATCATATACGAGTTATATTGGTCCCATGCGAGGTGGTCGAGCCTCTTACGGGACCGTTTTCTAGTTGTTTCACATTTTCATCCTTTGACGGTAATTTTTTTAAGCCCAAGACTACATGTTTGAAAATTCTCATCATATACACAAACTGGGAGTTCTCCCGTGCAAGGTCTTACAAGACCGTTTTGTCATTGTTTTACGTTTTCACCCTTTTAGAGCATATTTTTAAACGCAAGACTAACCGTTTACAAACTCTCATTGTATACTCAAACCGAGAGTCTGGTGGCTATGCGATCGGTTCATACGAGTTATAATGGTCCCGTTCGAGGTGCTCACGCCTCCTACAGGATTGTTTTGTGTCAGTTTTACATTTTCACCCTTTGACGCCATGTTTTTAAACCTGAATCTAATCGTTAGAAAATTCTTATCCTATTCTCATACCGGGAGTTCGGTGACTAAGCGATCGGTTCGTACGAGTTACAATGGTCCCATGTGAGGTACTCGCTCCCCTTACGCGACCGTTATATGGTTGTTTTACATTTTTTCCCATTGGCAGCATATTCTCAAGCCTAAGACTAAACGTTTGCAAATTCTCATTGTATACTCAAATCGGGAGTCCGATGACTACCCGGTCAGTTCATATTAGCTACATTGGTCCCGTGCAATGTGTTTGTGCCTCTTAGAGGACCGTTTTGTGGTGGTCTTACATTTTCACCCTTTGACGGCATGTTGTAAAGCCCAGGTCTAACGGTTTGAAAATTCTCATCGTATACTCAAGCCGGGACTCTGAGTATGATGCGTTCGGTTCCTATAAGTTACATTGGTACCGTGCGAGGTGCTCGTACCTCTTACGGGAATATTTTTTGGTTGTTTTTATTTTCCCCTTTTGATGGCATATTTTTCCGTCGAAGGCTAAACGTTTGAAAATTCTCGTTGTATACTAAAACCAGGAGTCCGGTGACTACACGGTCGGTTCGTATGAGCTACTATGGTCTCGTGCGAGGTGATCGCGCCTCTTACCAGACCATTTTGTGGTTATTTTACATTTTCATCCTTTAAAGGCATGTTTTTAAGCCCAAGCCTAACGTTTGCCAATTCTCGTTGTATACTCAAATCAGGAGTCCGATGATTACGCGATCAGTTCGTACGAGTTATAATGGTCCTGTGCGAGGTTTTTGCGCCTCTTACGAGAACCAGGAGTTCGGTGACTACGTGGTCAGTTTGTATGAGCTACATTGGTCCCGTGCAAGGTCTTCGCACCTCTTACAAGACCGTTTTGTGGTTGTTTTACGTTTTCACCCTTTAACGGCATGTTTTTAAGCCCAAGTCTAACGGTTTGCAAATTCTTGTCGTATGCTTAAATCGGGAGTCTAATTATGATGCGGTCGGTTCTTACGAGTTACATTTGTCCCGTGTGAGGTCTCATGCCTCTAACGGGACGGTTTTCTGGTTATTTTATGTTTTTACCCTTTGACGGCATATTTTTAAGCCCAAGTCTATTGGTTTTTAAACTCTCATCGTATACTCAAACCGAGAGTCCGGTGACTTGCATTCGGTTCCTACGAGTTACATTGGTCCCGTGCGAGGTGCTTGTGTCTTTTACGGGACTCTTTTGTAGTTGTTTCTCATTTTTACCCTTTGATGGCATGTTTTTTGTCCAAGACTAAACATTTGCAAATTCTCGTCGTATACCTAAATCGGGAGTCTGGTGACTACGCGATTGGTTCATATGAGTTACAATGGTCCCGTAAGAGGTGATCGTACCTCTTATGGGACCGTTTTGTGGTTGTTTTACATTTTCATCCTTTGACGGAATGTTTTTAAGCCCAATACTAAACGTTTGCAAATTATCGTCATATACTCAAACCGAGAGTTCAATGACTATGCGGTTAGTTCGTATGAGTTATAATCGTCCTGTGCGAGGTGCTCGCACCTCTTATGGGATTGTTTTGTGATTGTTTTAGGTTTTCACCCTTTAACGACATGTTATTAAACGCAAGACTAACCGTTTACAAATTCTCTTCGTATACTCAACTCGTGAGTTTGGTGACTATGTGATCGGTTCGTACGAGTTACAATGGTCCCGTACGAGGTGCTCACGCCTCTTACGAGACTATTTTGTGGTTGTGTTTCATTTTCACCCTTTGATGACATGTTTTTAAGCCCAAGATTAAACGTTTGCAAATTCTCATCGTATACTCAAATCGAGAGTCTGATAACTACGCGATCAGTTCATACGAGTTATAATGGTCCCATGCGAGGTGCTCGTGCATCTTACGGGAAATTTCAAGGGAACTTTGGCCCCACATGATGTCCCCCTTGTCATCAGTACACGGTTCATGGCTACAAAGTTGCTCACATATTGGTGGATGAGGAAGCTTGGACAATGTTACTTTTTGGGATTGTTTCAAAGGTTTAAAGATGAGCAAGAAGAGACTCGTATCTTACCATCAACCTTTGATTAGATTCAGTAGGGTAAAAAGTAATCCCGATGGGAGTTTATGAAATGGATATGTGCTTGGGAACTTGGACGAGATGTCTTACTAGGAAGATTGGTTTTTTTGTAATGGACGAACATGTTTTCTCGTCTTATAAGATAATCCATGGAGTTAGAACTCAAAGAGTTTAATACTGTGCCTTCCACCGTACACCACATGGTGAAATTACTGACTCCCTATGGAGTAGTGGAAGTAAATGGTGATCAAGTGGAAGCACGAGAGTGTTAATTCACCTCGACAGTAGAGAGAGAAGCCCACCAAAGGAATAAAACTTCCTACAATATAGACATCCTTGATCCAAGGGACGAACAAAAACATATAAAGGGAGAACCTACTGAGGATGTAAAATCCATCGTCCTCAATGAGGACATTTTAGGAAAAATAATCCAAGTAGGATCGTCCTTCAAGAAAGAAATAAATAAATAATTGATTGAGTTGTTGAGAAAAAAACAAAGTGTATTCGCATGGAGCCATGATGACATGTCGGGGATTGGCCCTAACATCAATTATCATCGGCTAAATATGGACGAGAACTCTAAACTAGTGAAACAGGGAAGACGAACCTTTTCTAAGGACAAGAACAATGTTATAGAAGATGAAGTTAAGAAGCTGCAGACTGCAACTTTCTTTAGGGAAGTGCATTGGCCAGAGTGGCTGTCAATCAAAATGGGAAGTCAAGAATGTGTGTGGACTTTATGGACCTTAACAAGGTCTACCCGAAGGATAGTTTCCCTCTGTTCCAAATTGACCAAATGGTAGATATTATGTAAGGCCACGAGCTCATGATCTTTATGTATGCTTATTCCGGGTATAATAAGATTTTAATGCATAATGACGATGCCGATAAGACTTCATTTATCACAAACAAATGAACTTACTACTACAAGGTTATACCGTTCAGCCTAAAGAGCATAGGGGCTTCCTACCAGAGGTTAGTCAATAAAATGTTCGAAGGCTAAATTGGGGAGACAGTGGAGGTGTATGTGGACAATATAATCACGACAAGTTTGAAGGCTGAGACTTATGTGGCCGCTCTGGAGAGAATTTTTTATACAATGGATGAGTACGGAATGAAGTTGAATCATGTTAAATGCAATTTCGGCGTTAGAGAAGGGATGTTATTGGGCTTCATTGTCAATCAAAGTGAGATCAAAGCAAATCCCGCTAAAATTAAAGTACGAATTGACATGAAAAAGTCAAAGATGATCAAAGACATTCAGAGGTTGATAGGCCTAGTCACTGCTCTGAACAAGTTTGTCTCTAGGGCAACACAAAAATATTTGGCATTTTTCAAGATTTAAAAAGAAAATGTCTATTTTGGATGAGGAGTGCAAAAAGGTGTTTCAAGAACTAAAGGCTTATCTCAGCTCCCCTATGCTCCTCTCTCAGCCGTTACAAGGCGAAAATTTATATTTATACATAATCGTCTCAAAGATAGAAAATCTTGCATATGATTTTATCCTTGCTTTGAGGAAGATGAATCCCTACTTCCAAGCTCATATGATGGTAATGCTCACCGACACTCCTCTCCGACAAGTCATTTATAAGCCCGAGATATTGGGTAGGTTAATGACTTGGTCAGTAGAGTTAGGTGAATTTGATACATTTATCATCAGAGAAACATAATATAAGGGAAAGCACTGGTAGATTTTGTAGTCGAGTTCATGTGGGAAGCTGAGGACGACGCTGAAAAGGCTGATTTGGCCGAGATGCCACCAATCATCCAGAAGGTAAAGGAAATAATGGTTGAGTAGATATAGGCTAATAGAACAGATGGTATAACAAAATGAGATTTTTTTATAAGAAATGGAGCCTTGGGTGAGGTTCCTTTCAAAAAAGGGGATCAACTTGGAGCCTGTTTGTTGATGGTTCGTTTTGTAAAAATGGTTGTGGTGCGGGCCTAATGCTATCGTCCCCTGATAGGATCGACATTAAGTATGCCCTTCAGTAAAACTTCAAAGCATCAAAAAATGAGTCAGTGTATGAAGATCTATTGGCAGGACTCCCTCTTGCCAAAGCATTGAATATCCGCCAAATAGTGGCTCATAGTGATTCTCAGTTGATAATTAACCAAGTTCTGGGGATTTATGAGGCCAAAGATGAGAAAATGACTAATACTTAGTTAGGGTAAAGAAGATGCGGTCAAACTTTGATAAAGTCAAGGCAAGGAGGATTCTAAGATTGAAAAACGAAAGAGCAGATGTGATTAAGCACATATTCTTCACATTTATCCCCTTAATTTCGGTATTTTTATGATCCTGTGCAGTGTAAATAGCTTGAATTTGTCTCGTATTTATGCTAATAACCTCTTTTGGCAAGTATTTCGTGTTTTGTGTATTTCTCATGTGTTTTACAGGTATTTCATGCAAATTAGTGCGAAAGAGAATGCAAAACAGTGAAAGAAAGCAAGAAATGGGGAGTTCAAGGGCATTTTCGTAATTTTGCAGCCTTAGTCCGGAGGTGGGGCCAACTGGAAAGTTGAAGAGCTCTAAATTAGAAGAACATTGGAAAAAATGGCACCCCAATCCGAGCTGCGGTGAAGAAGTTATGCCCATTTAAAGTTGGAGACAGAAAGTCAAAAGTTGAAATTAATTATGGAAGCTGAAGAGACAACTCTTGAAATTTCTTGTTTAATTCATTTTTATTAGTTTTAAAACTTGGATATGCATGGTAATAGTCTCATTTAGGTATATTAAAAGGGTAAAACGTGGAGAGGCATGGGAAAAGTCATTTTTGAGATCTATAAAAGGCCATGCCCTACATCATTTGGAGGAGAGTAGGTAGGAAGTTGCTAGGTTGAGAGTTCTAGAGAGAATTAGAGGTTGAATTTTAGGGTTAGATTTTGAGAGAAAATTTTCTATTCCTTCAAGAGTTTTCATGAACCCTAGTTTGTAAGAAATTCTGAATTCCAATTCCGTTTTTGTTGCTGAATTCAAGTAAAATCTTTCCATTCTCTAGTTTTATTATTTGCAAATTATTTTCAATGTCTTGTAGATCCATAATTTTATATGTGAATTTATTCTTGAACCAAATCATGAGTAGCTAAATTCCCAAGGGTTGGGGTACATGAACTCAATCCAAGGCAAATTATTTATGTAGAAAATAGAGGTTAAATTAAAATATTGATTGAATCGTGAAAGAAATTCTTACAAACATTGTCAATCTTGTAATCTCTCTTGCCCTAGGTACTTGAGATGTTTAAGAACGCTTTGCGAGTATGATTTATCATTCACCGCTTTATATCTATCTTTGATTTCATATGATGCGGGCTAGATCCCTCATATATGTAATGCTTAGAATTTATAAAGACCGGATCTAGTCAATAATTTTAATTTACACTTCTAGCATTCTATACGGTAATTTGTTAAGGATTGAGGGATTGTACCCTACCCTATTCTCTCCCATTTGTCAGATCTAAATTTTTTTGCAATTTTCAGTTTTCTTTTCTTAAGTAAATTTTTATTTCACTAGAAATTTTCCCAATCATTAATCATCTTTTTGTTTCTTTTAAGAAATCATTTCAAGATTTAATAATTTTTCTTATTACTATTTGGCAATCTCGATCCCTGTGGATACGATCCCGACTTACCGGGTTACTACTTGAGCGACAGGCTTGCACTTGAGCCTAGAGTAAAACGCACTTTTGAGACAAATTCTTAGTCGCGTCAAGTTTTTGGCGCCGTTGCCGGGGATCCGAAATTGTTAAATTTTCAAGAAAGTTATTTTTATCTACAAGTGATTTCGAAAAAAAAAAATTCTCATCTTTTATGTGCTTATATGCAGAATTCATCTCCCACCCAAGTTCACGAAAATCCTATTGCCGAAGCAAGTTCTGAAAATTCTGAGTCTCCTAATTTTTGGGTTCCACCTCCTTCGTCTAATAATTCTCATACTACCGACGTTCCACACTTTTGAGTCAAACACTGAGTGAGGGTTCGGAATCGTTGGGTAGTAATATATCTGTGAACGATAGTGTTGGTGTTGCGCACAGTGAGAGGAATGGTTGCAACATAAAGAGCATGGTAGGGTAGGTATGTTTAGTTAATGCATTCGTGAGCATGAGTGAGCCCATGAACAAGAGTGAAAGAGGAGATTTAGAGTGTGTCGGGAAAGGCTCGTCGAAATACTTAGAGGAAAGCGAATGGCAGGACACTATCGATACATTTCTCCTCGATTACAACCCACCCACACCACCTTATAATTCGGCGAGTGAGCACGAAAGGCAGGTTGAGGAAACCAAGCAAGAGAGAGAGCTAGAGGAGTTGAGCCTAGCAGAGTTTGAGCGCGAGTTCGGACAGGTGGATGCAAGCCTAAATGTTGAAGTCAAATCTTTCTGGGCCTCATTTCGTCATTTAGACGAAAGCGAGTGGGAAAATAGAATTGATGAATTTCTCCTTCCCAAACCTCCACCAGATCCATTTGAAAATTTGGGGGGAGAAGATTTTGAGGACAAGGACTCAATGTTTAAATTATTTTCCAAGATGGACTCTTTCTATTTGTGTGCCCCTCTCCCCATACTACTTGAAAAATCTTTGGGAGGTGATTATATTTTTCTTGGATCTCAATTGTACTTGTCCCACCTAGCACCCAAACCCCCTATCATCCCATTAAATTTTTTAATTGGTGATGGTTCATTTTCTCCATATCACACATGCCTTTTATTTTTCAAACGGAATTCTTATTTTTCGGGAGGCATGCATCCTAATGAGGGTACACCATTAATCCCTCAAAGTCAAATTGTATTTTGCGTGGACCCTCAAATTTTTCGACTTCTAGTGTATGAGTTATTAGAATTTCAAATCGTAGGTTGTACATAATTAGCTTTTTATTTTTATTTTTCTTTTTTTATAATTTAGAGTAATTAGTTAGAGTTTTTGTTATTTTTTTTGTTATGCTTGGTTCTAACATGCTTTGTAGATTCAATGGACTCGCACTCATCGGGGATCGCTCCATTTGGGTAATATCTTTCTTTTCCTCTCTTTATGTTGTGTTCTTGATTCGCATTGAGGACAATGCAACATTTAAGTTAGGGGGTGTGGGATATTCTTCCCATTTATTGTTTAGATTCATTGATTCGATCACATGTTCTTTCCAAGTGTGTTTTTAAAAAAAATATTGAAAAAAAGTCAAAAATATTTTTCTTCAAAATAAATAAAAATTGGAATTTAAAATTTTCAAAAATATCACCTTTATTCTATTTAAAGTCTCAAATCGTTAACAATCAATTGCACTATGCCAAAATTGACCGAAGATGGAAATTGAAAGAAAATTGACGACTTTACGAATAAGTGTGGAGATTAGTCCAACCCGGTGAGATTTCGAGCCTATCGATCTTTTTGAGTTTTTAAATCAATCCGAGTTTATGATTAACTCAAAGTTCTTTTCATCGTTTTAATGAGTCGTTGATGATCTCAATCCTTTGTTTTGATCGGTTATGGGAAATGTGTAAAATGTTATCTCGAAATTCATGCTAAATATATCTCTAAACTTAATTAATCTCGAGATGCATATGGTAATGTGATTAGCAATTTGGACAATGAAGTAGGCCTTCGTTTATTTAACCCAAAAATATTAGCCATAAAAAGTTGTGAAAAACAAAATTATCCCTTTGAAACCCAAATTGAGCCTAATAAAATATTTTCCTTTCGTTTGATAACCCGAAAAACCCAAATAGCCCGGAATTGTGAAAATTGAGAAAATTCATCAAGTAAGCCAAATTGTGTAATAAAAAGGGGCAAGAGAAAAATAGAAAAAAAATAGCAAGAAGAAAAAAAATGAAAATAGAAAAAGGAAGAAAAAAAATGAGCAAATGCCCGAAAAAACACTAATGGACATCATAAGGACATTTTCCAATTCCGAATATTCCGTCTATTACCAATTTTTACCCTTTTACACCTTAACCCCAAGAAAAGTCCTAACCGAGTCCGAATGGCGAAATTAATCCCTGCGTGGAGAGCTAAGACATGAAAAGATAAAATAAGAGATTAAAATGGTGTGAATTAGAGGTGATGTTCCCATTTCTAAATAACTGTATTCCGATGATGAGATCTTTTCACCATATATTTCCTTCTTTTCAATTTTGTATGCATGAATTTGTGTCCATTATATTTACTCTTTATATCATGCATACCGAGAGAAAATAACCACAATCCGAGTGATTCGTTTGTGAGTTCATTCGTAAGAATTGGAATCAAAACGAATTTTCGAAAAGTAACGTAATGCTCAATCGGTGGAAATTTGAGGTTTAATTTCTTGCTTTGCACACACACGCAATGGTTTGAGACATTTGAATATGAGTTGATGGTGATTATTTTTTCGAAAAGTTTAAATTGTACAATTTTTAAGTATTTTGATATTTATTTGAGTCAATAAAGAATTTTGTGGGTGTATTCACTACAAACCCTCACGAGACAAAACTCGTCCTACTAGGGTAACCTAGGGGTTTAAAGGATTCTTGCATACGCTAAATGCAATCGCTTTCCCGCGAAAAAGGTATTCTATCCCAATAAAAGAATTTTCAAGAGTTGAACTTTAAACTAATTTTATTTACATTGCTCGGGACGCGCAAAGTTCTAAGTTAGGGGGTGATTTTTTTTTTTCACTATATTTTTTTTTTCACTATAATACTTAGTTAGGGTAAAGAAGATGCGATCAAACTTTGATAAAGTCAAGGCAAGGAGGATTCTAAGATTGAAAAACGAAAGAGCAGATGCACTACCAAGGTTAGCCTCACCCAGCAGAATAGAAATCAGACGATCGGTGGAGATTTTGCTTAAGTCGAGTTTTGATGTGGAAGAGATCGAGATAGAGGTTTGCTTAAATTTGAATTTAGGAGCACCTTGAATGGACTCAATCATAGACTATATCAGAGATGGAAATCTTTCGAAAGCTAAGGCCGGGAGAAGGAAGGTACGGTACTGCATAACGAAATTCACTATCAATGGTAACGTGCTCTACCAAAAAGTCTTCTTACTTCCACTCATGTGGTGTGTTCATCCATATGAGGTTAGATATGTACTTAGAGACGTGCATGAAGGCTCGTGTGTCAAACACATAGGGGGACGATCATTAGCTAAAAGGATTGTCACCCAGGGGTATTATTGGCCGAGTATGACAAAAGACTTAATAGAGTACATCTTGAAGTGCGATAAGTGTCCACTTCACAAGCATACCACATCAACACCACAAATAACTTTCCCCAATATCGGCTCCTTAGTCCTTTTCCATGTGGGGAATAGATCTGTTCGGCCCTTTGCCTAGAGTAAACGTAAATTTCAAATTTTTTATTATTAATTATTGCAATTTACTATTTCTCCAAATGGGTGGAAGCTAAATCTATAATAACGATCCCGTAGGAGAAATGCTTAAAGTTTATATGAAGAAATATTATTTGCCTTTATGTCTTTCCTAACACGCTGATATTCGATAATGGGAAGCACTTCAAGAACAAGTCTCTATAAGCTTACTATGGAAAGGTTGGTATCAAGTAGTTTTACTCTTCGCTTGGCCGACCAAAGGCTAACATGAAAACAGGGGTGACAAACAGGACAATATTAGATGAAATTAAGAAATAAAAAACCTAAAGATGCCAAGGGAAAATGGGTTGATGATTTGCATAGTGTCAAGTCGCCATACAAGACAAAGGAGAGAACGCTGACGGGAGAAATGACATTCATGCTAGCTTACAAGTTAGAAGTTGTAATCCTAACAAAGATTGGGTTGTAAGGCCATAGGATTTAGACCTATGACCCTGCGGCTATTCTGGAAGAGAGGGGGCTCGACTTGGACTTAATACAAGAAATGAGAGAAGATGCAATCGTTATGCAATCGACCTATCAGCAAAGAGCATCTAAGGTCTACAATAAGAGGGTCAAATCACAACCCAAGACAACGAGAGACCTAGTGTGAAAGAAAGTCATCCAAAAGTCAAATAAAAACCATCTTAATCGGCATGGACCTCACAAAGTAACGTAAGGGGTATTACCAGGTACTTATCAGCTAGAAAACTATAACGGACAACCATTTTCCAACCCTTGGAATGCGGATCATCTAAAGATATACTATTAATAGTTCATTGATTTTTCATAGCTGAAAGACAATCTTTTCAGTTGTATGTAAAAATAATGTGTTCTTATATAAAATACACTGTGAAATATAATGAAATATTGTCTCTTATCTTCTTCACTGAATTTATGTTCTTGTCACACAACTATTTAAACATCATTTAATTTGGTGCATATCTAAAACTCTCTCTAGGCGCTATAAAAGTTCCTGAAGAGTCTCGGCTCAAAGGCACCACTCTAAAAATCTTGAGAGGAGGGAAGTCCTTTAACATCATTTTAGTGGTGAGACCATAAAACATCACCACTCTAAAAATCCTAAGAGGAGGGAGGTTATTTAACAACATTTTAGTGGTGAGACCATTATACACCATTTGAGTATGGTGAATTTAAACATCATTTAATTATGATGCATAACTAAAAATCTCTCTCGACAGTATGAGAGTGGCTGAAAAGTCTCGGCTCAAAGGCACCACACCAAAAATCATGAGAGGGGGCGGTCCTTCAACATCATTTTAATGGTAAGACCATAAAATATCATTTGAGTATGGTGAATTTAAACATCCTTTAATTATGGTGCATAACTAAAACTCTCTTTCGGTAGTATGAGAGTGACTGAAAAGTATCATATCAAAGGCACCACTCTAAAAATCCTGAGAGGAGGGAGGTCCTTTAACATCATTTTAGTGGTGAGACCATAAAACATCATTTGAGTATGGTGAATTTAAACATTATTTCATTATGGTGCATAACTAAAATTCTCTTTCGAAGGTATGAGAGTGCCTGAAGAGTCTCAGCTCAAAGGAAGCATTCTAAAAATCCTAAGAGGATATAAGTCCTTAACACCATTATTGATATGGGTAAACTACTCTAAACATCACTCCAATATGGTGTGAATAAACAATGCCTGTTAAGAAAAAGAAAAAGGAACTTGGTAGACACAACACAACTCAACTCATTTAATGAAACATAACAATTCATTGGAATGTCAGAATTCACTACAATATTGTTTAAATTAAGCCGACACCAGCCATTATAGAAGGGCATGAAAGACCATAGGCGATCGCCCAAAGAAGATAATTAAATGTCAGTAGGCTCTGTGGTGGTCCACGAGATCAAATTTTCTTCTTGATTATCCATATTCCCCTCCTCATTGTCGGCTCCTTCGATGGCCTCATAATCTGTCACAGTCATCTCGGTCTTGACCACAGCAGCCTCAATAGTTCCAGCCTGAACCTCCTACAGGGCCTCAACAGTTGCAAGATCGGCAAAACTGAAGTAATTAAAATTCTCAGCCAAGAGAGGATCATTGGCAACAAGTTCAGCATGCTGGTTGGAGACTCGGCGGCACATAGTCCTCACCCCTTTCTCTATGTACTGAATAACATAATCGAAGAATTCTTCCGACTCTTTAAAGTCAGCAACAGACTTCTCGATAGCTACCTTGATTTTCTCGGCCTCATTCTCCTCTTTTTTTGGAGTTTTTTCTCCAGGTTCTGCACCTTTACCATCAGGTCCAGATTCATATTATGCATGCGTTCTTTATGGAGGGCCCTCATCTCTTGGGCCTTTACGTTATACTCGACCTTGAGATCCTCAAGCTTCTACTTCAGATTGTCATCTTGAGCTATGGTGTCCTCGGTTGCCTTGGACTTCTTCTAAGACTCTATTACCCAAATTTGGATAGGGAAATAATAAACTGCAATAAAACAAAACAAGTTAATATGAGATAATGGAAGAATTCAAATATTATTACCACTACAATAGAAAACTCTTTACTTGGATGGACCAATGGAGTGAAAACTTAAAGACTCGAGTAGGGTCTTCGACACTAAAATATCGATTGTCACAGTCTGGGAAAAACGAAGCAATGACCTGATGGGCCTAACTAACTCCCGAGAAGAAATTCAGCATTAATGCCTAGTTGATCTAGGCGTGCTGCAGCCGAGATTTCATCCCGGATGGGGAGAAAAGGGTTGGTTTCTTCTCTCGGAGGGGCCTCCCACCATCTTTTCTATTAAGGAGGGGGGGTGGTAGAGGTAACTGTTGATGTAAAAAATTAGATCATATCTAATTATTCAATCACAGATAAATAAATGAGACAAAGAATTTTTAAAGTGGTTCAGCCTTATAAGAATGGCCTACGTCCACTGTTATGTTATTGCTGATTGTTTGGGAATTCTCGATTACAAGTTCTATTAAGAAATTCCCGTCCCCTCAAATGAGGATTGTACAATGTATTTATAGCCCTCAGGATGTAATGTGAAAGGGTAATACATTAAATGATGTACATATGAAAGGGTAATACATTCAATGCCCTTTAAGCGTGTGCGTCTGAATGATAAGCATTTAATGAACACTCAAACTGTTGGTTATTCTGCTATTAATGCTTTGTTCGAGGTGCAGCTCAAACCGCCTGAGTTGCTCAGACCGCCTAAGCTTCTCGATGCTCAAGAGTTCCTCGAAGAGTTCTCGTTCCTCGGAGCGTATGAGTTCTTCGGGGAATCAGTGTTCCTCGTTGTAATATGGCTCCTCAGAGCGTGTGAGTTCCTCAGAAGTGTTTGTTGTTGCCACGTAGACTGCCACGTGTCTTCACTTTATTGATGCATGTTAGCAGACTAAATTTGGTATCAACAGAAGCCCCCAATGTTTCATAGTTCGAAATTTGAGGAGTTTGGAACATTTTTTTCCCGGAATATGGCAGTTTTAAATGATGCTCCTGATTTTTAGGAGTGTTTCCTTCGTATTCATTTCTCCTTCCAAATTCGTAGAATCAGACTTTTTGAATTTTTATGCCCGCTTCGATTCCCGCGCCCCTTTTCGTCTTTTTAGCCGCCGGTAACGTAACCGTCTCTTTTTGTAATAATTACTTTTCCTTTTCCCAAGGTAGAGTATTTAAACGCTGTAGAAAATCCCATCGTCTTCTACTTTTTCAAATTTGTATCTTCGAGTTTTCCGTCGTCTCTTACTCTCCTGTGTATTCATCTCTTCCATCGTTCGTAGTCATCGAATTCACTCTTTTTCTGTAAAATTTTCTTCCTTCTTCTTCATTTCTTTTATTCATCATGGTTTACCCTGTTGAATCTCTTGATAAGTTTCGCTCTGATTTTTCTATTCCCTCCTGGGTTGTTCTGGAAAAGCTTTCTGAGCCTTCTGATTATTTTCGTTTGGCTGAGGGACATTGGTTCCCCAATCTCTTTATTGCTGAGTGTGGATTTTCTTTTCCACCGAATCCCTTATGTCTGGAATTTTGTCAATACTTTGACGTTGTTCCTGCAAGAATATCCCCCAATACATGGAGAATAGCTAATGGGGTTCATAGATTAAATCAAATCCATGGAACTCGCATAGGAATTCCAGAAATCATGTTCTGTTATAGATGGGCAGTTGGTGATAACACCTTTTATTTAAAAACTAGATTTTTAAATAGGGACTTAGTAGTCAATCTCCCGGATGCCAATAGGGACTATTTTGAGCACGGGGTTCTCATAAAAAATTGGCAACATGCTCCTTTATCTGGAGATGAAGTTTATCAGGGTCCCAGATGCCCTCCGTATGGCAATCGGATAGGTTATTTTTATTTCATTTTACTTATTTTGAAATCATGCTTCTTTTGTGTTTGATAAAATGTCCCACTGATATTTTAATTTTGATTTATTTGCAATTGATAGCAAAAGAAAGTGTCCAAAGGAAGCAGATGTTAATATAAGACATTTGAAACTTATCTGGAGTCTGCATCAGAGTGTTGCCGATGAGCACATTAGGTCGGCCTCATATCTGCTACACTACAAGAGCTATACCACCTCTTTTACTGCTCGTCCAATAATAAGCGACGTAGAGCCAGTACCATCTTCTACCAGCTCTTCGCCTGAGTCACACGTTCCTTTAAGTGAAAGGATGAAGAAGAGAAGACCTCCCACCCTCTTTGAGAATCCTGCCTCTAGTGCTGGAGAGGCTAAAAGAAGTAAGATTGATGTCCCAGAAGGGACAAAGAAAGTTGATGCACCTTCCTTGGCTGCTGTTGTGAAGGTTGTCGAGAAGCCTCCAGTGGCCCCGAGCAAGGCTGCTGCTCCAGGCGAGGTGATTGTCATATCATCGACCAAGGGCTCCTCCTTGGTTGAATCAATACCTGTTCCCCCGAGGAAGATGAAGAAGAGATCCTCGGTCAATTTGGCTGACACCATCACTCAGCCCTCAGTTACTGGAACCGGTGTTCCAACTTTTGTTCCTCCGAGCTCTGCCATGAGCTCGGTAAAGTCTTAGATCATTCCCGAGGTCCAAGGCACTGAATAAAACCTTACTCGGGATATGGTCACTTCGTTAGCTGCTCGCCATATTGCTTCTGTAAGTCTTATTACTTTGAATTTTTCATATTTCCCTTGTCATTTCTGTTTCTGACTTGCTTTCATTTTTTTTTACAGTTGACGAGCTGCTTCAATATAATTTTGAAGAAGGATGAAGCAATTAAAGCTTCAAGCTCCTCATCTAGGGTGGAGGAAGCTCTGGCGGGCCTGACGAAGTCTTTGGAAGATTCTTGCCAGAAATATGCTACTGACAAGGCAATCTGGGAGAAGAAACTTGGCTCCACCGAGCAGGAAAAAGCTCAGGTTGTTGAAGTCTCCAAGGAGTTGGAGAAGAGAATAAAGGACTTGGAAGGGAAAAATAAATAGCTCGACGAGAAGCTCCAAAATACTGGAGAGCTTGAGAATAAGCTCAAGATTGCTGAAGAGGAGTTGGCTCAACTTCGGGAGGTAAATCGGCAGAAGGAGGAGGCTGAGAGAAAGTTGAAAGCTGCTGATAACCTGCTGTCCGAGAAGCTTTCCTCGGAGAAGTTGAAGAGGAAAACGGTTGTGAAGAAGTCCTTCAGTGCTGGCTGGGACAAGGGGTGGAACATGGGATTGGCTGCCATGGTGTCGCAAGTGGACTATGGCAGCCTCAAGTACTTTAGGGATGGATGGGTCACTGCTCTACAGGAGATGAAGTGGATGAAAATTCCGAACTCTTTCAGCGACACATCCCTGGTCCCCCTCCAACTCCTGAAGACTTAGAAGAGGATGAAGCTGCCTCTGAAGATTCTTCTATGGTGATGGGAGATCATCCTCCAGCCATCCAGCCTGCTACCGAGGAACCTCAGCAAATCATTACTTCTTCCGAGCAACTGCTGGCGCTCCCCGAGCAGCTTTATATTCCCTCCGAGCAACCTACTTCCTCGTCCCAGCCTCCCGAGAAGGTTTTGGGAGACAAGGAAAAGGTGTAGAGTTGTTCGAGTTTCTCTTTATATTTTTCTTTTGTCAAATGTAACCATGAACATGTAACTCTGATCCTTGTACCTCTGACCTTTATGATATAATAAAACTTGAACTTGTGTTTTTGCATACTGTTGTCTCTGCTTCATGTTTAGTTGGTACTTTTATTAATTACTGCTTCTTCTTTCTCTACTAGTTTCTGGCCAGGATGGAATTACTATCTGCTCATGATACCAAGCTGTTGAGGCAATGCAATGATTATTTTAAGGCTGGTCATACAGATCTAAGAGCAACACAAATCATCGACATCCTCGGCCAAGATGCTTCTGAACAGGCAGTTGAATCATACCAATATCTGAAGTGTCTACTTGATCGAGCAGTGGCCAATAATGTGGCTTATTATGACATGATCAAGGATCTCCAAGGCACCCTCGAAGATCTTCAGTAATAATACAAAAAGTCCACTGCCCTCTTGCACGAGGGTTACGAGAAGAAGTACCAGCAGATCATTGCCGACAAGGGTTACGAGAAACTTTTTGCTGGCTACGATGTGAGGGAGAGAACTCTGAAGGGTGAGGTCGAGGAATGCAGGCAAATAGCTGAATTATTAGAGCAAGAGAACAACAATATTCAAAGAGAGTTGTCATAGTTGAAGTCTGAAGCTTCTACTTCAAAATCCTTGATCCCTGTGACTGATGAGGGATTCTCGTTCTTGGAAGTCGAGAACGCTAACTTGAGGGACGAGTTGGAAACCTTGAAGAGGTCTGGCCCTTCTACACCTTCTCGTGGTCGAGCAAGAGCTCCTCGGGGGCGAGCAAGAGCAGTTAGGATTCCTATCGAGGAACAGAGGACTCAGTCTGCCTTAGAGAACCAGACCTTCCAGTTAATGGTGAAGAACTAGGCATTAGCTGAAATGTCAAAGAAGATCAGGGACCTGGAAGAGCAGCTTTCCACGCAGAAGTCTACCTTGGAGAATAAAGATATCTTCATCAAAAATCTCCAGGAGCAGCTGGAAAGACTAACATATCAATTCCACAAACAACTCAGGGAGTTCTGGATGGCTAGATACAACGAAGCTCTCTATCACTTGGACGATCGTATCCAGAATGCCAATAATGAGGGCTACAAGCAAGGCTGGTTGAATTCCTTAGGTGTGCTACAACTCGAACAGGATCATTACCTGTGAGACTATCATGATCCTGGTCTACTCGACCTACCTGTGCCACCATACAAACTGGATATGAGTTGGATCCCTGCTCGGGCCATTCCTCGATGCTTGATTTCCAAATATCTCGGTGACTACAATCTCCATTCAAATGCCGAGATATCTCGTCCCGAGCACCTCTTAGATCGACCATCCGTGATTAATATCAGGATGTTAAAGGATTTCAACTTCATAAATTCTCCCCTGGCTTTAAATGATCCGCCTGCTGGCGAGGAACCTGTGTCAAAAGCAGAGGGGAAAAGACCAATAGAGTAGGAATATTAATGTAATAAATTTGTATACATTTCATTATCAATGTAATTTATTTTGGATTTAATGAAAGACTTTCATTTTTTTCGCAATCTTAATTGCTATTGTCTTGTAATTATAACATACTTTACATTTGTGCATGCATATCTGTTAAAAACATAACAATATTGTGTAGTTTGTCGACCAACTTATTGTCGACCAACTTGAACTTGTGGTAATCATTTGGAAAAAATAATATTTTGTTTCTCGACCAACTTAGTAAAAAGTTATGAGTATCATTTATGTTGCTCGATCACTTTCTCGTTTTCATAAAAAAATTCGACCAACCAAGGTCGGTAAATTTTCGTTGTCGACCAACTACAGTTAGTGGGTTTTTATCCCCGACCAGCCATAGTTAGTAGATTTTTTTCTTAATGAGAAACTTTGGCACTTTTTGGAATAATTTTACCTTCCGACCAACTCAAGTTGGTATTTTCGAGAATATATTTACTTCCTAACCGACATAAGTTGGCAATTTTAGGAATACTTTTATTTCCCGAGAAACATATAGTTTTACTTCCCGTAGGAATACAAGTTTTACTTCCCGGAGGAATACAGGTAGCTTTACTTCCCGGATGAATATAGGTAGCTTTACTTCTCGGAGGAATATAGGTAGCTTTACTTCCCGGAGGAATATTGGTAGCGTTACTTCTCGGAGGAATATAGGTAGCTTTACTTCCCGGAGGAATATTGGTAGCTTTACTTCCCGGAGGAATATTGGTTTCTCGACCAACCTTAGTTGGCATTTTCGAGAAAAAATTTGAGTAGCCTGAGCTTTACCGAGTAGTGTGTAGCACTAGTATTCCCCAAAAAACTTTCAATAAAAAGAAAGAATTCGGCAGAATATCTTCATTTTATTCATCATTGATAATACTTGTGTAGGTGCTCTGCATTCCATGCGTTCTTAAACTCCTCCCCTTCTAAAGTTGTTATTCGGTAAGTTCCTGGTCGAACAACTTCTGTAACTCGTTATGGTCCATGCCAGTTTGCCTCCAGCTTATTGTTCTTTTGAATTACTTTCTTTAGCACATAGTCTCCTTCTTTCAGGTCGCACTTCTTCACCCTCTTATTGTAGAACAAAGTTGTTCGCTGTTGGTAAGCAGCATTTCTAATGGCTTCTTCTTCTCTAACTTCTTCGAGCATGTCTAAATCCAATCTTCTCATTAAGTTGCTGACAGGGGAGTTAAAATTCAGTACCCTGTGTGTTGGGAGGCCCAACTCGGCAGGTATAACAGCTTCACTTCCAAACGCCAGCATATATGGTGATTCTCCAGTTGCTACTCGGGGAGTAGTTCGGTAAGACCACAGTACTGACTGTAACTCGTTGATCCAGTTTGCTTTTGAGTCATCCAGTTTTTTCTTCAAGCCATTTATCAGCATTCTGTTTGTCACTTCAGTTTGTCCATTGCGTTGAGGATGACCTGGTGCTGAGTGGATCTTCAAAATGTTTGACTGATGACAATAGGCAGCGAACTCCTCGTTATCAAATTGTGTTCCATGGTCTGTGATGAAGGCATAAGGAAGACTATATCGACAAATGATGTTCTTCCAAACAAATTGGTACACCTTGTCGTACGTCATATCGATGAGAGGTTCAGCTTCAACCCACTTAGTAAAATAATCCACTGCGATGACGAGGTATTTGAACCTTCCTCTGGTCGTTGGCAGCGGGCCAACCAAATCTATTCCCCACATGGCAAATGGCCAAGGGGAAGTTATGGGTGTCAATAATGCTTGTGGATTTCTTCGGATGGACAAAAAAAGTTGGCACTTGCCACATTTCTTGGCATAGGCTATACAATCAGCTCTCATCGTCGGCCAGTAGTATCCCTGCGTCATCACCCTTTGCAAAAGCGTCTGACCTGCTATATGGGCTCCACAGGACCCTTCATGGATCTCTTCAATCAATTCTTTCACCTCGGAGGGATGTACACATCTTTGCAAACCTTCCATAATTCCTCGTCTATATAAAATACCGTTAGTTAATACATACCGAGCAGCTTTAAACTTCAATTTATTGGCTGCGAGCTTGTCAATTGGTAATTCTCCCTCCTCAATATATGCCCTGATGGGATCCATCCAAGATGGTCCTAAATCAAGGGTGATAAAGTTCATCGCCAAATCTTCATCTATACTCCGACCAGCTAAAATTTCAATTGGGATTGTTCTTCGTAGCTCGGTACGAGTAGCTGATGCTTATCGAGCTAGGGCATCTGCTCTTGCATTCTCCATTCTTGGTATTCTGACCAGCTGAATAGCAGCAAATTTCGACACCAGCTCCTTTGCCTTTGCATGATATCTGATCATTAAATCTCCTCTAACTGCATATACTCCCAACATTTGATTTACAATCAATTGAGAATCACTAAAGATAATAATTTGATGCGCCTCCATAATTTTTTCCAAACTAAGACCTGCAATCATGGCCTCATACTCAGCCTCATTATTGGAAGCTTTGAATTGGAAACGTAAGGCGTATTCCATGTCGACCTCGTCTGGAGTACTCAAAACTATCCCCGCGCCAGATCCTGTAGTGCAAGATGAGCCATCTACATATAACCTCCATATAGGTAACTCGTCTTCAAATTTCTGATCTGTCAGAGTTCCTCGATGAAATATTTGTTGCTTCCTTTCATCCTCCCCTGATATTTCTTGCTCCTCGTTGATCATCTTTTCATGCCCTTTTACCAACCGGAGTTGGTATGCGCTCGAATTTGATGATCCTGTAACATCCACTTACCCTTTTACCAACCGGAGTTGGTCTGAGCTTGTGTTTGTTGATCCTGTAACATCCACAGGTTGATCAGCGAGAAACTTTTACTCCTCGGGGGTATCAGGATAAGTGAACTCTGCTATAAAATCTGCTACAGCTTGCCCTTTCAGCGATGATCTGGGTTCATAAACTATATCATATTCACCGAGATCTATTGCCCAGTACATCAATCTCCCTGATTTTTCTGGTTTATGAAGGGCTTGCCTCAATGGCATATCAGTATATACTACTATGGTATGAGCCTGGAAGTATGGCCTCATTCTTCTACTCGCCTCAATCAGCGCCAGTGCTAACTTTTCCAGCCTTGGATATCTGATCTCTGCTCCTCGGAAGGCCTTACTCGTATAATAAATTGGTTTTTGTACTCCATTCTCCACTCTGATCAACGCCGAGATAACTGCATTCTCGGACACTGCAAGATATAAGTATAATTTTTCTCCCATTACTGGCCTGGACAACAGTGGAGGTGCTCCCAAGTATTTCTTCAAGTCTTGAAAATCCTTCTCGCATTCATCATTCCACTCAAAAGTCTTTCTAAGTGTCTTGAATAATGGGAGAGATCTATCAGTTGCTCGTGACACAAATCTGTTGAGTGTTGCTACTCATCCTATGAGACTCTGTACTTCCTTCTTCATCGTTGGAGATCACAGCCCTAATAGATCTTTGATCTTTTCAGGATTTGCCTCAATGCCTTGTTGATTGACAATGTACCCAAGAAACATGCCTTCTCGTACTCCAAATATGCACTTCGTCGGGTTCAGCTTCATTTGATATTTATCTAGTTGATCAAAATTCTGACTTAAGTCAACTAGATGATCGGCAGCTTTCTTGCTCTTTGTCAGCATATCGTCAACATAGACTTCCATATTACAACTGATTTGTTCAGCAAAGACCTTGTTCATCAGCCGATGATATGTCGCACCTTCATTTTTCAAACCAAAAGGCATAACATTATAACAATAAGTTCCCTAGGGGTAATGAAAGAAGTACTCTCCCTGTCTTCAGGTTTCATTTTAATCTGATTGTAACCAGAATAAGCATCCATGAAGCTCAGCAGCTCGTGTCCCGAGGTAGCATCGACTAGTTGATCAATTCGGGGCAATGGAAAGTGATCCTTTGGGCATGCTTTGTTGAGGTCGGTGGAGTCTACACACATCCTCCACTTGTTGTTTTTCTTCTTTACCATCACCACATTGGCTAACCAATCTGGATATTTAACATCTTCAATGAAACAAGCTTTCTGGAGCTTCTCGACTTCCTCCTGTATAGCTTGATTCTTCTCGGGACTGAATACTCTTCTTCTCTGCTTCACAGGCTTGATCTCCTTATTCACATTGAGCTCATGACATAAGAAATTTGGGTCTATCCCATGCATATCCTCATGACTCCACGCAAAAGTTTTTTTTCT
Source organism: Sambucus nigra (assembly GCA_949130495.1). Classification (NCBI taxonomy): domain Eukaryota; kingdom Viridiplantae; phylum Streptophyta; class Magnoliopsida; order Dipsacales; family Adoxaceae; genus Sambucus; species Sambucus nigra. The sequence continues at coordinate 341,325,982 of OX422210.1, read as the reverse complement.
ACTTCTTAAGAAAGTTATCAATTCCTGCTTTAGTGAGGCTTCCAACGACGAACCTATTTGAGTAGTTCGTTCAGGGTGCTCGTCATCCAGAATGATATTTTCAGTAGCTTCCACCACTTGACCCTTCACGAATTGAGACTCATCTCTAGGATCCAATGTTTCAATTTCCGCACCTTCATCCACTTGATAGGTAGTAGTCTTTCTCCTTGATTCTTCCAATTCCTCTTGCTCGGCGGATCAATAATAGCATTCCCGAGCTACTTTCTGATCACCTTTAACAACTCCTGCTCCAAAATTTATTGGAAACTTCAGGCATTGATGCACTGTAGATGGTACAGCCTCAAATTTCTTCAATCCTACTCTTCCCATGATGATATTGTATGATGATTGACCATTCTTATCCATCACGAAAAAGCGTATTCCTTCTGTCCGATAAGCAGGCCACGTACCAATGAATATATCCAACTTGATCGTCCCAAGTGGAAAAACTTTCTCGCCAGCACAACCGAGGAGGGGTCTATGATAAGGCTCCAGTTGAGATAGTTTTAGATTTAAACTATCGAAGCACGAGTAGAACATGATGTCTGCTGAGCTACCATTATCCACCAGTACTCTTGAAATCATTACCTCTTTCATTCTCATCTTGATCACCAATGGGTCATCATGAGGATATAGAACACCTGCAAGGTCATTCCTTGAGAAACCAATGACCAATTTCTCTTTGTTCACCTTTGTCGGGCGATCCTCCTCAGCTAGATTTATTCGTTGAATGTACGAACAAGCTTGAGCCTCACAGAGGTAAGCTTTTCTCTCTGCAGTAAGGTCTCCTCCTCCTGCATCTCCACCTATTATAACATTACAGTCAAATGACCCAAAGCGTATTGAAAATACCTCTCATTCTGGTTGCCTTGGTCTCTTGGGAAGATCGGGGTCGTCTTCTGGATCAACTTCATGGTTTCTTTTCTTGTTCTCCTCTGCTCGACGAGGAGATCTAGACCTCTCTCTCGTTCGGTCGTTGTTTCTTCTTGCGTTTCCACGATCAACATACTTTGATAGCTTTCCTCGTCTGATGAGTGTTTCAATCTCATTCTGAAGAGCTATGAAATTTTTGGTCATATGGCCATGATCTTTATGAACTCCCAATACTTCGCCTTATTCCTCTTGTCAGGGTCTGCCTTCATTTTCTCTGGCCAGTTTAGTTCCTCGTTGTTCTTGATTTCCTCTAGAACATGGTTGATATCCTTCTTCAAAGGAGTATAATTATCATATTTTTTCATTACGTCCCATACCGACCTATTTTTTGAATGTTTGTCATGACTATTGTTCTTATGCTCTTTCTTCTTAGCTTTATCACCTTACACATTGGTTTCTTTGGCATCCATATTCTTCTTCGCAGCCATAGCCTCCTCGGCATTCAGAATCTTGGACGCTTTTCCCATCAGGTCTGACATGGTTCTAGGTGGATCTTTGGCCAAAGTGTAATACAACTTGTTGGGCAGTAGTCCACTCATCAAAGCAGTAATCGCTGTCTTCTCCTCATAATCAATGAAATGTGCTACTCGTTTAACTGGCTTTGCCACAAAATAGAAATTCCCAATGAATAACTCGGCCAGTTGAAGAAAAGTTGAGATCTTACCCCGAGGAAGATTATTATACCATATTTGAGCAGATCCGGTAAGAGTTCCCGAGAATGCCCTGCATCTCATCTCATCTGGAACAGCATAGATGTCGGCTGCAGCTTGGTATTGTTCTATATGAAGGACATGGTCAGTATTTCCATCATATTTGGGGGTCACAATAGGTGCTTTGAATTTTGATGGTGTTGGAAAATCTACAATGGCCTGGACAAAAGGTGTTCCTCGAACAAAGGTTCGTTGTAGGGGTTTCTTAGCTTTAACCATTTCCCCCAATCTATCCTCCAGCCTTTGAATAGAGCCTTTCCATGCATCATTTCCTTCCTCGAGCCTATTGGTTCGAGCAACTGATCGCGTTGATGTGGCTTCCTGGGATCTCTCTTGACGAGCAGCTGGTCGCGACTGGGCAGATCCTTCCCTTAAGCCTAATGGTCGTCGAAAACTCCTCGATGGGGCTCTAAGAGGACTTTTGCTCCTCCTAGGACCTAATCGATCGAAAGGAGATACTCTGCTTAATCTTTCTAGCGCACTGGTCCTTTCTGGGAAGAGAGTGATACGTTGTTCAGTATCTGTGGCTCGTACTGACGAAGTTCGTCCAGGTTGATAAGAAAAATCTTCAGACTCCTCATTGCGATATGAATTGGTACGCCTAGTACGCGAAGAAGGCGCACGGGTATTTCTTTGAATACGCCGCAGTCCAGAATGAGTTGGTGCACCGCCATGGAGGGTTTGTATGAGTTGTCACATAGTTTCTTGCATGACGGTCTGGCCCTGAGCCAGATTTGTCATTATTCCAGCTAGATCTGGAATGTTTGCCAGAGCATATGGATTTGGAGGGCTTCCAGCGTTTCGATTGCTGGATTCTGGAATATCAGCCATTTCTGATGAATTGTTTTTTATGAAAAACAATATTACCAGTCGTTTCCCACAGACGGCGCCAATCTGTTGATGTAAAAAATTAGATCATATCTAATTATTCAATCACAGATAAATAAATGAGACAAAGAATTTTTAAAGTGGTTCAGCCTTATAAGAATGGCCTACGTCCACTGTTATGTTATTGTTGATTGTTTGGGAATTCTCGAATACAAGTTCTATCAAGAAATTCACGTCCCCTCAAATGAGGATTGTACAATGTATTTATAGCCCTGAGGATGTAATGTGAAAGGGTAATACATTAAATGATGTACATATGAAAGGGTGATACATTCAATGCCCTTTAAGTGTGTGCGTCTGAATGATAAGCATTTAATGAACAGTCAAACTGTTGGTTATCCTGCTATTAATGCTTTGTTCGAGGTGCAGCTCGGACCGCCTGAGTTGCTCGGACCGCCTAAGCTTCTCGGTGCTCAAGAGTTCCTCGGAGAGTTCTCGTTCCTCGGAGCGTATGAGTTCTTCGGGGAATCAGTGTTCCTCGTTGTAATATGATTCCTCGGAGCGTGTGAGTGTAACACCCCGTATTTTTGTACATTTAATATTTAATTAATTCGGGAATTTTAAATTACTTGTGTGTTGTAATTTTAATTGAATTAATTATGGCAATATATATATTTAAATATTAATCGGGGAGTGAATGGTTAATGTTTAGGGAAATTTATTTACTAAGTGAATAGTAATAATGTAATTACGTCATTTTGAGTATTAATGACGAGGTATACACTTATTCCAGCCGGGAGTCGGTATAGACTAAATTGGGGGTGAGATAAGGATTTTTATAAATTAATTTGGATGTCAATTCTGAGTGCGCCGTTGAGTCCGAATGGATCGAGATAGTCAGAAAAGAGTACCCGGGGGTAGTAATTGGGTCTCGGGGTATTTTTGGGCATAGCCGGGCCCACACGGGGTGAGTTGGGTCACTTTAATTAAGCCCATTAGGTGAAAAACGGGATTAAGGGTTTTTAACCTAATGGGGAGATTAAAGAATGGCAGCCAACATAACTCTAAACCTAGGGTTTGAGAGGAGATTTGGGGGAAAGAAAATCAAGAACGAATTGGAGGTTATTGGAGCCAAATTGAGGGACTATGCCAACGGATCAGACACTACGAACACTTACAGGAAAGTGGTTAACTGTTGTGATTTCTAAAAGTTTGATAATCAATTCATATCATAGTGATGTGTGTATGAAAATTCGTTTTGGGTGTGTCACCAAAATCTAAATTGGGTTTTTGTAAATTTATATACCTTAATGAGATTAAGGGAGAGAATGATCGTGTTTATGATTATAGGATGTAGAGGAATGAATCGTGTGTTAAAATTAGTGAGAACAAATGGTTAATTGCTGATAAGATGAATGAAATTCGTATTGGGGGATTTGAAACCCGGATAATACCCAAATCGGAAAAACGTTGGAATAAATGGTTATTGGCAATGAATTAAGGTCTGTGGGATGTTTAGACCCTTTTCTTATTCGGAGGATATGTTGTTTGTATTTGGGTAAGAGCTTAGATGGAGAATCAAAGCTTAAATTTTCGTCCATGGCTAACAGCGGCGGGACAGAACGAATACTGGAACGATCGATCGATCGACCCAGGGGGTTCGATCGATCGAAGGTACAGAAATCTGGGCAGTTCGCCCAGTTTATTATATAAAGGGAAATCTATTAAAAATGGGGTTTCATACATTAATAAGTGATAAATAATTATGAAATAAATATTCCTAGCAATTATGGGAGAAAGTAATTGGGACTAGGATGAATTTATGTGGGGAATTTAACGGATGAATTTGAGAGATTTTATTCCAAAATAGTGAGGTACGGATCAAGTGAGTGAATTCGGGTATATTGGCCATGCGACCCCAAGGTAGTGAATTATGTTTAGAGATAAACTAAATAATTTTGAGTCGGGATATAGACTCGGGGAATATTTAATTATGGACCAAGTGGGCGAGTCCGGGTATGTTGGTAATTATAGGTAAATATAATTGGAAAATTACGGAAATAAATGTGTGACACACTGTGGGCGAAAAATGTGGAAAAAAAATTATGAGATGTAAAAATGGATCGAGTGAGTGAGTCCGGGTATGTTGGTTATGTGACACCAAAGTATTAAATTTATTTTTGAGAGAGAGTAATTAATTTGGAGTCGGAACATAGACTCGGGAAATATTAAGTTACGGGTCAAGTAAGTGAGTCCGGGGATAATGGTTGGGTGACAACAAGTTATGAAATAAATGATTGCGCTAATTGATGGAATTAGAGTCAGATGGTAGACACGGGTAAGATTAAATTAATGGGTGTGAGAATTAATTTAATTAGAGTCGGATTGTAGGCTCGGGTAGTATTAAATTAATAAGCGTATTAATTAATTTAATTAGAGTCGGATTGTAGACTCGGGTAGTATTAAATTAATAAGTGTATTAATTAATTTAATTAGAGTCGGATTGTAGACTCGGGTAGTATTAAATTAATAAGTATATTAATTAATTTAATTAGAGTCGGGTGATAGACTCGGGAAGGTATTAAATTAATAAGTGTGTCAATGAATTTAATTGGAGTCGGACCATAGACTCGGGGAAAGTATTATATATATTAAAGATTGAGTTAAAATTATTAGAGTCGGACCATAGACTCGGGAAGACGATAAATTATTAAGTGAGAAAATTTGCTACATTGAGTCGGGCCACAGACTCAGGAAATTTCAGGCAGTGTACGGGACTTGGAGTACACGGTAGAGCCGGGATTTATATTATATATATACGGTGTAGTGATAGTATATATATATATATATACGGGTATATATTGTGTGTGATATTAAATTACAGGCAGTGTACGGGATTTTGAGTACACGGTAAAGCCGGAGTTTATATTATATATATACGGTATCGTGATAGTATATATATACGTGTATTTATTGTGCGTGATACTAAATATCAGTGATTAGATATTTATTAAATTTATATACTCTAATGCTATCAAGGGAGGTTGCGCGATGTGGGTGAATCCCCTAGCTTGAGGAGTAGGGCGAGTATATCCTCAGGTCATAGCGTCCGGTATATATGGGTGAGGGACTTATCTCACTTTCAGGGAAGGAATATGACCGCCTCCACTTCGTTTATATTTTGGTCCAAGTTGGTGAGCGATTCTAACTTGGGGAAACTAGGTTTTGTGAGCACACTTAGTGAGATAGCATTCTAGAGGGAATCATCCGGTGAGGGTAAACTCGGAAGGATGGATACACGTATGATATATGTGTGGATGTTAGTAAAGGTACGTATAATATGGTAGTAAATATTATATATAGGTGATAATACAGTGTGTGATGTATTTACTTTATATAACTCGGGTTACAGTTATATGCAGTTAATTAATGAGAAAGTAATTAAGTTAATAATTTGTGGGGATAATACAGTGTGTGATGTATGTACTTTATATAACTTGTGAGACGGTTATATGCTACTATTGAAGAGGAATTAATTAAGTTAATTGTGAGATAACTTATAATTCAAGAAATTATTATACTCGGGTTAGAGTAATATGGTAAGGGAAGGTTATATCAGGACTAGTTGGACAGGGTAGTACAACTAGGTGAGGTTAAGGTAACCGGTAGGTGTGCATAATAGTGGAGGGGTGAGAATGTCCTCAAGGGAGTGCGATACTAACTTAAATATGAAGCGCATTCATGCATTTTAAATTACTGCAGTTAATTCACTTGATAAATATTTTCAAAATGTTTTGGGTTCTAACCCTTGCTATAAAACTATTTTCAAAACCTTTTAGGTGTCCAGCCACAGGGACGCCAGGATTGATATTCTATTCCAGGGACACGGAGCTGCGGCATATGTGGATGCTAGCAGGAGTTTGAATTAGACGCATCATTCATTCATTCCTAGAGTAGGAATTCTTGTATCAGTTTCAGTTATATTTAGGGCTTGTCGCCCAGACTTCTCGGTACAGTTTTCAGGTGTATTTATTCAGGTGTTGAATATTTGTATTGGATTATTTGTTTGGTGGCTGGTGATTTATTCGACAAGTTGTGTAATTATTATTCTATTTACTTTCATTCAGTTGTGTGAATGGTTTATATTTTAATTCCGCATGTATTGTTTTGTTTAATTAAAAAGTTAAAATTGGCACCAGTTTTTGGAATACTATGTGGTTAGTAAGTTTAAAAAGTTTTCGACAGGGATGCTGAGGATGATCCAACTGGGATTCCTGTTTTAATTTGGTATAGGACTGATCACCCGGTATTTTATTAGGCGGGGTGTCACAGTGAGTTCCTCGAAAGTGTTTGTTGTTGCCACGTAGACTGCCACGTGTCTTCACTTTATTGATCCATGTTAGCAGACTAAATTTGGTATCAACAGTAACCATATGGTATATTTCCATTTCTTTCACCCCTCTTCATCGTTGGGGCAAACTGCTATTGACTTTTGGAGAGCCTTTGTCGACTGTGGAGTTTTACCTTGCAAACGGGGTGAGAAAGTTGTTTAGCATCAGACTGGCCATTTCCCAAACTGCATCAGGAACTCCTTCTGGGAAAACATAAGTGTATATTCAGTATCATCATACTCAAAGTCAATACAAAAATGAAATGACAAAAAGTTTTGAAAAAACTTAAACTTTGACTTACGAAATGTTGTTAGGGGGTTCACCCCCATGTCAGAATTCTCTAAGAGATGAGGGGTCATCACGTCCTTAAAGTCTATGAGGACATCCCCCATAGGTTTATCAAAGTCTATTCTCGTCTTGACACTGAGACCCCTATCCATTTTAGTCGAGATCGAGATACGGTCCCACTTTCGAGGGACTCGCGACTCATCTACAGAGGATGACTCTCCTTCGTCGAACTCCCAGTCCCCCGAGATGATGAATTCCAAACATAATTGAAGTCTAGTATGATAGAGACAAATTTATGGTCGGGGCGACGAGCTATAAAATGGTAATATCAAGGGATAGCTCTCGTATTGACCACAGTATAATAGGCATAAAAAATATCAACTGAGATATCCTCTTTAAAAGAAACCCTCAAGAGGTGGACAACCCCAAAAAGGGTTCAACGGGCATTCATCCTCAGTTGGGGAGGAGCCACACTGATAGATGCAAGAATTGCTCTGACGGATGAATGGATAATAAGGTGAAATTTAGTCTTAAACATCTACTCATAAGCGACCACCTCTCGCTCATTTTTTAGATCAAAAGCATGCTCATCCTCGGCAGGAACTCTTATATTTATGGTAGATTTGACCCCATCAAGGTTCCTCCAGACTATTAGGTCAGTTTTGCGAACATCATTATTATAGCCTAAGCAACACCTGTATCTAAAATGTACGGGTCCTCCTCATTCTCCTCGTTAGTGGCAAGGGCTTTAACATGAGGATTATAATTTCTAAGCTCGGTCTCAGTCATGGAAGAGAGAGGTATTATCATAAAGGTACGTTACCATCTACTTAAACTTCGAACTTGTCATTACAGATGTCGTAAATCTCGAGCTCAGGGTCCAGTTATTTATTAGAAGAGGTGGTAGTGTGACCACGGTTATTGGACTCTACAGTCTCACCCTCGTCCATGCGATTATTCGTGACCCTCATAGCCACCTCAAAGGAGTTGGCTTTAGATCCCTCTCAGACTTTGTAAGGATCCACAAGATGAGAATGGATATAGCCCCTAGAAGACAAGATGGACAAGGAGTCCTTGGAGAACGAGGCAGACATTGAATCACTACTGATTGAAATGACAACTTTGGGTTCAGCTAAAATGGGGTAAGTGAGAAGTAAAGTAGGGAGTTCTATAGCTATAGGGACGAGTGTAAGTGTAACCTAAGACTCGGACTCATCCCTGCATCTAAACTCGGCCTTATCCCTACAGATCTATTATTTGATACGCTCATGAAAATGAGGGAACTCTTGTTCTAACTCGTGAATTTTAGGATATATGAAAAACAGAAGTGAAACCTTTGGAAACAATAACTATAGATCAAAACTGGTAATGAAAGGGATTTTGAAAAAACCCAACTAAGAACAACAAAAAGTGCCCCGATGATCTTTAACCGAAAAAGTCACTGAAAATTCAATTTCACCCAGAAAAACCCTAAGTACAAGCCTACTCAACCCTAAAACTAGAAACATAACCACAAACCACCAGAAAATGGTAGCCAACAAAACTAGAAACACAGGGAAACTTAAAATGCAGAAAAATAAAAAATCAAAGCTAGAAAACAAGGAAGAGTGGAAGAATGGGGTACCTATAAGGTAGAAGAGGACTAGGTGTAGAAAAGACATCGAAAAAAAAGGAAAATTTTCTAGAAAAATAAGTCTAGAGAGAGAGAGAGAGAGAGAGAGTATGACAATATGATTTAAGCTTAAAAATATACCAGTAAAGGGTGAAAACCCAAAATAACCACCAAACAGTCCTGTAAGAGACATAAACACCTCGCACGGGACGAATGTAATACGTGGAAACTGATCATGTAGTCACGGGACTCTTAGTTTGAGAATATGGCGATAATTTCTAATCTCCAGGATTAGAATTAAAATATGTCATTAAAGGGTGAAAATAAAAACAACCACCAAACGGACCAAAAAGAAGCAACAACACCTCACACGGGACCAAAGTAAATTGTAGGAACTAGTCGTGTATTCACGGGACCCCTGCTTTGAAAATGTGACAATGATTTGCAAATCTAAATACTTAGGCTTGAAAACATTCCATTATAGGGCCAACCCAAAACAACTATCAAATGGTCCAAAAAGAGTCTCCAACACCTCGCACGGGACCACTGTAAATTGTAGTAACTGACCGTGTAGTCATAGGGCTCTCCGTTGAAGAATATGATGATAATTTACAAATCTTAAGACTTAAGCTTGAAAACATGCGCAATTATATAAATAGTGTTTGACTAATGACTTCTTCATTATTTTACATATATTACATTTTATTACTGATATTTTTTTATTTTTTATTTTACATGTATTACATTTGAATGTTTGCCATTATATATAATGGTTAATCGTGCATATAAAGTATTCAAAGGTTGAAATCGAGATATATGTACTTTATGATATTCAACACATGGACAAGTCAATGGATACAGAGGAGTGAGGTGTGTAGCTATTCGGATACTTATTTATGATTAGGTCATGATATTCAGTTTTTACATTGATGCCCGAGATGGGGTTATTTGATGATGTTCTACACGCTTTAGTATATTTTTCCACTTGTATGATGTTTATGGACCTATGGGTTTGTGTATATTATTTTTAGATGTTAAATTTAATTTTAAATAAGTTTTATAGTAACGGGTTCTTTTTAAATGCGAAAAAATTAAAGGAGACTCTGTCGATTTTTTGAAGTGCTAAACCATACAATATCCTTTAGTAATTTAGTTACAGAGGATATAATATTTGAGCTTATATATGTTAAATCAGTGGAAGATATTTTTTTATGGTTTAATTGTGGCTTTTGTTATTATTGGGTTTATTTTAATGCTAAAACGGGTTGGATTTCACAAATAAATAAAGGAAACTCTCCCAAAATTTTCTGAAATTAACAGGTGTTCTATATTGGTTAAGTCGAACACACACACGTTTGAAAATTAGGTATTGGTGAATGAAAATGTAAAACAACTTATAAACAACACGATCAAAGTAACTTGTTCAAATAACCCGTATAGTCATGGGACTCAAAGATTCAGACCTCATTATAAATTTTAAACTTGTAATCATAAATCATTAGAATTGGGCGTTAGAGCTTAAAAACTTAATGTAAGAACAAAACAACTCAAAAAAAGGTGCACACACCTCACATAACATTAAACTAACTTATGAAAATAGCCCGTGTAGTCATGCGACTCACTGGTTGAACCTTTAATCTAAATCTGAAAATTCAAGCATGAAAATTAGGCTTTGGTGGACAAAAAGATAAAACAATAATGAAACATTATCAAAAGAGGCAAAAACACCTCATAGATGATCAAAGTAACTTATACAAACGACTCGTGTAGTCACAAGACTCATAGATTCAGATGTTGTGCTAAATTTCAAATTTCTAAGTATAAAACTTTATAATTGGACGGTAGATCGTGAAAATGTAAGATAAGAGCATAACGGCTCGAAAAGTGGGATAAAACCTCGCATGGTACTAAAGTGATGATGCGAGAAATAATACTTATATCATTCCCAACCATCATATCAAGTATAAAAAGTATAAAGTAAATAAATAAAGGAAAACAAAGCAAGATATAGAGTGGTTCAGCTATAAACGAGCCTACATCCACTTTGGTGCCTACTCTTTATATCTACAATTATTAATACAAGATTAGTTTTCCATTAGAGGCATACAAGAGATATAGAGAGTTGAATACATGTCGAATGTAGTTTTAAGCACGGAGGGATGCAACCTGAGGAACAAGTCTGTAGATAGATGCATTGTAATGGTTCAGTGGACTGGGAGATTCTAGATAGAGAGTGTGTGTGGAGATTTGGACAAGACTTTGTTGCTCCATATCCTCCCCTAATAGGGAGGTGAGAACTCCGATTTATAGAAATCAAAAGTTAATGTTACATACTTAGGGAACATGACATAGTTATAAGTGTTGTACGTAGGGAATCCTGATAGAAGTTGCACAGCTGGAAATTTTAGTTAAGTCTGTGGCAGGGTCTGCAGTGCTAAAGAGGTCCGTGGCCATAGCTAATTAATGACGCGGTCGAGGCTCAAATATGGCTGTGGTCTAAGGGTGTCGCAGCATGTCTGAGTCCCAGGCATCAGCCTTAATGAAAGCCTTCTGCGTCCGTGGTCCAGTACTAGGCATATTAGTACGCCCCCAAGCCTCATTGCCAATAAGTTATGAGTCGGTGTTGCGACTGTATTCTATACCCCGTGTTGCGAAGTCATTATAGATGGTTGTTCTGATTATGAACGCGGATGGAAGTTGTGGCCCATAAGCTGTGATGCTTCATCTTCCAGCTCCCTCTAATATAAATGGTACCATGTCATGGCCTCATTACCTTACACATATTCTTGAGAGAAAATTGAAGGAGATTTTTGGCCAATCTATTTTTCAGCTTTCAGAGGTTTCATAGTGGTTCAAGGCAGTGGTTTGTGGTGGTTTCCAGCTAAGTTTATCACTTCATCAATAGATCTCTTGCTTTTCTAGGTTGGTACACTAATTTTCTGTCTAATTTATTCTATTCCATGCTTTTCTTTATAATCAAGAAAAAATTTCTTACTCCAGAAACCCATGTTTTCCTAGAGTAGGACTGGATGAACCAAGGCTAAGGCCTTAATTATAACTATTGGGTATTGTAAATACAAGCATAAGATTTCTTAAATTTGGCTATTTCTGGGTAAATTTGGCAATTACTGGGTTTTCCTGGGCTATTAGTACGTAATTCTAGGTAAGGAATGGTAGGATTTGATTTATACGGATTTTCTTAGGTGGAATCATTGCCAAGCCCCCATTTTGGATTTTTTTTGGCAAAGAATACCAAGAACATGTTCTTAGTGTTCTTGGCCATAACGTTGTGGTATTAGGCTTTCGATCCTTAAAATTTAGGAATGGTAATTGTTTAGTTATTTATGCCCTGGTTGTGGCCTTTTTAGATGTTTTACTAGTTGGCTGCGACTTTAAACCTTAACTTCATGATAGATCCCTCTAACACAATCCTTTTAGTTGTGGTTGTGGCGTTATAGCAGACTTTCTGCCCAAAATAAACTAATTGCTTAATTCCCCCTGGATGGGACATATTGGTGAAATTGAACTAGCTTGCCACGGCCTGATATACGTTGAGTAGCACTTAACTGCAGCTTCTTTCTGATCTTTGAATTTTTCTTTTCCTTTAAGTTTCCATATCTGTCTTGGCCTCTACAAGGGCTTGCCCTTATTCTTATCATAATGGATTGAGCACCTAACTACAGAGTTCTTTTGTTTTTCTAGGTTTTATCGCGACTTTATGCATTGAAACAATTGGGAATATCTTGAAGATTTATGAAAGAGACATTTTGTTGTTCCTCCTCTCAAAGTACTTCATATAAAGCCTTTGAAGACTAGTGGGCCTTACAGACTTAAGGACTAACCAACTTGTGTTAGAATAGATTCTGACTCCACGGACTCTTCCAACTGTAAGCATCCCTGGGAGGCTGCAGACAATCTTAACATGGAGGAAGACACTAGCTCAAGTAACCATTCCCCACAAATTTAGACGTCGTCAGCTACTCACATGACCATTATGGATGCTAAGGTAAGAAATCTTGAAGCTGAGACTTCTGGACGCGGCGACCACCCTTGTATTATCAACGAGGAGTTTCTAGCTTCCATAGTTGAGGTTCGTGAGCTCCCAAAGGGAAAAATCTACACACTTCCTACTACAGATCAAAGATCATGCTCCGCAGTCCTAAATAAATGGGTCTATTTTCACATTCATGCATTCTTATTAGGGCTACGGCTACATGTCCAAGTGCCTGTTGGAAAAAATTTGAGCGTGTTGAACTTAGTCCTATCCCAGGTTGATAGGAATGGTTAAAGGGACATCCTTTCTTCTCGGGTTATCTGAAGGGAGGAATTCAAGAAAGATATCACATACATAGAATTCTTTGACTTTTATAGGATGAAGGAAAATACAGTTGAAAACCTTAGTTATTTTTACATGGGTCTTTGGAAGGGGACTGGCATTTGATGAAAGGGAGGCCTTCCAATGTTAAAAAGTGGAAGTGAAAATTTTTCTTTATTTCTAGGGATAACTAAAAAATCCACCCCGAAGAGAGAGAGAAAGAAATCATATTGCCGCATAAGTGGGGTCGTCCACCTACTAAAAGTATTGTCGTCGCAACCTTATTTTTTTCCTTTGTTTAATTTCACTTGCTGTAGCTTTTACTTTTCCATAATAATGTCTTTCATCTTGACTGACTCTTTCATACAACTCGTACATGTCTCACCCCCTCTAAGATACAGAGGGAGAGGATTGAGGTTGCGGTCCTTCTTAAGGATGCAAGGAAAAAATTTCCTGACATTATGACTCTGCAACCACTATTTTCCTCATGAGTCCACACAAGGCTCCAATGATGGCAGCGGAAGGTAATTTCCCTTACTGTTAATGTAAAAAATTAGATTATCTCTAATTTTTCAATCACAGATAAAATAAATAAGACAAAAGAATTTTTAAAGTGGTTCAGCCTTAAAGGTATGGCCTATGTCCACTGTTTTTGGTATTGCTGACTGTTTGGGAATTCTCGATAATAGGTTTTTACCAAGAAATTTCGAGTCCCCTTACAATGAGGATGATACAATGTATTTATAGCCCTGAGGCTGTACATGTGAAAGGGTAATACATAGCTATCCGATAGGCGTATACATCTGTATGATAATAATCAGCATTTAATGCGCATTTAATCCTCTTAATTGTCTGGCAATTAATGCTCTGATCAGGTGCATCTCGGACCGCCTAAGCTTCTCGGACCGCCTAAGTATCTCGATATCCATGAGTTGCTCGGTGCAGTAAAGTTCCTCAGAGAGCACCTACTGCTCGGAGTATCTGAGTTGGTCGGGAAGTTGAGTTCCTCGAAGTCAAGGTGTTGTTCAGAAATGTTTGTTAGTGCCATGTAGATTTCCACGTGTCTCCACTTAATTGAGCCATGTCAGCGGACTAAATTTGGTATCAACAGAAGCCCCCAATGTTTCACAGTTCGAGATTGAGGAGTGTGGAACATTTTTCTCGAAATATGGCGGGATTAAATGGTCATCCTGAATTTTAGGAGTGTTTTCTTTGCATTTATTTTTCTTTTCGAATTCATAGAATCAAACTTTTCGAATTTTTGTAACTGCTTCGATCTCCGCGCCCTTTTTGTCCTTTTAGCCGCCGGTAGTGCAAACGTCTCTCTTTGTAATCATTATTTTTACCCCTTCCCAAGGTAAGGTATTTAAACGTTGCATAAAATCCTATCGTCTCTTCACTTTTTCAAATCTGTATCTTTGAGTTCTCCATTTCTTCTCTATCTTGTGCGTTCATTCCTTCCATCGTTCGTTGTTAACTGATCCATCCTTTTTTCTGTAAGATCTTCTTCCTTATTTTTATTTCCTTTATTCATCATGGTTTACCTTATTGAGTCACTTGATAAGTTTCATTCTGATTCCTCTATTCCTTCATGGGTCATTTTGGAGGAACTTTCTGAACCTTCAGATTATTTTCGTTTGGCTGAGGGACATTGGTTCCCCAGCCTCTTTGTAGCTGAATGTGGCTTCTCTTTTCCCCCAAACCCCTTGTGTTTGGAATTCTATCAATATTTTGACGTGGTTCCTGCAAAAATAGCTCCCAATACATGGAGAATAGTTAATGGAGTCCTTATGTTAAATCAGATTCAAGGAACTCGTATAGGAATTCCAGAAATTATGTTTTGCTATAGATGGGCTGTCAGCGACAGTACTTTTTACTTGAAAACTAGGTTTTTAAATAGGGCTTTAGTCGTCAATCTCCCAGATGCCAACAGGGATTATTTCGAGAATGGAGTTGTTATGAAAAATTGGCAACACGCTCCGCTAATTGGAAATGATGTGTATCAGGGTCCTAGATGCCCTCCCTATGGCAATGGGATAGGTTGTTTTTATTTTAATTTATTTTTAAAATTATGCTTTCTTTGTGTTTGATAAAATGTATCACTAATATTTTAATTTTGATTTATTTTCAGTTGACAGCAAGAGAGGGTCTCCAAAAGAGACAGAAGTTAATTTAAAGCATCTGAAACTTATCTGGGGTTTGCATCAAACTGTTGCCGAAGAACACATCAGATCAGATTCATACTTGTTGTAGTACAAGAGTTACACCTCGTCTTTTACTGCTCGTCCAGTGATAAGTGATTGAGAACCAGTACCAGCTTCTGAAAGTTCTTCTCCTGAGTCACATATTCCTCTCAGTGAAAGAATGAAGAGAAGAAGAGCTTCTGCCCTCTTCGAGAAATCTGCCTCTATTACTGGAGAGGCAAAGAAAAGCAAGCAGGATGTCCCAGAAGGGACAAGACAAATTGATGCACCTCCTCCAGCTGTTATTGTGAAGGTTGCCGAGAAGCCCCCTGTGGCTCCGAGCCAGATTGCAGTTGTTTCGCCTCCAAGCGAGGTTGTAGTTATATCACCGACCAAGATGACATCCTTGGTCGAGAATGTTCCCGTTCCCACGAGGAAGCTGAAGAAGAGCTCCTCGGTCAATTTGGCTGAATCCATCTCTCAGCCTCCAAATACTGGAAGTGGTGTTCCCACTTTCATTGCTTCGAGCTCTGCCATGAGCTCGGTGAAGTCTTGGATCATCCCCGAGATCCAAGGTATTGAAGAAAATCTTTCCCGGGATAGGGTTACCACTTTGGCAGCTCAGCACATTGCCTCAGTAAGTATTGTTAATCTAACTTTTCATTTTTCAATGTTATGTCCTTGCATTGACTTACAGTTATTTTCTTTTTCGAGTTGGTAACTTGTTTCAATACAATTCTGAAGAAGGACGAAGCCATCAAATCGTCCATCTCCTCTGGTGGTGTAGAGGAGGCTTTTATAGGTCTGACGCAGTCTTTAAAGGATTCTCATCAAAAGTATGTCGATGATAAAGCTTCTTAGGAGAAGCAGCTTAATTCCACCGAGCAGGAGAGGGATCAAGCTGTTGAAGTCTCCAAGGGGTTGGAGAAGAAAATAAACAACTTGGAGAAAAAGAAAAAAGAGCTCGAGGAGAAGCTCCAACATGCTGTAGAGTTCGAAAATAAGCTCAAATCTGCTGAGGAAGAGCTAATTAGACTTCGTGACGCTGGTCGTCAGAAGGAAGAGGCAGAAAAGAAATTAAAAGTTATCGAGGAATTTTTGTCTGAGAAACTTTCCTCGGAGAAGGTGAAAAGGAAATTGGCTGTGAAGAAGTCCTTCAGTGCTGGCTGGGATAAAGGTTGGAATAAGGGTTTGGCTGCTATGGTCTCACAAATGGAGTATGGCATACTTAAATATTTCAGGGATGGTTGGGTAGCTGCTCTGACAGAGA
Source organism: Sambucus nigra (assembly GCA_949130495.1). Taxonomy (NCBI): domain Eukaryota; kingdom Viridiplantae; phylum Streptophyta; class Magnoliopsida; order Dipsacales; family Adoxaceae; genus Sambucus; species Sambucus nigra. Next base: position 341,309,413 of record OX422210.1, on the reverse strand, counting down.
TGAATGTCGATGAAAATTCCAACCTGTTTCAGCGACACATTACTGGCCCCCTCCTACTCTCGGGGAAGAAGAAGAAGAAGACGAATCTGCCTCCGAAGAATCTTCTATGATGGTTGGGGATCAGGTCCCTACTGTTGAACTTCGCTTCGAACAGCCCCAACCAAATATTACTCCTACCGAGCAGCTTCAGTCAACTAACCTTTCAGTCGATCAGCTTCCAGCACCCACCGAGCAACCTTCTATGCCATCCGAGCAACCTTCCTCCTCGTCCCATCTTCCCGAGAAAGTTTTGGGAGACAAGGAGAAGGTGTAGAGTTGTTTGGATTTTTCTCTCTGTTTTTTTTCTTTGTCAAATGTAACTCTAAACTATGTACTTCTCTTTTATGATGCAATAAAATTTGAAATTTTGATTGTTCATTTTGTTGATTATCTTCTTCTTGCTATGTTCGCACTCTTATTGATTCTTATTATCTCTTTCTTTTACTAGTTTATGGCTAGAATGGAACTCTTGTCAGCCCATGATACGGAACTGATGAAAAAATGTAACGACTAATTCAAGGCTGGCCATACTGATTTGAATGAATCTGAAATCGTCAATATCCTTGGTCCAGATGCTTCAGAACGAGCAGTTGAAGCTTACCAATATTTAAAGTGTCTTCTTGACCGGGCAGTGGCTAACAATGTAGCATATTACGAGATGATTGAAGACCTCCAGGGCACTCTCGAGGAGCTTCAATAACAATACAAGGAATCTTCAGCCCTTTTGCACCAGGGATATGAGAAGAAGTATCAGCAACCAAGTGTTGATAAAGGATATGATAGATTGATTGCTGCCTATAACATAAAGGAGAGAACTCTGAAGACCGAGGTTGAAGAGCACAGGCAGATAGCTAAGTTGATGGAGCAGGAAAATAATAACCTGCGAGGAGAGATATCTCAGTTGAAGTCTGCAGCATCTTCCTCGAATGCTTTGGTCCCTGTTAACGATGAGGGTTTCTCTTCCTTAGAGGTCGAAAATGCCAATTTGAGAGACGAATTGGAGACTTTGAAGAGAACCTGAGCTTCTACTTCTGCTCGCGGTCGAGCAAGAGGTTCTCGGGGTCGAGCAAGAGCTGCTCGGCTTACTATTAAAGAGCAATCATCTTTGGAGAATCAGGCCTTCCAGTTAATGGCGAAGAATCAAGCATTAGCTGAGATGTTCAAGAAAATTATGAATCTGGATGAGCAGATCTCTGCACAAAAGTCTGCCTTGGAGAATAAAGAACTTTTTGTAAAGAATCTCCACGAGCAGATGGAAAGGTTGACTTATCAATTCCACAAGCAGCCTAGAGAATTTTGGATGGTTGGCTATAATGAAGCCCTCTATCACCTCGATGACCGGATCCAGCAGTTGAACAACGAGGGGTACAAGCAAGGATGGCTAAATGCCTTGGGTGTGCTACAATTGGAACAAGGTCACTATTTATGGGAATACTATAATCCTGGGTTGCTCGACCTGCCAGTGCCACCATTCAAACTCGACATGAGCTGGATTCCTGCTCAGGAAATCCCTCAGTGTTTGATCTCCAAATATCTCGACGACTACAGTCTTCATTCCAATGTTGAGATATCTCGCCCGGAGCACCTACTCGATCGGCCATCTGTGATGAACATCAGGATGCTCAAAGACCTTAATTTCATAAATTTCCCTTATGCTTTAGACGATCCTCCTGCTGGCGAGGAACCTGTTTCAAAAGCAAAGCGGAAGAAACCAATAGAATAGGAATCTTGATATAATAATTAATATGTATTTAATTCTCAACATATTTTGTTCTAGATTTAATGAAAGACTTCTAGTTTTACTTGCAATTTCGATTGTCATTGTCTTGGAAATATTCTGTAAAACATTTCTTTTTATTTACTAATGAATGTGCACATATATCTGTTAAAAAGATAGAAATATTTTGTGTTACTTTAAATTTCCGATCAACTAAAGTTGGTGAAAACTTATTGGTGATAATTATCTGACGACCAACTAGAGTTGGTGATATTTTGCTTTTCGACCAAATATAGCGACATTTTAAAATGCCATAAGTATCAAGAATTTTATCACTTTTAATTTTAAGCCTTGAAATGACTTTCATTTGTTTACCCAACTGTTTTCGACCAACTGGAGTTGGTGGTTTTTGTTTCCGACCAACCTAAGTTGGTGGATTTTCTTCCCAACCAACCGGAGTTGGTATTTCTGGGAAATTTTTGTTCCCGACCAACTAAAGTTGGTGGATTTTCTTCCCAACCAACCGGAGTTGGTATTTCTTGGAAATTTTTGTTCCCGACCAACTAAAAGTTGGTGGATTTTCTTCCCAACCAACCGGAGTTGGTATTTTGGGGAAATTTTTGTTCCTGACCAACTAAAAGTTGGTGGATTTTCTTCCCAACCAACCGGAGTTGGTGGATTTTCTTCCCAACCAACCGGAGTTGGTATTTCTGGGAAATTTTTGTTCCCGACCAACTAAAGTTGGTGGATTTTCTTCCCAACCAACCGGAGTTGGTATTTCTTGGAAATTTTTGTTCCCGACCAACTAAGAGTTGGTGGATTTTCTTCCCAACCAACCGGAGTTGGTATTTCTGGGACATTTTTGTTCCTGGACAACTAAAAGTTGGTGGATTTTCTTCCCAACCAACCGGAGTTGGTATTTCTGGGAAATTTTTGTTCCCGACCAACTAAAGTTGGTGGATTTTCTTCCCAACCAACCGGAGTTGGTATTTCTTGGAAATTTTTGTTCCCGACCAACTAAAAGTTGGTGAATTTTCTTCCCAACCAACCGGAGTTGGTATTTCTGGGAAATTTTTGTTCTTGACCAACTAAAAGTTGGTGGATTTTCTTCCCAACCAACCGGAGTTGGTATTTCTGGAAAATTTTTGTTCCCAACCAACTAAAGTTGGTGGATTTTCTTCCCAACCAATCAGATGGTCGTCGAAAGTTTCTCGACACAGTCTTAGGAGGACTTTTATTCTTCCTAGGGCCCAATCGATCAAAAAGAGAGACCATACTTAATCTTTCCAGTTCACTAGTACTTTCTGGAGAGAGAGTGATGTGTTGTTCAGTATCTGTGGCTCGTACTGACGAAGTTTGACCCGGTTGATAAGAAAAATCAGCAGATTTCTCAGTGAGATATGAATCGTTTTGCCTAATACGTGAAGAAACTAGACGGGTATTTCTTTGAACACTTCATTGTCATGAATAGGTCGACGTTCCACCTTGGATAGTTTTCATGAGTTGTCGCATAGTTTCTTGCATAGTCGTCTGGCCTTGAGCCAAACTGGCCATAATTCCTGCTAGATCTTGAACATTTGGAGGAGAGGATGGATTCGGGAGGTTTCCAGCGTTTCGATTACTGGATTCGGGATTATCAACCATTGGTGATAAATTGCTTTGGTGAAAAACGATAATTTCAGTCGTTTTCCACAGACGGCGCCAATCTGTTAATGTAAAAAATTAGATTATCTCTAATTTTTCAATCACAGATAAAATAAATAAGACAAAAGAATTTTTAAAGTGGTTCAGCCTTAAAAGTATGGCCTACGTCCACTGTTTTTATTATTGCTGACTGTTTGGGAATTCTCGATAATAGGTTTTTACCAAGAAATTCCGAGTCCCCTTACAATGAGGATGATACAATGTATTTATAGCCCTGAGGTTGTATATGTGAAAGGGTAATACATAGCTATTCGATAGGCGTATACATCTGTATGATAATAATCAGCATTTAATGCGCATTTAATCCTCTTAATTGTCTGGCAATTAATGCTCTGATCAGGTGCATCTCGGACCGCCTAAGCTTCTCGGACCGCCTAAGTATCTCGATATCCATGAGTTGCTCGGTGCAGTAAAGTTCCTCAGAGAGCACCTACTGCTCGGAGTATCTGAGTTGGTCGGGAAGTTGAGTTCCTCGAAGTCAAGGTGTTGTTCAGAAATGTTTGTTAGTGCCATGTAGATTACCACGTGTCTCCACTTAATTGAGCCATGTCAGTGGACTAAATTTGGTATCAACACTTACCTTAATTACTTCTGCAGTCTTAACTTTGTAATAGCTTTGAAATACTGATATTCCTTTCTTTCAGGTGGTGCCGCAGAAGAGATCGATAGGGAGCTCCTGGCCTCCCAACTAGATGATATGGAATGGGTGGTTCAAGGCCTTAACCAAGCACCAAGAAGAAGGGGAGAAAGAGGAAGATTGTAGATAAAGATCTTACTGGCTAACCCTCCCACTTAGAAGGAGGTGGATCATGTGGATGACACTGCAGTTGTTGGGCTACAGAATGAGGGGGTCGCCACAGATGCCCAAATTGGTCATGATATTGGGGAAGAGATGGACGCAATCGGCCTAACTTTTTTTGAAGGGACCTTCATGGGGGTTACAGACATATTAAGAAATCAAGCTTTGCATCCCCTTCGCGAATCATCATGGTAGCTAATCCCAACTTGTCCACTCCGTAGAGCAGGGAAAAAAGGTATGTCGAATGTCATTCGCGACCTCACTTAAGGAATCCTGATCCAAAGTTCCCTGGGATACGACTACTACTGCAGTCTCTAAGATGAGAAGGGTTGTAAACACTGCAGACCTTCATCGCCTGGTGGAGGAGGAAGAAGAGTACTTAGAGGAATATGCCATCTACAGTCTGCTAAGGGTAAGTAATATTTTCCATTTTTTACTTTCTGCGGATAATCACTTGTTCTCGTACTAATACCAATTTTATAATTTCAAGCTGCAGAGGTTGTCATGGACTAAAGGGATAAGTATGAAGTGTTTTTTAAACTTCATTGGGATGCGGAGCCTAGAAACTAATCCCAATTAGAGAATGCCAAGACTAATTGAAGCTGGCAAAAAGTCTTCAAAGGCATCCCTCTAGGCCTATAAGATGGACGTGGACTAAAAGGTGAAGGCCGTAGCCACTGCTCAGAAGGCGGCTAAAGAGAACTTAAAGCAGGCTGCGGAAGCCTTAAAAGTTTTTTAGGCCAAGACTTTTAAGGCTTCTAGGTAGGCTGTCGCCTTTCAGGAAAAGTTAAATGCGGTTGAGGCCTTAAACGAAAAGCTAATATCAAATCATGTCACGAACTTGAAGCCACTTCAAGAGAAACATGTTAAATCCAACAAGAAGAATGATGATGATCATGTTGTGGCCCTGGATAAAGCTATGGAATATGTCTTTGTCGCCTTCAAGACCTACAAGGACTTTTATCCGATCAACAATAAGGCTTAGCTTCGTGGCTACTAGGAGCTGAGGCATAGGGTTACAAAGAACTTATAAGATGCCAAGGATGCCTTATTTTCTTTGAAGTTCAGTTATCCTGAGCATATGGAATGTATGACTGAGATGAGGTCCGCGGAGGAGATGGAAAAGAAATGGCTTGAGGAGGCCACAACTGATGAATAAAGAGACAAAGACCGCGGCTGATGATGCAGACGATGATGAAGATACGAACGCAACCTCTTAGTTGTGAATCTTGTACTTGCCTTATTTTTGCAATTCTACTCTTGAACATCATTAATTCATTTCTCTGTCTTGTAATTTTTTATTTTAATGGCCCCCCGCGACTTTAAACTGAATGTTGGAATGTAGTTATTTATTTTCCTTGCCATGTTTTTTATATGTGCTAATATTGTTTTATCCTCCGCAGTCTTGAATGGGTCGTGGTCTCCTTATTATTTGACTTTAATGCATTAGTAGCTTTAATTGATTATTGTCACTCTTCAGATTTGAACTTCATAACCTTTTTAAGATAGGATGCGGTATGTAGACTTAGGAGAAAAAATTGGTTTTGGCCCAAAGACTGCGTCCATACGCTTCATATTAACTCCTTTATCCTTTACTTGAATGTTGCAGTAGTTGTAAAGACAGCTGGGCATTTAACTACCATTATGCGGACTTTAGAGCGTGACTAGGCACTTGTAGAAATTCTTATTGCAATGATGTTTGATTATCGTGGTCCCTTGGGAACTATTTCCCTTGTTGCGGACATCAATTTCCTTGGTCCACTTTCCTTATCTGACTATAACTCCTTTCATAGAGTTGGTCTTTTATCGCTTTGGGGCATTTTTAAGCCTCGTCAGGCTGTGTTCGTTATCAAGACACCCACGACTATACATGGGTATTTTCAAGCCTCCCTAGATTGGGTTCATTATCAAGCCACCCACAACTATATAGGTATTGCCAAGCCTCCCCAAGCTAGGTGCATTTTCAAGCCACCCACGGCTAATACTGAGTATTAGGATCCCTCAAGGCTAAATAGTAGCACCCCATATCTTTGAAAGCTAAGAATGGGTATTATGAGCCCCCAAGGCTAATAGAAGCATCCCGTATCTCCAAATGCCTTTGCAATATGAAGGGTTTTAAATTCCATTTAAGGTCGTCGCGCCCTTTTATCTAGATTCCTTCTCCCATACGCTACAATCTACGAAATAGTAAAATGTTAGGGTTTCTACTGACCTGTTAAAATAAGAACCTTTCAAAAGATTTTTAATGGGGGGAATAAGAATTCTAATATGATAAAGAGTTATTCACATAAATATATGTATATGATTTGATAATGAAGTAAAAGACATATATAAAGCTGGACAAAGTTTTTCTCGCTTTAGAAACATAAATAAAAATATTCTAAGGCAAAGTTGGGCATGCGATGTCTCAGTTAGGGTTTGCATTCCTTAGGAACCCCTGGAGCATTCCCTGCGTGACAAGCCTTTTAGTCTCATTCTTCAAAGCAAAGCAGCTATTGGTGGTGTGGCCATGATCTCGGTGGAATTCACGCCACTTGACCCGGTCTCTCTTGTGTGGTGGGGACTTGAGCTTCTCTGGCCACTTGAGCAGTTTTTACTCCTTAATACTCCCAAAGATATCTTTTGGACTAGAATTCAGAAGTGTGAAGTTCGCATAGGTTATTTCTTCCCCAGACTCTTTCTACTTCCTCTTTAATACACTGGTTGCGTCCTTAGCTTCTCCAGTAGTAGCCTTTTGAAGGGAAGTGAAAGTTACGGACTTTAGTATCAAAATCCTCTATCCCAAGAGGTTCATCTTGCCTTGGAGAAAAGACTAGCTGTCATATAGACGGTTAATACAACTCTATAATTGGACCCCATCTTCAGTCTGCGATCCTGAGCTCCCTTCCATAAATTCTGTTGTGTTAGTCTTTACTAATATACTCTAAGATAAACTAAACCACGATGAGAAGACTAAGATATGCATAGAAAAACCAAAGTATCAGCATAGGTATACAACCTCTTAACAACCGGTTGAACCCCTTAAGAGTAAAAGGAGGCCGGTATGGCCTTTGAAGGAAAAAAGGGATGCGATCGCGACCTATGAAGCATATGGGGCTATAGTCGCGGCCTCCAATAGGAGAAAACAAATAATTGTAATTTGAGCAGACATGCGTTTCGTTGAATGAGCTCTTGTTTAACTCTTTGCTTCGGTCGGTAAACTAACAAAAAAGTTAGCAAAATAGGGTATGGTAACTTATCTTGGACAACTTTTCGATGTATTGGGCAATCGCCTAGCTAAACTTCATTCGTTGAATCGTCGGTTTTCTTCACAACATGGCCTAGCCATTTGTATATATGACCCATCCTAGAAGTCGTTAGGCCCATTGTGGGGGGGTTTAAGCATTTAATGGAATATTCGATCTTGAATAGTTCAATTTTCATAATTGAACATGGTAACATACCAAAACACAAAAATTAGTGGAATGCTACATAGGCAATGCGACCTATGGGCAGTTAACTTGTCAGACCACATCTAGCTAGAGGCAGTGAAGGTATCTCTTCAAAAATGGTCCCAAAAACATGGGTTTCACCCACAAGACATGACCAATTAGGTCCTCTAGGAGCTAACCAAGGACATGACAGGTCCTAAGGTGTTAAATAACACAAATTTAATAGCAAAGACGTAGAGTATGGGAAACAAAAAATGGCGTAAGGACCCCCCTCAACTTATGTATGTTTTGTGATGTCCTCTTAGGATAAAAGATTCCTCCGGACTTGCCGATAGAGTCCGAATGAGACACCAACGGTAGATGCCTTTGTGTGTCGCATATATATATATATATATATATATATATATACACACACATTGTGGGGTGCCTTATATGGGAATGTGCCCTCTTAGTCTAAAGATGTAGACAATGCTTAATGATAATAAATTCGGGTTAATAAAATGATGTGGATAATTCAGGACGAAGATGAGTCCTAGCGAATAATGTGGTAGACAATTATTAATGAGAATAATAATTGAGTAGTCTAATAAAGTAGACAACAATTAAAGAGAATGAATAATGGGGTAGTCAATTATTAATGAGAATAATAATTTGGTAATTTAAGAGAATGAAACTTATAGTCTAAAGGGTAGACGATAAGGAATATGAATTAAATCATTAAATAGTCTGAAGAGACTGAGTTTATGTAAATTGTATAGTCAATATTATGAAATCTATTCGGGAATTGGGGTGTCAGGCATGAGTACCCACTTTTAGTTATCGCATAGTTAGATAGCTTATTATTTACATAAAAAATTAAATAATGGAAGTTAAAATTGGCATTTTGATTAAGATACGAGTAGGAATGCTTCTAGATGAGGGGTGAAGTACTCGTTATATGCGAGTGTCAATAGAGAGACGTGAAGTATGAGTTATTAACAAATTATTTTTCAAAATGGTCCACGCCAGTGTTTTATTTGGGTCGTGACCATGTTACTTAAAAAATAAAAGATTCATAATCGCATTGTGTAATTTTTTAAACTGCCGGTAATTTTTCAAAGCATTTTTTGAGAGTTAAAACGGTTTAATTTGTAAGAACAATTTTTTATGTTTTATAAACAGTTTTTTAATAATAAAACAACAGTTAACAATTTTTTTTAAACAATTGAAATGTTTTTTTAAAACAGTTATGAAAAGTAAAAAAAAATATTTTTAAAACTGATTCTTATTAAAAACAGTTTTTATAAAATAATATTTCTCGTTTTAAAACAATTTATTTTTTAAAAAATAATTTTTTCTATTATAAATAACATTGTTTTTGTTTTTATAAACAGTTTGAAAAAAAATAGCAATTGATTTAAAAAAAACATTGAAATATTTTTTTTAATAAAAAGAGATGAAATGTTTCTTTTTTACATTTGAAGAAAATGAGTTTGTGAGTTTAAAGGGTTTTAGAGTCATTGTAGCAATTTTTGAAGTGTTAGAAAATTTGATTAGAGTGTCAATAGCTGCACCCATAGAAAAATTTCTAACTTTGGTATTTATTTTCCAAATGAACCTCAGTAGCTACCACGTTGGTATCCTCTCCAATGCCTGTCTTACTGGAACATGATTCATAATCAACCTCCATGCAATCATGATGTCCCCTAATCTCACGGCTATCGTTTTTATTTTGTCTAATTACGTACAGCAACTGCCATGTTGGTATCCTCCTTATAAAATACTCTACTAGAACCAACTTCTTTATTCTTATCACCTATTATCAAGCATATATTAAAAGAATTTGAGTTTAAACATCCATCTTTGTTTACAGTTTGCAAACTATCAGGGGCTAAATTGACATGTTATTCACCATTTGAATTCTCACTACACACGTTTAACAAGTTACCAGATTTGCTTGGATCTCCATGCAACAACTCATTCCGAAATTGAGGAGAACAGGACTCATGCACAGTTGAGTGAACCAATTGATTGGAATGTTTTTTAGGATAAATATCGACTTTTTCTAGAAAGTGTGTTCTATTTGGAACTTGATGACGAACATGATTCTCCAAGGTATTACCCCTTTCATTTATGTTACTTCTTGGCTCAATGGTTTTCTTAATCATCTTACCCATAGATATTGGATGTCCTACACATCCACAAAAATCACAATAAGGAGGTGGATTTTCAATCTCAACTTTGAAAGGGACCTTTTCATCATCACAATCCACCAAAAATACATTGGAAATTGAGCAAAAAAAATCCACTTATATAAGACTTCAAGCATAAAGACCATATTTTTGCTCCAGTGTAGCTAGTTCAATGCGAATGGGATTGACTACACCCGAAGCAGTTTCTAATAAAAGATGTGGGTGGTAAAATTCATCTGGGAGATCTAAAAACGAAACCTATACATATGCTTTTGAAAAAACAAATTTTGTAAGTAAAAAAATTTAGATACCATTGCATAAGCATAAAGTAACCAACCTTTAAAGGAGGTGGTCCAATCATCCAAGCCTTTTTCATGTCCTTTATGGAACCAAAGTACGAACTGTATAACCCTTTACCTTTTGGGTGATTCTCCATTTATGTTGGGGCCATCAAAGTGTTGATTGACCCTTGAGTTCCTCTGTTGTGATTGGAGTTTGGCCTTTCGCAAGGATTATCCTTCCAAGCAATCTCAATTTCATGCTTGTAAAGACTCTTGATAAATTTCAATGGAGCTTTTGATGCATAGTTTATCCTCCTTGTAATATACCATATTTTATGTGCATTTGTTTAAATTGCGAAATTATTATTTATTATGTGCCTTGACATATGATGTCACTTATGATATTTTTATGTTGTTTATATAGTTGTGTAACTTATGTTTGTGTTACGTGAATTAACACTCTTTGAAAATTGGCATTATACACGGTAATTCCTTAATTAAATACTAAATGACTTAATATTATAGGCGACTATCGAATGATCGGGGACTAAATGTCGTGGGTTTTCTTGTTTCAATTATTCCCTCGGTATCGGATTCTACCGATCGTGAAGTAGATTCTTACAAGGTAAGTCACAGGTAATAGATAAATAATTAAGTTTAAACTTAATTGACTCGTATCAGCTTATAAACTAAGATAATGAGATGGTTAATTTTTTTTAAATTTGATATATTTTGGGTTGACTTTCTTGATGCCTAAAACGTACATTTTTTAGGATGCCCAGAAAGTTCATTTTTTTACATAAATAATGGGATTTGCATCTATTGGGTTAATATATGGTTTGAATTGAGTTTCATGTCGTTTAGTACATGTTTTGGGCTTATTTAATTGAGGCTTATATTGGAATTTGACTTAATTTTGTGAGAATCACTCTTTTTAGGTTAGTAAAACATAAAACTCTCACTTGTCTTTAGATAAAACCATAGAGAGCTAAGGAGAAGAGTCACCAAGTATTGAAGAGGATTTGGGGATTTTTGTGACTTTAATTCATCAATTAGTCCAAGGCAAGTGTATATCGATTAAGAATTTAATTGGTATTATGTTATGATAATAATAGTTCATTGGACATTGAATTAACACTTTTATAATCTGATTTTAATCCTCTAAAACCTAATTTTCATAAATAGTTTAATTAGTAAATAATCCCATTGTTGATGTAAAAAGGAATTTAAAGTGGTTCAGCCTGTTACATCACAGATAAAAAGGAATAAAGAAATAAGACAAGAGATTTTTAAAGTGGTTCAGCCTTATGAAAATGGCCTACGTCCAATGTTTGTATTTGCCGATATTTGCCTTAATCTCGATGATGATTACAAGAGATTGATTACTCCGTTATGGGGGGTGTTACAATGTATTTATAGCCTTGGGGCTATCAGTATGAATAGACGAGATGCCATTGTTTAATAGACATATGCATCTGTACAATAAGAATGTTCATTAAGTTCGACTTTCATTGAATGTGCCATCGTTACTTCATCTTCCTAGCAAGGTGCTCTACACACTGAGTAGGTCAATCTGTTGAGTAGGTCGGCACACTATGTAGCTCGAGGTTATGAGTAGCTCGGTGCTTTTAATCATTTGCCACGTAAGATAACACATGTCTTGATACAATTGGTCTACGCCAGCTGACTAATTTTTGTATCAATAGAAGCCCTCAATGTTTCACAGTTGAGTTTTGATATGTGAGTGTGGATTATTTTACTCGAAAGTTTTTCGAGCGCCTTTGTACGTCTTGATTACTTACAGATTTCCAACACTTAGGAATTTTACCTCTAGTCTCGTCATTTGAGCGCGAAATGGCAATTTTGTAAATATTTTAAATTTGCGACAAACGCTTGGATATTTGCGTCTTTTTCATCATTTAATCGCCGAAAACGCAATCGTATTTTCTCATAATCATTTATTTTCCTTCTTCCCGATGCAAGGCATTTAAAAGCGATAGAAAAAGATCATCATCTACTTTTTACCTCCAAATTTCTAAACTCTGTGTTTTCTCACTATGTTTTTATACTATCGTTCTTTCCATCGTTCGCCTTAGCAGATTTCTCAATTTTCTGTAAGAATTTCTTCGTTCTTCTTTCTTTGCTTTAGTCATCATGGTTTATCTTATCGAATCTTTGGATAAATTTCGAGCCGATTTTGCAATTCCCTCTTGAGTTATTCTGGAAGAACCTCCTTGCCCTTCTGATTTATTTTCTTTAGCTGAGGGACACTGGTTTCCTTCCCTTTTTGTAGCAAAATGTGGCTTTTCTTTTCCGCCTAATCCCTTGTGTTTGGAGTTTTGCCAATATTTCGATATTGTTCCTGCAAGAGTAGCTCCAAATACATGGAGGGTAGTTAATGGCGTACCTAGGTTAAACTTGATTCATGGGACTCGTTTAGGGATCCCTGAAATTATGTTTGTTTATAAATGGGTTACCAGTGATACCACATTTTATTTAAAAACTAGGTTATTCAATAGAACTCTAGTGGTCAATCTTCCCGATGCTAATAGGGACCATTTTGATCATGGTGTTGTGATGAAAAATTGGCAACACCCTCCATTAAAAGGAAATAATGTTTATCAAGGTCCCAAATGTCCACTTTATGGCAATGGGATAGGTTGTTTTTACTTTTCTCAATTTAGCTCTGTGTATATTTGATAAAATGCGTCACTGATATTCATGTTTATTTTTGTAGTTGATAACAAAAGAAAGACCCCAAAAGAGAGTGATATTAATATAAAAGCTTTGAAACTCATCTGGGGTTTGCATCTATCGATGGACGGGGAGCATAGTAGAGCTGCCTCTTATTTGTTGAGATATAAAAATACTACTTCTTCTTTCATTGCACGTCCTCTTGCCCCTCCTGTGGTAATTGATCTTGATCAAGTGCCATCGTCTCGAGCAAGTGCTAAAGAACCTTCTTCTGATTTGAATACCTCTAGTGTTGATTTAATGACGAAGAAGAGGAGAATGCATGCGTTCTTTGTCAAAGATGCTCCTATCACGGATGGGGCAAAGAAGAGCAAAGTGGATGTCCCAACTGAAGGGACGAAGAAAATGGACAGTACTCCATCCAAAGGAATAATTCCACCCATCAAGGAGGTTGGGAGGAAACCACCTACTGTCCCAAAAGAGGCAACACCTTTGATTGAAAGTGTTACTGTTACGCAAGAAGAGGCAGCACCTTTGATTGAAAGTGCTCCTTTAAGGAGTTTAAGGAGAGGTCTTGCAGAAAAACCTGTAGAAACTGCTGCTCGACCTTCTGATATTGGGGGTCCTTCCTCAAGAACTAGAGCTCCAGGTTTTATTGCCCCGAGTTCGTCCAGGGGTTTGATCAAGTCTTGGACCATTCCGGAGTATCGAGCTGCTGGGGGTTCCCTTTCACGGGAGAAGGTCATTGATTTAACGGCCCAACATATCGCGTCAGTAAGTATCATCATCCCTACCACTTCATTTCCACTTACTGTATTCATATTCTAATCTGAGTTTCTTTTTTTTTCAATTTATGACGGGTTTTAATAGTATCCTGGAGAAGGATGAGGCTATCAAGTCCTCAACCTTCTTCAGTGGGTTGAAGAAGCTTTTGCTAGGTTGTCTCAATCCTTGAAGGATTCCCAGAAGAAATATGAGGAAGATAAAGTTGTTTGGGAGAAGAAACTTCTATCTACAGAGTCTACTCGTGACCAAGCCATAAATGCCTCTAAAGAGTTGAAGGAAAAATTGAATGTCGTCGTTTTCAGCAAGAAAGAGGCTGATGGCAAGCTTGAAGAGGCTGAACGGCGTAAGAAAGACCTTGAGGAGAAGGTGAGGCTTGCTGAGGAATGTGCTTCTTCTGAGAAGATGAAGAGAAAAGCTGCGGTGAAGAAGTCGTTTAGCTCTGGTTGGGACAAGGGATGGAACAAAGCTTTAACCGTTATTACTTTTCAGATGGAGTATGCAAGTCTGAAATACTTCAGGGACGGATATGGGTCGAAGCATTAAAAGAGTTGAGTGTTGCGGATGATTCTGAGTTATTTTAAAATCACACTCATGGCCCTCCTCCTACTATTGACGAAGAAGAAGAGGATGAAGTTGCATCTGATGAGTCTTCCATGATAATAGTAGAATAAGTCCCTGTTGCTACTGCTCAACAACCCTCCGAGCAAGTTCAGCAAGCATCAGCTTCTACCGAGCAACATCAAATGCCTCCCAAGCAACCAACTCCTTCGTCCAAACCTGTTGATGGTGTTATAGAAAATAAGGAGAAGGTGTAGCGTTGCTTGGCTCTTTATTTATATTCTGCTTTTCCTTTCTTTTCTTGTAACTTTGGTTGTACTCTCTCCTCTTGTGATCAATAAAATGGGTTGTTGTTGTCTAATCTAAATTTCTCCTTGACTTTCTCTTGTCTGTATCATTGTTGATTCGTTTTTATTTTTCCTTGCTAGTTCGTTGCCAGGATGGAACTCTTATCAGCTCATGACACAGAGTTGATGAAAAAATGTAATGATTACTTCAAAGCGGGTTATGCAGATTTTACTGAGGCCCAATAATTAATATCCTTGGACCCGATGCTTCTGAACGAGCAGATGATGCATACTAATACTTGAAGTGTTTGCTTGATCGTGTTGTGGCCAACAATGTAGCTTATTACGAAATGATTAAAGACCTTCAAGGGATGATCGAGGAACTCTAACTTTAGCACAAAGAAACCACTACACTTTTACACGGAGGTTATGAGAAAAAATACCAACAGTTGAGTGCTAACATAGGCTATAACAAGTACATCTCGGCTCATGAGAAAAAGGAAAGTGTGTTGAAACTTGAGATTGAAGAGCACAGGAATATTGTCAAGCTGATGGAGCAAGAGAATATTGCATTGTAAGAGGAAGTAAAGCAACTTAGATCTGCTGCCTCCTCTTCTTCGGGAGCTTTGGTTCCAGTTAATGATGAAGGTTTTTCTTTTTAGAAATTAAAAATGCTACCTTGAGAGAAGAGTTGAAGACTTTGAAACTAATCGGACCTACCCCTTATGCTCGTGGAAGAGCAAAGCCTTCTACCCATGGCCGAGCAAGGGATGGTCGAATTAATATTGAAGAGACGAGGACCTAACTGGCTTTAGAAAATTAGGTCGTTCAATTGATGACAAAAAATTAAGCCCTTACAGAAATGTCTAAAAAATTCATAGTCTTACCGATCAACTCTCCAACCAGAGCTCTGTGATGGAAAGTAAAGAAATTTTGGTCAAGAAGCTCCACAAGCAGCTTGAGAGATTGACTTATCAATTTCATACAACGAAGCTTTATGCCATCTCGATTCTCGGCTGCAATAATCAAACAACGAGGGATACAAATAGGGATGGTTGAATGCCTTATGTGTGATGAAAGTTGATCGAGGACTATCCTTGTGGTATTGGTGTGAGCCTGGATTACTTGATTTGCCTATTCCTCCCTTTAAACTCGATGTCAGCTGGATTTCAGCTCATGCCATTCCTCGGTGTTTAATCTCCAGGTATCTTGGTGATTACCAGCTTCATTCAGATTTTGAGATATCTCGTCCTCAACATTTACTTGATCGACCATGTCCGAGCAACGTCAGAATGCTGCAATATATTAATTTTATCAATTCTCCCTATGCGTTAGATGACCCTCCAACTGGGGTAGAACCTGTATCAAAATCAAAGGGAAAGAAACCCATAGAATAGGAAATTTGTATTTAATACACCAAAATTCATCTTTATGTAATCTGCTTGTATTTAATGAAGAAAATTTGGTCTTTGTGCAAGTTTTATTTCCTTGAAAATACTTTGTGAGATGTGTGTCTCATTTTTTGCTGATGAATGTATATATATATATATAGAGAGAGGGGGACAATTTGTCCTTTTTTGACAAGACAATGGAGCTTGACCCACTTGCTGCCTAGTTGTAGTGACTTATCACCCATTAGTGCCTAAGCAATGGAATGATTTTCATCCCATGTTCCTGCTTAGTTGTAGCAATCTTATCTAGATTACCTTGGTGCCTAGACAGTGGATGCCCCGGGAGGTCACCCATCGTCTTTCCTAGTTTGGGATATCTCTTGTCTTCTTGGTACCGACCAACCAGAGTTAGTGGTTGTTGGATGTCGACCAACCTTAGTTGGTGGTTGCTGATGTTGATCAACCGAAATTAATGTAGTGTGTAGCACTAGTACTCCGACAAAAATTGAACCAAAAAAGGAATATGGAAAAACCAACATTTTTATTCATTTAAAGAGAAATGTGCACATGTAAGTCTGTATTACTGATAGTACTTGCGCAGGTGCTCCGCATTCCATGCATTTTTTAATTCTTCTCCCTCTAAGGTTTCTATTCTATAAGTCCCAGGGCGAACAACTATAGTTACTCGGTAGGGTTCATGCCAGTTGGCCTCTAACTTGTTATGCTTCTGAATCACCTTCTTGAGCACATAATCCCCCTCCTTGAGTTCACATTTCTTTACTTTTTTATTATAGAACATGGTTGTTGTTTGTTGGTAGGATGCGTTCCTGATTGCCGCATCTTCTCTAACTTCCTCGAGCATGTCCAGGTCTAAGCGTCTCATCAAATCTCTTATAGGAGAGTTGAAATTAAGTACCTTATGTGTAAGCAGTCCCAATTCAACTGGAATAACTGCTTCGCTTCCAAAGGCTAGCATGTAGGGCGATTCCCCAGTGGCTGTTCGGGGTGTTGTGCGATATGTCCATAGCACAGAGTGTAGCTCGTTAATCCAATTTCCTTTTACATCATCCAGTCGTTTCTTCAAGCCGTTCATTAGGGTCTTGTTCATCACTTCAGTTTGCCCATTGCTCTGGGGATGGCCTGGTGCATAATGGAGCTTCTAGACATTGGATTGATGACAATATGCAGTGAACTCCTCATTATCAAATTGGGTACCATGGTCAATGATGAAAGCATATGGCAAACCATACATGTAAATAATATTCTTCCAGATAAACTGGTAAACCATTTCGTTTGACATGTCGATGAGAGGTTCTGCCTCAACCCACTTGGTAAAATAATCGACAACGACTACCAGATATTTGAACCTTCCTTTGGTGGTCGGCAGAGGCCCGACCAAGTCCATGCCCCACATAGTAAATGGATAGGGGAAAGTGATGGGTGTTAACAATGCTTGGGGAGTTCTTCAAACGGGAGAAAAACGTTGGCATTTATCGCACTTCTTTACATAGGTTGTGCAGTCAGCTCTTATCGTCGGCCAATAATATCCCTGCATCGTTAACCTCTGTAGGAGAGTTTGACCTGCCACATGAGCTCCATAAGAGCCTTCGTAAACCTCTTCAATAAGCTCTCTAACTTCTGAGGGTTGCACACATCTCTGTAGACCTGCGATGATACCCCTTCTATATAAAATGCCATCATTTAGTACATATCGAGCAGCGTTAAACTTCAACCTCTTGGCTTCAAGTTGGTCGGTTGGCACGGCCCCTTCCTCGATGTATGCCCTGATGGAGTCCATCCAGGATGGTACCATATCTAGAGTAATAAATTTCACCATTAAATCTTTATTTATGCTCCGTTCTGTCAGTATCTCGATAGGAATTGTTCTTCGTAGCTCGGTGCGAGTAGTTGAAGCTAACCGAGCTAGTGCGTCAGCTCTTGCATTCTCCAATCTCGATATTCTGATCAATTGAAATCCTATAAAGGTGGACACAATCTCCATAACTTTAGCATAACATCTTCACATCAAGTCTTCCTTCACTGCATACAACCCCAGAATCTGATGTGTAATTAATTGTGAATCACTAAACACGGTGACTTGCTCTAAATGCATTATTTTTGCTAAACTGAGGCCCAGGATCATAGCTTCATATTCGGCCTCATTATTGGAAGCTTTAAATTGAAAGCGCAGAGCGTATTAGACATCTAATCCATCAGGGCGGTTAATAATTATTCCGGCTCCACTTCTTGTTACACATGAAGAGCCATCAACATACAAGTTCCACACAGGTATACTATTATCAAACTCTTGATCAGATAAGGTTCCCTGGTGGAATATTTGGTGCTTCCTCTTATCATTCTCCACTACTGGGTTGTTACTCGATGATGTTTGTTGCTCGTTGTTTGTCCCTTCTGGTAGATCTGCTATGGGGAGTTGATCGGGGATTATCTTTGATGATCATGTAACATCCTCGGGCTGTTCTGCATTAGACTCCTGTTGGTCAGGGGTACTGGGTAAGTGAACTCCACAATAAAATCTTCCACTGCTTGCCCTTTGAGTGAGGACCTTGGCTCATAAACAATATTATACTCGCCCAGTTTGATCGCCTAGTACATCAGTCTTTCGGATTTTTCTGGCTTGTGCAAGGCCTGTTTAAGTGGCATATTAGTGTACACCACTATCATATGAGCCGGGAAATAAGGTTTCATCCTTCTAATCGCCTCTATTAAAGCTAATGCCATCTTTTCCAACTTTGGATATCTAATCTCTGCTCCTCGGAATGCTTTGCTGGTGTAGTACACTGGTTTTTGTACTCCATCCTCAACTCTTATCAATGCTGAACTGACTGCGCTCCCCGAGATGGTCAAATATAAGTATAATCTTTCACCCATCACCGGCCTGGATAACAGTGGAGGTGTCCCCAAATATTTCTTTAATTCTTGAAACGCCTTCTCGCACTCATCGCTCCACTCGAAAGTTGTTCTGAGAATCTTAAAGAATGGGAGACATCTATCCGTTTCTCTCGACACAAACCTGTTAAGAGCTGCAGCACGGCCTATGAGGCTTTGCACTTTCTTCTTCGTAGCTGGAAATCATAATTCCAGTAAAGCTTTGATCTTCTCCAAATTGGCCTCAATGCCTCGCTGATTCACAATATACTCGAGGAACATACCTTTTCGTACACCGAATATGTATTTCGTCGGGTTCAGCATTATCTGATATTTTTCTAGCTGATCAAAGGTTTGGTCGAGATCAGTTAGATGGTCGGCGGATTTCTTGCTCTTAATTAGCATATCGTCGACATAAACCTCCATATTTTTGCCGATTTACTCTGTGAAAACTTTATTCATCAACCTTTGGTACGTAGCACCCGCATTTTTAAGTCCTAAGGGCATAACATTATAGCAGTATGTTCCTCTTGGGGTAATAAAATAAATACTCTTCCTGTCTTATGGTTTGATCTTAATCTGGTTGTAGCCGGAATAAGCGTCCATGAAGCTTAATAACTTGTGGCCCTAGGTAGCGTCCACCAACTGATCAATTCGGGGCAAGGGAAAATGATCTTTCGGGGAGACTTTATTGAGATCTATAAAATCTACACACATCCTCCACTTGTTATTCTTATTCTTCACCATCATGACATTGGCTAGCCAATCAGGATATTTGACATCTTCAATGAAATAGGCCTTTTGTAGCTTCTCGACTTCCTCCTGGATAGCTTGGTTCTTCTCTGGGCTAAATACCCTTCTTCGTTATTTTACTGACTTGATCTCCTTATTAACATTTAGCTCGTGGCACAAAAAGGTTGGATCTATCCCTGGCATGTCTTCATAACTCCACGCAAAGGCTTGCTTTCTATGCCTTAAAAATTCTAGTAACTCCTATTTTATTGACGGGTCCAGTGAGGCGCCAATTTGAGTTGTTCTTTCTAGATGTTCATCGTCCAGAATGATGTTCTTCGTAGTCTCCATAACCTAACCCTTCACAAGTTGGGACTCATCCTTAGGGTTCAAAGTCTCAACCTCTTCATCTTCGGACTCATCCACCTGGTAGGTGGTGGTTTTCTTCCTGGCCTCCTTTAGTTCCTCTTGTTCGGCAGATGAATAGTAGCATTCCCGAGCTAATTTTTGGTCGCCTTTCATAATTCCAACCCCGAAATTGGTCGAAAATTTTAAGCATTGGTGTACCGTGGATGGTACTGCCTTGAATTTCTTCAAGCCTACTCTCCCTATGATTATATTGTAGGCTGATTGAACATTCATATCCATTACAAAAAAGCATACTTTTTATTTTCTGCAAGCAGGCCAGGTACCAATTAGCATGTCCAACTTCATCTTCCCAAGTGGAAAGACTTTCTCACCAGTGAAGCCAAGGAGGGGACTATGATATGGCTCCAATTGGGCTAACTTTAAATTCAAGCTATTAAAGCACGGGTAAAACATGATGTCTGCAGAGCTACCATTATCTACCAATACTTGCGAGATCACCATATCTTTTATCCTCATCTTGACAACCAAGGGGTCATCGTGAGAATATAAGACACCTTCCAGGTCATTTTTAGAAAAACTAATGACCAGTTTATCCTTGTTCACCTTCCTCGGGCGATCATCTTCAGTCAGATTTATGTGTTGTATATAAGAACAAGCTTGGGCCTCATTGAGGTAAGCTTTCCTTTCAGCATTATGATCTCCTCCTCCTGCATCACCACCTGTTATCACATTACATTTAAATAATGCAAAATGGATTGAGAATACTTCACGTTCAGGTTACCTTGGCTTTTTGGGGAGATCGGGGTCATCCTCTGGATCATCTTCGTGGTTTATCTTTTTGTCATCTCTTGTTCAACAATGATATTTGGACCTTTGTCTTCCTCTCTCGTTAGTCTTCCCATCATTCGGGCAATCAACGAACTTACTCAATTTTCCTCGCCTAATAAGTGCTTCGATCTCATTCTGGAAAGTTATGCAGTGTTTGGTCGTGTGGCTATAATCTCTATGGAACTCGTAATATTTGGACTTATACCTCTTATTGGGGTCTGTCCTCATTTTCTCTGGCCAAGTTAGCTCCTCGTTGTTCTTGATCTCCTGCAGGATATAGTATATGTTCACCTTTAAAGGAGTGTAATTCCCATACTTCTGTAACTGCTCGAATGCCTCCTTGCCTTTTGGTCGCTTACCGTTCCCATTTCGCTTTTGATCCTTCTTCTTCGTTGTACCTTCAGCCTTGGTCTCTGATTTAGTATCAACATTCTTCTTCGTAGCCATAGCATCTTCGACATTTATGATCTTAACTACTTTTGCCATCAGTTCTTCCATGGATTTGGGGGGATCTTTGGCTAACGTATGATATAACTTATCAGGTAACAGACCACTCATCAGAGCGATCATTGTTGTCTTCTCCTCGTAATCAATCACCTCAAGTTTCTCATTGTTAAAACGAGTAATGTAATCTCTGGTACTTTCTCCTGCTTTCTGCCTCACACTCAGTAAGTGTGTTACTCTCTTAACCGACTTCTCACTGAAGCAGAAATTCTCTATGAAGAGCTTTGCCAGCTGATGGGAAGTACCAATCTTGCCTTGAGGAAGGTTGTTATACCATATCTGGGTTGACTCAATGATAGTTCCTAAGAATGCCCTGCACCTCATCTCATCGGGAACTGCGTAGATATCAGCAGCAGCTTGATACTGCTCTATGTGGAGGACGGGATCAGTTTTTCCATCATACTTAGGCATCACTACCAGAGCCTTAAACTTTGATGGTGTGGGAAAATCCACAATTTCCTGGACAAAGGGTGATCCTTGGATAAAATTTATTTGGAGAGGGTTCTTAGCCTTAGCCATTTCCCCTAACCGGTCTTCCAATCTCTGAATGAACCCCTTACACGCATCATTCCTAACCTCACGCTTATTTTCTCGAGCAACAGAGCGCGCTGAATTTTCCTCTTGGGATCTTTCACCACGAGTTGCTGGGTGCGATTGGGCAAAACCTTCCCTCAGATCGGTTGGTCATTGAGAATTCCTCGAAGCAATCCAAGGGGGATTTCTATTCCTCCTAGGACCCAAACGGTCAAAGGGAGAGATTCTTCTCAACCTTTCCAAAGCGCTTATTCCCTCAGGAGTTAAGGTAACATTGTGTCGAGAATCTATAGCTCTTATAGATGAAGTCCTTCCACGATGATATGAAGGATCGTTGGACCTATCAGTATGATGAGAATCACTGTGCCTGGGCTATGAAATATCCGGGAATAGTGTACGTCTGGTTCTTAAAGATGGCAGATGGGTGTTTCTCTGGACGCTTTGTTGACTTGACTAGGCGGGTGATTCGTTACGAACAGTCTGATGAGTTGACGCATGGTCTCTTGCATAGACATTTGCCCTTGGGCTAAATTGGCTACTATTCCCATAAGTTCATTGATAGTTGGGGGAGCAGAGGGGTTTGGAGGAACCCCAATATTGTTTTGGGTACTGGATTCTGGGATTTCAGCCATTGGTGATAAGTTTTTAGTGAAAAACACTACTAACAGTCGTTTCCCACAGACGGGGCCAATCTATTAATGTAAAAAACTAGATTCGATCTAATTAATTAATCACAGATAAAAAGGAATAAAGAAATAAGACAAGAGATTTTTAAAGTGGTTTAGCCTTGTGAAAATGGCCTACGTCCACTGTTTGTATTTGTCGATGTTTGCCTTAATCTCGATGATGATTACAAGAGATTGATTACTCCGTTATGGGGGGTGTTACAATGTATTTATAGCCTTGGGGATATCAGTATGAATATACGAGATGCCGTTGTTTAATTGACATATACATATGTACAATAAGAATGTTCATTCAGTCCGACATTCATTGAATGTGCCATCGTCGCTTTATCTTCCTAGCCAGGTGCTTTGCACGCTAAGTAGGTCTATCTGTTGAGTAGGTCAGCATGCTATGTAGCTCGGGGTGATGAGTAGCTTGGTGCTTTTAATCATTTTCCACGTAAGATGACACATGTCTTCATATAATTAGTCCACGTCAGCTGACTAATTTTCGTATCAACACCTATGTTAATGAATTAGGATAGTTTGATGAAAAAAATAATAAAGTAGTCTTCAAATCTAAATGAAATTGCCATATTTTAAATCATATTAATGATTTATATAACAACCCTCATGTTTAATCCTTAGTTTAATCAAATCTGGGATGAATTATTAAGAATTATGAACTTAGGGTTCTCAAAACTCATAATCTGAAATTAATGTTTGAATTCTTATTTAAATCACCTAAAACTTATAGTTATAGTTGATCTATAAGTCTTTAAAGATCTTAAATAGGTGTTGTTGAGGTGTTATGACCTTAGGTAGGGTCATCCATGACGTGCTAGGGTTTCAAAGTTTGTAAGCTCGGGTTTAGGAAAGAAGAAAATCGATTTTTATGAAGTTTAGATTTGTGGCGTCACACGCATGATTAAGTAGCCCCATGTGAATGGAAGCGTGTGCACGATAAAGCATAGCCCCGTGGGAATGATTTTGGCAGGAAGTTTGGTTTGTTGGTTTTTTATGTAGCGATAATTCTTGAGGATTTATGGGAAACCATAGGTAGGTATTATAAGGTTGTTTTGAGCTGACGTGTTGGGTTTTGGTTCCTTTGACTTCGATAAATTTTGGAGATTATTTTTTCCAATTAATCAGAGATAGTTAGTCTAGAACATAAGACACTTTTAAGAATCCGTGTGTAGATGGAATTTTTATATAACTGCTTGAAGACCTTGTCTATAGAGTCGAGTATTGGGATATTTTATGAGATCGAGAGATGCTTACTGATTATATATATCATACAATAGTTTATAACATTTTTCAAAGCACATCAAGTAGGGTAGTTATTATCTTATAATGTTTCTTGTAAAGGTTAAATGTGAGGCGATACCTAGACTTTGAGAACCTTGAAAGTTCGGGTTAATGTTATATATAACCATTATTAGTTATTGTGCGTATTAACTCATAATAAAAGAGTCGTTGTGTGTAACCCGATTGAGTAGGGTTTCTACTTATTTATTTGACCTAATTGCGTAGGGTCATATTTGCTTACTTATTTTATGTGCAAGCACATCCTGGTGTTTGAGTGCTCGTGGATCATTTACTAGAAGGGATTTTGAAAAATGTGCAGAGTTTTTTAGTTATATGGTCAAATGTAGAATTCGTAGATTAGGTCACAAATAATCCAAGTTCAATTTAATCCAATTTACCTTGATTAATTAGGTAAAACTAAACATGTGAGATACTCCCCGTCTTATATAATGTATTGATTGGCATAATTTCAATAGATGATCCTCCATCCATTAATGCTCTGGGGAATGAGACTCCATTAATCTTAGCTGTCAGTGGGAGATTGTGGAAGTAAGGAACCTACCTATCTGCCTCTGAAATACCACTTCATAAGTATACCTCTTAATCAACCTCCCAACCGGTCCTTGCCAATTTAGTGAGGGGTCTCCGTGTTGCTGCACAGCTTTTAAAACTTTTTCTTGTGATGACTAATCTGGTGTCATACTTCACTCCTATTTGGTCAAAGAACCACTTAAACTTGTGAATCCTCATTATGGACACACATTCAGAATATAGGTCTACGTCATATGTCTGGAATTTACAAACATATTCTTCCTCGGATGTCCCCCCTCATCTAGAGCGAGGATGACATCCACTTCGTCCTCTAGGAGGTTTACCTGCTCAATTTCTTCACTTCCATCCTCTTATTGGTCTAGAGTGAAGAACCACTCCTCACGCTTCCTTTCTACCTCAATTCCCTGTTGGTTGCTCAGTGATAACCTTTACAACCCTTCATATATTTAATCACCACTCTCCCACTCCATCGACTCTTGGGATGATTATTCATCATACACTACTACCATGTGGGCAGTGCCAAAGTGATATGCTGGAAGTGGATTTTCATTAACATTCACAGGAGGAATCTACAAGGTACCATTGGTCACCTACTCGCCAATGATCCTCCTCAAGTAGTAACAGTCCTTAGTGAAGTGTTTCACCTGCTGGTGTAGCTCACAATTTTTTGGGTTAGCTTTGCCAGCTGTTGTTGAGGTTTCCCCATTCAAGTTAGGAGGACCTTCTACCACTTCTCGTACCAAAGTACGATAATAATCCATTGCTTTCGCTACACTGTAAGGTAGAGGCGGTGGGGAATCTTCCCCAAACTTCCTCTTATTTCTTGGGTTGTTGTTCTTGGATCTGAAGCCTCCCTTCTTTCCTTTGGGATTTTTATCTACATAGTTGACTACTTAACTCCTCGAGACTTGAAACCTCCCAGAAGTCAGTGGCACTTACGTCCTCCAACTCGAGACCCTTGGCTTGATTATCATAGCTATATTTCTTGAAGCCCTGGTAAACTCTCTAAAAGATCCATCTCTGACTTCATTGATCAAATGCAACTTGTATTCCTCCAAGAGTCCTTCAACACATATTTGTTGTAGCCTTGCCTCTGATACATCCTCATGGACATCCAACGCCCTTTTACGAAAATGTTTGATATACTACATTAACTCCTCACCAGACTTCTGAACCACTTGTGAAAGGTATCTCAAGGTGAATTCATCCTTCGCCACGAAGAACTTCTGAAGGAACTACCTGTGCATCTCTTCCCAAGTAGGGATACTGTTGGGTGTCAAATGGAAGTCCCATGTATAGGCCTTCCCTATGAGGGTCTTGAAGAACTCCCTCAACCTCAGAGTTTCGTCATTGGCATGCACTCCCAACTACTCAACAAACCTCTTCGCGTGCTCTCTTAGATTCTCACATTTCTCGCTGAACTTGATAAATTTTAGGTAAGAATCCTGCGACTCCTTGTATAGATGAGGACCCTCCCTCTGAGAGGAGGAGAGCAGTCTTCTTACCTCCTCCATAGTAACATCTTTGGAGGGTGATTCATTCAAACTCATACCCTTAGCTGCTGGTGAACTTGATGGTGCCACAACCTGCTATGGCACCACCTTTCGTGGTGGAATCATTTTGGGGGAATTAATAATAGGGTGGTTGCCCCTCCAGAGGGGGCAGCTATTGGTGTTACACAGCCTTGACCCAAACTTGATAGGTCTACATTATTTTCCTTTAAGATGTCAAAAAACATGCTCATAAGACTCATACCTGTCATCGGAGCTGCTTCCGGTGAGCTGGTATGCCCTCCCTGAGGAGAAGGTGCCTTTGCTCACCACCACATCCTCCTGAGTGGTCTGGTCACTTTGTGCTCCATTCTCAGGTGGAATTTCATCAAAAACTATATGCTTAGGAATGTTGAAACCTTCTTTGTCTATTAAAGCAAGAATACCTCCCCAGCAGAGTCACAAAATGTAAGAGGGTAGTGTGACTGGGGTCTATGAATGACTGGAAAGGGTGAAGCGTGACCCACTCCAATGGATGCTACCTTCAAGGTTCTCAAGAACTTCTAGAGCAACTTCTGATAAAACCTTCTCCTTTTGATAAAAATGGAACTCAAGCTGGAACTCACTCCCTGCAAGAAGATGAACTTCACAGCAATAATAGTAACTTTTATCAAGAGAAACTACTGAGGGTGATAGTTGTCAATGGGGAGTGAAAGAACAAGGCACTCCGCACTTTGAAAGAGAGCAGGGAGAGAATACTTGGAGAATTTGGTGTGATTTTTGACAGAGTAGCAGTATGAGTTGAGTTATTCTTCTTGTTTGACCTTGCCCAGGGGTCCTATTTATACTTGGTCACTAGGACTGAGTTGGCACTTTGGGGTACCAAAATTGAGAGGGTTGGTGAGGGATACCATTTGTCCCTACCTGTGTGCAGTCGCATGTCCCCTCTGACAGGTGCCACTTGGTGCAAACCAAAGTCAAAAAGCAAATATGTCTACGTTTGAGGAATATATATTTTATTTGGTAAATATCACTTAAAACGGTAACTTGTGGTACAAACTTTGTGAACTTGAGAGGGGAGGCCTCAAGGACCACCTCCTCTAAAATCATTTCTGTTGAGAGGGGGTTTCATGAGGACCCCCTTCTCTAAAATTATTTTTTATAATAAAAATTCATTTCTAGTGAGCAACCTCTTAGTTGCTCATTCTAGTTATGATTGAGTGTGTTGTGTAAGGAGTTGAGTGACTCCTATGATCTTTCTACTAGTATTATCTCAATCCTAAAGTGCTAAGTGGTTGATATTTCTCAACAAACCTTGTTCCTCAATCGCCAAGCCGAAACTCCTAAGAGATCCAAACTAGCCTATTTTAGCACTGCCTGCTCAACTAGGCTACCTGTACAAGAAAGCAAGTGTTAGTACTTTTGTTCTTTAAAATAATGACTTTTCATGATGAGGGGGTTGCTTACGGTATCCACTCCCTCATCCTGGCCTATTTTCAAGAAGCTGAGGGGGAGGAACTTGAGGGTTCCTCACCTAAGATTTTCTGGAATTCGAGGGACCTTGAGTGTTCCACGTTCAATACTTTTTGTGAGTTGAGCGGGATGACGTTCCTCACCCAATATTTTTTGGAAGTTTAGGAACCTTGAGTGTTCTGCATTCAATATTTTCTAGACACTGAGGGGGTGGACCTTGAGGGTTCCTCAGCCTATATTTTATGGAAGCTGAGGGACCTTTAGGGTTACACGTTCAATATTTTCTGGAAGCTGAGGACCTTGGGGGTTTATCATCTAATATTTTCTGGAAGCTGAGGAACCTTGAAGGTTCCGCGTTCAATATTTTCTGGAAGCTGAGGGACCTTGGGGGTTCCTCATCTAATATTTTTTGGAAGATGAGGAACCCCGAGGATTCCTCGTCCAATATTTGTTGGAAGCTGAGGGGGAAGGGACTTGAGGGTCCCTCACCCCCAAGATTTAGTGGGCAGGCTTGAAACACCCTTCTACATATACAAAAAAAATCTAGTTTAATAGAGTGACACGTGGAATCCAAAATATATTTTAAAAATAAATGTAGGGTTCCGTTTTAAATAATTATAATATATATAGATAATATTTGATTAGGCATATAATTCTAATAAAAAAAAATACAACAATCGCAACCACCCCACCATCGCATTCACCACCCACTATACACAACCCACAACAACCACTGACCAAAGATGTTATCATTTTCTTCATCAAAGGAATGTTTAAAGAGGGGTTTTGCTGAGCTTTTTCAAGGAATTTTGGAAGTCGTTGACTTAGGAGAAGGATATCTCATCGAGGTAGATTGCAACGTGGTAAATATGTAATATTTACTTCATTGGTAATAACTCACAATCCAAAAACCCAATTCAAACTTGAAATCATAACCCCCAAATATTCGCAATAAATTGAAATCGCAAACGCCAACAATTGAACAATTTAAATGTATTTCTCTCTGATCCGATGAACATATTTTTGTTACATTTTCTCATTGTGGTCAACAACTAAGGGGTTATTTGGCGAATGTATTTCTCTGTGATCAATCATGGGTTTGATTGGGTTTTGGGTGGTGTTGGTTTGATGGTTAGTGGTATCGGATTGATAGTTGGTGGTGTTTCTTTGATTGGATTTTATCAGTGCTGGTTTGATGGCTAGTTGTGCATTGTGGGGTGGTTGTCTTGGGTTTAGCTAATTGGTAGATAATTGGGGGGTGAGAGGGGTTGAGATGGCGAATAATGTCGGGCAGTGGTGGTGGATTTGATTTTCAGATTTGTTCTTTGAAATTTTTATTCTATTTTTATTTTATTTTTTTAATTGGATGCCAAATTAGATCATTTTTGTTTTTTTAAGTTTTATCCAATATTGGTTGTGTTAATTGTCTCGTAACAAAATGAAAATTTAGTGTTATGTCTAACCAAAAAAATTCTAACCAAAATGGAAAAACATGTAAAGTCCGTTGCATATATAGGTAATTATCCCTTTATTTTTATTTTGCGTTATGAGGTATTATCGTTTAGACCGGACTCTAGGGCGGTACGGAGTCTTGGATGGGTATTTTTAGTTTGATGTAGTGGGACCCATTGGTAAGCATACCTTTGGGATAATTTTTGGGTGAGTCTAGTTAGCATTTTAGGCTCATATGGGGGTCCAAAATTAGGCCTTTTATGGAAGTTCGGGATAAGGGTATAAAAGTGGCATTAATCCTTATTACTCATTCATCTTAAACTTAGAGCATAAACCCTAGTTTCAAAGGATATTTGGGAGAGCTAAGGAAGGATTTTGGGAAGAACTAGAAGATCACAAAAGGAAGATTCAAAGTTAGCACCTGCAACATTCATTAACAGGGAATCAATATCATGCTCCATAGTTCAACTTGCAATTTATTTATAATATGATTGCAGTCAAGAATCAATTTTGGATTAGACACACGTTAGGATCTGATTTGATGATTAAAAGTGTATTATCTCAGGCTATTATAGATTAAATGTTTAGACTTGTGAAACATACCATAAATCTAATACTAATTGGGTTTAGACACATCTTAGGATCTGATGTGATAATTAAACATGTATTATATTAGGCTATTATAGATTAAATGTTTTAGACTCGTGAAATCTACCATAAATCTTATATTAATTGGAATCGGTGATGAAAAAACATGTAATTTGTGATATGTATGTTATGAAATGTTTAGAGTTGATTTATAGAGATGATTCATGCATTTAAAAAATATTTTGATGTTGAAAATACAAATTAATGGTGAAATCTGGTAATAACTCATAATTTAAAAATGTTAAAAGTGATGATTTTTAATACTGTTATTATGAATCCTTGTTATATTATGACCATATATTGTTGACTTTGATTTAGGAACATTTAGATATGATTGGAGATGTTTGGGTGTGTTTTGAGGACTAGGCAACCATTAATGGTGGGTTTAAGAATTAGAAGCTCAAAGTTTGGGTAGGGATGGCATATGGTCAAAACAACCTCATTTTGGCAGGAATGCACAAGGTCCACACCTGAAATTGTACCTAGACAAGTGGCACATGTAGCTGTTCAGGTTGCGCCCCCGGGTCTTCCACAAAGCTCACGTGTTGGTCCTTTAGTTGGATTTTTGGTTTGATTTTGATGGAGCCTTGGTTTAGGTTTGTTATATATATTTTAAGCATTTAGGAATTATAATGTATAGCCAGTTTAATTTAGGTCAATAAATCTACGTATATTTGAAATTTTGATTTTAGGAATTTGAATGAGATTTAGGGTATGTGAGTGTTAATATAATATATGATATATCTATCATATTTTGTATATTTGTGTTGGATGAAAATATACCATATGTACGAATTTGGATCTAGGGAATCTATCAACGAGGATTGTGGATTTAAATGGATTATGGAACCAAGTATCACGTCCTTGGATGATGTACCATGTAGTATGGAGGTCGATGTTTTGATCATGTGTCCAGTTGGTTGCCATGACTTGATCCATCAGGTGGTTTTGTATGTGACTACATGATCGAGGCGAAAACCGAGCGTCCGTGTAAATACGCTAGTCGTTGTTATCGTCTTCCAACTTCAATACAAAAACCTAAACTTTAACTACACTCTTATGGAGTATAGTGGCGAGTCTGGATATCGAATCCACAGGGAAAAATGACGATCTCGTTTTGACGACATAAGGTAGGTTAATTAATCCTAAAGTTGACTTTAAAAAGGTAAGAAAAGATGATTATGGGATTAAATCTACTAACTATATGCAATCTAGATTAAACTACTAACTTAACTACGTGAGCAAAACTAACTAACTAAGAATGGATTAATATGACTAAGGAAAAATAGGTTAGGAATTCAATCCCCCAAACCCTAGTCTGTTGCCCAATACAAAACTAGTCGTAAATTAATTAATTGATCAAACCCGGTCTTTAGTACTCCCAAGCATTACATATATGAGGGATCGTAGCCCGCATTATACATAATCAAGAGATGAGTAAAGCAGTGTCGTATTAGCTACACGCGCGTTGCACTCTTAAGCATCCCGGTTACCTAGGGCAAACGAGATCAAAAGTCCTACAACGGTTGTGATCACCATACTACACGATCTAATCAATTATTAAATTTAGAGAACTAATTTTATACCCATGCAAACTACATCGGGTTGGGTTCATGCATCCCAACCCTTAAAAACGTATCCTAACATGGCAAAATTAGTGAAAACTACGTTATCTACGTTGCATGAACTCATAATTGCTTGGAAAGAGAGATTAAACATGAGAAATAATAATAAAAGTGCTGGAAATAAAAGTTACCATGATTGAAGAACGAGAACGTACAAGAAGAAATCAAAGGTTGAAGAAAACTGAAAAAGCTCTTGAATTAAAGCTGCAAAATATGTAAATTCTTCTCCTAGATGTTCCTACTTGATTATGAACTTTTACATGAATGAAATCTGAATAAAAAGAGTCCTAATGACTAAATATATAAGCTAGGCGTCATTTAGAAGAGTCCCCAAAACATAAAACTCTTTTGGCTAAAAGATAAGGACAAAATAAAAATTATGTATATGCCAATTTGTCACACTTAGAAAGCGTGACTAATTTTGTAATGGATTTTGAGCGTGACTTAATGGGCGGTCCGGATCCTTTTATTTTAATAGATCCGGATCGCCCTTGAAATTCCGGTAGAACTTTTTTTTTTTACCTCTCTCATCTTCAAATGACCATAACTTCTTCACCGTAGCTCCGATTGAGGTGCCATTTTTTTCGGTGTTCTTATAATTGAAATCTCTTCAACTTTACAGTTGGCCCCAACTCCGGAATTTGGTTATAAAATTACGAAAATTTCCTTGAACTCTCCATTTATTGCTTTCTTTCGCTATTTTGCGTTCTCTTTCGCACTAATTTACATGAAATACCCGTAAAACACATAAGAGATGAACAAAATACGAAATACTTGCCAAAAAGGGCTAGTAGCATAAATACGAGACAAATTCAAGCTATTTACAATGCACGGGATCATAAAAATACCGAAATTAAGGTGATAAATGTAAAGAATTTATGCCTAATCACTACACGATGGTGTGACTATGTAGATGTCGTCCCACTCTTTTGTGTGTGCCTGTTTTGAATCCGTTAGGTGTGAAACCCCTACAAATTTATCGATAGATGGATGGAAATGTCCCCGAAGGTTAAATACTTTGTACGGTTTATGATAATTGTATATTTTTCTTATTCCAACAATGGAAATGTTATATCAGGATATTGTGTCTCATTATTATCTTTATTATTATATTGCATATATCTTACTGTTGGATGGTATGAGTGGGCACATTACTGAGTTGTATTCTTACTCTATGGATAAGGATTGCACTATAATGTAGTTGCAAGATAGTATGTGATAACTTATGTAATAGTCTTAGATCTGGGACTTATACGTATTAGTTGTAGTTTTTATAAAACACCAGTAATAAACTATTTCACTTATATTGAAGGGGAGGTATCTTTTGCATGTGAGTGTTGATGGGTTATCATGATTATGTAAATAAGTCACGTGTTATTACTACCATGATAAAGTAAGTTATTGCTTGTAAATTTATGGATCTAACCCATTTGTTATCTAAAAATATTTTCCACATATTCCCAAGCAGGGGAAAAAGGGTTGGGTTGTGTCTTCCTTATTCAAAGATTTTTAATTGATCCGCAGTGGTTCCGTGGTTATTTCTATTTTGGTTTTTAGACTAGTAATTTGATGATACTATTATTTATTTCCCTTTAGTTTATGGGGACTTATGAGTATTGTGATTCATGTTAGTGATAGTTCATATTTATCTCAGTGAGTCATTCTATTTATCATGTTGTGTGGAAGGTTTACATTATGCTTTTAATTATTTATATACTTGTTATTGCCGATAATGATATAAATTGATTGACACTCCCCCATCTTTGGCATTTCAGATTGGCCATTTAGCATGGGAAAAATAGGGGGTGTTATAGAGGACGTAGGTTCTTTACATTCGTTTGGACTTCATAAAAAAAATATGATCTTATTAGTTACTAATCGGTCTTTTTTCCTGGTGAAGATCCCCATTTCCAGAGAAAAACTAGAGACTTCGAAGTCAGGCTATCTAATTTGAATAAGGTTTAGGACCCACCATGTTATATCTCGTATTTTTGTGGTAATTAATTAATTGTTACACTGATTATTTATTTGTGATGAGTTGTTATTTTCATGTGACATATGGCATGTAAATCATTATAATTGTAATATGTTTATATAAAATTCATATATGTGATTATATACCTGTTACATAAATTAACACAATCTGTCTATTGGCATAATACACGGTAGTTTAGTAAATAAATATTGTGAGTGACTTAATATTATGGGTGACTATGGAATGGTCAGAGTCTAGTTTTCGGGGGTTTCCTTGTTTATATTACTCCCTCGATATCGAGTTCCACCGATCATGAAGTAGTTTCTTATAATGTCAAGTCACACATAATGGATTTATAATAAAGTTTTAACTTCATTGACTCGTTGTAAGGACATTATTTTATAAGTCCGTTATCAATTTAGTATGTCATATACCGCTACACCATCGAAGAGCATTCAAGAACATTCAAGCATCAAAGATGGATCAGAATATCAAAATCTTCAACATTCAAGCCTCCACGATGTTAAGTTTTGGTAAGGTTGAGTTTTAATTCCTTACAATTTCACTTAAAGTGTTGGGATATTTTTATCAAATATTTTTCTAAAAATTTTGTTCTCGGACACCTTTCCGTAGAAAAATCATAACTAATTCATAAAAAATCAGAAAAATACAAAACTGGTGGCCACGCGTTCGTATCAAAATTATCTACAACCATGAGTGAAATCCCATTTGATAGGTCGTTCGAACGACCTGCTTATGTCATTCAAACAACATAGTTATCTCGCATTTTTCATAAGAAGACCTGCGCTTTTGAACTGTTACGAAACTGCTACTGCAGAAACGATTTTTGTCTTCTTATTTTAGGTTTTAAACCTTTTGTTTTCAATTCACAAAACATCCCAATCTTTATGTGAATTATTTTGGAACCCTAGATTCAAGTTTGTCGAAACTTTACATTTGTGGGGAGAACTCTACAACGGAACAGCTGCGTGTTATTGTGGAGGGAGTCCTTATGAAGTTTACTTTTGCGGAGAAGCCATTTCTTTTCCATTGCTGACCATCTGGAGTTCTTGCAAGAGATTCCTGCCGACGACATCGAAACCAACACCTAAGGGTATTTCATATGTCACTCTTATTTTTAGAATAATCCGTGTAAACCGTTCTTTACAAATTATAGTGAAATAAAAAGGTTTTGCCCCTTTCGAGGATTTTTCTTGAAATTGTTTGTTTTATCCTGCATACTTTATTTTATTTGATAAATCATCTAGATGCATGTTTTAGGGTTTAACTAAAATTTGGGAATAATTAAAATTGGATTTTATTTGAGAAGTCGCAATATTTCCACTATAGGGATTCTACAAATTGGTATCAGAGCGGGTTACGCTAATTTATCACGTGATCCTGATTTTTCAAGGATTTATTTATTTGATACAATTTGACTTCTCACGCCGTCAAAATGGTATCAGAGCTTATTTAAGTGATCACACGTTTTACAAATTGGTATCACAGCCTGTTGCACTAAGTTATTCTGTTTTGATCCTAATTTTGCAAAAAAATGGCTTTTTGTGGTTTTGATGATTTTCGATGTCAACTTTTTGAAAAGGTTAATTGGAAAATTCACACGAACTCTTATTTTAAATCTTCTGTTGAAAACGACTCTGAGAGGTGTCCTTGTTGTGAGGGTGTTGGTCACACGTTAGATGAGTGTACCACAAATTTAAAGAAGAAATTGAATAAACCGGTTTCTCATGTTTCTACTCTTCGTGATAGTGATTCGGAAGAAGAAGTCTTTTATGATTCTAGGCGAGAGCTTCCCACCCGTGTGATTAGTGATGATAGTGAGGGTGATGGGAGTGAGGATGAAAGTGTAGATGAGTGTAACTTGCAAATGGCTTTCAATGAACTTTATGCTGAAGCTTTGAAAATAAATAAAGAAAAATTGAAATTGAAAGCCCAATTGCAAGAACGTGCCTTAAAAAATAATGATGATATTTTAGTTGATGAATTTAGGCCACGTGAGGAGATGCTTAAAGAGAAATTAGGATATGTTGAGGGTGAGAGAGATAGTCTTCGAGGTGTGATGGAAGTTATGAAAAAGGAACTTTTAGAGTTTGAAGACTCTAGGGGTTTGCTTGAATCTAGGATAGGTGAACTTGAGGTGAAATTGAAAGATTCAAGAAAAGTGAAATTTGATTTGGAGTCTAGGTCTGAAAAACTTGATAAGATTTTAAGCACCGTCAATATAAAAAAGGATAGGAGTGGGATTGGTCTTGAAAAATATGTTTCACCCATTCCCACACGTGTGAGAGAGCCTCCTAGGATTGTTAAGAAAGAGGCACCTAAGTTTGTTAGAAAAGGGCCCGCTAGGAACATCATGAGAGAGTCACCTAGGATCATTAGGTGAGAGCCACCAAGGTAAATTCGAAGAGAGCAATCGAGAAATTTGAGGAGCGGCCACCTTTAGGTAACACATAGCGCCCGATTTACACTTGCACACATTGTGGTTGGCAAGGTCATCTTAGGCGTTTTTGCTATAAGCTTATGAATGGACCTAGAAAACATAAAAAGAGAGTCACACCGGTTCCTAAAACCCCCACATTTCGTTACACATCAATTTGGGTCATAAATTCGGATTTAGAGGCTTATGGTCTATTTGTTCATGATTCCCGCTTGCTTGCACATGATTCTTCTCTTATCATATCATATAGATGATTGTGTTTGCATTTTTTATCATACACTAGTTGTGGTTTCATGATATATATTTGCTAGTGTAATGACATGTACTTTTTGTATTAGATTTTTGTTTTTGAAAAATACAAAAAGATTTTATTTTGATAAAATTTCTGAAAAATCCAAAGAAATGTTTTGTTTTTTTTTCTTGCACCTTTTATGGATGAACACTTAGGATGACCGAGTCACAACATCATTCCATTTATTCATGTGACTATTTGATAGTGTTTTGAGATAATAGGTCAATTCATCCATGTGCTTTATAATGTTTGGAGTCATTAAGTGTTACTTCCTACATGTTTAACTCATGTTTTCCTTTATTGCACACAAGCACGGATTTGTTTGATTCTTGTGCTTGTCTTATCACATGTTGATTGGGTGTTTTCACTTCAATCCTGACCTTAAAACGAACCGATCACGATATAACTTGAGAAGAAAGCTGTGCATATAAGAGCCATTTGTGAGTTTGTGTGTTTTATTTGAAAACGGTGAAGGGCTACGAAAGTTTATCATTTATCCTTTGCGATTACGCCACCGTTTAATTGGACCTAAAAAATTGAGAAATTTTATTATCCGTGGTCCAAAGAGGTTTAAAAGAGCCCGAAAAAATTTATTGGCAATAAAAAGAAATTCATGGCAATTATGGGCCGTTTAGGTTTTTGCACCAATTCTCCAAAGTTTGAGAATTTAGTTTATTCACCTCTAAAAGAAAATATATATGAGGGAGTTTGGATGGAGAATTAAAACGGGTTTGCAAATCCTTAAAAATCTTGAAAAAGCGTTAAATAGTTTTGGACGTCATTGGTGTGGAAATCACTTTGACTTTGATTTGTTGATTTGCATAAGACAATGTCATTTAAATTCAACAAATTTTTACACCTAAGGATACTTCTAATGTTCATTCGTTAGGAGTACACGTATGCATCGTGTACATATGATTGATTGATTTTATTTACCTATCGAATGTGTTCACACCCATACATTCCATTTACATGACTTGGTTGTTTGAGTTTAAATCCATGGTGTGATTTTTGGTATCTTATTTTTGTGCGAAAAAATTGAAAAATCAAAAATAGTTTGTGAATATTTTTTAGATACTCCTTTGCATGCGCGTTGATTGATTCATATTTTCTATGCATTTTTGTTGTGACACTCCATGTTTTGATTGTTTCTTCTTATCTGTCTATTTGGGGACAGAATAAAAAGGGGAAGAACGAATTATGATTTTATGGGGGAGTTTGCATTATGGGGGAGATTTGATTATATTGATTGATTTATTCTTATATCATTTCAAACTCGATGCATCACGAAGGTATTTTCTTTATCTCATATGTGTAGGTACAAAAGTGATGATCATATGTTGAACACTTTGATGAGAAAAGCTTAAAGGTTCAAAGATTTGAACTTGAAGATTTTTGAAGAAAAATTGAAGACTTGAAAATTTTAGTATTTTCCATTTTTGGGTTCATGGGGGACATTATATTTGTATATGCACTTTGATTTGATAATTCGGAGTTTTTATTTTGTACCGGCATAGACATAGGGGGAGATTTGTAAGGACATTATTTTATAAGTCCGTTATCAATTTAGTATGTCGTATACCGCTACACCGTCGAATAGCATTCAAGAACATTCAAGCATCAAAGACGGATCCAAATATCAAAATCTTTAATATTCAAGCCTCCGCGAGGTTAAGTTTTAATTCCTTAGCATTTAACTTAAAGTGTTGGGATTATCAAATATTTTTCTAAATATTTTGTTCTCGGACACCTTTCCGTAGAAAAATCATAACTAATTCATAAAAAATCAGAAAAATACGAAACTGGCGGCCACGCGTTTGTATCGAAATTATCTACAAGAACGCGTGAAATCTCATTTTATAGGTCATTCGAACGACTTGCTTATGTCATTCAAACGACATAGCTATCTCGCGAGAAGTTTTCAGAAGTTGTCATTCAAACGACAATGCATTTTCGTTCGAACGACTTAGCTATCTCGTTCGAGCGACGCGCCGCCTTAAGTTTTTTATAAATAGAAGTCTCCAACTCCATTTTTCATAAAAAGACCTGCATTTTTTAACTGTTACGAAACTCCTACTGCAGAAACGATTTTTGTCTTCTTCTTTTAGGTTTTAAACCTTTTGTTTTCAATTCACAAAACATCCAAATCTTTATGTGAATTGTTTTGGAACCCTAGATTCAAGTTTGTTAAAACTTGACCTTTGTGGGGAGAACTCTACAACTGAACAGCTGCGTGGTATTGTGGAAGGAGTCCTTATGAAGTTTACTCTTGCGGAGAAGCCGTTTCGTTTCCATTGTTGACCATCTGGAGTTCTTGCGGGAGATTTCAGCCGACGACGTCGGAACCGACACCTGAGGGTATTTCGTATGTCACTCTTCTTCAAATTATAGTGAAAATAAAAAGGTTTTGCCCCTTTCGAGGATTTTTCCTGAAATTATTTGTTCTATCCTGCATGTTTTAGGGTTTAAATAAAACTTGGGAATAATTAAAATTGGATTTTATTTGAGAAGTCGCAATATTTCCACTGTAGCGATTCTACAAATTGGTATCAGAGTGGGTTACGCTAATTTATCGCGTGATCCTGATTTTTCAAGGATTTATTTGTTTGATACAATTTGACTTCTCACATCGTCAAATTGCTATCAGAGCTTATTTAAGCGATCACACATTTTACAAATTGGTATCAGAGCCTGTTGCACTAAGTTATTGTGTTTTAATCCTGCTTTTGCACAAAAATGGCTTTTGGTGGTTTTGATGATTTTTTATGTTAACTTTTTGAAAAGGTTAATTGGAAAATTCACACGAACTCTTGTTTTAAATCTTCTGTTGAAAACGACTCTGAGAGGTGTCCTTGTTGTGAGGGTGTTAGTCACACGTTAGATGAGTGTACCATAAATTTAAAGAAGAAATTGAATAAACCAGCTTCTCATATTTCTACCCTTAGTGATAGTGATTCGGAAGAAGAAGTCTTTTATGCTTCTAGGCGAGAGCTTCCCACCTGTGTGATTAGTGATGATAGTGAGGGTGATGGGAGTGAGGATGAAAGTGTAGGTGAGCGTGACTTGCAAACGGCTTTCAATGAACTTTATGCTGAAGCTTTGAAAATATAGAAAGAAAATTTGAAATTGAAAGCCCAATTGCAAGAACGTGCCTTAAAAAATAATGATGATGTTTTAGTCGATGAACATAGGGCATGTGAGGAGATGGTTAAAGAGAAATTAGGATATGTTGAGGGTGAGAGAGATAGTCTTCGAGGTGTGATGGAAGTTATGAAAAAGGAACTTTTAGAGTTTGAAGACTCTAGGGATTTGCTTGAATCTAGGATAGGTGAACTTGAGGTGAAATTGAAAGATTCAAGTAAAGTGAAATTTGATTTGGAGTCTATGTATGAAAAACTTGATAAGATTTTAGGCATCGTCGAGATCAAAAAGGATAGGAGTCGGATTGGTCTTTAAAAATATGTTGCACCCATTCCCACACGTGTGAGAGAGCCCCCTAGGATTGTTAAGAAAGAGGCACCTAAGTTTGTTAGGAAAGGGCCCCCTAGGAACATCATGAGAGAGACACCTAGGCAAATTCGGAGAGAGTACTTGAAGAAACTCATTGTCTTTATACTATATTAAATGATAATTTTAGTGAAAACTCACTAAAATTATGGAATAAAAGTTCAAGATATTGTAATCTCAAACTAAGAGATCCCGATGTCATTATAAGAGTAAAACCGATGATCTATACCAAAAATGATATAGATGAATTCGATAAACAAATTAAAGAAGTATTGGATATAAACCTTATTGAAGAAACAATAAGTCCACACTCTAGCCCTGCCTTCATGGTGAGAAAACACAGTGAAGTTATAAGAGGAAAAGCTGGAATGGTTATAAACTATAAAAGACTAAATGAACAATTAGAATTTGATGGTTATTTTATTCCAAGAAAGGATGTACCACCTTAGGTAACACATACCGCCCGATTTACACTTGCACACATTGCAGTAGGCAAGGTCATCTTAGGCGTTTCTGCTATAAGCTTTTTAATGGACCTAGAAAACAAAAAAAAAAAGAGTCACACCGGTTCCCAAAACCCCCACATACTGTTACACATCAATTTGGGTCAGAAAATCAGATTCAGAGGCTTATGGTCTATTTGATAACTTGTGTAGTTTAATGGTGAACACCTTAAATTAATGCATGAAAATGTATTATCTAATTTTTTTAGTGCAAATTAGTATCATATTAATTCATCTATAAAGACCCTCTTGTTAGTTCCATAATTTATTAAATCTGGGGTAAAACTGTAGACTATGAACTTAATTGGTTGGATTTTGATCTATATAAGTGTTTAAAGATCATTAAAAGGTGTTCTTGAGGTGTTAGGACCTTGAGCAGTGTCATCCATGGTAGACTAGGGTTCCTAGGTTCGTAACTTGGGGTTTGAGATAGAAAAAAAAACTATTTTGTGATATTTGGGAGTCTAGGGGCCCGTGCGCACGTCATAGATTAGCCCCATGCGCATAGTCTTTGTAGGAAGGCTGGTTTGTTTTTGTGTGGTGATATTGGGTGAGGGTTTAATGAAAATCCTAAGTTGTTATTTTAAGGTTGTTTTGATCTAATGTGTTAGGTTTGGTTCAAACACGTCTTTTATACATTTCGGAGGTTAATTCTTAATTAATCAGAGTTAATTAATTTAGAACATGTTACTCTTTTAAGAATCTGTGAATAGATGGTATTTATATAAAATTGATTGAGGACCTTAAGTATATGGCTGTGTATTAGGATATTTTATGAGATCAAGAGATGTTTAGTGATTGTGTAAATTTCCCAATAATTTAAAATGTTTTTATAACCCATCGAGTAGGGTAGTTATTATCGTAGAATATTTCTTATAAAGGTTGAGTGTGAGGAGATAACTAGAATTTGAGAGCCTTGGAGTTTAGGATAATGTTATATATAATTGATTTTAGTTAACAATATTATCTGTAACCCTGTTGTGTAGGGTGTGTTTATGTGTAACCTAATTGAGTAGAGTTTGTACTTGTTTATTTGACCCCAATGCATTGGTTTATACTTTTTTAATTGATTATTCGAAAGTATACCATGGTGTGTGAGTTCTCGTGGGTGAAATATTTTGATGGATTTTGATGGGGCGCAATGTTGATCGCGTGTGGTATTATCAGTGGTGAGACGGGATCTACCTAGGTCTTATTTACCCCGATCATATGGTTGACATACCCGCGTTCCCGAGGAAAATAAACTATGGTAAACTATTGCATAGCCTTGGATTTGGAGGTCATGCGATAGATGGAAATGGGTAGTAATTATCTATTGTTGAGGATTTGAGTTTATAGGGTTGGGACAATCGATAACTATACCTACTACGGAACGAGCAATCCAGGATCGGCCTTCGTAATTTTATTTGTGGGCTTGAACGTAAATCATGATATTTGATGTAGTATTGTACGCTCAAGGATATTCTGGATTGTGTAATTTTGTATTGCGATACTTTGAGATGGAAGCATTAACTCCTGATTAATATTGTGATTATCTGTTGTGGTACCTTATAATTATAGTTGTGAATGTTAATTTATACTAGAGATGTATAATCATTAACTTATGTATCGAGAATACGTAATGAATATGCAAGATAAATATATAATAAATTAGTGACATGAAATTATTTTGAGAATGTTATAGTTAAGATAAACTTTTAGAATTATAACTAGAGACGGTTATTGGTACTATTATTAGTAAAAGCATTACTTTAAATGTAAGATATTAACATATAATAAATTATTCTTAATTAAGATATGGATTTAATCCTCCCCAGGGGATGATTACCCGTTACCCAACATTGACATGATCATGGAAAACACAGCCATCCACGCCCTCAAGTCATTTTGTCGATGGATTTACCAGATACAACCAGATCAACATGCACCCTAACCATCAAGAGAAAATCACCCTCATCACTCCATGAGGAACCTTCTACTATATTATCATGCCATTCGAACTCAAGAATATCAGGGCTAACTATCAAAGGCTGCCACAACCATCCTACACGAACTTATTCACAAAGAGGTCGAGGTCTATGTATATGATATGATCATCAAATATAGAACTCATGAAGGTCATATTCCCACCCTCCGAAAGTTTTTCAAGCGACTACCGCAATACTAGATACGGCTAAACCCACAAAATGTGCTTTTGGCATCATGAAAGGAAAACTCTTAGATTCATGATTATTGAGAAGGGAATTGAAGTGGGTCCCGTAAAGATGAAAGCCATACTTGAGATGCTACCACCATGGACAGAGAAGGAAGCCTGAGGATTCCTAAGAAAACTACAGTACATTAGTCAGTTCATTAACCAACTAACTTCTATCCATGAACCCATTTTAAAACTTCACCAGAAGGATTCAACTAAAGTCTGGAATGAGTCCTGCCAAGAAGACTTTGACCGAATCAAGTGATACCTCACCTAACCTCCGGTGCTTAACCCTTCGCAACTAGGTATCCCCCTACTCATGTACTTGATCATGAAAGATACTACAATAGCGTCTTTACTAGCCCAATACATTGAAGAATCGCGTAAGTAAAGATCCATTTATTACTCTAACTAAAAATTGATCGGGTATGAAGTTAATTGCACTACTTTGGATCAAATATGTGTAACCCTGGTCTGGGTCACGTAGAAGTTACGGCACTATATGCCTAACATCCCCATTAGACTAGTATCCCATATGGATCCCATCAAGTACTTCTAGAGAAGTCCGCTTTATCCAGCTGAATAGCCCAATGGTTGATGTTGCTAGTCGAATTAGATAGTATGTACGTCACGCAGAAAGTTATGAAAGGGAGATCCATCTCCGACTACCTTGCTGAATACCCCATGCAATAGGTCGTTGTTTGGGTCTCTGAATTACCGAATAAAGATATTCTATGAACCTCTTAAGAGGACCTCAGATGATAAATATTCTTTAATGGTGTTGTTAACAAAGAAAGGATACGACATTGGGATACTCCTAATTGCCTCAGATGACTCTCACACCCCCAATTGCCATCAAATTAGACCTTCTTTACACTAATAACATGACTGAGTATGAGGCATGCACTGTAGGCCTCAAGATCTCCCTCAAGAAAGGAATCCAACACCTAGACGTCTACGAAAACTCTTCCCTTATTGTTGGCTAAATCCTCGAAAAATGAAAAGTCAAAGACGATAAGCTCTTACCCTTCCATGGACACCTAAAATAACTGGCCTCCCAATTTAAAGATGTCAACTTCCATTACCTTCCTCGTGTAAAGAATAACCTAAATGAATCCCTTGTTACCCTGGCCTCCATAGTCGACATGCCTCGGGGAATAACAATGGCCCCTTTCTTGGTTCAGAAATAAGCTAAGCCCACCCACTGCTACCACATTGAACTCGCTCCCGAAGAAGATTTTGATATGGTGGGGTTATGGTATTATGACATTTGGCACCTCCTCAAACATGGTAGGTATCAATAAGACGCCGATAAGAAAGACCATACGACCCTTCGCAGACTGACTGTCCAGTACATCATATGTGATAAAGCAATGTTCAAGAGAAACTTTAATGGAACACCTTTGCACTACATAGCATGGGTTAATGTTAAAAAAATAATGCAAAAGATCCATACTGGGGAATACGAGTCCCACATGAAAGGTCACACTCTTGCCAAAAAGATCATCCGATAAGGATACTATTGGACCACTATGGTTAAAGATTACACAACCTATGTCCAAAGATGCCTCAAATGCCAATAGTTTACCAATCTCCAACACTTTCCTCCTCGAGAACTATACAACGTGACCTATCCTTGGCCCTTCTCCACCTGGGGCATTGACATTATAGGGAAGGTTACTCCCAAAGCTTCAAATGATCATGAATTAATCATGTTCTCCATTGATTACTTCACAAAATGGGTCAAAGTCGAGTCATACGCGGTGTTGAATGCCAAGAAAGTGTCCAAATACATAAGAAATATTAGCATATGTTGAT
This sequence comes from Sambucus nigra, assembly GCA_949130495.1. NCBI lineage: Eukaryota > Viridiplantae > Streptophyta > Magnoliopsida > Dipsacales > Adoxaceae > Sambucus > Sambucus nigra. The sequence goes on along the minus strand of OX422210.1, from coordinate 341,265,739 downwards.
AAAGAGTTCCACATGAGCTGGTGTCAGATAATGGGATCCATTTCAAAGTTGAGGTCACAAAACTAATCGACTAGTACGGGATTCAGAGACACGAATCTTCTTCCTATCGACCCCAAGTCAATGGTGATGTCAAATCTGCCAATAAAAGCCTCAAAACTATAATCAACAAGATGATTGAGAGTCGCAGAGCTTAAGCCAACCAAATCCCTTACGCCCTCTAGGGCTACCGCACTTCAATCGGAATGCCTACTGGCATTACCTCGTACTCTTTAGTGTACGATATGGAAGCAGTCTTACCCATTGAGCTAGAGGTACCTTCCCTACGCATCCTACTCGGAAGCAAAGTTAGCGAAGAAGAGTGGCATCAGAGCCACTTTGATGAATTATCATTCTTCTATAAAAAGAGAATGAATGATCTATATCATATACTGGGGTACCATTGCCATATAACACGACCATTCAATCGAAAAATCAAAAACCATGTTGTTCAGGAAGGAGACCATTATCTCAAAGAGATCATAGAACACGTCTGGGACCCCAGAGGCAAATTAAAACCGAATTGAAGTGGCCCCTACATTATGAAAAAATTCTCTCAGGAGGCACCGATATGCTCACAAACATCGACAGACAAGAGATGGCACGTCCAGTCAACCTGGATCGTATTAAGAAATTTTACCCTTAGTCCGAAATTTCGACGCGCTGCGAATCTTCTCATCCCCCATCAATTTTAAAAAAACTCTTCATTTCTAAGAGTGCACTTCCGTCAAATGAGTAAATTTATTTAATTAAATTCCAATTTTATCTCCAGTTTTAATTAAACCCTAAACATGCATTTAATGTGATTAAAAGCAATAAAATCTCTCTAGCACGCAATCTAAACAATCACAAACAAAGATTTAGGAAAAATCTCTGAAATGGTCAAAACCTTTTATTTAACATTGACTTATATATACATAGAGAAATACAACATTTGTTGACACACAAATACCCGTAGGCATCGGTTCGTTGTCTTCAGCAAGAGATCCCTCGAGAGCTCCAATAGTCAGTAATGGAGACAGCCTTTCTTCTCCACGAGATGTACTCCAAGAATGGTATTATAAGTAAAAGGGTTCAATAATGATTCACACATATGATTTGGGATGTTTGGGTGAATCAAAATAGGTTTTAACCTAAAAAGATGAATTCTAAAATCACAACAGTTTTGCAAAAAATGGAGTTGAAAATGACTTTCCAAAATACCTAATTATGGGCAGGTATTTATAGCAGTAAAAAAAATCCAAGGCGGAACAATCTCGTTCGAACGACATTGACAATGTCGTTTGAAGAGGGAAGTAACGACCCTCAAAACGACCTAATTTAAACAACAGTGTGGGGTCGTTTGATGCACTGAAAAAATGAGGCATATCATGACCTCTTCTCGCGACAAGTACATGTTGTTTGAATGACATGTCTAAGTCGTTTGAATGACTTAAACAAAAAGTTTTTATTTTTAAATAACTACCCCTATTTTTATAAAATACGATCAGTTATAAAAAAACATTTAAAAATATCCCATATATGTACGTGAATATTATTAACTCCAGTTAAAACATTATACCTTTAACGAAGTGGAGTTAGTGGAGACCAGTTGAAGATGCACGACACATGTTGAAGACGATGGGTACGTGATGATGACGCTTGATGCTAAGGATTCAGATAGTGGACGTCATGTATGATCTTGTGCCGACGTGCCACATGTAGTGGTATACGACATATCAACTGTGATTTAGGATAACTCAGAAATGTCCAGATTCTAGACGAACAATCATCATAAGATTATGTCCTTAGAAATATCCCTCCATGTCTATGTCGGTACATTCATTAAAATTCGAATTATGCATCACCAAAAACCTAAGACATACAATCAAATATCCCTAAAAACCCATAAATGTAAATATCAAAGTACATGTCTTCAAAATCTTCAACATCTTCAAAGCTTCAATTCTCCTATGTTTCTTTGTCATCATAAGGGTCTGCCAAAAGAATGATCCTTAATTTATACCTATACACATGGGATAAGAAATAAATACCCATGACGCGCAAAAGTTTGAAATATAATGATAAGGAAAAAGTCAATATCAATTAGGCATAAGCAAATCACTAAATCAAACAAACAACAAACAAATTTACTCCCCCATAATTCGTTAATATCCCCCTTTTTATGATGTCCCCAAATAGACAAATAAGAAGAAACATACCAATGTATACGGAGAGTGTCACAAACTAATAAACTTCTTTTTTTCAATTTTTCAAAAATTTTCTTGCAAAAAATATACAACTAAGAATCACATCATGGAAGAACACTAAGATAACCAAGTCGATGATAGTTTTGAATGTAGGGGTGTGAACAAATTCGATAGGAAAATAAATGCAAACATTCATAACATATGTGCACGGTAAATTGTGGATACTCTTAACTAATGAACTCAAAATTTTCCTTAGGTGTAAAAAGGTGAATTTATATGAATTTGACTTAATCTAATCGACAAATCAAAGGCTAAAATGATTTTCACACCAATAACGCCCAAAACTATTTAACGTTTTTTTGAGATTTTCAAGGACGTGCAAACCCGTTATTTTGTTTCCATCCAAACTCTCTCATATATAATAATGCTTTTTCTTTATCTCTAATGAAGTACTAATATCTCTTTTAGAGATTTCCTATCGATCCATTTTTGATAAATATGCTCTTTGAATGCCTTAATTTTTTCTAGGGCTCTTTTCAAACGGTGGCTTTCACAATGAGATTATTATTCTCTCGCGTACCTTTCTTGTGGTCATTCAAATTTTTATTCCTAACAAGTTCCTCACTGGCAATGGTTCTTATATGCACTACTTTTATTATTCTCATTTTATCGCATTTGGTTCGTTTTATAGGGAGAATTGAGATGAAAACACCTAAACCAACGTGTGACAGACAAGTGAAATGTTCAAAAATAAATATGTGCATGTGTGCCTTAAAAGGGATAAGGAGCCAAACATGTAGAAAGATACACTATAAAGCACTAGGATGAAATGATGTAGTGTCTCAAATCACTACAAAAAAAAGTCACGTGGAATATGGAAATGATGTTGTGACTTTGGTCATCTTAAATATCTATCCATATAAGATGTAAACAAAAATACAAAACACATTTTGCGTTTTTTCAAAAAAAATATAAAAGACAATCTTTTTGTCTTTTTCATTTTTCTTAAAAATCGAAAAATATTTTTTTTTTGAATTTTTCTCTTTTGTAAAAAAAAACTTTTTGTGTTTTTCTAAAAATATGAATAAGAAAAAAATAATAATAAACAAAAATAGTACAGATAATACAGTCTAACAATAGGAACCATATGATTTGAGCGTGAAAAATGTATCATATACTAGACATAGTAACCACCCCTCAGTCAACTATGCAGATTCCTAAAGACTTCCTAAGACTCTCAAATCTGAGGGCGTCTAAAGACTTCGTGAAAATATCGGCTAACTGGATGTCGGTGGACATAAAACTAAGGGACACGACCTTCTCTTCTGCTAACTCTCACATAAAGTGCTCGTGTATCCTACAGTGCTTCAGGCGCGAATGCTGGACTGGATTGCGGGATATGTGTATCGCCCTCGTATTATCACAGGAAATAGTCATGGTGTCCTATGAAATCCCATAATCCTACAGCATCTGCTTCATCCACAAGAGTTACGTGTAACAACTCCCGATGACTCTGTACTCAGCCTCTGTAGTGGGCAAAGAGATGGAGTTTTGCTTCTTACTCAACCAAAAGATAAGAGCATAATAAAAATAGAAACACCTCTCCTACATCCATCTGCATCCACGGCCCAATCGGCATCCGAATCGGTAGATAACGGTCGTTGGTATCAAAGAAATACCAAATGCAGTATAAGAGAGTCCCACTCACGTATTTGATAATACGTTTAAGAGCGAGTAAGTGCGGCTCTTTTCGAGACGCTTGATATCACACACAGACTCCAACATTAAGGGGGATGTAGGGACGACTGGCAGTCAAGTAGAGAAAACTACTTATCATACTCCGATACAAGGTTTACTCTATGTCATTTCCTGAAGTGTCCTTGCTAAGCTTAGTTGAGGTACTTATTGAGGTACGTGCGTACTTAGCGGAGTCTAAACCAAACTATTTCTTAAGGTCACTTGTATATTTGGATTGGGAGATGAACATCCCATCCTCTAGCTGACAAACCTGCAGACCAAGGAAGAACGTAAGCTCACCAACCATACTCATGTAAAACTCACTCTTCATCTCCTCCTCAAAGTCGTAAGCATGGCGGAACATGTGGGTCTAAAGACTATGTCGTCCACATAAACCTGGGCAACCAAAATAACACAATCATCTCTCCTGATGAACAACGTCATATAAATTCCCCCTCTTTTGAAGCCACGAGCTAAGAGATAGGAAGTAAGCCTCTCATACCAAGAACGGGGTTCTTACTTCAAACCATACACAGTTTTCCTCAGATAATAGATGTGTTTAGGGTGTTTAAGGTCTTCAAAACCTTTCGGTTGGTCCACATAAACCTCCTCATATGGAATGTCATTCAGAAAGGCACTCTTGACATCCATCTTATATAAATTGAAGCTCAGATGACATGCGATGGCGAGTAGTAAATGGATGGACTCGAGCCTCACAACAGGAGCAAATGTCTCCTCAAAGTCTACAACCTTAATTTGTGTGTAGCCCTGAGCAACCAACCTAGCCTTATTACTTATAATGGTACCATTCCCATGCATCTTATTCTTAAAAACTCACTTAGTACCAATCACATTCTTCTCATTAGGTCGGGGGGTAAGTTCCCAGACATCATTCTTTCTAAACTCAAGCAACTCATTCGGCATAGGGGATATCCTTTGTTCAGCTTTGAGTGCTTCTTTGATGTTCTTGGTCTCTACTTTGAACGTGTAGTACAGAAAACTAATAACGTTCTCTAGTTGAGCATGAGTTTTGACCCCTAAAGTGGGATCTCCTAGAATAGTGGAAGGGTCATGACTCTTGTGAACCCAATAAGGAGTGTCACTTAAATTAGGAGTAGGGTCCACCCTGGGTGTGTGAGGGATAGTAGAATCATCAGATGGAAGTGCTTCATCTTCACACAATAGGATAGGATCAACAAATGTCGACGATTCGTCATCTTGCACAATGAGGTTTATTGACTCCATAACCTTAAAGGTGCTCAGGTTAAAACCCGATATGCTCTACTTGTCGATGAATATCGTAACATAATTCCCCTATCGCTTCGGGAGTCAAGCTTTCCTAATTTCTCTCTATCCCTAAGGTTGTAGCATTTACTCCCAAAGACACAAAAATACGAAAGGTTGGGCTTCTTTCCTGTCCACAACTCATGTGGTGTCTGAAGTGTGTGTGGACGAAGATATACCCTATTCACCGTGTGGCAGGCGGTAGACATCGCATCTTCCTAAAACCTCCTAAGCACTCTACGATCGAGAAGAAAGGATCTAACTATCTCTTGAATCGTTCGATTCTTCCTCTCAACAATCCCATTTTGCTGAGGAGTTTTCACGATCGAAAATTCATATTTGATTCTAAGGCTATCACAGTAAATATCCACTTTTTCTTCCTTAAATTTATTGTTATTATCACTGAGCATTCTATTGATAGCGAGACTGTGTTGTTTTAGAGGACATGTCACTTGGTCGTAAGAAACTTTATAACATTGGATTTCTCTCTCAAAAAACCTACTATGGAGTAACGAGAGAAATCATCTACCATCACGAGGATGTACATCTTACCACCTAAAATCTTAGTGGGAGTAGGACCCATAAGATCCACGTGAATCAACTCAAACACGAATGTAGTGCTAATGGAGTTCAACTTTCCATGGGGACTATGGACTTATTTTCCCAGCTAACAGTGTCCACAAACTACGAAAGTTGGTTTCCCAAGTGATGGCAAGCCACGTACTAGGTTCTTTTTAGCCAAATGATCCAAATCTCTAAAATTAACGTGACTTAGACATTGATGCCATAGATCCATAGGTGAGATTATGGTGCTGTTGCAGACAAATGAGGACTCGGGCACAATCCCATAACAGTTATCTTTTGTCCTTACCCCTTGCAATAGAAGTTTACCGGCTTGATCATAAACATTACACTCGTTCCGGTCAAACTTTATCGCAAAGTCAGCATCGCACCGTTGGCTAATTCTGAGAAGGTTTTCTTTCAAACCTTTGACATACAAAACATTATTTAGCTTAAGAAACCTTGGTAACTCTACTATACCTCGTCCTACTATGCTATATTTGCTCCCGTCTCCAAAGGTGACTTTACCTTCCTTGTGATCCTCAAGGTAGGTGAAAAATGAGACGTCACCTATCATGTGACTAGAGCACACCCACTATCAAAATACCATTGTGATGTATTATGATCTTTAAGAGCAACATGTGTCATTCTTAGGCACCAAAGAAGTGGTAACCTTTTGTTTACCCTTGTCGTTGTTGGTTCTATCCGGGAAGTTGAAAGTATTTACTAACGGCAAAGACATCCGTTGGAACTCTTCCATCAAACTATGAGAAATGGCGACTAAAAACTGAGCATGTTCTCTAAGACTAGTAAGATGATCAGTGTGGTGTGACGGAACATTTATACATCGAGTTCGACCCAAACTATATCAATACTCCCTAAGGTGGCCTTTTCTCTTGCAATAAGTACAAAAGTACACGGTCTAAGCCCAACCTTGGTCTGTTTTTCTTGACTGAACTCTTCTTTGGGGTTTTGTTTAATGGACATATGGATTTATTGTCAACTCAGGAACCTGTTCCAGTGTGATATGAGACATGGAAGCACCATCAAAATCTATTCCCTGCCTTTCACCAAACCCTAAAGTGGGGTCGAGGAGCATATTTCTCATCTTTCTAAATCTGTCCTCAATCTTTACCTTGACCTCCCGGGCTCTCTCAAGGTCATGAGTGAGTTTGGATACAAGGGCTTTAAGTTTCTTTCGATCCTCCAAGGATGCAAGGAGATCACTCGTAAGACTAGCCACTTGTTTGGTCAAGTCCCCTTTATCTTTCTCAAAACTACTATCTCTCTCTCTTTCCAAATATCTCTCCCTCTCTACATAAACTCTCTCTCTCTCTGTCTTCACACAAACTCTATCTCTCTCTATAAAAGTCATGCTGATGAAGGACTCTCTCTCGTCTCTCCTAAATCTTTCTCTAGTAAAATAAAGGGTTAACTCTAGTAAAATTTGTGTTCACTATAATTTGGTTTAACCATTTTAGGAAACATATCAATTTCATAAGTCTGGAGGTCTCATACAAGTTCTTCTAACCTAAGAGAGTCTAACATTCCTATTGAATTCAATACAATGACTTTCGGGATGAAACTCTTAGGGAGTGACCTTAAAATCTTTTTAACTAGTCTTGTGTCTGGGATTTTCAGACCAAGATTAAAGTTAATATTGGCAATATCTGACATACATGCATAAAACTCATCAAAAAATTCAGATTCAAGCATGGTTATTGTTTCAAGCTGAGTAGTTAAATTTTACAGTTTAGATGCCTTAACGGCATTTGTGCCCTCGTGAGTAGTTGCAGGCTATCCTACGCCTCTTTTGACATGGTACACGTCATGATACGTAGGAACTCATCGGGTGAGATGGCTTCGGAAATTGCACTAAGGCAACGTGAATTATTTGTGCTTTAATTAAGTTCATCCTCAGTCCAGTTAGACACGGGTTTTAGATTGTTCAAATTGGGAAAGCTAGGACCCCTAATTTTAAAAACATTCACTTTAATTTCCTATAAGTGCGGAATAAAGATGGTTACTAACAAAATTTAGTTTTCCAAAATTTATTTAATTTTCTTTTCTTTAGAAAGATGGAAAATTATAGTGAACACAAATTTTAATTTCTTAAAACAAATTAAAATTAAACACTACAAAGTGAATTAAAGTAAAAACACATACTTTAAATTCACTCAAACCAAATTAATTTAATTAACAAGTTTAAACAATTTAGACAAGAATTTTATTCAATTAATTCAGTGCCAACTTGAATTAAATTAACTTAAAATAAACTTACCTAAGTAATTAAACATGCAACATTTTAAGCAAGATTGCGAATTAAACCCAATTTTTATCTTTTTACCCTAAGCATGCGTTCTATGTGATTTTTTTTTATTAAAGATAAAATATATTCACAATCCCACAACGCGCCGATGTATGAGGAAAACCCCAACTCGGGAAAAAACCTCGGACGGCCCTGGCCTAACAAATTCACTAAGTATGGTATGAATTTTACAAAGACTGGACAAGAGGACTTACACAATAGACTCGACTCCCTTCAAGACTTCACTCGTGCTTTGATCTTCAACCTCCGCCTAGTGAATAACCACGGACTCCTTCATAGTCTCGGACTCCACCGATGGGTCTCTTGGACACTGTCACCCACACACGAAGCTTTTCTTCGACTGTGAACACTGCAACGTAAATAAACGTGTCTCCTTTTATTGGGGTAGAGAAACGGGACCCAAACTCTTTTCTTATTGGGTAGAAAAGTGAACCCGGTGCCAAAACACTCCAAGAAAATATATAGACGCAGAAACTTGGATAAAACTAAACTTTGGGTGTAAGTGTTTTTGTAGAAATTAGTTCATGGTTACACAAAAACACTAAACAATGAACTTTTGCACTAAGAAATTTTTCTCTCTAAAATGTTCTCTCAAATGTGTTTAGAAAATGTCAAAGGTTAGTTTTTCAAAAGTGGTTCCCTCACTAAATAAATCTGGAAGTGAGTTAGTGGGTACAAAGGTGGCAAAGTGGGACAAAACTGCCAAAAAAATTCCCGCCAGAATCTCGTTCGAATGAGTTTTTCGTTCAAACAACATATTCGAACGAAATGTCAGAATGTTCATTTTTCAATTTTAAGACCAAAAAACTTTATTTTAAATAAAAATTACACCCTTAAATAATATTCCAAGTCTCCTACAAATATATAAAAGCATTCATACCTTTGAGGATTTGAAATATGATGTTGATGACGTGAAACGTGGCACTGAAACTCCACAATTATGTTCTCTTGAAAAGTAGGTCGTAATGTCTTCAACTTTAACATGCCATAGGCTTGATGGATGGTCAAGAACTCTATCCTATGACTCGAGTGTTTTTGTCCTAAATTGATCCAACACTACATAAGACTCAATTGGAAATTTGTGTCCTTACAAATCTCCCCCTTTGGCTATTCCGGGACAATAACCAAAACAAAATCCTAAAGGGACGTCAAGCTCTACTATACTCAAAACTTCCCACCCAAAAAAAAATTAAGAAGCTTGACTCAAAGACCACTTAGGATAAATAGCTTTGCCAATGAAAGTTGCCACTTAGAAAAATTTCTGCACACTTAAGCAAACTATCAAACGCATAGGGAATATCAAGAATATTAAATGCATGTCAAATAAATACTCCCCCTAAATTAATTCTCTTTTATCAACTATGATCAACCTAGGAAGATAGCGCTCTCCCCCTAAGTTAAATCTCCCAAACTAAGATATGATTATAATAGGATTAGATACCATTTCTCCCCCTATCATTCTCCCCCTTTCTGTTCAGGAATAGACAAAGGTGATAGAATTAATAAAATACTCATTTCTCCCCCAATAGAATTAAGCATGAATTATCTCCCTAAAAACTACACAAAGGATATATATGTGGGAAAACAAGTACAACGAAGATGCATAAAGAGTTAAGGACATGAAAGCATATGGGCAATAATAGACAATAACTAATCCAAGCAAGAATAATGGATGCTAACTATGATGCGAACAAAACGATATCAATTTGAAACATAAGAGACTAAGCATGTGATATCAAACAAATATTTTGTAACCAGTTAGATACCAATTATGAATTAAAGCATAGGTGGACTAGCTAAAATGGAAAAGACTCAAAAAACAATTACCATATATATCTACACATAATGAATATCACTAACGCACACGCACATATATATATAGGAATAAACACCACACATAACACAAAATACATTAAGCTTTTCACACTTGTATGGCAAACATGTGTCCAAATTCATGTGTTAAACAGAAGTGTAGGAGTGTGAACTAGGAACAATTAAATTTTGACCCAATCACTTAAAACATGTTCACGGAGTTCTCAATTAATTGCAAAACTTTTTCTCATTTAGTGTAACAACCCAGGCTTTTGAGCAACTATTTTATATTATTTTGCCTGATGGGCTAATTTTATAAAATAGGGGAAGTTGGAGTAAATATTATTTCCCGTGATATTAAGGGATAAAATTTGCTATGTTATGCCTATTTTCCGTTATGAGAAGGTAAATAGCATTATATCGTGATATATTGCGTCGTTATATGTAAAACGACGGTTATGACTCGTAAATAAATTGGAGTATAATTAATGAAATAAAATGAATTTAGAACATAAAATTTGTTCACGTTACTCCGAATGCCAAAATAGGGGGTGCGGTTATTTTTAGACTAGTCGAGATAGTCAAAATAAGTGTCATGTTATATTTTTTAGTTTTGGGCACTTTTAGGGTGTTATGACTCAATTATGAGGATATGAGTCATTTTAATGGTGTATTAACAATTAAAAGATGGAATTTATGTTTTAAGACCCGGTTAAGTCTCCCAACCCTTTTATTTCCCTTATCTTGTGTTAGAAGCCAAGAGAGAGAGAGAGAGAGAGAGAGAGAGAGAGAGAGAGAGAGAGAGAGAGAGAAGAGAGAGGAGAGAAAATGGAGATTTGAGGCCGAAAATCATTGCCATTTGAGGAGAATCCGAGACTACAAACTCAAGGCAAGTTTCTTACTTGCTAGATATTGATTTAATGTGATAAATTGCATGTATAGTTAGTTTTGGAGATTTAAACCCTAAATGGGTTCTTTGTTGATTTTGATGATTTAACCCTTAAATCTTAGTTTTGATTTCATTTGAGGATAGATTAATTGTATTTAATTGTGTAGAAGTGATTTGGGAGAATAAATTGTAGTTTTTGTTGGAAGAAATCAAATATTTGGGATTTTAGGGTTCTTCAACCCGTAGCCCAAACTGGGCAAATTCCCAGGGCCGAATCGATTCGGCTCCCAGACGAATCGATTCGGTTAAGGGGTAGGCTACAGGTTTGGGAGACCGAATCGATTCGGGTTAAGGTCAAATCGATTCGGCTATTACAGAATGTCAATTTTACTCACCGAATCGATTCGCTTTTTGGGCGAATCGATTCGGTTGCCCTGTTTTTGTGAGATTTTTCCTAGTTTGATTTTAGCCCTTTGGGAAGTAATTGTGGGTAGACATTGTCCTAGGTTAAAGCGGGGGCATTTGGTCTTACCCGAGGGCTAGTGTGTGTAGGTTAATGTCCGCATGATATAGGAAGTTAACCTAAAAGTTTATTGGAGATTAAATGTAAATGTTGGGACTTTTGGGAGTCTATTATTGATGAAGACTCGCTTTGATGGTTTATGAAATTGTATGAACCTTTGGAGACTAGTTTGAGGATAATGTCACTTCGGGTCTTAGGTTATTAATAAAAATATGACACTAAGAATAAGAAAGACATATGCTAATATGTAGTACTAAATGAAATGAGTACAAATGATTTTGAAAATGTAAAAGTGAATGTTTTCAAAAGGAAAAAGTAATGTTTTTCATAAATGTTAATTTATGATTACACACCTCTCTAAATCGCTATTATAAGGGAAGTTGCGCACGTGTGGTGAAAGCCCCTGGCTAATGAATGCAGGGTGGATATAGTCCCTAGGCCATATGGGCGTTTATTGTACTGCACTGGTTAGGTGATTCTCGGTGTGGTCATGACTATCCCGCAGGCATATGGCTGCTTCCCGACATTTGGTAGGTTCCCAGGTTGTCTTGTTTTATAGGCCCTGGAAGATGATAGCCATTTAGGGGCTTGTCCAGTGGGGAAACCCGGAGGGACGATCTTAGATATGTTAAAGCAATTCATGATAATGAATTGGCTTTAAATACATTTCCCGGATGGAAGAAGGGAAATGGGATATATGGTTTGGCTTCGGATACATTTCCCGGATGGAAGAAGGGAGATGGAAGCATATGATATAAAAGGTCATTTTTATGATAATAAAAGTGGCTTTTGGATACACTTCCTGGATGGAAGAAGGGAAGTGGGATTTTATGAAAAAGGATAAAGCATTTTTATGATAATAAAACATGCTTTAAAAATGTATTTTTTCCTGGATGAAAGAAAGGAAATAAAATTTGGTAAAGAAGGTTTTGGAAATGAGATTTAATTGGTAAGCATTTGATCAAATGAATTACCATATATGTATATTCCTAAAGAAAGAAATAGTAATTACGCCCCTAGGTTGTGGATGGATTTATTTTGTATCTCCTTGAGTAACTGTAGATGTGACCTCCCATGCATATATATACATATACATATTAATTTCGTGCTGAGGGTCTAATGGATCTCAACGATTAACCTTGCCTAATTAGTAGTGTATCGGGGGGTTCCTTGTTTGGATTTCGCTTTGCGAGACACCCCACGCACGAATAGGGCATAGTGTTGAGAGTGGAGAGAAGTTATCCCTTAGTACTTGGGTTAACTAGACCATCATTGATATTGCGCTAGGTTGTGCTTTTAGATTGAGAGGTGAGAAATATTATGTTAACTGCGAGAGAATTACGCACTTAACTGTCATGCATTTTAGTCACATGGGAATCATATCAAATCGGGCCCTGACCCGTCTATATTTCGTTGTTTTTGCATATACTCCTTTCCGTACAGGTGCTCTACCTCATGGACCCCCGTAGTTACATTTCCATTCCGGTTGTCATGGAGCTACAGCATTTTGCGAATGTTGTAGGTTATTTGTATTAGACGCTTCTTTCCATTGTACTCTAGTTATGTTTAGTTTATTTTTTTTTCGGGCGTGTTGCCCAAACATTTCATTCATTTATTATATTGTAATAATTGAAATGTAATACTCGGTGTAACTAATTATATTGGTCTGTTCACCGACAGCTTATTCGGTGATTATTTATTATATTGTCATTCCTAATTCGTTGATTTTTGATATCCACCGTTTTTGCAAATGGGATTGTCTAAGTGTTTTTCTTTTACTTTCAAAACTTTAAATTTGACAGTCCATTTTCTAAAATGATTGGTGGTTATCTCGTACTATTATTGTAATTGACAGTGATGCTGAGAATGGACCATCTATGATTCCTGTGATTATTAGAGTATTGGGCTGGCCACCTATTATTTTAGTAGGCGGGTTGTCACATTATATATAGCCTCATGTGAAAATATAAATGGAACTTAATGAACAAACATACACAATGCACATAAGCCTAGAATTTTGATGATTCTACTAACTAATAGAGTCATGACAATGAAAGTACAACTAGGATAAACGGGCATTGTGAAAAACCGTTGATATACAATCCAAACTCCCTCAAAATATACATATATCTATGGAATGACTATATATACTAAACAAAATAGGCCTTGGCAAATTATTTTTCCTTTAATGCCATATTTTTCTTTTGGGCCTTTGGACCACGTATTTCGTTTAGGTCCATTATAAACGGTGGCTTACTGGCAAAGAAGAAATTTCCTTTCGGAGCCCTTCCCCGTGCACATTCAAATAACAAGTTTTTTTATATCGCACAAATCTCACGTGCAACGAATTTAACATGCACAAATCCTCCTAGGTCATAAAATATGTAGATGACTAGATTGGTAGGAGAACACCTCACAAAGCTCAAATATACATGTGAAGTTAAAAATTTTGGTGATCTCGTGCATGTGTGAATTGAGGCATATAAAAATAGAATCCATTAAGAAACACAAAATCCAACTACTACATGCAAGCATGACAAAGAACATTTTAAGAATTGATAATCCTAACCAAAAGTTCACAAGTATATGCCACATAAAGTGTGTCAAACTAAAATACACACAAAAACAAAATCTTTTTGAGTTTTTGAAAAAAAAATTAACCAACCAAACAAAAATATTTACTCAAAAGACAAACAAAATTTTTTGTATTTTTTATTTAATGCAAACTAAAAATGAAACGAATATAATACAAAAGATAAACATAAATCATAATTCTAGCATGTGATTAATCATGAAGCATAGACTAGAAAGATGATAAACATGCATACAACTAGCAAGGATATATGATATAAAGCATAAAAGGTTAGAGTATGGAAACAACTAACACATTCAACCTTTAGATTTAGCAAGGGAGGTATCGTGTGAAAGAAAATGAGAATCAAAAATCTTATCTTGTAAAGCTACCAAGTCGGATCTCCTAACCCAAACTAATGATGAATGATGATATCGGGATATAGGAATCTTGGCTACCTCGGTTGCCTTACGTTAGGATTTTCTAGGACCTCATTTAAGATCAAAGCAAAACTTCCTAAGATGACCTTTTCGACCACAATGTGATCACTTAAAGACTCGGTGAAAAGACTTACCTAAGGAATGATCTATAACATTATTCCTAGGAGATTCTCCAAAAATATTGGTTTTGGCTTTATTAGTTGACTCATTACAAGTATCAAAGCGTAAACCACACGTGTCATTTTTAATTTGGACCGTACCTAATATTTTATCTAATTTCTCCGAACGACACTCCAAATCAAATTTGACTTTACTAGAGTCTTTTAATTTATTTTCTAA